>OY754329.1:26515479-27882726 GCA_963573305.1 Pyrrhosoma nymphula | reverse complement strand
CCAGTAGACGAAACATCTGACTCGTCAGGTGTAATGAATTAACTAGAAAGAGAATATTGCATAAGACAAAGCAAATATTCTTGAAGGCGGGATTATACAATTGTTCAATGAAAGTAGACTTGTATTCATTGAAAGTAATAGTATGCAATTGTGTGACATCAGTTAAATATACTTTAGAAAATTATAATAATCATACATATATACCAATATTATTTTATATTCAAAGTTCACCCTAGTATTAATAATATCAATGATCATTTAAGTATAACAATATCTTTTAGTATTTCAAGTTCACCCTAGTATTAACAATATTAATGATAATTCAAGTATAACAATAATTCTGTATTCCAAGTTCACCCTAGTATTAATAATATTAATGATTAATTCAAAATTTGTGAGTGGATCCCCCATATTCATGAACCTTAAAAACTAATTACATGGTCTTATGCAACCACTTGGGTTGCACTGTTAAGCATAAACACAGTCATTGAAGAAGTTGGGTTGATAGAACGACTCAGAATGAGAGGACAATCAATTTCATGGACCTTAAAACTAATTAAATGTTTTCGCACAACCAATTGGGTTGTACTGTTAAGCATTGATAACTCAATGAAGGAATTTGGGTTGATAGAAATGACTCAGGATAAGATTTGAGTCATTTTAATGACAAATTAGATTGATATCTCTTTAATGTCACTACCCATATGTAAGAAATTGTTTTCCATGAAAAAACAGCAAAAAATGGAAAATTAATTTGGGTAAGATGAGAGATTCAATCAGTTCTCGGGCCAGGTTAAGTCAAACGTGTTAGAAAAAACTAATAAATAGAAAAATAATTTAGTGGCCACCGTCATGGATTATTCAATTCAAAATTTGTTGGGGGTTGGAACCCCTGACCAGCTAAGCATGATACAAGAGCTGGGTGCTGTTTGCGACAATCATTATAATTGCCGGGCGATGGGATCGCACCCCCTACGCCAGATACATGACCTAACAACCCAATATTCAACATACATAACCTGACTACAGAAATTAGATAGCCAGGTAGAGACAGAAAATGATAATGTTTGCAATTACACAGTTAATCACCATAAAGAAAGCACTAATCACCCTGGGAGGACAATGATATAATCACTGTCGATGTCACACACATGAATCTTAACAGCCATTGACCCTCCGCAACTTATCTGGAAGCGAGTCACCTCGGGAATGTTCCTGGCTGTTCTCCCCACATCCCATTCCAATCAGACCATTCGTCCTCCAACTGATTTCACAATTTGCACACTTTGAGAGGAAGACAACATTATAAGTATGGTGATCACTGTGTTCACATTATTAAGTATTAGTATAATAATACATTAATAGAATAGTACATATTGATCAACTAAAAGGCAGAAAATAACAGTGTGTTTAAATAGAATCATAGTATTTCATTGAGTTAATTTGAAAAATGCAATAGTCACACCATATTGAGCTAATGAGAATTCACAGAGTCACGATGATAAATTTTTAACTGAGAGACATGGCATATTTTTTCTTTATCATGTGATAGCTCAAGAACAACTGTTACAGGAGAGACAAATTTTTTAATAATGAAAGGACCTTCCCAAGGAGGCATTAGCTTGGCTGTTCTCTTGTCTGCCTTTGAGCTAATAGGATGATTTTTACAAAGAACTAAATCTCCAGGGGCAAAATTTACTGGAGAGTGGAGTTTGTTAAAAGCCTCCCCATGTTTTGCCCTTGCCTTTTTGAGATTGGCGACCACTTGTTGCAAGTAGGCTTTCCTCTGATCATCCTTAATTTTATCCTCGAACAGCTCAATAGGAATTGACCACTGATTTGTAAGAGGATGTGGCAGTTGTCTACCAAACATTATTTTGGCAGGAGATTGGCCAGTGCTACCATGTATAGCAGTATTGAAAGCAAAGTTTAGATCATAGAGGAAAAGGTCCCATGTAGAGTGAACATTGTTACATAAAATTGTCAAGGCAGATTTTAAATTTCGATGAAGTCTTTCGACTTGGTTAGCACAAGGGTAATATGGAGATGTGAAAACTTGTTTTATACCAAGTTGTAAACACATCTCCCTAAGCAGGTGTGACTTAAAAACTGAAGCATTATCAGAGACCAGATATTTTGGAAAACCAAACTTGGAGAAAACTCTTTGAGTGAGGACAGACACAACAGCACCAGCTGTAGCCTTTCGTACAGGCTCCATTATACAAAATTTAGAGAACCCATCAATCAGTGTTAAAATATACTGATTACTACCCTTTGTGGATGGAAATGGGCCGACAAAATCGATATAAATTCTTTCCCAGACATCAGAAGGGATGTTAGAAGATAACATACCAGGCGAAGAACAATTTCTAGGTTTACATGTCTGACATAAGTGGCAATTTCTGACCATGTCAAAAATTTCCCTTTTCATATCCTTCCACCAATATTCCCTGCTAATTTTCTCATAAGATTTGGACATTCCCAGGTGAGCGCCAAAACTAGAGCAATGAAAATATTGGAATATCATTGGTCGAAGCACGACAGGTAAAACAACCTTCCCTCTAAGAGTTCTTGAATTGCCAAAACATAGCAGCTGGTTCTTAACAAAATAATTTGCACAAGACAAGGGATCTTTCTGCAATTTCTGGAGAACATCCCTCAAAGTAGGATCTGACCTTTGATGGTCTCTAATATTAACAAATGATAAAGGAACATTATTCAATACACAAGCCATTTGTGGAAATAGATCATCACCAACTTTAGATGAATCAATATCACTAGCAACGTTATCACTAGACACAGGAACGACACGAGAAAGGCAATCAGCTACATTATTGGCAGTTCCCCGTACATGATGGATGGTGAACTTATAAGAAGAGAGTTTAAGAACCATTCTACCCAACTTTCCCAGCTGTTTGGGATGTGAAAATAACCAAGACAATGCACCATTATCAGTATACAAATGAAAAGGTTTTACTTGAAGGTACACATTGAATTTCTCGACACCCCAGCATATAGCCATACATTCCAACTCGTAAGTCGAAAACTTTCTTTCATGGTCCAATAATGCTTTACTAGCGAATGCCACAGGTATGAAATCACCGTTTACTTTATGGTTTAACACTGCAGCTAATGCGAGGCTACTAGCGTCAACAAATAAGTGAAATTCATCCTCGAAACGAGGGAAAGACAGCACCGGGGGCTTAATCAAAGCTTGCTTTAACTGAATAAAAGCTTCATTCTCTGCCGTTGACCAGTGAAAGGGAACATTCTTACGTTTAAGGCGATTTAAAGGAATAGAAATTTCAGAATACCTTGGAATGAACTTGGAATAGAAACCACATAACCCCAGAAATCTCGCTACTTCCTTCAAACTCTTTGGAGCAGGGAAATTTTCGATTGGCTTAACTCTATCAGGATCAACTTGAAGTTTTCCATGGGATATCAAGTGGCCCAGGAAGGTGAGAGACGTAGTGCCAAGTTTAACCTTCTCCTCACATACAGTAAGTCCAGCCAAACGAAGTCTCTTAAGGACAGCATCGACGTGATTAATATGATCCCTGGAATTTTTTGAATAGATACACAAATCATCGATATAAGGATACACACAAGAATACTTTAGATCTCCCAGTACCTCGTTAATTAAGCGAGTGAATACTTGGGGAGAATTGGCAAACCCGAATGGCAAACGAGTATATTGATATATCCCGAACGGTGTGACAAAAGCAGTATATTTCTTCGAATTTTCAGACAAAGGAATTTGGTGAAAAGCAGAATTAAGATCAAGTATGGTAAAGTATTTTGCGTCAGCTAAATATTGAAATGCATGTTCGACCGACGGAGTGGGATAACCGTCTATTTGAACTTGCTTATTAAGCTTACGATAATCCACAACTAACCTCTCCGTACCATCCTTCTTGGGAATTAAAAAGGCTGGAGAAGACCAATTTGAGTTAGAATTCTCAATAATTCCCTTGTCGAGCAGCGACTGCACATGTTTTTTCATGATCTGTGCCTTAACGGGAGATAAAGAGAACGGATGACTCCGAATCGGGTTACAGTCAGTTAATTCTATTTCGTAAGTCATAAGCGATGTGGTCCCCAAATCGTGGGTCATGACATCGGGATACTGCGACAACAAATATTTTAACTCACTTATCAAATTATCCGAAGATTTCGATTCATTTTCAATGAGAAAAGGATTGCTGCAAGACTCTGTCGACCGACTGCTGCTTGGAACTTCGGGATACGCACTCGATGCGCAATTGTCAACTGAATAAGCGATAAAATTTAACTTAGTAGCGGGAGACGTTTCAAAAGAGACAGCTTTCGGATGAACAATCATATTGGATTTCCGAATAAAATCAAGGCCTAGAAGAATTGGAAATGGAATATTGGCTACATAAAATGTATGCTGCCAGGAAAATTTGTCGATTTGAACCTTAAGTTGGATCGACATCCTTAATTGAAACGGTTGACCAGAAACTGTCAATAGCTCGATAGAGTCGGAAGACTTTTGAGATTTGCCACCGCGAATTTTAAGAGTTTTGAAGAACTTTTCGTCGCAAATAGACACGGAACAACCAGTATCAATGAGGGCATTGCAAGAAACAGACTGAAGTTTTATCGGAAGAAGGGGCAAATTACTGTTACAATTTTGACGTACGCTCATGAAACTCACGGCAGGTTGGCGTGTTTCACGGGCTTTCTTCCGACATTCCCTTGCATGATGCCCAATTTTACGACAATACGAACAAATTATTTGCCTTGCGGCAACTGGGGAGACATTAGGAGAAATACTATGAAATGTATTGGCGTACTCGTCACAATCTATCAATTGCTTTGACGCCTGGGTTATGACAGAGTCTAGCTCCTCAAAGGTCGTGGGCTGGCGAGCAAACATTACAGCGGATTTCGTGAGAGGATTTAACCCTTGAATAATTAACCGAACGGTTTGACACTCGGTGAACTCTAACGCCAACACTTGAATCGCGTTACGAACAGAACATACGAAATCATTAGGAGTTTCACGGGGGAACTGAAATCTCTTTACTTTAGTGGTAACAAGACGGTCAAACTCTCGATCACTTACAATTCTTCCCCAAACTCGTTTGGTAATTTCGGCCCACGAAAGATTCTGATTTAACATAGAGAGCCAAAACTGATGAGAACTAGCTGGGAGCTTGGTAATGACTAAATACAACAACGTAGACAAAGGAACTAGCGAAAGAGAGACAATTTCTGTCAGTTTCAACATGAAATTATACCAATTTTCTGTATTGGAAACCTCGAATGGTGGAAAATCAGCGATCAGCTGCTTCACTATGACCAGACCTTAAGACAGCGGCAGAACAGGTTGCATTGGGACTGGCGGTGCGACATGGGTTGGATTCTGCTCGTTCACCTGGCCTCGGGGAACCACGTTGGGTGTGGATTCCGCCGGAACACCAGAAGTTTCAAGTGTAAGCACAGATCCCCCATTAGATCTAGCACGCCTGTCCTCGGCCGTGGTCAAGTAAGCCCTTGCGTACTGATCGACTGAATCACCAGGCATACTGACGAAACTCCACTCAAATTGCCGGAAGAAAGACGAAAATACTTCGTCACACAAGAATTTACACACTAAACTCCGACAGGAATTACAATGACCTGTTCTAGGACCTCGAACTGGAAACCAGGAACACGAAATAAATTACGAAAAAGAAAACCCTTCCCTATTTAAATTGTCGTTAACGGCAGAGACAAAACTTCCGTGAAGGAAGAAAATGAAATACCAGAAATAATGACGATCACATATCCTCATACAACACTCACCAACTGCGTTGGAAAGACAGGAAAAGAACAACCACGCTCTGCTACCAGTTTGTAGCGCTATCGGGAGAAGGAGCAGATTTTCTCGCCGATAACACTCTTCAAAACACAAACTCTTTCCAAGCTCGGGTGAGAAAAATGAGGAAAACGAACGAAACACAAGTATTATCAATCATAAACTTAACTTATCAATATATTTTACAAATCACAAAATAGAACCAAACCAATTACAATAATTTACCCATAGGTCGAGTGCCAGGCGACCGTAGTTAAAGTTACCAGTCGGAAAATAGTTTAAGTTTAACAAGTACGAGAGGTTGAACTTCTCTCTTAAGTACAAAAGTGACTTAGTCAGCAGGCTCACACAACGGTGTTACCCGGTCGGCGTCTCAGAAGCAATAGAGGGCGAGCTTAGACACGAGTCAGCTGAGGAGGGGGTCTGTCGACAAGGACGAAGGTGGAATGGGTAAGGTCAGGAGGTTGGCGATTGGTAGCCTTGGAGGGGAGGAAATAATGGGATGGGTGATAGATAGGGTGGCAGTTTTTAATTGGAGCGCCAGGAACTGTTTTCTGGCGTCGGCCGCAGAATACAGGATCACAGCCTTTTTGCCTTGGTCAGGATGACCGCATTTTTGGTATCCTTCCTCACTTTACTGGCTATAAAAGCGGGGCAGGACCTGGTGAGGGAAAGGTGCGGCGAAAGGTGCGGCGAAAGGTGCGGCGAAAGGTGCGGCGAAAGGTGCGGCGAAAGGTGCGGCGAAAGGTGCGGCGAAAGGTGCGGCGAAAGGTGCGGCGAAAGGTGCGGCGAAAGGTGCGGCGAAAGGTGCGGCGAAAGGTGCGGCGAAAGGTGCGGCGAAAGGTGCGGCGAAAGGTGCGGCGAAAGGTGTGGCAGAAGTCGTGGCAGAAGTCGCTGGCAGTAGTCGCTGCATTTTGTAGTCGTAGGCATTTTGGCCGTCGTTGGCGCACATGTACGCGCTAAGTCCTTCGGCTAAGTCCGGAGGATAAACAGTCCGCAGAGGAGAAACTGTCCAAAGAGGAGAATTGCCCAAAAAAACGGGGGGGAAAATGCCACAACCCTACAGCTGGACCGCAGACAGGATTCGCAGAAAGTTCATGAAGCTTAATTATTGGTTAATCGATACGAATTTCCATAAAGTATGTTGTAGTATATAATTTCTAAGAAAATACCAACCATTGCCGAGGTGAACTCCTTATTGCATTCAGAATTTAGTACGTATAAGCGGGGATTAATAACTGGCAATAAGACATTTTGTTTAGCTACCACGCAACGTGTTACCAACTAATTTTAGTTCACCATGTTAATAATGGTATCCTTATAAACATTTCGGTTTCCTGGTAACTGACCATAATTACGGTGTCTTGCGATTACCACCATTGGCGTGCGTCACAGATTACCAATGCCCGATTTATACTGAAAAAATAAAAAAGAAACTGAAATTATAGCGCAAATCCATTCAATGCATTACCTAATTAACTTTTGTCAAAGGCCTCGAAGCAAAATAGAAAAAACGAATAACTGTCTCTACTCCGTGAACTGCCTATTTAAATTTTGAAACCCTTTTCACACTGGAAGACAAGGCTGGTGAGGAGTATTTCCGCCCTACAAAGGTTAGCACAGGGAAATTAAATTAATTTGCGAGTTGGAATCTATGGACCCTACATCAGCGCCCAGTTCGAAAATGGCCTGGGACAATCTCCTGGCATTAGCTCAAGACTTGCTTTTTCCTCATTGAAACAATGGCTTTCGATGAATGTGCGGACTTTTTTGCACTAGGAGTGCACAAAAAAAATTTTAAATGGGTAAATCAAGAAAGAGATTGAATAGCGAAATTTTTAGACCACCAATAAACATTTTACCAAGCACATAATCCAAATTTTCTGCTGCCCATTGCCCATCTACATGTTGCCATTACAAATTACAGCTGCTAGCGGTTGCGAGAGTCCCGCGTCCTACTTAAAAGCTATGTTCCCGCTTGGTGTAGTCGTATCACTGTGATCCGGTCCCGACAACTTTTCCCTGATCCATGATCATATATATCCAGGAACCATTATGTGTTCAACCGAGGATTCGAGCGAAAAGCCTTAGGATTACCGAACGAATGGGTAAAACTTCACTATCAAGGCTTCCTAATAAGAATGGTGAATCAATTGATGCCATTAAATGATCAATTCATATCTATAAAGGACTGAGGAGTTAAGGGGGAATTTTCTTTGTAGCTGCTCAGTTATAACTTCAGCGTAGAACTAAGTAAAACAAAACCGGCTATGTTTTCAGACTTAGGGGCCATTCAAGTATTACGTAAGACGTTTTGGGGAGGGAGGGAGGTTGGGCTTTTCTTACGTTGTTATACGTAGGAGGGTGAGGGGGTCTGAGACAGTCTTACGTAAGATATAAGTCACTTCTGAGTTCGTATTTTTATCACTTTTAAAAATTATTTTCTTAGGACAAATCTTACTTTTTAGTTTCACCGCCGCGGCGGTATGCCTGAATGCATGCTCAACTATAGAAAAACGTATAACCAATTCGTTGTGTTCATTAGTTTGGAGATGTCGCATTTTCAAATATCACATATGTTTTGCGAGTTTTGCGTACAGCGAATCGCGAAATATCAAAAACCGTTATCGATATCCGTGATGAGGTCAGTTATTGCGCATTTTGACAAAGAATCCCCCATAGTTTACTATCTATGTCAATCGTTTGAAAAATGTCTGAAAACCTTCGTAAGATTGGGAGGGGAGGGTTCGTGAAATCTTACGTCGTCTTGCATGGGAGGGGGGAAGGGTTAATAAGCGGTAAAAATCGCCTTACATAACACTTGAATAGCCCCTTAGTGAGGCTAAATCTAAAGGGAGGAAGCTTCAGTGGACGTCACGCGCTAGGTTTGCTTGCGAGTGTTTGAAATTCACTGTGATAAAATCATTCACCTGAACTGAGATTCGAACCCAGGTCCCCGAAAATAGCGCCGAATGGTTGAAGAAATTAATCTCATGGAATTCACTATGGAAGAAGACGTCTTTGTAGCTTAGAGGGTTAAAGCACTTGGTGAGAATCAAGGGGTTCTGGGTTTGTACCTCAGACCAGGCGATAGATTTTTTAACTGCGAATTTCGCTAATTATTTGCACGCTAATTCGTTGCTCCACCTCGAATGCCGATTTGATAGGTGAGGGAAGGGCACACCCAGAGTCCCACCTCAATAAAAGGTGAACATGATGAACTGCGGTAAATATGAGAAATATTCAAATATATTTCCTCCAGATCTCTTGTTTAAAATCGTTTGTGAAAATATTTCCATGACTCTTTACACGGTTTCATGATGGGACTGGATCTCCTTTATGCGTTATAGGATTTGCATGTATGCTGGATAATATTTAAACATTTAATTGTGTCATGATTTTGCTGTAGAAACGAGAGGACAGATATTGGAGGAGGACCAGGGCAATTTGCGTATATATAGTGGGTAGCATTTGATGAAAACAGAGATTGCTATCAAAGACAGTATGAAGAAGAATATCACTCTCCAAAGAAATGCTTTCTATTGGAGGGGAATCGATTATAGGTGCTTTAAGTGAAAAATTGGAGACAATAATAACGACGACTCTTTCATCCAGTAGAGGTTTGCATAGTTCAGAAACGCAATTTATAAGGAAAGATAATGAGATTAGGTTGTTGACTTTTGAGATGTGGATTTTGAAAGGGATGGAGAGAATAAACTGGGTGGAGAAGAGGACGAACGAGGAGATATTGAGTTGGCGGAAGACGAGACGAGGATGGTGTTGGTGGGAGAAATTTGAAGGATTCAAGGGAATTGGTTGGAGGGCGTAAGGAGAGGTTACCAGCTATTAAAAGAGGGTGGTGGTGAAAACGCTGGTGAAGAGGGGAAGAGGTAGAATAAGATATGGGATTGAGAACGCCGTGAAAGAGGTAGGGGGTATGAAGAACTCGGCATGGAGATAATGTAGGACTCGTGTTTTTGATTCGGGACAGAGATGGATTAGAATGATCAAGGAAGGTTGAAAGATTAGAAGGAAGATCCGAAAGTTGGAAGTTAGGCAGGAACTGCCCTTGAAAGAATATGTATTCATAGGTAGAGCACCTTGAATAATTGAATGTTGATATACAGGACAATTTATTTGGATGAAAAAACGGACACTTACTCGAGAAACTTGATCCGATTACCCGTGCTCTCTTTCGTTGCTGCGTCGAAGTTCAGGTCATTGTTGATTAGCCATACCATTTCCTGGGTCCATGTAGTGCCTGGATGAAGAAAGGGAACATAATAAAATATGCTTACTTGAACTGGTAATCATATTGACCAAATGTTGCCACTTGAAGGCGTTAACCTCTGCCTAGAGCTACGGAAGTGATACACTCAGAAATAGCCTTGAGAAAAAACTCCAATCGGGAATTGAGGACGGGGAATCGAGCCACTGGTCTTATGTCTGACGAGCCAAGCTTTTTCACTGGGCAGTTTTAGAAAGGATTAGATGTCAATCCCTAACGGTCCATCGAGGATTAGCACTTGTAAGGGTGAATCGTACCACAAATAAATCGCTCCCCTTGAGGATATATCCTAATCCTTCGCTTTGCTGTAATAATCTTCGTAATTGAAGATGCCTGCCTCATCCCAAAGTACGACTATGAAATACATAGAAATAGACAAAGGTAGATTTTTCTCGAGGCTATTTCTATGTGCTATCTATATATTTCTAAATTGTTTTAATATTAATGTACCGTGTGAAGTTAAATACCTGGGAATTGCCATAGCTGCACACCTAACGTAGGGGAAACAAAAATATTTTGAGGATGAGTGTCCACGAAAATCCACTAGGAGAGAATGATACCTCAGTAGCTTACGCTCAGCGCGATACCAGGGATTCTAAGGCTATTTTGTTTATCCCGTGGTATTTACTTTGAACCATATTTTTACTGGAACTGCCACAAAAATGTTTGTACCAACGCAGTTAAACTGATGCATGCTAATTTACATACTAGTGCACATTTTTTAAATTGAAATTATGATCTTGATGCAAGGTATATCTTGTTCTCTTTCTGCTGAGTAAAAATACCTACTAATGCGACAGCAAGCCGCCACTCACTACTATTCTCGTCAGTAACATACTTACATCCGCAGAGAAAATATCCTCCATTCCGGCGAGGTAATTTCAAGCCAAATTCTTCTTCAAATATTTTTCCTCTATCTAAGTATCTGTACTTCATTGTGCCACAACCTTGATCTCTTGTACTCTTGTATGAACTGGAAATATTATTATATTTATCAAGACTTAATGAAACACGTGAAATAAGCGCACATGATTCCCTACTCCTCAAGAGACAATCCCTATTGAAACCCAAACGTTGATATTCATGGCGACAAAAAGTCCTGGTAAAACAAAAAAAGGAAATACTCTCCTGAAAGTGAATCCGTGGCCTTCACATGCCGCAGAGCTAAGCACTAGTGGAACGCCTCTGAGGGCGAAGCACTTGTTGAACTCTAATACCGTTACTAAGCCAACCTTCGTGATAAAAATTGGAATATTACATGATAAATTAACAAATCCTCTCAGCTTTATTCACTCCAAGCACGTTCATCAGCCGTGATGCTTGGATATAATTTGCTATGATATAAGAGGGGCAACTTGGAAGGAGGCTCACCTGTTCGTGGGAATGTGACGATCCATACATCATCCGGTCTTAGCTCCAAGTTGAAGTAGTGCGCCGCTTCCTTGCGATATTTTGGGAAGAAGAAGTATTTTTTGGGACCAGCGTACACGAAACCGTCTTTTCTCTTCGGGAAAACTTTCATGACATCCGCCGCAACTTCTGGTTCCACATCCTGTATTTCAAACGGCAGAGACATCTGTGAAAAGTGATAGAAGAGAAGTAAAATTAAAGTCAGCTAAATTTATTGCAGGATACATGGGAGTACAAGGGAATATTATTGAGCGCAAATACGCAGACAAACTTAAAGAAATAAGTAATGTAAAAATCTTTAACCATTTCTTGTCCACTTTTAAACGAAGAACCATCCTTTTTTTCTAGAAATCTGGAGTTGAAAAAGGTAGGAATCCTTCGAGGCAGTATTATTCGTGCTAAACTCGTCATTGAAAACCACCAGAAAAGTCCATGTTTAAACATGGGTTCCCACGGTCCCCACTAAGTATACTATTTTTGTACTAATCTGATTGATTCCCCCTCAATCAATTGAATGCTTTTCTACCTAATCTCTACTGCAGTCGCGTTTTCTTTATTAAAGACATTTACTCCACCTTAATTTTTCCATACCAGTAGGTAGGATAAAAAAGCGAAAAACCTTGTCACTGATTTGGATAGTTCTAGTATATTATCATCCACCATTGGAAAGTGTAAATCGTGAACCAAGTATTCTAGTGACGAACGGTGTTTGTAATAATGGGACGCAGGATAATACATTTCAGAGCTACCTTAATTTGGACACGAATTGGCGAGGAAATACGGTGCAGCGGATAATGTAAACGTTTCTTGCTATCGCATTTGGATTCTTGATTATAGATGCTCTGTCAGCCATTATGAGTTCCTATTGTGGATATGTGGGAAGATAAGTTGAATTTCAGTTTTTCTTTAGGGCAGTTCAAGTGAATTCCGAAAATGTATGGATCGAGCCGGCAGTACTTCGCTCTCTCATCTCCACCTAATGTTCACTATAATCCCGCCAATTCCCGCCAGTTCAATTTTGTGCTTTGAGGGGTTATAATCTACTAAGCAATAGAGACTCTCATTACAGAAGTTATGGAACTATTGGACGTGGCGGGTGATTTTTTATTTTCTTTTTCAATGCAACGCGTTGCAACGGCCAATTACCTATTATTAAAGCTAACGGGATGCGAAAAAACTCATGGATCATTTCATGTGTAAAATAATCGCTAATTTGGTCATTATTGTATATTATTTTGGTTATAAATTAGTGTCATGAATGTCGGGAATGGAGATTCTTCGGGATATTAAAAAAGTAGTGATATCTTATAAATTGAGAAACCATAGGAGTTCGCTATATGTTATGAAAAAAAAAGGAATTATGTACTATAAAAATTCAATATCCATGGGTATCAAATGCCTCACCGCGATTAATGCGATATCTACCCCAGCATTTGTTTTTCTGTTTCCATGAAATAATGTTTTATTTATAGTGCTTCGCATCCATTATCGAAAATAAGTCAAAATTACCGAGGAGAAATAATACACAGCGTCTTATGAGACAAATAAAAAGGAAGCATAATAAAAGTTTACTAGGGGTGTTGTGAACAACGCACCAGATATGGAAACCATTATTTACGCGGAAAAAATTACGTTGCAATAACTCGTTGTGATATAAAAATTGTTAATAGGATGAAATATCCGAAGGCAAAATAATCAAGAAAAAATATATCGTGCGATTTGCAGTGCTGCTAAATGTTGAGTGGTATATCACTTTGAGTGCGACCAAGTCTATAGATATACCTTGCTAGAAGCAAATCCCGTCAATAGAATTTGAAAAATTTGTGTACGATAAAAATTTTCTGCTTTAAGGAAAAATGAAACTGAAGTTCCGCAGCCAAAGTGATATACTGCGGCGTATCTTTTTGTGGCGTAATTTCCATCTTGATAACATGGTAGGGTTGGCTGTTTCTTTTTTCGGGATTCATTCCGCGATGTTAAAATTGTAAAAAACAATATTTCGCTGGTCCTCCTGCCAACTTCATCAGGTTAACTGAACTGATTCCTTAGTCTCGCTCGTCCTTATATATATGAGTGAGGACTCTCATTGTTGCCGGGATTTTTAAATTTGAAAATTCGTTTAAGATGTCTACTCAACGTGTAACTGGTGACCCGACGGAAAATAGAGAGAAACCAAAGGTATATGCCACTCTCCCTAATGTGTCTGGAACTACGGAGAAAATCTCCAGAATTCTATCGAAGTACAACGTAGTTAGCAGATTCACATGCGCGACGAAGACAGGGGACGTACTTCTGAAAGCCAAAGACCCGCTTCCACGGAACCTCTACGGAGGAATACATGAAGTTTTGTGCAGCTGTGGACGTCCATATGTAGGCCAGACATGCAGAGCCCTAAAAATACGCCTCCAAGAGCATCAACGGGCAATTAAAAATAATAATTACCGCTCATCTGCAATAGCCGAACATCATCTCAGCGGCCCCACTCATAATTTCAACTTTGAGGAGACAAAATTAATATCAAAGGAGGTGCGCTATTACCCAAGATTAATCAGGGAGGCTATAGAAATTGCGAAGAGACCGGAGAACGTCAACCGAGAAGACGGTTACGCGTTGAGTAGAAATCTTAAACGAATTTTACAAATTTAAAAATTCCGGCAGCAATGGGAGTCCTCACTCATGTATATAAAGACGAGCGAGACTAAGGAATCAGTTCAGTTAACCTGGTGAAGCTGGCAGGAGGACCAGCGAAATATTGTTTTTTACAATTTTAACATCGCGGAATGAATCCCGAAAAAAGGAACTGTCAACCCTACATCCGCGGAAGCCTACAAGCTAATGGTAGGGTTGGCTTTGCTGCTCCACTTTAACTCCTAACCTGCTGTAACTGAAAATGTAGCATTTGGAATAAAAAATTGCGCTACTACTTATACATTCCATGCAATCACTCATCGTGAATAGAAAGGATTTTCTAATGTGAGAGGGTGTGAATTTCAATCCTTCGTTCTGTTTGACGGCCGTTTGGAGGTGGATATACAGCGGCATGCGTAGCAAACATCACTTTAGTGGTATTGCATGGTAGTCACAGGCTTCGTATGATGCAGTTACACGATGCTTACTATTGAGGAAGTTATCAAGATATTTTACTGTGGAAGAGTTGCATTAAAAATGATGGAAGAACAAGCATTACGTGACTGCGTCAGTGTCTGGTTTCATATTGCAAATTGTCGTTGCAAATCAAACGAAGTTGCTAGTAATTTTCGGTAGTTCTTCTTCAAAACGAACTACCTGAAAAAATATAAAAAATAAAATCAGACAGGCCTTACCGATTCAAACTTTCATTGAATATATTAATGAGATGAAAGGATTTCTGGGTTTATTTCCGCGTCAAAAATTAATACTCCTTCAGTACCAAAGGCTTCCAGGGCAATTAAATTTTTCATGCAAAAGTTACCCCGAAATTCCTTTAATTAAGATTTGTACTTAGTCTAGATCGTAAACCGTCTCATATACCAATCATTAGTGATCATTAACGGGTACTGACAAGCACCTTGTTTTTGATTTATCCTATTGTACGTGTGGTGAAAACGACTTGCTTATAATAAGAAATTGGCGAATCAAAGGACTCTCATCATCTGTCTCCGCGCACTATACAATAAAAAAAACAATGTCAAGCGCTTCGGAATGCGATATGGATTGACGATGAAAGCATGTGTTAGCCAGTTTGGTGGCCTTGTGGGTGACGTGTGGTCAGCTGCTCCTTGGTATCTGGCAGTGTGTCACGAGTTCATGCCGTGAGTTTGTGAACTGTTCTTACATTAGATGAATCACATGCGTGTTGCTAGTCCACTCAGCACTAATCGAAATTATGGGGTATTTAGAACGGAAAGAAACCTGAAGGGATTGGAATGGAAGATGGGAATGAGTGGACCAGAAGTATCAACTTCCCCTAGGATTGAACCCCGGACCATCTGCTTGGATACTTGATTAGCCAACATATTCATAAAGTGTGTATCGTGATTCAAATCACCACATCGAAAATTTCAGGCAAGAGTTTTTTTTTGTATTTTGCCTGATTTAATTAAATTTGCAAGAGTTTTTTTGTATTTTGCCTGATTTAATTAAATTTGAAGATTCACAGTTCTAAAAAGAAGTTATCAATCATTCATGCGCTCATTTCACGCTGCTTTGTCGTCACAAAATTTGCTACGGCCGATCGCGAGCTATTTTGTCCGACCCACGGAAAAACATTGTGAGTGAAACAGAACGTCTGCCTCTCTCATATCTCGACGAAGCGGCCGAGGAACAGTTACGGCTTCCTGTAGTCATGCATTGCATAACGACCGGGCTGTGACTCCCCAAGTTTCGAAGAAGGCCGAGGTCTCCATCTATCGAGGAAACATGAAAACATCCGTAATAGGACGAGCCGCGCAACTCGGCTGCACATTCCTCTTTTACTGGGCAGCACGCTGAATCAATTTGGGCAGAATCGTGGATGTGAATCGAGTTTGCTCCTCATTGTAAACAATCGTTGATGGAGGTGATTATCCATAGAATCGCCATTGTGGAAGAAAGGGGTACGAACTCGGATCTTTTACGCAGTCAAGCAAAAATGCCATTGGCTGAAAATATTTCTTCGTAAAGTATTCAACAGGTGCACTTACTTTGATATGTTGACGAACGCTGGATGAACTCTGCGAAACACCAAAACGTTGAGCCCCTCCGCTTTCAAGTCTCTGTTGCTCTTTGCTCTCTGCTCTCTTCCTCGAGTGAGCGAACAAGTCGACTGCCGTTGACGGCGTATAACTTGCTTCCCCGGGGAAGTCACGTGCCTCGCTGTCAGCCCCGTGGTTCATAGCCGGAGCGCTAGACCCCGCCCCGTTGGGATCGACTCTACTGAAGGGCACCTGTCACCGGAGCTCATGGGGCAATATACCAGACGATATTTCGCCTCATAATGCGGTCACCTACATGATTGAAGATCATTTGTATGCCTTAGTCTTTGATGGAATTACCGCCGAGGAGGAATTCGTTGATTTCCGAACGCAGGGCTTCTTTATTAAATTTTCTTATATCTTTTTGATTCTAAAGAACTTGTCTGTTATTATGAACCAAAAAGAAAATTGGTAAATCAACAAGTGCCCCCTCAGCGGTAATACCAACTGAAACCTCGGCCCACAAATGGCCATTTATTGAGGAATATTTAAAGTCATAAGATCAGGAGGGCGTGTATGAAGCAATGTGTGAGGGCAACTGAAGCAAAGAGTCATGCAAGGAAAGGGTATTATGGAGGAAATTATTAAAGTCGAGTCCGTTTTAGAGGTCTATCATCGAGAATTAAACTGTTTTCACTGTGCCTACCCCAGAAGGGAACGGTGTAATGGGTATATGTATGGATGATTCATAAGAATACGTAAGAGGAAGTTACGAAATTTCTTTTGGAAGGGTATTGATTTTTTTAACATAAAGGAAGGCTCCAAGGCTCACAGTGCAGCAAATATACTATCTCGGTAATATGAAATGATAGTTATTCTTAACGCTAACTTCTTCCTTCACACATCTGATTTTCATTTTAATGATCGAGGGCAAAACCTCCATGAGATTAGTAGCCGGATTGTAGTCTCAAGTATTGACCACAAGAAGCTTGGGTTTTAAGGTTTTTCCTGATTATTTTTTTATGATTTCATGAATAAGAATTGAACTACTTTCTCAAACCATTACTCTCTTCAGCAAAGAACTTCCTACTTCTCCTCATGACATCCAACGTGTTAATCTTTTTCCTCCAAAATTTCACAATTGCCTTAGCTATCTCATCTCCGTTCTTAACAATTTGTCCATTCGTCTACTTTGCATTCTCGCAATTTCCACTCTCTCAATCTTAACTTAACTTGCGTAATGGCACAATCGATATTTTTCGTGGCTGTGCTCGACTCCAGGCTCGACAATTCCGAGTCCTTTCTGAACCAGACCCAAGTTGCATTTCTCCGCGATTTCGACGCCAGTTTGTTATATTCATGCAGTTATTCTTGATTTTTCATGTACTTTGAACGCTTCGAACTTTTTATTTAAGCTGTCGTTATTTGACACTGAAGACTCAAAAAAAAGTTTTAGTTTAGTATTTTACCCTTGTTGCGCTCCTGAAAAATGAAAACTTTGTGTGATGGTGTCAGTTTGTTTGAAAGGCGATATAATGTATGCATAAAAGGAATCAGAAAAGTTCAAATAAGCTTGAAAGAAATTTTCTTTTCTAAACGGATTGACAATATCTATTGCATACCTTTTCTTTTGGAATGATGACAACACATTTTTGGACTTCGGACGAGTCAGCACATCCATTGACCAATTTTTGGAACTGGCGATTCAATTTTATTTGATTATTATGGCCAAAACTCTTGAAGTCATTCAATATTAAAAGGAAAGACACGCAAAATGTCTTTTGATGGAAATGTTTTCTAAACTCAGAGCAATAGCACATGAAATAAAATTGGCAATACCGAAAAGTTATATTTCTATTGGGGATTTTCAATGCGTCAATGATTTCTGGAATGGCGTCTCCAGCGAGAGAGAGATAGATGGAATAGTCGTTTGGACCAGTCTTATAATACCTGTTTATCTGTAGCTAAAAATACTAACATCCTGTGAATCATATACACAATTAGGAAAAGGCCGAAAACCCTACCAATCAAGTTATCAAAGGTGATTTCTTACTAAGTATTGATCGTAATTTGCCATTTGGACACCTCAGATATACTAGAATGAAAATTATCCTTGGCAATGTTCTCGTACATAATTTGACGTTAAGTACAATGTGTTCCAAAAGTCTGGCTTGAAAATAAAGTCAGACTTAGGATATTTATGAGGTTTATGCTCCTGAGTCTCAATATTTCGCAGTAAATAGGTTAATACCCGTGATATAAGTTATCTTCTGCCACGAAAAAAGATTGCTTTTTTCCTTTACATCATCACGTGCAATATGCAATGAAACACGGCTGAGTCTCACACCGCGAAAACATGTACCAAATAGCATTACGAAGCCATCTTACAAATGTAGGTTCAACAGGAATGTTTTCGTTCGGTCGAATTGATGTCAACACGTCAATCAACAGAATTATGGGTTGATTTTCCTCTAATATGAGCCCACATTGAGAAACCTTTCAAATTTAATATTTTCATGATTATGAATTTGCTTCTCGACACAAATCTCTTCTTCAATTGAATGTCTTAAAAAATAGAATTACAACACTCACTGCTTCCTTTTATCTCTCAAAAATGAATAACTAAGCGAACTTCCACATCCCTTCCAAGAAATATTTCTTAAAATTGCAATAACTAAATAACCTTACATATCTCTCAATAATCTTCATTTTTTCAAGCAATTATACTGCTGTAGTTGCAAGATTTTTTATTTTTTCCATTAATTAGTGAAGGAAATTCACTATTACAAAAGAGGGTCTATCATGTTCGCAAAATTTGATTTAAATACGTGCATTTTGGATGGAACCAGTGTGTTAATGTCTCTTTGAAAGGAACGGAGATTATTAAAAAAAATCCATTTTATTCTGTTGTTGATTGATCGCCTTTCTGGAGCCACCTTGAATAAACCTGGGAATTTAAATATTATAAAAATATGCTTGTACCTATATTCTATGAATACCTAAAAAAGGTACTATCATTACACCAATGCAAGGTTCATAGCATTAGTTTTCCTTGAGTTGGGGCATACGTAAGCACCAAACTGAAACTTCTGACGAATAGAGGTTCTTAATGTTTAGTACTAATTTTACAACACTCCACCTCTTATTTACCCAATACAGAATCTGCCAGCAGCCATTAGGAGAACTGCGCATTTCTGGGGGAGAAGTATAACGAAAGAGCTAGTGAACAAGCTATCAGGGCACCTTCACGTCGACAACTTCCGTAAACAGCCGTCTCATTTGCAGGTGATGGAAAAGGACGGGGGAATGAAGAAGGAGGTGCATTGGGATTTTACCGAAAAGGTTCGTTTTGATTTCTCATGGCATTTTTAGTGAATTGAATGGCGTGCCATACAATGAACATGTCAACCGCGGTTGCTAGTTAGATGGCATCTTTAGGGACATTGCGACAGGCACTGAGTACAGTAATTAAGTGGCCAATGGTTCGCATCTTCCTTTCTGTTTCTTTTCCCGTCCTATCATTGCCGCTCCTTCTGGCCCTACCACTGTTTTCATAGTCCTCTCAAAAAGCCGGCTCTTCGTAAGCAAGAGACTAACAGGTGAAAGAATGGTCATGACGCTGCGCACCATTCGCATTTATAACATTGGAGTACGTTGTATCTAAGCAGAACGTAGTCAAAAGCCTTTGCACTTTAACCTTCACGGAAATTATAGCTTGGTTGAAAGTTCATGGCACTGTGCATGAATATACATATGGCACTGTGGCAATGGCACTGTGATACGACATAATGAAGGAAAAAAAGGGAAATTGACGGAGAACGCAAGGGGTCGGAGCGAAGTCACGAAAGAGAATGACTACTTTAATTCACACCCCCTTCTAGCTGCAATTTATCAAAATGAGACACACCCAAGCCAAAAATGGGTGTCTGCGCAAGTGCCGGGAACTAGCGACCAAGCTCTCCCATATTCATATTCCATATTGCAACATCGCTTCCACATGCTATTAGGCATTTGGTTCTGCGAGAAATTATTAAATATTTAATAAATACTCGCAGAACCAAAAGCCTAATAGCAGGTATGAGCTGCGAATATCTACAAAAAAGGACGCTTCCACATGTTGACTTCACACTTTTAAAAGTAGTTTGACGACGATCCCCTTCTGTCTACTCAAATCAGACCTAACATTTATATCAAGATGATTCTTTTTCATCACCTCTTATTTTTATAATTTATTTTCTTCTTCCTCTTTCAGGGGATATAGGTCAAATGACCTATATCTTCTGAAAGAAGAAGATAAAAATAAATTCTAACATATATACGCTAAGTAATTATATGTATATAATTACATTATATAAGGCGCAGCAAGTGATGACGCTTTATATCTGTGCCCTCATGCAAGCAAAATTATCTGCCTGCTGTTCTCTCAAGGTTTTCCTTACCTTTATAACGTATTGCTTTGATTTTTCCTATGTAACACCAATTAACTCCTAATCTAACTTCATATTTCTGTGAACTGCCGTCTCAATATAAATAAAGTTCATTTCCTTATACTCATGGTTTAGCATTGTTAGTTAATAATTTGCACTCTTTTGATTACCAGCTGGGTCATTTTTTAAAGATTTTCTCATAATCTCAGAATTGCGAGGGTCTCTTTTACGTATTTCCGCAGATTGAAAAGAGTAGTTTGGGAGCCGTTGGATACTTGAATTACTCCAGCACCAGGGTTAACACGAAGGATATTGCATATTACAACTCCGCTCTACATCTCTAGAACTGATCTACATCTACATACTACCCTGCAAGCAGTCGCGGAGGCGTGTGGCAGGGGGTATTAAGACACCAGCTATTGAAAGGGGAGGTGATTGGGAAAAGGAGGGGGAGAGGACAGAGGTGAATTGTGCGTTAATGATTGGTCTTAAGTTAGTGTCACGCTGTTTTTTGTAATAATCACTAATGGTGCATGGAGAGAAGTTTGTACTACCTGACAGTTGTCAGTGCATCTCTCTTATTCTGTCAATCCTGTTAGTTCTAGAGATTCAGCGCGGGGTTAAAATGATATCCTCCGTAACCACTGAAGCTCGTCCGAACGGAGTTTTTCAAATAATCTAAGCCCAGTGTGTAGCCTCCGAGTCTCTAACGGTTCACAACCTAATCCTTCCATAGCAGTGCGACACTTTCTGTTCGCTCGCAGCAGTTTTTAATAAAGCGTGCGGCTTTCCTTTGTATTATATGTACTCCGCGAATTAAATATTTCAGTGCAGGGTCCCAAATACTCGCGGCTTATTCGATATGTGGACTAACCAGAGCAAATTAGCATATCTCTATCACCTTTTCTAACGGAGAAACTTCCTAATATTCGCTTGATAAATCCCAGTTTCTTTAATTCAGCTTCGTTAATGTTTCGTACGTGTTTTCCCCACGTTAGATCTGAAGTCAAGGTGATCCCTAGGTATTTGACTTCACTTAACTCCTTTTTCTTAAACCCTCCCATTTTATAGATATAACTGATAAATACGTAAAAATAAGAGATATATATTGCCAAAGTGGGGTACAAAACTTCCCTCTTCCTACGCCTCACCAGTGAGTTCAAAGAAGAGAGTGTGAAAAATCACACATTTCACTTTCATTCTCTCCCACTTCACTGTCTCAACTGCATTGAGTTTGTTTCGACTGGAAATGAGTATGAATGCCAGGGATTTCTCGGGTTTTACCAAAATGGACCATAGTACCCGGGGTAAAACCCGAGATATATCTTGCCGAGAAAGACTGAGGTCTTACATCAGTATAAACGCCCTTATTTGGAGAGATACTGCTTTCAATCGAAATCTACAAAACATCATCTTCAACTTTGCATTTTTGATGATGAGTGTCGGTAAAAAATTTGAATCTTGAATTTATTTGAAAAAAAAACTTTGATGGTTTTGCTACTTTGACCGTAATAATAAATGGTAGAATGCTTCAATAGATCAATCAGTAGCTTGGAGGTCCTTGGATGCGTCATTGCAGTTTTAGAAGTAACAGTGTAATTTTTAATGCGCTGATTAAATATTTATATGATAACCCGTGATTTTATTTTCATCTCTCGCCGTGTTTATCAGTTATTACATTGCCTTTACAGCAAAACATTATGTGTTTAACGCTGGTTCAATGTACCAAGAGGTAGTTAATTTGATCACAAGTTTATAAATTTCTACTTATTTAGCAAAAAATTGCACTACTTCGTTAAATGTTAAGTTGCATTGTTCTTCACGGGGTCAAATGTAACATTGCATTAACAAATTTAAAAATGTAATATTACTGTACACCCCAGTTTTAGCATTTTTCTATTTTGTTCTTGTTTTACGCCCTAAAAAAGGAATTTTACTTGGAAACGCGAAATTATGACGGGACATGAACCTATGAGACTAATAACTGCTTCATTAAATTGTGCTTCGAATCCTTCTTAAAGCTTTAAGACTCCTCTAAAAATTGGTATTTGGTGCGTCTCGTTTTTTCAAGTTTTTAAGAAAATAACTAAGCCTAGAAAATATAAACAAATTGAAATTCGTATACCCGAGCTCTAAATCCATTCATGATGAATGTTGGTGGATTACTTGGCTTGAGTTACAGATTCTTCTGGATTTAAGATACGGAAAAAGTAAGTGAAAATTGCTTTTAAATATGAATTAGTAAAATATGTATGTTCACCTAAACACGGGGTTTTAACTCCGTAATTAGGGTACGAAACTCCATCAACTAATGTCACCCTTGGATTTAAGCCCTTTGACTTTTTTGGGCTACCACTATAAGGCAGAAATGAAAATATTTTCTCACCACTTTGATCTTTTTCTTCATAACTTGCTAATTTCGTCTCATCATTTCCGAAAAATAGAATCCAGAAATATGTCTATCCTTCTTTTCCTCCTGTCTTGAAATTGTTAGCTTATTGAAACTATCGCTGGAAGACGATTCGTGTCTCGGTATCAACAATCTGGGGTAATTTACCCGACAACTCAAAAGACGTGGAATTGCAATTGTCTGGTCCTTACCTTTGCACTGATGGTTCGACAATGTAGGGGGGATTTGAAAAAAAGCTGGGTCTTTATTGATTTATGAATTCCTACTTTTTTAAATACCTTGCTTATCATAGAATGAGCTATGTGATGTCTGTATAGAATTATCCTTTATTGAAACGGTCGAAAACACTATGTATGTCTCATTTGTGCGATGATTCAATAATTGTGTCCTGTATAACCATTTTATTTTTACTATTCCCAAGATTATGTTTAATCGAATTATAAACTCTACAAGATGCATGATATCAATTTTACGCTTAAAAATATTTACTACACACTCATACCTTCTCTTTGGTGTATTTTTATGTGATCTGGAATTATATCTGAGGCCATAGGAGTCTTCCTTAAATAATAAAGATATGCTTGCATCCTTCCTTCCTTCACTGAAATTTTTTATCATGCGTAAAATTATGCACTTACTTGGTCGGAAATGTTCCATATGAATTGTCCACCAGCGAGCTGCTGCACGCGCGTTATATTGACCGTCAGATTTCTTCTTCGCTTGAGGACCGAAACTGCACAAATACTTATCCTGCGTGCGGATGCCTTCCGTCCTTCGCCTCGGTGATGGAGCGACTAACCCGGATCTTCTTCCCGTGCAGCCTGATCGTCGACGCATAGCAGTTGCCCAAGCGGTCATTGTTGTTGACGAAGGATCTCTAACTTCTACAAGTGAATTGAGTACTCAGGGGGTCCTCGTGTTTTGTGTAGGGGTATCATATCTATCATTGCTTGGGGGGGGGGATGAGAGGATGGCATTAATTTTCGTTGCGAGACTTTTGTATGGATTTTATCCTAGGAGAGAAGGCATTTGCATAAGTATGATAGCTCACCAATGAATGATTTTCACGGATTCTTTAAAAATTTGGTACGACCGGTTTCAACTCAATAGACGGCATCATCAGTTAGCAAACATTCTGTGAATTGATATTCAACATGAATTTTCGCAATTGAGGCCAAATCCATCGATTTCAACAATTATCTGAGCTTTTCCTAGAACCCTGCCTTTGTGATTAAGTCTGTTTGTCAAAATTTCAGTGTGAAAGATATTAAGCCAAGGTTTAATGTCAAATGAACAAGATTTTCCAAAACTTTATCTTTCCCTGAGTGTCTTGCCAGTGTCCTGCAGTATGAATTCTACTTTTAAGGAAGTTTGTAGTGTACCGCCTTCATTTTTCCGTGCCAGAATAACTTTATAATTATTTGAATTCCATGGAAGCGATAAAGTTCCTTAGTGTAACCTTTGATCCGAAGATATATCCTCTGCATAAAGATCCATAACGCATAATTAGCTGTAACCTGTCAATCAAATCAAAAAGTCACACGAAATTAGTGTTTAAAAGAAAATGCAAGAGGTTAAAATTAATTTCAGACAAATGTCTACAGGGAGTCATTTCAAATGAAAATGAAGAATACTAAATTGCAGGCTGATTTTGAAAAAAAATACGGGAAGTATTCTTGATACTCCCGTCGGATCTTTATTTCGTGAATGCGAAATTACATATGTTACTCACGCTATTGGGAGATTCTTTTGTTTTGTTGTCAGTAAGAAAGTTGAAATGACAGAAAAAAACTACGCTTTGCATAACATTTATTCATAGAAATCATTAGTACAAATGGCCAACTTATGAACAGTTGGTCGATGGTAACTAATATTTTCTGCTTTATAATGTTAATCTTATAGTTATTGTGTTATAAACGTCTAACTCACGTTATCAGCTCTCCGTAGAACCCTCGATCACTAAAATCGACCAACTTGTTCCGGAGATACAACTGAACAGCGCGCGCCGTGCCCACACAAGCCCAAATTTAGACCATCACGCGCAGCGCTGTGACGTCACCTCGCAACCTTTCTCCGCTCGCGACAAACCATTTCTGATAGTTGACGAAACGGGATATCCAGTCATAGTTGTAGATATTCTATAATTCTTATAGTTTTTGCACACGAGACCCTCGAAAGTACACACATATTGGTCGCGGCAAAGCCTTACATGACACCGAGAACGAATCATAAGATGTTCATTCGCATTCACATTAAAATTTCCACAGACGTCTCCTACTGTCTTTATTCAGTGATTTAAAACTGAAGGGTCATCAGCGAAACGGAGAATGCATCGGATTTTTCTTTATGCGCTTGTTAAATAGGATCAATATAATGCTACTCACAAATGGTATGAACTGACCCTGAAAATCATATAATGTCGCCTTGGACATTATCAGCACTTCGCATATTAACTCCTTTTGACCAACATAATGTCCTTCTGAAACTCTTTATACTGACTAATTTTGGAGATACCGGGACTAGCCATGGTAATACCTTTACGGAGTCGCTCGCTAGTGCACTAAGTGTAAAATTCCACAGAGGAAAAATAATTCGCCTTGACCGGGACTCGAACCCGGATACCTCGATATCGTGCCGAGTGCTTGTATAATTTCGCACTATTTATGCTCTCTACCTTTCTCTTTACTTAAAAAAAAACAATTTTATACCTTATCTGCCTTCCCAACTCTCCCTTCTCCGTATTCCCAATTCTCCCTTTTAGCACGTCATTCATATAGGGCTGTCAAAATAACCTCCACTTATTGTCAGTTATTCTGCCAATTAGGAAATTTTATCCAAGAACTCCTATGTTAACCGTTTGAAGAAGAAAGATACAACAGAAATTAATCTCCGGGACTATTTCCTCATTAAAATATGCAGAAAAGTCCAATGACTCGCATTACTTGGGAATAGGATATTTTTTTTAAAACATTTTTTCATATACATTATTTATTGATGAGTGATGGCAAATATTGGAAACAGATCCAGCTCCGAAAGTCATCCTACCTGAGAATTTATTGGCTCTATTTTGGAAAACATCATGTATCACATAAATAGTCGAAAGCAGTTCCGAGGGAACTTAATAATTAGTATTGAAATTTTATTCCGGTTTTGGCTTCTTGTTCTCGTATCCATTGATCAGCAACCCTGTTAAGTTCCTCAGAAAATTCAGACTTCCAGCCTCCAATTTCCCCTGAAATAGGTGCGGAAATAGAAAAAGAATCTCCCTCAGAAACTATGAAAAATTTCGCACACATCCTTATTTTTAATTAAATATATTAATGGGTCAAAAGTTATTTATTTCTCAACCTCTTATACTATTCGGTGCAAATATCAGGAGATAATATTTTCTTTTTAATGACTGCAAATTATATATTTTAACCATTTTGTATTAAAAAAAGGATTGTATATATATATTATTTGACCTAAAATCTCCTGATATTTGCACCGTATATTAATGAGTGTATGGTTAGTTGGTATAAGTGCAATGGAGTGTGGGATAAAGTCGTTTAGTGTAATTAATTGAAGCTAATGTGAGGGATGGTAAAATAAGTAGTAAACTTAATTGGGCATTAAATATTCAAAGAAGCCCGGGTAGACAGTCCAATTACTGACCAATAAAATGCTATTGCTACTACGCAAAATACCGAGTCTACATTTTTTGCCACAGAGTTGCAAATTTCGTAACATGAGAAGCAATAGTGAAGGAGCATAGGCTAACCCAAAGTGATGAACTAAAATGGAGGACGTTAAATTTGGTATTACTTGCAGTTTATGAAGTAAACGATTAGGATGAGACGGACAATTTTCAGGAGGCAAAATTATCTGAGTTCTATGTGAGAGTGACGTCAGAGCGTCTTGAAAATAAGGAATGAAGAGCGTTTATTACCCTTCCTGTAAAATCCTGCCGTTGATCCATCCTTTCCATCTTTTGTGTCATGCACGAGCTTTTTCAGTGACGGATTAGTTCGGAAATTATTTATGTCCAGGTGATTCACCAATTTTGCCATCTGATCATTCGTTATGCTTTTTCCGAAGAATGTGGCCACTTTGTTAATGACAGCAGGCAAATCCTTGCCACGGCCATGGAAGAAAAGAAAACATCAGTGGTTGATGTGAATTTATACTTTAAATACCCCACCTTGAAATCTGAATCTTTACGTCTTATTTAAATTTAATTGGGTTGAGGCAGGCAGGAGGGATAGGTTATCTTAGAGAAATTGTCGGGAGAATACTTTCTTCAAAATATAGAGCTCTCTTATGTAAGTTTTGCCGATTTTAACGCTGTATTTCTACTGTGTAGGGGGCGTTTTCCGAAGTCCACTGCCAGTGACGCCATAGAACGGAACACGAGATAGCACTGCCACCACAATAGCAGCATGCAATTTTGGAACGGTTGGCGACAGCACACGTTAAACCTCAAAGCGAATCTTATTGACATTAAAAAAGAGCATTTGAATTAAATCTAAATTTTACTTGCTAAGGTTTCTTGCAAATATTAACATGATTCTTCATTTATATCTGATGTTACATGGACAACGGCCTGCCACGATGGAAACACCGGTTCCCGATCAGTCACCGAAGTTAAGAATCGTTGGGCTCGGCTCGAGTTTGGAGGGGTGATCCTCCGATTCGTCCGAGTGCTGTTGCCCCTGTCTGCACGTGGCAGACAGTAAGTGCGAAATGATCTTAGCCGTCGAAGCATGTTAAACAAAAATACTACTACTCTGATGTAATCAAAGTCGTGAGAGCAATTCTCACGGCTAAGAAAATACTTTAGGCGAACACAAAATGCACGTTTTATCTTTAAAATCTTTGATATTAATATCCATTGACATCACTCAGGATTCAACCCATTCCCTACGTTTCATGTCATGCTTCAAAACATTTTAATTTGACGGAAGTAATAAGATATGCGAATTTTAACCCAACAAATCTTCATATTTTATTTATTTACACTGTTGATTTTAAGTTTTCTCGCCATTTATTTATTATGGTTGTCGTGGTTACTGCATTACTGCCGGTTGCCATGCCGCTTCAAATGATTTCGCGACGCGGTAGCGGGCACGACATCAATGTTTGACAACATTCATCAGATGATTACGAAACATTTTGAAAGTACTGGCAATGAATATCGGAACTTTTTCTTAACGTCGTATTTTTTAAGGTACCTAAGGTAATATAAACAAAATTCAACGGCAACAAAGATTTACTCCTGCTTCTCTCATGCCACCCTCACCCCACGTTTACCAACTGCCTTAATTTAAGTGTTAACGTGCAGTTTCATAATTGGATATTCTTTGGTTTTGAAATATTAGAAGTGGGTAAAAAAAGCATATATTCAGATTTAGCGCGGCCAAAACGTTTGAAAGCCAATATTCAGCGTAAGCCGCAGAAACTGCATTGCAGATATTCTTTCTGACATTAAAAAATAAATAAATAATTCAAGGAATCTTTGACTGAATACCTTCTTCATATCTTCATAAAACAGGAGTAGCATGTTCTTATGGTTTTTCGCTCGCCATGCATCTTCAACATGACTCCAGTACGGAGACCAATGAACTAAAAAAGAATGAACATGAGTTGATTTGAAAATTGGCTGGGGAATATCAAAGCACTTTGTTTAAATTTGCAGCTTACGTAATCCTCTCTGGAAAAGGTCCCAATATTGCTCAAAGGTTACTTCATTACCAAAATCTCTTTGTAGTTTATTAAAGTGGTAATAAGAAACGGCGACATCTTTAGGGTTTCTCGCGACGTAAACTACCTGAAATACATGAAAGGATTACATGTGTGTGATCTTATTCTACCTATGCAAACCAAGCAATTAGCAATTGATATGATCATTAGATGTAATCACAATTAATTTGGAATAAGCTTGAGTGTAAAGCTGTCAGGATTTAACTAACTACAACCAAATACGGTCACGACGGAAATGTATCCAATGGATGACCATCTCGACGAAATTGTTCGCTAAATGGGATGATAAAATAGCATTTTCCACTATCAAGTGCCCAGAGAATGGCATAGCCAAGTTTAGCTAAACAATTTCATGTATTAATCTCCCGACCTGGAACCCATTAGCCACGCTTATTAACGTTTTTCCCACTGCAAAACTCCGCGATGGTTCGCGGATCAATGAATCATATGTTAGTGAAAATATTTCTACAGAAATTTCTCTTCTTAATCGTGTTTAGTCTCGCAGATTCTGGATCAAGAAAGCCATTTTAGATATTGAATGCCACTCTAGGTTAACCAATTCATGACACCGATGAAGTTAATAGAATATACGATCCTGCGATTATTTTCATGTAACTTAAGCTCGATCGCGTAATTTTTAATGTTTTAAATACTCGTTACTATCGGTGCTCAAGAAACTTTCCCTATCATGGAACAACCATATTCGGCGACACAAGATGGTGTTTATATACGCGTCCTCGGTAAGAATTTCTATTCCTGATCTCTTCCATAACAGAGTCCATTCATTGAGTCCGACGCCGACTTCTAGGACAGCAGTTTAAATATTTCATTGGATTACTTTTCAGCAAATTTGCGTTCTTTCTTCCCGACCGTTAATTATAGTCATCTTAAATTCCCGCCCTTCTTGAATCCTTGGTCTGCAGTAAAAATGTACGAGCGTCAGGTACAAAAGATTCGGCATCCTTTGGGCGGGTGATGGTTGACACTAACCTTACACGTATCCAGCAGTTTCGGTGACAGCAAGCTCAAGGGCATGTGACTCTTGAAGTGCCTCGGGGACTTTAATCTCTTTGCCATCTCATATCCTGGGGAAAATAATTTGTCAAGTTCCTTTTGCCTGGTGAGATCGTCTTTGCTCTTCTCCTTGAGGTCCTTTAAAATCTCATTTCTCGAGAGCACACTTAACCTTCGTGAAAAAGTAGAGGCGGTTAAAAAATTCAATTCTGGGAATATTATAAGTGATAAACTAATTGAAATTTTTAGGAGAGGTCCAAAATTTTATAATTTTTTATATATTTTTTATTCGAACGCTATACAGCCGTTCCAAGAGCTCGTGGTCGATTTAAGGAATGGAAGGGTCCATTTCCTAAAATGAAACTGTGACACGAAGTTATTATCGCCTTGTGCCAAGGTACCATTTCAACTATGATGAAAAGTAGACTTTCCAAGGTAAATACGTTTTCACTTCCACTTCCTACATTCCCCTAAGTCCCTTCGAACGTCTGCGCATCCATCTGTCACCAGCTTTTGCGAGAGCTGTAGGTATATGTCTTTTGGTAATAAGTATGTGCACATTGAACAAGGTTACTCACTCCAGTAGAGGGAAGCGATCTATAAGTTTCTCCTTCAGAGCCCTTTCGTAGTCAAGATCATTGTTTATAAGCCACACTAATTCCTGGGTCCAGGTTGTTCCTGCGGAGAACCAAGTATTTATTGTATTATTTGCGTTAGCTTTGGCGAGAACAAGGGGTATTTACCACATGACTCCTGAGTCCTGATATTTGTACCGTGTTCATAGGGTCATGGTGTTTATGTTGCATAAGCTATGAAAATGCAAATGAAAACACTGATGTTTCGGCACAAATGATTTTTTTGAGTTTATCTGTGGACCTTTTTTAAACAATATTGGTCTATGGTTGAAACTCGATCTCCTCATTTTTAAAGATGATATATTAACAGTGGGAGACTTTGACACAGTATGTCAATATTTACGATGGCTAGAAAGCTAGTATAGCATTTTAAATAAAGATATTAAACAGGAAATGCTTCTAGTAAAAGGAGTTATCATAAGAACTACAAAATAAAATCTGTAAGGGGACTTCTTTGAAATATGTGTGTGAATCTTCGTTTTCTGTGATGAAATGACATTAGCATTAGAAGCTGGAGATTGAAAAAAACCCGTAAAGTAGTAGTTTCTTGAATCAGAAATGTGCATTTAGAGATCAGAAGGGGAGAGTCGATATAATCAGTAACTTGAATGTAAATCAACGTATTTTAAAAGATATTTTTATCAGTTTTCATCATAAATAAGTGAAATTCTATTCTTGATTACTTTCTATTCTGTAAGATTAAGTCCAGTGAGATTTCTATTTTAACTACTGCGCTTAACAAAGCGAAAAAATACCGAATATACACTGACGAACAGAGAATGTGAAGACATTTTTCTTTCCACCTATAATTCTTGACTACAACAAATTCAGTGCGAGAGACTATAGTCCTTTACCATTCTCTGTGTACTATATCCTTTCTCTTATTGCATACCTGATGTACTAACAGCCCTTGTCACATTCCTCTGCGACGGACCATTACGTAGATGTAGATGAAATACTATATCGCTTCCCAACCTTTTTCGACTTGAATGCCCCTTCTTCGTAGCCCATTTCCCCCTGTGTACTCCTTGGTACCCCATTCAGTCAGACCCCTCGCAATAAGGGAATATGCTTGCCACACTAACGCCATTATACAGCGTAACCCTAAATCATTAACCCCATACCCCTCGCGGTACATGTATTCCCGGTTGGGAACAGCTTAAGTACACCCATGTTTTTTGTCCCCATTGGTTCAAAGTATATAATTCGTTTCGATTCGTTTACATAATTTTTCATCTTCCATAGTTTACTAATAGCAATCCTGAAATTTTGCTTTTGGGAGGCGGGTATGAATTAATCAGTTGACACTAGTGATAATGAAACAAGACCCTTTTATGACCAACAATCAAATGAAGACGATTATCGAGGGAAAAATGGATGGCTCTAAACCTAAATGAAGAAATTTTGGGTTGAAGATTTTCGCAGCTTCTTTTAATAATAAAAAATGAACCTTTCGGGTTATGCTGCGTGTTTTTCATTTACAGGAAACTCAACGCTCCGCTCCTCGTACTGTGAGCGTCGTCAGGAGAAATGTTGGGTTTCTTAGAAATGAACACACTCAGTATAACCTGAAAAGATCGTTTTTTGTTGATAAAATGAAAGTTTTAAATTATTGAGAAAACCGGGGATACAACAGATACAGGTCCTGCTAGTAAAACTCAAGCTGAGGCGGCTGAGCGCACTTACTAGGATAAGATAGCGTTCGAAATCGAGCAGTACGAATACGCACCAACATTCCTGACTCGAAGTGTAATGGGAGCTCGCAGACTGTATGCGAGTTGGTATTGCGTACACGCGCGTATGATTACGACATCCGACACGATTCCATTTTTTGGGATATATTTTGCCTTTACGCATGAGCGCAATACAATGGATGTGGAAAAATTTATTTCAGAGTCTTATTTTATCAACTTACCCGACCGAGGAAATGTGACCACCCAAACGTCATCACGCCGCAGTTCCATGTTGTAATAACCAGCCGCTTCATCTCGATACTTGGAAAATAAGAAATATTTTTTTGGTCCCACTTGCAAAAAGCAGTTTTCTCTCTTTTGAAAAATGCTGGTAACATGGCTTCCCAGTTCTTCTTCCACGTCTTTTATTTCATAGGGGAAATCCATCTGAAAGTCGGACATACATAGAAAAGGAAAATTTGGAAATTTCCTCTATCTCTGAGAACTAGGTGAAGTGTTTCATCGCCTCACCATCAGAGTATTTCACCAAGTTCTACTATCAAGGATCGCAGTTCCTTAGTTTTAAGCTCATGAAAATCAAATTTTAATTAAGAAAAGCCACTCTTGGGGATTTTTTATAATATAATTTTATCTTATGTCGACTATGAGTCGATTTTATACAGCATTTTTCAGCCTGTTTTTGGAAGCTAAAATAACGGTTTTAACGATCTCTTGTAATTCTGTTTATTTTCCAAATTTTCAATTAAACAGATGATTTGTTACGTGCTCCAATATCTTTGGGTAGTGCGGGCATTATACTTGCACAGACTCTGGTCTGTATTTTATCAAATGACGGCCAAGAAATTTTTGATGATAACTTTAGTTGACTTGGGCCATCAACAGAAGATAAAATGTTCGGTTGGCATAAGTTCCATAAAATCTAAACTTAACCGTGTAAAATAAGATGATAAAAAATAAAGAAAACAATAGGAGAGATGAGAAATTATAATGCAGTTACTGAGTTGCACGGTATAGCTCCTTGACTTACGCGCGTTAGCAGTCACCTAAGATACTGCGCGAGTGCATCTCATAAAAGAAACTACCTTCTTTTCTCAGCGACAAAGCATCGATGACCAGAGGCTAACGAAGAAAATAAGATGGGATTAGTTAGAATGACATATCTTGAGTTAGCTTTCAGTAGTAAATAGATAAATACGAACTGATCAACTGAATGCATGCATATGCGGAACATGAAATAGGAAGGGGTGGGTATGGGTAAGTTTAAGCATTTACGAGACCATATTCTAAAATGGCATGCATGTGCATAACCGCTGCACTGCCTCCGGCCAGTCCGACACGTTCTTGTGAGCAAAGAATTTTCCATTTATTTGCATTTTAAATGAGATTACTACGCCTTCAACAACACGGAACTAATCTTTTCCTGGAAAGCTACTCATTCTGCGAGATAGGGGTCTGCACCTGACATTTTTAAGCCATATCTGCATATTTTAAGTGTAAGAACAGCACAAAGAAGCATCGTGTCTTCCCCAAACTCTTCAGATTTGTCCATGGAACTATGCCGATGAAACGAAAAGCCCTTTGCTTTTGAATCGAGACGACGACTTCACTTTTATTTCAAATTTAAAGCAAGGAGAAAATCTTAACTTGAACTGCTTATGCGTACCTATTCCGCCCAAGGAGAACGTATGCGTACCTGCCATCAATGCCGTCTCTAGGGTAGTGCGACAGGTGCCGCTGCACTGGGCCCCGCGTCTATGAGGGCCCCCGCACGGGCTTGCCTTTTTCAGACGGTGCGGTGAAACCCGCCCATTTCCCGAAATTGCCTACTTATACTTAGTACATATGTAAATTTCTTGAAGTCAATGGCCATTTTGTAGGTTAATTTCCTTTATTCCATCAAATATTCTTAAAAGATGCTACGATATCAATGCAAAGTTAGGGGGGCCCCAACTTTCATTTGCACAGGGCCCCTCAATCCCTTGGGACGGCTCTGCCTGCCATTTCTGAGAATGAAATGCTATAATGCTACCGAATTAGTGTGCTTTGGAAGCATTTTGTTTCCTACCATCGGCAAAGTTCAAGAAAAATCTTTTCTTCATGACTCAACATAAAAGTCGTTGGCAGGTACCGAAACGCCAACATTTAACCGCTGTATATAGGTATCGCAGACACCACGGCTACGCGGACAAATTGAATCGTTTCGGTGTGCTATCGTGCTAACAACTTCCCAACCGCCGCGCTGCAGACGTGTGCTTGTGAATGGCCCCCTTCTCACAGTCCATTTTGGCACAAATAAATGTAATCACCAAAAGAGATACAATAATGTTGCAAAAAGCTGATGTAGGTAGGTTTGTACTCACTTTAATGCGATTTCTTTATGTCTCCGCTGCGAAGAATCCGATAAGATCTCCTATCCAAAGGAAGAAGCCCTATAATGAGAATAGTTAATCTTATCGTTCACCAATTCGCAATCAGTCGCAGCTCACTGATAACCGAAGACGTAGAGGAAAGCGGGATTTCCTGGTGGGGAGTACCGCTATACCAATCGCGAGAACTGCCTCCCACGTACATATTTTGACATACTTTCCCCAGTGCATCTCAAGGCTTCGCGCGTCAAACGAAATTTTTCGGGCGTATCATTAGCGATAGAGATTTTTCCTCAGAATCCTCAGTTGCGGACCATGTGGAGAGGAATTCTAGGATAGTACTCTATCCATCGGATTGGATACGAACCAGTGAATCACTTTTATTTTGCTAGGACTGGGCTCACTCCAATGACAGGTTTCTCTCCACTCCCATAAAATCATACTTAAATACCCTACTATCATTGGTGACACAAAAGCCTGCGGACTACAGTTTCTGATGTTTCAGTGGACAATAAAAAGTTTTTATTTCCTTTACTCATTTTGCACATATGCTATGGATATATCACCTTGTCATTTCTTTTTTTCCGAATGACTTTTCTTCTTAATTCTTCTCCCCAGCTTGACCTTCTGCATCATATTTCAAGAGCTCTCAAAAACACTTTCAGCTATATGTTATTTTTTTTGGTGCCTTGCTTCGAGCGATATTAGGACTATATAGTCCTCTCTTCCATATAACTTTTTTGACGAACACACACGACCTGGGAGGTGAAAATGTCCTACCTAGGCGGGATTCGAACCTGCGACCTTCGGTTTGGCAGGCGAGGACTTAACCCCGCCGCCACTGAGGCTGGCCGGAAAAGGCCAAACTTTTTCTATCACCTACATGTAATTATGTATTCTAAAACTTTTCATATTTTATCCTTGAGAAACTTGACTCATAGTATTTGATAGTCACACAATAATTCATGTTTTTCAGGAATCAGAGGATTCTGTTGGCCATTTGCTTTAATTACTTTAGTGAGCATTTATGGCACTTCTTCATTTGTGATTGCTATGATTATGTACACATGTGAAACTATTTTGGAGACGACTGCTTTCTTAGGTTACCTCTTAAGCCGAAATTCTACTTTCTAGCCTTCAGTACACAGTGTGGCTCCTCCTTTTCTGCCTTCTAAATATTATCCAAAATAAACTTACCCTTAAAATTTTCCAATGCACCTCCAAGTTGGTGCTGCTCTTCATCATCTTTTTTGCTAGTAAATAATCCTGGAAGACAAAAACTTAATCATAGGGAAACTAGTCTTGATTTTCAGATGGATAATTCCAGGAGCTATGTCACAGTATTAATTCACCAATTCACCAGCTCAGGTAATTAAACATCTCCTTGAAGGATTATACTTATGTATGGAAGATATGTCATTTGCAGCGGGGGGTATTCCCCATACTCTGATGGAGACTTCCAATGAACATTTTCATTCTCGCTCATGCACAACCAAACGGGAGCCCAAATTTCAACCCATCTCCTCAGAAATCCCCTTGCAGGTCAAAATCATCCTTCGGGTGGAGGTTCCCTCTCGGCAAGTGAGTTCGGAAGGAGGGCTCTTGTTCAGCTTGGAGAGTTTATTGCTCAGGGGGGTGTGGTTCAGCTGAGTTGTCACATCGTTGTGAACTTGGGACTTGGAAATTTTTCGGCACCGAAGTGGTACGATTTTTTTTAACAGAACTGTACAAAGAGCACTGCTATCTTTTTTGAATAAAGCTTTTTTGAGATTTGTTATTGCTTTAGTAAGTTCTCTTAGTTGCAGTTGAGACCCTTTAATTAAATCTGGATGATTGCTCGGAGCTAAACCCTTTGAGTGCAAACTTAATGTTCATGTAGTTCATCCATGGGTGAGATTTTTGAAAGCCATTGTTTACCAGTGTGATGCATGACTCACTGCATCCGAAAAGGATGCACTTATGAGGTGTGCATGTGAGTCATCCATGCTGAAAGGGTTAAACTTATCAAGAGACAAAAAGAGCAGAAAATGAAAATAATGATGGCAAAAAGAATGCAACAGATGCTCCATCTGGTTCGAAATGCATAACAGCATTTGCTGGGTCTATCAATAGGTAACCATTTCCTGATAAAATACCTATGATGGCAATTTGTTTTTGATATTTTATCAAAGATTCAAAAATTTCAAAACTCTGATAAGCACAAGGATGGGCTGGTTATGCTTAGTGTTAACCCTTTTGCACAGCTGAAAATTTCACGAAAATACCTTCAGTATCCTGAGCTTCATGAGAGCCTCAGTTTAGCTGTGGCATTTCGAAAGGAATATCCTCTCCGGTGTAGCGTTCTCACTCTCCCGTCCCTTCTCAGCAGGGCACCCGTCCCTTCCCTGGGCACCTGGTCTCGACCCTCTGACTCTTTAGCAGACCCTTTCACAGCATGTGGTTGCGGTCAATTTATTGCATGCACAGTGGTTTTTTTAAAAACAATCGTTTGTTGCAAACTTGATAGCATGGATATCTGAAATGAATTCTTGGTGTTTGCCTGATCATTTTAAAATTTTGAACTAATTTCTTGCAGAAAAATTAACAATTTTAGGATATTTATCTATGCACATAATGTGATCACAAAATTTTATCAGATGAAACTGCAAAATCATATTTCCCCTCCTTTGTCATCTGGGCTTCGAAGTTTTTGTGGGAGACACACGAGAAAAGGCATTTTACACCAGCTAAATTTACTGATTTCAAGTCGTCAAAATAAAAATTGTGAATAAATACTTTGGTGGTATCCATTTTTTAACAATAACTTGAGGTTAATAGAGCTGGCTTCTACTTATTAGAAAGAAGCCAGCTTTATTAACATCAAGTTATTAAAAATTATTAAATCTTTAGGTTAGAATAACAGAAAAGACATAATGGAAACTAGTGATTCAAAGGAAACAGAAGACAACTCCGTTATTATTAGAGCTAGAATTTCACTTAAAATTTGCTAATGCTCACTAAAATACAAGGAATTCATTTAAAAGTTAAATATTTTGGAATATCCAACAAATATTTATTTTGAAAAACCATTGCACATATACTTAGTGACGTCAGACACATGATGAGATAATGGCCACTAATGGGTCGAGCAGAATTGCCGAGGAAAAGGTCTTGGTGCCCACTGAGTTGGGACGACGGGTGAGAGAATACCCTTCCCAAATAATCGTGCAATGCAACTGGTCTGCATTATAAGCCTATACAATGCGGACCAGTTGCATTGCACAACATGCCCTGAGGATGATGAATGACTTGTTTATCGAAACGTCAGCAGAAATGGAAAGTTTGACCCAGTCGGAAATCCGAACAACCACCAACAACGCTGCACGCCGGGAGAGCCTTAGATCTTTCGAAGTATTTGGTGTATTTTAAAACTTTCTCCGCAAGAAGGAAAAGCAAGGAAATACCTAGATATAACACAGAAGCTTAAGCCCATATTCCACAGCACAATACTCTCTTAGATACTTTTCACCTACATACCCTAACTACCAATCAAAAATAAGGAAGAAGACCCATCACTATCCTGAACTAGGCACTGAATGAGTTGCAAAAGAATTCCACTATTTACATTAATTTCACAGATATTCCTCCTTACTCAGTTTTACATGCATATTCCTTTCTTTCCTTCCATTGAAATTTCAGATTCAAATTCAGTGGATGAAAACAATACTTTCGCCAAACAAATTCCAAAAATAGACAAAGGAAATATGCATTAAAGTAAATGAAGATCTAAAAGTTCTAAAAATGCAACATAGATTTGCTCAAATCATTTCTAGTAACTATCTAAAAACCAGCATAGGAAGTAGAGGGTGTATTTTGTATTTCTCTCTGAAGTAGGTACTTCAATTGTGTGTATTGAGGAAGCAAAGATATTCCATAAATAGGATATCAAAAAGTACCATTCCAAATTCACTACAATGTACTCTCAAGAGTTTCTTCTACTGTGAGAATGCACAAAAAGAGGTGAGAGAAAATCTTGAGGAAGCATGTGCTGTGACAGGACATGGCCTTTAATATGACTCTCCTACTCTACCAAATTATATCTATGATGCAAGTAAATTGACAGAATTTCCATTTTGACCTTGTTTAAACAAACCCTTCATTCAATACAGGCAATTTTCTGGTCTTCACATATTTGCTGTATCAAGTTTTAGTGCATATAAATGCAGAGATGAAAGATGGCATAAATTGTGAGCTTTAAAAAATTTATGCAGAAATCATTTTAATTTAGAAATTATGAGGTACGTACAGTTGGAATTGAGATAATATCATTTCTTAATCCACATTGATATAAGAAATATAATTTATCTAATCAGAAATTACAAAAAGATAATTATAAGTAATAAATCTATTATCGCTGTGAAAATATCCCTCCTCCAATCGGAAGATATTTGTATGGACGGGCTCGATTTCTTCCCCTGAAAAATAGCAACAATTTGAATATGCAATATAAATCATAGGACAAGAGAATAGAAGATATCATTGAATCAATGGTAATACCTGAAATTCAATTTATGAGAGATAGATCTCACTTACCTCACAGGTTTGAAAAACACTTTGTCACGAGGAAATTCATTGGGAGCAGACGCCTCTAAGTGGATATCAAGACAGGATATAAGTCGCAGGAACTGAGCAGCTAGTAACCCCCAACCCCATCCACGTCCTCTGGCTAACTCTCTCCAGTGTACGTTGACTTCAGCTTCCATATCCTACAAGAAATTTGACATACAAGCCAGAGATTATAAGAACCTTATACATATAATTTTTCAAGATGGCAATCAATACCAGTCTATTTAAGAGGTAAATTTAATTCTATGCATGATAAAGCTCAGGTATGGTTGAAAAATAGGGTGTGGCATTATCAAATCTCTGCACCTTGAAACTGCTCAGTCAGAAAATTATCAAGCAGAAATTCTAAATCCTAGATTGATTATACTAAGACAAATCTGGGTGACACAAAAATGTTCAATAGCTTAACCACAAATTCTTTGAATTAATTATCTTGGCCCAGTGGCAATTCTAATAGAATTTTTACAATTTTGGAAACTCCACAAAATGCAGTTAAAATATTATAAATTAATTTAAATATTTACATATAAAAAACTAAAAGATAAAGGCAACTTAGTACCAGGCAAATAGTCAAGAAAATGAATGGAAATAATTAACACACAACATCCAACTGATCACAAGGGAACTTAGAGGCGAAGCTCTTAAGCTAGACACTCATTGTGGAGTAATATTATCAACTCACTCTTATTGCATCATCATTGCTGCTATTATGCTCTCCATTCCAATGCAGATTCAAAGAGAATACAGCAGGAGAGCGAGGATAGTCTGGTTTCACAGCAACTAAGGCAATTAAACGAGCTGAAATATTGAAATAGACAAAACAAAATTTTATTATGATTCTTGCAAACATGAGAAAAGCTACTCAAGCTAATAATAATATGTTAGTTTTTAAATAAAAAAACAAATAATTTCCTAATGGAAACGGTTGTAGGCTTGATTTTTGTGGAATTAATCCATTACAGAAGAATTAAAATTACTTAGTTAACTCCACTAATTATTTATTATCATGACCCGTTTGTGTTGAAACCCAGGTCCTGAAGATGACACTAAGTGTTGAAACCCGGGTTGTGATAATAAATAATTAGTGAAGTTAACAAGTTATTTCAACACTTCCGTACTTTCCTAATGTTTTTCACCAAGGTTAAAACTTCAAATATTAGGCATACACAAGGCAATTAGATGGTGAAAAAATGCCTCTACATGGAATTTTAATGGTAATTAAAATGTATAAATTTGTATTCACACATTCAAAAATGCAGGCTGATATTGGCTATTAACATTTTCACATACTTACAAAGAGCCAATCTATCCAACCTCCAGCAGTAAAAGGGTTACATCTTCTCAACTAATTGCTTTAGTACATGTTTCACAAGCAAAGGTTTTTAGTCCATTTATGCAGGATGGGTCATTTTTGACTCATTCAGAAAAAAGTTCACTGACAATATGTCACTAGAACACAATTTGGGTGCATCCATTATGCTGAAGTTACCTCTCTAACAGGGATTTATGTGTGGTTAGACAGTTTTCATGTACCTCATATATATGCTGCCATAGGCAATCACAAAGAAACATAGCAATGTCCTTGTCATGCTAAATTAAATTTTATGTAACTTTGTATGCAATAATTATCTCTGCAATTCTTTAATGTACAACTACTTCTACTAAATAAAATTATAAATTCATGAGAACTAAATGTGATTTTTTGATTTGTGGAAGAGTTATTAGTTTTGAAACAGATAGTGGGTCAGAAAATACCAATTTAACACATATCTTCAGAATGCAATTTTGCCCATTTTTATTGTAGTACAGGCCACACTGGCTAAAAGAATATTCATGAACAGGAGTACACGCAAGTGGAGAATTATAACTTGGTACATATCTGTTTTACATACAGTAAGTCCTAGACTTCCGCGAATCCGAGTTAAGTGAATCCGGAGTTACGCGGATGTTCAGTAAGGCCGGTGATATGCTTGCGTTTTCTCCACGTTTCTGTTGCCGCGACAGATACACCGGGTGACGACCCGCAACCCATTGTCAAGCGTGCAAGAGTTGATGCCAAACTACGTGCATTCGGAACACCCACTCTACCACCACAGCGCGATAAGCAGCTGCAAGTTCGCCAGTCCTCGGTATGGGGAGTGTACATTAGGGTGGGCCGAAAAACACGAAAGTGTCTAAATCGAATCTTAATAGCGCGGAAAAGTTGCTACTCGTCATCCTGATCACAAAGAAAGAAATACTTTCGAAATCGGACCATGTCTTCCGGTCGCACATCTCGTTCTAGGTTTTGAAAAATCGTAAAAAATATGACTTTTTTAGGGATTTTTAAAAATAAGTTACAGTGATTGGATTATGTTAAAAATCGGTATGTGGCCTCTTCTAAAGAATCTCTGTCTTAAAACAATATGTAACACCCCTTATCTACTTCTTTTAGGGGGAGGGAGAGTCGCTCATTGCGTTCAAATTATCGAAAAATCGTAAAAAAACATGACTTTTTTTGGGATTTATCATTATGAGTACAGTGATCGGATTGCGTTCAATATCGGTATGTGGCCTCGTGTAAAGGTCCTTTGTCTTTTAAGAAAGATATAATTCCCGTTCCCTCTTTATTTAATGGGGGAGGGGCATGTATCGTAAAAATGAGTGACCTTACGGTCATTGTTTTCCTCGTGTGAATTGTGCAGCTCTTCGCCCGCTCCTATAAACTTTAGGTCAATGGGAGCGACTCAGAACTTACCTTTATGTACTGAGCCGCAATGCTTCCCATATACGAAAAGTAAAACATTAGCATTTCCAGAGAACAACAATTAAAACAATAATAATAATCCATGTCCACATTCCCAGCAAGCCACCTCAAGGGTGTGTGGCAGGGGGATAATTGCAATTTATACTGTATAATTGTAAGAAGTAGACGCTTTTCAATTTTCCTGCATATCTTAATTTCAAAAACCATTAGACTTCCCTTCCATGATAGTAATCGGATATATTATAAAGTAATATATACCATAATAACAGACGATTCTTCATGTCTCGTACATACATACAAATATCAGATACTGAAAACCAGAAATTAGAATTGAATGAAATAATGATTCACGATCTACTGAAATAATTGTCGACCCCTTCGTTGTGATACTTGAAGCACTAGAACCATCTGATTTTTGCAAAGTATTGATAATAGATTTTGATCGATGTAATGTAATTAGAGTGATAGTGGTAACAAATGGTATCTTTGGCGTCTTAGAAAAAATTGTAGTAAAAAATTTTATTTTACTATTAATATGCGGAAAAGTGGTTTTTCAGAGTTATAGATAAAGCTATTGATTTTTCCGCGAAACGTTTTAAAAAAAAGTTGTGTGTATTAAAAAAAACTCAATATGAGCCTAACCGCATCAAAATTGGTCTCATATCTGATCCGCTATTAAAAAAAAAAACGTGAAAAACTGCTCTTTTCAATTGATTATAACAATGAATAATATATTGCACAATCATCATACCTGAACAATTTAAGGCTCTAGTAGTAAAAAGTATGGACCCAAAACTCCAAGACAACATTCAATAGTTTGTGCACAAATGAATTTGTTTATCCCATTTTCAGTTTTTTACAATGTCATTTCCCAAGCTTTGGGTGGTCAACTCAAGCTCATCGGCACATGGGACATAATTGTAGTTCTTTATAACCAAATAGATTTGGTTTTATATCTCTCCCTTCATGATGTGAATATGACGATGGAATTTGCCTTTCCATTTTTTTCTGATTGTCCCAACTGTATTTTTTCTATCAAATAATTCTTGTGTATCTTGATGTATATCTCATATGTGTGTAAAAAGTGTATGTATGAGGTGCTGAATAAGTCAGAAAAGGGCAAAAATGGGGGCCAGCATGGATTACCTGGTATGTAAGATAATAGTGAATTACGGGCTATTCTTAGGTCTCAAACTGATAGTTTTGATCTTCTTAACCAATCCTAGCTCTTACTGAATTTGTGTGAAAGTGCATATTAATATACATCAGCCATATTGTAAAAATATTATAAATTCTCTAAGTGGTGTGCCATTTCATTTCCGTAGGGTTTTATGATCCATATTAATTTATTTGTTCTTTACCAACGTCGCCATCATCATTCACTTGAAGCTCTCGATAGAACGATGAAAGATCTCAACGATAATACCAGACATTGCCGGTCATTCCACGCGCTACATATGCGGACGAAGTTAATGCATGTTTGAAAAAATTCATACCGTAGGCGAAATGTCAATACATTATGACTTAACATAAATATGCATGTTTAACTGCAAAACGATCCATTGGCACTGTCATTCTCCGAACAATTTCTCAACATTTGCAATGGAAAAATTCTGTTGCATGGAAATACACAGTACATTAAATTGCTACATGGTAGCCACGAAAGATGCTTTGATAAAAAGCATATTCCCAGATTTGCGCGGTAATTACATTAATCGCGCGTGGCTACGTGAATGAGCTATTTTGGCCGCAAAAAATATCGATGTTGACGCTCTTAATTTCAAAATATAACAGTCATTCCCTGGGAATGAGATCCTTTCTGTCGGCATTTGCAAAGTTTGAGAAATAAAAGGTGGAACTCGCGGTGCACCCGAAAGTACCCATATACCTTAAGTTTCTAGGGCAAAGAACTGCACACTTCACACGAGGAAAACTACGACCGTAAGGTCACTCATTTTTACGAAACATGCCCCTACCCTCCCCCGTAAAAGAAGGGGAGAATGAGAATTATATCTTTCTTAAAAGACAAAAGACCTTTACACGAGGCCACATACCAATTTTGAACACAATCCGATCACTGTAACTCATAAAGAGAAAATTCCAAAAAAGATCTCAACGATAATACCAGACATTGCCGGTCATTCCACGCGCTACATATGCGGACGAAGTTAATGCATGTTTGAAAAAATTCATACCGTAGGCGAAATGTCAATACATTATGACTTAACATAAATATGCATGTTTAACTGCAAAACGATCCATTGGCACTGTCATTCTCCGAACAATTTCTCAACATTTGCAATGGAAAAATTCTGTTGCATGGAAATACACAGTACATTAAATTGCTACATGGTAGCCACGAAAGATGCTTTGATAAAAAGCATATTCCCAGATTTGCGCGGTAATTACATTAATCGCGCGTGGCTACGTGAATGAGCTATTTTGGCCGCAAAAAATATCGATGTTGACGCTCTTAATTTCAAAATATAACAGTCATTCCCTGGGAATGAGATCCTTTCTGTCGGCATTTGCAAAGTTTGAGAAATAAAAGGTGGAACTCGCGGTGCACCCGAAAGTACCCATATACCTTAAGTTTCTAGGGCAAAGAACTGCACACTTCACACGAGGAAAACTACGACCGTAAGGTCACTCATTTTTACGAAACATGCCCCTACCCTCCCCCGTAAAAGAAGGGGAGAATGAGAATTATATCTTTCTTAAAAGACAAAAGACCTTTACACGAGGCCACATACCAATTTTGAACACAATCCGATCACTGTAACTCATAAAGAGAAAATTCCAAAAAAAGTCGTTTTTTATGATTTTTCGACAATTTGAACGCGATGAGCAACTCCTCCTCCCCCTGAAAGAAGTAGATAAGGGGTATTACATACTGTTTTAAGACAGAGGTTCTTTAGAAGAGGCCACATACCGATTTTGAACGTAATCCAATCACTGCAACTCATTTTAAAAAATCCCTAAAAAAGTCATATTTTTTACGATTTTTCAAAACTTCGAACCCATTTTGGCCCATTGAACACCCAACCCCATGGTGTGCAATGGGCCAAATACAAAAATGCCTTGAAGCATTGAAAAGAAAGAGCAATAGATACATATTTTTGTGACTGGCACTTTAAAGCATATTGCTAATATCTTACAACTGCCAGATAGTAACATGAAAAATTCCATACATTTCTTTACCATCACATCATCCAAACAAACGAGTCTACCAAGATATGCCAGCTGTCTCTCAATAATACTTAAATCATTAATTATTTTCTTTTCTGGAGATATGTCTATTATGAATGACCAGTCAATACTCCTTTTTTGTCTATGTTTTATACATTTATTATTCTTCCTCAGGGCTGTATCAGGATTAATTATAGGAATAAAACCGTTAGCAAAAAAGGAATATTTACTAATCATTCATAATATACATATCTCTGTGAAATAAACATTAATAAATTGAGAGCTCAAGAAAATAAATCATCTGGATATTAAATCATTTACTTCATACCTATATTAAACATTTATTAACACTGCGGAAAGGCCTCAGACAGCAGGCATCATTAAAGCCTGCAATTATTCAATCATACAATACTAGCAATATGACCCACATTTTTAATGTTTGGCCTTACCTGTCCCCCGGTTAATTACAGCTCTGTACAAATTGTCTGCTCTAGTCACAGCTCCTGCCTGAACCAGCCTTTGTGTTGTGCTTGCTACTTTGTAGTCATCCCAGGTAGCTATATGCCATGAAGCCAGCTCAGCCCCAAATTTAGTGGCAAACATATTACGAAGTGCAGGTAATACTGGAATTCCTCCTGCCTCTGTAAATTTAAGTAATTTCTGTAAGAATTCCTTCAATCTGACAAACTATGAGTCAAATCCTGTATTGCCCCTCCATTTCATTGAATCATTATTTCACATTGAACATAAACACAATTTTGTTAGTTTTAAACTCAAACAAGAACACTAAATTATTTAAATAAATCAAGCTGGGACAACCTCCAATTTAGAAATTCACAAATCAGAAAACCAAGACGGATTGTAGATGATAGACGCTTGGTACTTCATAAGATCAGTTAACTTTGTATGCTTTATCTTGCATTTATTCCATGCAGTGATGGTGAATATTATAGTGACTTTCGCATACTGCTAGATATTCTCATGATTCACTTCATCCCTAACACGCCACAAGAACTTGTGGAGGCGACTCATGCCTAAAGTGCAAACTCTATACACATATTTTGTTGCCTTTCATAGGTATTTCATAGGAAAAAAAGAAAGAGAATTTCATTTTCAGATATGCCTCTCTAACATCTATATAATTCATACAGGGAAAACAAATGGAAAAATTTAAAAAAGACAATAAAAAAGTAAGGTTGAGTTTTTTGTGTCTGTGGGAGCTATAGCATTGCACGTAGTCCTAAAAATAATCAGACTTCAGGAAGTGTAATTCCCTTAGAAGAGAAACAGCTAAAACCACCCCTACCTGTAAAGAGTAAAGTAATGAGGCTCTATCAGTTACTGACCAACCTCATGATTGCTACTCACACAACCCAAGGATGAATCTCTATATCTCTGATATTTATTGAGCCAAAGTGTTATGTAATCAATAGCACAGTTTGAGAAAAATGACCATGTGAAACATTACACATGCTATGTATTCAAGAGTAAATGTGCAAAAATGTTCGGGAAATGAGAACAACAATCAAGCAAATACACCTACACACTTAGTGAGAGATCAAATGAATATTTGTGACAAAATAACATTCTCAAGAGTTACATAAGCTTCATATCTGACTTTATAGAGTGCATTTATAATAAGTAAGGTGCTTAATTGAAGAAAATGGAATTTTCTATAGGATGAGAATGAAAATGAAGAAAAGAGAAAATGTGCTATCATTACAATAAATGGGTCCATAGATTGGCCATGGAGGGAACATTTTAGATAAGTACAGTAAGGATAAACAAGTTGAAGGAAGACTTGTTTTCCCTGAGAAGTTTGGTTGAAGAAATGTTAGATCTTCTACTAGGTCGGATGGTCATTGTTAGGTGTTTGATAATCCTACCTAATGAAATATGCAAGCAGACTTAAACTAAATGGTTCTTCCATAGAAAGTTAGGATAGAGCCTGTGGAGGTACTACCCAAACAATAGGCTAAGCTAATAGATAAGGTCCGATTGCATTATGTTTAGCAGTCCACCAAAGATATAACCCAAGCACCATAATGTCAGGCTGAATATGAATGAGTAGATAAAAGCTGAACACAGATAAGAGTTAAAAAAATATTTTGATAGTGAAATAAATAAGCATTGCAGAGGCTAAGCAAAACACTAACATAACTAAATATGTAATAAATCTACCTTTTAACAGACGTCTCCACCTCCTTTCAAATGGCTAATGCCATAACACCCTCAGCTACATGCCCAAGGCTAAGCAGTATTGTGGAGATGTTTACAGTCAAATTCTATTTATTTTCTCTCAAGTACTTTAGCTTCGAACATTCACAATAGAAAATTGTTCAAATTTAGTTATAAAGACCTATTAATTACTTTTCCCAGTATTACATAAATGCATAATTTTGAAATGAGAATTTTTGGCTTATCAGATGTCTCTAAATTGGACAAAAGACAAGCCAAATGAATAACATGAGAACTGAAAATCAGGCACATACTACTTAGCACTTCACTCTATACAAACATGCTCATTAAAATTGTGTATGATCATTGAAAGATTTTAAAACCAATAGAACAAAAAATGTCCACATCTCAGGCATAAAAGTTTATTCAAACAATTCAAATGATACAATAGGAAAATAAAAATGTTCGGCAAGGCAGCCACAAGAAGACTTTGACTGGAGTAGTTAATAACAGTAGTTAGTTAAGTTAGGTAAATCACAATGTTTTCTAAGAGATCAGTCTTCATTTTAGAACTAGTCATTGACTTCCTAATGTCAATTGAATGGGAAACCTTAAAGCTAAAATAAAAACAAAGTCTCCGCCAAGCTTGTGCCATTATTTGCATTTAAAATCCACAATTGCTATGGAAAGAGATTTGTACTTTTCATTTTGTTAATCTGAATTATTCACGCTGCTCACCAAATGCTTGAACCTGACGGCACAAGGCTAAACGTGCTTTCAAACGATGGCGGATTGCCTTCACCACACTTTCCATGCTTGCTCGGCTCACTTCTGGAGAAGCCACTTCTTCATTCCCAACTGCTCCCTATAAACAAATAGGCATCAGAGTCAAACTTCACAACTGGAAAATGTTTCTACCAGAGGAGAGATTCTTTCTATAAATATAAATTACTCTAAAAAGTTTGATAAAAATGGTATTCAATGAAAACTTAACAAACATTTCCTGTTTGCAGATCTTATGTTCACATGTTCAAGCAATTATACTTTTTATTTATTAGTCATGGCATATTTTGTAACTACAGATCTCTCGTGCAGTCTAAAACAGATATTTTCTCACTATAAAACATACTTTAACATTCCTCATTTGGCAAGTCAACCTTAGGCATTGTTACACACATTATCATGTCAACAAACTCAACTATGGTATTGCGACAGCAGCGCATGTCATCGCTCGAAATATGTCATTTTCCTATTTTTATGAATTGCTGAGACTGTCCAGAACCTATTTCTCTGTAGGGGACTTCTAATAAGAATTTTAAATCAACACTTCAATGAATTACGCATTATGCCTCTTCCCCTAACTCTGAGAACAAGGCTTTATATCAGAAAATGACACGCATTAAATAACGTGCACAAAAAGAAAAGTGGTAAATGAACTAAAATCAATTCTTTTAAAAATCCACATACCTTAGATTCAGCACCTGCATCAGGCCGAGAGGCCATGAAATCAAGCCCTGCCAACCTTTGAGCCCACAGATATGGAATGCCGAGCAAGGGAATATAAGCCCTAAAATGGTCTAATCCAACATTTGAAAGTTGGTAGTGGTTGGCCATATTAGGACTTTCACTGGCATCATCTCCAGGAAAGAGTTCTGACAAGATGTTCTGTGATGCTATGAGGTCACTGCAAGAATAAAATTTTAATTTAATTTACTGGAGCAAACGTGTAGCACAATTTCAATGATAAGTACTTAACTTCATGAAATCTCAAGGTATGAAGGGAAAGTAAAACAGTAGCTTTCATTGGGTTTTTATTCGTGCACAACTGATTTTGACATTTAGTGAACATGATTACCAGTAGATATTGGAGAAGCCTGGCTGTGCATGAATAAATATACAACAAAAAAAGAAACTAATTCTTCATCAAAATTGATGATATTAGGCTGGACATGGGGGAAACAATGAACATCCATACTGAAAAAGAACAAACTTTGCTGCTTGCACAAAATTAATTTCAATTGTGATGCATGTTTTGCCATGTTGCAGTATAGTGCTGTGCATTTGAACGGAAGTTGAGTGGGAGTAGATACATATAAGCAGGTTTGAAGGCAAGGATAAAACACACTTCAACCATACACACAGGCCAATGGCTTTCTAGTGTACCTAACTTCCAAGAAGTAAAAACATTATGTACAGTTTTTCTGTGTTCGGAAGAATGATTTATTACATATTTTGATAGTGGAGGTGGGAGAAGAGGAAAATATTGTCAGTTGAGTTTGGAGAATGAGAGGAGAGGAAAAGAAGTAGAAATCTAAAAAATAAGGGGGGTGCAGGAGAGACTTCAAGGATGAGAGCTAATAGATATGAGTGGGACACCTCTTGCGGTGAAGGAGTGGGGAGCACTGCGTGGGAAACACATGTTGTGCTATTGAAATATTTGATGTGGAAAGAACGAAGTTTTTTCTTTTTCAAAATGGATAGTTTTCAATTTTCCTTTATTGCCAGAATCTGCATTCCGAGCACATTAACTATCTTCATTCATCATAAGCATATTCACTTCAAGAAATAATTCAATAATACTAACTTGGCAGAAATTCCATGAAATCCCTGTAAGAATCCCACTACTGGTTTTACTGTGACCACCCGAAGGTTTATCAAATAGTGGAATGAAATCACCACATGATTATTGTCTGAAAATTAGAAAAAAAACATGAAAGATAAGTCAATTACCTTCAGCCATAAAATTTTCCAATAAAAAGCTTAGCCAATGAGTACCCGCTACACATAAACAGGTTGATAACAATCTTACCAGGCAATTTTATTTGTATCTCAACAAACAGAGGATGACTTAACAGCAGCCTTTTCTTTCGTTCTTCTAATCTGTCTTGCCTTGACATTTTTCGGTTGTGTCTTTTCTGCCGATCCCCAAGGTCCTACATTCATCATCAAAATACAAAAAATATTCACTCACTTAATTAAGAAAGTGTAAACATATATGTAAAACTATTCTGAATGATATTTTTTCTCTTGCTTTAATCTTTCAATGGAATTGCACTACTAATTGTATCCATGAAACCAAATGTATTCATTTTTCCTCAGCAAAGTATGAACTAGGTTTTAATTCTTGCATTAAATCATAATAAACAACTGGCTGATTTTGTTACTTACCTCAGGGGCTTCTAATTCTGGATCAGATTCTGAATCATCATTATTATCAAAGTCATGTGCTCCAGCAGCCATGGAATGCTGCAGTCGAACAGCTTCCTCTTCATCCCCTCCAACAATTACTGTCATCAATTTATCTGTGCATGGGAATATTGATGTAATTCATGTCAGAACCATCATCAGAAGTGATATCAAGTCATTTTGTTTACAATTAATGTTGTAAAATGACTTACCACATGCTTCTCTGTAAGCATCTGCTTGTACGTACAATATATAGAGTGGCCTTGGCAATAGGTATGCCACTTTATGCTGTTTCCTTACTTTATCCAACGGCAATCCTAGGTAATCTTGAAGGGGTTGGGTAACCTGCAGATGAGATATAGGTATGTATGAGGGTTTCTATCTAATTTCCAAAATATTAGTAATGGAAATTATTGACACTGAATCACTAATGGAAAACTTATACAGCATTTATAGATATAACTGGTAGTTTCAGGCATAACTTGATGGAACTTATTCATTATGAAAATAAAAAAAACTTTTAACTTTGTGATTCCACAATGCAATTTTTACTAGCACGACCCGGATTTCGATCTACTATAACCTGATGATGTTGTACTAATAAAAAGATCATTGTGGAAGCACAAAGTTAAAATTTATGGATATAATTCTGTACATACAGAGTCATTTCCGTATAACAGCAGTATTGCCCTTATAATTTTTAAAAATACAAAATTTTTCACGACTCGCACATTAAAATAAATTATGGTTCCACCAGTGAATCCTTTTTATCTAGCTACTGCTTAGCACTGTTCAATGTAATTTATGATTGGAAAAGCTCCAATCTTAAGCAGGATCCTGCTTCAATCAGAGAGCAGAATGGCAGACTTCCAAAACGTTTAGGTCCATCACATGTGTACAAAGGTAAAAAAAAAGTCATTTGGGAGTTGATTAACAGGGCACAAGTAAACACTAAATATGTATTCTGAAGGAGGTACTACTTCTCCTTAAACACCCTCACTCAATTTGGCTTCCTCTATTTGTTATAAAGCCAGCTCAGATGTTCAGTGAGTACTAAATGCTAACTAAACATGAGCACAATACCTAGGCAGGCTCATGTGGTACAACAAAACATTCTCCATGAGAAAGCGAAGGAAATAAATAGGATTAAGTATGAAAGTGATTTATCCTTGGCATATGCTCCACCTTAGCAATGCTATCAGTATGAGTTAACTGTATGCATACTACTATTCCATGACTCTTCCCATGAAATTGAGGAAGTTGTAGTGATAAGCAGGCTTATGTCTTTACATAGTCGTTGACACATCCAAAAACCCAAATTCGGCCTTCAGGAATACACAATACATTTTAATGTATGGAAGTGATGGCCACTCAGTTCATTTTACCACACCTCATTTATTATGCACGAAATAGTGCGACCTGGAGATAAGTATGTACAGTCCATTCGCGTTAACCTGGCCAATGACAAATCGTGAGAGGGCAAATAAGTGGAGGAGAGGGGGAACATTGGAGGGGTATCTGCCTGCCATATGTCATGCGCAGTAACCAATTTTGGTTCAGACTAGTCCAAGTTCTTACAATTTCGCCCATCAAGGGGAAGGGTTTTCAAGCCTCACGTGGTTTACCTCTTCTCTGACAGTGTTCTTGCCTTGGCTGACCAGGACAACATGGGGGCGTAAACAAGTCTGCCCATTTGACTTCAAAATTGAAGCGGAACCATCCTCCCCTACTTTCCCACCGTGGGTAAACTGTTCGCGCATAGCTCCCCTCTCAATAAGCACTGCTTCCCCTATTTTCTGAGTTGGACTAGGCCCATCTGCACAGTAGACTACTGAGTGTCGGCCAAGTTATCGCGAACTGTTGTATGAACTGTTATTTATGAATCGCGCATGATGAACTGCAGTAAACTGTGATGTTTATATAAGATTCTAGGCACCTATAAAACTACCCAACTCCAACATTCTTGGCAAAATAAATTTGTTTTTGGTGTGTACCTTAAAGAGTTGCAACTTAATTTGTCATACGATAACATAAATTCTATTAACAGTCTAACATTTCCATTCTGATATTTTCTGGTATCTTGTAATCACAATCTAGATACATACAAAAATTCATGATGAGAAAACCACCTTTGTTATTTCCACAAAACTTTATTAGGCTGGCACGACGCACGTTTCACCACACTGTGGCATACACATGAGTATGCCAGTGTGGTGAAATGTGCGTCGTGCCAGCGTAATAAAGTTTTGCGGAAATAACAAAGGTGGTTTTCTTGTCATGGATATCCATAATTTCCAAGAGGTCAGGCCTGAGATCATCAGTTTCATACAGAAAATAAATCTTTGCTTTGTACTGTTTACAGCTTAAAAATAATTTAAATACTTAACTCAGTTATTATAAAAATAGTCTTGCCATGAAAATTATAATAAACTGCTTTTTAACTTTGACAATTGAAACATAAATGGTGGTAGACCTTTTTGCACTCACATGTAAATTAACTTTATGTCACATATATACGTGGATGCAAATTTACCATTATACATTCTAGTCACTTTATCTATCACCTAGGTTGGTAAATATACCTTACTAACCAGTGTACTATGTCCATTTTGGAGTTTTAAGGATTCTAATATTTTTCTTTCAATTCTGAACTGTCAAAATAAGTACTTCTCATTTTTTGTCAAAAACATTTGGTCCCAAAATCCCAATCTCAACCAAAGTATAAATGGTATTTTCACTTTCATGAAGATCCATTGCACAGTACATGAGACATTTACATAAATATTTACCCTTTCTAGATGTTAAGTTGTGAAAGTAATTACTAAAAAGAACCTTAAACATTTTCCAAGTCCATATATATACTTAACTTCCTTACTATGTGAAGGCTATGATTCAATACAAACAGGAGCTATGCACAAACAGAAATGACAGTATGCTTCATGTGATAAGGAAGCAAAACCTACAACAAACTTGTACAGAGAGTGATGCGTAATACATACGAAAGTACTAGTAGGTATAGACTAAGAATGCTGACAAAGAGCCTGATTGACAGGATATGTGAAATGAATAACAAATTGTTAGAATCTAGGAATTTGGATCATCATAGTCTCAATCACCATTTTAAAAATTTTGGAGAAGAAAGACAAGCAATTAGTTTGTAATTAAAAGTAGCTTACCTCAAGAATATTGTTAAGACGAGGAGTTATATTTTCCATTCTTTCCCTCTTACTCTGTATTTCTGCTGCTACCTTTTCCTTAGCTTCCTGCAACTGCTGGCATTGATCAGCTAGCTGTTTCCTCTGCAATAACTCCCATTCTAATCGTGCTAACTTCAACTGATGTGGATCAGATTTTGAGACCTCCTACATTAAAAATGAACAGGTCAAGTTGTTGAAATGAAAATATAGTAAACTAAGTAAAATGCGAACCATAATTAAAGATATACTAACTGGTCTAGATATGTGCTCTGGGGCTTCTTTGAAAAATTCCTCCACAGGAACAAGGTCAATCTCTTCGTCTTTTGACCTATGAATTGAAAAAAACAAAACATACAAAAACTGGCAAATATGTTAGCCATGACCAAAATGTGAAAATGCATACTCCTTGAAATCTTTAAGAACTGACATAATTAAGACCCAATGAGTCAACCTTGGGATGGGAGGCTAACATAAAAAGCTTCAGTGGTATACCCCTTATTGGAGAAAGATAAATCACTCTACTTTTCTTTCTCCTCTACATGAGTACTTTGGGGAGAATACTTCAAATGAAAATGCACCACTTTTAAAAGAAATGTTAAATCTTATTCAGCATCCTCCTTTGCCATCCTAATCAAATAAAAATGTCACCCTAAAAGAAATATGACTTACTTAAACTCCAAGCACTTAGTAACTTCTTTCTTCAGATGCAACTTTTCATAAAGAAGGTTTTGTAATTGCAAATGATAACTATCGACTTGTTGTTTTTCCTTGTTCAATAGATCTCTCGATTTTTTCGTGCGGAATTTCTCGAGGCGATTTAACTTCTTCAAAAACACAAACAGCAGGGATGTTGCTGTTCTCTTCTCAGCAATCTCTGCCTGGGCCTAAGAAATTATGCATTGCATTAACTTTACACACACGTAACAGCTATCATTATTAAGAGAAATCTAAGAGTTTCTTAGTCTGCGTCCACTCTCATACACTGAGAAAACATTCAATTCATCGATTGAATAACTACCTAGTGCCATTCTGTGTTATCGATTTAATTAAGTTTATCCACATAATTCATATGGTAACTTGAAGATAAAGGTCATGGAATTATTTCATCGAAATAGTGAAAATATCTACACTTACCTGTTCAGTGTTTTTCTTTTTTAGTTCAGCAATTTCATGCATAGCCTTCCTGATTTCATCGCAGGTATTTTTAAACAGAAGCACATCATTCTCTGGGTCTCTGAGGGATGCTTCATCTTCCTCAAATTCCATCACATTCTGCACTCATAAAAGAAAAAAAACGTGTACAAGTCAGCAACTCAACGTTTACACATCTACGGTAAAAAATACAGCTAGCAAATGCGAGCGAAGAAGGTTAAGATAAAAACAGTGCTGAATACTAAAGAATTACAGGATGAAGTAAATACTGAATGAAAGCATTATAATCATATGAACATTATTCATACTAATTAATACACATCGGAAGTCATCTCACTTTATAAACATCCCCATCTGGAATTTTTGGTATTGCCAATGTTGACGAAGCGGGTGCAGCGGTCGTTTTCCGCCGTTTCTTGATCGTTACCTCTCGGACTTCTCTATCACTCACACTTTCTTTCACCATTTTTTATTCTTCTCTTTCACTTTTCTCAAAGAACAAATGTAATCAATTTTATACTGTCACATTTCAAGCCTCAACAACATCAACAACGACCGGCATGTTGCAAAGGTCGACAATGATCGAATGAGGTCGAATATGTCGAAAAGTTGCCAAGTCGACGGTTTCGCAAGTTTTCGATGTATCGATAGTTGCAATAAGCAGTCGATAGTCCTTTGTGCTTTTGGCGCGTAATTGAAAAATGTTGACAACTGATTCTTCATGTTTTTCATCCAACGAGCTGCTAAAAGTGAACTTTTCCGTAAAAATTTTTATCAAATTTTATTTAACATTTTATTTGTAGCATTCTTATCGAAATAAAACCAACTGTTCATTGAATATTTTATAGAAAAAGGTTTCGCGAAAATAATAATCTGCGAGCATGCAGAGTTTGATGTTATTAGCAGTTTTACTACTTATTTTGTCAAATATTTTACGAAAACTTTACCGTAAGCAAACTAATAGCTTTTTATCGACTCGATTTATCGAAGAGAAAAGGAATTTTGAATCTATAAGTCAATGATTCTACTTCCCTCATTTTACCAGGATGTTCCATATATATGTCTATGAAGAGAAGAAGCCTAATAACCTCTTGTTGTAGACGCAAACTCGAGTCCACTTAGCCTTTCTACAAGCCTTAGTCGTGTTTTCTTCCCGGCTGGTGGGAATATAATTCTAGTTTCTCCATCAACCCAGTTGTTTTGTCCATTCATTTTCACCCAAACAATTTGATGCATTTATAATGGTATTAAGAACTTCATTAAATTTTAGAATTGAATCTTTCTCCAGTGAATCCCAAAGGAATGCAGCATATTCTTAATAGAGCCTTTATTATGTAAAAAGAAACTTCCTCTGACATTTTTCTAATCGTTACGGGTCAATTGTGCCTTTGAATGGGCTTGCACTCCATGCAAACCTGCCGATGGGATTTAATGGTTTAAAACAACACCTCACGACGTGTGTGTAAACATCCATCGGCGATAGCGCTGCGAATGAGAGATACAATACAATATCTTTATTTAGAATCTGGGATCTCATTTTCCCTAGGTTCAAGTGCAAAAAACAAAAAATGAGTAAAAAATTACTAATAACATTACATTAATTAATTCCATGATTTAGTCCATGAGGGACACCTTAATAAATAATATCACCAAAAAGAAGAAAACAAAAATACAGAGCTGGATTAAAAAAACATTACCTTTCTCTAAAATTACATTAGATATAAACCAAAAATAATTTAACATGAAATATAACACATGTAACAATATCAGAGCTTGAATATACTGCGTATAGTTTAATTAACATATTATGCTACAATCTTAAACTGCATTAGGACCAGATATTATCAATTTGAGCATATGGAGTTGAGATATTGAAATCATTTTGACCAGAACGAATTTATGGACGATGCTTGATGAATATGTTGAGAGAGGCAATTCCATAGTTTTACAGCTTCAACCGAGAAGGAGTTATGGAGTATAGTAGTTCGGTGGATGGGAATGTAAAGTATGTCCGGGTGATACGCAGAGTTCTTTGTCGGACGTCTGTGGTGAATAAAAAGAACTCCGTTAAGTAGTCAGGTTTTCTGAACTTGAGGATTTTAAATAGGAAGTATCCTAAGAAATATTTTCTTTGGTTTCGCACGGTAAGAAAATTTGCTGGATGAGACCAGTTTTGGCCAATCGAACAGAAAAGTGAGCGAGGATCTGAGGCTGTCAGAAAGGAGAAAGTGGATGAGACATTATGATGCATCGTGTGGAACCGATCGCGTGCGCGAAGAATGATGTGCGGCGCCAGGCGACGCAAATATGAACACTCGCGGCGACGAAAGTGTCCCGCGGCGATGCCAATCAAATTTCTCCGTCGGTGAGTTTGCTGAGAAGCTGAACTTTGAAAAGGACGTAGAGATGTGAGAGTGGAGACAAAAGCAAGAGTGAATCGGGAGGAAAAAGTAAAATGAGGATAGAAGTTGATTCCCGCCGGAAAGGGAAGCTTTTCGGAATTTCCACATCAATATGATGGTGAAATACTGGGGTAACCGAGAATAATACCTACTATTTTATTTTTACCACTGTCAAGTTCACCATTTTATTTTTTTACTCTAAATGGGAAATCATTTCAACTTTGAGTGATCTTTATGAATGGTGTATCACCCTCGTGGCAGTATACCCACCCTTAGAGATCAGTACCTACCTAGGAGTAAGGAACCCGTAAATTTACTTGCAATGAGCCACACTTTGCCAGGTGCTAACAGGCTAACTGATCGTGTGGGAGGTGTGTCAATGAAGTGGGTGGAAGGGAGCAGTGGATTCATTCATTTGAGTAATCTACCGGTTAGAGGTAGGTTATGATGAAAGTCAGAGAATATCCAACGGACTTTTACAAGTGCCGTGCCCTCTCTACATCTAGTATTTCTTTCTTCATCTCAACATAAGTCCTACCTTTCTTCATCCCGTCCATAAAACCTGAACTCTTTCTTCCCCTTCCCCGCTTACCCAACATCCTTCCCTCTATCACGGCCTTCAGCAAACCATCTCCCCTCAATACCGCTTCCAGCCACCTACCCTGCCTTCCCCTAATTTCATCCACAAGGTTCCTCTCCTCACCCACCATGTCAAGTACTTCCTCGTTTGTCTTCCTTTCCGTCCAACGCACCTTCGCCATCCTCCTCCACACCCACATCTTGAAAGCCTTTAACATACTTTCGTCTTCCTTTCTCAATATCCACGTTTCTGTCCCATAAAACGCCACACTTCATATCAAGCTCTTCACCAGCCTCTTTTTTACATCCTTACTTACGGTCCCCGTCATCAGCTCCCTTCTATTACTGAACGCTTCCTTCGCTAGCTCTATTCTCCTCCTAATGTCTTTGCTACTATTCATACATATTTCATGTTTTTGTCTTTGTCCTGTGCGAATTAACGAGACCAATTATAATTGTACTTAACGACCAATAAAGCTATTATTATTATTATTATTATCACAGTCTTCTGCTGAAGCAGACATAACTTAGCGTAAAATTTAGATAATTTTACTAACCGAACTAGAATCTTCCTTCGCGAGTTCCTTGAATGAGTCTTGAAAGAATGATATACACATACTGAAGGCTGCGCGAGAAACTTGTCGCTAAACACGTGAATCGTTACCTTGGAATAACCACGGATCGTCAGCAATCTTTAGTCATCACTTTCTTCCAATGATTTTTAGCCTTCCTCCAGTTTCATCACTTCTTGATTTTTAGGAACAAATTTATTCCGAAAGACGCGTAAAAAGCTACCAACAGCACCGATTCAGGTCAACGTCAGAGTTTTTGCTCTATTCCTATTTTATTCAGCCGTGACCGAATTTACCCCTCGCCTTCAATGGTTCCCACAAAGATGTCAGCCCACATCGCAACGGAAAAAACTGAAATGGCTCGAGTCTCCTTCGAGAAGTCACTTAGAGCCAGCCCGGATGAACTGATTTTTTTTACTAAGGCTGGGAGCATGTAACTCCCATCCTGTACGATGCCACTTTAGAACCTCCATTCAATACGGCTTGTATACACGCTTATATTATGACATTTTATAACGTTTTTACCTTATTATACCGTTTCATTTTCATAGAACAAGGAATTTTCGCACCAAGGACCAGTACGTAATTATTAATGGAACAGTAGAAGCTATCTTGATATCACCAGCAGAATTTACTTATCAGTGCCTTAAACGAACAGCGTGGTGAGAATGCAATTGAAGCAAATTCTTCCTAAATGTCCAAGGTCTCAGAAAAATCTGAGTGCCTATACCGGTCCCCGAATAGCGCATTCACGTAGGTGCTCTCTCAGTCGCCAACAAGATGAGTAAAAGGAACAAACCTGAAATTCGACTGTGAAACTGATAATTCGTCTCCGGTAGTGGTAAGACACTTAAGGTGACGCTAGAGAGGAAAAGTCTTTTCTCCTGCAATTTTTTCCCGGAAAATAGACGAATTTTCAGAGTTACTCAAAACATGGCTGTAAAGCTTCCTTATAAAGACTTGTTTTTGCATGTTTTTTTATCGATTGGAATAAAAACATCCGTTGGTAGTTAATGCAAACATAATCATTTTCTTTCGGAAAAAAACATGCTGAGGCTACAATTTGGGAATCCTTCGGAGACGTGGGTTGGTAGATTTTTCGGTTGCAAAAAGAACGATTGTAACATTTATATATCCAGGTTATGGTAATTTCCGAGTTCTCTGAAGGTCAGTTTAGCTTCTGCGAAATCCTCGGAGCGTTTTGAAAAGATTTCCAAGTTTTTTTTGTAACAACTGGGTTTGTTCCGACCACTTTGCGGCGTTTCATTTATGTACTTATGGTGTTTAACGATGCTGTTTATGAATTAATACCAATTGCTCTTTTGATTCAGTTTATGAATTTTCTTTTGGATGTTACCTTGTGTGGCTCTTGGCTGGTGTAAAATTCGTTGTTTTGCAAAGCGTATGAAAACCGTATGATAACCTATTTTGTGTTAGCGAATATCACAATACTAAAATTTTATGGAAGCATATTTTCAGTGCTAACACTAAATAGGTTCATAGGCTAACACAAATATATGATATTCATTTATTTTCTCGGGGTAATGGAAAGCATTGGACAAAAAATTGTGCATAGAGATTGCTCGATCAGTATGTCCCATTTCGGGAAAGTAAGCCCAGCCCATATTCATCCGACAAACTTGTGTTGTAATGCCTTGCGTTCCTAATGACCGTATTCACTATATAAAAGGCTACACGTGCGTACGTATGATTCAGTTGTTAGGCGTAGGGATTCGGACGTGCGTCAATAGATGGCAAGCGAGCTCCCATATATGTTCTCCACTAACTGACACATGGCGTGGGTGTATGGATTTTTCAAAATACACTTAAGGGAAACTGTTAAGTAACAGCTCCTACTGCTTCACCAAAAATGTTGTGTACAAAGAAATCTCTAACATTTTGGTTATATATAAATTTTACCATAGTTGCATTTATTGTTTTCATTAAAAATAAAAAAAATCATTAATTTATATTTTATTATTCACTTAATTAATTATTTTTTGGCTATTTCGCCAATATTTTGGCTGTTTCAGCAGGCTTTTCAACTAGTTGTCAATAATCGAATACACGAACTAAAAATCTCGGCATTTGCTTGCCATTAACCCGCTGCCATAAGACTTCTAACCGGGCTATTCATAGATGTGGATGACATGTACGCGACTGCACAGTGGAACGGTTCCGTACGCCATGGCGTTAACTGTATCAAACGAGCTTACGCATCTGATTTACGTGCACCGATATTAAAAAAAAAGGTTCAATTGTGTGATTATAACGGGATTAACTTAACTACATTTGGGAGCAGCCTAGCGAAGATAAAAATAACTGAAGCGAAGTTTTGAATAGCTGAATATGGACGAATTAAAGGCAATGGTCCGTCGGAGACGGGAGATTTCCAGTTTCTTCCGCGGAGGGAGCCATCCGCTTTCCGGTTCGTGCGTGACGACTAGGGAGGCTAGCTTTGCGGCGGTACGGCGTCCAGTGAGGTCTGGTTATGTGGGTCACAGCGCCGCGTTCACTTGCATCTTCAAGACCATCTCCGGGTTACAGAGAACTGCTTTCCGATGCTTTCGGGGACTAATATTGAATGTCTTCTTCCCCCATTTGACGCAGCCCTCAATTAAGTGACCATGATTAATTTCTTCGCCGGAAAAAATATGAAAAACTAAAAAAAAACTTAATCAGGATGTCCAGCAGTTGGTTTCCGTCGCGTCGATGGGAGAATTCCCGCATTTTTCCGGGTATTCGCCGCGTTCGTTGTACCTGCTGACAACAGTTTCGTTCGTGCTCCAACGGGCGTCTTCATGTCAAAGCGCTCTTAAGTCATTTCGTCTTGACTACAAAAGCTTTTCATTCCACGCCCCAAGCTCTGATTTTCTGTCCTCTTCCCATGGCCCCCAACAGTGGCGGATCCAGGACCATATCTCGGGGGGGGGGGGGGGTAATATCGGCTAATATGCCATATTACCGAAGGGGGCGGGGGGTTATGGGGTATGAAATATACCCCAATCGGGGGGGGGGGGGGGGGGGGGGGGGGGGGTTCTCCCCCGGAAAATTGAAAAAATATGAAAACCAAATGGTGGATTTGCATGCAAATTTTCTGGTTTTCAACATATTTTAACATTTTAAATTCACATACTATTTGACTATTGCCTTATGACTTAGGCAGCTAAAAATTTTGGTTTAGATTCGTATAGGGCTATTTTGATTTCTTTCCTCAAGATCTTACTATCACTTGTATTTAATATGACAAAACTACTACACTGTTTTACGCTACTCTGGACTACTTGAAGGTTTTGTTGTAGAGAGTAGATGAGTTTGAATTTTGGAAAGTTGAGCTTAATGCTTTGTGATACTAACTAAAACACAAAATAACAATATTATGAGAATACTATGTAGTTAATAAGAACTTAAGGAAAAGGTTCTGGCACAATAAATAATCCTACACTATAACGATGATCTATCATATATAAAAAGGAATGTTTGTCTGTCTGTTGTTCTTCTATACAAAACTACATTTTTACTCCGATCGTGCTGAAATTTTGCAGAGCAATAGTTTAAGACAGGAGGAAAATTGTAGGCAGTTTAAAAAAATATCTCATTGCCCCAAAAGATCCCAAAAAGTGGTCTACGCCTACGTAATCTTCTTTCTCCTCCTTAAGCGTAACTTTCAAGCACCTTGTCAATATTTACCTCAATATCTCTGGGGATAAATAAAAGACAAGCCATTCGCACTTGCAACACTGATTGGCAGTGTGATGAAAATTTTCAATAAATTTCTTACAGAGTGAAATATATCTTCATCACAGCTCTTCAACACATCACTTACAGGAACTGGAATTTCCTTTCCTTCCCATTTCTCTCTTAACCACTTGTTTTACAAATATTTATTTCCCCATAGATTACAGCTTCAGATTGAACAGTTAGAAGACGGTTGAAGTTCCTAACATCTTTTTGTAGCCTCTCTTTTCCATTTCTGTTTTATTGGTAGCAGTGGTGTTGGTGTTAACAATGCATACAAAATTAACAATATATTTAGATCAAAACACATTAAGGTATCTTGGGAAAACCGTGTCTGAAGATCAACGATAACATTGTCCAAAAGTGGATTGTACATAATCTTCTGTAGTGTCAGCCTCATGACTTTCTCTGTGACGATGCTTCTTTGCAATTCTTGGCATTACTACCTGTACACCCAGCCTTTCAGCAGTGGTTTTGGCCTCAAAATATATCTCTGTAAATGACTCATCGCAGTTTTTTCTACTTTCTTCAAACATGTCAGTGTATCTTGTACAGCATTAGAAGCCTTGTTTAAGTTTACGGCTGGCATTTGCAGTAACTCACTGAGAGGAAGCGTTCTTTTCAAAATGTCAATCAAACAAACACATGAAAAAATAAACTCTGTGTTAGATACTGAGTTGATGTACATTGCAGCCTTTTTGGCCGATTCAGACTTTTTCCATTCACTTATTTTAAATTACATTCTAAAAAGAGTATGTGTAAGAAATAAACATGCAATCATAATGTAGCTCGTGACTGTAAAATAGGAGGGTCTCTGATCGTGGGTCCAGGGCCCGTAATCGAATGTGGAGGCCCAGCCTCTTCCTGCCAAATTCTCTTCCATCCGCTTGTTATGCGGTAACCGTCAACTCGGTTGAAATTAATTTTTGTTTTAGTTATCTCGATGGATTCTCTAATCAGCCTGGGATAGTATCGCTTTCCATTTGCGATTAAAGAATGGAAGGCCTACATATATCAGACCAAATGACCTCAAAGCACTTCGACCTGAAGACGCTCTTTGGAACACGGACAAAACTGTTGTCATCAGATGCAACGAGCGCGGTGAATAGTTGGAAAAATCCAGGAAGCTGCATCAGGATGTTCAATCTTAGGTTTCCGCGGCGTTTATGCAATATCTGCATGGTCGGTTTCCCGCTGTGTTCGTTCATAATGTAGGCAACAGTGTCGCACGTGTTCTAATGCGCGTCTTTAGCTCGAAGTGATGCGAACTAAGCGCATGCGAAACTGGTGTCTGTGGAATCAACGGATGCGTTGGGAACACGACAGTACCCGCATTACGATTTCTCACTGGCCACTCTTACTAGTATCGTAATAATTTTTGCAGTCTTTTCTCACAAATGAATTTATGCCAAGCCATTTTTATAGGCGCAGAAGCTGAGCAATACAGCTCGCGGCAGCCCATGTTGTTATCACTTATGATATGATTAGTTATGTCATTTATGCTGCATGCTTTCGAAGTTACTACAGTGGGTCTTACATATTTTTATTTTGGTCGTGGTTCATGGCTAAAGGCTTTCCATGCACTGGGATGACTCATGAAAGGCATGTGCGTCGACCACTGGAATAAATGGGGAACGTGACCGGGTGAGAAAGCCTATTTCAGCCCAATTATGGTATACTTAACAATGTTGAAAACATCCACTAGATTGATTAGTTGTAATATTTGGAGATCTAAATAGTTTACATCGTTTCATGAAGTATACTTCTAAAATAATAATAACTAACATTTCTACTTTATGGCGAACGTATCAGATAACTTCTTCTCCAATTATTTGCACAGTATTCAACAGCTGAATGACTCTACGAAGTGAGATTTTTTTTTTAAATTAATGTCAATTGTTTTAATTTTGCCGTGGTTTTGATAACACCCAAGGTAGCACATTTTATCGAAAATAGTACAAACAATATGCTGTTGATACATTTTTGAGCAATTATTACTACCGTCTTAGGATTAAAGAAGCAAAAAATATATTTTGGACGGCAAATGTAGTGAAAAATAATCGTTTATTGGGAAAGAATTACTGGGAATACATTTAATGGAAAAAATGTGTAAAACGTGGTGAAAGAGATACATTGACGTGTTGAGAGAAAAGCAGTTGGGAGAAAGGAGCGGAGAGAGCCGCATTAAAGCGAGTCATAAAATCTCGGAACGATGATGGCTTTTGATGATGATGGCGACGGTGGTCACAAGGGCAAATTGCTTTCCCTTAAACACTCTCTGATGCACCAACTGGATTTCTAAAGTTCGTACTCATCTTCATACCATTAGAGTGGACGTCATAATTAGGGCTTGGGTTTGGTCCAGCGGTAAAAGCATCCTCTCACCGCAGCAGCCTGCGGGGGGGGAATAACTTTCGCATTTGTTGACCTTTGTCGTCTCCCGCCGGCCGAGAGTAGTCTACTTATCTCGCGCTGTGCATCGTAGGCAGCGGAGGGAGAGCGGGCATCTGCCAAAACCCTTCACCCGCGTGCGGTCTCTTGATCCGCTCTGCACCACTCAGCGCCCTTCGATCCGCCCGGCGTGTTCATCGTGAAATCAAATGCGGTCACCTGCCGGCTCGCCAACTCTGCAGTTTAATGAGAAGTGAAAATTAGTGCGGGGAAACTGGTTGGGATTTGCGATCCGGATTCCGTTTGCGTGTTCTGATGGTACTATTAGCGCTTTTGAGATGAGTCAGATTCACTTAGGAACGTATTCAACTTAGGAAGATTAAAAAAATGGAAGTAACTTAAAAAAATGTAGTATATCTCCTTATAACCCCTAAAAACTGCTGGTGAAGTAGCATTAATTGATAATTATTACGTTGGATTGGCTAATTTAATTATTTGAATAGCAACAACATCATTCTTTCGACTAGTTTTTCAGTGTCTGGAAACAAAAAAATTTACGTGTAATATCGGAGATGAAAAAGACTCTTGTTTACTGCACGCAACATTAGCACGTTATCAGTTTGTTAATATCTTCTGCACACCTAAAAAATTGCCATTATGAACCTTTTTTTGAGATATTTCATTTATTGCTCATCAATATTAATTTTAAAAGTAGTTCACGAATAGCCTGAGACTTGGCAACTATATTCAATATTTACTGTATGCAATATAGTTGTTGACCTCCACTGCTCTCGTGATTCTGCTGTTTCTCTTCGACATGCTGTAGTTTTTTATTGTTATTTCCTTGTTGATTTAATTTATTCACTGAAATTTCCAGTTTCTATCGATATAATATAATATATTTTTTGTTTATGTCTCCCTCCTGTAGATAAATAGCCATGAGATAAATAGACGAAAGAAAAAACACGAATTCATTGCTGCCGTGTTTCTCCGTCTTATCGATTTTAGCTTTTATCATATCGATTTGAGGATTCATCGTTGCATACTGTTTGTTTTCCCCAAATAACAATTTAAATTTGTGGATGGATTTTTACAAATTCATCAGAACTTTTCAAAAAAGTTTTAGTAAGTATTCTGTTAGTTTTATGTTGGAATCGTATGGTAAATAAATATGAAAATTAATAATATATCTGCCTGAGATGCTCACTTTCCATATTACCTATGTAAAATACTCAAACTTTGAATGCCTTTTCTTGCTAAGCGGTATTGAAAAAATACTGGAATGGTGTCCAGGGTAAATGAGGAGCTGTACATTAATTTTGATGCTGTATAACTGCTGATATTGAATTTTAAAAAATAAGCCAATACGGTAATATGTAAGTACTACCTTATGGGAGTCGGCTGGGCGTAGAGAAGTTTAATAGTTTGTGTCGCGAGTATGAAGATAAATGTCTACCCCTTTGATTTGAACCTAGTGATAACGAGACGTACCCCAACAATACAAGAAGCCCTTAGGCGATTGTGTAGTAGGGGAGCCCATAGGTACGTATTTTGATATTTTTCTTTTAGGCGTTACTGTGCATGCCAGATTTTCTGGTTCATCGCCTATGCTTTTCGGAGACTCGAAGGGGCATGTTACGCAAAGGAACATATATGTAATGTTAGCTTACATTGTTATGGTTCTCCGTTAAGAAAACAGGGAATTCTGCAGTCTCTCACCCTGAAAGTATGAAAAACAGAAACAAATGTATCTGAGTTATTAATTTAATCCATGAAAAAGAGATTTAAAACACTCGGGATATAACTATTCCTAGTGAGAAAGCCGTGAAGAAATCCGATGGGTACCAAAATAACGCTGCAAAAAATGAAAAATACATCTGGTCACAATTCTCGACACATTTTGGTATGATATGTCATAGCGTTTATCTAAACAAAACATAGCAACAAGATTTGATAAAAGCACTGCATAACACAGGAGGTGTCTTGAAAGCTAAAAAAAGTTATGAATAGTACAAAGTTGTTGCATACTAGCCTCAATTTTTATTCCAGATGATGGATTTATAGGCAAATTCCCGAACAAATATAATAATACCCTATATAAATAATAATATGAGTCGACATATTGTTCCATTGAAATACCCAAGTTTTACAATACATCATTAGCTACGGATAGTTGCGTGAAATACTCGGCAAATTTACGGAAAAGATAATGTAAAAGTAAAAATCGAAGCAGTTGAACAATAATAATGCTCGTACGATTCATTTAAACAGATTGAAAGAAAATAGACTTGTAGATTGGCTCTAGTTAGACAACTTCTCGACTTTACACCTCCGAATACATATTTACAAACTATATATTGCGGTGTGTAACCACAGGTGTACAATATACCTGTATATACTTAGTGAAAACCGATTTCATTGAGAAGCACTCCGATAAGATACATATGTGGCTCCATTCCAATTATTCAAGAACTTTGGAACATTCTTGTACCTTCCAACAGTACCCTTCATCGCCCTTTTCGACTTTTCATAATTTCTACAATTTTTTATGCCATCCAAGACCCTTTCCCAAGTCTTCCGTCTCCTTATCTTGCCTAGCTATTCTCTCTGTTGTCGCCTTGAAAGGCCCTCACCTATCAGTGCTACCTCCATCATGATCTTCTGCCCCTCCCTCGAATTTCTCCTTCCGACTAAGTTACTACTCCCAACATATATTCAAAATCTCTTCCTTTGCCCTACTCTCGACTCTGCGTAACGATTTATATTATGAAATTTAACTGTCCCCATTGAAAGAGCGAGCATTGTTGTTTTTACAAAATTTACAATTTTGTGGAAACTACAAAGTTTGTTCTCTTAACGTGGATATTCATCATCACCTAAAAAGTCGGCCTGATTATAAAAAATTTAAACTCTTTCATCTTCTTATTTACTTGAAGTAAGGGCGGAATTCTCTTTCTATTCTCTTTGGATTTAATGGCTGCCAACAGTGAGGCCCTGTCTTTTATGCGATTCCAGAATATTTTTTTCCATCCCGCTCCTCTTTATCCTTTGTGTACCTCAACCGGGAATCTCCGGATCTCTCCCTCCGTTGCCTTCACCTTCCGATGACCACCGCGTGCCATGGAGGGATCCTTTCTCCACCTCCCTATGGGAAGCGGAGAAATGATCCGTCATGTCTTCTTAAGGAGGTTCCGCCGGGACTGTGTGAGTCAAAACAAATACTAAATTCCACATTTTTTATATTTTGTCCAAAAAATATTGCTTTCTCTGATGCAATGCGTTACCTATAGAAACCCGATAGTAATGTATAAAATATGTAGATTATTCCATGAATTTATTTTAAATGAGCACTTTTTTCCAGCCATAGGGGCCGACTGCAGCGCCATTTCCTACGAATTACCGCATTTTGACTTCAATTACGGCATTAATTCTTCAATAACTATAAAAATAAGGTGGTAAGATCCTGTATTTTATTTTTATTCAATTTCCCAGGATTATTTCCATTTTCGAGACAGTTTTCCACGAAGATGGCATTTGTATTTTATGGTAAAATACTATTTTTCCCCGTGTTTCTCTCATTCCCCCATTGAACACCAAGTAATTTAAAGTTCAATTATAGAATAAAATAGCGTAGAAAGGTATTATTTTGTTGTTCATATCAGATACAGGACAACTTTTTCTACAAGTAGACAGAAAATGAATAAAATGACATTGAAGTCATTTTACGGTGGAACCACCTTAACGTTGCTTCGCGTGGAAGAGAGCCGCGGATGTTGAGGTTGTGTGAAAAGCATCCCTCAGAGTGGTCCAAAATAGAAATGGAATATCGGCTAATTGCTGATACAATTACCGTAACATATCTGACGCGATCTGTGCGTCAGACCTTACCCATTATTTTATACGTCTACATCTACAAAATACCCTGCAAGCCACCGCAAGGGTGTGTGGCAAGGGATGAGTAATCATCAACATGCATTACACTATACCCTTAATTTAGTGTAAGTACGACTATTGATGCATTAGCATAAATCGCTAATGCTTGTCACGCGGCTAAACCTCACAAGCATGCACTACACCATATATATTACTATCAATGTTAGAGAGACCGTTAATATTTATGTATTTTACAACATAAACGAAAAAAGATTATAGTTATGTCTCTCTAGAGCACATAGCCTTAACATATTAAAACGTTCCTATTTTTGTCAAGTTTATCAAAAAATATAACGTAAATGAGTATGTAAGTGAGTGATATTTTTTCATTAAAAAAATGAGTTTATTTCTTAAAGATTTGGCCATTGTAAGAAATTGAATTTTATGTGTTGTGATCCTCATTCAAACTTCTTAAAACAGAAATGGAACAGGTAAAGAGGAGCAGATGGGGAAAGGAAAATTAAACAAGCAGTGTCTGCTACACTACCTTAAGGATGATATTCGCCATGAAAATAATAATTTGACTTAACCAGGACGTTTCACGTGATAAACACTCGCGCAACATCCTCTTGTGAGTTGGGGATGTGTGTGAGTTGAAATGAATAAATGAAATGAAACAAATAAATGAAGCTAATATTGTGTTTGCAAAATGTGGATATGTTTGCAGAATCTTGTCGTGCAGTGGACAGTGATAGGAGCTGTGGGATGCGTACTATTTTCAATATATATGAATGATTGTGTGAATTTCATAGTGGTATTATATAGAGTTCTGTATTATTTCAGATTCGTGTGTAGAGTTAATTTGAACGTACCATTTTGGAATTTTTGCAATTGATTACTGCAGGCATCGAAATTGAAATCACCAGTGAGCAGTAACGGAATTTTCGGGTCACACGGCATATGCCCACCGTTTGGTCCTTCTGCCTCAGAGTCAGACACCGGTCTTAGAGCTTACGTGGTACCTTATCACTCGAGGTTACTGTAATAGGTGGGCACCAGATCTGGTTCTCCCGTCGCTAAAAGTTAGCTACTGCTAAATTTATCGAACGGTAGGAAGGTCGCTCCGTGGTGCTATACTCAAATGGAGTATCAAGATGGGAAAATTGTTTACTTACACTTTAATGGTAAATTTAGGCCTGGGTAGTGGTCATTATGTGATATTTCCCGTCTGAAACGTCCTTTGTGCATTTTGTATGCACCTCTTTTGATGTCTAAAAAACCATTTTGGTTCAAAGAAACATTTTGGCTAGCGAAGTGACAGCGGGAAATGACGAAATTTTCTTGATCTTGATTCGTATTTTAGTACCTTCGTCGAGGAAACAATTGATACGATTTTTATCTTCCTTCTTAAATGGCCAGTTTGTTCCGCATTCGCTCATAGCTGGAATACTTTCAGTGATTATTTAGCTGTTCTTTCTTGTTTTTCTGCATTGTAGGTATCTAGTACTTTGAATATATGAATCAGCCTCCCTTTAATTACTGTCTTGGGTGTAAGGTGATTCACTGTACCAAAAATTCAATCCCTTGACGCAATCATACGATTCGGTTGAAATATCACAATTGCAAATTCAATTACAACAGAGTTGAAATTGCTTTAATTTTTATTATAGTTCATGAGCCTTTCAAAGGAAAGAATATTTACTACGGTTTTATTACCGCGGCATTCAGTCACAATTGTAAATCTGTACTATATAAGACAGCCGTATCATGTTTCTTTGGTCTCTTTCATGCAAGTCTTGAACTTTCTGCTATTGTAGTCCTCGGTCTTCAATGATAATTCTAAAGTTTGGGTTGTGTAATATTCTTCATTTTTCTTAGTATAAATATTCTGAAATTATCATCCAGTAAATGCTCTGACATGCCTTAGCACCCTTTACATTTGCCTTAGCACCCGCCACATTTTCCATATCTAGAGTACCTACCGCACCCAGATTTTTTATGTGCAGGCTCAAGAAGAAAAGAGATTCCTCTGCACATTCCGTCCGTAGCCTTCAGCTTGACTTCACTAATCTATTTTGCTTCCGGCGATCCCTTTATTTCACTCAGATGGCCTCTCATTCCTAAAATTTTTGAGTAATTTTTCACGAGAAAAAATGAGTGCATTTTAGGCCATTGTGGAATTCTTACGGCCCTCATGATGACAGGCAGGTTAAATAAATGGCCCTCGTTCTCAGAAAAAGAAAAAATACAATAAACAGGATTTTTTCAGAATTAAAATGGTTTTTACCATTGTTCCCAACAAAGAGAGGGTGCTCCTTCGAGTCTTTGGCATCATTGTGCTTTCCTTGAATGGCCTTAGTATCTCGATGGCTACGCCTACTCCGCAAAGCTCCGAAATATAGCGCCTCGTGGGACGGATGACTGAGCTGAAAGATAGCTCGATCTTCTTCGAGCTTCCAGCAGTTCTAAAAAAAATGGAGTTTCGCTGAAATCGAAAACGTTGCCAAAAACATTTTCTCAAATTACCCAAGGAAATTCAGGGGTCTCAGGATAAAAAAATGTAGGCAACATGATGTGTGAATTTCTCGGATACTTTTCCACTGAAACCCAGAGTAAGTAAAACAACTTTTTTTTACCCAGAAGTATCTAATGAAAAGATTTAAAAAATACAGGTCCAGTGGAATTTGCTTTCTAGTTCCTTCTGACAAAGAAATAAAATGGGGAAAGTGCCACACATTTGTGCTGCGGGAACAGCAATAAGTGTTTTTCACGCCTTCCTTCCCTTTCTTATTAAGGTACGAATGCAACCTGATGTGATTCCTACGATCCCATTGTAGGGCGTCCTATTTTTAAGTTGCTACTTTTTTAATACCGTACTGTCGAATTATTAAGGGCCAAACCTTTTGTTGCTTCTCCGTATTGCCGCTGAAACTTATTGAAACGTTGTATACTCCAAGATGTGCTAGTGGCAATGTACTCAAGTTGTGACAACATTCATTGCTAACCCGACTACTAAAGATGACTCTAAAAATGAGTGAATGCAATTCGTTTGTAAACGAATATATGAGTTTGCGATTGTACCGATTCCTTTTTGTTACGTCCTAATTTACCGCTATTGCGCTACGCTAACGCGAATCTAGCGTACATCATATTCTGTCCCTCAAATATATTACGTCGGTTTGATAGATTAGTCTAACCGAGAACGGAATAGTAGTTAAATTCAGAAGACATCACATGCATATTTTTGACAGTTGAATCGTTCATTAATTCGGAATAGTTTCTAGCTTAGTTCCTATTGAAACACAATTGACGCTCCACACCTTTGACTTTTGAAATTTAATCTAGCATTTTAATCTTCCTCATTTTAATTAACATTAAATATGCTTTAAGAATTCAATTGACTGAAACTAACGTTTTTTGCCTTGAAATGTGCATGAATTGCTACTTGGTGGACCTCGTGTCTGCAAACTTTAATCTCAAAGTTAACAATTTCATTGTGAATAAAAAAGAAAGGCTAAAAATATGCTTGCTTTGAACAGAAATAAAGATAGTGTTAATAGTTTATGATTTTCCACGTAAAATACACGAGCAACTCATATATGGTGGATTTTTTCTGTATATGCCCTCACAAAGGATGGAATATTAGTTTAATCTAAGTAACTACTGCTACTGCAATAATTAAAGAATGCAACTTAATATAAGAGTAGAGATTGTGTCAAAAAACTTACTCTAAATTTTAATTTTTGAACGCTAATGCCGTCAGAAAAATTCACTCAGGAATCACTTTGATATTGCCATTCAATTTTGGACATTATACTGACAAAGTCCTTTTGCGAATTCCACCGGTTGTGGGATGAACATGTCGGGTTCATCACTCCAGCTGGTGGAAATTCCATGTGCATTTCATCAGTAGCATTCACTGGGAAAGCACACGGCCATTATTTTGCCATTAATCTAGAATTTATTCTCTAAAACTTCATGAAATATATAAGTTAATATAAGATTAATGGGCTAATTGTGGGCTCGCATATCGTTTGAAGATCATGCAAATTGTTTTATCGTGTCGACTTTAAATGAAAGTCATTTGCTCAATGCCATGTATTCTCTGCCATTTGGGAGTTAATATAAACATGAATGACATCGATTATTCTTACCACCTGAAAACCCGCTCTAGTATTCAACAAGCGTCAAACCCATCGATAATTAAATTCAAATTTGTGTTAACTTGGCGCGAGAATTCCTTGAAGCTCATAGAGTCTAAATGAATTCGACCAGTGTATATCAAATAAGTCTTTGAGCAGGATAAATGTTAAACCTTATGCGTCCGCTAGAGATTTGAAGGCGGGAAAATTTAAATTCCTGTGGGTCTTGGGTAGTGCGCTAGAAAAAAATGGGCATGCAGGCAAAGAAATTAGGAGGAGAATAGCGTTTAGTATTAGGAGCTGATGACGGGGACCTTGGGTAAGGATATAAAGAAGAGGCCGATGAAGAGCTTGATATGGAGTGTTGCGTTGTACGGGGCAGAAACTTGGACTCTGAGAAAGGAGGACGAGAATAGGCTGAAGGCTTTCGAGATGTGGGTGTGGAGGAGGATGGAGAAGGTGCGTTGGACGGAAAGGAAGACATATTAGGCAATGCTTGACATGGTGGGCGAGGAGAAAAAACTTATAGATGAGATTAGGGAAAGCGCAGGGTAGGTGACTGGAAGCGGTAATGAGGGGCGATGGTTTGCTGAAGGCCGTGATAGAGAGAAGGATGTTGGGTAAGCGGGGAAGGGGAAGAAAGAGTTCAGGTTTTATGGACGGGATGAAGAAAGGTAGGACTTATGTTGAGATGAAGAAAGAAATACTAGATGTAGAGAGGGCACGGCACTTGTAAAAGTCCGTTGGATATTCTCTGACTTTCATCATAACCTACCTCTAACCGGTAGATTACTCAAATGAATGAATCCACTGCTCGCTTCCACCCACTTCATTGACACACCTCCCACACGATCAGTTAGCCTGTTAGCACCTGGCAAAGTGTGGCTCATTGCAAGTAAATTTACGGGTTCCTTATTCCTGGGAAGGTACTGATCTCTAAGGGTGGGTATACTGCCGCGAGGGTGATACACCATTCATAAAGATCGCTCAAAGTTGAGATGCTTTCCCATTTAGAGGCTGGTGAAGAGCTTGATATGAAGTGTAGCGTTTTGTGGGGCAGAAACGTGGACCTTGAGAAAGAAAGACGAAAGTATGTTGAAGGCGTTCGAGATGTAGGTGTGGAGGAGGATGAAGAAAGTACGGTGGACGGAAAGGAAGACAAGCGAGGAAGTACTTGACACGGTTGGTGATGAGAGGAAACTTCTGGATGAGATTAGAGGGAGGCAGGCTAGGTTGCTGGAAGCGGTAACGAGGGGCGATGGGTTGCTTAAGGCCATGATAGAGGGAAGGATGGTGGGCAAGCGAGTAAAGGGGGAGAAAGAGAACAGGTTTATGGACTGGATGAAGAAGGGCTGAAAGTACGCAAAGTTGAAGAAAAAATACTAAAGGTAGATAGGGGCGTGTAAGAATCTAGAGAATTTTTTCTGACTTCCATTTAAACCTTACTCCTCCTCCATCCAACAACTCCTTCCATCTTGATGTTTATCAGTTAATCCGTCACGATCGTTCGGGCAGAGTTGTTGGTGGCGTTGGGATTTACGTATACATCACTCTGGATGTCTAAGTCATGGATGTTTATGATGGATCCGCATTCGAGCCATAATATTTGTTCGTAGGGGTCAAAGGCATCCCAGGCAAACTTTTATTTGGCATCGTGGACAAGCTTCCTAAAATTGGTTACCTGAGATCAGTGGCGGATTAAAGTCATTGTTTTTCTTTGAGGGGGGGGGATCGCTAATTTCCGGGGGTCTGGGGGATATGGATTACGTTATGACCACCATTTTTCCAGTTTCACCAGGAATTACGGGTGGGAGGAGCGGGCGCACCCCCCTTTTAATCCGCCTCTGCTTGAGAGAAGAATTTGAGGAAGTGATTTCTAAATATCTACCTGTGTATAAAAATGTAATATTTTGAGAGATATTGACACTGATAGGTGGTTGATAGACACTTATGACAGAAACTATCTCAAAGATGTCTTGTTTCACCATAATCTATCCATTCCGCTTAAACTCACCCAAAACTTTCTTGGGAGCAACACGTTGCTGGATTTGATAATTCTTTATAATATCACTAAAATTATAGTATATTGGCAATGCCCCGTTAGTTTTTTTGTCTGACACGATCTAGTCTACATTATGATTTCATGTAATTATCCGGTGCATAAAACTTTGGAAATCCTTTTCCATAACTTTTGCTGTTTTGACTTGTAAACATTCGAAAAGAACTGCGCCTTATGGGCAGAGCCCCTTCGAACGCATGACGTTGACGATAAGACCACCTTTTTCAACACTTTCGTCATACATCTCCTTGAGGATCATGCAACCTTCCGAAAAGGAAGATAAAGCGTAAGCCTGCCCGATGGATAACAGTAGATATAAGAAAACTAATGCTGCAGAGAGTCCGTCAGCACTTTTTGCGAATGAAATCTACGGTTCTGTACGAAAAATATAAAAGCTTGAGGAACATAGTCCAACAAGCACTAAAAAAACTTTAAAAACAAAATCTACAATAATTTTTCTCTAAAAAGTGGAATCCTGGCGAAACCTTGCCGGAATTAAAGTGCCTTAATTTGAGAAATTAAAGTAAAGAGCCTAAAATAACTACCTGACCCCTATTTAAACAACACTGACTTATTCGAACTCGATTTTGATAGCAATAACCTGTCTTTTACATTACCCTCTCGATCTGCTAAAGAAATATTTCGCAATGACGAAATCTCATGCTTCGGGTGTGGATGACTTAAATATGAAAGCCCTAAAACTTATTTCTCCTGGGCATGCCAATGCTTCTAAATATCCATAACTCTTCTATGAACTATTTCGCTTTCTCTGCAAAGTGGAAGCATGCTCTTGTACGACCCACAAGGAAAGGAGCAAACCCGGAAAGTCCTTCTCATTGTCGTCCAGTCTGAAATATTTGCGCAATACCAAAGCCATTGGAGCGTTTCAATTTTAGCATTATTATGGAACCTCAATCCCGCAATAATTTGCGTATTAAGTTGCAATCTGGGTTTCGCAAAGGATGCCCACAGTTTGCCCTGACTGTGGTAACTGATGATATTCGCCGTTCAATCAATAAGAAAAAGTTAACCATGCTCGTCCTTTTTGACCTAGCAAAAGCTTTTGTCAGCAAAGTAAACCACTGCATACTACTATCCAAGCTGAGCCACTTAAAATTCTCATGGTCGACTGCATATTGGCTAGATCTTATCTCTCCGGCCGTAAGCAGGCTGTTAAAGGACCAAACGGGGAATGTACTGACTCCATTTCAGTCAATAGTGGAATAATACCTCTGGGTTCTATTCTCGTCCCTCTACTCTTCTCACTATATATCCAAATGAATTCATCTTTGCAAGGAAGTCATTAACTTCAAACGAAGTTCACAAAGCTCTGTTTCAGTTGAAACAATTCAGGAACTTGACCCCTAATGCCTCGCGAAAGAAAATTCTTAATGCACTTATTATGATCCACATAGACTATTGCTCATGGGTATCAACAAATATGACACAGGAATTATTTATGAAACTTCATGACTGTAAAATGTTGGAATTAGATGTTTTTAACATCCCCCTTCGAAATCATGTAATTCCATTTTATAACATGATAAAATCGTTGAAGAATTGAAAAAATAAGAGGTTGTCAGCTATATATTTTATCTTTAAACTGTTCAAACTTTTGCACCAGGGTATCTTTATAACTTATTAACTTATATCAACAAAAGTAAAAATATCGAAACAAGATATTCTGAGACACTGATCATACCATGCTAACGAACTTCCACTTACAATAAGTCATTTAATGTGACCATGTACAAATTGTGTAACTGTTCATGGGCACAAAAATACATCATCTATAAATAAATGCCAATGCCAATAAAATAACTGTGGAACCTGCCATTGTCTTTCCTTTTTGAACACCATCCATAAATCAATTTAAAAAGAAAATATATGAATACGTTATAAAACTCTAAAATTATGTCTTTTTGTCTATGTAATGTTTTTGTGATCATCTCAGGCTTTGCATGATTTTCTAATTTTCGATTTTTCTCTGATTGGTATCAATCATGTGTAGCTTAAAAGGTCATGAAAAAGAAATATGTCTCTTGGTTGTAATTGGTATATTTTTGCTATGGTTGCTCTGTTCAGTAAACTTGTTCTATGGATTTTGTGATCAAAGCAGGCAAATCTGTTCTCGATCTATGGTTTAAAATATTACGTCAACATTTTAATTTATTTGGCGAAATATTGAAACGAGCAATGCTAAAATATATTTCATCACAGTATAATTATCATTATTTTGTCCTTTATGATTATATCATTGTCACAGAGAACCATTATCTCTATGTGATAACGCCTTTAGAAACCTATTAGCTATATTCTTTAGGACATGTAAGTCCCATAGCATTAATAAATAATTTATATTCTATTCTTTTTCTTTTTAGTTATTCTCTGGTGATAACGATACAGAAATAAAAATTAGTAGATCAAATAGCAATTTTATTTACTCCATGAACGGAGGAAATCAAACAAACTGCTATGTTTTAATATATATGCTCTTTTATACATCCGTAAATTCCGTCTTTGTACATAAATTCATAGGTTAAGGAGATTTTTCTTAGTCCTGGACTAAGTAAGGATTCCATTGGTACTAAAAGTTTTATTACGCTTCACATTAAGTTCAAACATTTTAATACTAACTCACTATGCCATAAGTTTAACGTTCTTTGAACTCTTTCCTCCGGAAATAAATCAAGTTGTAGAAAAAACTATGAAAAAAATTGGCTTAAAGATGAGCGGGAACTGGACTAACAAAATTATGAATATAGCCTTCGTGGTTTAACTATACCACAGCCCAGTTAGAAATCTTCTCTTTAAAAATGAAGAGTACTGAGCGCAAATTGATGCGTACCAATAGGGAAGAAAAAGTTGCCTCGCAACTATGACAGGTATACTATATTCATTTACTTGCACTTCTGTGAAAAGAGTTCAGACACCTTTATGACGATTCGTGCTGAGTCGCTAAATAACTGACGTCATAAGGACCGATGCAAGGTGTCGTAATCCGGGTCATGATATTAAAAACGAAAGCTGAGTGGAATGTGTAAATTTATTTTAAAATTATCCAATTAAAAGTTTCGTGCTAAAAGTTGAATCGACTTATTTTGTTTCTCCTCTATTTGTAGTCATGGATTCAATTGATTTCTTCCATAGCCTCAAAGCTGCCTTGGGTGATACTGCAGCAGAAAAAGAAGAGGTTATGTTCGTTCAGCTGACGCAGTTCAGTAACAATCAGCCATTGAAGTCTCCATCCGTCTGAGAAGTCTCCGCTCCGAGAATATTTCATGCCGCCACTGCATATACGCGTTCCAGGAGATGCGTTTCTTCAGCCTTGACCCAGATCGGGTAAGCGTACAAAAAAATTCGCTCCTCGCATAAAGGGATGTTTCGCTTCAATGCCTAAAGGCACGCGGAAGAACTCCGACGCCTGGCTCCGAGATTGGATCGTCTTCCACGCCTCCGTGAGCAAGGTGGTGGAAGGTGAGGCGATGGGATTCGTAATAAGGCAAGGGGTAGTGTCTCTTTCAAGTCATATTTCTCTTCTTGTGGGCCTCCGCACTCTGACACCCGATTCAGGAAGGCTTCGGCATTGTCGATAGTATTGTGGGTGTAACCTTGTATCGTCCACTATTCTCAGTTTTTGTGGGAAACATGGGGAATATTTTGAGTTGGATGACATCAGATTGTCGTCACTGTCGAGACTTAATTATTCCCTCTCCCCTTGAATCGGGCCCCACTGGTTGCTTGTAATCTTAGCATTCATTCCACAGCTTAAAGAAGAGAGCAGATTGAGTCTTTTTCCACGAAAGTCAACAAAAGGTCGAACCAATATGGCTACTGCACGATAGTTGTCCATTATGGTTATGTAAAATTCTGTGTTTTTCGTGAATAATTTTTGGTGAACGTACCTTTCGATAAATTATCATGGTATTACGACAAACCCTGCGACAATGCCACTTCATACGCCGTGGCGCGCCGTGTAAACGTAACTGGTCCACTCAACGTGGAAGAATGCGAAATTGAATTGTTGGAATATTCTCCTATGATCTTGTGCCGAATGATGCCATCAAATTTGTTTCCTTTAACCTACGGTCCGTCCAATTTGGTTCCAAGATTTCGTTACGACGACGTTTACGCTGATCCGCAACGCGCGACTGACCGGGACAAAATTATCTACCCTTGACTTCCGCCAACCGATGAAAACGCATTTATTCCGGATCCCAATGGTCGAAATAATCTGGTCATCACCCAAGTCTATCTTTTTGGAGGAGTGCTCCCGACCCGATTACTGCCACAATGTCCTGTTATCCCATAATGTCCCCTATACTAAGTAGTGCGCCACATTAATACCTTAATGGGGGACTAAGGTTCGAGATTTAATGCTAATAGCTGTTGGAAATTTCGTATAAGCTGGAATAATTGATGATAAATCGTCAGTGGTAATCGATTATTATTCAGATCATAATTGTTAAAGGATATCAGACAACAATATGCGAATTAAAATAATGGCATTGAAATTACAGTTGTTGTATCTCTAATGAACCTATCGAGCTCAAAAAGCTACGCATGTACGGTTTGGAAAGCTGCGCATGGGATTTTTAATACAAGCTAATTTTAAATAATTATGTGTACTCTAATTTAAAAGTCATAAGATCAGGGGCGCCGACTACAAATTATTTTGGTGGGAGTCCTGGCGCGTGAAATTCGTGACATTCGCATTTCCGGCCGTGTATACGGAATTTAGTATGGAGGGCATAAAACGTCCCCCTACCTCATTTGGCGATACTGAGTTACCTCAAAATACGGCAGCTGAAAAGGACGTAGAATTTAAAAGCGCAAATTTAAAACTCGAATTTTCTCTCGGGGGAAAATTAACAGAAATAAGGTAAATATTTTAAATTATTTCATTCGTTCATATAAAAATACGAAATCTGGCGTTTAATATAACCATACTAAGAAAGTATTTCTTTCGTTATTCTAATACAATTCTCGACATAGGACTTGTTCAGGATTAGTCCAAGTATCCTGTTTCCTTGAATAGCAATTTTTATGTAAAAAGCTCAGGAAGCCTGCCTAGATGTGATTACAGTCATAATTGGAACGAAAAGAAAATCTTTCCCGAATGGGAAAAAGAAAATGGCCACCGGCGTGCATTTATCATTCACCAACTGTAAGACAAAGTTTTAGTCGTCATCAAAAGTAATTGAATGCATATAGACTCAGAGATGAAATTGCATATCCATGGGTAGGCTAGTGGCGAGCTGTTACCTCATACTATTTAACTTGATACTCTATTGCTCTCAATATCATCAGAAATAGATATTAGTGTATCAATCGATGCATTATTTTTTGATTAGATGCAACTAGGGATCGAAATTAAAATTGCAAATAAAAGTGGTGGCATAAATAACGTGAAATTTGAGAACTTCATTGGTACTGTTGGCCATTTATTGTATATTCCATTGAACAAGACAGTTTTTTGATAATCTTCATTGCACTTATAATACATGAATAAGTTTCACTAGGATGGTACGTGATTAAAACAAGAAAGGTTACTGTCTCTTTATGAACCATTGATTATCTTTTCTAGGGACGTATCGGTGATGTGATCCAGGGAAAACTAGCATTCTATTCTAGAAATATCGATAACTGGCGTCTTCCATTTGTGTCATAAATGCCTCACTCTTTGATTGGTGCTCTGATGGCGTCCTTTACGTGCTTTATACACGAAGCCGAAGCTACTCGCAATCTTCCTCATGTTCTCCGCCTTCTTAGTTCTCGCCATTTTTATTTACATGCTTCATTGATCGTCAGTTTTTTATTCGTCCTTCCCGGATCTCTGCTCTAGTCTGTGTCTCGGTCAACCTCTCGCCACGATTCTAGCCAGCGAATGCTCTCATTTTCTTCGACTTTCACTGACTTTTGGCTGTGTTCATCAACGATTCACATATTTCACGATCAGTTTTACTCTTGGATCACAACAAATTTTACTCGCGGTAGGCTCTAGTTGAATTATAAAACGGCAACGGAAAAATCTGCGTTGAAAAATAAAAATTCGAAGTGGATAATAATTTTGGATTCTGCATGACAGGGATACCCTTGGTCGTCTCCAGTAAATTTGAAGTTTTAAACTTGCTGGAATATATATTATCCAATTTTTTATATACTGTCGTAAGAATTCAAATATTTTGGAGACGAAGGAGGCTATTCAGGTAAAGTGACTATTTCTCCATTCCGAGCATCTGATATTGAGTCGCCCGTCATGAATCGAGTAGTTAGATTATTAATGCTGGTCTCGAGTCGTACATATTCTGTGTTCAGATTCCAATGATACTTACGTCATGAGAAATTGAAAGCAGAGTGAAGACCTGGTTACGAACGCCTTCTTTTACTGTTTTCGCCAAAATCGTAAAGGCTGAGGGGGATCAGGGTTTAAGCAAACTGTTTTTGCTCTTGAATTCTACGTGAATCATTGACCAAGTACGAACCTTGTGTTTTGCAACGTTCCGCCATCCCCATAAGCAGTAAAATTCTTCCGCCCAAGTCGTTCTACTTTCGTTGCCATTGAGTTTGGTGATCTCCATGCCGTTATCATTATTTATAACAAATTTAATGCCTCTCCGTCCGGAACCGCCTCCGGAACTGTAGTCGCGGTGACCCGGCGATTATATCATAAATCGTCTCAAACGTTCATACCGATCTCGCGCGCTGGTACTCTTCTCCAACCCTTGAGGAAATCTTTGCTAGTTCATCGGTAACGAAAAGTCTCGCGATTAATGAATCTCTCCTACCGGCGACGCAATTGTGTATCACGGCTGACCGACGCGCAATCATTGCCTTTGCTGTTGAGAACTTTTAGTTCTTAGTGACAAAACAGAATGATTTTTGGAGTACTTCGCACAAAGGCTACTATTTTATACCAGTCAGATGAAGCTTAGGACAATCAGAAACATAGGCGAAGCAATATCACTCGCTTCCAAGCTACAATATATCAAAGGATGTTGCTTACCACCGATTAATGTCGTTACATAGCTCTTGCGGAATAGCTACTCCCACTAACATGTCGATGAGGAAGATAACAAACCGACAAACGTTGCTAACATGCCTCAACGAGTAAGAGAACAGCACTACAGTTGGCGCCACTGCGTCCTACCCAACCCACCCTTCCGCCAACGCGGGCAATCTCTTCGGAAGAATGTCCCCCACCCACCCACCCTATGGGGGAGGGGTCTGGGGAAGGGGGGGTGGGGGCGTGGCAGCGGGTAAATGTCCTGGCGGGCGAAAATGTCGCTGGTCCAAAGCAGCGGGTCGTCCCAGTACGTGGCGTACCGAGTTTTTTTTTCATTTCGTAGCCGAATCGAGTGCTCAGGTGCGCATTGGCTGCGGGTCCTTGCGCCCCTTGTCCTCATTCCTCCGCCTCTCACTCATTATGCGATTTCGGGGGTGTCCGATGGCATCGCCCCACTGGGTCAACCCCGTAAAAATCCGCGCGTGGGCCGGGTCCTGCGACCAGGAAGATAGAAAGCCTTCTCGGAATGAAAAGAAAAAAAATGCTGTTGTTCTGTCTTATCGTGGAAGATTCCTCCTCCTTGTTCCTTTCTCTAACAAGATGACGCTGTTCTTCCGGGTCGAGCGATAGTGTAAATACTACCCAAAATAAGCAAAGGTTTTGGCAAAGTACGGGGACATGGGGCACTCGAGTAGTGTTTGCGGTAAAAGAATACGAGATTGGATTGGTACTAAGTAGGTGAGTGCCAATTGGATTTTCTAGTTAAGGATGATTGGCAAGGAGTGTGGTTTGTTTGTTTGGCCATGTTGAGGGAATGGACAGGAGTCAAACCTTCACGCTGAGATATCATAAATAAATGATTTGTGTGAGAGTGAAGGGTACCACGAAGAATCCTGCTCCAATGTAGTGAATGATTCTCCAGAGGAATGATGTTAGGAGTCACAAATACTAGAGAGTGCGTATGAAGCGAAGGATAATTGTGTCGGACGCAAAAGAGAGTTGAAAGAAAAGAGAAGTGGGGAAGAATTAAATCGAGACAACCATTTTTCTGGGTATAAAATACTACGGCAGGCAAAAGTAAAAAAGGCATGATATCAAAAAGCCGATAGGAGGCTATTTCAACCTGAAATACCGTGAAAGGGAACGACAAGAAAACATTGAATTTATGTTAAAAACATAAATGCAATGTTTTATTAAACATTGCATTTATGTTTAAACATTTATTGCATACGAGCTAACATTGCATTTATGTTAAAAATTGCTAAATAACGATTAGTAGAAACATAACGGAATTACTACCTAAGGAAATGGAAGTAATTGAAGAGAGTGAGCATGCATTTTTGCATTTATGCACTCCATTTTTATGGCACGTTTCGTTTAAGAGTTTACGCCGGATTTTCTCAAGAGAAAACATTACTTTAAGCCATAATTGTGTTTGAATTTTTAGCCGATTTTTATGAAGTTTTCTCACCCGAAACAAACCGTGAAGAGTTTTTCCTTTGCATCAGTCGTCTCAAATATGTTACTTTGCATCGAGAGAGGGAGGGACCCGGTAGCCACAATGGTGAAATGTAATAATCTAGATGAGTGAAGCGAATGTTCCAATTAGCTGGATGATTTTGTTTGAAAATGAAAGTGCAGCTATTGTGAAAAAATGCAAAAGATATGGGTCCCGCTTGTTTGTAATGCAGATAATTACATAGCGTACCTTTTTATATTTTTACATTTACTGACAAAATTAATGTATTATGTAATAAAGACAGCCAAAAATTTAATGTGTAACCGCCAGTCATGATGTATTGATTTGAGTTTAGGCGTCGGTATGTTGTCACTCCAAATCAACGTTACGAAAATATTTTGCCATCAGAAATTTTTTTCCAAGTACATAAGATGGGTTTTTACTCTTCCCAGGAGAGTTTCTCAACGCAATTCGTTCGCGCTCCATTGGCAATAGATACATGGTTTCTTAGAATATGTACCAGATTCCATGCCTCAGTTGTTCTTCAAGTGCTGTTAAGTCATTGTTTACAGGAAAGTTATTTTTGACGCAGCCTTATTTCTACAAGCTTTTAATCCATGATTCTTGCTAAATATTCTCAGAATGTTGCTTAGCATGCTAAATTTATAAAAAAAATGAAGGATATGAAATGGAATTAGTGGCAAAGAAGTGAATTTCCGCATAACTTAATCTTGTCTATCTTCTCGTTCATTATCAACAGCGTACTACATTATTCGTACAAACTACTTCAACATTAATGTATAGTTGGAAACATCATTAATCGGAGTGATGCATCTATATCATAATACTCATAACTGAGATACTGCTAAATTATCATTCTCCCTGAGTGGCGATTATCTTTAATCATTAAATTACGTCCATTAAAGAGTCTTCGTCAGTTATAATTCCGTTTAACTTCTGCCTCGTTCGAAATTTCACAAAATTTGAATCAGAAATTTTCAATATAAAACTAATTATCTTTTCAGTTATATCCTTCAAAATTTCCGTTTTCTATTGCTCGCCGGACCTTTCCATGAACTTTCAAATCAATCACCGCTACATGAGGTAAATCATCAATTTTAAATTTTTTTCCCTAATAAGAGAGGAGACGAGCACCAAGATTTGCTTGCAATGGTTCCTACTTTTTTATTTCTTCGTCCTGTTCTGCGATCACGGGGAAACTCGAGCATAGCAAATAACGGATTGTGGCGAAGAGTCAAGGTCCGTGGAATTCGCGGGCCTCGAGAGAGAGAGAGTGCAGTACACTGTGGCTGGATGACCATTTGCCTCGGCATTGACCTTCGCCAGGAGAGCGGGTTAACTGCGGAGAACGCAACTCATGCTGGTCGCCCTCAATGGAGGCGGCTGCTGAGTCTTTTAATTTCGGATTGGTGTTCTATATTTACGTAAATTGACGATGAATATAAAATAAATAGAGAGAATAATCAACGGGAACGTCTTACGAGGGCTCGCGGATGGAAGACAAAAGAAAATACGAATTTGAAGAGACAAACTTATTGGACACATTCTACGACATGGCGTGGGGCACAATACATTTGTAAGAAACATGATAGAAGGGAGAATATAATGGAAAGGTCCACGAGGAAGACTAAGACACTGATTCATAGGCAAACTTAATCAGGATATGAAATAGAATATCTATAAGGAGTTAGCAGTGTACAGGGTGGATGGAAGGATACTGTCAATTTATCTTGTGATTGAATGGCTAGCTATGATGTGATATGAGTCTCTTGTAAACAGTAATGGAAGGTAGCGACCTCTCGGGATTTGCACCGGGTATTCAGGTCCATGGCGGCCGACGTTTCGACGCACGAGCCGAGCACCGTCCTCGGACAGCTCTGCCCTGAGGACGATGCTCGACTCGAGCGTCGAAACGTCGGCCGCCATGGACCTGACTACCCGGTGTAAATCCCGAGGGATCGTTGACATACATCTTCGCCGGGAAAACCTGAAATCCTACAATAATGGTGGGAATATTGAACGGGAATTACTGAAGAAGACCAAGGATGGAATACATGAGGCAAATTATGAGGGTGGCCAAAATGAAAACTTATGAAGGAATAAAGCGGTTAACGTTCCGGTTCGGGATAATGAAGGAGAGTGCAGAGATGCAACAATCCAATATTTGGATTGATGACTGCTAACGATGATCTATTGGCGGATGAAGGTTCTTCGAAGGGTGGAGGCGCATGAAGGAAAGACATGGAGATAGTATTTGCATATCGGACATCGCTTTCCAATTTTATCGCCTCGATAGAAATTCTTCTCAGACCTTGTCACTAGACATTGAGAAATAGGCCTTGGCTACGGGTTGATGACCCTAGTGAAAGCCGTCATCTATCTATGATACTTCAAAGATAGCATATTTCTGGCTTGCATTCAACAAGATTAGTTTGCTGAATTAATATTTTCTAGGAGTATAGGTAGTTGGTAGAGAGCATTGATAAATTGAAACCTTTATGGAAAACATGCGACATTGTGGCTTCTATCTTTGGTATAAAGGATAATACCGATTGAAAAAGCCATTATATACTTCGGGGACCAGTAAGGAAGAGGGAATTTTTCTTTAATGAGCTGTGGTAAAGAGTGAATTTTACATTTGAGGAGACATCTGTGGTACAATTAAAACTCGAAAAAGAAATCTTGATCGATTATGAAATTTTGGATAAATTATAAATTTGTGAAATTTGATTTATATGGTATGAGTGACGTACAGAGAACGGTTAAAGTACGTCCACATTCGGGGCATTAAGACATTATGATACTTTCTTCTGTGCGTGGGTCCTGGCCTGGCCATGTCCTGGTCCTTAGTCAATAGAGCCGAGACCAAATCAGCCTCACCGTTTTAGATAGGCCTCAACAAACCCGTGGCTTTTCATATCCTCGAAATCACAGACCCGTGGGGAAAATGGTCGTTCATGAGTCAATGGATAAAATTTAAGAGAATTTTTATTTAATTTACATATGCACGCCTTGCCCTTTGAAACTATTTTTATCTAGTAATGAGGAATTAGTTGGTCCGGCGGAGGTCCAAAAATGTATTTCAACTGTGCCTAAATGTATGACTTCATCATGTGGAATCAAATTTTCGCCTCCCATATAACCAAGGATAACTATTATGGGCCTATTTAACATGATATGGCTCAAGGGATTCATCGTTAGACGACCAAATGTTAATAAAGGTTAAAGGATTAATAATCATACGAGAAATTTAAAGTGCAGATCTCGGTAAGAAGTCGAAGAAAATGGAATGTCGCTAAATATTTATTTAAAACATTGTTCACATACAGCAGTAGTGCCAATTTACAGTGAAACATTTAACAATAAACATGACAGAGGACAAAAATACAACAACAACATAAAAATCAACAACGCTGAGCCCAACATGGAAAGGGGAAAATATTTAATTTTTTGACAGGTGGGACATAGCTTGGGTGGTGAAGTGGTTACATGATAAATAAAAAGGATCGACAGTGTGAGGGAGTGAATTAAGAAGGGAGGAGAGGCGAAATAAAGGTGAGCGCTGGGTGAGTGATATCCTAGTGGGTATAGGCAGGTGGAGTAGTGTATGCGTGCGGGTGGATCGAGTTGGTATCCTAAAGTTGAAAAGAGAAAGCAGTTCATGACAGTCAACGGTCGAGTTTAGGGTGTTGTGGAAGAGTTTTAAATCAGTTTTAAGTCTGTGGTTTTGGAGATTAGAAATGGAAAGAGAAGACAGAATAACATTTGAGGACACATTGCGGAAATGTGGGACTCTGTGTTTGACTGTTTTGGCAAAGAAATGGGGGATGCAATCAAGGGATTTTAGATTAGTCGGGGCTGATATAGACCATATTGGGGAGCAATATGAAACTACGGGAAGAACAATTATTGAGAAGTAGGAATGGAGTGCTCTGGGATCTTTTATTTCTGTGAAGCGGTAAAGAAGGCCTAATAGGGACATTGCCTTACTTTTTACAGTCTGAATGTGGTCGGAGTAATTTAGTTTTTGGTCGGTAATATATAAACTTTTCTTCGTTATATCCATTTCTCATGTGCAAAACAGAGCAAAGTCAAAATATCTAATCCAAATTGTAGTTTGTGCAACCACTGCCCATCACCTTATTTTCCACCAGTTGCTTCCACGTTTATATCCTCAATATTATCTAGAATTTCCACTCTCAATAAATTCAGGGGTTAGGTTAAATTTGGAAACTCCTTGGCACAGCCTTTTATGCAAGCGAAACTACGAAATTCGTGGAATTGCGATCTGGTTGGATCGCAGATGAAAAAAATCAGTAGCTGCACAACGCTCATCGGTTGGTTTGGCCAATGACGGCGAAATTGGTAAACATTAACCATGAGAATGATACGAAATGGGAATCCCTACCATCCGTATAATTAGTCCTCAATGATTGGCAAATATTTATGGTGTAAAAAATAATTGCTTTCAGCAAAAATGGTATGATGAATAAATTAATCTGGTGATTAATGCGAGCGCAAGCTTCGTTTCCGGAGAGAGCGATTATTTGAAACTAATGAATGGAGAGGTAAAAAAAAAGAGTTTCAGGAAATCTCTGTAAACAGAGTGGAACTGTGACTAAAACTTTTTATTCTTTCCACTCATACTTCTTCGTAGATTGACTTGAAAATGAAAACGACTGTGAGTAGCATGAACGGAACATTTAACAAGGCTTTCGTTAAAAGATCACCGTAGATATTTAATTTACCCCAAAGGCCGAATTGCTCATTCATGTTGTTAAGATTCCAATTTAATTAATCGGTGAAATCACAGAAAATGCGATACTGCGAAAAGTTATAGCCAAAAGCAGATTTTATCTCAATTTTACCTTGTAGTGTTATACTTAAAAAGGACACTGGTAAGCATCTATCCGTATCCCCAGTCCATTCAGGAGTCCACTCAGGTAACTCTGTCATATTCTATTTGTAACGCAAGTACTCCTGTGTGATGAAGTATCTACTACTGCTCGGTGATAATTTCACTCTTTGTACTCTTTGGCTGTTTGTTTTCTCTTTACCAAACGTGAAAAGAACATTTGGAAAAGTAGAATGCCATCAATGAACTAAAACTTCTTTTTATTGTCCTGGGCCTCTTATCTAGGGATTTGGTACTGGTTGTGAAGACAGATCTTCCTTGCATATGGTATGCTGAACAGATGGTCACAATTTCTAGTATTTTCCGTCCCTAGATCCGGGAATAACCAGTCTAGCCCAAGAGTCAAAACTTCCCATTGATTTAAATCGATGCTTGGGTGAAGTTTTTCGTATTTTCTGCTCTGCATGTCACAGGAATTTAACGACGCCCACCTTGAGACCGTAAAATATTCATGCGGACTAAAATGCCCGAACCTGGTCGTCTGCTGAGCTTGAAAAAAAGACAATGATCGTTAAAAGACGGAAAGAAGTCTAGAAGTGGGCTTCAATTTTAGAAAGAGACGTATAAAAATATGTTATTTATTCTTTTAAAATCTCGCGATTGGCGAGATTTACGATACAAAAGAGTTGGTCTGTTAGGCGCCGAACAGGTTTCAATCCTTCCGCTCTGGAAACTGAATAATGTGCCGCGAGCATTTTGTCATAAACAGCTGCGTATGTAGGACACTAATTGACTGCCCAAAAGAAAGTGTTAACGAATTTTAATGACATGTGGCGTCATAACACCACCCAGCAAAAATAGTGAAGACTCTTGTCATTCTTATTCGTTGATTGTGCCTAGTGTGTGTGAACTTGACTGGGAAAAATTCTTTCAACTTTCCCGGCCTCCATTCCGTCACTGGTTCGACGAAGGCTTGTTCCTTCATCGTGCACATGCGCACCTCGTTTGCGAATTTATTTGTGGAACTGTCCCTATTTAATGAATCATTTAATGCAATTTCAATGAATACCACTGATTTGTAGTGATCAGTTTTTGTAACGAAATACGCCATGCCGAAAGTCACTGAATATGCCGTGACAATGTCACTCCCACCGCGTTGTGTCGATCCTTGTCTACGTAGACATCCCTTCAACCCCCCACCCTCCAACGTGGACCTTCGTTGACAACCCTCGCACCCCCCCACCCTCCCCTGTTTGGTGTCTGAATGGATTATGGATAGCCCCTTGGATGTAGGTGGTTTCAAGAATGAAGTGGGAATTCCTAACCATTTACAAGTACACGTTACAAAGGATTAGATGAGCTCAGTATGGAGCATAGTTTAAAAGCGATTTCTCAAAAATATTGATTGTAACACGACCATGTTTTGGATTCAAAGCAAAAATACCTGGTAATGATTATTTTCCTTTACTCGCTACCATAAAGGAATTCCAACCAGAAAAGCCTGAGGCAATATTCTTCTTTTTTTTTTTAGAAAGAATGGATGTGATTTCATTCGATTCTGATTCTGTAAACTACCTGCCGCCTCGGTAACACCGACTCCTCCAGATCCGTATCTCTATCACCTCGTTTCGGTGATTGGTGAGCGAAACCGCTCCCGAGTCACTTTTCAATCGGCAATGGAAGAGGAGCGGGAGGCGACCGCGAAAGGATGGGGGAGAGAACCCAGCCGGCCGAGAAGTCTTTAGCGCACGGCGGCGGCGGCGGTGGATATCTCACGCATGGGTTATCGAGAGGCATTGAAACGGATCGGCGCAGGCACGCATCACTGTACTCCCTCCCCCTATCCCCTCCCCATCATCGTCTCGACTCGCAGGGAGATTAATTTGCGATTTTCTCCGGAGCGAAATTCGGATCTGTTCCAGCGGGCGGCCCCGGGACGGACGGACGTGGCGACCGCGGGGGAAGATTTTGGGAGTGGGAGCGGATCCAATCCGCCTTCGTGGAAATTCCTTCGCATTATCACGTCCATAGCCTCCTCCTCCCGACCTCTTCTAATTCGCCCTTCCTTGATGCACGCTCGATATGTTTCTCCTTTCTTATTTTTTTCCACCGTTTCCCCTCCTTCCGTCCCGACCCATTCCAGTCCCCCCTCTAAATTCACTCGAATCACCGCCGCTCATTTCCCTCCGGGGCAAGTGATGTGTGCTCAACCGCCGGGAGAGTGAAGAGCGTGACGATCGAGGCCTGGTTAAGCGGAGGGAAGGAGCACTCTGGGTGGTGGCGAGTGAATGGTTGGAAGGGAAGATTGTGAGAAGGGCGAATATAGGTGAGGATAGAGAGATACTGTAATAGGAAAATAGAAAGGATTAAATATGTAGAACGAGGGGTGTTCGATGACGCACCGGCCAGGTGACTCAATGGTCGCTGGTATGAATTCCATCTCGGGCACTGTGCTTATGTTAAGACTAAGGCGGAGGAAATGGAAAACAACCTGGTGAGCTCCACCCATGGATTTAATTAAGATGGCCCGGGTTTCGTCACTCAATGTCATCTTTTAGTAAAGTGTTGAAACCTGGGTTGTTTTAAATAAAAATCATAAGGTGGAGTTCACCAAGTTATTATCCATTTCCTCCGTGCTAGATAACTTCCACAAAATAAAGACTGAAACCCTTTCCTCTATCAAGAATAAAGTTTTCGCCAGAACGGGGCCATGTAGCCCGAACATTTATAGCTCTGAAAAACTCAAGTCTACGCCGCCAAATAATAGAGATTGAAGGAATAAGAGAAATGCTCAGGCGAAGATGGACTGGGTGGAAGAGATTCAAAATGCATAAAAAGAGAGTTTTAGGATCATAAAGAATCATTTTCAACTTTTTGCATGCTATTTCAATCCTTTCTGACCGGGTGAGATTCCATCTAGAGTCGTTATCACTTTTATATCTCCGGCTGTTTTCGTACGTTGAAGCATAGGACATAGTATATTAATCTCTGAATATTTGATTTTTTTACAATGAAAACATAAAGGGTAAGAAAAAAATTGGCCTCTTTCCATAACAAAATCAGATCAGAAAGGGTTAATTCCGTTAAGCATGGCTTTGACATCTTTACTCCTCTGAAAATGCCAATGCGATTTTGATTCTAGGCAGTGTGGAATTGGAAATATTTTACCGTCTATACTCGTGCGCCATGAGAACATTTAGTATAGAAAGCATAAAGCATTAACAATCAGGTTCGCGTCACACACGAGGATATGTGTGGATCGGCCGGTCCCCCAGCTTCTGCTATTTACGGCCTAGCAAGCTTACAAAGTAGTATATATGTCGCTCGGCTCTCAAACGAACGCCCGGCACAGTACTACTGTGGAATATGCAGAAAGAAACGGACATGTCCGCCCTCCACCTTAATGATATCGCGATGTCTTATCCGTACACATTTCTATACCTGTATCTTCGCAATATGCGGAAAAAATGTTTTCGCAATTTTATTTGGAAAAATTATGGTCCACATGTTACACAACAACGTGAGGTAGACAAGCGTTACACGCGTGTACACCACGCGCAGACGCGTGTACCGCATGCACGCCATTCCACGATTAAACAGGTTATGAGAATAAATGGAATGTAATCATGTTGTATTCCGTCAGTCGTCGAGTTATCATTTCCCCACTTCTCTATGTAGAGATATAGTGTTTGTATAGAAAATTCAACTACTAGAGCAGTCAGAAAATATCGACCCAGTGAGAGTCTGCGGCTAGATTCAAGGATTCTTGTTTCCCCCTGATGCCATTCACGATTACATCACAACTCATTCCTGTAATTCTGTGAATCTCGTTCCTGTTTCGGATTCCTTCCTTCCTATTTTCGTGGCTAATGACCTATAGCACCTCAAGCCACGCATCCTTGCGGTGGCCTAAAGGGAAGTCTTCAGATGTAGATAGTGTGAAGCAGACGGCGCGAGATAGCGCACTCGCCGGAAGTCGCGTGCTCGATTGCCGCGTAGTTGGTGGTTTTTTCACTACCTAGGGAATGGATGCTTGCGCTTGAGTTGAGTTGTGGTATTGCAATTAAAGGGGGACGATTTGTGTGCTTATCATCAGAAAGCGTCAATCTTGTGTTTGGTTTGCTGCAGCTCTTCATTCCATTTTCATTTCAACTAACCACTAACGCTATGAGTTCATGTTCATACTCCATCTTTAGTCTTATTTTACGTCTCTTCAAATGCATTTTTTGGTATTATAATAGTTTTCAAGATGCTGTTAAGTCTCAGGATGTTTAACTCTCACAAAGTTCCTCTATAGTCTCTTCGGCCAAGATTTAGTTTAATCACTTTTCTTCTCAACTTGTTTTAAAACTCTTCCATTGATGATTCTCTACCTCAATTTGTCATCATAATTCTTCTATAAAATCACATTTCAACATGTGTTAATTTGTGACAACTTCTTCGAAAGAAAATTAATTAGATAACGTGTGATTAATACTGACATGCAACTGCGACGAATGAACAGGTTGTCGATACCCAAGTATTTTAACCTCCATGGCAAGAGGTCTTTGGCACATGTAGTCCCTGGGTTGTTAAATGAATTTCCTATGTCAAAACATGATATTAAATTTATATCTGCTCTTAATAAATCGCTAAAAGCGTGGCTGCTGAGTTAAAATTGTCCAAAAGCTACACAGTAAAAACATTTAACATAACGCTCCTGCTGACATGCCGCTTTGACTTAGCAGAACCTAAATTGTATTATTATAAATTTTCTATCTACTTTCTTCATTATTTTATCACGGAATTATGTGTATCATTATCTATGTAATTTTCTCATCCAATTTCTAATTTTAACCATCGTGATGAACGGATACCTAAAAACAAATTAAACGCGATGAAAGACTGTTACCAATTAATGTCTCCAATCGTCTCTGTTCTCTTGCTGTTATCGTCTGAGCTTCACTGCTTAGCAAAATCATATTTGAAACAATAGAATCAACTGTATCGGTTGGGACGTACTATTATCCAGTGAACTTAAGTAAAAAGATTCTGCCCCTTATTTTACTCTCAGTTTTTATGTTTACAATGTGCAGCGATATCATAGTGTCATCTTAAGTTACCGTACTATTTTTATTCCCTGCCCAAAGATAATGCTAAAACTTCAAAACGCGTTGTCAATAAAAGTAGCGGAAAATGGCAAACCAACAATTTATACTTTTATCGTAGATTTTCGCAGTTCATTTTAACTTGAATAAATATCCTTTGGTTTTGCTTTTTCTTTGGTAACTGTTGCTCAAAAAGTAATTATACCGCTGAAAACAAAAAGTTATGTATTCAAACGAGAATTTTTACTGTTTGTAATTACTCCATTAATGTATTTAACATGTAGATATTATGCTGGTAATTGCTTCATGCATATGTCAATTAAGTGCTGTAGGAGTTCCAAGCGTGTGTGCCATAAAAATGTGAATGAAATTTAATTAGAACGAGAGATGTATCGAGATAGAGATATGGGAGGATAGATAGTTGGTTAGAGGTAGAGAGACAGGCGGAAGAGGACCACGCTCCAAATGCGGAAGGACCTCCCGTCACGCCGCATGGTCACGGCATTCCACGTGCGTATTTATGAAGTTTACATTTCCGAAAATACAAACCGCCATCATTCATTATTATGACGCGATGGGCAAAATAATTGCTTCAGTTTATTAAAATTAGGCAGCAAAAATTGAAAGGTGAAGTCCTGCAGGGAGATGGAGGCGGGGCAAGGTGGAGGAGGGATATGGGACGACGGGTGAAGGGAGGAACCGAAGACGGGACAACAGTGGTGTGGGCTGGGAGGCGTGGTGGGGCGAGGAGAGGCCGCCGTGGCCGGAGGCGCGTAAAAACCGCTTTAAATGAAATCTGCTCGTCGGAATGAGGATTCCTCGGATGTTGTCCGGCCGCCCGGTGGAAGTGAGAGGGCGGGCGAGGAAGAGTGAGGGATGGGTGAGTCCCTCTCCCCGTGAAGTGGAGCGGATCCTACCTCGGGCTGCGAAGGGAGAGGGAGAGAGGGTGTGTGTGCTGGGCGGTGGGGGAGGTAGGAGGAGATGAAGACGGCGGTGGTGTGAGTTAGGGGTCGAACAATGGATTCGGTGGCTCCATTCCTCAGAAGGTAGAAGTAGGAGGAGGCTGTGTTGGCGGCACCGGTGTCTGTCCCAGTGGTGGTGGTGGTGGTACGGTTGCTGCGAACTCCCTTCATCCCTCTTTTGCCCAGTTGAAGTCCCTTCTGTCCCGCTCTTTCCTGGAAGCACTCCTCGCAGGACGGGCGGACCAGCAGGATGTACTCTTATTCCGAGTGGTGGATCCTCCTCTGCGTGGTGATCGCGGTGAGTTTTCGGTGCATCGAAGGATTAATACCCGTGCCCTTTGAGTGATCCATTTCTCTGCGGAATTTCATAGCCGGTCAGTACTTGGGTATCGTGCTGGGAGAGCACTTTTTGTGCAGTATACAGTCCGTCGGATGGGACGTGAAACTGTGGACCCCATTGCGCGTCTTTCGTTATAGAGCGGGATAGTGCCGACACCGGGATACTCTGCTACCCTCCTCCGTTCCCTAAAACATCCGACCAATACCCACCTGGGTAGCTAACTATCCTTGGTGGCACATGATAGCTTATTTTACGGTCGCCTCCCCAAATTACTGCTAGTTCTCGAGTAACTTCCATCTGTCAAGCCTTCTTCGCCTTCCTGGATGGAAGAAAGCAGGTTAAAAAGAATTGTGAACGACGCTACTTTCTGGAATTCGCTCATAATGAGTGTTAACAATACTTGGTAATTCTCCTCACATTTATCATAATATACAATAGAATATTATTATAATACGTAGTGAAAGTGTGAAAAATTACTAAGTATTCTTCTTCCGTGGTTTGGTATACCCTTTAAATACCTTAAGTACCATTTGTCCTCACTGTTTCGGCCCGAATGTTGAGAATTATGGGTGCACCACTCCATCGGTCGAGTGGGACGTGACCTTGTGGAACCCTACGTACGTCTTTCATGGATATAAGTCTAATGCTAACTCCGAATTATTCTCTAACCTTCCTCCGTCCCCCGAATAATCCTAATCCTACCCATCCCTTTCGAGGTTCCCATTTATCTTGATGGAGCTTATGAGCTTAGAGATTGGTAGCCTACCCTAATTCCGCTGCAACCCAAGTGACCTCCCGTCTTTCCAACCGTCTTCGCCCACCCGGATCGGAGATTCGCTTCGTGATTTGGTGTCCCCGCTAAATACCTCGCGTGCCGTTTGCGCCCACTGCCTCTCCTGCGGCAATCTATTAGTGTTGTGCTTCGTCTCCTTGCCGAGGTGCTGTCTTAAGGGTAATACGCCCTGCCATTCCCTCCATCGGGAAAGCATGATGAGAATCACTACTATTTGGGAATATCCCCTTTTCACCACTTTCGGGTGCTCAGAATTTTTCCTGTCACTGTCAGTAACACAGGAGACATTGAAAAACGTTCTTTCTTACAAAGTTAAGGCGTAGATTTATCCCAGTAGTAATAATATAATAATAATAATAATATATTTATTTATACGTTGGATCAACATTACAAGCACATTTTACATTTCAAATAAATAAGGATAAATTAGGAATCCCTTTTAGGCATTGCCTGTATTAGGATACCTCAAGACAAATTACAATACGAACAATTAAAAAAAAAGTAGACTGAGTCCAGATGCGAAACATAAATAAATGCATGAAAAGATAACAATTTGTTGTTTAATCTCAACCTTTCGTGCATACAGCTTATAGTGAATATTAACCGTACTATTAACAAAAAATGCATCTAGATTTTCTACATTAAGTAACCAGTTTTTTCCTCTTTTTAAAAAAGATGTTAAACTATTTCAACATCTTATACTATCTGACAATCTAAGAAATAGTTTTGGCCCTACAAAGATAAATGAGCGTTTGAACAGTGTCAAATTTCGCTTGGGCAAAATATACATATTTGTAGATTTTAGGTTGTATATATTGGTTTTTGGTTCTTCCTTAGGTTTATTACCACTTCTGAGGTAGAATAATTTCAAAACTTTGTAAACGTAAAGATGAAGTAAGGGAGTAACTGTAAATCCACAAATATGGGGAAGGACGGTTCAAATTGACATTTTCTGGCAATCAGTCTCACTATTGCTTTTTGGAGAATCAGCATCGGATTGAGCGAATTTTTATAGGCACCTCCCCAGCAGATTATCCCGTAGTTTAATTTCGATTGTACCAACGCATTATAAATAGTTTTAATGAATTGTCGAGGACATTTATTTCGAAGGAAATAAAACTTCGCGTGGATAAATTTAAGGTCCCTTGAAATTCGGTGAATGTGTTTATCCCACTTTAAATGCTGATCTACAGTCACTCCCAAGTATTTGTATTCAGGCACACGCTCAATATTTATACAGTTATTACAAATTTTTTGATCACAATTTGGTTTATGATTGCTAATTGCCAATTAATTGAGAAACGATTAAATACATTAAAACACAAAAATGTCGTCTTTTCACTCAACAATAATTTATTATATTCCATCCAATCACTAAGTATACTCAGGTCTGCATCCATATTTAGTCTCACCTCTTCCCAGGATAATTCATCATGAATAACTGTAATATCATCAGTGAAGGCAATTAATTTTCCCGTGAATTTACAGTTACATAAGTCATTTATATAGATAAGAAATAATATTGGACCTAACACTGAGCCTTGAGGCACACCTGAACATATGGTTTCATAGTCACTGACCCAATCATTTACCCGTACACACTGTGAGCGGGAATATAAATAACTCGTAAACCATTTCCATGGTGTACCGCGAACACCTATTCTACTTAACTTTTCCAACAAAATATCATGATTTATGGAATCAAAGGCCTTTTTTATATCTAGGAACAGGACTGCAACACGTTTATTCGAATTAATTGCGCTGTAGACATATGTCATGAAGCTTTCTAAGACATCTTCTGATCTTTTACCCTTTATGAACCCGTATTGGTTGCAACTTTAAAAAAATTTCCTGTCCAGGTAGGACAAAAGCCTTTTTTAAAACTAGTTTCTCAAGAATTTACGAGTGAACAGATAATAATAAAATTGGCCTATAGTTTGTTATATTGCATCGGTTACCTTTTTTTTGTGTAGGGGCATAACGATAGCTTTCTTTAGGCCATCGGGAAATTCGCCTTGAATAAAGCTTATATTAAAAATATGGATCAGAGAATCAGCAATGTGGTCAATTATGTTTTTTAGCATTGTTACATTTGTTCTGTCTGGACCAGCGGATTTTCCAGATTGAAGAGAGCTCATAATTTTACGTGTTTCAAAAGATGACACTGGTTCTAGATGCATTGAACTAGGATATTTAAGATTGGGATGTAAAATTTCAAGCCCAGAAGCATTTCCATGCTGAAGGGAGATTTTTGGTGGACTCGAAAACACAAATAAAATATTTGTTAAATTCTTTCGATAAAACAGCAGGATCTGTGAGAAGTTGGTTATTAATCACTAGCTCTGGCATGTGAGAATCTTTTAGTTGTTTGCTAGTTAATTCTTTCAGTACTCTCCACTGCTCTTTTGCATTACCTTTCCACTTGTCAAATTGCTTCATATCGTAGATATTAGCAGCTTCTCTTGTGACTGCGCGAAATTTGTTTCTAAGTTTAACCATTCTTTTTCTTAACTCCTCGTTATGAGAATGCTTCTGTAGCTTTTTAAGTAAGTGGTTTTTGAGGTCCATTTTTTTCAATAATTGATCAGTCATCCAATGTTTTAGTTTTTTCAAGTTAATTACACGTTGCGTATGGAGCTTTGAGTCCTGGACACAGCTTTTCAATGTATCTAAGAATAAAGTAAAGCTTTTCGATACGTTTGTTTCATAATAAACAGGACGCCAATCGATGGCACTAAGTTTAGTTTTTAATACGTCGTACTGAATATTATTAAAATTAATTGAGTAAGAACTATGAAAATTAACGTTTTTGAGCATGCTACTACCTGAGATGGACAATACAGTCGCAGAATGATCAGTTACCGACAAGTGAGCAACCCTTGCGCGGATTTCAAATTTAAAGGAGTTAAAAATCCGGGAAAAAACATGGTCAAAACATGTAGCAGTTGATGAGGTTATTCATGTAGGCTCATTAACCATAGTAGTTAAACCATAAGAGCTTATTAGGCTAAAGTATTCCTCTGAAATACTATTACAATCTAAAATATTAATATTCATGTCACCGATAATTACTAAATTATTCCTAGAAGGCCCTAATAATGGTTCCAATTCTTTTAAGAAGAATGTTACGGGAATGTTTTGGTCCCTGTAAACCGAGATAATATCTAAATTTTTAAGTTCACATTGCAGACTAATCATCAGACAGTCAGCAAAAATATTTGATTCAATATTAACATTTTCAACCTTTAAATTACATTTTATGTACACAAATACACCTCTGGCTCTATAGTTGTTGTTGTAATTAGAAATATAATTATTCCCATTAATATTATAAAGGTTTGCTTCCTCTTTTCTGATCCAAATTTCAGATAAAATTATAACTTCTGGCAACCGTGGTAAGTTATTCTGAGTCAACAGAAATTTATCGAAGTTACTTCTCATACTGCGTATGTTTTGATGCAATATCATTACTGTAGGCTTTATACTGAACAATTCATCAACAGGGTTTGCAATCATTAAAAGGAAAAGTCACAATTTAGTCAAAGCCTCCAGGCAAGTAATCACGAGTACAGGCATTCTCTCAGCCTTTCTCATCATTATCTTGCCTTGTCTTACCGACAGGTAGACAAATTTCTTATTTTTCTTTGCCTGTCTCGCCGCGCTGAAAAGTCTGCGTCTCCCAGGACAGAGGGCCTCATTGACGTAAACAGTTGAGTCAGGAACGTTGAAACTCAGGTGACGGGTGGATAGGTTCCGTTTCGCCCTCCGCTTCGCCAGGAAATCGTCCTTGATGCGTTACCTCACGAACTGCAGGTGAATTCCGACCGAAGCACCAATTTCGATTTGTAGCGATAACATTTGTCAATATCCTCGATACATACTTCTAACCCTTCTAACCCTAACTCAAACCCTAATTTACAAACTATATCCGGTATGCATTCGTTTTGCACTGCAGGAACTCCGTGAAATTCAACGCAATTGGAAAGCATTCGTTGCTCGAAATCATCAATACGATTTATACAGACTTCCATATTCTTACGAAGATGAATATTTTCACTTTGCAGCGATTCCACTTTATCACTTCACACAGAGGCTTTCGTAATTCTTCAATGATTTTCACCGAATCATCCAGCCTCTCGTACACCTTATTGATTGTATCACCCAGGTTTAACTCAGTCGGTCGTAAATCACTTTTTAAATCCCGAAGCAGTGCCATAACTTCAGTGTTTGATGATTCTTGGGATGGATTTGGGTTGTCGGTCACGTCTTGACCCAGGTGCATAGTGCATACTCTCCCTTCTTTTCAAACTGCAATTGCTGCACCTTCACCTTTGATTGCTGTCAGCAATCCCCAGGATCTCTTCTCTGCTAAGTGGTACTGGCAAACAGTGCCCGTGGTAGTTGTTGTTACAATAACTACACGACACATAAACTGTGTTCCTTATAGTTTTATTACTCACGATGCAAAGAGACATTCTTTTTAAACTCACAAGTCTCAGTCAAATTACACTCATACAACAAGTTACCGAAGCGGAAGAACGTCCGTCCCATTCAAGAGCTAGCAGAGAACTGAATTCTATCAATGCAATGCTACATGGATCGTAATAGTTTGAATGCATCCAAGAAACCTGACTTAAAATCAACCCATTTTTAAAGACGGAATAAGTTACAGGCTTTTATTCTTCGGAATGTGAGACGCAAACCTAGTAACAATCCAAAAGAAGTTAGCTCATTTTTTCTATACCTAGGCGTTATCATTTCACAACGATGACAAATCATAGGTAAATTACTCGCAGAAAATAATTTAATATTCATTGGAAGTTCGACGAGAATACTGTTGAAGAAGGGATCGTTTTTGTGAATTTTCTGAGTGGGTGAGGGGTGTGAAAGTAAACAGTTCACTGTGACAAGGATTAAAACCTTAGGCCCCTCAGCTTGCTGAACCATCGCGTAGAACTTAGCATTATCCGCAAAGTCTTCCTTATCCGGCATACTTTCGTGCATTTCTATCACCGTCGTCACAAATAATGAATATTATTCGTTTTTGTTGCATCTAATGCAGGTGATCAGGAATTTAATCTCGTGTGCGGTGCATTGTTTAAATTTTATGCTATCCCTTTCTCGAACACACATTGGTTGTAACAGGGCAGCATTTTTAGAGGAAATAGATATGTAGATGTTCCAAATCCACGGCCATTCTGGCGAGAGAAAATGAGGTGGAGATCCTTGGTTTTTGCCCTGACTCGGCAAGACTTGCGATTCCCATTATAGGATCTGTTTCCTGTAGAGATGGTATTATTTCTCTATCGCTGGCTCACTTTCAGATAATTCCTGCGTTACGGCAAGTGAAATTTATCTCTCTAACACTTAAGATCTTAACTCTAAGATCACTGCTTTTTAACTTGGTGAAAACTGTGCTGAAAAAAATTGGGTTTTCGAAAACTGCCCGAAAAAGAGTTCAAAGCGTCGTCATATCACTAGAAAATATGAGACTGCAGGCTCTGCAGACGTGAAAACTCAGCGCAAAATTTAATGTATTGCGCAGATGGTTAACGAGGGATTTTTAAGTATGATATTATGTAAAGAAGTCTTATACCATACAGTTGTGCATACAGTACACATCAAATGCATACAGTACACATCATATAAAAAAATAAAAATTGGGACAAATTGGGAAAGACTGTGAAGGAGATTGATTCAAGTATTCCTTCATCCCTCAAAAACCTCGCGTCCGCAGCAAAAACAGAGAAACACTTGTATTCCTTATTTCCTCTTATGGTCAATTATTTGACTCATACGATTCGTTATTCCTCTCCTTCCGTTAATGCCAGATGACCTGGTCGTAGTGTGGTAGCTTTGTAAATTTTGCATAATCGTGCGTGCCGTGAGCCTACCGTTCTGTTTGGCAATATAGACTTTCAGTGGTGGAGACTTTTTCACTTCCGGCCCTCACTATCCCCTCCATCCCTTCTAACTTCCCCTCCTCAAGAATAACTCCATTTGTGAAATAGCTTTCTGTGCTTCTGTATGTCACCAGGTTTTGCAGGAGTTGTGTAATAAAATCTTCCGAAATATGCAGCAAAATGTGTGCAAGGAGGATTTTTAAAATTCGATCCCGCTACAGATTGCTCTGGTTCTTTAATAAGGGTTTTATTCATGTGTGACTGATGCCCGGTGGTGGTTAATTCCAAAAATGCGGCTGAGCAGCTGACCGGTTGGACGCGTCGCGGACTTTAACTTTATTTGCTTTTAGTGGTCAGCGTTCCCATAGAAGCCATCGTCATATTTTTTGGAACTCTTAACACTGACATAATTTTACTTATCGTACAAAAAAACTGATAATGTCAACCTTAATGCTGTGGAAATCCCCAAGCCCTTGTTAGATGTTAATTTATATTTGGAGTTCCATGCTTTGTGTCACCCATCTAACATATTTCTTATAGGAAAATTCTGAGCCACCAAATGAAAAACGGATAACAAAAATATTTCTTTCCGTGCATAGGGTCGCTAGGAAGCAACGGAGGTAACATTTACATGGCTGACGTCACCAGATATTTGGAAATGAGTCTATTTCTCACATGCTGAGGTTACTAGCTAAAACATTCAGCTGTGCAGCTAAACACCGTTTCCTATAAATTTATAGCTACCCAACTAAATCCGACCGACAATACAGCAAACTACATTGCTCTACAGCTAGAAAATCTGCTGATTAAGCTAAAATAAAACAGCAATCCGTTTCAGTAGTAGAGCCTACACACTTTTTTCAGTGTATAATAATATTAAACTTATAATTTTCAGAATTTGAAATTTTCAGTTCATTATGCGCGTTTAGGTAGACTCAATATATCAAGATTCTTTCTTATCAAAAGATTAAACTTATAATTTGCAGAATTTGAACTTTTCAGTTCATTATGCACGTTTAGGTGGACTTAATATCTACCTAAAGATTCTTTAGAATGCACTCCATCATTCTTTGAGAATTGATAATGGATTTAAAACCTAATTTGACGAGATTTACTCGTGGACTATCTTATATTTCCATTCCACAATGAGAAGGAATGCCTATAAGTTTTGAAAATATGGATACGGAGGGGAAAAAGTTGCTTACTTGAGGCGCCGGTACATCTTAGATGCCTATGATTACCGTTCTTCAATGTTACTCCGTGGTGAGGAGGTTACTTGCACTTTTTCAAAGTGTGATCCACCGGTGGTGTGCCTCGGTCTCGGAGGGTGGTCGCCATAACTGCCGAGAAGGGGCGCAGAGTCTTTCCCCGAAGTGCTTCAAGAATTTTTCATTCAAGTTTTCGGAAGTATAAAAAGATCCCCAAATGGCTTCGTCCTCGATAATTTGTCCTCGGATGCCGTTATATAAAACGCTTCCAGGCGAGAGGTTTAGCGCTACTTTTACGGCATTTCCGGTGATGGGCGCTAAGGGTCTTCAATTGCGAGGCAAGTGATAGCGGTTGAGTGGATAATGTCTGGGATGGACGTTGTTTATGCATCCTTTTTAGATCCATCAGTAGAGCACCTATCTCCTTTGTTCCATTGTTTTACCAATGGCATTATTCCTCAGTAGCATTAATTCTATTAGGGGAGTACCACGGGAAATTGAAACTGTGCGCGATCTAAGTTCATGGCGGAATATTTCTTTTTTGGTTTTTCCTGTTGAGTGAGCACTTGGGACAGTGAAGTAGAACCTGTTTTACCACGCGTGCCTGATCAAACGAAAAAAAATGGAAGTCATTCTGCGATTTAAAATTTTATCTTTACTTCTATGAAAGTACACTGTAAAAGTAGCTTCGCAAAGTGAAACAATCGTCTTTGAGTTGAACGCGTTATTATGGATTCGGAGATTAGAATCTCCGGATTTCTTGTTCTTATTGCTATGACTATCACATACTATGACATATTTGAACATTGTGGGGTGGAGTGGGGGGAAAACCAGTGCCACCGATAATGGGATAGGGAACAACAAATAGATATGGAGAATAACGGAAGTGAAGTACGAAGATGGGATACATTGTGGCAATTTTACTATATCATTTTATTAGCATTGAGTATTTTAATGGCACGATTTCAAATATTCTTGAAGGGGAGAAATTTGGCTAAATCAATGGCAAAATTCCTTTATTTGTTTTTCCGCCTACATTGTGGTCAATGTTCTCAGGATTGATGTTTATAATTCTATTTCATTATATTCATTTCGGGATCACCTTTTGCCCACCTGGGGTATTTGCAATAGTTGGGTAATAAATTTATTCAATATATTGATTCATTTTTGTTGATGTTATTAAATATATATCATTCTTACTTATAATGGTTTACGAGACACAGTTATCTGAAAATAGTCACGGTAACTCATAATTCTTCATTGAAAGGAGTTTGATCTTCGGTAATGAAGACCATTTTCATGATCTTAGAAAAAAACTTTTTATCAACAGATGAACCGAAAACGTCAATGCTGCAATTTCGTTCGAGAATAAGTTCTTGAGCACGGCTTCTAATTAGGCCTTTTGGGTGTATAAAAAGGAAACTTAATGATACTTGACTTCTTTTGCTGCAAGGCTTTCTGGCTGGAAAGCTTATGATGGTATTATGGAATAAAGGACTGTAATCTTACTAAGCTTGGTCAATTATTTGCTAATAAATTCCACGGAGCAATATGTTAACTATAGGTGGGTAATGAAAGGTAAAGGGTCCTTGATTGCAATGGAAATTGGACTCCTCTCAAGCGTGCTCTAAACTCTGAAAATTGAATCCCGAGCCACGGCGTGGAAGGACATGGTAGCCACCTACGAAACTTCGTCCGTTGCTATCAAGGATGAAGTTTCCTCTCGTTGTCAGAAAGGTAGCTTCAGCACTTATTCTTCCTATACATTCCACGTTTTCTCGTTCGTTTTTTGCTGCATGGCTCATTTATATCTGACGCCCTATTTCTCCGTAACTGAGCGCCCGGTAGTTACCTCCACTCTCATAAACGCTAGATGTATTTTATTAATGGTGGTAGGATAAAGGTAAAAAATAGAGGTAGCAAAAGCGGAAATAATAACTTATCTTGCGACGTCACATTCCGTAATTGATTACCTGGCGCTTAAATTCGAATGTTTTTTTGCAAGCTTCTTCGCTGCTCTCCCAGCGCCTTGGTCTTTAAGGGGAACTCCCGTTTCTTCGTCTTTTAGGGGCACCAGGCACTCACTACATATTATCTATTTTTCTACTTCGAACTCCAATTTTGTCCCCGTTGCACACCTAGATCCTTAAGAAATCTCTCTAGCAATATTTTTCGAGATGGACAGATATTACATAGGAGTACGTCCCAAGCGGCTTTAGAATATGATAACTTGTATTTTTTGGGATAGCGTTACCCAGCGATTCACTTGATGTAAGATGAGAATGTACTGTAAGTAATTTGGAGGCAAAAATAATGATTAATCATACCCGAAGCAGTTCACCGTAAAAATATTTGCTCTCAAGGTGGCGTAGACCAAAAACTTAGGAGACGAATGGCGTGGTACCTACTTTTTTAAACTTAAAGTCAGTTTACCCCAGAAATTTGAGCAGCTTCAGATGATTTATCAGAGTGCTCAGTTAAAACCAGAGGAGTACCATGCTCCTCGCACATCGCTCATCGCTCATTTTCGGTGACTTGCTGTAAAAAGTTCCGTGATTTATAAATTGTATTTTCATTTGCATTGCTTGCTTTCTTGCAAGTCCTTTGTTTGAAGACGCCTCAGAAATCATTTGATGAATGGCCTAAACACGTTAAGCGGTCACTTCGAGGCATGTACAACTCATCAGATTCTCTTCGAAAAACATTTATGCAAAAAGAAGGGTAGCATTTTGTATCAGTCTCTTCAGTTCATTATTTTTTGCGTTTGACTTCATCGAAAACGGCAGTTTGATTATTGGAATATTTTGCATTTTCTCTGTCAGGGTGATCTTGACATGACCTGGCTTCGGGTAGGTAACAGGTCAATATAATTCGAGAATTGGACTCGGGTTTATCATCGATGTCATTCTTGACTAGGTGTTTCTCACCTTGTATGTTAAAAAAAATGTGGTAGATGACTATCTCAATTGCCCTTTAGTGGATGAATTCTCAGAAGGAATTTCATTTATGTATTTAAGGCTTTTATTTTTACATTTCAAGGCATTTTAGCGTATGTTGTCCCCAATTCCTATTCTCAAATACTATTTCACGTCGAATCTTGAAGCAAGTCTCTGCATCCTGAAAAGATAACCTATAGTGTTGTATGCTGAAATTGAGAGCATTCACATATTATAGTAATGATGCCCATCGTGTTTCATTTGGCAATATAGAAATGCTGTAATCAAACATAACATTTCAAAGAGTCGTGTATTTCGTAAACAGTTCATATACTTTTTGTTCTTCAGCCTTTTGCTTTGCAATTATTTAAAGTTAGGCACATTTTGTAATGCTATTAATCGCTTGCAGGATCCTGATTTTCCTTAGTGTATATCATAATAATATTACTTTAAATGTAAAATAAGAAGGAATGACCAATATACATCTGAATTGTTTACTTGAAGTTAAGATATCCATAATAGTATGGCATGTGCTTAACTCAACTCACCTTACCACTCCATCTCATTTCACTGAGAGTAAGAAGGCTTCGCAATCTGTCGGGCAAATTATGTTTTCTAGCTGCTGAGGAAGAAAGAGATGAAAACAGGTCAGCCGTGTTAGTTTCTTCTGCCTCAGCCCTTCAGCAAGGTTTTTGGATCCTGTCCCCAAGATAATTCCTTCCAGCCTCTTTAGCAGTAGTAGGAGTTATCTGATGAAAGGATCCTCACCAATGCACATGGCCTCTTTTACGTAATAGTGTGGGAACTCCTAAGGGTAGCAATGACCATAGGGGTCAACAGAGGACGTAGGAAAGCCCTCCAGCCGCATTTGTCTCTCTCAAAAAATATCGAAAAGGGCTACGGGGCTCAAGGTCCTATACTGAAGTCTGAGTTCTCTCTATCTCTCATGATCCCCGAAATATAAATTCGACCATTGCAGAAACATCAACTTCCGCCGGTATTTCGGAATAGGAAGCCTATAAACTAATCTAATAGTCGCTGCTCCCCTGAATGTGCTAGGTACTTGTTGCATCTCAAGCAATCCCAGCAGGTCGCTATGCTTAAATTCATCGAAGTAACTGAACATTGCGTGGATTTGTATTCTTGTCTAAGATGTGGAGCTCAGTCTTCCACTATCTTGGAGGCCACTGGAAAACGAGATGGTGGTTTTATCGGGAGCCCAGAATTTTATTAGGGATTGACCACCTGAAATATTCGAAAATAAACAAATATTTTTTTGAACCGCTAATTTACGTTGATCTTCTTAGAGGATAAAAAATATACCTGAGGCCAGATCAATAAACTTCCGAAGGACATGATTAAGGGCCGTTTAAAGAATCTGGAATGGACTATTTTGACATTAAATGGGAATTTTTTATTTACCTTTTATCGTCAAATGAGTTTACGATGCATACCGTTGTATTAGCAAGATAGTTATTATCAGCCTATGAGATGGATTTGTTTGACCTCACAAGCATTCTTACGCTCAGTGGATGTCTTTTGATTAATTTTAAGCTGGAGTTATAATGTACTACGCTTTTCGTCACTTAAAAAAAGTGGATGAAATGAAATTCGCCACGAAAATATCACTCGACTTCGCTGAGGTTCTAACCTGAATCTCCCAATTGTCGGTCAGATGTGTTAGCCAGTTACACCACCCGTGTCCATGTCTTTGTGCATTATACAGTGATTTGGAAACCGTATTTTATCGGATAATACTCGAGATTTTTACTTAGTGTGTTTATAACGGAATAAAGTTTATAGTAATTTTTAAAAATCTTGATAGTTATATTCTTATCATGAAAGCACTTTTTTCCCACGGAAGAGATTTCTTCTGAGCGGAATTCTCATCAGGATTATGCCATTTGAGATTTCTACATTATAAGCCAGTAATAAGTATCATTCCATAACTATATAATTTTCCGTTTTCCAGTCAATACGATTAGCTCCAAAGGAATAAAATTTATGAAGGGAACCTTGATATTTTTCTCATTATGAATGATGTCGTTGTTCTCGGAAAGGCAATTCACGCGGGTGACCCGCTCCAAAAATTTTTGGCGTTCATATACGGAAATGTCTGCGCCTTAGAGCGGCTCAGATCTGGTGGAGGATAACAGCGCGAGCAATGCATAGTGGCTGATTTTCAGGGGCAGCGACCGTTAATTTATCGGGTCGGCGAGAAAACGTTACCATTAATTAAGAAATGAGTAAGATTCATATCCAAATCATCCTAAAAATAGATATAGCCTGTATCGAAGGTATGGCAGTGAAACAGTTAATCTTCACGTAAATTGTTCGAAATAGTTGCTGCCGTTTGGGAAGAATTGTTGGATTTGCCAGAGTTTAAGGAGAACTTATTAGCGCTAACTCTACGTGATTGAGGAAACTTATTATTTAATTATCCATGACGAATGTTGCCTGCCCATTAAAAGGCTAAAAAGGAACGGACGTGAACAAGAAATATTACGAGCTTTCGGATACTTATAAATTTGGAACATTCACTTATTTTTGACCAAGTTCTTCTTCAAGTCCGTTCCTTCAAGTCCAACTTCTCAGGAAGATCTCAATGACTTAAGAAAAATGCTTTGAGATATTTATTAGCGAGGCCATCATTTTGTAGAAGAGAGAATCTGATTCACATTAATGAATCGTTGAACGCTTCGTGGAAATACCTTGAAATAATGAACAAGAATGAATCAGAATGGCTTCCGCTCTTGGGCAAACCCGTTGAAAATCTATTTTCACGATGCCGTTTGGCGTAAAACCATTTTTATAAATGAACGAGATGGACTTCATAGCCATTTGAGTATCCGTAAGTAAAAGTGACGTGTCTGATTCGTTCAAATCATTTAACTGACCAAGGAAAAGACGCCAGCTCATCCTGTGGGATTCCGTAAACAGCATGCAAGCGCAAACATAATTGTTTGTGCGAGTCAGGCAAACAAAATCGATACCAGGTATCCCCCACACATGGTAACGGATATTGCTTGACATAATTTATGGATAATTTGTACCATTCCAAGTGCACATATGAAAGTGTTTGATCAAAAGTGACTCGGAAGGATGATGCGGCTATCCGTTTTGGAGTAGACAGGTATGGGTGTTTGGATGAGCAATGGCCTTGGTTCCATACGACGCAGAAGATGATGGTGGATGGGAGGTAAGTAGGCATAATTTATGCCCTTGCTCTCATCGCCTCCGCGCCCAAATCTCGAAATCACTTTTTTAACTCCAAATGATTTCCGGAGAAAATTGAAAGAAAAATCAAAGGAGTAAGAAATCTCGATAACTCTGTTTCGTCTTAATACTTAAGAGAACACATGCGCTTTCATCGGGAACGATTTCGAAAACCAGCTCTTTCGTGGTATCGGAAAGATGGGAATCGTTGATCGTGGGATTTTTTGGAGGACAAAATGTGTTCCCTCTTTTCTCTCAATAGTTATCATGCCAAATTAGTTCGACACCCTCTGTAACCTGAGTAGACCCACATAGGAATAAAATGATGATTAGACTTGAAAAATAACTAGTGTTTATTGAATGTATGAGTCAAAGTAATAAGAAAGAAAAAAATATCATTTCACATAATAAAAGCCGCACTTGGAATATTCATCAAGCATTTGAGACGCATCGAACCAAGAGACCATGAAGTCATTGGCTGAAGTTCTTATCAGAACCGTCAGATTTATACATTACTATTACGAGGTAAAACTTTTTAAGCATTATCGGAAAAATTAGGGTAGGAGTGCCTTCATTCTCGAAGTAAGTAATATATTGTAAAATTCTGTGAAAAGAAAATCGGCTGATGGCTTTAATGAAAACACCTAGCTCGCTAACAATCGGTGGGTTCAAAGGAATATGGATACAAAGACTCAAAGATGATGTAAAGAGAATCAAAACCAATTGACATCAGATACTATAAGTAATATTCACGAGAACGATAATGCAGGCAAGGCTATGCTTCTCTCTGCAACATTATTTGTCGACTCCTGAACATGGACCTCCAACTCCTGCATACTCGTGACTTCTGTTCCGCCGCGTCAAATAGTCTCGTGCTACTCTAGGATCACTAGTTTATCCCTGACTTTGGACCCTGATTGAATCTTTAATTCTTCTCACTATATCTGTATAATCGTACTAACGGATGAATAAGGGAGAAAGATACCAACAAAAAATGGGTTTAAATTATGCTTTTTTCCTTTCATAATTCGTGTTCATAGTAAAAGTACGGTGAAGCACTCGAACAGTTAAATTCGAAAATTAAATTAATATGGAACGCTTTATCACCTCTGAAATCTCTAAAAAGCTAAGTATCCCGAACTTCTTGGCCACTCGCTCTTGTGGCGGTTTGAAGGGAGAAACTATGGTGTCGATGAATCCCCCAGTGACTTGGTATAGATACTGTTGAAGATGGATATTTACTTCTGGACCGAGGACCTCTGATTAAAGTCCGAGAGAAGCTCACTCACCAAAGAAGACTCACCAGATCAAATAAAATATATGATTTTTTTTGAACTCCCAAATTTGTCGCCAAACCGCACAAGACTCTTGTAAAAGAAACTGGAGTCTCTTAACCTGAATGTATAAATTTCTCATTGGACTCGGATGAGGTCAACCGTTGAAATCGAACTGCGGCATAATGACCGCAGTATGGTTCTCGTGTCGCGCTACTTTCCCCCGTTTATCAGTTTTGTCACTTGAATGAGACCATGCGCACTGCAAACTGGTCTCTCAGGTTTTTATGGCCAATGAGCTTATTTTGAGAGAAAATTTCAGTAAGTTGTTCCCATCCATGTCCGCCACATTACTTTGCGAAAATGATCAATTCAATTTCACCGTGTACTTACCGGAGAGGAATGAAGACGAAGCAGAGCTTATTGATATTTAATTAGAACTATTTTTCGAGTAACAGTTAATGTTAGCATGAGACGTACCTCGCAAAATGTAATATTTTTAAAATTCTTAATGGATATTACAAATGACTGCATGCTCTTATAAATTTCTAATTATACTCTAGTTAGGTACACTCTTATAAAAAACGGAATCAGTTTAAATCAGGCGATACTTGCGGGGCCTGCTTTCCAAGTTATATTAATTGGATTTTGACTTTCCGATTACGACGAATTGATGTCGGATGATCGGAATTGCTATTCACGAAGCATTTCGATAACCGGCCCACGGATTTCTATTACCATTCCATGCATACGATGACAAAAACCATATTTGGCGAAAAAGTACGATGCATTGCCAGTGTATGTAAGCTGTACGAGTCTCGGTTGGACACCGGAAATCCTTCCCTATTAGGTTTTTTGTGAATGGCAAGTTAACCAAGAAGGTGAAGTGCTTCCAATATTAAACTCCGGATACTGATTCACAATTACTAAGGGAATAGCCGCCCTGATAAGGATGACGTTTGTTGTTTCTGGTTCAACCCTGTGAAAATTCATGTTCAAAAAATCAACTATTCATAATTCTACAGATTAATTCAATGCGCGACTCGTTTCGTCTCATAGGTAACATCATGAGGTTGATGACGTCGCCTATGTGATGAAACCAGTTCTGATGTGTCGCCTATGTGACCTAATAATGTCGCCTTGTGTGGAATCCGGTCGGGCACTAAATTAATCTGAGATACATATTCTTTATTTATTTTAGACCCTGATGAGGTCCCACCCGGCAAACAAGATAAGGTAACCACCACTTTATACTTGTAACGGAAGAGCGGCCTCGGTTTCATTTCGAGGGAATGTGAAGGGAAAATTAAGTGCCATGAATTTCGGGTGGACATAGGAATGTTGACTGATAATACTGGAAAATCACTGCATTACAAATTTTTAAATTTTTTTAAGGCCTTTAATTTCACGAAAATATTCTTCTAGTTAGTTTTCCACTGTTATTATTTGTATATTTGTACATTTTGCTCTACATTTGGCCTCTTACCCACGTCACTGGTCACAGGGTTAACGGTCTACGAACTTACCGTAAATAGCATCTGTTTCAGGTGGGGTGATGGTTGAGGGTTACGATCTCACCTCATGGCCACATATCACTCCACCACTTAGGTAGACAGTTCAGATAGTAATTTAGTTGGTGAGAATAGAGCTCCTTTCGCTCTAAGCCCCGAGGTTGGCGTTTGGACTCACACGTGTAAAGAATAGGAAACATTAAAATTCGCCATCAGTACACCCTCTAGTTTAATAAATATCATGCCTACAAAATTATTTAACATTTATTTCTCCGTACGGTTGTAAAAGCAGCATAGAGATTGTCAAGTACTGTAGTCTTCATGAAATTCTAGAATACAAAATACATTTTTGACTCATTACGTTTATTGAACAAAGCAAAGGGTGTTATTCGTTGTACATAAAACATTTGTTTTACAAAAGTGATTCAAATTGACAAAATTCATCCGCAGAAGACAATGATGTTGACTTAAAATAGCCTTCAACGTATCCTTAAAATGTTTTCGCACATCTTGGTATTTCAAGTTTGTTTCCGAGACCTCCAGTCACGAAGCCACCGTGATACTTCATAGCTTTCTTAACCCGTGAGTTTTCATTAATCATTTGCTGCTTCGTTTCAGAAAAAAAATATCCACAGGAAACCTACCGCGAATAAACCTTATGCCTCTAGTTACCATGGGCTGGTTCAGGTTGGCAAGAGAAAAGTAAAGATCCCACTCCCTTTCCTCAATTGTTTCAACATTTGCAGATGAAATTGTTACAAAGGGCCGTAGAATTAGTCCTAGAAAAAGTAAACGAGACGGTTCCCAATCCATCCCAAGGCTTGATGAATGCCAAGGGCGCCGGGCAATCATACGTACGTTCCCAAGGTCACTTCGAACACCTTTAAAGCAGCAATTACACAAAGGAGTTCACTCCTATCTGATCGATTTATATCGAGTCGACTCCACTTGGAACCACAACTAGGATGGCGGCTACTCCTTAGAGTATATAATAACTCTATGGGCTACTCCGTCCAAGAATCGAATTGCGCCAATATCGATGGCGACCTCCTATAGGAGTCGGTATGATACAAGGAGGTTAAAAAATAAATGAAAGCGACATACCACTTGATTCTTGAAGCCAATTCCGCATTTGCAGTCGGCACAGTTTAGAACAAGGAGGTTAAAATAAAATGGAGGAGAACCGTGAACACTCATGGGCGAAAGTGAAGCAAGAATAGGGGTGCTTGGGAGGGATTTTGTGCCGAGTAGGTGTTGCCAAACCATCAACAAAACATCACCTTGTACGTGGTTTTTAACATAGTTTGACGAAAATCGAACGCGACCGCCGGACACGTAAGCCAGAGGAAGGGCTAAACTGTGCCGACTTGAATGGCGGAATTGGCTTCAAGAATCAAGTGGTATGTCGCCTCCATTTCTTTTCTAACCTCCTTGGTTTAGATCTTCCTCTGGCTTACGTGTCCGACGGTCACGTTCGATTTTAGTCAAATCTAAGTTAAAAACCACAGACAAGGCGATGTTTTGTGGCTGGTTTGGCTACAACTACTCGGCACAAAATCCTTCCCAAGCACCCCTATTCTTGCTTCGCTTTCGCCCATGAGCGTTCACGGTCATGCCTCCTCCATTTCATTTTAACCTTCTTGGTATGATACACGTCCAAGTTTCACCTTCCAAGTGGACTCATATAGGAGTCAACTCCTGTGTGAAATCGCCGCTTTACGCGCGTTGTGTCCTCGTCGATGAGGGTCGATGGACGAAGCGTACGAGCCGTCGATCGGTCTGCGGAATTAAGGAGACTTTTTCCCGATGACTCAACCGCGATTAATGGTCTGTCATAAGGGGTGACAAGTGAAGAAGAGCAGGGCCCAGTGGGGTGCGGGATGCTGATGTGCGGGGCGGGGAAAGTGGGGTGATCTCGGGGTCTCAACCCACTTTCTCTCTCTTGCTCACGAATGGGCGTTTCATCAACGATAATCCTCGTGCATGTATGAGATTTTTATTTTTATCGGGTAGAGTTCTTCACGTACCCGAGAACGCCATCATTCTGGGCCAAACCCAAATACGAGTTGATACGTGACGCTTAGGCCTGTGCGATTATTCGATTAATTGAATCGTCGATTCACTTATTTTTACAATTAATCGATTATTTCAGCACATCGATGTCGATTACGGTAATCGACTCGTTTTTCAATTTTTTTCAAGTGTCAAGAATTGTTCAGTTGTTATTCAATTCATAATTATTGTCTGGTAATCGATTAATTGACGATTATTGACGGTAGAGACGGCACTCATCTATCCCTCCCTCCCTCCAGAAGTTAGCTAGCTATCCCGGAAACTAGCACTGCGTCCGAGAGGTTCAGTCTCGGCGGGAACATTGTCATCGACACACGCCAGTGTCTGTCGGATGAACACGCTGAGGATCTCATCTGCCTGTCTTCAAATAGCGATCTAATCCTTTAATTAATGAATAAAAGCTGACTGATTGAATTATTTAGCTGTTTTTCAAATTAATTCTTTCATTCTTCTCATTGGCAAAGCCTTTGAAAAGCATTATCCAATTGAGTCCTGTCAATTAATAGCTTGATGCCAATTAATTGAGAAATGAAAATTAATTGACACCCATTTCGATGTCAATTAATAGACCACATTTTCAATTATTCTTATAATTGATCGATATCGATTATTTTCGATAGTCGCACAGGCCTAATGACGCTGGAGAAAACTCCCTCTCTAAAAATGCCATGATTTGTTTTTTATATGGCTTCTGATGATGCCCAAGTTGCGGCTGGAAGGCTTTCCAAACTGCACGACTTACTCTCGGAAGAGTTGCTCAGGCTATTCCCCCATCGCTAACGGCCAGCCGTGCAAATCGATGAGAGAGGTGTAAAATTACATGGTGAGAATGCATAATTGAATCCGAATATCGTCATGGACGGGGTCAAATATTCATTTTATGTGCTGATGGCAACGTGAAGGCAGCGGTCTGATAATATATTATTTGCGACATTATTTTCTATCAACGATTGGTAGAAATTTCCGGAATTAAATTTAAACAACTCCTTTTTTTATCACTAGCCAAGAGATTTCTGTTTTATTTTTTCACGCCCTCCGTAGTTAAATGAAAAATATTGTTATCACATTGCATTCGAGAAAATACCCGGAACATTTCATGCCCACATTTATAAAGCACTCCAAACAGTGTCGTAAGATTGTGTTGTACGGAGTTTTTAATCATATTATTAGAAAGGAGTGAATCCGAAAAAAAGTTTTTTTCATGTTCTTGGGACGCGATAGAAAATTACTGAAAGCGATGCTATGGCCAACTTGCTGCTTATTTTTTACATTGTAAGTTAAATCACATGATTGGTGTATCCTCTGTAAATCAAACGTCGCGGTACGTCCTTCGGTTCTAGGGTCACGTACCAAGACCCACTATCGACTCAGTAAGAACATTATGGCTAGAAATAGGTCAACGTCAAGAGCGTTCAAGAGGGATTGGTGTTGATATACGAATTACCAGCTCGGCAGAAATGATTTTGTACCGGCTTAAATCCAAATACGCTGTAATTAATTGGTATATAACAAATCATTCTTCAATGTAATAAACTTCATTGTTTTCAAAGACTTTAAAATATGGAGAATGAAATCAAGTTACAAGAGCTCGAAACTTGATTGTCATGGTTTTATACAATGTTTAAATTCAATTTACTTTTTAGGCTTTCACAGGAATTCATATTTTAAAGAATATTTTTGCCTTCTCGGTATTTTTTTAACTTAAATTCAGCATTTCGCGTCCTCAGTTGGACGCTTTGGCAGAAATTTTCCTGACGAAGCGCCCAGCAGAGGACGCAAAATGTTGAATATAAATTCAAAAAACACAGAAAATTCGAATAATATTCTTAAAAATATTAAAGCTCCTTAGTAGACCACCGTACACTAAAGTTGCAAAAAATTAGCTATTTCCGTCATCTTACGTGATTTTTAGATCATAGCGGTTCTCTTCGATATTTTTTCATGAATTTCATAGCATTAAATGGCGGAAAATACTGTTACATAGTTACTAGAATTATTGAATGTTGTGCAAGATGATCACTGATTTGTTTTTGTGTTTCATCGGCGGATTTGGTTGACTATTCCATTCAAACTTTACGTTATTCCTTCCATAACATTAATACCTTAAACGAATCTTGCTGTTGCAGCTATTTCCATGTCGTAACCATAGATCTCTTTATGTAAAACAAGGCCCTTGACCTTGATTATAGGAAATTGTTGCCAATGAATCAAACCGGTTTTTCCAAAGAAATGAGTAGTCTTTAGAATTTTCCGTTTCAAACTTGCAGGAACTTGAGTTATGCTGCCAAATTTGAGACCGTAACGCACTGCCTCTGACATTAAAATTTTACTTTACTCGATATCGATCAAACTATAGGTGTGGATCATGGATATGTCAGAAGAGTGACGTATGATCTCCAACTACGAAAGAAAAAAGCCAAGTGGTGGGAAAGCGCTTTTCCTCGGGCGGCTGAAGTCAATAAAGGCCTTTCTTTTTGACGTAATCGAAATGAGAAGGCGATTTTTATTACCCTCCCTCCAATTTCGACCACATCTTTTTGGTTTCTGCGGTTGGAGCAATTTTGATTGTTGGCCGCTCCAGGGGAAAGCACTCTTTCGTGCTTTGACATGAAGATGGCATGCAACCTAGTTTGGTTTTAAGATGCTCTCCTGGCATGCAACCTAGTTTGGTTTTAAGATGCTCTCCTGGCATGCAACCTAGTTTGGTTTTAAGATATTTCAGCAGTAAAAAAACGTGAAAGGTGCAAATTATTGGGACCCTAGCATACAGGAGTGTATTGCTTTCATCCCTTTACATTTAGAGCAGTGAAGCTACAGGTTTAAATATTTATCTGATATTTATTTTTTGACAGTGACTTGAGAGTTATTTCTCCATATAATGTAGAAAGTTAAGAATATTTTTCCTTATTCATATTCGTATCGCCATCATCTTGTGGATAATGTGTTGGAAACTTAATGAAAAATTTCCATGAAAGGCAATTTCAACTTTATTTCTAAGTGCTGCAGCGGGTAGAAGCTTTCTTTTAATTGCTCTTGAGTAAAGACGATAACAGATGGCTTGATCAAATAAACTTGTATCTGACATCCTAAAAATGGAGCAAAATTGTACTATGCAACAATATACGATATTGCCTAGCATTTCTTCATGAAAATTTGCCCATTATTGAACGAAAGTGTGTATTTCACTTATACAGTCAGTCATTATGAAAAATGCTAGTGTAAATCTTTACAAATTATTCTTTCAGACACGTGGCCTATTGGCGTCGGAAACTGATCCACAGACAGCACAGGGAGCATTGGAACACAGTGATACTACCTTACAGTTTCGTTCATCAAATGTGTATGTACAATGTGTTAACAAACTCCAGTAGTATGCGAGAAACATTTGTCTACAAGCCTTAAACAATGTTTAAAAATTTTAGGAATCTAGAAACGGGGTCAAAAGATGATGCAGTGTACATCCAAGGGGAACCGGCCTCGGAAAGTCTTCAGCAGACTAAAATGATTGAGAGGAGAATGGACCATCACGGGGTGACACACGGGGTAGGCTACAGCGTGAGTAATGGCTGAAACGCAGCTGTTCCCCGTCAGAGCTTTCTTCAATTGTCCTATGTTGAAATCTCTTCCTCTAATGAAAGATAAGTTAGTGCTATTTCGCTGAGTGATATTTTTGTTTCATCTTTTCAGACACATCTGGATCCACAGTACTATCAAGGAAAGCATATGGGAAAATATTACGATTGCGCTCGTCAAGGTACATAGTTCATTCTTAACGTAGTTAAGTATATCCACAAAGAAAATCATTTTCCTTAATTTTTTGGGCCAGATACATAATATGTTTGTAAAATTAGAAAAGCATTTTATTTCTTGATGACGTCACTGATGGTAATATTCTCTTTTGGTCCGGATTATTATGATGCGCATAAAACTCAAATTTTCGTGCTTAGTAATATTTCCGTTATTGCCTTGCATGAAATGGCCGGAAAACAAATCCATTTACTAAACTATGCCTTCAACGTTTTGAAATCATTGCGTTTTTCTCTTTTCTTTTATTCTGTGATAGAAGCAATGAACTTGAAATGTTGTCCAGATTTGTCGTCATTATTCCAGCATTTTTTTATTTTTTGCAATATTTGTGTAAGGCTCCATTCATTGAGTAAATAATTAAGAGAAATCTATAATCTCCAAGTTGATAAGTAACATGAAAATAAGATAAATATTTTGACCAGAATCACCAAAAATTACGTGGTGCATAGTACCTATGTATATAATTGATTGTATAGCAATGTTTTTCAATCCTTCTATCACCTCTTTATATAATATAAAACGGCTTTTAATATCATATTTTTTCAATGGGAAGCGTCTGCTATTTATATTATTAGTTTTTGTTCCAAATAACTGCCTACCTATAATAATTAAACCGGAATTTATTATCTTTGGTAAGGTCCATGGAAACCAATTCAAGGGAATTACCCGGAAAGGGCTCCTTCGGCTGATGGCGGCCGCCCTCAAAGTATCATCCAACACCATCATGTTCACCATAACCATCCACCTACTAACCACCACCATGACCAACATTCCGGCCCGGAACACCACGTCGGAAATTCTTTCGGCACCAATTACGTGGAGGAGTGGGATCAGCGGCTGAAAGAAGTGCTACGAGGCACCCCTGTGGTGAACCATGGGAGCAGCGGCCACAGGGGTGTCGCCATTGACGCGGGGCACCTCCATCACGGCGGAGGCCCGGAATTCGGCTCCGTCTCCGGTGGTTATAAGGTGGCCTCGAGCGACTTCGGTGGGAGCGGCTCCGGCTCACCCTACAACGTATGGGAGGATCACCCCGAGGACCACCACGCGGTCGACATCGTGCATGGTCACCGCAATGGCGTGAAAGGAGGCAAGGGAAGCCCATCCTTCCAAGCGGATTTCCCTTACCAGTTCGACAGCGCCAAATTGCCCGAATGGATCAACGGGCAGCCCTATGATGGATCCGCGAGCAACGAAGAGCCCCACGAAGGATTCGTTCAGGATTCGGTTCAGGGTGGAGAAGAGTACCCGGCGCTGAAGGCGTTCAACGAGGCTGTGAAGAACATTGGCGACATACGCTACACCCACGCCATGTTTGGCCTGGTGGACCCTGAGTCCCACGAAGGGGAGGAGCATAGGGAGGGAGCTGCATCCCAGGGATACCAAGGCGATGCGGAGGAAGGACACAGGGAGGGGGGAGATGGTGATTACCATCATCAAGGAAGTAACGAGGCCTCTTCGTCTGAGGAGGAAGAGCCCAACGGGGGTGGAGGTCTTCCCCAGGGGCACGCTGCCCCCGCGAGAGGCGCTGGGGCGTTCAGGACAGGAGAGGGATATGCGGTGGAAGAGGTTCAGGACGACGAGGGAGTGGAGCAGTCCAACCCGTCAGGAGAATACACAAGCAGTGGCACTGGTGAGGGCGTGGAGACCAACGGAGACTTCAACAGTGGAGGAAGTCATGGAGATTTCAACGCGCCGAATACTGTGGACCAGCACCAACCGCAGCCCACGCTTCAGTCCACCCAATCGGGGATCCCTTACGGTGGCGGGAATGACGTACAGGTGGTGACCAATCCATACCGGGAAGGTGTGATCGACGATGGTGGTGGGCCTCACACCCACGCCGCTGCCGGCATGCACCAGTACGAAGCGCCTCCCCCGCGGTGCCCGTACGCCCACGACCCCGCTCTCCACCACCAAGCCGTTTCCGTGTCGAACGTCATCCACTCGCTGCCGTACGATGAAGGCGTCCAAGCGAGCCACCTGCAGGTCATGATGCCGCCTAGGTTGCAGCACCATGTGAAGCTCGGATCCGTGCTACCTTTCAATCAGTACGAGGTCCACGAGAATCAGGAGGAGAGCGAGAACAAGGAGACGGTAGTGGACGGATTGGGCCGGCCGAACCGCATCCCCTCCGGCCCGCATGGCTACCACGGAGGCGAGCGACCCCTTTCCGACGCCGATGGCATGCCAATTCTTCAGCACGGCCACGCAGGGGAGGCTTTCGCCGAGGCTAACAAGGTGGTTGATGGATCGGGTCTTCCTTCCAAGCCGGAGGATGGCGACGATTTCCTGAGACCACCTCCTCTCTTCGTCACGGGTCATTACATGAAGGGAAATGGGAATTTCAAAGGATTTTCGGATGGCCGGAGAAAGAGGAGGCCGCCCGTTGGGAGACCCAGTTCGCATTCCGGAATGCCTCACGCTGCCCTATATAAGAGACCGCCGCCTCTCATGATGAGGGCGAGGCCAGTGATTCGGGGCCCCGTCAAGAGGCTGTCATATGCATAGTCTTCACTGTGGGATAAAAAACGAGACCTCCCATTGTGTTTTCTTTTCAAGACGTAGGGGTATGTGCAATCGAGTTCCTAATATTTCTCATTGAAATCTATCTCCGGAAGGCTATTTATTTTTTACTCGAAGTAACTTCATAAACGAATGAAAACCTCCAAAGTGCTGATTTTCCCGAGCGGAAAATATATCTATTAACCGTTATAAATCGAGGAATGAATTCCCCATCATATGGGGCTAGATTCTCCTGGTTCTGTCTCTATTATTTCATTCGTTTGTAGAAGTCTTGGGGAAGAGTTAGATGCAATTTAAACAATTCCGACCATTTCTCATGCGTGTACATAGTATGTTTTCAATGTTGCCTTTGGGCGTTTAAATGGTTAAAGAATGCTCATTCAATGTGAATGTTATAAGATAAGTACTTAAATGTCTTTATCACGAGCAACGTGATCATTTAGCAGAAAAACCCATCAAAATTTACTAGCTCATCTGTAAATAAATATTTTTACTACGTTTTATTGTACATTATTTGTAGATAAATAATACTAATTTTCAAAAATAACCTTTTGATATAAATGAATAAGTTAATTAATCGTGAATAATTACTCGTAATTTATAACACGTTATACGTGACAGCTGACAATAGCTTGTTATAACATGGTGTTGTCCTGTCTCCTTATTGTACTACTCACGTTCACTCATGTACCCTCTTTTTCATTGAATTAAAAAAATTTTATTTCATAATTAGTTTATTTAAAAAGCTTATTACAAAAATATGGCACTTAGTAAGTATTATTCTCTCATCCCGAACCCCGTGACTCGAATTAAAAAAATATATTTTTATAAAAAATAAAGTTCGCTCTGCGGTAGGCGAGGATTATCAAATGGAATTCGGAGGGAGGTAATCGATACTCTCCGCCGGCTCCAGGGGAACTTCCGGTTCCCTAATCTCACAGTTTATCCTCCCGGACTTGACGTTGCACGGCTTGCCGATCGGCGTCCCGTACTCAGAAGATGGCCTCTCGTCCGAGCCGTCTGGTGGCAGGTACTCCTCCGCGTGGACCACGACGTTTTCGTCGGGGTTCTCCGGCTCCTGGTGGATGTCCTCGTTTGAACTCCCCTCTTCCACGGGTGGGAGGTATTCCTCGGAGTGGTGGGTGCTGCTCTCGGATGGCCCGGCGGGTTCTTCAGAGGGAGGGGCGGTCGTCTGTACCTCGGATGGTCCTTCGGGCTGGGAAGGGTGCTCCTCGGGATGTGCTGGCTCCTCTTCGGGTGGGACCACTTCCTGCGAGGGGAGGTGTTCTTCCTCTTGAGATGGGGCAGAGCCATCTCCCTCCGGCTCCGAAGGTTCCTCGGGAATCACTTCCTGCGGTACGTCCTCCGTCGTTTCGACCTCCGGCTCCTGAGGAGGGTGGGCGGGCTCCTCTTGCACGATGTCTTCCGGTGGGTTCTCTGGTTTCTCCTCCGGTTCGCTCGGGTGATCGGGCTGCGGGATTTCCTCTGGCTCTTGCGGGACAATGGGTTCTTGTAGGATCACCTCTTCAGGATGTTCTTCCGGGGGAGCGAGCTCCTGCGGGAGGTGCGTTGGTTCTTCAGGTAGTGGTGGACTGAGTGGTTCCTCTGGAACTTCTGGTGGACTCGGCACAACTTCCACTTGGGGTGGTAGCGGGAAGGGCTTTGACGGTTTCTCGTAGTGGTACCCCCTCAGCTCCGATACATCCTTCGCGATTCTTCTGCCAATGGTCGAGGAGACCATCACCATAAGAATTACCTGTAAGGTACGGCACAAGTAAGTAACACACATGGAATAAATTTTCCCTAAAATATATCGAAGGAGGTTTTTCAGGAAAATATTTAATCCACTCAAAAGTTCGATACTGTAGAGAAAGATTTTTAAAACTTGTCCAAGACTGAGAGTTGCGAAAAAATCTACCCAATGCCTCAGAGAACGACGATCTCACTGTCAGTGCCGCAACAAGAGGAGACATTTCTAAATGAAGACTAAATCTATTATAGATGTGTTTTATGCATGTAGGCAATCGGTAGAGGAAATAATACATCAATACTTATTGAACACACGAAATACCTGGATTTTCATGCAACTAATTTTCATGGAAACCATAAAGCTCAAAATACCTTTCACTTATTAACTTTGAGAGGCATACCACTCTTTTTTTAAATATGAATAATGAAATGGAACATTAGTTACGGATTACTCGAAGTAAATTCCATCACAATAACACTTCTGTAATTAGCAATCCGATAAGTACTGAGTGATTACTTTCTGCTAAGAGACAAAATCTGTTTATAATAAATAAATATATATAATATAAAAATATAATAATATAATATAAAAAAATAGTTTGCGTAGAAAGTAAAATTTATACACTTTCCCGGGCTGCTTTAAACTCGAAATCGTTTAGTCATAAAGCTGACATTTTAAATTAGGCACTTAGAACTCCCATATATTCATGTTATATCGTAGCCATGGGCCGTGGGTACTCTATTTAAGTGCTAATATGTATATGCTTCGTTCATGTGAACCGGGGAAGGGATGGACAATTCTCTTACCTTGCAAATCAGAAACTTGGCAGCCATCTCTCAGCGACCGTTAAACTCCAATGCGACTGATTGTCTCCGTGACGAATAACGCTTCACTTGTGCTCTGCGATTCGCTTCTGAATGCATAACCACTGACGGTCTGAGAGCCCTTTTATACCTCCGTGCTTAATATGACGCGTGATGCGAACTTCTCGTAAAGGTGTTTTTCATCCCCTTCTTACAAACATGGAAGAAGGGTATTGACTAATTTCAAGAAATAAACGCCGGCATTAATGCGTGCAAACAAGAGCTCTACACCACGGAGGAAGGAGTCATCTTTTCGTCATTCATAACTTTTCTGCGAAGGCGAAATGGGTGAAGGTCGGGCAGCCAATGTAAATGATCTGTTGTAAGGCTTTGATTTCTTTTTTTTTACGCGCGGCCGGGAACATTTTTTTTTCACACACGGGAATGCGGAAAAGGTCTTTCATTTCCCTGAAGGTTATTGTGCTTCCCTCTCCTGGGACATATCACGCCTGTTTAGGAACGTAAATATTTGCTTTTTTTTGAGCGTGGATCAACCTTTACTATCAGAATAAATAATTAGCACGCTCATCAACTTATTTGATATCGATGCCTTAATTATGTTTGAGTTACTGTCTGCGTTTGCCAGAGAGTCAAGCCATTGATCTGTGGAGTTGTTAATATAGGAAATTGCGCCACCTGATATTCCCAAAGAGAAAATAATGCGTTAGTCATGCTCCAATGCGTTATGCGTCGAAGTTATTGGCGATCGCGTGTCAACGGTAATTATCCCCTATTGAAACCAGGTCGTCGCACCGTACTGTGTAGTTTGTCGCTCCTGGAAACGTTAGTCGTTTTTAGATCAGTTTCCAATGAAGGAGGAGGTTACTAGAAAAAACGTGCGTAAAACTGGGGAATGGGAACTTAATTTTGAACTAGTAAATGAAGGCATCAAATATTTCTGAAATCACATCCATGCGGTTTTTTTTGTAGAGATTCAATGTGATGAATATTCTAGTTCGCGCGTTTTATGCATGATAGTAATCAAAATAAAATTTTCTATATCTCCCTGGTGATATGTACTGGCATTTGCTCTCGAGGAGTTATGGCGCAGATTTTATGTGTAATTTAACTTGAGACAGAACCCTGCATTCCCAATTCCATGCAGTTTTTCAGCTACCATCAATTTATTCACACATTACCTATTGTCGGCGCAAAAGTTATGTAGATTCGAGTTTGGATTCTGATTTAAATTCAAATAGTAATCCTTCATAAAAGGAAGTTACATCAAAATTTAGATTATTTTATTTTGCGTTAAATCTTGCCTAACAACTTCTTTTTATAGCTCACGGTCAATTTTTTCTTGCGATGTAAAGATAAAAGTGATGGTTTTTTGGCGTTTTCCAACAGACCGTTCTCTTTGAGACTTCGCAATGAAATAACTTTACGTCAGATCCTACCGAAATTTTAGCAAGCTAAATATATGCGCACTATAAAATAAACTAAATTTTTATGCAACTTCCTTTTATGTTGGTACTAGTTGATTTTAAATCGGAATCCAAACTCCAGTCTGGTGTCCACTCTGGTGTCAAGGAAACGCAGAATGCTCACAGGGCAAGGTTTAAACCTTTAGGACGATGCTTGCTCATCCGCTATTCTTTCCCCCAATTGCAAGGATCCAGACCCGTAAATGTCAGATGTTAACATTTCCATATGAACACATGCATAGCACTGATAAATATAAACTCAAATATTTAGCCCTTGGTATCTCGATCAACATCTCTTGAGCTGCTCCCATGTTTAAAGCAGCATCCCACCCCAAGGTGAAACTGAAACTCGTGGTCTCAAGCACACGGTAGACAATCAAGTTAACACTTGATTAACCCTGTGCGGCTCTGGAATTAAAAGGAAGGACGTTTTTCAAAATTAAAGACTCAGAGATATCTCAAATTTAAAGGACGCAAGGTTAAGTTACGGTTTTAGTTTTTCTCTTATCACACTCACTGCGACGACACGTTTGAGATTAATTCACAGTGACCGACAACAAGTCTATGTGGATGTATGAAATGAAGTATCTTCTCGCCTCAAAAGTGGCACATTTTTTCCATCCATAAAGTACTCGGTAGAATAAACAGTTTGTGCAAAACGGAGAATCGCGAATGTGAGGAAATAGCAAAATAAATATATTTTCTAAGAAGACGCATTTAAACGGCGTAGGTAAAACTTTACCCAGGTTCGCTGCGCTTCGACGAGAGAAGTATTCACTCTAGCGTGAGAAAAAAATGCTTCTAAATTGAATTTGTATCAATTTTGTTTCAAGTAACTTAATATAAACGTTAACTGCAGCAATAGACGTTTGTTAAGATAACTCCATTGGATATTATTTTTTTTGGAAGCGTTCCTTGCGAGTTAGATAAAGCACTGTCAGAAGAGAAGAATGGGAGATAAACGGTCAGCCTCTGCTTGGTATTTTCAAGTAGCAAATGTTGGAATTGGTGAAAGATCGATTAAACTGTTAGCTTGCATGCATTATCTGGATATAATTGTCACCCTATGGAATTAAAAAATGTAGTATTTTTTAAATTTTGCAACAACTGAAAAATCAATATGTATACAATGACATACGAGAAAAAATGGAGGTAAACGACCATTAGATAGTTTCTAGAACCAGCTTCCATTACTTTAATACTTATTATTGCACAAATTACTCCTTTAATAGTCTATTCACCGATTTATATTAGCATAATTTTTAATCAAATGATTAATGGGGTGAGTGAAAAAATATACAAACACCACAAAAGGAGACACTAATTATTCAGAACATATCTCACCTACTATCTCATTATTTAGTAATGTCTTTTATATCTCCAGTTCCTATTCCCTACTCCACGGCAGTCAAGATGACCATGCCTATTCCCTCCCTTGCTCGCGGCTGATATATTACTCCCCCTGCCGCACGCCTTTGCGGCGGGTCGCAGGGTAGTTACTATTATGTAGATCAACAGTAATAGTGCCGTATTTAGGGCTGTATTTAATTCACAACCTAATCACTTCAAATTCTATTCGCGTGTAAAACTGAGGTGACAAGTAAGTCCTTAACTCGCGGATATTTCTCCAAATAGAACTGCACGTATCCACCAATCTAGACGCAATACTTAATCGATGATTTATGAAACATTTCGTTTTTAAATTATATTTCAAAATTTGATTTACAAAAAAATACAACATTAGATTAGTAATAAAAACATTGCATGAACTACCTTTTCCTCAGGAAATCATTCGCAACTTCATTTCATAAAATGCTTTTCCTTAGTAGCTGAGGATGAGATAAAGATGCCCATATTTCGAAAAGGCTTCCCAACCATATTTATTGTTCAAGAGATCGGAGGTTTAAAAAGGTAAATGTTAAACTTTTACTATCGACAATTCATATTTCATTTGATGACCAAATTATTGACACGAAAAAAAATCGTACGCATATGCAATCTCGGACTTATATTTGCGTTCAATACCATTGTTATCATATAAACTCGAAACAGTTAATTAAATATTCATAATTTTTGTGTTTTTCAGTCTTGATGTTCATGATTAATAACGATTATCTAAATTTGAATTAAAAGCTTAGATTTAAACCTTGACTTAGGATAAATTTATCTGAGATGGAAGATCGCTACTTCTTGATCATGGACAATGTGAGAATCAACGAACACTTTGCGTTCTGAGTATTTTTGTTTAGAGGTAAGCTCGTAAAAAGATCATGATGCAGAAATAAATAAGGTTAACGCATATCCCTTCGCAGCATAGTGTGCCATATATGATACAACCTATTTGACTTGTTTTTCTTTAAATTCTAGAAAAACTAGCTCAAAATTTAAAGGTAATTCACAAAAAAGCTTAAAAAATAATATCAGGAGTTTAAAAAGTAATTTTCTAGTTTTAAGTAAAAAATGTACAGTAAAATATATGTACTGTAGCTAAAACAAAAAAATAATGCAGTGTGGGGAATGGTGACATTGCCTCCGAAATGACTATTAATTTCATTTTAACGCATTGAAGAGACTGGAAAAGTTTTGATGAACTCTTCAAAGAAAGTAAATCAATGCAGTCGATACTCAAGAGGAGACTATTTCATTTCAAGGCAACTGATTGATGATAAACCGTGCGATGCTAATAGGTATTTTACGTACAAACGATTTATACTGGGTCATAAATAGATTTCACGGTCTCCGTGGCGAGCTACCGGTAGATATTATCAAAGCAATATTTGCATCCGTTTAACAAGGCGACGTATGGTAAACACATGCGTTCAAACAAGAGCTTGAATGTTCACACGGTAGTTCTGGGATACATTCTGCCGTTAGCGTTATATTTAGCACCAAGGCGGCAATTGCCTTAAAAGGCATTTCTTCCACCTACGTGTGGTGAAGCACCACAACTTTTTTTCAAATTTATTTTTTATCCACTTGGTCGTTTTCCTGTGCCACTTTTAACAAAAGCACTCCTGAGGCACAAAAGACGATGGTCCTACCATAATGACTCCCCAAGGCGAGAGAAGCGTCTCCAGACTATCACTTTGCCCCCCCTTTCTCCCCAAAATCTTTCATGACCACGTCCGTGGTCACCTTTTTTTTCCTGTCTCCTCCAGATCGTCGGAATTCTTGAGGAGACTTCCAGAAAAACGAGGCGATCCTCATGCGACCAATCGATGTATAATTTTACTCACCATGGACCAGTGAAACTGTGTAGGTCTCTCTCATTATTCTCGTGCGGGTCTAAAATTCACGTCTGCTGAATGAGTAGCGCGGTGTCTTGAGGAGTGGCTTCCTGCGAGGAGGGCCAGGGTTCGTTTCCGGGAGATTGTGGGGTTTGAACTGCTGCACAGTGGTCGAACATCGAAAAAAGCCGGGAAAAAGTTCAAAATAGCTTTTTTATATACCTAGAGACTTGAAAACTGGCACGTATGCTAAAAAATTATTGCTTATTATAGAATGATAAGTCGCATTCGCCATAGTTCTTATCCATCTCTTAGATGCAGAGTCTCAAACGACCAAAATAAAAAAAACTCCCGTTTTGATTATTCTTCGAAAATCTTAAACGCTGAGCAGGTAGGCACCGGAGTCGTCGAAGGATTTCAATGAAATAAAAAACATTACCACATGTCATAATGGAACTTTATCTGTCCTATGCATAATTTTAAGAGATTATTGTCGATATTTGTGAGTCATTACGTCACAAAGTTCCTTCCTCCCTCTACGCTGGCAACGCGACCCCTACTCGGGTGCAGTGAGGAGAGAACTTCAAGAACAGCACTCCGTTGTTGGTACGTTAAATTGATCCACGGTCACCTACCCGTATTTCATTAAGAGCCCTAAGAGTGGCGGGTTTCTCTGTTCCCTTCTACTTGACTTTCTTCTCCATTCTATGTACTTTTTCTCTCGGTCTGAGGCGCCTATTCTTATGGCATATTGATTAAATGATATTAATGCCAGTAAAATGAAATACCTAAATTCGTCAATATTTGCTCCAGGGAGATTCGGTCAAAATAATCAAGTGTCCTTATTTCCCTTTTTCTTATATATATTTACTAGTGTTAAAAAAATTGAGCGTTTTCGAGGAGAGTCAGTGTGTTCAATTTCGCCGCGTCCCAAATTTCTCTATCCCTCACACTAGTTGCCTTGTTTGAGAAGATGATTTTTTGCCGTGGCAACTGAAACCTTGACTCCCTTTTCGTGGTTCACCTCAGAGGCCAATTAGCTCATGATATCCTTGCTAGAGGGTGGGGGGCTCGGGTCTGGTTATTGCTGGACTAAATTACCTGGGGTCCTTTAAGTTAAAGCTTAAAATTGGAGAAGTGATTTTATCGAGTAGGAAAGTATTTAAAAAGGAGCTGCGATCCTCAATCCTTTCCATAGCGAGACTTTACTATGATTTTCATTACCACAATGATAAATGGAGCATTAAAGAAAGACCTAAATCTGGAGGGAATAAGATAAACTGCATCTGCTTTGTAATTATTATAAAGATGTCCTTGAATGATGCTACAAATGTGTTTTTCGATGGTAGCTATAGTATTGTTGCTCGTTGATGTGATAGTTGTGATGAAGCAATGACAAGAGGAGTGAAGGGTCGAGTTGACTTGAAATGCTCCTGTTTTGTAATAAAAGTATTAATTTTATGACCAAATGAACTACCCTGAATTCTGACTTAAGTATGCACTCAAGTAAAATTTTCTCCCTTAAAACTCAACTGATTCTGGACTGAAACTCCACTGAATGGGTGAAAACTGGCTTGAAACTACCTTGCGACTGGACTGGACTGCACTGCCTTGGCCTGAACAAGAAAAACTGCGGTCAACTGAAACTCCACTGCTACACTCCCTTGATATTCCATTGAAATAGAACTGCTTTTCTCTTGCTGTGTGAGTGCTCCACTTCCACTAAACTGAACAGTTGGCCCAAGTCAGGCCATTCTTTAAACTCCACTGCTTCTCCCTTGTCACGTCATTTTATTGCCTTGCCACTCAGCTGCTGCAGTATTTAGGTATCCCCACTCCCAACCTAACTGAACTGCTTCTCTCTTGCTGGATGAGTACTCCACTGCCACTGAACTGTACAGTTGGCCCAAGCCAGGCCACTCTGGGAGTCCGAGCCCCGCGGTCAAAAGCGACCCAACTCTGCACCGTGGGCAGTTTATGGCAGCAACTGACCAGTTAAACTCTAGTTTATAACTTCTAAAAGTTAAACATAAATCGCAAAATTATGTTCATCTTTGTGTTGAACTAATCACGCTGATGAAAAAGGTTTTTTCATCGCAGTTGATGATGAGTGCGAGAAAATGCCCGTAGAGCCGTAGGATAGTAGGACATGCGAAATAGATACATTATAGTTAAATTGTAATAACGTAGGATAATTAAATATATTAAAGCATGTCATCGCGTAGTGTTAATATTCATAGTCTTTAAAAGGCAAATTTCCTTTTTTTTGGGAGGGAGAGGGCAAGGGAGTTTCAGTGCTGTGGGCAAGGGAGTTTCAGTGTTGTAGGCAAGGGAGTTTCAGTGGAGAGAGCAAGGGAGTGCCAGGTCATTAGGCAGCAAGGGTGTGCCAGCTCATTATATTTACAAGGGTCTTTGGCCTCTGTACCAGTGCAGTTGCAAGGCATTTTATTGCACAGCTTACCTGCTGCCACCCCACTTCCAATCACCCTTGGTTTTGTTTCAATTTCAAGGCAGTTTCAGCAGAGAAGCAAGGCATTGTGATTCAAAGAAGTTTCAGCCCTGTTTCAGTTGAGTTTCAAGGGAGAAATTTTTACTTGAGCACTGATTCAACTAAATATATGTAACAACTAGATGGCCAACACAACAGCTGCTACCTCAAAGAATTCTTAGGAGCAATTCTTTTTCTTCTATCGCTATAAGGAGACCATCTTATAAAAAATGGATTCTTGGCATGTCTACTGGAAACCAACTTTTCTTTCAAATTTACTAGGAACAAAACTGCCTGAGTTACACGATACTGCTGTTGATGCATCTCTATTTTTCTCAATCTGCAAGGACGTGATAGTTGAGTGATAAGCCTTGAAGTTCTTTCCTTTCAAGGATATTTGTGTGCTGCAAAATAGATTCACATAATGCTATACAAATGAGATGACCTGGACATATCAAGTCATAGCTGGAGATGAAAGGGAAAGTCTCTTGGTGAGGTAATGACAAGTATGTTAACAGAAAAACTCTAAGCCTGTTAGAAAACAGCCGGGTCCCTTGAGAAAATTATGAGCAAATAATTAAGGTATAATAATTATGACTATATTTTTGAGCGAAATTAGGACTGTGCAATCCTTTCTTACATTTAAAACGTACCTACATCACACATTAACACCCACGCCCTGAGTGGAGAAAACCCACCCAGGCGGGACTCAAATCCTTGACCTTTGGGTTAGCAGGCGAATGTTACCCCGCCGCCACAATCTAAAGTTTAGACTGTGCCGCCACCACAGAGGCCGGCAGTGTATGGCAGGAATCAAGCTTGTTTGGCTATTATGAATGGTAATATTTTCTTGTGGTTCAAGAAATGAGAAGCACTACAAAGAAAACATTATAAACATCTCTATAAGCGCAAATAAAGAGAGCTTCATGATGATGAAAGGTTGTGATAACCCCTCCAATATCAAGATGAACTTTGAAACCATAGGTATCAAGTTTATTTCTGAGTACGAACTCTATAGAGTCTGGGAGTCGGACTACTACATCTTTGGAGATGGTGATAACTTGGTCTCCATATAAAGATGACAGGTGTGTGTGCTGGCGCGCTGGGAATTCGATCAGTTCCACAGAGGAAACCACACGGAAATACAATAGAAGCACTACATGCAAATACAGCAACATTTAAGTGACCCAAAAACTAGTAGTGTAAAGTTTAAATCAAAAAGAGAGAAATTGACTAGTCAATTCCAAATTAAAGATTAATCCAAGTTGTCAATGATAGCAATAGGCCTTTTAACTCCTATACACTCATTTCGGTCACCCAGGTGACCACCAACAAGGAGAGTTAAAATCTTGTAAATGTGTGTTTACGTGCTTCTCCTTATCACAAAACACTAAACTTTGATCTTTAATACATTCCCTCTTAATTCCATTCTCTCTGTGCTTCACTTAAGTTATCCAGGAGTAGCTGTATTTCCTCTGGACTCTCAGACAGCAACACAACATCATCAGTATAAAGTATTACACTCACACATTCACATATCCAACCATTATGCCAACACTAATACTTAAAGCATATCTCACACATTTATAAATAAAATAATTGACCCGCCACGGAAACATACATTCTTGTTTCACACCCTGTTTTATTTCAAACCAGCCACTAGTCCCCATTCACTCTCACTCAATTGCCTTACTACTATCATGCATAGTTACACTGAACATTTAAAAGCTACTCACTCACTCCATTATAGTCACTCAAAGCCTTCCACAAATTTTTTTCTATTCCTCCTGTCATTTGCCTTATCTACATTCAAAGATGCTCAATAAACTTTCTTTAGTACATACATGCGTGCACTTCTCTAGCACTTATAAAGTGAGAACAGCTGATATGTATATCCCCTCTCCCAGGCATAAGCCCACACTGCACAACCCAGAATATCTGTTCTAATCTTCCCCGCCCTTTTGATTAGTTTTTACCAAACACTTTTCCCTGAATTCCCTGTAAACTACCAAAGTGCTCTATAATTTGTTCACTCAGCCTTCCCACCCTTTCCTTTTTGCAATAGAAACATCATCAAATTATTCTAATCCAATGTAACAACATATAAGCATTTAAACTTAAATTATAAAATTCACTCAAATTCAATAAGTAACTGAAACATTAACTTTAACTGAATATAACATCAAGCGAATATACCATCAACACCTGCAGCCTATCCATTTCTCAATATTATCAATACTCCGTTGTCTCAGGCGTAACTTTATGGAATTTGCAGTAGAGAAGCAGTAACTTTGTAATTCCACATGTATTTATTGGAAACGATCTAGGTTTTGATGTAGCACGTCATCATCAGGAGCAAATATCACAGAACACTCAGAATATATAGTCACAAACATTAGGGGGGAGGGCGAGAGGGAGGGTGACGTAGATTGGGGAGGATGAGTTGTGGAGAGTTTGGTGTAGGAGAGGTAATGTCCTTCCTGGGGGGTGGGGTTCGGGTGGAAATGGAAAGTTTTGGTTACTCAGTGCACTCGTGACTCACTGACCTGGGGTTGGGGGCGAGAAAGGGAGCTTAAGGATGGGTCGGTAGAACATTCCATGTGTGCATGACTACCTAGGAGGTCCCAGGCTGGTGGTGGGTTAGTGGGTTAAAAAGGGGGTTGTTAAGGTGAGGGTGGGAGGAAGGTCAAAAGGGGGGAATGGCAAGAGAAAAAAATTCGTTAACAATTTTTTCTCTGCACTTAACACTTTTTAAAATTTCCAATTGCTCTAATGCATCCAGTCTTTGTCCTTTCTTTTCCCGGTGAAGTCTCTGGTTTTAAATCACTTTTGTGGTTTTCTTCGATTAGATGTTTCGCAAAGAGTGATGTTTGAGTCCTCGTTTTTGGCACACATTTCATGTTCCTTGATTCTTCAAATTTTCGTCCTGTTTGGCCAACATAGGCAGCACCACATTCACAACTGAGCTTATATATATTCCACTTTTCTCAAACAAAGGAATTTTGTCTTTGGAATGTAACAACAAGTTTTTTAGGCACTTTTTATTGTAGAAACCCACTTTCACTTTCGGCATTTTCCTACATACCCTCATGGATAGGGGACCTAGATAGGCAGCATCTCCACTTTGCACTTGCTGAGTGTTCTGTGATATTTGTACCTGATGATGACGTGCTACTTCGAAACCTAGATATTTTCCAATAAATACATGTGGAATTACAAAGTTACTGCTTCTCATTCAATTATCAACACAGTTATGAGCTTATTCTCACTTATCTCCACCTCCCTGTTTACATTCTCCCATCCCAATCCATAAGGGTCTGCTTCATTGTTTGCACTATTAATGTATAAATGTTCAAAATACTTCCTCCAACATTCCCTGACCTTGCATTCACCCCACATGATCTCGCAGCATTTGCTAGTTATTACCAGGAGTGGATTATGGGGGGTGCCACCACACCCCTAATTCCTGGGAAAATAGAAAAAATAACTCTCCACATTCTCAGCCTCATATTCATACATTCGTTTTGTACTTTCTTTCACAATAATTTTGCATTTATTCTTTTTCGCCCTGTACACATCAAATGCCTTCTGTCACTCTCCCTGTGATTTGGCTGCAATCAATGTCTTATGCACCTCTATCTTTTCCTCCTGCACACAATTAGGCAGAACTGCCAAGAGTTTTGGTGCATGCACAAAAATTCATCCTTGTTATTTTAATGAAGCAGGAATATTCGTAAAACAAGGTTGTACTGGCAGGTTAATTAACGTTTCAGCAAGATTCCTCCTGTAGTCATGTCCAGCAGATCCATCAAAGCATTGATGGAAGAAACTCAGACCCTGCGTAAGACATGGTAGCCTTTTCAAGGAAAAATGGTATGGAATTCTCTGCAGTGTTCATAAAAATTTCCACAACAGCAAGAGGTTCTCTTTTAGCTGGGGACCAGCAGCCCACTTGTTCTTTCCTCATCACCATTGTACATGTTAATTAAGTGCATACATAAAAAAGCACATAGGTATGTACATATTATGATTTACTCATGCAGACAATGTTGTGTGATAATATGTGCTTTTCATAGAAAGAATTCAACAGATCATAGAATTTACCAACTGTTTCAGGTTTGATTGCTTTAGGTTGAGCCAGTAATGTTTATTTCTGGACCACTCAATGATAACTTCCACTTCTTTTTAGAAATAAAATTAGCCGCTTCTTTCCAACCATCTATCTAGTGTGTAAATCTGTTGTTTGTGATATTATTTCATTCTGCTAGTTCAAATGTGTTTCTATGAGAGGAAAGGCCATTGAGTCTATAGTCCCGGAATAGGATAAGGTTTATCTTGAAGATAGAGAAACACTGGTTAAAATTACTAGATACTGTAAAAACTGTCGTGAACCTCCCAACATATTTGAATCTGCTGCTGATTCTGGGGAAATGTCAAATTAACGAGTTTTCTTTACTCTGGCCATGTCTCCTGTTATCTATGCTTCCTGGTGATCCATACGCCTCTCCTACTATGCTGTTTGCTAAACAGCTCCTCCTCGCACTGTCTCCCTTTCATAGTTTTGGAGCTTAAAAAAGGATATGTCAAAAAAGTAGTGGGGCATTGGGTGCTACTCAATTCTACCTTGCTACTTGGTACCTAGTTTTTTTCACCCTGACATGTTATAAACAAATCATCCTAACATTATCTAGGTCAATTAGGAGTCAATAAACACTATAAAATATATGAATGTCTTAAGTTGAAGAAAGCAGAAGTACTCTAGCCAATAATAATGCACCATATGATTATAAAAGGACACAGCATGAAGACAAAACTGGAAAATTTTGCCAAAAAGTTTTTCAAATATTTGCTCTAGGAAAACATACAATTACCAGCTGTAGCACCTCTGGATTGGATCAATAGGCATATGCCTGAGCTAATGGGTTCCTTGCACTGGGTCCCCACTAGCACTTGGCTTGGTGCATTTTGTTAGGTCGATTTCAGTTTGAAAGACTGAAAAATCACAATAGCTCCCTTAATATGAAATATAGTACATTCGTTTAAATGCATTATACTTCCTAAGACTACTACCACAAACTTTTGTTTGAAAGACTTTTTGACAACGGAAACCATTAGCCTAAGTGGTGGAAAAAATTAGGGTTATTCGGACAAAAAAAACATAACTTAAATAATTAGTAGGCACAATATCAAATTCGTTTCAAGTTATTGTAGATCTTATTAATAGCATCTAAAACTTTTGTCTGAAACAATTAAGATAAGACAAAACCCTTACTGCAAGGGGTGAGCAAAATGAGCTGACTCAAAAAATAACCTCTAAATCTACCTGTGCCTCTAGGCTGGACCTTAAGGGATTTACTGCGGCCACACTCCATTATTTGCTCCTAAGGTTTCAGAATCTGAAGGGTGATGCTGTTACAATCTGTGGTCAGTGCTGTCTGCTCTACATGCAGCATTGTATTAGTTCAAGAGGCTCCTGTGCATGGATAAAGGAGATACAAGAGTTCATGATTCGACCCACCAACCTGGTTTTATGTTACTCTCCTCTGTGTAAAAAGAAAGGTTCTTTGCTCTTATCTCAGATATATAACAAATCTTTGTTCATGCATCTGATTAATCATTCAAATAATTGCCCAAGGTATGGCATATGTACTTGTCAAAATGTCATCTCATGATGATTGTAATAAAACGTAGCAGGAGAGGGAAATAATTTTCTTGCCGAAAATGCCTGTCTAGAAAACTCTTCCTTAGCGTATTTAGCTCAGGTGAGACAAACAAGGAAATCACATAAAAACAAATATTTTTGATAAACAACTAATAAAAGCAGGTATATTTCACTACAGCAACCAAATTAAAAACCAATAGACGAAGGTTCAGCCAACCGTAAAGTAAATTCCACCCCAAAATCAATCACAGATTTGTACAAGTGCGAGCTGTCTGGCTCTCTTAAGTCAAAATTGACTGGATTCCAGGAGCGATGTGTACTCATTACCAAATAGACTGGGACAGAGAATGAGGCTTTGGCGATTCATCCTTCAGAAGGGGAATTTTCGGCAAGGTTGAAGTGGCGTGGGTTAAGCATTGGATATTGGCTATTGGTAGCCTTGGAGGGGAGAAAATAGTTGGATGGGTACATTCATAGATGCGATGAAAGTCTTTCAATTCAAGCTTCAGGAACTGGTTTGTCCCCCCATCCACGAAATATGAAGATAAAAATCTCTGTGCCATAGTCAGATGTCCAGGGTTTCTCGGTTTTCTCCAGCACCGACTACTATACAAGCGAGAAATGACCTGGTGAGGGAAGGTTGTGGCCAAATGCTGCTGACAGAAGGCACTTACAAGAAGTAGTTGCTGGCAAGAAGAAGTAGGTATTGTTGGCGTCATTGGTGCAATATTGTTCTTCGAAAGGTGATTTAGAGTCCTTTAGCTAAGTCCCCCGAGGGGAAACATGTCCAAAAAGGGGAAATTGTGGCAAAAAAATGAGGCGGAGGGAATGCATAAAAAATACCACGTTAATCTGATGCACTAAATTTCCTCCTTTTTTATTATTCACTATTTTTCATTGACTGATCTGTTTATTGCCAAAATCAGATGCATCCCTTTGAAGTGCATACATTAAGTGGCTTATGACCACTTTATAGGTATTTTTTTTAACTTTCAATAATTTACAAGAACTGGGGTGTACTCCCATTTTCCTCAATCAAAAGCTAGAATTTTTTGTCGCAGTTTACTTTCTTCAGGCAAAAGTTTTCAGTTTTATGAGAACCTTTGCTTTTAGTAGGTACATGTAGTGGTTTGCACTTCACGTGCCCATTCATTTTTCAATACAGACTTACGTCTTCGGTTCTAATTGCACTCTATCAGCCTAACTTTATGTTGCCTTAATTCTTCTTACACCCCTTTCCACAACACCATTAAACAACACCTTTAGAAAATGTTCCCTTCCAAAAAAATGAAACTATGAAGGTCCACAGCCAAAGTGTTAATAAAGGTACCTGAGTGACTCAACTCAACAGTCCGTAATTTGAGTTACACTGAGGTTTGTATCATTTTGAAATTATTTCCACTTTTTACAGTCTCAGAGCATTTTACTAGATGAATACTTTCATAACTATAAATGATCAACTCTTATGCTGAACTTGTGCTATCCCTCAAGCGTCAATTTTTATCTTCATTATCATATCAATTTTTTAAATCAATATTTTAATATTTATTTGCTCTCTATTATGAAAGAGCAATATTCACTTTCTCGTGTTGATGTGAATTTTGTACATCAATGCAAGAATGTATTCTGAATAAGGTAGTCTTACCCATTGTTAAAGGTATTACATATTACTAAGTAACAAGAAAAGGTATCAGAAAAGGCCCCAATCTAAACTACATATTTAAAACTTTTGCAATGAAAGAGTGTTTCTCAAACACTTAATAATAATTCATTATAGCCAATAAACAACGCCGTTTTCCACGAGGCACTTTATTGCACAATTTGAAGTAGCATCTGTTTTCGCAATGCAAGAATGCAGGCTCTGAAATAGAGCAGGGGTTATTTTCCCATCTCTCGTTTATGCATTCTAGCAATTCACCACATTAAACCATGCAATTTTCAATGCACATCAATACGTACATCAGTTTGAGCAATGAAGTGCTTCGTGTAAAAATACTCTCAAGGTAGGTACAGGCTACATTTATTTCATGATGATGTTAAAGTTAGTAATTATAAAAATTTTATGACACCAACCAGTAAATGCCAGAAAGGATGTATGTATTTGATTCATTGAAAATCACCAAATTAGACTTGTCATGGAACTTCTAAGTTCATGAGTTGAACAGAAAACAATAGCCCATATACACATTCATGTGTTGGGAGACATTACAAATATGGAGGTCATTTAAATAAAAGGCAATACCGAGGGGTCTTCATTCATGTAAACTCATAGATAAAAGCAAAACCTCAAAGGTAGTACCAGTGAAATTTTTTCCAAGCCATAATAGAGATCATATTCAAAGTTACTTTTTAAATTAAAGCAATTTTAAGAAGCATGAAGTAAACATTGTAGCATTATGTTGCAAAAACTGTTTTAAATTACTGAAATGCCCAGTAATTAACTAACTATACATTTCGTCAGCCTTGGTGGCGGCATGATAAAGTCCTCGCCTGGTATACCAGGGTCGCGAGTTCAAGTCCTGAGTGTGTTGATTTTTCACCACCCAGGGTATGTGTGTGCTCGTCCTTAATTAAATATTACAATGCTCGACGTAAAAGGTCTTATTGGCTGTTTTTGAGGAAATCCAAAAAAATTTATAAGGTTTTAACTTAACTAATTTTTTTCACACTGACAATGAGTGTAGGCTGAAAACGCTTTCACAGCCTAAGATTTCTTTGCGAATATGTAAACATTACTGCGGAGATTAATTAATTAATCTTTAGAAATAGTTGAGAAAGCATATAAACTATGCACTGTTAAATTTCTGACAAGATCTATGCGTTAGCAATTCCTTATTTTTAAATGAGCCCCTGGAGTGGGTACCCTAACCATTTCCCATGTAAAATGGCTGTCATTTCTTGGCATATATCTAAAAAAATACGATGGTAAGTGGCTGATATTTTGTTATCATTAGAAAGATGAGATCTTTTTCTCTATTATGAGGTGAAATTCATCGAATTTCATGGGAAGCCATATCTCGCATAAACTACCTACCTCAAAGGAAAAACACTGGCCTTAAGACATGGGCAATGAAGAGTTGCACATAACTTTGAGCGTCATCGGAAGTACATTAGACTAGGTCCTACGAAGCCTGCATAGCACCCAAATTATAACATGATCTGGTTTCTAAATCCAGATGATTAAATCCAAGCATATGTTTAGCAGCTACATGAATCATAAATAAAAATTGCCATTAATAAGACTTAATAATTTACTAAAGACAATAATCAAGCAACTTGAAGAGGAGAGACTAAGTACAAAAAACAATTAGTGGCTATATACACATATACTAATCAGCTCATTGAAATATTCACCTGGGGGGAACAGCAGGAAAATTTTGCATCCTCACAGTCCATAAGTCAAGGGTTACATTGACGTAGGTAATTAAATCGACAAAATTATAGCATTGTAATAAATTTATTGTAGAATTCTCAAAGCAACAATAGGTGTGTGGTGGTGCAAGGTATGTATCAGAAGAATAATCAATCAAGACTGACAAGACACCACCAGAAAAATTGAAAATGATTGCAATATGTATTGATACATTAATTAACAGAACACTAAATTGTTCATTAGATAAAATATATACAGTATGTGTAAGCAAATTTACACGAGAAAGAAACACACCACGATATTAATTATTTAAAATAGGATTCATATGGTTTGCTCAATGGGTACAAAAAGGACATTGAGTAAAAAAAATAATCTTGCGTAAATTAGGTAAGTAGTATGTGATTCATGGCAGTAAACCAGTAAGGGCTTAAATAGATAATATTCTGGATCTGCTTAATTATTTAGCCACTTAACACAGCTACTTATACTACAGGAAATATTGTTTATTGCCAAAATAAATAGAATAAAGGTGAATATGACTGGAATGCTTGACTGGAGTTACTTAAGGTAGTTTTTCATTTAAGACTTTACTTGCAGATTCAATTAATTACTTGCTGAAAATGACACAACCAAAATTCCAAATAAAAACTGGCAATCCAGAGGTTAATGTTTATCTGTTTATAAAATAAAAACTTCCCACCTCCTCTGTATTTACTCCACAACATCAGCACAACCCCCCTTGGAAGCAAGTTTCTGGGTAAATGCATCATAAGTGGATAACAAGTCAACAGTGCATAGTTTCAAAGTTTTACCATTACATACCCCTAAACAAATGCATGAAAATCACAGCTAGCCTAAGAGTGACTAAGATTTGATAGTAGAGGAAATGAAAATTGCAGCAATGTTGACCAATTTCCTTGGGAGTTCCTACATGAGGAGCCTTTTCATGCGTGAAGAGTATTTTTTAAGAGGTTACATTCAATCAAACCACACATAAAAAGACGCAGGAAGTGAGATGCCCTACCACCCTTTATGAAGGCTGTGGCAGTAGGGCATTTATCGAGCTCATCCACCACCCATCATTGGAGGCCCACTACAGTCGGACATGGACCTGAAACCACCCATTCTTCTCTGCGGAGGACGAGGTGGCCTAAAAAAACAAGAAAAGTTATGTACTCTTAAGTTTAGAGTTACAAAACCCTCTCTACAATATCAAGCATAAACGTTCGAAATTAGCTTCAAATGCGTCATGGGTTTAGCATGTACTTTCTCTCTTACCTAGGACCTGGTCTGTAATCCCTAGTATACCGTTCACCAAGTTTATTGTGGCCTGGGCTAATCAGGGTCCTGAAGCTAAGGTAAATACAAGAGTAAGTTCAAGGACATATCAAAAAGTTAGCAAAAACTTCTTCAAGGAATTACTTTAAATAAAGCCACTTACAACATGTAAACAAAGTTCAGAGTTCCCCAAAACCAATTCGTCAAGGTTGACAATCCCCATTCAGGAGCTTGACATATCTCACCCCCTACAATGGAAAGAATTGATCATATGTACATAAAATACGGGAATATTGCATCACATGAATACATAAGTCCTCAAATAAGAAAATATTCACAACCCAATTCCCTAATATTACTCACTGGAATTGATGTACACCATTTCTAGGAATGGCTGATTTCTTATTGATCACGGAATCTATCCTTGACCGAAATTCCAAACATCACAACGACCACTACCGTTCCGTTCGACCTACGCTATCAACGAAACCGACACAACCACCCTTACGTGTAAACAGCCAATACGTGGAGTGATTCTACTTCCGTATTCCGTTGTCACGCTTCTAGGAATCCATGTATAAAAATTATAAAATTTTGATTTTTAAATGAAAGGAAACGCCTAAGCACAGGAATATTGATAAACAATTGTAAAGTTAAATTTAATCAAAATTATTTTACGCTTCTAGCCATCTTTCCGGAAAAAAACATTTGGCAGTAGATAAATAAAATTATTTCAATAAAATTATAAAACTAATTATTTAGAAATGTATGAATTAATAAATTTGGTAAAGGTTAGTTTTCGCAAATATAATTTTCATACAACATAAGTGTTGAAAATGTGCACAAAGACGAAAGAGAGAAATCACGAAAGAGAAAGTTAGTAGGTGGCAGGTGGTGACCTCTGTCGTTTAGCTGCGTTAACCTGGTGAGTCGCGGAAAGTTGGCGCAAAGTTAGAATCACCGCGAGGAAATTAATTGTATGAATATTCGTTCGTCCGAGTGTGCTTTGTGGCATTTTTTGTTTTAAATGGTTCAGACCCTTTATGCGTTTGACATGGTTGATAGATATGTGTAATTAATCGGGCGTAAAAATGCCATTCGTGTAGGATGTCGTTACAACCACATGTTGAATCACATGCGTATTGACAGTGACTTTTAGGTCCCTCAGGTTAAAAATTCCGATTAAAGTGTAATGAATGGTAATGTTTTATATTTAATTTTTGACTATATATTACTTTTAAAATATACTTAAGTAAAAAAGTCGTTCACTTAGGTAATCTGCAATTCACCGGTTATTGTTCAGAATATATATGGACCCCAAACTGCTCCAGCCTTTGGTGGTATTGCTGTGCTGTTGCTTATGTGAGTTTGACAAATTTTTTTAATTTATTTGTTGCAATTATTTATGCATCAATTTATACTAATTTATTAATTTTTTTGTTGGCACAACTCATGGTCTGCATCTACAAGATAAACTATATATAAGGTCTTTAGAAATACTAATTTTTCTTTCACTGCAAGAGGAGGTGCACATGGAAGGGAAAGGCAATGGAAATTGAGCTATAAGACAGCCAAGGTAAATTTTTCTTTTCGTATTTTGGCAATAAAGACTGAGATATGGGAGAAATAACATTAGCTAAAATGATATTTAGGTTGCTATTTTGTCATGACACGTTAGAACTTGTAAGTTCTTAAAATCCATTTTCCTGATTGTGGAAAAGTAGGTATTAGACCTGTACAGTAGCTGTTGGTCTTGTTTTGCCCTCCTTTCCCACACCCATGCCATGTGCATTATATAAGGGATCCCTGCAGGTACCATTCTATAGCCCCTCATGAGGAACTAATTGTATGGTGAACAAGGAGGTTTGAATATTCAAATTCCCATTGCCCTTCCCTTTCATGTACACCACCTCATCTCAACCCCGCTCATTTTTTCCATATGTCTCCATCATCATTGATGGGACTGGCCTCTGACACGCTTCGATGTGATTTCCTCAATCACACTCGGTCCTGAGCACATTCTTTCATTCATCTTTGATTTCTGCCACTTTTCATATCAAAGCATTCCAATCCTTCTTTTTCCTTGCTTTCAGTTAGTTTTTCCTTCTCTGATTCTGCAAATAAAGCAATTTCAGCAGGATATACGCCCCAACCAAGATTTCTATTTTTGATTTCTCTCAACAGTTTCCTTTCCTATTCTGATCAATACTTTGTCATTTCCAGTGATGGGAAGTACATAATTGATTTACAAGTAATCCGATTACCGGTAATGATAACATTTGATATACTTTTACTTGCTACATTTTTCAAATTGTAATTTTACTTGTAATCTACTCCCAAAGCAATCGTTGCATTTGTTTAATCGTTTATCTTGGGATGATTTGTGATCAGTGTGCAGTTGGTCAGTGATAATGTCAATTGCTCCAGTTTTCAATTGTTACCTAATTTGAGAGCATTTGTTCACCATTGTTTATTTTGACCATTTGTTTTGACCATCACCACCTTCATTGCATTCTTAAGGTGTGTCTGCACCAGAAACATTTTCTGTGGAATCTTTTTCCATAATACTGAGTTTTTCTTTGCTTAGTGCTCTTAGAATTCAATGCTTTGGTTATTCCAGAGATAATATTTACACTGTGGTGCTTAGGAGTTTTATATCAGAAGGGTGCACAAATAGGAACTCATGTAAATCATATTGCATAATTTTATGGATGTGAGTGAGAATGAAGTCATGACAACAGAGAATTCTAACTAATGGGAGGAGTGCAGATATCATCTCTCTAATTAAGTCTTATTCTCCCACTTTTCTTTTCCCAAATGATGGGAAGAATGCTATGTGCTCGGCATAACTTACTTGATGCTCCTACATCAGGGACTGTACTAACCCCTGACATGTTATTCTCCATTTCTTTTTGTGGGAGTTCTCAATAAACTAGCTTTCCTGATCTGTATGAGGAGGGAATTCATCTGCTGACCATTGTGAGCTCTGCAATAGTGGGGGAAAGTCACATTTACTGCTGAGTAGAGTAACGTACGCCAAACAATACACATATGTTTTTGGAAGGAATACCAGCGTTCTTTCATATTTGTTGATGCCTACCTAAGTTTGATGCTTTTTGAGCCTGCAGAATTACTTGGATGATTCAAAATTTGTGGAAAAATCTGGTTTTCTTGAGTACATGATTGGTGTTAGTAATACAGCAAACACTCTTAGTAGAAGGCTGTTATCCAAAACATGCGTGTTCTTCTCAGATGTATGATTTAACCCTTTCAGTGGTAAGCTCCATCCCAGAGAACGCTCACCGTAGCGCGCATACTTTTGTTGTTGGTATTTAAACTCCTGCTTTTTAAAACGCATATATGCATAGTGCTGTTGACACTGCTCCGCCCAAATGCATATAACACTGAAAGAGTTTAAGTCAGTATCTGAGAATATTGCCATAAATTGTAACAGTATTCTTCTTGTTCAGCGAAAGAAATGGTCATAGATTGTTGTGATATGGCATCACCCTGAATTAGAAGTTGTAAGCTATCCAAAAATGCTATCTAATGCTTAAGTAGTAAGAGCTACTCACTAAATGATGATGCTGTGAAACGTTCTGTAAGTCACTTTTCTGAATTTTAAAGCTCCCATAAGTGTTTTACACATTTTCAAATGTTTTTGTCCCTGATTTTTTTCAATAATAATTATGATATTTCATTGTCCCTAAAGACCCGTTTGAATTTATTTCACCAGTTCGATGGTTTTTTTATAACTTCAAAAGAAAATGACATTTCTGTGAAATATGCACACAATGACTTAACCCTAATGTTTCTCAGCCCCATAATTATATATTAAATCAATATGAAATTCTATTGCAAGTACAAATTATATACCAATTAAGTCATTTCTCTCATGGGTTGAATTCTTTACTTGATAATGGAACCAATTGAATTATTTGTTTACCCTTATATGAGGAGAATTTTCAACCGTAAAAGCAAATTGATGCCAACAGAAGAATGGTCAGAGTTGTGTGCAACCATCAAATAGTTGCTCTAGGTGGATTACTTTCACTCGGAACTTTCACTGTCCACTTTATGTGTCACAGTGGACAAGTTTTGATCTCTGAGATGTCTCGCTGATTACAATCCATGTGAAATGAGCCCAAGGACCCTATCATCCTCTTCCCTCTCTGGTGTCCATTCAATCATGCTCCCGTTTGTTTACACTCTTGAAATCCAAAATAAAATCAGGATCATCTGTTTTTTTTTGCTAATTATTGCGCAGCCAGGGTCATCCTGTGAAGCATACAAAGGAATTAAAAATTCTGAATTATTACTGTTAACTAGACAAGTGAGATGCATTGAAACTTGTATCTTCATTTTTACTAGTTTTAATTAATAACCTTAATTTTGATTTTAATGCCAAGTTTCTGTTGTTCTCTGCTCCAGCGTCTGAGAGAATGTATTTTTTTAACTGGGCACACACTCCAGTATTTAATCAGGCCACTCATTATATTTCATAACACTAGTAAAGAATGATTTTGATTGACCTGCTGTATTATTTTAGTACCTGTAGCTGGATATGTATGTAATATACATACATACCCAGCCACAGGTTGGACAACCAGCACAGATATGGTTGAAGCATGTGATGAGGGGCGAAGGGATGCCGAAGGCCGTGATGGAGGGGAGGATGTTAGGAGTTCAGGGAAGGAAGAGCATAGACTTAATGGATGGCACAATGAGAGGTAGGACCTATGTAGTAATAGAGAAATAAATTGAGTTAAGAGGTAGAGTCTTGCACCTGTAATAGTCACATAAATTATTTCGAGGTATTGCAACATACTAAAAATGCATTTTTACCAATAAGAGGAGTTGAGCTGAATGTATCCTATTCACCTTTGTGGAAAAAATCGCCCAATTGGTTGTACGACGTGCTTTCAGTGATTAGCTATAACATACTTAGAAGCAGGCAGGATATCCCTTAATTTCCTCTCTTCTGTCCTGATACTATATTCAAGATATTTTTGTAACTCAAAAGTATAAAATATATCAGTTTAAGAATTCACACTCTGGCAGTGCCATTCCTAGGGTAGAGCGACAGGTGCCGCTGCACTGGGCCCCGCATCTACGAGGCCCCCGCCCTGGATTGCCTTTTTCTGACGGGTGTGGGGAAACCCGCCTATCACCCGAAATTACCTACTAATTAGTACATATGTAGGTAAATTTCTTGAAATCATTAGCCATTTTGTAGGTTAATTTCCTTCTTTCCATGAAATATGCTTAAAAGATGCTACAATATCAAAAAGGGATTGCAAAGATAAGGGAGCCCCGACTTTAGTTTGCACAGGCCCCTCAATCCCTTGGGACGGCCCTGGTCTCTGGCATTAAAATGATGATAAATTAATTCTCAGTGCTCTCTACTCGACTGTTTTTCTTCGTGAATGTAGTCAGAGAAGCAGGGAAATATGGAAAAAACCCAGCCTTGGCTTGCAAATGACAATTGTGGATAAATCTACAATGATAAAACTTACCTGAGGCAACTTGGCGAAGCATTATGGATTGAGAAATTTTATTTTCTCGCCGATAAAGCCCTTATAGAAGGGAGAACTATTACGAAGCTTGAGTGAGAAATGAGGATTCAGCAAGAAAGCAAATATATTCTCTCTAAATCACTCTCTAAAAGCTGCAAGTATATTTCACTCTACCAGACTAGATTAAAAAAACAACAATTCAAGGGTTAGCCAACCGTTGTGAAAGTTCCACTCCAGAAATCAATGACAACATTTTACGAGAAGATAGGCTCTTAGGGAAAGTGACCAAGTCTTGGCGCGGTGTGCACTGCTCGACGTCTCGATCAGACGGCCGGAGCAACCGATGGAGGTAGTTTTACGGCAAGGTCGAGGTGGAGTGGGTGAGCTTAGGACATCGGCGATTGGTAGCCTTGGAGGGGAGGACATGGTGTGATGGGGGCATAGGTCTGTTGGAAGCTTCCAATTGAAGCATCAGGGGCTGTTGTTTTGTTTCCTCCACCGACGCAATGCACTTTTGTGACCTGTGGGTCGTGACCGTGGTGCTGCAATTTTCCTTGCACATACTTCTTTATAAACGAGGGCTTCTCTGGTGAGGGGAAAACGCGGCAATAGGTGTCGCTGGAAGAGTGTGGCGTATGCAATTTTGTTTCGTAGGCATTGTTGGTGCGATGTCTACATGCGCGCATGTCGGACGCTCCTCGGCCGCAGGATAAACAGTCTGCTGAGGGGAAACATGTCGAAAGAGTGGATTGGGAGGGGGGGGGGGGTGAGGAATAAAAATACCACATTAAAAGTAGAGAAAATTGCTGAGAGCGAAAAGATATTGAAAGTTCCTTGTGAAATTAATGAAATATTCCAACTGGGCCGAGAGGAGAAAGTAAGTTTTAAATTTCATCGCTACTTTTTGTTTCCTATTTCCTCCGAGTTTTAACATTTTCTCTAAACTTAACAGTTTTGGTTACAGAGAGGGCGGCATGGGGGAGAGATGATCGGGGAATGGTGAAAGCCGGGAGGTCCTAAGCTCAAAGGCCCGAGGCTTGAACATTTTGCAACGTTGCCTCTTGCTGCTTTCGTCAAGTCGTTTCATCAACCTTCGTTAATTTCGTGGCGAATTTAGAATTCGATACTTCGCGCGAGAGTGGGGTATGTTGGAAATGGAATTACTCGCTTCGTAATACATCAGAATTAGGACGTCGATTTCAGTAAAGCTAGAAAGAAACGGAATATGTTCACGTGATGGCATCGACATCAACGATTCGATTTGCCGGTAGTACAATGTGCGAGAACACGATGGGCAAGAAAACGACATCAAGTTGGATGAATTTGGGTGGATATCACAATTATATTCTTCTATCTTCATTCTCAATGGGTGTGTATTTTCTTCGTTAATTTTATTGCCTTACAGGAAGCCATTTCCGTTTTTAAAATCTCCAAATATCATCATATTTCTTTGATTTTTAAATGAAAACTTAATAACGTTTTCTGCGCGAAGTAATTTTAACATAAGATTGAAGGTTTTTATCAACATCAAGTATTATCGTCTCTCGAAATTTTCTGGTGACATATAGTTACAGGCTCGAATGACATAATTCGAATGAAGAATGGCGTTATGTTGAATCGAAACACTAAGAATTTGCTTTTTTAGTTGAGGAAAGGAAGACTAACTTCCCGTTGTTTATTTGATTCGTTTTTTTCTTCCATACAATAAAATATGCTAAGGAAATCGGTTGAAGTTAAAGCCCAAGATAGTGGAAATTTTCGCGATAAATACCTCCTTTAGCAAACATGAATTCGCGATGGATATCGAAGAATATCTTTTCATTTTACAATAAAAGTTTCTTCAGCGAATTCTAGATTACTTGTCAATTCTGTAGACAACGTAGACTGAATAAATAACGCATTTAAAGAAATGAGTTTTTTTGGGGAAATGCGAGACTAACTATCATTCCTGCCAAAAATTGTCAAGAACAGACTATCATGGCTAATCCATGGAGAATACACGGGACTGGTCAAAGAACAGTTTTTATATGCGTGCTTTCACTTAGGTGTGGAAATATAATTCTGATAGCTGGTTGATGCGATCACGTGGACTCTTGCATACACGCCTACAGTAATCAGTCAGAAAACGGCCGTTATCCATTAAGTGTCAAGCTTCAAAACGTTTATGATGACTTCCCGCTACTTCGTTCTGCTGTGAATCTGAATGTTAATCGTTGAAGAGAGACGCAAATGACCTCTCTCGCTCAATAATCGCTGTAGAATTATTTGGAGACATAAATTGAATTTGGGTGGACGATCCATTTTGGCTCTTTCCCTCTTACCCTTCCTCCCATCGCGTCCAGGGACACCCCGAACCCCTTCCCCTTCTCCCCTGGCGTCTATAATTTCAGATTTTCACTCACACTCATCAATCCCTTAACCCCTTTAATCCCTTTTCTATTCATCTAGTTGAAATGCTCGTCCTCTCCGACTCTTGCTCCTCAAAAATTTCCTTGCGATCTTAACAAGTGAATCGGTTTGGCGTCGAGGTTTGAGTGGGAACTGGATTCCCATCTGACGGGCCTGGGTTCAATTTTAAGATCATAACAAATTACGGGGTTGTGAATAAGCGTCACTATTCAAGCCTATAAGTGACCCTGAGGGATATTTCAGTGTAAAAACCGTGAAATCCTTAATAAGTGATACTATGCATGCTCGGGAAAAAGGTGGATCGGTATGATATCGTGGCTAGAGAACTGGTTTCCTATCCCGTTAAGGCGTTAGGACACAAGCCATGGAAGGGGAGAGAAGAGGGTGGATGGGGGAAATGTCAGAGGTGAATCACATGTTAACGATGTGTCGTAAGTTGGTGTCACGCTGTTTTTGTTATTATCACTAATGGTGCGTGGAAAGGAGTGTTGGTAACTTTCAGTTCGGTAGTGATTCTCTCTTGTTTTGTCGCCTCTATCAGTTTTAAAGTTATTGCGCGGGGTCAAAATAATATCCTTAGTGCCTTACTGAACCTCGGTTGATGTAAACTTATCAAATAACCTCGCACTAGCGTGTAGCCTCCCTACATGGCCCTTACATCAGCTGTGTAACACTTTGTTCGCTCGCAGCAGTTTTTAAAAAAGCGCGCGTCTTTCCTTTGTATTTTATTTATTTCGCGAATAAAATCTGTTGCACAGGGTCCCAAATGCTCGCGCCTTATTCGAGATGTGACCGAACCAGAGTAAAGTAGCATCTCTCTCACTTTTTAATCGGAGGACCTTCCTACTATTTGGTTGACGGAACCGGTATATAATCTCCAATTATTTTGATAAAAACCAACCCATGCACAAATCGTTGACGGCGCAAAAGATCTCATTTGTCGGTCGCCTCAGCAACCAACCATCCAGCCGCAATTAGCAATTTATCGTATTCTTTTGGGCCGATCTTTCTCTTTTTACCAGTCCCAGAGGGGTCTTGTGTGGCAATACAATCGATGAAGCCAATCGGATTCTAAATCGACGAAATCACATTCCATTCGGCTCACTGATAGCCTTTTATGTGAAATTACGATGAGGCTATTTTAGTGTCCAAAAGATGGAGAGGCGCTTGATAGGTCGGAACATATTCTATGGATATTCTAAAACTTCACGATGTGTAGGAGCATATAATTAATTTTTAATGTTGATCGATTGCTAGATTGTGAAGAATGTCTTCGTATGAAGCAATGGGTGTGTTTGAATTTCATAAACTGGATGAATTTTTTTTGAATTTACCTCAGACAGGGCACTTGAATATGATATTCACATAGCGATTATTACGAAATCGCTCTGTACTCCCCACAGCATACAAGTATTTGTCGCCATCTAATTAAATAAACTCTTATCTTCATTTCTGAATGACAAGCTCCAGCCGTAGCCTCCAATCCAAACTCCAAGTCGAACACGTAGTGCGATTGCAGTAATGACTAATTCTTGCTTAAATTGAACATTATCGGTCCGGTTCGAGATCTTATATGAGTAGAAATACTTGCCACCAGATTTTTATCTATTTATGTCGTTGAAAATGGTAAGCAAGGGCAAGATATTTTTTACGCCAGTTTTCACAGTTGACACAGCTGGAAAGTAGCTTCAAGCGGGTGCAACCGCATAAGCTTCCCCTGAAAAACTTTGGCTCGTCACTTTTGCGAAATTTGTCAACTTGCGCAATGACTTGTTGGGCTAATCGCCGGGCCGCGCTCAAGGAATTCCCCGCTGATGATGCTGTACCACTGCGAAACCATGGTCGCGTGCTAAAATGTTGTGTGGAATTTCTAGTGTTTCTGTTCTTACGTGTCCGTTCAAGACCCTCATTCTTTGTTTTTTGTACATTTTTGGAGAACCCCTAACTATATGTAATCGGATTACTAAATTGATTGCTTGCGCAATATCATTAAATTGTGTGGTAGTTACTCGGCCAAAAATAGAATCGGCCCGCTAAACATAGTTCATTACTGTCTTGATTTTCCGAGGGTTATGAATTTGGCACCGAAAACAGGTGACTTCCACGTGTTAACTCACCGCTACTAACTTCTAAGCTTCTTTATCGAATCACTAATGCATCGAAATATAATAAATCTCTTAGTATTTGGTTTACTATACCGGTTTATTTCCTCATTGTCTTCTCACTTTACCTTCAATGCATTGTAAAATCGTACCGCTCTATGATACACGGGCCATGTTTAATGTGCCTTCGCCATTCAAAGTTGTCTGTAATTTTAAGTTTAATAGAGGTCACCACTACTTGTAAACAATATTCTTCTACATCATTCCAAGTTTGAAGTCTACAGTTTCAAATTAACTTGAATATCGTTTTGATCATTTAGAAAGCAGACGAGATCTTAGCTTCCCTCAAGCTGAGCACGAAGCTCTAAACAAAATCGAAAGTGAAGGCTTACTGGCTTGGGAAAAACGGAGAAGCCTACGTTCCGTAAAAGAGAGATATTGAATCCTAATTGTATACTGCGTGTTGTAAGTTACCTGTATTTTGTAATAGATTGATGGTATCTGTTGATTGATATTTCGTGTGTGTCGCCTGAATATGAATTCTCGATAACTGCTGGTGATCTAGAAGCTCAAATAATCTTTCTTTTCGCAAACTAACAGATTCATGCACAAGCTCGCATTCAGTTCATTGTTTTCTTATCTCTTAATTACTTATGCTAATAGAAACTAATCTTTAATAAATTAATTAATTACTAATAGAAAGTCATCTGAAATCCATTAATTCCAAGAAATCACCCGGTCCCGATCAAATTCCCGCCCGAGTTTATAAAGAATTAGCATCAGAAATAGCACCATACCTTAAAATAATATTTGAAAAATCTCTAACACAACATCGTGTTCCTTACGATTGGAAAATCGCGAACGTTACACCAATATTTAAAAGTGGCGATAAGGAAGAGCCCAGTAAATATAGACCGATTTCCCTTACGTCTATCTCGTGCAAGATATTGGAACATATAATCGTAAGTTCGATTATGGGTTACTTGGATAGTCAAAACTTGTTAACGCCAAATCAGCACGGATTCCGGAAAGGCAGGTCATGCGAAACCCAGTTGGCCCTCTTTCTTCACGACATTCTTTCCTCGGGAGAAAAGCTTGTCCAAGTTGACGCAATATTTCTAGATTTTAAAAAAGCTTTCGATAAGGTCCCTCATTCAAAGTTACTCGTTAAGTTGGAAGCATACGGAATACACCACGACGTAATATGTTGGATAAAAGAGTTCTTAGCCGACCGCGAACAGAGGGTAGTTCTAGATGGCGTTAGCTCAGATGTAGTGAAAATTACATCAGGTGTACCTCAGGGAAGTGTCATCGGTCCCTTATTGTTCCTTTTGTATATTAATGATATCACTACCGTTGTTACTAGCAAAATTCGCCTCTTCGCAAATGACGCAGTGTTGTACAGGGATCTAGACAATGAGTCAGACAAGATTGCGCTACAAAAAGACCTAGACGCTATAAATGAATGGTGCAATACTTGGCAGTTAGAATTGAATTTTAAAAAGTGCGTTGTTATGAATTTTTGGAAAAAGAATAACTCGGTCAACGATACGTACACAATTAATCAAACAGACTTATCAAATGTAGAGTCAGTTAAATACTTAGGTGTGACCCTTACTCAGGACCTGTCTTGGGGGAAACACGTTCGGGAAATATGCGGACAGGCTAGTCGCAAATTGGGATTTATCAAGAGAATATTAGGAAAATGCGACGAGAAAGTTAAAGAGCGCTGTTATTTTTCACTCGTGAGACCTCACTTGGAGTACGCCGCTAGCATATGGGACCCTTACGAAGTAGGACTAATCTCTGAAATAGATAGAATACAACGGAGAGCAGAAAGATTTGTGAAAGGTTGTTACGATAACCTTAGCAGTGTTACCGAATTGTTGAAGGAATTAGGGTGGGAATCTTTAACTGATCGAAAGGAGAAATACAGGTTAAATCTTTTGTGCAAACTCGGAGCAGACAGTTTTTTGCCGGACGTTCAACACATACTGCTAGAGCCAACGTACTATGGTAGAAGCGATCACAGGAATAAAATAAAGGAAATTGACTGCCGAACCGATAGATTCAAAATGTCATTTTTCCCACGTACAATAAGGGATCATAATAGTTGCGATAGATCAATCACATGAAACTCCCACCCTCAATAGGTAGAGTAGAATTTTCACTTGTGCTTAATAACACCACATAATTACTAACTCTTCACACCGGTCGATTAGTCCGGCATTATTTTATTTTGTTCTGCATGAGGTAGCATCTCGTAGTATTCATAATTTAACAGTATCAGTAATATTAACCACTAGATGTGTCTATAGCATTTTTCTGCATGTTTGTATGTTCTTTTACGTATCACTCTCCCAGTTTCCGGTTGGACTGCGCACTGTTCTCCTGACTGCTTTTGGCCTGCGCCTAGAGCCAGGGGGAGCGTGCGAGGTTCGGATTTGTTCTGGGATGAGTGCTGCATGCCTGGTGTGGAATCACCCCGTGCCACACACCCCAGTGGTGGCTTGCACGGTACATCGTAGATGTAGATGCTTCGAAAATTACATAATTTCATCCACATCTGCGTACTACCCTGCGAGCCGCCGCAGGGACGCTTAGCAGGGGGGGTTAGGACACCAGCCATGGAAGGGGAGGGGAAGAAAAAGGAAGGGGGAGAGAACGGAAGTGAATCATCTTTATAGACTGTATTAGTGTCACTCTCTTTGTTTTATAGTCATAAATCATGCAATTATGCGAGGAAAGACCGAATTTTAAGGCATATGAGACATTTCGTAAATCCTGATCTGTTAAGCAATTCCTCATGTATGTCACCGTGTCAAAAACCATTGCAACAACACTATCATATGAAATATCTTAATTCCTTAGACTTTCTAGTATCGCTTTGAACACGTCTTCAAATTTGCACTTTCTAAGAAGTGAACATCTCCTACCACCATTTCTGGATCTGAAACTGGCTCAGTCATTCTAAATAATACGGTGAACACACACTGATCCTTCATGCAAGTTCTTCTCATTGCAATATTCTTGCCGACAAGTTTGCTCTTCACCTCTAGTTCCCGTTCCTCCACCAACACTCGCACATACTTTTCCATTAATATTTTCATATCGGGCAGTCCTCCACCATCTGTGAATAAGGATGAATAAGAATAATGTGATTATTAAAACTGTCAATTTTGACTTATGAGATGAATGGGAATTTTAAATATACATATTACTTCCAATCGGTTGCCCCTTTTTTTGATTTTTCTTACCTTCAATGAATCTGCTGAAGAAATTCCTAATTTCTGACCAATCCTACCTCTCCAGAGGAATATTTGCTTGCAGGAATATGTGAGTCTTTTTGCGAGGTTTTCCCGAAATTCCTCTCGATATCTCTTCTTAGCAACCCCGGAGACAACATAAGTAAAAAGGCTCTACTCATTTTTCTCATGTTATAAATGTTTAAGTTTATTTTATTTCTTTGCTCTTGCTTGTAAACTGTATCCTCACGCTCCCAAGAAATTTTTACGCTAAAATATAAAAAAATGGCGCAAGCGTCTGTTGCATAAAGGCCATCACCTTTGTGCTGATAATCGTTCCTCGGCATTTAGAATGCAAGGAATGCACTGATAACAAAAATTTTGAAGAACACACGGCGGATTTGGTTCCCCAAGCCACGAGGTGAACCATGAACCATCACCATGAATATTCAATCGATTGTAAAATCGAACATTTTCATGTCAAATTTGATATAACAAGGTTCAATAATATTTCTGAAGTGGTTACTGAATGTGTTTAGTCTGTTATCGTGTTATTCTTCGTATTTTACCTTGATAGGGTGGTTATTTCGTGGATTGTTACTAATTTCGCGTATTTCACTTAAAATATCCACATTTCGAGTTTTTCCTCGTTTTTTCGTAATCTCGAAAAAATCAGGTCTCTACCCATTAATAACCATTACGTCACCGTGAGCTGCGAAAGGTTCAGCGAAAAATACGTAGCCATTTTCCCGTAATGCTTCGCCTAAAGTTACCATTTTAGTGCGAATTCTCGGCTCGCTATAAGTGGTATATGAAATTGGTATAATTACAGCAGTTGCCACCTATTTGGAAGCCGACTTTTACGTGCAAACACTGCTCTATTTTCGCCCGTCACCCTTCCTCCGGCGGCAAAAAAAATATTGCATTTCTGCGAAAATCCTTCGTTCATTTTTGCTCGCACTATGGCCATCGCTGACGATATCTCCCTCGCTCCGATTCCCAAATCCTGGCTAACCCGATTTATTCGGTCATAACTTTCCCTCTCCCACCTCTACCCACGCCTCTCCCATCCCCTTCGTTACGTCCTTCTTTCCCACTCCCTCCTGTTGCCATCCCATCCATCCATCGTTGCCTTCCTTAATTCACTTGTTTCTTCTCCATTCGCACCGATTTTTTTTATCGAAGCGACTCTCGAACCAATTTAAAAAAATTCAATTATTTCCTTCGCGGGCAGGATTAATTATTTTTAATTCTCCTCCGCAAGAAAAATGCGCCTAGAAAATACGAAGAGATTTAATCCTATTATTGCTCAATTTTCTCGATGTGATCTGGGGACGGAGTTGGGCGAATCGAATGGTAATGCTGACGCAAGCTATTATGTGAATATTTTGGGAAAGCTCCGTATATTTACGCTGTATGGCGAATAGAGGAGGGTTTCATGACCTAACGGCTATGAAGGGCAGTTTTTCCCGGTATGTAAGTAGATGGATAGCGTGGAACTGTAATTCGTATGAGCTAGCTGTTGAATTTTACGTGGGAAAGAAGCAGAATTTTGATATTTCCTCCCTGAATTTTTCAGTGATGCAGGCAATATCTTTAGGTATTTCTTGTTATCAGTCAGTTATCCCGGGAACAAACTTCTTTAGCCCACAAATGGGAAATTTTGGTTTTAAAAACGCCCCAGCTCAACTGCGTAAACGTGAGCATATACTCGTGAAATTAATTTCGGAGGAGACAGTTGTGATATTTCTTGCGGTTTGTTTTTAGAATTTATGATAATAAGATAAAAAAGATAAAAATGAAAAACTAATTAAATTCTTGATCCCAAAAGAATATAATAAACAACTTGTTGAACTCTGTTATTAGGTCTTTTGGGAAAAGCTCATGGGAAACGAAACAGTTCGCATACAAGGCATTTTTACAACCAACACTAGAGTAGCTGGCAGTGGTATGGGACCGACATCTTTCTTGGCACAGAAAGACTATGAAAAAGGTTCAAAGGAGAGCGGGTATATTCGTGATGTACATTTTTATCAGGGTTGTAACAATTGTACATGCGATTTTAAATGCGTTGGTTGCGAAATCAGGATGGAAATTACTGATAGAGAGGAGGAATATTGTTCCACTGAAGGCTACCTATAACTCATATGTTGGAGAAATTGCCTGAGTAGATAATATAGGGGGGACGGGATAATAAATCCGATTTAGCTCTCTATCTCGCATCATGCATGCAAAATCGAGCCTCCCAAGCAAAGGATCTGGGGAGAGTCCTCCTTTTTAAATAGAGAGGGTGAAGCATGGATTGGACTGGTAGTACATTATTAGGGAAATGGTTTCAAAAATTACCCTAATAATGAAATTGACCTCAGGAAATGATAATTACTTTGAATATGCCCCGGGTCATGTTTAACTGTTTTATCAATGGTAACGTAGGTACTTATGGTTATCGTGAATAATGTTTTATTGTTATTTTTTACTTAAGTAAGTTACCACCTGTCCACATTGTCAACTTGTTACCTCTACTCGTATTTAATAATAATTGAAATGAAATGACTATATCTACCGTAGGAATGTGATCAAGGCACCTAGGTTTGAATAATAGATTATTGCTATAACAATTGACATTCATATTATGTTTTTGACTATTATTAATTATTCTTTTATGCCAATACATTTCTAGTTTTCTATTAAAGACGAATTTTCCTCGTGCGTATGATTGGAGGAATTTATCTTGGGCAAAAGTATTGCACATTTTCAACTTGACATAAGCCTACTGTTTCATAAAAAGGCTGCACCACGCACCCTTATGCCTTCCTCCCCTACCCTTGGCCAATTTATTATTCATTTGCTCGGGCACGCGATCCACTCACGACTTCTTCGTCGCCCTGGAGACAATCTTTCGTCGTGTGGTTTCTTCTCCTCACGTGATTTACATCCCAACAGCCGATAAAGTCGCTTTCATACACTCACCTACTCTTCCCTTTTTTTATCTTATCTCGGTGGATTCCACTCCCATGACTCTGTTTCCCCGTGTTCACTTTCATGAGAAGGCGTGGCGAAGGAGGTCAAAATATTCCCCTTCCTGACGCGCGGGATATACTTTTCTGCTGGACTTAGTGATCGTGCTGAACCATATTCTCTCATTCGACCGCGTGACATTAAGATTCTTCCTCTGTTAAATTATCACTACAGATATTTTATCTGATCCACGCATTAAGTCTTAAATGTAACCGCGTCCTCGTAAATTGTGGGATATCGTGTAGTGGCAGGAGGATTGTCTGCTGCACCCTGTAGTCACTGTACTGACCTTTGACCCATTTTCACGCCGAGAGTTTTATGGCGATGCGTGTGAAATAGATTGTGCCCTAACCCTGGTTACACCTGCGTCTCTTCTCGTTTGATGGTCCCTTGACGATGTGAATGTTCTGGAAACCAGGTGGAGTCTATTTTCTTCTGAGAAACGCTTTTCTGACAAGTCTATTCTTTTATTGCACAGAATATTTAACTCTCTTGCCTATTTCCACGCGAAAGGAGGAAAATAAATTAATTTCTGAGTTGTACTGAGAACAACTTATTAAATATTCTTTAGAGGTAGAGCACTTTTATAACTAGAGTACTTTTATATTCTCTGAGATATTATCGGGCCGGTTCCCGTTATATTACCGACGCACTCTTGAGATTACTGCATGATGTCTCCTCAATTTAAAAGTGAATGCTATATTCAATTGGTGAAAGGTAATGTGCGTTACGAAAATATAGGCATCATGCGCATTAAAGCCCAGACTATCCGTGGCTCAATGTAATCTGAGTTATTTTATCTGTTATCAAATGATATTGTTGTACATTTTTTCTATCAAAGAAGCGTAGCTACGCTGGTCTTGTTATATCAACAATTGGGTGGGTGTTATCGCATAGTGTAATTGGGCACAAAAAATAGAATTTCACCGGTGAGTTGGTTGACATTCAAAGCCGTTGCTGAAGTAAAAAGCTAATATTTTTTATTCCAGTTGCGAGCTAAATTTGTTTAAGAACTCGGTTACTAAGTTTAACTTTTTCCGAGTTTTGTGGCGGTGTTTACTCCGGATTACTTTGTCCACTGTACATTCATCTTAATAAAACATATGGGTAAGGTTGTTTATTTTAAATGTTCTAAATTTTAGCACCCCTTCTCTAATGAATCAAACATGTAGTTAATTAAATACAGTTTAATTTTATTTAGATCATATAGAAAATAATATTTGTGGCACTCGGCGTATGAATTTGAAACAATTAGTAGGTACTCTTACGCTTATACTGGAAGTAGTTATTAGTTTGTTTTAGTAAAGAAACTCTGTACTAAAAGTTAAGAGTTCCCAAGGAGCTCTTGAGTGGCAAAGTTTTGGAGAATTGTGGCCGTGACTCAGCTGCGTCCGAGATGGAGTTGAGGGTGACTGAATGCGATGAATGAGTGAAAATTAAAGCTCGCAAAAGAAGAACTGCGACTGATGTAATGCGAGAAACAGAAGGAAATTGGTTGAAATTGAGAGAGCTCATGCATTGCCACTTGGTACCATGGCTCCAAGTATTGCCGTGTGTAGCAGAGCGAGTAGAAAACTTTTTTAGTTATACGGATGCCTGGTTACGATGATTGATAGAAAATAATAATAAGTCAGTACAACATATTTATTGCTTTACATCTCTCAAAATAATAATTCCTAGAGTAGCATTTCTTAAGAGGTGGAAGAGGGACTTTTGGAATTAAATTGTTGATAATAAAGGATAAATTTAATAATTTACACCTTGGCGTAGCACTATTAGGTAACATGGGAATGTAAATATGTGCACTAGTATGTTGCTAAATATCTTTTCGCAGTTCTAATTAAATTTCGAGTGGTATGAATAATCGAGGGTGAGAAGAAATTTGCTTTGTTTCAAGTGTGGTATTTTAAATCTGATTTTTGAAGGGCATCCCAATTTTACTGTCGTTCTCGTTTCAAAAGTCTAATGCGTAAGTTAGAACTTTGAAAAAAAGTAATGCGATGCTACTTAACTTCCGTTCTGAAAGAAAAAGGAAAGTAAGCATGTCAAAATTATATTAGGAGAACTAGTCGTGCGAAATCTGAGCTTGACGAATATGACAGTGATCATGATAAATGTTTAAATTTAGTTTTTTCTTTTTCCTGGTGTCCTGTTTGGGGAGTCGCATCTTGCGCTGCGAGGGTTATCTCATGGTTTTAGTCCTCCTTTCTTCCTGTGGCTTTTCTCTCTCGTCTTGAAGTGTTATCTTTCCTATGTATTCCGACCGCACACGGTTGCGTCACTCAGTTGACCCGCGATTTACCATGTGGTGTAGTTTCACTCATCGCAATTTGCAGTCGCAATTTTTTTCACCCATCATATAGGCGTAGTAAAACTGTGCATTCGTCTGTGAAGTCCATGACGCCAGGAAAAGGAAAGCATACGAGAAAGGTGGGACAAAGAGACCCTGCAGAGGTCTCTGTCCGCTCATTCGCGTTTGATGTACCCTCTCTGACCTCAAGCTCCCCACTGATAGGTGCCGCCAAGTTCTGCGAAACCTATACAAGTGATATCCACTGCCGAAAATTGAACCGTGGAATTCACTTGTGTTATGATCTGGAATTGAGTCGAATATTTACGAACGGCACTCCAGAAAACCATTTTTTTATATGAAACCTGGATAAAAAATGGGCAGGATTGTGTTTTTCACAATCCTAGCCATTTTTTCTTCAGGTTTCATATCAAAAAACGGTTTTCTGGAGTGCCGTCGGTAAATATTCGACTCAATTCCAAATCATAATTCTAACTCTCATGGGGTCTGTAATTTCCCGTTTCTCTCAAGGAGAAAGAGGCATTTACGCCATTCTCCCCTGTAATCCCTGGAGATTTGCGAATTTAACTCGTCAGAGTTCGATGAGACTAGTGAGAAAGAATGCTCTGAAAAGTTGGTACTTTTATTGAAAAATACTCTTTTACCGAAGTTGAAACGTTTTGTTTTATTATTTTTAAGCATTATAATTAGAAGAAATAATGTTCTTTGGTATGCCCTTTGAGGCTGTAGTTTGCATACATTATATAAGTTGCCTTCTCACCCAAGAATTGCTGAGCGTGGTAGCATACATTACTAATTTTGACAATGAACAATTTTGACAATATTCTATGAGATCTGATCCACTGTTGAAATGAATGTCGTTTCCCATGGTAATTTAAACCATCACGTTTGTCTTTGACTGGGCCGAGCACTGTTTTGAGCGCATCTATACATTATTTAATGAGAAAATAAAACATGTGAATGCGAATGCTGAGTTTTAGACATGACCTTCAAGGAAATCGATGATTTTTGCTGGCGAGCTCACTTTGTTTGTGGTTCCTTAAATAAATTAAGTCCTTATTCTGCATATAAGTGAAACTCTCTCTTCTCCTTTTCTCTCTTTATTGAAATATGATGAATTTTTTACTGATTTTGAGAAAAGCTAATTTTGCATGGCTGAAATTATTCGCTGAACCAGGTGGTTCTCTTGACGTCATCCGCGCTATGTAAATATGCTTTGAGATTGACCGTGGATGTGATTTGCGCGCTGAATTTTGGGATACGCATCAGTGTGTGTACTTAATAACACGCTACTGACGTCACACCCTCACCGAACGCATGGCTCTGCCTTAATGAATTCCTCGCAAATACTAAAGGGAGAATATATGAAAAAAAAACTCTCACTGGGACTAGTTTCGTAACTCACGGTCAATGTCAATCGTGCAGAGATTTTGAGCCTGAGATATTCTCAATAGTCTCCACTCCTTCAGCGTGTTACTTGGCGAGGGAAAACGTCGAGTGAGGAAACTTTAAATAAAGTGTATTCATAACCTTGGTCAACGTGAAGGGGGGGAAAGTTTCTTGTTTTAAGTTTTTACTTTCAATGCATCGACGCAAATTATTAAATATGGAGATTGAAACGGCATGATCTGCTCTTGAAACCAATTATTACCTAGCCGATCAGTCCTCGATGCAAATCATTAAAGATAAAATGCCGTAGAATGTCACAGCGAAGTAATTTTGAAGTCATCAATACTTTCACCAAGCAAAAGATCTGTAATTGCACTCATCGATTTATCACTTTCTGTTAACTTTGCAAGTGTTAGATTGCGGGCTTTAGGTACCAAGGCATATTCGGCATAAAGAGCTTTCGTAGTTGGTAATAAAGAATGCACTCAATATATTTCCACTTGGCTGTAAGACTTTTTCCAGGTAACATACTAATGCAATAATGTGTAGTATGTTGGTGAATATTTGTTCGCAGTTCTAATTGAATTTCGAACGGTATGAATGATTGAAGATGGGAAGAAATGTGTTTCGTTTCAAGCGTGAAATATAAAAAATAGGAAATACGAGATAATACATGTACGCGCTCAATAAGCGAGATAGAGTTTATGCATAAAGTTTTCCTAATGCGTAAAAATACATTGAAGTTAAAATCGGAGTCTATCTCTCTCATGAAACAGATGTTGAGTGCTTCCTCTTATCAGGATCGCTGTCATGTCTTAACAGCCATCTTCCTGTTGTAGAGAATCCTGATGAGGGTTTCCATCATTAAATGATAAGATAGTTACTAGTTTTTTTATCGTGAGGTTCGCATGCTACCCAAGCATCAAATGTTCACCTTGAGTGGAAAAGAAGTTTTCCTTCGATTTTAATTTACTTTATTATCAATTTCTCAAGACCAATCTGTAAAACCCTTCGAAAACATAATGTAGCGGGTGGTGTGCACGCATCTTCTGAGAAAACCGTAATGGCAGCAGTGGGGGTTGTTGTCTAAGGTGTTAGAAATAGCTTAATAAAAATAATAATAATGAAACAATTGAAAACGCGACTGCAAAAAATAAAATTGGACTAAAAAGATGAAAAAAGGTGCCTAATTTAAATGAAGGTATAAGCATCTCTATCTAGTATTTAATTAAATACGTTACGGAGTGAAAAGTTTGATTTTAGACAGTTTTTCATTTCTTTGAATATATTACCAATGCTGTTATACTAAAAGGCGTTGGAGGTTATCTGAAAATATAGCTGTCCCTTGATAGCCCCTATATCGTAAAGAAAATTTACCCTTCCATTAAAATTTTTCAATTCAGTCGGGGCCTGTGTCAGAATTGATTTGCTGTGTTAGACTAAACAGCCCCTGACTGCATTGAAAATTTTAATGGAAGGGCAAAAGTTTCTCATCAATATAGGGCATACCAGGTGACAGCTGTATTATCCGATAACTTCAGACGCCTGTCAATACTATAACACTGATAAAATATTCAAAGAAATGAAAAACTGTCTAAAAGTAAACTTTTAATTTCAATATGTATTTCATTAAATACTCGATAACGATGCTTAGACCTTCATTTCTATAACCTGATTTCATCTTTTTAGTCCGATGTTATTTATATTGATAGTCGTGATTTATAATATTTTAATTATTATTTTTTATTTCATTCTTTTTAGTGAAATTCAAAGAAAATGTATGACAATTGAAATGTTAAGATAAATAGGAGAAATTAGAAAACAAAGTATTTATTTTTGGCGTAGTCTTAGAAAATTTATCGGTGAATATAAAAGAAAATGTGTGACAATGTAAATATTTAGATAAATCGGAGGGAAAAATTAATTATATGTGTATTCTTAGAAACTGTACAGTTATCGGAAGTAATTGTTTGATATAACTTTAATTTAAAAAAAGCACCAATCTGAACAAAAAAATTTCTGGGTCGATTTAGTTCCTCAGCGAGGGATCAAGCATCAAAATCGGCAGAGCCGTTGTGCTGCTACGGTGGAATAAACATGAAAATATACCACGTCAGGTCAAAACCGGATGTAGACTTACGGTAATATTTAGCCTATCGCATTTGCGGAAACGTAAGGATTCTATCGAGGGGTCATACATCAAAATCGGTTTGGCCTTTCGGCTGTTATGTTGGAAATAACATACATACATACCCAAGCGCTGAAAATATAACACTTTTTTCCGGGCAGTCGTGTTAAAGTATGAGAAAGTAAGCTAATCGAGGGAAAAATTCAACGATTCAAACATTATTTGATTGCGCAAATTCATTTGGCAACTATCCTCTTAACTTTTTTGTTGGGATGGCTTGGTTTTACCCGAGTCACAGTGGTAAACAAGGGTTTAAAATGCTCCAACTATATGGAATATGTAGAGTCATCTGACATAAGACAAAGACTACGACCATGCTTGAGGTAGGATTGAATCTGGTGGTCTTTTGGCTGCCAGGCGGGATCAAAATCAACCTCTACCGCAGTCGGCTTTAACAAGGCGATCATCTCCTGGAGAGGACCAGTAAAACGCATTTTTTACGCAGGAACAGCGGCTTTATTTTTTTATTTTTTTGCAAAGGTTCCGAAATGCTCTCCATTCCGATTATCGCTCCGTGTTTGGCCTGCCGAGGAAACTTGATTTTCGCCTCCCGATAAATGAGCATTTATACTTCCTCCCTCCGAGGAATAGAAAGAGATGGAGAGATGCGATCTTTGCTAAGTCCTCCGAGTCCCCCCCCCTGCCTTGTCATCTACACACCCCTCTCTCGTATCCGTCTTTTACCTCGAAGCACTCATCTCCGCAGTTTCTCCACCAAGAGATCCTCCTAGCTCCCTCCTTCCCCATTCCTCCATGCTTCACTCCCCCAAAGTTCATCTCCTTCTCCCCTACTGGGCCCCTTCTCTCACACCCACTCGTTCTTCCTGCCCCTCAGCATCTTATTTCTTCCTCGCGCTCTCTGCTTTCTTCCCTTTGTGTCATTTGGCGGGATCCTCCCCTATCCCCATCGCCCACGCCGTCTTCCCGTACTCACGCAACTCCTTAGCCAGCCACCCGTCGCAGTCAACTCCCCCCCGCTCCTCCATCTTCCCTCCCGGCCGACGAGGTGAATTTCTGCAGAGGTTCTTGATTTTGATCTCTGCGCTCCATTGCACAAACTTACCCTCGGGGATATTGCGCTCTCGAAAAATATCTCTGATGGAATCTGCGGGGAAGGCAGCTGCTGCCGCTCTTCCGCACAACCTCCTCCATTTTCTTTTGCCCTCCTCTTCCATCATCCATCTCCTTACTCTTCCAACCCTTTACCCACCAACGCGGCTTACCAGTGACGTATTTTGACTCATCGTTTCTCTCTCTTTTCCCCCCTTATTTTTCTTCCTCCTCCTGGTCTTCCATCTTCTCTTTTCATTCATCTCTTAGAAATTTTTAATTCATATTCAGAACCTAGTCGCTCATACTGTAGTTTTCCGCCAGAATAAGTTTTTTCTTTCTCAAGCAGAGTTGGTATTAATTAGGGCAAAATTATAGCATATTTTTTTAAACTGTTCTGTTGGCATTGCATAAGAATTCTTTTTATGTTTACTTTTCCGACTATCCGTGATATTAACTCCAGGATTTCTGAGTGAGTTGAAGAAACTTCACCACATGAATTGAGTGACTAAGGTTGCTTTAAGGGATTACGTCATCATGGTTCCGAGTTAATATTTTAGTAGTGGTCACTATGGTAGGCGATCGAAAAATGAGGTCATTTGCGTCATTAGCATAGGTTAGTTGGTAGGATAATTTTGGGGATTGGAGAATAGGTGGAGAAAAATCCGACGTCGGCGTTCGTCTGCTCTTAAAGAAAGGTGCCAAAGAGTCTACGGTTTTGCGTCACATCTGACGGGCGGAGCGCTAATCTTGAATATGTCCCCATACGACACACAAGTAGTCATCGGAATTTCTACTCAGAAAACATTCCTCCAAAGCTGGAATACTAACCCGGACCATAGGAATGGGAAACCAGTTTTGTAGCAACCACACTAACCTAAACTCTTTGTTCCTTACATATTTCCATTGCTACTTAGATTGATGTTTTCAAATTATTTCCTCCCGCATACTGTTGTCTGTTAGTCCTTCAGGACTTTCGTGTATGATGTTACTGATTTTGTGTTTACTTTGTTATTCATATTTCAACGCAGGTTTTCAGTCTAGCGTGCCGCGAAAGGCTTCGGTCATTGCGCACTTACTGCCTGTCACTTGCATTAGGGCAACAACACTCCTAATTCAAGCCGAGCCCAACGATGCTTTACTTCGATGATCGAGCGGGAACCTGTTTCCATCAAGGCAGGGCGTGATCCTAGGTTATTACTGTTGAGATGGAGATCATTTTGTATGACGTCTCGCTTTAAATAACCTCTCCTAACCTCACTATCACTTTCTTCGACTGTCCGAGAATCACGGGCGATTTCGAGGTAAGGAGATTGTGGGAGTAATACCTACCATAGGATTTTTGAGCACGAACAAAATTATCCATCATCTCTCTAATCCATAGTGAGGTGTTTCTTGTTTCTATTGGTCGATGGCAATATTCAATGAATATGTTTTCGATTCAACATAAAAAATTGCATTATATCTGCACATGTATTATCCATACACCATCGTTATAATACTCAAACATAACCATATAAAGTAAGCCTACAAAATTCCTAGATTATCCTCACACCCTTTTGGATATATGTACTTGAAGTCGCCTGCCGAGCAGATACGTTTGAATTGTATTTCTCTCCACACTCAGGAAGTGATCGTAATCTGTCAGAATGTATCGGAGGTGTCATTAATATCATAGTAGCAAGAAAGGTTGTTGCATCATCAAAAATAGTATTTTGTAGTAATGGTATCTTGCTTGCCATAAATACTTGAGCGATTTTAGATATATTTAATACTGTTCCATTAGTGGAAGTTAGTTACTTGTTCCAAACCCTTCAGCGGCATTAAAAATAGCGTGCTGTGAAGATTCTTCCCTTGTCACTTACCCTTGAGGCGCCTTTTCAGGTATTACGAATGTAGATTTATCTCTAGCCGTGATCAAAGCGAGTATTGTAGCGAGCATATTTAGAGGAAAATGCATGAAGAACGCGAAAGAAATGAATAGCAGTTATATTAGGAGAATCTACATTCCTATCCGTCCGTAATAGAGGATATTTTCATTTACACAGGATAAAAGTCAACCTGCACATCCGAGTGGTGAACAGACGCCTTCCTCCTCCCGGTGGGTCGGTCCCTCTGCCGGATGCTGGCGAGAATGGACCTCGTAATTTTAGGCGGTGGTGGGTCTGCCGGGCGAGATGTGTACTGGAGAGAGGTGGTTGTGTCGCGTTGTTATGCCCGTCGGGGTCATTCCACTGTTCGAAGAAAAGGTGATGCTGTGTCGCGTACGCGGCAGCTCTCTCCCTTTACCAAACGAACAACAATGGGCCTAATTGTTCCAGCATCCATGCAGTCGAGGGGAGATGCAATCATGTTTAATAACTAGGTTTGCCCTGCAGTGGTGACAGACGGGCCTTCTTTTCCGAATCCTTTCCCAAACATTGTAGGGAGTAGAGACAAGTGAATGGCGTGTTGAAAAGCGACAGAGCTCTCGCCTAAATTCCACCACGTGGAAGCGCTTTCAATTCTTTTGTCCTTCCGTTGCGTCGTGACTTGAACCAGACCCCCCTTCTCCTCCCCTTTTACCCTGCTGTCCCTTTCTCTCCGCGAACCCTGAGCGGTGGCGTGCGCGTTTCGTTCCCTAATTGGCACTTCCCATTGGGGCAGGGTGTAAAGGCGAGGAAAAGCAGGAGACAACGACGAAAGGTTCCATTAACGAGATTCAACTCAAAGGAATTCACCCAGATATGCTCACTTCAAATCCGTTGTCCCAGTTTTCCGTTTCTTTTGTGGTGCCTATCTGTTGTACCGTTAGAGGATTTGTCACTACCCTGTCACATTTTTTGCTGTCGCATCACCCTTGAGAATGGAAAAGAGCAGCACTTCAAAGCAGATTATCGTGATTTTCTTTCAATATGGAAGCGGGAGTAGTTCCATCATGTCGTTTTCAGATGACCTCCACCCACATTCCAACTAGAGACATGTATTTATCCACGGGGTAATGTCATTAACGTCGAATTACGCATCTGCCGACGCTGACTTCATAGGAGTTTCGGCATTTCAGAGGGGAGATTCACAGGAAGGATTGTAGATATAATGCTCTACTATTTTTCTGATCGATATATATTGCTGATGTCTTCTTATTCTTACAATGTATATCATAGAGGCCATATGTCGATTAGGAGTGATTAATACAAGTTTACCATTGGAAGAGATATACATTTATTGAGAGACTGTGAAAATACTGAGTATAGTATCATGAAATGAAATACGTAATTATAGAGGCAGTGTTAGCGGATATTGTTAAGAGTTATAAATTCAAACCTGAGCATACTGTGCGGATAAGGAACTAATTAGTTTTAATATTTTATTTTACTCGTTCGCAATCAGTCATATTTCCTGTAGTCTCCTCTACGGGTTAGTTGTCATCCATTAATGGAAATTGATAATGGAAACCTAGCGCTGGCCTTGAAATCCTAAGTTCGTGGATTCGAACCCTACCTCCAGCTTGGATATTGTGTTTTTTTAAGAGTTAAGACATTTGGTTAGACATTATAACCTTGGAAATTTTAGGCTCTCGGAACCTCTATGGCTATCTCGTACCGTCTGAACGAAGCCATTATTATTAGAGCCAACCTAGCGACGGCGCTCTGCCCCATGGATGAGAAAAATGTGCTTCAAGAATAGTCTTCTCCATTAGGCACTTTTGCCTGATGACAGTGACACAGTGCCTAGGGCCTGCGAAGTTAAAACTTATAAAATAAAAGTAAATGGACTTATAATTAAACATTAGATTTTGGCTTAGACTGTTTATGTTATGCAGACTTTTCTTCTTTTTAGCGTGCAAATTAACAACATACGCGAAACATACAAGGCGCCTCCCTTATATAATTTATTTTATTGTTTACTGGAAACATTGATAATATATATTCTATAGTGTACTTGTATCTTAAAGATGAATACACAGGAATTATATTGTTTCAATTAAAATGCATTACATAATTTAGGAGGTACTTAAAATCGTTTGGCTAAAGATTACATTTAAAAATTTTAAAAGTGCATAGGGCCTGCAAAATTCGTAATGCAGATCTGGGAATAGTAATGTGTCATAAGCTATCCATTTAATTTGGAAAAAAATATTTTGGACTGCTGAATATTGAATCCGATGCCTGAGTTATGAATAGTATAGTTATACACACTGATTTTTCATTACAGAATGTTGAATGAATTGAATGATTTGGACTGGATAACAGCTGCTCAATACCTCCGATTTTTTGGACCTCTTCCTTGGACAGAGATGAAACATGTATTGTGCTGAGTGGAAATAGTTGAAGAGAGAATTGGGGTCACGATGAGTTCTTTAAACTTTTGGCCAGTTGAAGTCGTCATAAGTTAAATCCACGAAAGATTTAGGGTGAATTGGAAAAGAATGCGGTAGTGAGAAGTTTCTTTCAGGAAGAATCGTGTGGTGAGTTTCATTCATTTTCTCTATTTTATAACACTTGTATTTCCTCATATGCCAACTTAAAATGTGATATCGAAACCAATTTACATGAAAGTTGTGAAGTTTTATCGATCATTGAGGAAGTCTTTGTTTATTCGGTGAAACGAAACGCTGGTGATTAATTGTGATTTGATTTTCAAGGCTTATTCATTTTCGAAATTATTCGTTTAATGGGAGTAATAATAATGTCTCTAGGATAAAACGTAGATAGTTTATCTGTTTCTATGAGTCCCTTTTAGATTCTGCTCCTGTATTTTCCTCAATTCACATGCCATGATTCAAGTGAGAGCTTTTGTTGGATACGGAATGGAGCGGAATTGAAATAACTCAATGTGCACCTGCGAAATCTTTGCTAGCGAGACAAAAGGCCTGGTTCGCACGAGTCTAGATTCATTTGCAAGCACGATGTCCCTGGAGACACCACGTGTGCGGGTTAGAGAGGATTTTTGCGGAAAATTTTAATTTCACGTGCGATGAAACCACGAAGTAATGCGGTGAAGCGTGACCTACATCGGGAAGGGGTTGTGTGCATAGATAGGTATGCATGGAGCGGACAGTGTCCCGAAGGGAGGCAATGCACGGAGGTTTGTGACGGGAGCTGATTCCCTAAGGACGCTATCGGACGCTGGTCGCGTTCTGCAAATGATTAACACATTCCGACCTGAGGTTTAAAGGGCTAATTTTGCTCACTGGACTGGGGTTTATGATGGGTTTTTGAAAAATTGTGATTCCTAAAATATTTTAGACACATTTATGCTGTTTTTTTTGTTTTTTTCATTGAAGGTTTAAGTTTTTTCTTCCAATACCCGGAATAATTGTGATTTTAATTAATTATATTAATCTTATTTCTAATATGCTCTAATCTATGATTAAAAAAAAAGTCCAACAGCAATATCTTCATGAAACATTATTTTAGAAATCTTTTATTTAGCCTAACTATAATAGAAAATAGTTATTTTTCATAAAGTATGAACATAAAAAACTTTTGTTGTTTACATTGATCAACATATATAATAATTATGCATACAATATCAGAACAATAGTTTTTTATAGAAATGACTTATTTCCACTTTTTCATATTCCATACAGAAATATATGACTTAGGTCTCTGATTCAATACAACATATCTGAAGCATCAAAATATCAGATCTGTAGACATAAAAGAAAAACAATATAATACATACTGAGCTTCATATAATGTACTTCAACTTTTTCCTAAACATAATTTGCCCGTGTATGAAAAATTTCGAAGCAACCGGGGACACAAAGTGGAACATCACACATTGGGCAATAGTACACGGTCTCTTTCCTTGCCCATTTTCCTGTTTGTTTTTTCTTTCTGTCCCCACAAACCTTACATGATCTACACGGCCTTGCTTTTTTTTCTGTAGGAGGAATCTTTCTAGGAAAATGCCGCCCTGTCAATCTGTCGGCTGATGTTGAAGGGTTCGTTTGAATTTCATCTTCCCCTGCTCTGAGAGCCAACTTCTCCCCAACACTGCACATAAAGCCCTCCAATGGCACATATGTGTTGTTCACTTTTGTTTTCCTAAAGAGTATATAACTATTTACAACCCCTCGAAGGAAGAGGTGAAAAAATAATTTCTTCCACCATTTTATACTTTTCCGCTGGAAAGGATAATATGCAACGAGCTGGTCGTTTCGGTCAACCCCTGTCTTATTTATGTTGTAGTCAAGTATGACGTCGGGTTTGTATTTTAGAACTGATCCCCCCTTTGCCCTAACGGATACTTCTGACACAGTAGCACCATGCTTTGATGACAATATTGTCACATCCCTTGTGTCCTTCCATTTACAGGCCATCAAGTGTGGTCTGTGTCTGAAGGTCATCTCTCCTTTTTTCAAGAGAGCAGTTGCCAAACTCTTAGGCATTTCTTTTCTATTTAGCATCACTGTTCCTACGCCCAATGTTTCTCTGTCCCATAAGTAATCCATTAGAGTTGGACTAGTGTAAAACCTGTCCATATACACAGTATGCCCCTTACCGAAGTAATCCCTTAGCAAACGTGCCATCAGAGGCACGACCGCGAAGTCTGTTTCACCTTTCCCTGTATATACCACCATATTTAGGATGTATCCTGAGTTTGATTCGCAAACAAAATATAGTTTGATTCCATATTTCTCCGGCTTATTTTTCATATAGACCCTAAAATGTACTCTACCACGGAAGCCACATATTCCCTCATCAACTGTGAGATTTTCGCTTGGTGTTAGTGAACCCTTGAACCTTTCAACAAGAAAATCAAAATATGGTCTAATTTTATGCAGAGGGTCATGGTTTGGTTGTCCCTGTGAAATGTAAGTATCATTATTATTCACATGCAGCATTGCCATGATACTCTTGAACCTATCTCGACTCAATAACCTGCTGGAAAAAGTTGTATGTAGGATGGGTGTGGTAGACCAATAATCAGATAGACTGCTTTTCTTCACCACGCACATGTGAAGAACTATTGCAAAAAAATTATAAAGCTCTCTTATAGTTACTGGTTTCCAACGGACCCACATACTATGCTCCTTCATTTGATTCCTGCGCTTGAGCTTAGCAATAATTGCTGCAGCATATCTGTTCGTTTCTTTCTTTATGAGTTTCAACATGTCTGTATTGAAATTATGCTCAAAGCAGTCCAAATCACTAGAATGTTCATCAAGCAGAGCAGTGACTTTTGGTACCTCTTCAAATATGACATTTCTCTCAGGAGGTGTATAAATGGGAATACAATTCCAGCCTAATTCAGCATCTGACAGACGTCCTCCTCTTCCTCTTGGTGTTCTAGTCTGTTGAAGCGCGCCAGGTGTGTTATCTATGATAGAAAGTAAAGTAAAAAATAATAAGGCTCATAAAAGGATAAACGTCGAAAGAACAGCGATATGTAACCACTTATTTGAGAATAATGAGTACATGACCACACACCGTAATTGGCAGGATCCTCGGATACTTCGTTTTCAGGATGTATATCCTGTCTCTGTAAATCTGAAACGGTAAATCATACTCTAATCATTGTCAAAACATGGATATTGATGTAAAATACACATCAAATTTCAGTGAAAAATCATGTAGAAGTGAAATACAGATGCAAAGAATTGATATTAGGCTCACTTATTATTTGCACTTTACTACGAATTTCTATAAGGCAATGGAAATAATAAACGTATGGTATTTACCTTCAATATCATCGTCTTCTTCAAAGCTGTCACTGTTATTAGATTCAGAACCTGAATCGTCAAACAAAACATCACAAATAACAGAAGAGTCGACCAAGTTTCTACGATGCGTAGCCATGTTGCGGCGTCTTTGGACGCCTCGCCACCTAGACGTCAGCGTGCAAGGCATCTGCTTCTACTGACAACAAATTCTATCAGCTTCTGCCATCTAACGGATTTCTCATTAACTAACACATCAAGCTGCCTTGTAGATCAAACGAAATGCGTGCGTACCCCGTCCTTCTTTATCTATGAATTTATATACGTGACTGCGGGCATAGCCCGCAGTTCGTCCTCAATTTAAATTCAGTGACTGCGAGCATTGCCCGCACTAAGTCCGGAATGTGTTAACCCACCTACCACCTCGTGGACGGGGATCGGGTTGGTTTGGCGACTGGACTTCTGGCTTCCCCATCCCAAGGCAGTGGGTTCGTATCCCGGCTCTAATGGAGATTTTGCTGTGGAATCTCGATCCTTACTTGGGTGCCGTGTGAAGTGCACTTCAGTTACAGTGCTAGGCGACTATAGCAGTCGACACACCCTTTTCACTTTTTCCTCTTGATTTCAGAGAGGCACAGTTCACTGTCCGTCGATTGAGACGTTTAACTGTGAACCCCTTGGTATCTTTCTTAAGCCAATGTTGACGCTGGGTTTTGTTCACCCGTCATCTCTTTCCTGAGTGGAGAAAATTCATGAGCAATATTCTTAAAAATTATTAGTATTTGAACATTAAAAAACTATTTGTTTTCTTGAATTCGTAGTACATACATTTTATCGGAATACAATGTTGTATTATTCAAATATTTCTTCTTCAAAACTACGCGCGCATGGCGGCGTGGAAACAGCCCGTCGTCAAGAACCCGGTGGATGACGTCATGGAACGGTGTCGCTAACAGCAATATCTCCGTATGAAGTCCTCGTCGTTTTTCGTAAATTGATGAAAATTTCGTTTTGATTTCCTTTGAGTGAGACAGTGAACTTTTGTGAATTGACCCTTCATGTTGTAATGCGTACTTTAAGATTAGAAATAGCTCTCTACTTGCAGAAAATATTTAGCTAATCCGTCAACGATACCCAAGGACTAGGAAATTGCAAATGTAACTCCCATATTTAAAAGCGGTGTTAAGGAAAAGTCATCGAAATACCGACTGATGTCCCTCACATCTATCTCGTGCAAAGTCCTAGAACATATAATTGTAAGTTCAGTGATGAGACACCTCGATATGCAGAACTTTAAGAAGGCATTTACTAAAGTTTCCCATATAAAGTTACTTATAAAATTAAAATTTTTACGGGTTGGACAACGACGTAACCTCCTGGGTTAGAGAGTTCTTAAGATCTCGCGTACGAAGGGTTCCATGAGACGGCGCTATTTCTAAATTAAGTGAAAGTAAAATCGAGTGTCTAAAAGGGTAATGTCATAGGTCCACTTCTGTTCCTTTTGTGCATTTACGATATCGGTGAAGTTGTTGACAGTAAGTTTCGATTATTTGCAGACGACGCAGCAGTTTATAGGGAAATCCATAGCCTAAATGATAAGCAAGAGCAAACGAAGGACCTAAAGGCAATACAGGAGTGGTGCGATACACGGCTATAATTAAATTTGAAAAAAATGTGTCGTAACGAATTTATGGAAAAGGAAAAACTCTCCTCATTATAGCTGTTGCATACATCATAGCCAATTAAATGCTGTAGACTGGGTAAAATACCTCGGAGTTAAACTGACTAATGATTATCTCTCATTGGGCAAATATATTCGGGAAATTTCCGGCCAGGCTAATCGTGAATTGGGATTTAATAAAAGAGTACTTGGCAAGTGCGGTGATAAAGTTAGGGAAATCAGCCTCTCCTCTATACTTAAATCTCACTTGAAATACGCTGCCAGGAACTGGGATCCCAATGAGGTAGGCTTAAAAACCGAGTGAGAACGCGATCAGCGAAGATCGGAAAGATACGTTAAAGACCGTTATGATAAAATCGCTAAATAGTGTTACTAACCTAACTGGTATGGGAATCACTTTCGGACCGTCGAATGGAAGGAATTAAGACTAAATCTATTATGTAAGTTCCAAACAGATTTATTTTCTGACGATGTTTATAACATTTTACACAATCCGACGTACTGCGGGAGATCAGACCACGAGAATAAAATGAAGGAAACTGCAGTATGGACAGATTTAAAATGTCATTTTTCCCGCGAACGACCATGACAGCTGCCAATGAGACTTTTAACTAGGCTTGTTGATAGTTGCTTTACTCCCTAATACTTGTATCCTTATCTTCTACCTAGTACTAACAGCGCGCTGAGCATATTTTTAGTATAACTCTTATAGAATTGGTCACCAGAAAAAATATATGAATACATTAATAACTCTTGTATCCCTGTCCATTTATGTAGTTGCAAAATACATTAATTCTAACGATCCCTCTTGAATTGGTAGCATACTTATACTGCAGCGCATGTTTGTGAGGCTACGCCTTCTGACAAGTATTAGTGTTGTATGCTAATGTGTCAATAGTCGTTGTTACATTATATTTTATATGGTATAGTGTAGGTAATGCATGTTGGTGACTTCTCAAGTACTCACCCCCTGCCACAGACTCTTGAGGTGAGTTGCAGGTTATTTTGTAGATGTAGAGAAGTGACTCCGAGCGGTGACGACAAGCCACCGAGATGGCGTTATGGATCACGTGACTTGTTCAAATGTTTAGGCACTTTTTAAAGAATAATGTCTGCGGTTGACGTATACATATACGCATATAATATTTTATTTCTTGAGGAACTTTCTTGTCGTGTGCACTACTTGCATATGATAAATTAATTTTATACATTTTCCTCATAGGGACCAATATTGAGTGTCTGGTGTGGAATCACTTCGTGTGACAGACCCAAGAAGTAGCGTGCACGGGACTTCGTAGACGTAGATTCCCCAGATAATTTCATGTCTAATTTCCTACCCAAACTCAGAAAATTTCCATCAGTGTGTTTCCGCCCTCACTAGTTTTCAACGAGTAGGCGTACCTGAAGATGAAAACTAGTTAGCTCCGACGTAAATAAATAGCTGGAAATTTTCAGTGTTGGTACCATTTCACGAACATGCATTTCCACGGAGTTAAGGCCGAAACTATGGAACTCAACTATGCGTGTTTGCGCAAATGGCCTCAGTTGTCCGTCGCTCTCCATAATTACTATTGATTGATGAACACAACCTTGTTGACCATCCTGGTTGTTGTCACGCGTGCGCTCCAACGCGACTGGTGGACTAAAAGATGCAGCGACCGTGGAGGTCCAGTGGGAGATGGGTTAAGCCTCGGTTCTCAGCGGGGAGGATGCCCTCAGGGGAGTTTAGGGGAACGCATCTTCGTTCACCAGGGACGACCCCCATGGACTCCCTCGGGGCGTCGAGTCGCGTTCGCGTCAAATTACGTACTTCCCGCGTGGAATTAATTCGTTCTATCTACCTCCATCCCACCGCTCATGCTCCATTAATGCGTAAAACATTTTCTTTTACGAAAAAAGATCCGCCCAACATGGCTGTCGCGCGATAGCTGTCGAGTCATCGTTTGTGTTTTCTCAAAGGAATGGTACGCCGATGAACAGCCATGCCGAAGAGCGCCGCGGGTCTCTCAAACATTCCGCTCGCAGAACCACTTGTTTTACTGATGTTTACTCTTGTTTTATATTTGTTTGAAATTAACTATTTCTGATATACTTAACTCTTGTTATCTTTTCCTCACTTAAATCTGTCCAAAATTCCTTTTATTCTTCTCCCTCTTCCGCGCTTACCTATCATTTTATGCATCAATTTATTTAATATTAAGCTTGTTTATTCTTTGTCTTTGGTGAGTTTTTCTCAAGCTGTTTCCTCCTCGTTATAACTGCTTTCTATAGCGAAGTGATTAAAATCAATGGGTTTTTGTTATTTATTTCAGGCGCATTTCTGCTTAGATACATTTCGTTGTGTCGCGATGCTTCTATAGGTAAATCCACTCTTTTCGACTCATCAACTGCATAAATCCCTGCATCAACTGCATCCCAGTATGGTCGTTCAACTTATTTTAACCTTTAGCTTATTTTCATTGATAACATGTCCTTTTCATCCGTCAGTTCTCTTCTTTTAAATTTTGTACTTAAAAATACTCCATGGAAGTACTCTTACAAGAGGTGGTCTTCCTTTCCATCTTGGCATATTAAAAATTCTTATATCCGTATATTTTATACCGTTTCTTATACTAACTTTGTAGTCACTCTAACCGTAATTTTGCTAGTAGTTGTTTCAATTGCCGTTTTCGTGCATTTCAGTATATTTAAAAAAGTGATTTCGTAAATCATTCTTAAGCTACGCGAATTAAGATGGATGCAGAAATTCTGATCAGAGTACAGAATTTTAAATGAGTGTGGTAATACTACCAAATACAAGTCTGCAGCCGAAATGCGCAGTGAAATGCTCTTGTTGGATGCTTGGCTTAAGTCAATATCGAAGGTTAGGTATTCGATGTCGGAACTGGCAAATGGAATTCCCAAGAATTACGGATATATTGGATGGGTACAAAAAATGGCGTAGCTTCAGATATCTTATTGAAGAAGGGATACATTTAACCCCTAGTTAATTGATTAAAAAATCGATGGTACTCCTGAAATATGGAAAAAGCAAAAATAGCGCCTGGAAAAGTTGGGAGGAAAACTTCGCATCAAAATTATGAAAATTAATGTATTCAAAAGATTTGGTCATTAAATACCGAGTAACTTTGTCTGATAAATTATACCTACTACAGTTTTTCACTTTGCACTCACTCCAGTTTTGTCAGTTGCTATGCAAACTTTGAGAGTTCCGAAAACATTGAGTTTTTCTGTCTGGTTGACATCATCACAGCTATCGTTCCTTACAAAAGATTAATTCACATCAAATAGACACGGTAAAATTCCGAAAATCATCAAAAATATAAAAGGTTTCGGAAACCTAAACTTGTTTCTGATTAAATTCTGACTTTGCATTTGGCTCGTTGTTATATTTGAATTTATCTTAATTATATTTTCAACCCTGTGAGTATTTCCCTGGCATAGTATTCAATTAATTGTATCTTCAATTTCCTGATGGAATGTAACTCATCTCAGTAGGTGGGAGAATTCAGCCATTAATATAGTTGTACCGATTTTACCTCTTTTCAGCTTTAAATTTTTTTTATTCTTTCGTCAGTAATTCAGTGCATGTTCATAATACCATAATGAATTATTCCGTGGCCCAAGAAATTACTCTACGAAATCGATTTTGTAATTTTGAATTTTATAATCACTCCTGTATATAAGGATTGTCTTTTTCAATGGGGGTCACCGAAGACCCGTAGCCGAGAGCGATCGATGCTCTTGTGAACAGATATGAATGCTGATGTAATGAAACATATCCCTTAAAATTTTCTCATGTAAAACACTCTAAAAAAACAAAAGTTAAGCAGCTGTACATCTTTTTAGACTTTTTCTATGAAATGAGAATTTAAAATGGACGATACATGAATGCAATTGTGTAATTCGAATTTACTTGCTGGGGATACGGCTACATTTTGATACTTTTTAATCGCGTCGTGATCCTCATTTGGAGTGTACCTTCCGTTTTCGGATTAGAGTTTAAATTGTTTCTAATCAGAATTATCACATATTGAGTGATGACCATGGAATAAAAACATACAAATCTGTGCTTGCAGTGGTTTTTTCTGGGAACCAGAAATATTTACGGATACAGCATGCGGCATTGAGAAAATAACTGTTCCCCTATTGATTCTCATTTGCGTGAATTACCCGAACCCTAGGTGAGCAGGTAGGCAGGCTACAGAAAGAAATTAGCCCCATGTGCGCAATTCACAGTGATCGAATCATTCGCCTGGCCAGGGATTTGAAATTTGCTCTCTCGATTTCGCTGAGTGCTTTAACCAATCAAGCCACACAGAAGTGCTATTCGCTAACACTTAAAGACCTTACAGAGAGAACATTGGTAGATGAAATACATTTTTCACCTCCGCGGTACCGAATTACCTCGCTTCCAAGAAACAAAAACGAAAATAAATCGTTTTATAGCAACAATTTTATCGATGAAAATCGTAAAATTCAGCATGCAAAAGAGCTATTTTCGTTCAATATTCTCATCGACAAATGTCGTCAGCAAGCTTATCGAGTTACAGGACTGCACTGCGGGTGTTCCGTTACACTGTAAATTGTAGAGGGGCTTTAAAGGAACAAGTTGTTGTGGAATTGAGAGATCCGGGTTCGAATATCAGTCTAGGTGAATGATTTTTTCGTTATAGATTTTAGTTCTTTGTGTATCTCCGTCGCGGGTCACGGCTGCTCAAGTAATATAACTTTGAGGTGGACAAATTTAATGTCTTATTACCGGTGGAATGTATTTTTGGCGTGGGGTTCTTGTCTTTCTGGAAATGTTAGTGGGAAATTTTAGTGCGAAACAGGCGTTAAGCCAGGAATATAGTCTCAGAGTAATTATGGAATTCTATTAGCATGAAATTAATTTACGGACGAAGCATTTCTAATAGTTGATCCCAACAGATTCTACAGTCAGTTTTTAATGAATATTGTGCATGGAATGGGGAAAAATCAAACATTTAGAGGCAAAACAAGAGGCATTCATTAAATACGAGTAATGCATCAGTTTTCGCTATTTTGTAATTAACACTACGGAGTCAACACGTCAATTTGGTTTTAAGTACTCGATTTTATTTAGCCCTTCCTTCGAGATGGCCTTTGGATTTAATACTGTGGTGTTGTAGAATTCGATAAAAGTGACTACATGGGTTGCGGTTTTGAAATAGCACGGGATAGTCAATAACAAAAGTGACGGAAATCCGTTATCGTCTACATTATTTTGACAAGCTACACTACTCTTTATTGGATAATTCGCTTGGGATTACTTGAGATCGTCAAGTTAAAAAAGTTATTCAAATTTCCTTTTTCGCAATGAAGGTTCTCGGAGACATTTTCCACATGTTTTGGGGTGATTATATTGGTATATCGCAAGCCTCCAAGGCCGCTTTTTTGTTGGAATAAATATGAAATAACGCCTAATTTGCTTGCTTATATTCATGCCTTGGCGTCTGGCGTACGTTCTAGTTGACGGTTGGGAAGATTTGCTGAGAAATCCTTGAGAATTCTTATTTAAAGGAAGTTCCACGTGAGGATGATTTCTCAGGTCACAGTCTCCTCTGTATGTCATATTTTCTTCATTTAAGCCCTTCTGGCTTCACGAATCAGTCGGCTTAAATGCAAAGTCCTTGGAATTGATTTTACCTTTTTTCTGCTAGTCACGTTTACCATATGTTCTGTTACTGTCGGCTTTCATTTTTTCGCACATCCTGATGACCATTCGCTTCTATTCGCCTTTCCGGGGTTTCGACGAAATGTATTCTGCCTCTCGAATGCTACTATCGCAACTACTCCTTACCGCACGGAATTTCCTGCTCTCCGATTTGTTGCGGATTTATATCCTTCGAGTTTTAAAAAGAGTTTTTGATTAAGAATGCAGCCTTGACATTGCCTTTATTTCGCATCTCAAAAGAAATTTTTCCGCATTGACCGGTGACTTTCCTATTTACGGTAGAAGTGTTTCTTCGTGGTGGTTTGACCATCAATTGCTGCAATCCTTCTAATTTTTGTTACATTGTCTATTTAAATATTTAATCAAAACTCCCTGGATAAGGTTCCGTCGATATACCATTTCTCTTGTTCTTTTTCTCTGTCAAGGGATTATTTCAGTTCTTTAATCAGCTTGTGTAAAGGAACCAACGAAATCATAATAGCGTTTATTTTTTCTACTCTTCTTAGTTGATGGTGTATGAGTTTGCACGTTAGTAGCCGTTGGAAGCAGTCGATTTCCCTAATAATATACTTTTAAAGTGCCTATCATTTTTTATATCGATGATTGCGTCCACATTTAGTGGGATTATCTGGTCAAAGAATGTATTGGGATTCGAATTGTGAAAAAGAATCTCAACAAGTATTCAGGCTATTCACTCAGAAATGCCAGGAAACCCGTGGTGAAAATAATACACGTAAAACAGCTTTATTCCAAAAGACGGGAATATCGACAACCAGTCACGTGACACCTGGCGAGGAGGTAGATTATCTATATAAGGTGACAAAACGTCAGACTCGACACTCAACTGCCCTGAAGACGATGCCTGAGTCGACGCTGGCCTTCATAGAACGTTTCCACATCTACATATTACCCTGCTAGACACCTCAAGGCGGAGGTGTGGCAGGGGGTAGCTGTTACCAGCATGGATTAAATTATATCATGGTAAAGTTAATGCCACTATGACTATTGATGAATTAGCATACATCGCTAATGCTAGTCAGGAGGCAAACCTCACAAGCTTGCGCTAAACTATAGGTATGCTACCAATTTAAGAGGAACCGTTAGTATTTATGTAGTTTGCTACTACATAAATGGACAGAGATACAAGAGTTATAAAGTTATTTATATGCTTTTGCTCGTGGCAATTTCTATAAGAGTTAGGCATACTAAAAACAGGCACGGTGCGCTGTTAGCACTAGGTAGAAGATAAGGATACAAGTATTAGGGAGTAAATAAACTAACTATCGACAAACCTAGTTAAAAGTCTCGAATTCTTTGGAGTTCGGATTTTTAAACTAGGTTTGTCTTGTGAATTTTTTGTAGCCCGAACAATCTCGATGGAAATGGATTCATTCGGTATATGCGGTACTGCTCTCTTAGAGTGAGTATACTGAGGTGCGAATTCACCGTTCCCTTCACCTCCTTGTGGAATTTCCGGGTAGTGTCCCCGCGAAGAATAATGTTTGACTTCTCACGGATAGACGTGGGGCATTTTTTGAAATAATCACTTTTTTAAAGAATCATTTTATATTTGCCGGTCTGAATTTGTTATTTCCATTAGGTCCTTGTGGGTAATTGAGTTAAAAATGGCCTCGAGGATCAATATATTTTTTACATAACTTCTATTTTAACTCGTTTTCGAACATTACACTTCAGATGTTTGCGCACAATTGTTTAATGTTCATTTGCTTTGTGTTAAGGGCCACTTCTCAGTCTATCTGTATATGTTTGATTGGGGAAACAATTTTGGAGAAGGGGCAAATTTCTGGCCTTTTTCTAGTAGTTCCTGCTCGGGTTTCAAAATTATACGTCAGGACAGACTCTTTGTTCGCGGATGGAACTGGAATCTGCATTCTGCCAAGGTTTGCATTCTGCATTCTTACATCAAACAGGAGAAACGTGTTTCATGTTTGATGAAATTACAAAATAAGCTAATATACATGATTATATTTACTAAACCGACTCAGGGTTTACGTAGTTAATCATTCTTGCTTAATCAAAGATATCAAAGAAGACGCAAAAAAGAATATTGGTAGGTATGTAATATAAAAAAGAAATTGAAAGAGAAAGAAAGAAAGGAGAAGAGAAATATCTGAATGGTATATGATTTTTATGGAGGGTATTGCAAAATTTTTAATTTAATTTAATTTTAAGATCCTCGTATTTATTATATTTGAAGAGATAAGACGTGAATAATTATACTCACATGTTATTTGGAAATTTATAGAGGGCGAAGCTCCGGAAAATGACTTATCTATCATATATAAATCTTTTATTTGCTAGAGTCGTATATCACGTGCGTCCAAATGACTGGCCTCACATTAATCACGGATATTATTCTTGATTTTTGATGGTGGGCAATAAATACCATTGCGTCACATGCAGAAACGAGTCTCCTGTTGGAATGCTGTCGCACATGATATGAATGGGGGCACGGAAAAATTTAAATGATTTATAAAGTTCATTTACCCCTAGAGTTTGAAAAATAAATCGCCATGGGAAATTCATTGGTGTAGGAGGGAATGGTGTGATGATAGATTTTTTTTGGAAGAATCTGACTAAAATTTGATATGAGTAGAGATTTTTGAGGAGAAGAAAGAAGGTTGTGCGTATTGAATTTATTATTGACGACGTGATATTTAGTTGCTCAGTGTAGTAGTCAATATTAATAGAGTCGTATCTCAAAAACTCGGTCTTCTGTTTTGTCCATATCATTAAGAGGCAAAGCTTATTTTTCCTCAGAAATTTTGTTGGTAGGAGGAGTTTCACCGTGATGCGTTACCTTAAGGTACAATGATAGTGGGACATAAGGGTAAATATACACATATGCACCAAAAACTCCATGGTGGTGGGGGTTAACTACCAATGATATTTCAGCAGAAAAGTGACCAATTGGTGGGAAGGAGGGTGAGTGTGTGGAGGGGGAGTGGTGGGGTGGACGGGTCGGGGGGGGAGGCGAAAATAGCGTTTGACCGTGTGCCTTGGAGAAACAGTGGGTGGTAAAGGAGGGTCGGCAGTTTAGTAACTTCGGGGCAATGAGAGCGTTAGAGTTCTGCGGTGGAGGGCTGGAGTATGGGAAGGGAGGATGTTCGGTTGTTTTTTTTTGTCAGTCAGGCTGGGGATGGGGGGTGGAGGAGAATGGTTTATTCATTGCATAGGTCTACACATGTGTCCGCTGAAGTTCTTACTCTCACAAATTTTACGGAGCGTCCATCTTTAAACCCTTTGGAGCAACATGCATTACTTCGTTCATGAAGTCACCCGTGTGGTTGTGGTCGTTTAAATGCTTTGCAAATAGAGAGGGAGTGCCTGAATTTTTAAATGTTCCTGAGCACGTTCTCCAATGTTTCTACCGATCTGTTTAGTTTACAAAACATTTAAATAGTTGCATTATGGTTTATATACCCATGCCATATACATTTCTTCATATCTTGTGGATCTTTGCTATTATACAGGAGCTTGGCGAGGGTCAAGAGAGTGTAAAAAGCTGCTGTAAGGGAGCTCGGCTTGAAATTTGATATTTTGTAAGAATTGTTATCAAGAAACGGAAGTGAGCTCCATCTGAATTCGGTAGATTTTCTTGTTGCAAGGGAAGTCATTTTCACTGTGGCTATTTTCTTCTACGTTTTCTGTACTTAGTGGTCGATCAAACTGGGTGTGTTAGCCACAGTTTTAAGCAATGGACTTCATGGTATCCAGCTCTGTTGAAATTTTTGGGGGCGAGTGAAATATTAAAAAGACGATGAATCATTGAGTAGAGGGCGACGTATTTATGGTAAAAGTGTTTGGCGGATTTATTCGAAATTAATTAATCTGTATGTGCAGATTTTCTATAAATATTAAAAACTTACTTTTGGTCAACCATTGCAATAGTTCAATCTTGGAAATTATTTGAGTAATTTTTTTCCATAGAAATGGTGGTATTTGCATGTGGCGTATTCAGAAGTCTTAGGGAGGAATATGGTTGGCAGTTTGTTCATATCCATAGACCAAGAAGACCATAGGGGTGTCTAAACCAATAGTTAACGTATTTAATCGGGCTCGCAGTAAAAAAATACGTTTACTTCCTATGGATTAAGAAATACAGTAAAATCTTGGATTGCGAGTTATTTGGCCTGCGAGTGTTTTGAAATACGAGGAAAGTGTTCCTGTAGATGTTAACTGGATGAACGAGCGAGGTCTTGCAATACGAGTAGTATGTATACAAATGTCTACCGAGTGTCACATGATCACAAGTAAGCCGATGCAGGAGGATGTATCAGCGGCCTTATTTGACTGGATTGGCTTTTTACATATTCTGAATTGAGACGAACAGAAGTGCAATTTATACCATACAGAATTTACAATTATGGATTTATGAAGAATCTTCGCCTCAATTTTATACAAAAATTAAAGAAATAAACGTCATCTTATGGGTCAATGTTTCATGAAAGAGGTACGAGATTTACGAGAGACTTCGAGTACTGAGCGATAAGAAAATTTACGAAAAATCACTAGAACCGAGCATCTGCTTTTCTAAAAAATGTTCACAAGTTCGCAGTAAACGTAATTTAATTCCTGAAAGAAACGAAAACGTTAATTCATTACCCAGACTTTACCGCGATTACGCTAGTATGCATTACGTCTTTTCATAACTAAACATATAGCAAGATGGGTGACGGAATAAGTGAGATTTGCAAGTTTTACGCATATAATAGTAACCGCAGTATTTTATATAAGATCTGCTGTTTTACCGGCGGCGTGCGAGATGCAGATATTCCTCTCGGGTTTTCCACCGGGTCAGTTTATCCATAATAGCCGACTTTTCGACGCTAGCTCTTGCATCGAGTGTCCTCTCAACTGCCCTGAGGACGATGTATGATCCGAGCATCAACACGTCGGCCAGTATGGAGAACTTTGGAACGAGGTGGAAAACCCCAAAGGAATATCTGCAACAATATATCATTTTCCAACAACGATTATTTTTAAATGTTAAGTGAATATGAATTTTTTTATTTAGCTACTTTATATTTTGTATTAATCATTTTTAATTCAAAGAACTGCGGAACTGGCCGCGCAGTAACTTTAACTGAGTCACCCGCTGGTGGTCACACAATTGTGTGAAAATCATAGTGAAAAAATCATTCACCTGGACTGGGATTCGAACCCAGACCCCCCCCGATTTCGCGCCGAGTGCTCTACCAGTTAAGCTACCCAGGCGTCATCTCTCACTGTGAATTTAATTTTTGAGAAAATTAGCCCGCGATAATTAACTTCGTCCGTTTTCCAATTAGTCGTTGCTTATCAGTTGCTTATGTGGTAACTTGCTATTTGTTCTGCTCGTGAGAGCGTAGTGGTATTTTACTGTTTCTAGCTGCTCTGCCGTTGAAAACTCTATTTTATGCAATTTCTTCTTCTTTGTCGCTTCCATCTTGAGGTTCGAATTTGTCTCTGCCTTCTCTGTTTCATCAATCGATCAACTCAAGCAGCTTTTTATCTTCTTTAAGATACTCCCATGCCATCGGCAGAATATTACAGGCTGATTTATTCTTCTTCTGCGGGATTTCCATGGCGTTAAAAAAAATATTTTTCAGCTTTGATTTTATTAACCCCTGGAGCAGAGTATTTCGATATTAAAAGAAAGTGTCGCAAAACCATACTCTCGTGCCACGCTCTTTTCCAGCTTTATACGGGCTGTGAATCTTGGTGGATGCAAGTACAACCCCCAATCAAACCTCATTACGAGACTACGCTTGCCAGCAGGGTTCATGTACGCGAATGAAAGTTTTAAGGGAAAATTTTAATTATGTGCTCGTGCTGATGTTGTTAGACAGGCTTTCCCTGGGATACTTAATATTATTTTTTTGCTGTATTAAAAAATTATATAACTACCACGAACCAGAATATATCATCATCTTGTATTTATATCCTTGTAAACTGTTGGCGATTTCAATCGTTTCACACCTGCAGGCTTATCGTCAGTTACCAATATGTGACCTTTAGTTCCGAGGTCCATTCAATTAATAAGTTAATGAAATGGGTGCGTATTAAGGACAATTAGACATTGGTGGATTGCCACTGGAAAATATAATATACGCGCGTAATTGGAGTCGTGATGTGCTGTGAAATTAACATTCACATACAGTTCGTTAAATTAATGTATACCTATAATACACCATACATTTTCCGATGAAATTTAATGATAGTGTTTGTTGGGCAGTAGAAGCACGATTTTCAGAGAGCTAAGCGTTTATCTCCTGCCAGGGGCCATTATTATTATGTTAACCCGCGTAAAAAGTTTTACGTTTGCGCAATGATTCAAGTGTATCTTTTCGTCCTCTGTCGCATATTCCTATGCGTTTGACGCTCGGATGTTTGACGCGGCGGACGCGGCTTATGAGATCGAGTAGGTGTGATTTGTTTCCGGAAGAGTGCAGCACTGTGGCGAAGCGGTGCAGGCGGTGTTGGGTGATTGTTCCACGCTCGGTGTCGCCGGTGTCGCCGTCGTCCTGGAAGTTCCACTGCGGACTCTTTCCTTTTCATTTGAACCAAAGGCGGGATCAGCTAAGGAGACTGTTGGCTCGGCATTCAAAAGATGGACTGCTTTTTTGAGGTTAGACAGCTGGTGAAAATAAACTGTAAACATTAGTTGTGCAGAAAATTAGGCATATAACATGGTAGGAGTAAAATGTGGAATTATTCTAAATATGGTGATGTATGTTTTTCAAGCATAAATGCTGTAAGACTCTTTGTACCTGAAGATGACGCCGCTGCGTCGAAACAAGTCGTACCGTAAAATAAATTGGTGGAATAAGACAAAGTTTTCCTTTCCATTTATAAAATGAACTTCCACAAAGTAGAGCCTGAGACGATTGAGTTAATCACTAACGTGACCTTTTCAGATTCATATAAGACAAAAAACTATATTGTCCTTGAGTCCAATGTAGTCACGGTCTTAGGGATTCTGTATGTGGCTTTGGGTGAGGCAAAAAATGAAAAATATATAGTGAACTTTTAAACAATTACATAAACATTTATAGTATGTATTTTGGTTTTAGCTTCTAGATTCCTCGAGTTAAAATTTCCTATGAGATAAGCTTTTAGTTTTTTTAAAGACGGACGAACTTGCAAGTGCAGTACGAAGAAAATGGGGTGTAATTTAAGAATAAATTAATTACAAAGGGTATAAAAATAACGAATTTTGAGATCAGTTAATGTATATTTGAGACTCATGAATATGCATTTTGTTATGCTTCTCTTTGCACTCTTTAGTCTAGATACAAACGATCCTCTTATCAAATCATTGACTGCTTCTTGTATTTAATTGCCTGAAACTTCCATTTGACATATCTATTTTTTCACGTTTTTTTTAATATTTCTAATTTTTATTAAGATTTCTCGACTGCTATAATGAACGAGCAAAAGTTTCTGAAATTTTCTAATTAATTTTCTCGGGCAAATAATTTCATATCTTGTCTTCCACTTCGAGGTTTTGTTTAGATAACATTCTCGTGCAATGTTTTGCTCAGAGTACAGTAAATGTGGATGATTACGTTACTAAATACTAATTTTGTTTTTGCGAACAATTACGATAAATTTTGAGGAAACTGTTAATGAACTTAGCATGCTCTGATTAATTAGGAAGCAATTGATTGGGACCCTTAAAATTGTGTAGCCGACAATAGGAGGGAAATAATAATAGGCCACGACTATATTCAGTAGGCTATCCGTAATCATAACAAAATCTTTGCTGATGATGACCGTTGTTGAAGTGGAACTTCTTTACTGTTGTTATGTATTTTACGCCAGCCATAGCGCCCTCTATAAAAAAGTTCGCTTGGTGAAGAAAACCATCTCATAAACGACACGCGACACGACACAGAAAAACTTAAAATAACGTCTGATTTATTTGATACAAATTCAACAATAACAAACAACGGCCGGGTTAAGGCCGTATCTTTTACCCAGCTTTTGATATAACTCTTGGAAATACTTTATAAACTGGCTTTGAATAGAATGAGGGATTGAAAAATATTTTCGAAGACTTGTTTATAAGCCCAAGATTAAAAATGCTTATTTTAAATGCGATTATATTTTTTTAACGGAGATTTGTTTACTAAAACTGAGATTTTTTCCTCCATGTTCGCGTAGCTCACGCGAATTTATTTTAAATTCTCATCAGAGAAAATAACATCAGTATTAAGTAGCATGAAACCAAGGCGGGTGGTGAATTTCAGAACGCGCGTCCGACTTATCTCGTACTGGTGAAAGAACCAATATCACGACTTACGTGGAAGAATGCCCTAAAGGTATCCTCGGGTAAGTCGAAAGCGTTATAAAGGTCTCTCAGCCTTCGTCTCTCCAAATTAAGCTCTTGCACGGCTACGACCTCCTCTTCAAACATAAGCATCAGCATTCTTCGATTTAGCTGGCGCGCCATTATGAAGAATTCAAACAAATATTTCTTCCGCTCAAACAAAAGACTAACGATATGCGCCATAAGCTCCACGAGAGAGATGTTTAAGCTGGGGATGCCGGGTTGGATCTTCGTGAAGCTCCTGTTGGAGCTAACTGGGGCGCCGGAAGGCGCTTCGTGACCCTTACAGAATACAGATTGGAGCTGGAGGAGCCAAATAAGCTCCGGAGCTAGGTACTAGCTCTTTCTCCAAGAACCAGAATACCATCGGGAGCTCGGATCTTCATGTAGCTCTTTTCGTCAGTTTGCTCTGGAGCTTCGAGTTACAGAATATGTCCCCAGAAAATACTTTCTCCTGAGAGAGGCTGTGAGCCAGCCAAGTTCACGAAGGTTAGGGCTAACATGATCATATTTTCTTAGTTAAAATATAAATGTTGCACATTCGCTCAATAATCTCTCGAGTTTTACATTAAGTTCTTCAGTAATATCATAATAAACCAAGCATCATTAATCCAAATGAGGAAATATTAGTGAACATACCAATTTTTTCTGATAGCTTTTGGTAACAAATGCTTATTAACTTTCATCCGATACAATTTTTTGTTAATTTTATTTAAGATTTACAAGACATTCTCTTTCCATGAAAGACCATTGCTAATATTTAAACCTGAATTCCGAACATTTGTGGAATACTTGATGTCATAAGTACCAACTTTTATTTTGGTGTTGTATTAATATCAATGAGACATAACTTGCGTGAGCTTCCCATGATTAAGGCCTTTGTATTAGTAGAATTTAGAATAAAATTAATGGATTCATTTCATACATTGTCTGTCTACATCTGAGTTAACATTGTTGATAACGTGTATTAAATCTTCCGGCTTACAATAATAGGAATAATCGAATATACTTTTATGCTCTTATTATAAGCTGTAAGAGGTCCTCATGTTGAGAAACGCCACCGTGACTGGCTGAAGCTTCCACATCATTTCCTAGATTTCGACTAAGATTAACATTCAGCTTGCCGAAGATTAATGTGAATCGAACTTTCTTTTTGCCCCGTAATGCACGCATAATTTGCCTCTTCGCGCGCCATGACCATTAACTTATTTAAAAAAGTAATCTTTTCCTTGTTAACTCTACCCTTGTTGTTGTAACCCTACTCTTCATTTGTTTGAGGAGAGCTTAAGTTCACTTTTGCTTGCATTGCATTTGTGTTACATATATAACGAGCGCTCTGAATAAGCTCGGAGAGGAAATAACCGCGGGATGTGCGCCATACGTTCTTCTTCGCGTTAATTAATTCCATCTCATTAGCTAAAATGTTCATTGGCATCAAATGATCACATAAGCTAAGCAATTATTCTCTCTTCGCGTTGGCTCTTTGCAGTATCGAAGGCAAAATTACGAGGGGGGCAGCATGTGCTTCGGCAGCCGTTGGAACGAGCCATCGATCTTGATCCGTCGCGGGCTCTTCCAAAAACCCTCTTGTCGGCTCGCATGACTACTGCGCGAGGCGAGGGGGAAATCCCCTTGCAGCACATCTGCTTTTTGCCTTTATTGCTCTGGCGTGCTCCGAAATGCTAATGTATGCACACAAGTCTCCTCAATTTATGCGTACCCGCGAGGGCTGCATAGTAATAATGCTAAACGGTCTTCCAAAATCATCAATCACGAGTCCATCAATTATCGCTTTCCAGTCTGTTTACTCACTCGTATCATAGGCCGTGCGATTCCTTCCGTCCTCTCGAAGATCGCGAAATATATTCCGTCAACAGATGATTTTTTTTTCAAGCTAAAAATATAGGATGCTATACTGCAGTAATTAACTTGCGAATATCGAATCAATTTGTTAAAGTAAAGACAAATATTTTGAAGGTACTTCTGCACACGGTTGCGGACGTAAAGTACATATAATGGAATTGTCGCAGCGTAAAATTCAGCGAGGAAACCATCAGGAAAATTATGTGATAGGTGATAACTAGGACTAATGAAGGACTAAAGGTTATGGTGAATTATTCTCGGGCTTCCCACCGGGTTCATGTCTGCATGATGGTCGGCGTTTCGATGGAAGACTTTCCCGAAATATTTCATTTCATTTCGGGATTTCCAGAAATCCCGAAATATTTCATGGATAAAAGTTAGCTAAAACGAAAATTCAAAGGAAAACTGCAGAAAATCAATTATAGAATTGATGACCGCTGATGAAGACGATTGTAAATTATTATTTTATTCATGGTGGCAGAAAATATGAATATACGAAGTCTTTTTGCAGTACATCACTCGCTACCTGTAGCTGAATTTGACAGATGGCATTATTGGGTTACTTAAGCTTGTTTTATAAGCTGTATAGTTCACATAAATGCTAGTCACGCAACGCGCTTCTAATCGTTGCTATTCAATGGAGATATATTTTTAGAAATTCCCATATTTTTGTGTAGCACTTTGCAATATATCCACGCTAGTAGATACAGACAATAACTGTATTTGTTCTCATAATATAAGAAAGGTGTTATGTAGAAGTTAATACTTTTAGTTCACCTCTTCATCGTTACTGGGCTGATAGAAAATACTGATTGACTTTGTCGTCTGTCCATCCATGTAGGCGAAGTTGATGGTGGAAGTTACGAGTCCTATCACATCTAAATGCTAACTTCTGCATTTTTCTTAAATGAATGCTGTCGAAGGATTATATTCATTTGTATGTAATTCCGTGAATTAAACTTGAATATTTTAAATTTGGTCAAGTAAAACGACGAGAAGCGCATGAATTAGCAAAATACTTGAGCAAATAAGCAGAGTTTACGTTCTATAATGTGAGAGCTGCGTATACTAGACAGCATATTTCCGCGGCTATTTGCTCGGACGAAAGTTCCACTCATACCCCTAGCACTATGGATTTCTAAGGCACGGAGTATTTTTAGCTCCGGGGAAAATAATTTTAAAAAGTAGGTAGTAGTTACCTTTATCTTTGTAGTAAATCAATTGTCTATGCTCTGTACTATATCACACCCTTTATAAAGTGATAATTCTATTTATATTTCTTTAACACGGCTGACCTTATGTAGTGCCTCTTATGCAGAAGCTGCTTCTCCAACTGCTGCATTTTATAACTTCCAATAAAAAGTATCTTGTCACTGGAGGAGCTCTTTAGATTTCAGGCTACTTCCTAACCAGCAGCAGCTAAATTTGCATGCAGCGTTGTGAGCTAGCGCTACTATTTAATGCATGCCATGTTTCAAACAAGTGCTGAATCACTAGCCTTGCGTATTATTAGATGAAATTTCTTGCTGTATATATTCTAAATGTAGACTCAAATGCTGACATTTTTTATCTGGGAACCTTTCGTGACGTTGCTGAGAGACATTGGCTTTAATAAAGTGTGAGGAAAATGCATCCACGACGACGAAAAGAATCCCAGATAATGCCTTTCTGGAAAACATGCTTGGTACCCCGGGAACTTGCATACGAAAGACGTTCATAATTTGAGGCATAATGTCTTCAGTGTCTTTAATTAATACTCTGTACAAATGGCTCCGAGCATATATTCGTTAAAAAATTCAAAATGATTACTTTATGTGAAAATTTGCCTGAAAAATGCGTCCTCCACTTTGTGACGTAATAGCACACAAATATTGACAATAATCGCTTAAATGTATGCATAGCACAGGAAAAGCACCATTACAACAGATGGTAACATTTTTATTTCATAGATATCCTTCCACAACTCCACCATCTGATTAGCCTATAAGATTTTCGAAGAAAATTAAAAACGTGCGTTTTTTTTACTGTGGTCATATTTGAGCCTCCATAACTAAGTAACGGGTAAGATGTACAGAAAAGGACTTACCATTCCATGATAAGCAATTATTTGTGAGTATATGTGTCAAGATTATAGTGAGTATACATGCCATTGACTTCTAGTTTGAGTCCTTTAATGAAATTATGAAGACCTATATAAACAAATACGTGCCAAAAAAGGTTTCCCTACCGCAACGTTCCGGGGTTCCTTAGATCACTGGAGAGATAAGGATAAAAATCCGAGAAAGAAATAGACTTAGACGCACTTTTATTCGTTCCCGAAATATTGCTGTATTTGAAAAGTTTAAAAATGCTAGGAACGAAGTAAAATCCCTATACTGGAATCCAAACGCCACTATTACTCATCGCCCCTTTCTAACCTTAAAAATTCTTCCGAAACATGTCGGAAGCTCAGACGCCTTGGGCTAGTGCGGCAGAGAGATACTCAGGCCGAGCTTAATTTTTCCCTTGATGAATTAAACAACTATTTTACTGGCCCCGATTGCACTGACTATTCTGAAAACATGTGAAATTGATCTACTAACTTTCTTCATTAGTGACATACCCTTGTACTTCATACTGAAAGCTAAGGACATAATGTTTCCAATTATTCTAGAAATCTTTGAATTTTCACTTTCAACATCAACCTATCCAACTACCTGGAAATCAGCTTTAGTAACCGCAGTGACAAAGACCAAAACCCCCTCTTCTCCTGACGACTATCGCCCAATTCCACTTCTATACTGTCTTTCAAAAGTCCTGAAAAGAATTGTGCGTAATCAGGCATGTGAGTATCTTAACACCTGAAATAAGTTCAATACTTACCAGGCAGGATTTCGTAAACATCACATCACACAAACTGCACTTCTAAAAATTACAGACGACACTTCGCCGTGGATCAATCGGGTACTATAATTGTATTATTTGATTTTAGCAAAGTGTTTAATCGAATTAACCATGACAGTTTGTTGGAGAAAATCAATAGCTTCAACTTCTCATCATCAACCCTTAATTGGTTTCATTCATACTTAAGTGGGCGACGGCAGGCGGTCGAGGACCCTGTCAGAAATACGTCATCCTGCCTTCCAATCGAGCGTGGAGTGCTACAGGGTTTCAAAAAATTTATTATCATTGCCACCTCCTTGAGCTAACTGACGCAATAGCGTAAATGATAATGATGTGGCTGCCATCTCTAGCTGGGCCAAAGTGAGCTTCTTGACTTTAAATCATTATAAACCAAAGCAATCATAATTGGTAATTCAAGGCTTGCGAACCAAATTGATCAAGAAAGTATTCTTCGAATTGTATTAGATGATGTTGGCATTCCCTATTCCAAAACAGTGCCCTCTTATGAATTATTGTTCTTTGCTTTTCAATGATCTGCCCGATACACTGAATGCTAAGATGCATCGTGTACAAAACTCATGTGAGAGGTATATTTACGGAATACGCCGCCAAGACCACATCTCATCCTTTAGAGAACAATTAAAATGGCTAACTGTTAAACATAGACGTTTATACTTATTGTGTGTTTTTGGATCAGTTATTTACATTCAAGGAACCAGATTATGTTTCAATAATTTAAGTTTGCGCCTAGTATATATAAAATTGTAACAAGAAGCAATTCTTCCTCACAGATATATTTTCCAGGTCATTAAATCGCCTCATTTAGTAATTCAGTTGTTGTTACTTCATTAATATTGTGGATATCCTGACCGTCTTATGTCAAACTTCTATATTAAATTGAGGATTTCAAATCCAAAATATATGATTATTTCTTAGACTTTTGACAAAATTACTCTGATCCTATGTATTCATTCAGAAATGCATTAATGTTTTATGAAAATCTTTTTATCTGTCAATTGTTATATTATCTCATCTTGCAGGTAAATGTGTGTAATATTATTTATCACAAAAAATGTATTATCTTTTTCGAAAATCTCTCTATCGTTAAATATATGTAATAACATAATTTTTGCTGTTAAAGGCATGTAAACAGTGTGATTTAATATTTTTTTGTAATATTATATTATTATTAAGTTTCAAGTCTTCATCCCAAAAAAAGCAATTTGGACTTTAGTCCGGGTGTTTTCGATTTCCGAACACTGTGCGCGGTTAATTACTTTCTCGGTATGTTAACAGAAGTTAATGCGTTATTCCGTTGAATACTCTCACATCAAATAAGCGACAGGCTGATGTAATATACAAAACCCGAACTATCAGTTAAAATCAAGTCAAATGAAAGACTACGTTTTCTTACGGTTAACGTTAACCAGACATCATAAAACCGGGCCCAAGTGTGCCACTTCATCCATCGTGTAGGACGTTCAACCTGTGACCCCCTTGGGACCTTACGTCAATATCAGGTCAATGTCAACGCTGAGTTTCGTTCCACCCCAATATAGTCCTAGTGTTGCAAATCTACCCACCCATCTGATACTCAATGGCGCAAATGACCTCAGCTGTCGGTCGCCTCCACAGCTAACCAACCAACCTCGTATACCTACATTTAATTTATGTGTTTTATAATTCATAATGGGCGCAACGTCCCATCCAATCACTACTCTTGAAGTGCTCTACACACCACTCGAGTAGGGAACGTGATTCCACTAAAAATCGAATCCGGATCCTTAGAGTGGGAAGTGGCAAGCCAACACAAAAACCCGGTTCCCACATTTGTTGAATAGCCTAAAAAAGTTCTAATAGTTAAGAACAATTGAAAATGATCATTATACTTGCATTTATCTCTTAAATAGCCAGTAGTAGAAATATCACTTCCCTTGGTTTCCTTTATTTGGGGAAGATATGGTTATAATGGATCAGTTAGGCAAAACATTGGGATAAAACATCTTGCAAAGAGATTATGCTACTTTGGGAAGGGAAATGAGTCAGAATTTCTGTTGATGCTTACATCATGAGGGTAGTACAAAATGTCGTTTAGTCTTTATGATTGGCATGTACTACATGGACATAGAGATAGACGTTTGATATCACAAAAGCCTACCGTGAATGATGCGGCAGCTTTAGTCGTGTCATGGCTGCTCGCGATACAGGGGCTCGAGTCATTCTGTACTTCGGACTCGGAGCTTAAAAGTGTCCATGTGAAGGGCAAAGGGCATCGCCCTGTTGCGTTGGAGCAGAAGGGGATAATGCAGGACAAAGGGAAAAATTGTTAATGGAAACACATTTGACAGAATTTTCCCATTTTTCAAAGTCCCTTAGTTTTTGTCCGAGCTGACCTTATGTCCTTGTCCTCCTGCGACATCCCCTCAATCCGTCGATGTGTTGCCTCTCTTCCCCCGATGAGCCCCCATCCACCTCCTGATTTCGCAATGCGACATTGAGTTTTACAGCTTTGTTCTTACTCCTCAAGCTATCCTTGAACACTATTTTTTCTCTGCCTCAAGGTGGATGGGAAGATTCAGAATCCGTGCGAGTACGTGCGCAAGTTGCACAATTTATGAGCAGAAACAATAAGTATTCTGCTTCCTTTTATAAAAAAAATATGTACCTTAAATGGTGTCGTTAAACCACTTTGCTCGTGTATCATGCTCTAATCATAGTATGCACGCGAAATTATAACCAAAAGTATTATTTTATTAGATCGTTAAAGAAAGGGAAGGAAGTATAACGCGAACTCAAGTTTAGTGAGACTTACTTAATAAGGGCTTGCATGGGATGACTTGCACTTTCAATTCGTGATGCAAGTGACTACTTATAGCTAGTAAGTTTCTACCGTATTGCTATTTTGAAATGATCCCTGTAGTTCCTTGAGAAGCATTCTTTAACTTTGATGTTCAGAATGTAATATGTGCTTCGGTGGATTGATATAGAAAGTATCTTCGTTTTCACTTTCACTTCGGCCTTATTCCGCGTCAAATCGCACAGCATTCTTAGCTTGACTGCGTCCCATTCTCAGTACTTTTCGCAATGCATATAGATTATAGTGATGTGAATAGCTGTTTTCAAATATTAAACTCTTACACTTAGCCCTGGCTAAGAAAGCCCTTCTGAAGCACCAAAAAGACGTGTCTCCAATAATTGGTGCATTTAGATATGTATAAGCACGTTTTAATCTGTAATTAATGACGTGTTCGTCATCTAAAGGTTACATTATCACTGCCAAATCACAAGTGGCGATATTATTTTCTTCGTCAATAAGTCCCATCCTTTACACCTTTTACGAGGGATCCATCCCAATAGGTCCCATCCTTTACACCTTTACATGTCTTTGGCTTGAGATCCCTTCATTCATTTGTGGATGAATGAAAACGAAACATCACCTAGGGGTCATTCATAGTTAGCCTGAAAAAACCCTGAGCTTTCACATCCAGCCACGACTCTATTGATGCCATTTGAAAACCTTCTTCTCTGTTAAACGGAATATATTATTAAAGCTAGGAAACTTGAGCCTAAACGTCGCACAGCCATTATTTTTTGGAAACTTTGTGTGTCTACATAAGTTTTTCAATTCATATTAGATCATACAATTTGGATTATATGAAATCTGAAATTGATAGTAAAAAACTTGTGAAATGTTTACTTTATTTTCCTATTAAATTGTGGAAAACCATTATTTTGAAAGAGCTTATAATTTGTCCTTTGTATGGTTGTATTATGAAAATAATTAGACGTAATAACTTCCACTCGCAAAACTACAATTGGAGACTCTAACCGTGAAATTTTTTTTCATCAGACCAATAACAAAAATGTATTCCCTTTTTTTTCTAGGGAATGAAGTCCAAAATAAACAGTACATTTACAACCTTTACAAAACGTTCCAAAGGTGCCTCTCCTAATCATGCATTCGACAATTGACATGTTAATCCCCTGTGGATATTTGAGCACTTTATATGTAAATGTTAATAACGATATGATTTAAATGAACTCGTTCTGAACTGACATTGAAATATAAAATATAGAAAGACATTGACTGAATCTGACATTGAAAGATATAAATTTTTAATGCATAGTTTATTAAAAGTACTTTCTAATTATTAATTTTTAAGAAGTTAGTGTTCGCCAGAAGTAAACGATTTAAAAAGAAAAAAACGTATTTTTATTTTCTCTCAGTGTTTACTATTCGTATTGTGTCAGTAACTTCACCGAATGTTAGACTTTTCTTATACTCTCTCCTAAGATTAATCGCTTCAGATCTTGGGAAAGAATAGCCGCCGTTGGCTTGGAAGGCAGTGCTGTTGTCTCTTGTCATTCACATGCCCAATATTTTACACTTGACGCATGGTCATTAGCTCCAGCATAAATACTTGGGCAAATATTCTCCGGATGGCTCTGAGCAAGCCCTTCCATTGGCGCGCGAAAATAAGGAAATTTCCTCCCACTTCCTTTCCTCGGCGTAGCGCTTCGTGTCTCTTAATGGCACGCCCTTCAGACGCTCTCCCGTCGGCTCTTTTTAATTCCATTTCACTTTTCCCTCTGCTCGCGACGTGACGTCTACGTTACGTGAGCGCTAACCGTGGAGAACTAATTTTATCACAGCGATCGGGCGCTACTCTGGGCAAATTAGTCGGAGACTGATTCCATTATTCCTTGGTTAACATTTGCATGCAAGCGTTTTAGGAAGTCACGGGTTGTCGACTTGAGAAAAAGTTTACTTGAGACGTGGTCGTGGGCGCGTCTCGAGGCTGAATATTTGCTGTTGTCGATTGCATTAGGCACTTAAATTTGGAACGATGACAATCTTTAAGTAATTGCGATCCATCTATTTGTAGGTGGAGGTTGAAGTAAGGCTTCAGGGGTAGTCAACGGATGGAAACCTGAACACCTTGAAACTGCTTTCCTGTTATGCTGTAGATGTGAAGGACCTAGCTTTCCTAGTCATCGTGTGCTACTTTCGTGGTAAGTAAGTTTCCGTCTCATTTTCCTTTCACCTACATGAAATTAAGTGATGCACAGTATACATTTTTTGTTCGATGAACATGTAATGTTTGGAAGAGAAAAGGCACAGTGGCAAAGACAGCAGAAGGAGAATAACGCTAGCGAAAGAAACGTTTAACAATAGGAGGTAGCTGATGACGGGGATCTAGGGTGAAGAAGAGGCTGGTGAAGAGTTAAATATTGAGTGTAGCTTTGTATGGTGCAGAAACGTGGACTCTAAGGAAGGAAGACGGAAGTAAGCTCCAGGCGTTTGAGATGTGAGTGTGGAGGATGATGGAGAAGGTACGGGTGGACAGAAAGGAGGACAAACGAAGAAGTGCTTGGTATGGTGGGTGTTGAAAGAATGACATCGTGTTAGCAGGTAGAGGTTGACGCCTGTAAACATCTAGAGGTTGGGATTTTTTTTGTATATGTGCATATGCATTTTGACATTACGTATATCGAAATTTTTCTTGATTTATTCGGAAAATTTTAGCTGAAAAAAGCCCTAGTGTCGTATTTCGATCTCAATAATGCCGAAGGAAGTATATGTATATGCAGGTATTTTCTTTTCTGACAATTAACTGCATTGCAATATGTCTATTTGATTTGATCTCTTTCTATGGAAATCCAAAATTCTATTGTTGACAGTCATGCGACCACCAGAACTTTACAGAAAGACCCAAACTATCAAACTGGCAAAAATACTTAAAGGAAATGACTACAAAAACCACTGTCCATTCATACAAATTTTTGAAACTATAAGTCTGGTCCCCAAGGTATTTTGAAACCTTTTTTTCGCTTTAACTTATACTACAGTATCAGAAATAATCGTAAAACACCCTACTAAAACTGCGCACTTCGCCAAGGTTCGTAGATTAACCGTATGAAATTTTAACGAAAGCAATCTAGCCTCCTCATTTTTTGCGTACACTATTAGCTATAGAATCCAGCGAGCAAGATTTTGCTGCAAACATCTAATATGTAGCTAAATATTTGGTTGGTCGACCCCAACACCGCCCCTGGTACACGTTCAGATTTGTTTAAGGGATAGTAGGTATGGAAAATTACCTCATAAAAATGAGGAAATTATACTATTAGCTGGTGAAACTGATGGTAGTCAGACGAAATTTCTACTTACTAACTACAGTTCAAGACTACGAAATTATCGGAGCTAGGCACTATGCTACGGAAACATCACTTTTCGTTCCTCCTCACTCTCATAATTCCTTTTCTATTCGCCTCCTTAATATCGCTGTTGTCCTAATACCCACTGCCATTTCCCTACGCAGCGGCTAACGGAGAATTAAGTAGATATAGATATAAGCCTTTTGAGGGAGGCCGCGCTTGTGCCTTCAAGGTCATATTTGGGGCTTTTTGGCCATCAATACTCAAGCCGGAATACTCACGATGGAAATAAAACTTTCATTGTGATGTCTGAATGAGAAGTATCCCCACTTGTTCAGCCTTCCCATCCTAGGGCTTGGTCCCCTAGTTATCTCAAGGAGCCGTCAACGTGATTTGAAAGATATAAGGTGACCAGATTTCTTATCCGCCAAGCCAGGACACTGCAATGTCTCCTGAATCATAGCCGCCTTATAGATAAGGTGACCAGATTTCTGATCCACCATGCCTGGACACTGTAATGTCTCCTGAATCATAGGAAATTTGCAATACGTGGTTGCCTGATCAAGGGAAACAATAGACAAATTTTCACTCCTAGTTCTTAACGACTCTTATTTACTTTACCTCAGTTGGTGCAACTTATAAGGAGCTTAGGATACTATAACTATTTGGAAGGATACCTATTAATAATTTATTAATTCAATGAGAGGGATTTTTTGTTTTTTATGTATATCATAAAGAATTTTAAATATAAATTTGCAACAACGCATCTCACACGTATCTTATACCAGACCTACTTTGATAATTTATGCTTATTAATGGAGAAATTTTATGTCGTTATATATCGTTATGTATTTCAAATTGAGGTAATCCTTCTTTAAATTCCCTTTGTTTTTTTGCATCAAGGGATAGTGTAGGTAATAAAAACTTCGAGAGCAGCAATTCGAATATCGGTGCAGATTAGTAATTATACTTATATATATTCGGGGCATCTACAGCTACATAACACCGTGCGACCCGCCACAAGGGCGTGCGGCAGGTGGTGTCAGGACACCAGCCATGGGAAGGGGGGAATAGAGAGGAAAACGAGAGGGAGAGGACATACGTTAATTGATTGTTAGCGATGTTCTTTTAGGTAGTGTATCGATTTTTTGTTACAATCACTAATGGTGCGAGGAAAGAAGGAATTTTTGTATCTCTCAGTTCGGCATTCTCTTATTTTTTCATTGGGACCGTCGCGTCACCCTAAATTCGGTACAGTTTCGGTCATACCGGTACATATTGTCACCTCACTGATAGACTTTGAGTTGGACGGAGAGGGCAAGCAGTCACAAAACTGTAGCCTGAAGTGTAGCGATATTTCCACTCTAATGGTCTCCTTTGTTATTCTCTTACTTCCCTTTAAAAGAATTGGTGTGTTGACGCATGGGGGATCAAATCTGTCTTATAATGTAGATTTAAAATGGGTAAGTCTTATAAAGTATTTACGTAACAGCTTTTTCGAAAATATTGATTCTACTTTATATTAATTGGCTTTCTCCGGGAATATGAATGTATATAAATCTCAGATATTGTGTTGAGCTGCGTTCTTGTGCTGTAATCACAGAGATCGGCTAAAACCTAGGGTCAACTTTCATAGGTATGGGACTGTGTATTTTTGTCATCATTATCATCTGGTAATCGACAAATTGATTGCTGGGCTTTATGGACAGTCGTTTCATCGACTACCCAATTTCGAGATAATTTTAAATGCTCCTGACAATATTCTGTTGGCTCGGTGTTGGATTTATCTAAAGTTCCTTGTACTTTCTGCTTCCCATTGTGCCTTCTAAGTATCCTTTTCTTCTTCTTTCTCTTCCGTGTTAACCGTTCTCCCTAGTCTTCCTCTTCGGTTTTGCTTCCCTGTTCATATTTCCTCCTGCCATTTGTTTGCCTTATCCGTAGCTCCTCCACTAATCTCCTTTCCTCCCCTGCCATGTCTAACGCTTACTTGTTTGTCATCTTTGCCACACAGCCTAACTTCTCCATTCTTCTCCGCACCCATTTCTCAAAGTCTTCCAGTCTACTCGAATCCTCTTTCCGCAATGAGTCTCAGCACCATGCACATGTCTCCTTCACAAATACTATTTAAAATAAGGTCTTTGCATACTGCGTGCCTATACCCTGTACCTCAATGCTACTGGGGAGGTGGTGTATGCGGTATCGTCCTCGGGGAACTGCGCGCAAAAGCGTATTCAAGGGAACCCTTTTCGATGCGGGGAGAGCAGCTGCGCTCCTCGCCCTCAACAGCCGCCTCGCCCTCCCCCTTCCGCCGGAGCGGCCTTCAGTAGTCAAACCGCCCCCTTCCGCACTGGCGACGGGTACGAATCCCCCGCCGCGCGCCGGCTCCCCGGTGTCACTGCGGCGGAGTTCGGAAGGGTCGCCCCCAGTCGAATCCCCTCAGCTCGAGGCCCACACCGGTCGCTCCGCCTGGGCACACGACAAGGTCCCGGCCTCGCCGCCCGAGGCTCCCCGAGGAGGGATGACAAGATAAGGGAAGTTCCGTATATGTAAACCTTACCTATTCCTCGACCCCTTTATAACCACTCCGCGTGTGCAACGCCACCAGTTTCATGAATCCTTCCTTGGAGCCGCTCCTCTCGACCGACCCTTCTCATGGTCACCTACATCAGTCCCGAGGCGTTGTTTTCTCAGTGGCTCCTTCTTCGTCGGCGGCGTGCTTACGGTGGGAGGGGACTCATTCCACCAAGCCCTCCTCGCCTCGGGGCGGAATGGGACCTAGTCTTAGAGCAGCGACAGGACTGCGGAGGTGGGGAGGATGTTTGTGTGGGCGTAGATACCGGGAGGTTTTGGGGGTTTAGGGTAGGAGGGAGGGGTCAGACTAGAATGCCCGCAGATGGTCGATAGTGTCCCAACATTTTGAAGGTTGCGTAATTTTAGAAGGTTGCTCTGTCGTCACTGCTTCCGTCTTAATTTGACCGGTTGCGCAGCCATTGATCGAAATATTTAAATTATAATCGGCCAAGGGCGTGAAAACTTGTAAAAATAAAATAATAACGCTCATCAACTATCCTCCACCGTCCTTGTATCATCATTGCCATCAAAAGTACTGGATCATGTCAATGTGATTTGAAAAACCGCACTGTTGTTTTCTTTGATATTAATAGTCGTACTTCAAAATGCAAAATTCATTGCTTATCGCAATGGAATGATTTTTCCCGATTAGTCATTTCAACTTTGTATGATTATGATCTCAATTTATTCGACGGGAAGGCTTGATTTTTTTATGAATTCACTGGACCATGCAAACGAAGTTACCATTGTTATTTGCTGCTCTTCATGTTCCCTCAACTAAAAGTCAAACAATAATAAAAACATAAATTTAATCAAAATGGAAGTTTGCCAACTGTCGTCGTTCTGCATCATCAATAGTGAGAGGGCAGTATACCGTCCTGAATACCTGTCATGGTGTCGATATTTGATTTTCATAACGTCAACTACCAATGTAAGGGATGTCGACGTGTGCCTCAGAGATGCTTTTCATTGGAACGGGGGTGGATGAATGGATGATTCAACCATCCCGATGGTCTAGGTAATGGGTACACGAAATTTTTGGCATATGAAACACATTCCACGCAGTATTAATTTTGGGCTATACAATATTTTTAAATTACTTCTTCTATGGCCAAATATGAATGACAAACAAAAATGAATTCAATGAAAACATGCTCGCATAAATGACATACTCATTAGATTTGTTGGTTATTTGAAGAGTTGACCGGCAATTGAGGTCATTTGCGCCATGGAGGATAGGTAGATGAGTTGGTGTGGTAAGGGTCATAAAGTAATCGGAGGAAGGGTGGAATGTCACCCGGGGCGTTGTCGGCATTAGACTGCTGTTAACGGAAGATAATAATTCGAGAGTCAGTAAAAATTCAGTCATCGTCATTAGTCATTCAATCTTTAGATTGGTTGGTTGCAGCCTTCTATTCTATCCAGCCCTCCGCTAAATCTTGTACGGCCTTGTAACTCTTCTTTTTCATATCTTGTTTTACCTGTCCTATACATTTGCCCCTCGGTATTCCTCGTGGGGCTTTTCCTTCTATTTTTCCTCCTATTGGGTATGTTCTGTAAAAACACGATGTGGCTCAATGTGTGCACAGAGCTATTGGGCTGTCCATCTTGCCTTCATGATAGTGCTCCATATGGTATTCTATTCTTCTGTTCACTTGTTTCTGATCCTACCCGTCCATTTGTTCTTCAGCATCCTCCTACAGAATCAAGTTTTGAAAGCCTCTATTTTATAAGTATTCAGTCAAGTGTGTGAAAACATATTGTTGAAATAATTTGGGTATAAAACATTTGAATTTTATTAATATGAGCCATCAGCTGTTTTACCCACTTCAAGATTACCCAGCCGTTCATAAAAAGTATCCAAAAAGGAATTGTGTGATGAAATGTTTTTTCAATTGCTCTAAAGGACGGATATCGCTTTAAAATGGAGTAGTGGTGTATCCGCGGCTCAGAAGGTGGACCCCGGCCAACGATGAGAAGGGGGTGTGGTAAGAAGAATAAGAAGGCGAGAAAACTAGAGAGGGAGGAAGCGCCGGAGGAGTAAGATACCTCGGACTGATAAAGGGATAGCAAGTCGGTGTGTGAGGCATCGCGCTCGCTGTGTGCTTTCCTCCCCGAGGAGTAGTGCCATTATCTGTTTCGGTGGGAAGGAGAGTCGCGGGGCGTGGTGGACGCGGGAGGGAGGGATATATAGATAAGGGACTCTGCCGCACTCGGCGTCCCTTCCGACGCCCGCCCGCCGCCTTCTCGCCTCCTCTCGTCCTCCGCCGCTATGACTGCTAGTCGAAATTATTATCAGAGTCTTTTATTTGCTCTCGTGCCTCGGCTCCCACCCACCCCCCTCTCTCCTCCCCCTTCTCCTCTCTCCTTCGAGGTTATCTCAGAAACACCTTTTTGTTTTTCTCGGGCCGCCTCTCGTCCCTCCCCCAGGCCACACTTTATTGAGTTTTTATGTTCCACTTCTGTTCCTCCTTCGCGAGGGTCTAACTCTCGCCTTACTCACATCTCTTGCATTTCATTCCTTTTTCCAATTTCTCCTCAATTATGAATCACTTCCAGCGTTTTTATCTTTTTCTACCTTCCTCCTTGTAAGGTGGAAGAGCTGCTTGGAACATCTCATCTAATTTTTCTGTTTTTTTTATTCAATTTGATTTTTCCGTTTTAGCCTAAAATGCCGGTCTTATCCTTCTCTCCAGCTGTTCAAATTGGTTCAACCTCGTATTGCTGTGGTTATTGCTTTAACTCTGTCACAATATGTTTTATCGCTGTTTTTTTTATTGGCTGACCTCTTTATGTCTCCCAGAAATTATTTTACTTCCCTTGAATTTAGAAACTTATTCCACGTTTGGCGTTGGGTTTGCCTCATACTTTCATTACGTTCAAAAAATCTGTCTACGGGAGTGGTGAATCGTATGATTGCGACGCCCAATGGAGATATATTCCAAATAGATATGTCTGTTCTAGGACATTGATGATTAAACTCTCTGGTAAACAACAAGGCTGAGAACAATGAGCAAATTTTATGTAATTTGAAATTTCGAAGGAAACTCATTGTTACACATTAATTAAAAGAAAATATTTATTTTATCTCGAGGAAGAGAGAACCGATTGTGTAGATTATATAACTTTTAAAATACCTACCTTATTACCTTGGAAAGAACGTAAAGGACACAGAAGAGGTTTATTATCAGAGTCGGAAAGAATTACTTCCATCATAAATTCAACGGCCAAATTGAGGTAAAAGTTATGAGAATATTTGAAGGTCATCATGAAATATTTATCGTAAATGTTGAAGCTAGTATCTGTCCTTCTGAACTACCGCGATCTTAATACACCGTTCCCGATAATTTTCCGGTAGAGTGTTATGTAGTTGGTCAGTTGGATAAAACAAATTGTACGGGAAATAGGAATGCTATTTTTGTCCATTTTCCTATGAAAATTCTGCTGCATAGGATCAAAAATTTAAAGTTGATGGTTGAAACAGCAGCATAAGTGAATGACATAACTCGTGGCGCTTCCGGCTTATACTATTCCTGAAGAGTTATGAAAATAAAAGGAGCAGGTCCTGTTCGAGTTTACGTCGTTCTGCGTGCGCCAGCAAGCTGTATGACCGAGAATTCTGCTAAGACTGAATTCAAAAAGAAAATGCGTCTGGGGATGAGGCGAATAAGCTGAAACAAGTTCATAATCTGCTGCATTAAATTTTGCTCTTCTGAACAGTGGATTAAACATAGTAATCTAGCAATGACCTTTATCATGGATAAAAATATATATAACGGAAATTTAAAAGTATTCTCCTTGCTCTGAATGACGTTTACACTTTTTATTCATTTTTCATTATAAGGTAAAAGCGTCATCGAATCCATAAATTGGAAACTTTAAACTCAAATTAAATGTGATTGCTCGTCATCAAGAGTTTTCTAAGTAATCTGCTTCTTTATTTTTGACATTTCCTTCCAAGCAGATACAAGATTACTTTCTTTAAACACCTCTTCCCTGCGTGTATAGGCACGCTCGGCTGTGGAAATTGCTCGAGGGATGAGTGAGGAAATGACAATAAATATGCATAAGGGACGAGCTTAAAATAATGTCACAGCAGTCCCTACCCCAGTCCCTGCAGAACAGTAGGTTTCGAGTCCCGGGGCTCCCGGCGCGCCGAGAGGGGGGAAAGGAGGCGTCGTCGCCGGGGTACGTATTTCGACGGAGCGCCGTTCTGACCGGCGTCGGTAGGTTGGCTGGTGGGCCCACGGTATAAGGCGGAGAGCGTCGGAGGGCGTGGGAGGGGAAGGAGGGTGATGGGAGGGGCGATCGGAGGAGGGAGGGGGTGGAGGGAGTTTGGCGCGTAGGCGGCGGCGCGCAGACGGGCCGGCCAGTTTGCGGTGAGCTACCGCTGAAGACTGCGGCGTCGACCCGGAACAAGCAGCGGGAAAGTAAGTCTTTCCCCGGTCTCTGCATCGGGAAAAAAGGTTGAAAAAAAAACCATTCGCGGAATATTCATCCCCTCCCTCCCACGAAAAGTTTTAACTGTCTCAGTGTGGTTTCTGTGTGGATCCCTCTTGTTTCTCCTTCTCTCAAGTCGGTCCTGAAGAAGAAAAGTGTGTTTAGATTTCTCCGGCGCGCACTGTGTGTTCTTTAACTTGTGAATATCACTCATAAAGTGTTGGATTAGGAAAAATACTCGACGGGGTTTGGTGAGGAGTTAACAGGATTCCCAAGAGAGACGGGTTGTTTTCCCCGCTCGCTCGTCTTTGTTGGTTTGAGGTGGTTTGATTGTGTTTTTGCAAAAGGCGCACTTCCCTCTCGGAGGCCCCATTCCTCCATTCCACACGCACGCCCCCTTGCAGTCTCCCCGTACTACTATACGTGCTCCCTTTGGTGGTTGAGTTCAACTTTTTGAGGATCCGACGGATTTTGAGGGGGTAGGGTTTGTTGAATAGGGAAGCAAAGAAGAGGCGCGTCTATCTTCAAGCACTCCGGAACGATCCTTGACGCTCTCTTTTGACACTCTTCACTCCCCTTCGACGGGTCCTCCATCCAGCTACCTGTGTTCACTCCGAAGAAATGGGCAAGAAGAACTCGAAGCTAAAACAGGACACGATCGACAAATTGACCAAGGAGACGTACTGTAAGTAGCAAAAAAGGAAATAATTACTTTTTTAAACATATTTTCAAAAATTGATATCATGTCGTGTTTTGTGTCCATTGATTTTTTTTCCTTGAAAGAAACGGTTATATTTCTGAGTGTATTTCCTTTTTGAATACCATTCCGACTGCCCAATTTTTCTTTTATTTTCGTTACTCCTCGTCCCTTTTAGCCGTGAAAACATTTGGGCATTTCACCCTCGCGTGATTTCCGAGTTTTATCCGTGCCATCTCTCTCTTTCTCCCGGGATCGAATGGGTGGAATCGACGACGAAAAATAGAGCGCCAAGATTTGTTATTTAGATGGTCGGTCGTGGTCGCCTTAATAATTATCGGGGTTGGGAGGGGGCGGGGCGGGGGGGGGGAGGGGAGGATAATGGCCGGAATGAAGTCTCGGAGTGAGTGAACGACGAAGTTAACAATCGAGGGGATTTGACTGTTCCCCCACCGATTCTGTCGTCATGCGTCGTGCATTCCGTTCTGTTACGTGAATCGAGCGAGTGCCTTCGTTATCCACGCTCTTTGCTGCTCGCTCTGCGAACTCGGGAGAACAGCGGTGCGAGAAACGCCCCCTTTTTGACTCCTCTCAGCAGGTTCGCAAGGATTTTGCGATGACGCTCTCGGAGGGAGCGATGGGTGAGGGAATTTTGCCTGTGACTCCATGATTTGACTTAAATAGTTTCTTATCCTTCGAAATGTGCAAACCGAATTGCATAGTCGACATAATAGTTTACTGGTGATTCAATAATCGTTTATGAAAGTGGGGATTTTGATTGCGTAATTTATTGCATACCAATTTTATTGAAACTATGATGGAAGGAGCTTTGGGTGGGAAGAATAGCTAAAAAAAGGCTGAGGTAGATTTGTATGAGGCATATTATGAAGGATGTGAAAATGAGGAATTATAAAGAGAATAAGCAGTTAGCAGTAAGAAGGAAGAGAGAGACAGCGTACCACTCGTTCGATTCATGACTTCTGTTGATGAATTCATTGTGTGACCATGGGCTTCAAAATTTATGCGTACTTGATCGAGGGAAGGAAACTCAAGATAAACTAGATTATTTAGTCATCGTGTATGTGTGGTTTTCCGTTGGTTTGAATTGCAGAACCTTCTTCGATTGAATAAAGATAATAAGGGTGTGCCTTCTCGTCGAGGACCAATTTGTTTGATCTGGATCTGCCTCGATAAATTAGTTATCGGATAATTTGGACGATGTTTACATAAAAGGTGGTCTTGGCGTGAAAACTCAGTCTGATAAAGCGTAGCAAATACAGATAAAACTCCATCCCACTCCGGAAGTCCATAAATTTTCTCAAGAGCAATCAATATATCTAGTTTCTGCATGCAAGTTAATTTGACTAATGACCATTGTTCATCATCCTTCAACATTTTGATAGACCGCATTGGTGGTAATAATTATTACTGCGATGAACTCTGTTCACCTCAGTAAACGCTCCCAGAGAATTGAAGGATCTTGGTCAAGTGGTTATGGTGAAACATTTTCTTTCCCTCGGATGAATCAGGAGACGTTTTAAGAAGTCGGAAACATTTCTTTAAATATTTACGTCCACCGTGACCATCCGAGCGTGTGAGTTGCGGCTTCGGTCTGCCGTCCACTTCACGCTGAATTTTCTTGGCATTTCTTATCGAGAAATGGATTGCAGTTTAGCACGCGACGAAATCATTATGCACGGCCCGCGTTTATTTTTTCGAACCAGTCGACGTATCTGCTCAAGTCTTTAGTCACTCGAACTGACCAATGTGCAGCTTACTTTTAAGAGTATTGATTTTATTCGCATTATCGCGGAGGATCGAGGTAAATATAATATGGAAGCCGTATCGCTCATGCAATTGTCGTAATTACATATCATTTTGCTGCAAATGGAGAGGGGGGGAAATCGACATTTGAATGAAATAATTTGGGTTTTTTTTCGAAAGATCAGGTAGTACGGTGAACATTATGCAGCGAAAGATTGTTTTTTCACGTTGAACCTCATGATGACCATATTTAGCATCGATTTCAGAAATGTATTTTTTAGAGAATGAGCTTAATTAACTGGTTTTTCCGAGGATTGATGGATAATTGATCGTCCAGCTCCGACATTTTTTAAAGTTTAAATGAAAAGCTCAATAGAATTATTTTTTATTTCTCTATGCTAGCTAAATGTTTTCACTAACATAAGCCTTAAAGTTTGGCCTTTCCTTTTCTATATTTCGGCTATGGAATGTAAATGCTATAAACTCTTGAGTTTACTGAGTATTTGCCTTCTTCCCTTTTGGCATATCCTTTCAGAGATATGTAGGGTATTTAAAAAAAATCCCTTGTTGTGTATATGAGTTCCAGAGGCGCCCAAGGAATTTCCTTGCCGAACGAGTGAAAGGGGATTTCAGCTCGCAGTTCCATTGGCAGCTAGCTCAAAAGGGAACTTACTGGCAGCCTCCCGAGGAATTCTAGCCATTTCCGTCGCCTTAAAAAATAAACCTCTGCCCTCGAAACAGTCGAAGTCCGCACGTTTCCATTGGCCCGCAGATCCGCTGGCAACTTGGAGACTCTCGCAAGGGTCGGCCCCGTGTTGTTTCAGAGCGCTGAAGGCGGGGAATCCTTCATTTCTCCCTCATCCCTCGCGCAGACAAAGGGCTCTAGTCCGTACCCTCCTGCAGCAGCATCATTCGAGGGATTTCCCACAGCAAAACCCTCTTCCCCTACTTGGCATTTATCGAAGCACAATCTCTTTCTCTCCTCCGTCAAACCACAATAAATGCCCCGAAATCTCAGAAAAGCGCACGAGAGGGTTTGAAAGAATATTTTCCCCGCATCATAATCCATCGAGAAGCACAAGGAAGTCTTGTGGCCACCACGCCCCTCGCTTCCTCATTCCCATATGAACTCTGACCTATCTCCCTGCGTCCGTTGCTTATATTTCCCGCGAGTGTTTTATATTCCCAGTTAAGATCCTCTTTCCTCCTCATCTTCCTCCTCGCCTCCCGCCGCTCTCCGCATTGGATTCTGGGATGGGTAACATTTCGATGCCCTCAAGTTCGGGTTTGTGTTATGTTGGGGGAAGGGCTAGGGAGGGAAGGACGAAAAAGGGATCCATTCCGTGCCTGAACCGCCTCCGGATGCCCCTTCCATGTTTTCACTGTCGGAAATTTTCCCGGGTTCTCGTTTCCGTAAATGTAAGTGGAGATACACTGGCCCTTTCCTCTTTACTTCCCCCCCCTCCCCGAAGTCCCCTGTTTCTTGAGTGATGCTGGAACTGACCCTTCGATATACTAGCCACACGGCGCGTGAGTGATGATGCATGGTTTCATTCCGCGCTTACAAAGTGCCGCATGGCGACCTCTGTCGATTTAATGGCTCTTCCCGTACTGGGAGGTCATAGGTCGCTCTTGTCGATAGGCGTTTATCTGCTGTGAGTTCATTGATTTATTTCGGCCATCTGAACTAGTTGAGCTATTTACGCGGTACCTTCGGAAGTTGCGTGAATCGTGTGAGCTAATTATTTCCGTCAATATTGTACATTTCTCTGGGCGATTGATGCCACGCAAGTGGAGCATTGTGAGTGAACAGTGTGACTGTGAATGTTTCTTAACAAGTGATTTGTAATTTCATTTATCGATGAAAATGACGGCACGCGAGATAAGTGCGCTTTTATATTTAGCGTCGCTGTGGGATTTTATCGTAGTACTCGAGCTGATAATGATCTCAACGTTGATTTAGTTCTCTTGAGTGTGGATTGGCAGTTGAGTGGAATAATAAGATATACGTTAGAGTTTTGGTTATAGTGAGACAATGTGCCTGTATTTATTTACGTGTCCAATTAATGATTTTAGTGATACGTCTAAATGCAACAAAAGTAGTCCATTATAACTGAAATAGTAAACTTTTTTGCTGTCATCAAGCTTTCAAAATGAAATCTTCAAAACAAAAGTTTTTTTCTAATTTTAATCATATAAATGTGCTGCATGGCTCAGAATCGATTATACATAACTACTCCATGCAGAATGCTTCTTTGATTCTCGCAAAAGTGATGTGAGTGAGTTTGAACTTGGAGGAGAAAAAAGGAAAAGCTTTTTAACCATTTTGAGCAACGCCTGTTCATGCCATAAAACGCCTAGTAGTATGAAGCTTTTTATCTATTATTTTTACTAAGTTCATTGAATTTGCCTTCCCCGAAAGGAAACGGCGTAAGGGGTATGCATGTATGTAATATGTGGTGAGCTCTATTGTCTCCTACTATGCACGTAACAGGGTAATGTGCCGGAAGTTACTAAATGATCATATGTTTCGTCACTCACATTGCTGTATGTATATTCCCTTTTAGCACTCAGTGCTTGCAGTCCACCATACATGTGAATTTGAGGTGCCTAGAAGTTGGATGGAAAATGATGCGAATTTTCCTTTTTCGAAACAGTTTTGTAATCAAGACCACGTTTGGCATAATCATGTTTACTCAGCCTTGATTGTACGCAGTGGATTACGTTTTGGCATGGATTCATTATCACCCGTTTCATTATCAAACGTAATCATCCTTAACTAAACATGCTTGGAAAAACCTGTTTGCTAAAGATTTTTCCTTTCAACTATGTGAATCATGAGCATAAGTACGATTAAAATCAACACGAGGAAATAAGTGGAGATGATCTCCCTACAATCTTTGTAATTGCTCTACCTATAGTATTGGCAAGGCTCTCTGTCCGGAATTTGTCGGAGACGGGAAATCGCTATCACACGAGTAAGAGGACTGGCCACTGCTGTCTCAGCCACTCATACTTCTTCGATCAAGAGATGATGCCACCCCAGTGTGATAAATGCGACCTCCCTCATAGCGTAAGGTATCTCCTCGCCGAGTGCGTCAAGTACGCTTTGACACGCGACAGACTCTACGAAAGGGTAGAGATCCTAGCTGATCCTAGAGAGAGATCCAAACTAAAGATCCTAGTAGATACAGCAGCCTATTTAGTTGAAATTGACCTTTTTATAAACTACTAATTGTAAACTTTGAATCCTGACCCAATACTTAAAATCTGTGTTGAAATTTTATTTTATTCATTGGAATCCTAATACAACGTAACTATATTTATTTTTCGATTGGCTTGTGGAGCAAACTGAACTATTTTGTCTAAGAACTATATAAATTAAACCTTGCTTACCTACCTATCAATCATACTGGCAAACAAATGGGAAAGCCTGATGATTCACTACATTTCAGGATTTTTTTACGATCAACCTGAAGTCGTAGTGTGCGTTTCATTTTATCTCAGGTGTTTTTTATTAGTGATGATTGGTCTGCTTTAATGTTCCATTGAATTCTTATCTCTCCCAGACGCATATTTTTCTTCGCAGACACCTTCTACGCAGTGGATGGACTTCGTTCCTTCCACTGCGTATTTCTTTTATACCTGGTAACACCGCGTATTAGTAAATGGTTTACATCAGTGTGTTCAGTGAACTATAGGGCTTGGGATGTCTCTTAACATTTCATGGGTATTTCCTTTTTTAAAACACAGTGAATTATTACATCTGAACGTAGTGTAGTTAGTGGTGATCATTTGCTTATTGTACGATATGAAAAGAGGAAATTTATAATTTATTTGGTTTCTCAGCAAACGGCTGAATCATTTTTGTTCCTTTGCCAGCGGTATCATATATTTCTATAAGCATTGTTTGCCCTTGCGTAAATATATGCCATTTATACTCTTTTAATTTGGAGAAGTGGAAATATATTATTTATTCTGGGCTTTGATATGAACATATGTTGGTAAAAAGTCTCTCCAGCCAATTTGGGAAGTTTAGGTCAAACATGATTGCTGTGATCAATTAGTTGCAAAGTTATTTAGGCTTTTTTGCAAAATTAAATTTTAGGCGTGGAGTTTTGGTAACCGGAAATTCAAATGAAAATTTTTTTTCTCGTTTTAAACTCATAGGAAACAATTCGTCCGAAACAGCTTTGTCACTCAGTTGAAATAAATAATGTAACTTTTTTCAAATGTTCCCATTTTATCAGTTTTAGCAATTAATGACTGATGTCATAATGATGGATTATGAAGGAATGAAGTGGACAGCTAGAGAGAGAATGGAGTAAGGATCTGCAATAAACTAATTTTTGGATTGATGAATGCTGATGATAAAAATGAGGAATTTAAAATCATTTTTTCTGAAAAAGTTACGGTAAATAGCTTCAGTGCCGCTCATGAGACTCTTAACGAGTATCATATGAAGAACAGGGAAAAGATGTACGTGCTTGTATATGGTGTGAGAAAGAATTTGATGAAAGGGGTCTTCTGACTAGCGCTTCTGCATAAGAAAATTCTGTTATGATTCAGTAGCCATTGTACCGTAAGACGATGAGTGAATGTGTTCGTTGAAAGTAGTGCTGACAACGTCCAACATAATTTGAAATACGCAGCAAAAATCATTTGAAGTCAATCGAAATGTGAAGTAACTTGTATCGTGAGTTATCAACGATTTTTATATATACTATTCTGTTTATTGAAAGGAAAATTCTAGTCATTGCGTAACCGGAACGAGGGTATATGTTTATCAATATGTGTCTATTAAATTTTAATTGTAAGATTTTGTTTCACTAGCACTTTAGAAGGTAACAATTTTAGAAATCCCTAGCTTTGAAGGAAAAGTTGTCAGAAACTTGCAGTAAATAAATAAATAACTTATGCTGTGTTCTTTCATTTCCACTTCTGGTATTTAATCGCGCAGTTTGTATGCTTATTTTATTGTTTCACTAAGCGATGCCAATTGGAAAGAATACACACTAATGTGAAGAAATTTTTGTCTGGAGCTTACCTTAAGGGTGATATGCCAGCGGAGACAAGCTCCGATTCCCACCCCAAATTCTTTTTCTAAAACTAGTAGAAGAAATCTACCTATTCCTGTTTCTTGTATAAAAAATACACTCCCCGTATCTTACGTAAAAATTACATCTACTTCAAAATAATGCGGCTTCATTTAAACAGTGAAGCTGAGCAGGTGGATGTACGCCAATGGAATAATCTATTTCTGAAAATATTTGTTAAGATGGTTCCATTAGCTCTTACGGACTTTTCAGCGTAATCGGACTTTATTTTTACGGGATGATTTTTTTGGCTCCTGAATACTATTTTGAGAATGGCCGAATTAGCGCTTGAAGTTCAAGTGTACATCCGCACAAACTGTCCCCTGACATATATATAGCCGCTCGCAGAAATGAAGTGCACGCTATCTATCGGTTGTATGAGCGCGGCATCAATATTATTTATTAGCTTTTCAGATTTGCCTAACCTCGGAATTAAAACGTACGTATAGTAATATAAATTATTCTTTCGAAATACAAGTAATGAAAAAGTGTATTCTGGAAGATTCTTAGGCTTGAGGGCACTGAACGGGAATCACAAGAAATTTTTACCTGCTCGGACCTCGAATCGAACCCCCAGCGAGCGCTAACCGTTATTTCGACGGCCCTCGGACTCGTGGACCCTCTCTAGCCCTCGCTCGACCCTTCCCTGCGGGGGGGTGGGTGACCGCTCAAGCGACGCTACACCTTAGTTTATAACTTTATAAAGTTAATAACTTTATAAAGTTAATAACTTTATAAAGTTAACAACAAATATCGCTCGCTCAGTGGCTGCTTCTGGATCATCTTAAACGGCTTGCACGACCAATTCGCCACCTGCTGCGATTCTCAAATTGGTCTCAACTCCTCCAATGAAAGTTCTTAAATGTGATTTATCGGACTTGGAAGTGCTGCGACAGTGCCTACTGCACACTACTAGATTAAATATTGGCGGCTCTAGCCCACTTGCGCTCGCTCATATAGTGTTATACTTCCTATATATCCTATAGTGGCTGGTGAAGAAGTGGCAACTATTTAAGAGTAATTGATTATGTTAGTTTCATGTGTTAATATTTTATTATTATGTTTATCATTGAAAGGTGCACACACCCTGCATAGCTTCCGTCTACTTCCGAGAGCGTTGATTACTGAAATTTTCCGTCTCAGTTTTCAAAAACATCTTTTCACTTCATGTTTTTACTAAATTCCGTTCAGACCAAGGGGGTTAGAAAAAGATGGAGGCGACAATTCACCTTACTTTGATAGCCAATGCCGTCATTATAGGCATGATGTTCAGTTTACTCTGACTTACGCTACCGGTGGCCTGAATGGCCACGAGCACGTTTGGTCCGAAATCCATCCCATGCACCCCTGTTCTTGCTTCATCCTGGCCTTGGAGCGGTGTATGGCCTCCTCTCCTCCATTTCCTTTTAGCCTCCTTTGTTCAGACGCATCATAGAAGCTAGAAACCATCGCCAGTGAAGTTACTCATTCGTAGATAAAAGCGTTACTAGTGAACCTGTTCTCACATGGGCAACTTTCCACTAGCGTTTTGAGTTGGCGGCTTAGAGAGTGGATAAGGGGTTGGAGCGGTGAGCGTCGTTAGTCCCCCGTTTGTGGATTCCCCCGCGGTTCGCTCTCTCGCATCCCCCGTTCTTCATTCTTTTTCGCTCTGGTCGGCCCTTGCGCTCTCTCAGCCGTAAGAGAGAGAGAGAGAGGGGTAGCGGCGGCGCGGTGCGGCCCATCGCAGCGGTGACATCGATTGCGACTCCCGGGAGACTACCGGAGGAGGGGCCCGGCACCCGCGGACGCCGCGCCGCCTCCCGGAGGGGTGCAAAGGCAGAAACGAGTGACATGGGGGTGGGCTACGGAGGTCGAGTTTTATGTCGGGGCTACTTCCCACCTCGAGGGCCCGGATTCGAATCCCGGCAATGTAATGTAATTTGCCGGCCCCGGAGGCGGCGAGGTAAAGTCCTCGCCTGCCGATCCAAAGGTCGCGAGTTCGAATCCCGCCTGGGTAGGATATTCACCTCCCAGGGAATGGTTGTGTGTGCTCGTATAGGTAGTAATTGGCTTCGGCTGTTGCCTGTATAAACATTATTATAATTACCTTATCCCTTTTTGGGTGCTACGTGGAGAGAACCTCAAGTTTAGCGCTCCATCCATCAGCTGGGATATTATAGCGTGGACCTCTTGGCGCCTTCCGTTTAGAGTAGGTCACTACCAACGATGGGTTTTTCTTCGCTCTTTACTCCGTTTCCCACATAGGTAATCATTCACTTTTTATCAGATATGAATATATTAAGATATTATGTTTAGTGCAATAGCCTGTTGTACATGTTAATTTGCTTCCAAACAACCCTAAACATGGTACATAACTTAATGATTGCGTTCTCTACTCGTTTTTATGTTGTTTTATGTATGCAAATATTTTCCAGCCTTTGGGGTAAAATGGCTGCTATGTTTCTGTCGTAGCAATCAGTGTTTTACAGTTATGATGAGATTTTTCTTAATTTTTTATACTTATTTATTTATTTATTTAGCTGATGAGACTTCATACTTCTTTCATATTTCCTAGTGAGTCATTTAATTTCAAGTGAGAGTGTGATTACTTTCAGTCTTTCGGACACCGCTAGAGTTGCATATTTTACAATACAGGTCAATGTTTTAGGGTATGGATATTAAATTTTCTTTGAACCGATAACATATGCAGGGAAAGTAAATTTTGGCCAATAGAGTAGTGGTCCCTCGGGTGAAATAGATGGTGTGGGTGCATATTTTATGTACTCATTAATGTTAAGGTTTTCCTTGTTTTTCAGCTTTCATTTCTTGGGAGACCTTTAGAAAAAGTACGTCTCTTGTAATTCAAGAGGTAGGACCGAGAAAAATTCCTATGGGATTTAGAATAGCTTGAATTCCTCGTAGAATTTAGCCAGCTCGTATTCGTATTGCCTTCAGCAAACTTTCCGGTTCTCAATGGCTTCGTTTAACTTCCGCTCCTGCGTGCAGTGAGAAATGTTGGAATAAGAAAGAAAACAAGCCGTCTGAAGTACGTTGCTTACTCCTCGACTTTTTACTTTTTTTCAGTCGTATTTTAATCGCATGGAGCATTACCATTTCTTAGGTTAATGCATCAGATTCATTTAGTGTCTCATACTTCCATTTGTCCACACAATAGCACAAACTACGAGGTGATACCCAAACATTTTCGACATTCGTCAATAGATCAATTACACCACATATGGACCTTATTAACCACCATCACCTTGGAAGTACTCCCCTTTGGAATTGTATGTTCAGATCCCAGCGATTCTTTCAATTATTTAATGCCATCTGGAAGTCATTTTTTGTGAGCAAGTTTAGGGTCACCTGCGATTCGACTTTAATTTCCTCAACTGTCTCACATCTTTGGTCTTTTGACTTGAATTTCATCTGAGGGAACAAAAAGAAGTAGCTCTGAGCTAAATCGCGCGAGTAGTGAGGATGAGGAACTGTGGTTGTTATTTTTTCACTAGATCTCAGCACACTTTCTTTCCATCACTCCACAGCTGAAATATGACATTAGCAGCGTTCTTTCTCATAGTGAGTTCTTCCAACAAAATCCTCTGGCATGAGTCACACGATGGTCCAATAGTGATACTCACTTCGTAAACTGTCTGCGATCTTCCATGAACGCAGACCGGAAAGCAATGACATTTTGAGGCGTAATTCTGGCTGATGGCCGTCCTGAACGCTTATCATTTTCATCCAATATTCGACCATGTTTAAAACTCATATACCACTCGTAGGTGTAGAAATGGCTTTAAGTTTTGACTTCAAATGCTTGCCTCGACATTTGACGTGTTTCTGCAATGGTTTTCCCTAATTTTAAGCCAAAATTAACGCAGACGTGCTGCCTACTCGCATCCGTCATCGCAATCGCGAATTCGCAATGGAAGCAATACGCAACAATGAAAAAGCTCTCACATATGATAAACACGATCAACAAGAATGAAGCCACTAGGCTCAGTACTGTAGTGTTGGGCAAAAATTTTCAGTAATCGATTAATCGTATCATATGATAAAATTGAGGCATAATCGGTTCAGGAAAAAAATCGGGTTGAAATAATCGGTTATGTAAATAATCGGTGAATAATCGTATGATTCTTGAGAATCGGTAAACAAACATTCGGCTCTAGAAAATCATACGATTATTATCCGATTCTTTTGTAAGCTAAATAATCGGGTGATGAACGAAATGCGCACCGATTCTCGGTATAATCGACGAGGTTATGTGATGAGTTGAGAATCGGCAAAGATTCATACGATTAATATGACGCATACGATTCTTTGCCGATTATTGGAGCAGAGTAAAATGATTAGAAATAATCGTGTCGTGAACGTCGAGAATGCGCAACAGAAATCGGCGTGTGTTGAGTCTCGACAGTAATCGACGCTCGTGGATCATGGAATACATGGAATATGCGAAAAGAATCTGTAAATAATCGTATGATTTTTTGAGCTGAATAGCAGGGATTTAAATAATCGTGGTTGGTGCGAAACGTCAAGCGAGGAGCGTCTATTCCTGTATATAATCGACGCTTGTGGGGTTGATTGATCTTAATTATTAAATGAGTTATTTTATTTCTAATGGTCACAGTGGTAAAAAGTGGTGTTTCCACATGTCTTAATCCTTTTAAAACATATTTGACAGGATGCAGTCCCCTCGTTCGAATTTCTCTGAAAATACTTCCACAAATGGCTTTTTATAGGAGGCATGTCACTTTGAGTCTCTCTAAATATTATAATATGAGTATCTTCCCAACATTGTAATCCAGAGATCAAGTGTTGAGAAGTAATTTTTGGATAGTAATTGTTTGCGATCAACTTTCTATAAAGAGTAAAAAAGTTTGACGCCATAACTCAGTCATAATGCAATCTTGTCTTTGCAATTATAATGGTAATACTTCCACAAACGGTCAATACATGGAGCCATATCAATCTGACATTTTTTTATAAACATTTATTTGCGAAGAAATATCACGAAAAATGTCCCGGGATCCACAGTGTTCGAGAAATTATTGGATGGCAATTGATCAGTCGATTTAGTTCATTGTTGGCCATCATAAAGATTCGTCGACAGAGTCGGCAAAAAGTTGTCTTTCATAAACCCTTTCCTCAACGAATTGGACGGACGCCGATCACGCTGATTCTTCATTAATTATACTTTTAATCATATATATTTTCTCATATTTTTTAATCCTTCCCATTACTAATAAGAATAGTTTTTCAGACACCATATATATCTCCTAACCTCTCGCCTAGTGTATGAGTACGCCAACTTTTGATTTGTTTCTTCTCCCGCCAATTCCATTCAAATAATCGATTATACCATAATATCGGATGCACATATTCAATCCAATAATCGAAAGAATCGGAAGCAAATAATCGATTATGACGAAGAATCGATTATTTTTACCCATCACTACTCAGTAGTACACAATGGATGTATAAAGTGGCAACCGGCCGAGTTTTGTCGGTTCACTCGCGGCGTACGAATTTCGGTAACTTTTGGGTAGCACCTCGTATATGAATGGGATTAAAATATAATACTGACCTATATATTCATGTTTAGTATTTAAATGTTTAGGCCCAAGTAGACCGCGGGTAAATAAGCTGAAGCCTTTGTCTACTAAGCTAGAAACTTGAAATTCGATTCCGGTCAAGATGGGTTTCCTTCTTCATTCCTATTTTGCCTGCCGTTACTTTATTAACCAATCCGATATTAAATTCTTCATTAAAAAAAATAATTCTTCACGTAGATCCCTTTCGAGTCATTAGTATGCCGATTTATTGGTTGGGGAATCAGAATATTAACTCGGTTTTTATGATTTTTTCATACTGTTTCATAATATAGTTTCATAGCATTTTCGGATATGCTCGATTTCTTCTAAGACGTCTATTGATAATTATTATTAGGATTTGAGAGCACTGCTTGTATAAGGTGGGGGGTTTGGGCTTTTCTTGAAGTATTTACCTGAGAGCTCTACTATTTGTCATCTTTTACTAGTTGGTTAACGTGCGGAGAATTGTAAGCTTACCCATACAGAAAAGTACTCCGTTGATTGTGCTGGGTGTTTCTTATGATAGCGAAAACCGTGCGTAGCCAGCGATCAAGGGATGTTGGCGTATCTTTATCCAGCGAATTCTTTCCAATGGCATTTTTAAAAAAATGAAAATTTTAATGAATGAATGAAATGGATATAGTCAACTGACTTTCAAGCATACGTTTAATATAGTGGTGATATTGAAGTATTATAAATTTGAAATTTTTATTCGTTTTGGCTACTGAGTTGGAAGCATGTGATAAGTAAAGTAGTGAAATGGTGGTATTATAATTTGAAAACGATACAGTATTACACCCTTTACATTTTGGTTAATTATATGCATTGCTTTCCATTATTTTTGAGAACTGACACTGTGGTCAGCTGTTTTAGGAGTGTCGACTCATTACATTCAGTTACTGCGGGTTTAAAAAAGAATTATTTTGCAATTTTTGTCCTTTGAAGCCTTATTTAATTCTCAGCGTATAGCTTATTTGTCGACTCCGGTCTGATTCCCATATCCTTCGAGCTTACTATTTTTTGAAAAGAAAATTAACCTTCTTGCTTTGTGATTTTTTATCTCATACCATGTGTCACAAATTCTAGTTTCCCTAAAATGGTACTTTTGCTACCCGTTCTTTTTGTATTTTCTCTACTCATATCGCGCAGGCTTTATTTGGATATTCTCTATCATCCTTGCTTTGAATAGAATTTAAAATTCGCTGCTGTAGTATATGCAATTACTTTTTTGATGATAATTTGAAAACGGTCAAATAAGTCCATTTATAAAATCTAGGGAACATGAGCTCTTAGGCCTCTTAAGGTTTCAAGTTGAAAAAAATCTGTAATGGCCGTAATATATTACGGCCATTGGAGATTTTTTTAAACTTGTGAAGTCCATTTATGTATTTATTAATCAACCACTAAACTCATTTCAAGAGTTTAAAGACCGAGGTTTCTAAAATGGATCAATTTATGATGTTCCCGACCGAATGCCCTATCGGCATATTAATTATTCATAAATATTATGTATGCAGTATTTTTAACAGGAAAATTGTGAGGATTTAGACTCCAATCGTAAATACTTAACTCGCAGCTATTGTTTCTCCTTTCAGTGTACTGATTTTCTAAAAACTAACCCTAGATCCGGAATCGCACTAATGATAAGCTGCGCTTTAGGACTTTGACCACGGGTGGAGCATTTAAGATCGCCTTCGCCTTCTTTCTCGGCAATCGTCGAGGTTTGATTCGTAGACTTCGAAAAATATCAATCCTATGCATGGCCATTTAAATTTGCCTCAAAAACCGATGATGCATTGAAGAAGGCAATTCCTCATCCCGCCTCAAAAGTGGTTCCATCAGGAGAATAGTTTTTGCATTCGATCGTACGCCGTTCGGCTGTTCGTATTGCGTTCATCGTAGAGTGTGGAGTGGGGGGACAGTGTACCTCGGGTTGAATGGAGAGTTTCACTTTCCTCTCCCTCCCTTTTTAATTTCGAACTCCTCGCTGCGGAGTTTTCATGTGTCAGCCGCAGGTCTCTCATAACTCGAATGTCAACCAGAAATTGAAAACAAGGAAAGCCCGCTGGATGTCGTATTACTACAAGTAGCCTGTTTTACGCCGGCAACGGCAATGGGAGATTCTCTGGAGAAAATAAGGGTTCACCCAAAACTGGAGACGATGGAAAGGTAATAATGGCTAGACGGTCGATGCTAATACGGATAGTAAAAAAGTTGTTATTAGGATAGTCAAATGAAACTGAAGACTTTCGCGCTATTCAGGGGGGCTATTCTGTATGTTCTCAGAATTTCCGAGCCTCGAAAGTGACGAAATTTTGACGTCACAGCCTCTAAAATTTCAAATAGGGCCATTCAATAGTTGAGATTTGTCGGGGGCTGTGACGTCAAATCCACGGACTTTCCGAGGTTTGTCCGTGTCGAGTCCTTTCTGAATAAGGCCCCAGGTAGGCTGAGTAGTTTTGAACGAGGGAGATTCTATAGAGAATGGAGGAAGAGAGGAGAGAAACTCGACTACGGTATTAGCCCACTGAATGCCACCAAGGGGGTTACGATTTTATATTTCGACTGACGGCAAGAATAATGACCTTGCTGTGCTCTCTAAATGATGAGTAATGAGGTGGGGGTATTCAATCGAAAAATCCTTACACTACCGCGATTCAAACTCGGATCCTAAGAAGTGAAAGATAATGCCGAAGCCACCACAAGGACAGTCAGTGGAAGAGGATACTGAAGCCACCACTACGGCAGTGGAAGATTTAAATTTAGCTGGTATACCCTTTTTAGTGCAAATATTTCGATAAGTTAAGAGATATAACTTGAGATATTATCAATCGATGATATTGATTATAGTTTTTCTCTCTCAGAATTTGAAATGGTAACGGTAAAAAATCTAGAAAATTTTTTGTCGCATCTAGAAGCACATTCAGTCGATCACTCTTTTGCTAGTTTTCCGCTCACCATGCCACACTCGTCATTAAATGTCTTAATGCTTGGTGTCATTTCCCTCTGCCTTTCAACCTGTGTGTGACCTACAGGCTACCACGATAATATAATGATAATTGTATTTCGCTCGCGCGTCTAAATCTCTGAAGTGAGACGGACTCATGCTCTTTTACTTCCTTGACGTATCTATTGAGTCAAGCATGTTTTTAGCCGCTGTACATAGACTCAAATGTTTATGCTTAGGAATGGCTGACACCTCTAGTACGTAACGTTATTCTTGCCTGCCAGCCTCTCCTGCAGGTGCTCTGTTGATGCAGGCTTTACATTTTTCCCGTCAGAATTGCATTGATCTGGCTCACGTTAGCATGACAACCTTTAGGATAGCTTGGCTCAACCCGTTGCATTTCTTTCCTTTCTCACTCTTTGCTCCAATGCGCTATTTTTCTTTTTTTTAATCCCTTGTCTTAGTTCTGACATTGCTCAGCCTTGAAAACGTAGCTCTCCTCCTCCCAGCTCTTCTTCTCAACCACCCGCTCTCCCCGTTCCGAGAGAGGGGAGGGGGACGGGGGGGAGGGATGAGAGCTCTGTACATTTTGAAAGCAAACAGAGTGAGGACAGTGTGAACACGGGCACGGCGCCGCGCGACGACACCAACGACGAGGCTGCTGGGGAGTGAGGAGCGGAATGAGAATGGAAAGAAAGCGTTCTGCCGAGATCAGCGGCGGCGCTCACGATGAATCTCCTCCTCCTCTCTTCTCTCTCGTCATGTGAGGGAGCGTATTTAACTACCGTATGGCGGTGATTTTTTGGCGGAACGATAATGTGACGTAATTGCCGGCCTCGGTGGCGGCGGGGTAACGTCCTGCTCGCCTGCTAACCCAAAGGTCGCGGGTTCTAATGCCGCCTGGGGAGGATTTTTCACTTCCCAGGGCATGATTGTTTGTGATTTTCCATTTTTGAATGTTAATACCCCGATATAAATGCCAGCGAGAGCTGTTTTCGGTGGTAAATAAATAAAAAAATAATAAATCGGCGATACGGATCGATTATCGGTTTTCGGTGTCCAACTTGACAACAGCATCGCAATGAGTTTGGCAAATTGACTTTTTTGGTATGTTCTCTTAGCTAAGGACATAGATTACATTTGTTCAGTCTTTGCATTTAGCGGATTTAAGTTGTATGCACAACTTCGACTTCTTCCTCTTCTAATATGCATGTGTTTGGCAAATTGTGTCTTAACCCGTTGACTTAGTCTTAACTTTTTTCGTAGATTTTCGCAGTTCATTTTAATTTTGGTAAGTATCTTTTGGTTTTCTGCGATTTAACTAAACTTTTTTAGCAACAGTTTCGCCGTGCTATTCTGCCGGCTTCGTCAGGCATTCTAAATCAACAATGAAAAATAAATAAACAAACTTAAGTGGTTATTATGTACAGCATGATTAATTAATACTTTAGTTTTTCAAAAGTATTAATTAATCATGCTGTACAAACATAATAACCGCTTAAGTTTGTTTATTTATTTTTCATTGCTGATTTAGAATGCCTGACCAAGCCGGCAGAATAGCACGGCGAAACTGTTGCTAAAAACGTTTAGTTAAATCGCAGAAAACCAAAAGAAACTTACCAAAATTAGTCTTAACTTTTTTGGTAAGCTCTATTAGCTCAGGACCTATATTACATTTGTTCAATATCTCTGCTGAGAGAGAGCTGAGAGGTATTTAGTGGATTTAAGTTGTATGCACAACTTAGACTTCTTTTTCATTTAATATGAATTATTTAAGGGCAAATTTATATTTTCGCTCATTTCTCATGATGAGAATAACCTCCTTCGTCTTAAGCGCCCTAAATCTCTAAGAAAACATAAATAGTGCACTATGATGTATTAATAGCACTTACTTTTAAACCACATATTGGAGGAGGTAATAGGAGGCTTTTAGTTCCCTTACCCAAGCCCAATATTTCGATTTTCAAAAGATGTTTCCTTTATAATGGCCCTAAATCATTTAACGAACTTCCACGCCCACTAAAAACAAATTCAAGTTTACCTACCTTCCTTAATAATTTAAAACATTGGCTCCTTTGTTTCGAAAATGTGGAATACTTATCAATGTAGCTATTTTGCTTTGCTCAACTCCGATCTTTTGATTCGAATTATTCTGTATTCTTGTATTATAACCTTTTACTTTTATTACATTATTCTGTATTCTTGTATTATAACAGTTTGATCCTCCTAAATGTTCTATATATATGTATGTGTATATGTATATATTGTGCAAATTTTTTGTACTCAATTCATACATATTTGTTGGTTACATTTTGTTAATTTTTTTTTTATTTTTTATATTTTTATTACGCCTTGTTTTGGAATGTTAAGTATTTGAATTCTAACACTTTAGTTTCTGATGGTAGCTTTTTTCAGGTTTATCCTTGTAAGCTACCTATAGCTCAATTTATTTATTCATTGTATAAATTATGTATGAGTTTTTGAGCATTACATATCTATCTATCTATCTAATAGTGGTTCTAAGAAAAAACGTCAATCATATGGTTCACAAGTTGGCGGCTCATTTGGTGCAGTATTTTGAGATAGATTTCTATCATTTGGTGGAAAGATTTTAGCGGGGCACATAGCATTCACATATTCACCATAATTGATATAGACCACTACAACGAAGGCTGTTGGGGCCGCTTTTATGTACTTCTACGAGCGGTAATCGAACAGAGAAGCGAAAGCCCGCCCGCATGCTTCGGCCGTAGTTGGTAAACTCTCGTTTCGATGGCGCGCTACTATTTCCGAAGCAGCGGTTATACCGAAAGTGCGTCTCTGGGGATTGCGGGAGGATCACCCGCTTGGCTTTTGGATGTCTCTGCCACACTTGTTCCTGTCCGCTCGGAATGCCGAGAATGGAGGTGTGGAGGATGGATAATCCTTACGTAGTGTGCTTCATTTTCCTCCGAAGTTCCCCCCCCCTCCCCCATTGGTAGTATATTGGAAAGTAAAACAGCGATGCGAAAATAAACGATGCATTTTCGGAGAGATTTGGGCTGTTGTGGAACGTGTTTTGCTTGCTTCGTAATACGCAAGCTGAGCACTAAAGTAATTTTAATGATAATAATGTAACCTCTTCAAACGAGGATTATTTTAAACAAATAATTTTGAATTCGCACGTCGTCTGTTATTGTTTATGTAGACTTTGGACGACCATGACATTTTAGGAGTTGCTGAGTAATGTTAGGCCACTAATAAGCCAATGTATCGTTGTTGTCTCTCCTGCTCAATGAAAATATATAGCCTCCTCAGAGCCACACGGTAAGATCATTCTAATTTCAGAATTTGAAAACAGTGAATTTATTCAAATTCCCGTGTAATAGACATGTTATAGTTATGACTGGCATCATAGTTTAGTCACCTTTGGCGGTAAGCACTCACAGCAAAATAGTAGCAATATTTGTTAAGGAATTCATGCTGGGGAAACGGTAAATTGTTTTAGGTCACTCCTCATTTGAAATGCGCACACGTTATGCAGTTAAAATATGCATACTCCCGTGTTCATAATTTAACTGATACATAACTAATATAGGTATACAAATCCATACATTTTTTTTACCGAGTGTGCTTATCTGAATGTATGTTTTTATTTTTCCTCTGGCATGGGAAAGTAAATTCGGCGTTTAATTAGGACTCATTCCTGAAACTAAGCCTGGCGCATTTTTATCGCTTTTTTTGCCGGTCGTCGAACAAAGAGGGATAACGAGATAGTGTCCTGAATATTAGTGCCAGGGCCAATTTCAGATGTTTGGCAGCGTAGCATTATCATCTGCTATTTGAAAATGTCAAGTACTCATACCTATTTTTACCCGATGTCAAGACCAAGGGATTTCTTTAATGAAATGTCAGATGGCTTGTCCCTACCCCTAATAAATACCGGATTTTAGGCAGTCTGTGAATTTTTATTTACGTTTTCTTATGAGAAGGGAACGTCTGCGTAAAATCACGCGTTGAGAGTTGTTAACGTTGAGTTGGAGGACTCGCTTCCCAGTATATTTCAGAACTTGAAATGCCGACGCTTAATTTTCCTCTGCTCAGAATTATGTTTACCTGCAGGAAAAATGTCGACTTCTCGTCAACTCTGAGATGAATCCGCTTTAACAGCGAGAAGAGCAAGGTACGGCTCAATCATTTGTGGGAAGCAATTCTGTGCTGAGAGAAGCGAGATTCTAGCAGAATAATTAAATCAAACAGGCGAGTAACACGTGGCTCGCAGTTCGTGATGTTCTTACTCAAAGCGAGATCCTTTAAACCTAATGGTCCTTATCTAAGATAATCGAAAATGCTTGTATCTAAATGAGACTTATAATGCATAGGGAGATTATTGAAAGTTATTCATATACTCTGGTTATTTTTTGAAATTTACTAAATGATCGCTACTTGCATAACATCCTCTCCAACCTAATGTGAAGTTAAAAATTAAGTATTTCTATAATACATTTTTCGTCCTCTGCAGCGATGCAGGGCTGATTGCATTTTATGCTTTAGAATTAAAGCAACTTCTTCTTTAGAATGAAATTTAATTACGCGTAAGGAATACCTACTATCTCAGTTCTACGTTGCTTTGATGCCGTTGCCGCACTAATGGATAAAAAAGTGAGGACTGGGCTAACTGCAATTTAAACCCGCGCAAGAGCCGTTTGTTCCAGTCCTAATATTCCTCGGGATCTTCATAACGGAATCCTTAATTTGAGATTCCGCTCGGATGTAGAGGCCTCCTCCTTGCTTCGCTCTTTTATGTGAATGCGAGAGGGTGGAGTGAGTGCTTTTTTTCTGCTCCCGTCCTCTGCGCGAGGAGAACTTGGGGGTTGTGCGCTGCAGTGATTCCTTGAATTAAAGAAGAGGCGTTCTTTTTCTACGGGAATGAAAAGCGGAGCGGTAGGCAGGGTAGGTTGAGGACGTAGGCGGGGAGAAGAGGAAGTGAAAACTACTGCTTCATTTATTCATTGCGCGGATTCCCCACTTCTTTTCGATGCGCTCGGTTCGAAAAACGTTGATATTTATTACGTAAGCTGGTGTTGAAAATTAATTATTTAAGAGCATTTGAACGGCAGCGAGGTTCACTCTTGTGTGTGTGTGTGAATGTGGGTCTATGGATATCGTTTTCTCATCTCATGAGAAGCAAGCTTTCGACTTTTTTATAATTCAATTAGCTAACACCTGCACCCCTAGCGCCAGTTGAGAGCCTTTTAGGATGGAAAATGCTTGCCGTTGATTCTCGAGGCCAGGTGACTTTCGCTGTAAAAACCTAAACTTTGTGTAGTCACGTATCACAATCTCGAATCAAACATCGACTGACTTCCATTGTGATGTGTTTTCAGCTACGGTGGTTCAATGTTTTGTTGAGTTTGAAACGTAGTCATAAGTCATCCGCGGTTTTTGTTTTCATCGGAGAACGGATGCATTCATATCACCGTTATGGTGGCCTGTTTACACCTTGCACGTAATTGAAATGGTCTAACGAGAACAAGTGCTCGGAATCAGAACGGTGGCAATTAGGTGTGCGTTTACTCATGCAATCGCGCTACTGTATTATACGTGTTTACTCAATGCAATTTTGAAGACTCATGCGTTGATGCATCTATACGGACCATTGCCTGCTCGCCTCTCGTCAGTTGGTATTTTGGCAAATGCGCCGGTAAATATGCGAAATGAAATAAATATAAAAAGTTCGAGAAAGTGCTCGCATTTTTCCTTTTGGTATATATTTTTGGGTCAAAAGACATACAAATGCATGATTGCATGTTACATGATTTTTCATCGAGCTTTCAGTTTCAACAACGTAAGACTGTATTTGAAGAAGTTTAGAATGAGGTTACCACTTTCAATGGTTAGAAGCAATTGTTCTAGAGAGAAGAAAATTGTGAGAAACAACGCAAGATTGAAAATAAAATGCAGATACATAGGGCGTCTATTGATGTTTTTACTTTATAATCACCTGAAACATTAATGGAAATTTCAGCCCATATTTTATGCACAAATGCTATTGATTTTGCAAATATTCTTAAATGTATAATTGTGGAGGTAAGCGAAGGCGGAACAAATCTATTGGATGATATATGCACTTAAATGAAATATACGTATTATAAAAATAAAATTAAGTATAGTTTTCTTTACCTTTAACTTGGGTAAACATCAATTCCATTCATTCAAGCCACAATGTAAATGTTTCTATAATAGTATACTATTTTGCGAGAGTGTCGTTCTTTTTGCTTCGTTCGCGAACACCCCAGAACGTCTGCAAGAAAACAATTTGAATAACTGTTGTTTCAACTTGCAGAGTCTAAACGTAGCCGGTAATAACCTTTTGTTTTAGCTTCAAAAGTTTTAAACGAACAAATGTGTAGAACCAAACATAAAAATATTCTTTCTTCATCGATTTAGGATAAGATGGCATGATTCTGTTTTAATTGGTGGCCATGTCTTGTTCATATTTAAATTACGATAACTGTGGTAATCCTGTGTCAGTCTACTGGAGTTTTAGATCTATTAGTAGGTGCAAGTATAGTGCAGAAAAATTCCAGTTCATCCTCACGCGCATGAACGCTTGCGTATGAACATATCAAGTTCTTGTCTCAGTGTAACGCTTATCACATATTGTACTACGTTGTAGAATAATCAGGATTTTAACTTAAATCAGGTATGTTATATTTCCCGTAAAATAATTCCGTATAATTTTATTACATTTTAAAAACTATTAAGTTTGCTAAGAGAGTGATAGAGGGGAGAACACTGGGGAAGCGTGGAAGAGGAAGAGGATAGGAATTCTCGACGAAATAAGAGGAGGTAGAAGATATGAAGAATTGAAGAGGGATCTAATAGCGCGCCATCCTTAGGAGGGAAAGCGAGACAATGTCTATGAGGTTGGGATGCAGAATGGGGACTGTCCAAGAATCTACCAATCAGCTAGTAGAATACTTTGACTTTGAAACTCTATCATCGGATTTAAACAACGTTCATGTGTGGAGCCAAGAGTGGGGACTCGAACTTAATCTGAGCAAATGCACGGCGGTACATTTCTTGCGGAAGTCGTCCAACTATTCCCATGTATATGCTGTGGATGGTGTTAACATAAAGGCGACAGATGAAGTGAAGTATCTAGGAGTTACGATAACTTCGGACCTATCGTGGGGAGCACATATAAGAAATATTTGTGGCAGAGCTCTGAAGAAGCTAGGATTCGTCAAGCGTATTGTGGGAAGATTTTCGGATGAAAAAGTAAAAGAGAGGTGCTATTTCGCACTCGTCCGGCCACACCTTGAATATGCAGCGAGCATATGGGATCCGGTGCAGAAAGACTTAGTCCGGGAACTTAATAAAATACAAAGGAAAGCTGCGCGATTCGTCAAAAACAGCTACGGGCGTACTGACAGCGTTACACAGATGTTAAACGAATTAGGCTGGGAACCGCTAGAGACTCGGAGGCTGCGCGCTAGGCTTAGATTGCTTGAACAATTGAGAATAGATATCTTTCAGAGCGACACGGAGAACATCATATTAGAACCCCACTATATTTCCAGGTCCGATAGAAACGATAAATTAAGAGAGATATTTTGCCGAACGGATAGGTATGGGAATTCGTTTTTCCCCCGAACAATAAGGGACTTCAATAAATGCTAGGCGTAATTTCATTAGAGCGTTTCCTTTTTATCTTTAAGCGGCTGGTGTCCTAACACCCCCCGCCACACGCCTATTGAGGCGGCTTGCGGGGTAATATGTAGATGTAGATGTAGATGTACTTGAATGAATGAATAGTCAATCCACACCTAGAACAACCTATATGCTTGGAGACCGCTTTGCACCAATGGAGAGAGGGGTGGGTGGGTAGGTTGGCGAGTGAAGGAATCTTTGTGATGGAGGGATGGAGAGAAAACGGACGTCAAAATTACCCGGCTCTGAACCAGGACTGAATTCGTCCCATCCGACGGACGGAGTACTACTCTTGAAGTACTTTCTTCTTGGCACCCAAGTAGGAATCGAGATTCCATTGAAAAATGTCGGCCACTTCCGGAACGCAAACCCTAGCCAACCTAATCCCATTGACGACCAGCTTTCCCTCGCCTAGCCTGTTACTTCTTAATAGTCTCGGAATTCTTCTTTCTTAGTCTTGTCTCTCTGGCCACTATCGCTCAAACGATCATGTGAATGCCTCGTGTCTTTGCAGTTTTTATCTATTCCTTCATTTTAAATATTACATCTGAGCTCGTATAGCCACCACTTGTCGTTAAGCGAGGACTGTATTATATCTGGCTTATTTATCATAAGCTTCAACAATAACCAATGGTTATATTTGAAAATGACAAATAAAAAATAGTGGATTTTTGTGCTTTGATTAAGATAAACGCATGTCTGAATGTAGAAGATGGGCACTTTTATACAGAAAGGATTAACTTAAATCTGCCTGATTTTCGTCAGAGATCCGTGGTTGCTCGTTTGATGGCTTCATAATATTTACCTCCAAATCAGTAAACAATTTCAAGTGTAGTTACTCCGACTGCGGCGTTTTGATGCTATTATGGAAAGAGTATGCCCGCTTTCACTTATAAAGATATTTTTCAGGTACGCTGGTTGGTTGAGAAGTACTAGTACTTACTTTCCTGATTCAAGGTATCCAAAAGGCCTAATTGATTTCTACAATTCAATACCGGTTGTTTTTTTTGTTCTTCATGTGATGATATCAGTGAATATTTTAATACAAACAGTATGACTGGGAAATTGCAGTTTCCGGACAGAAATTTTCTTTCTATTGCCCATTTATTGCTCTCTCTTGCTCTTGTAATATTGCCATTACTGGGATTTAAAATTGAAATTGGTTTTCTTGACATTTAATATTTAGTAGGTCTTACTTTTGCCCTATTTTGCTATTTTTCAATCATAACATTCCTGATTAGATAGATTATTAAGAAGTTGCAGAATTATGTTCTTGTCATATGGAATAAATGAACGTTTCCGCTTAAAATCCCTCCGCGCTTTAAAATGTTCCTATATTCCCATTTAGGCACAAAATAGTGGGCTTTTTACGAGCTGAAGGAAGATGGGGCTTGAACGAGACGACGAAGGCGCAAGGACCTTAAGAAAGCACGAGTCGGAGATAAGACCGAGGAAGCAATGTTTGTTTTAAAACAGGGTCATGACTAACATACCGTATAGAATACCGGATTGCGTCTTTCCTTCAAGAGATAAGACTTCGAGGTATAGGGAACCTAAGCACTCGATTGCCATTTGCATTTATTTTCCTTAGAATAAACTAACTTTAAATGGAGCGGAATTTTTTATGTGAAAGCACCATTAAAGTAAGCCGCCTATTCGCATATATTAGAGAATGCAAAAGACCCTCCTCAGGCTTGAATTAAGCAAACGTTCTTCTTTTTATCGGTAGTTCCACAGATTTAAGGCCCAGGCGAGAGCGGTGAGAAATAGGCATGCGTATAAATCTTAGTCTGGTTGCATTCACGAAGATTATACGCAGAAAAATTTATTACGTGACTTTTATTCATAAGATGGATGCCGCTCGGAAAAAAGTCTATCAATTTTGGATTCATCGCACTTATTTTCTTCATCAATGTTGAAAGGTTTGCTCTATGGAGTGAGTTCGAAGATATGAATGGCGCTGTCGATTATTTTTATTTAGCTAATGACTCGAGCTGTGTATTCACCGGAAAAGTAGGTGGGTGATGAAGTAGCCAAGTGTTTAGATTTTGCCGACGCGAATCTCTTATTTTGCTTTCAAATTAGTACGGTGGGCCAAAATATTGATGCTCCAAGTCATATTATCACCTGTAACTTGAATGGTTACATTTTAATTTTAGCTACCTTTGTAATTTTTAAACTTTAATCATACCGAAGGATGGAGTGTTTATAGCCGCGCTAAGTTTAAATGCATACTCATTTAAATAAAGTCTCTTAGTTTGAGGAAATTTTTGTCGAAGAAAAAAGTTAGTATAATTAAGTAATTTTTGGATAACAAATTTCCTAAGTTCTGCAGTATATAAAAATTGAGTTCGTCGTAAATAACGACCATCTGGTATCATTTTAGCCTATTCAGTACCTACAATTCGATGGAAAATGTGAATCAAAGCAATATTGAAAATATGGCTTGAAAAATAGGTAATAAAGCAACTATTTGTTGAATTAAAAATGTCCCTCAACTAAATCTTGATACATTAAAACTTTTCCTCATAAATATTATGTAGATGCCGAACTGTGCCAAGGGAACGAAGAGAGAATGGGGTTGGTGACAAATGCAATGACCTAATTAACATAAGTTGGAAGAGTCTTCGGGATAGAACAAGAGAACGAGATAGTCATGGTGTTTTCCGTGTACTGATAGAAGAATTCCCGATGTTTCGTGACATTTGCTGTCTATTTATTTCTTAGAAATTCTTGTTGCTCCAGAAAAAGATTTCCTTTGTAGAGTTTTTATCGTTGTGTTGGAAAGTATATAAACCTTCCCTAATTTTAGGGGGGTGTATTCGTGATACGGCATCGCCCAGACAAAATTGAATCCTTCAAACACATGGCTCTTCTTAATCGCCTTCCATTATAATCCACTGTAATCTCACCATGTAGGCTACCAACATCTTCGGAAGTCATTTAAATGCTTCGACAACTTAGCTCATTTCGGCCTTACTTCTTGCCACTGGCAGATTATGGCAGTCGCACTCGGGACGAATTGGACGATATTCATCCAACTTATTGTTATATGAAGCAATAACGTATTGAGAAAAATGTATGATAATGTTATTGAAAAGCTTTTTAAGTTACATGGTTTTTATTAAATATACAAACATAAGTGAAAGAAAAAAATTTGCTGCCATGATCCATGTGGAGGCGAGGGGCTTCTTACAACGAGGTGAGCCTGGTGCCCCGAAGGTGTATATTCTTAGTTCCATTTTTTTCATTTATAAGTAAAGATTCGCCGAGCACACCAAAACACGAGTAACCTTTTTAATAGCCAACAATAAAGTAAACAACCAATATAGCAACCAATTTCATGCAGCAAAACCGGGCCTATGGGAGAGAAAGCCGTGGCACTTATATTGTTATATTGTATTGTCATCGAAGTTACACATGTGTACAACTCTTGAAGGAGATCTGCTGATTGTAAGTGGGTGAATAATCGTTTAACAGATTCCAACCAAAGAGACAGAAACTTAAGTTAAATAAAACCATATAAAAATAGGATTAAATGATAATTTTGATGTCCATTTTTTTTCTTTGTTATTTCACTTAAAAATCGGGATAGTTGTAAAGAAAATTGTTGACGAGCGCTCCATAAATGGCTCGGCGGATTGTTGGGAAGAAGAATACTCATTTGATACTCGGAAGCCTCCCGGCCATCCGCTAATTAGGTCGACCTGGCGTGCTCTGACGATGGAAAGAGTTCAATATGTAAGTTCTCCGGCGCCGCACTAACTTCGGGGAGAGGAATTAAATCAGACGCGGATCACCTTGTCGGGTAGGATGAAAACGCAGAGGTGCGAGCCAAGTTTTACGGCACTATTACCCGAACGCGAACAGTTAAGGCTGATAGCGGGTGCTGGGGTCTCTCCCAGGATACGACGAGAAAAGGAAGAGGATCCTAAGGGATCTGTTGATGGAGGGAAGGGATCGATTGAGGAAGGACTTATCTGCGGTGAAGGTTTGAACTCGAGAGAGTGTGAGAGGGAGACACATGAAAAGTGCGTGTGGCGTGAATTAGTGGCATGTGATCCCAAATTGATAATATAATAGGCTCAAAAGATTAGTGCCATGGATTAAATGAAAGGATAGATTGAACCAGCTCGATAATGCGTCAGCGTAGCAATGTAAAGGTCCTATTTTCGAACCGTGCTTCGTTATATCTGATGTTAAGTGTCGTACAGCCATATTTGAAGATACCAATTTGAACCTCTCTCCTGAAAATTATCTTAGTTCTCATTTGAAGGAAGATAGTTATGGGGCGAAAGTTGTACACGGCTTTGCTGTGAGTTAAAACTTTCAACTGAACAGTAGTACTCAAAAGACTCAATACAGTAGTATGCCACAGGTTTAAATTTCACCGTAGTAATACTTCTTGGAATAACACTATTCGGGGATGATACAGCGATATAAATACTAGTTTTATGAAAGTTCTGGACAAACTTCTTTAGACCTGGTTTATCAAAATTATGGATGCAGTCATTTTTGTAGGCATTGTGATACAACCTTATCATACAATTAGTATGAAACATTCAAAACCCAAGTCTGCTCCTGGAACCACTCGGCGTATTTTCACAGGTGAAGAATGGTGCCATATTGGATGAATCGCTAATGCAACGAATACGCTGGCATCCAAGGTATTGCGGTAGAATTTGACCGACAACATGTACATTCTCTTAATGTAAATTGCACCGAAAAATATTTAAAAAACAAAGTGACTTACTGTGCGTGACTCGCAGTTGCAATGTCAAGTAGACTATACAAAAATTATTATTATGAATCATGTCAAGCTATCGTGTCTGAAGACGCCTCCTTGTCTCATGCTCAATAAATGAGAATTACAGAATCAGTTAATCGAGAAGGTAAATTATCTTCTCACTCTTCATGCCACATGCCCTTGCATTGACGTAGAGGGTGTAGATCAATTCATCTTTTATAACTAGAGTTGTATAATATCCAATTAGCAATAGAACCAGAGAACTTGATCTTTTAACTGATTTCTACGGTGGCCTATTCATGCTCATGTTTTATATTTCAAACTCGTGCATTGCTTAATAATTCACAACTGCCTAAATTCTCTATCCCTTCCTTTGATAAACTTTCAACCTTGGTTATCACATTTCACGCCTTTCTACTATCCATAAATATTTTTGATAATTCTAACAAATTGAGATCTTGTTTTTTATTCCGATTTTTTAAATGTATATTTCAAGTCAGTTATAGTTGAGTTGACCTGGAAGAATGTTATTATTTTTTCCAGACCTCTGTAAAATGGTTCGCTCCATATCAAATGAACTTATGCTCATTAATTTTAGCGTGATTATTTCATGAAAAATTACGCGACCTCTTAGCCATTAAAATCTCGCCTTAAAAATGCGGAACTCGGTGTGGATTTCCAATCGTTAATTACGGTAGATGATCATTATCTGGTGGAAGGCATGGGTAAGGGTAAAGAAAACTATCGAAGACCCTGGGGGGTGTTCGCCCCTTGCGATTCATCCTGAGGGTACCATGCGTTTTTTCAAGACAGGTCTGGTGCGATGTTTCTCTGCATCCGGAGAAGCGTGATCCAGTCTGGATTTTCCTATTCTTTTCAAGTGATTTTGGAATTCGAGGCGTGTGGCGTATATTTGGCATAATTTAAGGCTATACCTTTATTATTTCTTCAACTGACAGTTTAAAGTTTTACTGCAAGCGCAGGAGACCGCATGCCCCTACGCAGGATGGATAAAGATTGGTTTATGTTTGTCGTCAACGTGAACTTCAACTGCGAGTACATCAGATTGGTGTATAGGTAGGCATTTTAGATCGCTTAAAAGCGTTAACCGTGAATGTTAACCGGCAGCTTTAACGTTCAACTCCTCCAGACTTTCAAGTTCACGGGTAACGATTGTACTCCTCAATTTACTCTACCATAATTAGCATGTACTCTAATACTATTTGCTCACAACCTGTATTAATCGTAGTTACAACACTGATGTACGTAGGCGCTGTCTTTAATTCAAACATCCGGCTTCCACTGAAGGCAGAAGGCGATTACCGACTGACTTCAACGTCTACGGCCAATCGTGGTAGTACACTAAACGTTTCAAGTTGACGCCACTCGTAAATCGGCCGTAAAGCCCTGGTATTTGCCAACGCGAACTACATTTTTAACTACAATTATTATGCATTGGTGTTCATTGAGACATTTACGATTGCGAGAACTGTGAAAATCTGCCGTCAACTTTTAAGTTCAATCAGTTCCAACTTTAACGTTCACGGCTGGCGCCAGTGCTCGCGCAGTATGTGGATTGAATGTTTATTCAATTTGAACAAATTTTGTTGATCAAAGAAGCGTAATAATTTCCTTCCTTATATCCGTATACTCGTGTGTTAAAATTCACGGAAATGAGTGTATCGTTTTTTATATAAATAAACTGCGATGGTAATTTTCATGGGCATGTGTAGAGATTGCCGACGGTTGACAGCAGATCTTGATCAGAAATCGTGAACGTGAATCTAATTCATGTTTAACGTTTCAGGTTGACGTATTTCGTTAACTAGGGGGAAGTATGGTTCGATGTAGTTCACGTTGGGTGGAACGTAGCACGGACCAAGTCGTCACGACCCCGAAGTGGATGCGAGGACGCAAGCTCGGGGAAAAAATAAGGGTTAGGGCGGGTGGGGAAGCGAGATCCTGGGAAGGGAGGGTCTTTGGGGAAAGGGGTGCGTGGAGGAGGAAAATAATAGACGATCGGCCGATCTTTTGGGCGGCGAAGGGTAATGGAATGCCGTCATCATAACTCAAGGGCAATTTAATTGCGAGCAAATGAGTATTCAGGTTTAGGAGCGTCTCAGCTATACCAGTATTTATATAGTTTATCAATGGATTGTCCATATATCCTACCAATCAATTGGCTGCATACAGAAAAACCTATACGCTAATCCATTTGAAGAAAGAGAAAAAAAGATTCCACACTTTTTAAACCACCAACGGTTTAGGCACGTTATGCCATCATCAGGATACAGCTTTACAAATATATTGGCTTTATATATCGTAACTTTGAGGGTGGGGTAGGAAGTTGAGAAAAAGGAGGAGGAGGTTTGGGAAAAGCAAGGGAAGGTTGTCTCATGCCATAGGACATCTGATTTTGAGGAGAGGTGAATTGGCGACAACAATATCATTACATAGTTGTGCATAACAGTTACAATTCTTAAATTGTTAATAGCAGTCCATTTTATGCCCTTTATACGTATAATATAGGGCTATGGCATCAAAATTACTAAAAAGATTCAACGCGCACAAGTTTTTCGCAAAACAGGAAGTATCCTTATTATTTAGGAAACAAAGACTATGTTCAATCACTCTTGTTTCAATACTGCGGCCAGTTTGGCCGATGCATTTACACACCACAATGATAACACACAGTTTTATGAATACCACTTTTTTCTAATTTTTTATAATTTTCTTTTGAATTAAAAAGAATTTTACAAATTCTTAAAGAATTGTTAAAAAAAACTCGAACCTATTGTTTGACGTAATTTTCCGTATTTTATTGGAAGCATTTCCAGTAAAAGATAAAACAGACCGGCGGCTAAGCTTTTCAGAATCAATGGATAGATATGTGATTAGGTTAGTTACTTTCTTTAAACGATGGAATAACTTGTGGATGTAATTTGTATCAAAACCGTTTCAGTTGGCTATGGTGATAATCTTTGTTAGCTCTTCGTTAAAATTTAAATGACATAGGAATGTTTATTTGTCTATTAATCATTGATCTCAGACCTGCTGATGTATGCCCATGACAATTTAATGAGCCTTTAAGGATTATTGCTTCAGAAAATATAGGTTTTCTAAAAATCACAAAATCATGATATCTTCTTTTTACAGTGATCGTTAAATCTAAAATAATAATGGAATCGCCTCCATAGTCAGAGTTAAAATTAATTGAGTTAATTAAAGGTTTAAAAAGGGTCTCAATAAACATGTAATTGTCTTAAAGTACCATCCATAGACCTAATACATCATCCGAATATCGAAACCAACAAAAAACTTATTTCATTAGTGGGTTTTTTGAGTCAAATGGTCTAGTTCACGACTATCCAATTAAATATCAGCCAAAATTGGTGAGAGAGGAGAGCCTATCGCCAAGCTAGCTTTTTGTAGGTAAATCATCCCATTAAACAAAAAGTACTTTTGCATAAAGTGGTTTGAGCGAGATAGTTCCCTAGTCATAATGGAAACCATATTCAACTTTTATTTTTTTATTTCAGCGTCCGTAAGAAGTATGAAATAAATATTGTAATATTAATGGCGCAAAGACATAATTATATGTGACAAAAATTCTCAGTAATTAAATAAATAAAGCTACATAAGTCTCTAACTTGACTCATTTTTTCCCGCCGTACGGCAGAAAACCCTTAAAACCGGCAGGTATTTTTGCGATTCAGTAAAAATTACTGTGGTGAGTAATGGATTATGTTTTATAAATAGTTGAAAAAACATGCAATCTACCCACTGTTAGTTTGTTGACGATATCTAGGCGTTATTTATGGCTATTTCCTTCAATATTCTCCCTCTGGAGCGCACAGCCGTAATCTATCCCATGTAAAACAGCTTACATTTTTAGGCAAATTGCTTGAAAAGTAGTTCGGCAAGCGGTAAATATTTTGATATCATTGGAAAGATGGGAGTTTTATCTTTAAAATGAAGTCAAATTCATCAAATTCTAGGTGAAGTGATTTTTCGCTTAAATACCTTAAGTCACAGTTCCAACATGCTTGTAATGTCATTGGTTACTAGGTCATCACAACCAGAGTTTTAGCTAAGTCAAGAGTTAAAATTGATGCTTCTGTTACAGGAACTGAAATTAATCAGAAAAATCAAATGAAACTAGTTTTTCATTTCTCTTCTTCAAGATGATATATAACATTATTATATTGTTATACCTGTATTTTTCCACGAAGTCAGTGCCAGTGATCTTGCATATACCCGCTAATCATTGATGGCTTCAATGCTTTGTAATGATGTCTGCAAAATAAGTTGACTATGGCCTCCTCAAGTAACCGGAAGGCGAGAGCTGGGAGATGGGGAGCCTTGGGGTAGGGTGGCGAAAAACAATAGGTGATCGGCCAACTTCTTGGATGGCGAAGAGCAATCGAACACCGTCTTTCTCTCCCCGGCGAGGAATAATCTTCCACTCCGCCAAACCCTTAAGCCTCTGCCCGCTTCTTTTTCATATGGGAGGACCTGGGGAACATATTCGCAGATGAGACCGGAACGGCGGTAGGGAGGAAGGTATGGAGTGTTCCCGTGGAGACTTTGAAGCCATGTGGGTGGTGGGAGTGGAGGGGAGTGCAAATTCAAGGCTGCTGGCTCGAGGGCGGGGAGGGAGAGGAAAGTGGTTGCGTACCGCGGTCCTTGCCGAGCAGAGAGGTTTTTGTGGAAATTTTGGAGGCAGAGGGAGCGAAAATGGTAGGGGGTGGGTGGGTGGAGAAGGAGTGTTATAGGAGGGGAGGAGTGGGAGGGAGAAGTTTTGAAAGGGGGAGACGGTTAGAAAGAGCGAGGGGCTGGTGGGGTGGAAGGAGAGAATGTATGAGGGAAAGATAAAGTCTTCCGCGGGTGCCACGCCTACTTTCTGGAAATGTAAAATAAGAGGGCCGGGATGATGAGAAAGGAAACGGCGCGAAGGCGAAGAGATAAAATTGGAAGCGAAGGCGCCCGAGATTAAAGTGAAGGATAGGTGGATCATACCGTTGAGCCCACACGTTAAGTACACGCATCTCTACTTTGTCTCTTCTGTCAAAGTCTTGGCAAGGTTTTTACTTAAATTTTGATTTCCATCTGCAGCTAATCCCCTTATTTTTGTCAGTGAAGCGCTCTATAAAACAGAGGAAAAGCGGAAATGAGGATAGCATATCAGCACTAAACATACTGCTTTTACATAAAAGATATATTTTTATAGAATTTTATGGAATTTCGAAAAGACAGAATGATGTGCCATTGGTGTCAAATTTTTCTTGACGCACCAATAAGACGTATGGCGGGAACATCTCGTATTTTTAGTAGTGGTTGTTAATGAAGGCGTCCGGCAACAGGTTATTTGCGCTATTTAGTATATGTTGCAAGATACATAGGTTTCTATAGCTGGGAATGTTCGAGAATGGAGGAAGAGTTGAGAGATACCCGGTTTTGGCAATGTCTCACTTTACGAAAAATAGCACGAGGCCAACCATTTAGTGTTCCATCTGACGGGGCCGAGTGCTACGCTTGAAGCGTCATTCATGAGGCATCCGAGCACAGTTCGGGATTCCACTCCGCCAGGGCTGGCAGAGAAAATCTCTGCCAGGGCTTAGATACCTTGTCGTCGCTGGAAGAGGATGTGCGTGCTAGAGGAAGGGCGGTATCATAGCGTAGTTTTATGAAGATAGAACTCAGCTCGGGAACCTATATATTTAATATAGTGCAGCAAAATGTTCTGTTCACAAGTTAACCGTGTCAATTCGGGATGTGTGCTGTGTCAATATCGCAAGAAGAGGTATATACACGAACGGTCGTCAAGTAGTCCTTCACATATATACGAGCCAGGTGGAAGAACGCAATTGGCTATCGGATGGGTAACTCTTTGCTCTATGACACAACAAGGAACTCCATTCAACACCTAACTCCATAGTATACGCGTAGGTGGGAAACGTTGGAGACGTGGATGGAGGAAGAACCTAGTGGGTAACTTCAGAAGCGAGGAGAAAAACGAAGAAGTTTTCGCGCTGGCGGGTGGGAAAAGGAGATTGCTGGCGGAGAATGCAGTAGAAGGGGATATAGTGAAATGTACTTGAAATTTGAAGGTGTTGATATAGGTGAGAATGTTGGGTAGGCACGGATAAGGAGGGAGAAGAAGGCCTTTGGACGGCTAGAAGGATGGCAGAAAGTATTGATTTACGAGACAAGTAGTGAGGGTAAAATAGATTTTGAACTGGTCAATCATCACCACTGAAATATGTAGTTGATATAAATAGATAGAAATTCCATAACACCTACCAATGAATAAGTAGAAAACCAATTGATGGTGATACGTTTGATAATTATTGGTTAAACGTTTTGCTCCTGATTCTTCAGTAAAGGTTTCCTGTTACATTCTCTTATTTTCCTTTCTGTCCATTACATTCACTTTTTGTCTGAGTTCACAATGCTACTTAAGCTTTCCTGCTGCTCATTTCCTGTGTAAATATTGGAATTTTAACGTAGACATGTTCTGCTTTTCTGTACTCCAATTTATAAATAATTCTGGAAAAATATATTACTGCAATCGAATTAACGAACGCCAACATTTTCTTACGTTTAATGGTAATTTACTAATTTGTTCCAGAAATGCAGGTGCATATTTTAAATTATGGTTCATTTTACAGCATAATTAAGTGCCGCGGATAAGTATTATTTTTAAAAATTTCATTGCATTTGTTTTGCTCTTAAAGTATAATATAACATTGTATTAAGCGATATGTTCCAATTTATTTTGTTCTTTACCAGAAAAATATTGGTTCCCTAACAACTTTGTGTATTTGAAACGCCTCTCAAGATATTCCATCTTTATCATAATATATTTTCTTTGTTTTCCGCTGAAATTCTCCCTTTCAATTTCGGATGGCATTACCTTTTTATTGAGATTTGAAGTAACGTTCCTTATCCACACTAGCTTCTTCAACTTCTTCCTGAGATAAGTTGCCTTGCAGCTTTTTACCTAAGTTTTCGACTGTTCTTCCCCGGCATTCCTTGGCTTAAGCCGGTCTTATTTCTTATTGCGTTATCTCTCTCTGCTGACTTTCTTTGTTTCTTGTAGGTATGTCTGCATTATCATCTTTCCGATATTGGATCCAGAACTTCCTTCGTGACCCAATCCTTTTTTCGGGTTGGTTTTCTCTATCTAATTTTTTTTGTGGCTGTCATTATTCCTTTCTGTATAGCTAACCACCTGCCGTCAAATTTTCCCTCAAAGTTTACGCCCCTTAGAGCTTCATCTTGCACTCTTTGAAGGAAATTTTATTCTTTGTTTTCTAGCTCGTACGCCTGGATTTCCAGCATCTCTTTTTTACTTCTCCATGTTACCTGAACTCAAGTTGATAAGTTTATTCGACTGAATTGCAAATTTTGTCGAAATTACGACTGTTTGGTATCGTAGTATTTAGCTAAGTTTTATAGTGTAGGTATCTTTCATCTTATTATTTCTCGTATTGTAATTTGTCGTGATCTTAGTGAATATATTTTTTAGGGAAAACTTTCTTGCACTAGCATATTTGTATTGGGTGAATGACTCAAGTAATTTCTCTCCTTTTTCATTTCGTACAGCCTTCCCATATTTGAAAGCTGCCTCTTTATAATATGATCTCCTTGCAATAATCACATTCCACTCTTCAGGGATTCATCTTATTTGATAGTAAAAAAATCATATTTCGAGTTTTCGTTGAGTTACGACTAGTTTCTTCATTCAAGTCTCGTCATCCCGTTTATCCCCATCCCCAGTTATGAAGTTATTCAGACCTGAAGCGGGAGTGGGAATGTGTTGGTATGCGTGGTGGTTAAGGTGGATGGGGGCAAGGGGGGTGGGAAGCAGTGAGAGAAGGTTTGGGAAAAGAGGATCGTAGAGAAGGTTGGGGAAAGAAACTATAAAAAAATATTCGTTTCCTGGAGATTTCATAAGGTTGAACATGGAGCCATTGGATCTTTCTCCTATGAACTTCTTTATTTATTCCGTCATACCATCGTAAAAGGTCTCTACCTTATATTGTAGAACGTTATTGGTCAATATATATTACTCAGGTGTCCATTTTGTTTTATAATAAATAAAAACGGATAGGGTAAGGCCGGCCGCACACCGGATACGGCACGGCGCGGCGCGACGTTTTGCCTTAAGGCGCCTTATGCGACGTGGTTTGTATTGGTTTGAATGGAGGTGCCGCACACTGCATCGAGCACGGCAAGGCAAGGCGAAGCAGCGCCGCACGGCGCTTTGTACTGCATTGTCAATTTTCGTCCGTCGGGCAAAAGGCTTCAGACAAATCGTTCTGCGCATGCGCGGGGATCGCCGCCACGTGCAGTGCAGTGATAGCGACAGGCGAAAGTAGTGGGTTCTAGTATTGTCTAGTTGTTGTTTGTGTGACAAGAGAAAATGACATGCCAGGAGGATGATGGGGTCTCTGTTGATGTTGCCAGTGTTGATGTTGATAGGCTGTTGTTGTGGGTGCAAAACAACCCACCTATTTATAATTCATCTATGAAGGAGCACCATAATGTAGACATCATAGCAAAAATTTGGAGTGACATTGGAAAAGAGCTTTAAGATCCATTAACTTGACGAGGTACCGCAACGCTATAACAGTCGCCTCTTCTTCTGCGTTCATTTTCGCGTAACTGACTACAAACAGACTTCACAAAATATAATACAAACTACACACACTACTTCACTTGTCAGCATACTTAACGCCACTGAAATCGACGGTGCTCAAGTCGCCTTGCCGTGCCGTACCGTATGCTGCTCTTAGCCATCGGGCAAGGCACGGCGAGGCAAGGTGAAAACGTCTCGCCGCGCCGTGCGTTAGCCGGTGTGCGGCCGGCCTAAAGGTGTCTTGCTCCGGTTTGTAATTCGTTGTCTTACCGTTGCTTACAATGTGGCGTGTTAGTCGTGAAAGAAAAACTTGCCACGCCTTAAGTGAATTCCTTGTGGCTGTAAGGAACTCAGTGGTCTCGGCCGGCATTCGAATAAAGTTAGGCTGCTGCCCCATAGTCGTGACTTTTAGAGGCTGTTTGCTGGCAGCTGAGGCTCTCCGAGTCACCACGGATTCTTCTGTTGTTTATAGAATTTTGGAGGTATTCTTACTCGGGGGTAGTTAGATGTATCCTCATAGCCTGCCTCTTTTGATTCGCTACCTATGTTAGCCGCTCTTCCACTCGAAGTGGCTGACATTTGGTGGTCAAATTCGTAGGCTTTCGAGAGGGGATAGCGAGGACGTGCAAGTTGGGCGTTTTCAGCTACTCTAAAGGCCGTTTTACACGATGAAAGATTTTGTACAAGCGAATGTACGTGATATTGTACGTTTGTGTTGTTGTGTCTCAACGAAATTAGAGCAGGTTCTATTTTCCGTTCAGGCATTGAGACATTCGCACAAGCTTTCATACAATTTGCCGCTTTACACGATATATTTTGCCTCATGCAGGAGTTCACGGAAGAGTTTGTACAAACAAATGTACCGTATAAAACGGCCTTTGCCAAGTTGTTCTTGTTAAGAGGCTATATCTTTTTTCTTTGTAAAGAATTTGGTGGACTTTGAAACTGCCATCCTTAAATTATTGGGCTCCTGCGTAATTTTTGACCGCTCAGGTTGATGTATTTTCTCGGACACTTATAAATGCCGTCGATGTGAATACGGGTATAGAAGCAATGAAGACCTTTATAAGTCTAACAAAATATGCTCAGTTCCACAGTTCAAAAATAACTCCAGAGCACAAAGCATTAAGGTGGATTTGAAGAGGCAAGCTGCATCAACATTATCTGAATCAACTGAAATGGTGAACTCCAGGTCTTCACTAACAGAATTCAATTTCAAGAATCACTGCTTTCTCTGAGCAGACCCTCTAGAGAACGAGAAAAAGAAGACTTTTTAAAGGCGGAAAGTGGTATATGACGCGCGAAAATTAGCTACTATGCAACAAACGTGTATGAGGGTGGTCTTGCGAGGAATGACAGGTGGAGTGAAAAAGTTATTGGTCGACAGTCCTCCATAAATGATTTAGTCGCCGAGGAAGTTATTTACGATGATAAATTCCGTGTGAATGTTATGAGGCCTGCCTGACTAATTAAGAAACCAATAAAAATCTGATAACTACATTTCCAGAGCAATGGAAGAAATTTATTCGTGCATGGAAGAGATCAGTAACTGCCAGTTTTCCATGGACGAATTAATGGCCGCAGTGACTGGAAAAAATATCATTACGCAGAACATCCAGAGTTAAGTGTTCGATACTAACACATACCCACCTGTATCACACAAAGAAATGTATCATTATTGCACCCGCCTTTACCTCTGTGATTCGACCGCGGACGTTCCTGTCCTCAATATTGAGTAGCCTCTCCCTACTACATCACAGAAGATTTACATTTTAGATTAGTTAACTTAGTTAACATTCTCGCAAGTTTGGAATTTTGTTCATCTTACTACGAAGTCCAAGATTTAGAAATTTATGATCCATACTCCAACCAGTCTTGAAAATACGATCATTAAATTAATTTGTTTTTGAAAATGTTGATATTAATGTAAGTACCATTGAATACTTTACACTCTATGGGTAGTGGTATTGTTGGAAGCGAACTAGCACTTGTGGAACAACCTTTTTGTTGGCCACGAGCCGCCAATGAATGCTTTTCTCTGTAATTTCTTCTTCCGAAACTCACGATAGCTTTATAAATAAGAGATAAACATAGATGAACGGGATTGAGTGATGTGCAGTTTCCTTGCGAAATTTCGGAATTTCCCCAGAAATTTCCAATTGCTGTAACATTTGACCAGTTGAAGGTAAACTATTAAATGATGTTTCACAGATTACTATGAGCAGTACAATGATCATCGTAGTAGCCTATATTGTGGGTCATCTACTGTAAAATACAGAAACTGCTTACCGAACTTCCTCGTAGAAAGTTGAAAAAATGACTTGTAGCCAACTTTTTTTTATTTGGGACCACTGTGTGGCAGCATGTACATATATATGTATGCACATAGTGTGAAAAAAGTTAGTATAAATAAGCCTACTGTATAATTATTTCATTACGCACACTTTCTTACCATTTTTTATATTAACACACCATATAGCTATCTTAACAATATAAAACCCCAGAAAACGAGAAAGAGCGATTTGCGGTTTTATTGCCAAATTTCCCCGGACATAAAATTTATTGTAACTATTGACCAGTTAAAGATTGCATATTACATTAGATCTCATTTGAAATGTAATGTAATTCTCTACTACTATGCTCCTGACGACTTTGCTGTAAAAGTAAAGGCTGAGCCACTAGAAGGAAAAGTTTGTCAAAAAACGGGAAAATTGGGCGTTTTTCAAATATTTACAATTTTCGCTAGCAAATATATCGATAACTATGGGGAAAAGAAATAAATGCATAAGAAGCTATTTTGTAGTACATTTAAATAGCTTTAGTTTGTATTCAGTAATATTTTCGCTACCACGCTTAGTTTTCAAGATATGAGCAAGAAACAAAAAAAGTGACCTTCTGCGCCTCCCCCTCCCTCCCGCGCACCACCTAGGTCCGGGGACTTTTAGTATGTTTACCATGTTTACCATCTATCAACTCTAAACACATCCCTGAAGTTTGGTCTCTGTCCTCATCTATGTCCTCTACAACTCCTTCATTGACTGGACTAAGAGTAATTCAATGCGACTGCGTTCGTATGTCGTACTGGAATATCAATCCCCTCTATATCCGCCATGACACTTTTCAGTGCTGCTCTCTATCGGCCGGTTAATTTGCCAATAACTATCGCAACAAGGCAACTCGTTTTTTGCTAAGGGAAGAAATCGAAATCGTTCCGTCTCAGCGATTTGACGAAGGGAATATACATGAGGGTTTGGAGCCCGACCAAACGTATGATCATTAGATAGACGCGTCGAAACATTACGAATCTTCTAGGTACGTGTTTGGGATTCATCCCCATACTTTAAGGTTGGTTGGGAAAGCGAATCAATAGTTACGTCTAGGTTGTAAGTGAAAGAGATGCATGGAGCGTGGTGAAAAGCATACAGTGCATCGCAACGTCAAGATACTTCACCTCGGTATTGATTCTTCCATATTTACCTTGAACGAAAGTCCACAAACAGCTGCAAACGGGAGCAAAGGTTTGGAAGCTAAATCTAATGCACGGATAGTGTCGCAAAGTGTTTACAAATATCCACTGATACCTGATCGTAGAACTATACTGTAAGGAGGAAAAACAAGTTGTTCAGTAATACGGAACTGAAAATTTCACTGTATGTACTTAAAATGTGGTTAGATAGAAATTATTTATTTTTTAGTTCAATTTGGTTTGGGTATATTTTTCAATTAACCTCAATTTCTTTGACTCTAATTCAGGATTTTGGAAAAAAATGAATAAATTAGAATATTTAAGTTAATACGGAATGAATTAATATTGAAGTATGAACTACAATGTACTCTGAATTTTAATCTTGAATTTCTCTCCCTCTCTCCTATGTCATGTTTAATGGTTATATTTATTTTACTTTTTAGCTGTTACTAATAAAAAGTAATCGTTTATGATATTTTCATCAGAGTTCGGCTGGCTAGTAGTAGGTACTATGAAGAGAGGCCTGGAAGGTACTCCTTGTGCCAACGATTAGGATGGTTCTGTGTTGTCCAAATACGTTAAATTGAATGCTTACGTTCTTGTAGATAAGTTATTCGAGCCAGGAGGAGGAATTGTTTGAGCCTTGAGTACACTAAATTAATCGTAAAAGCTTTGAGTCATACCCAAATTTCCCGAACGCCAATCAGCAGCCACTACAATTCTACAATTCAATTTCCTCGTGATTTTGTATGTAGCCAGAGAAAGAGGAGGAACAAGGACATAGCTTCTAAGATCCTGGGAAAGGCAAGCGAAGGGGAATTATTGCGCGGGAAAGACCACACACATTTGATGCAGGGTCATCTCGCGGCAGAAAATGTCACTTTTTCACTCCGACTGTCTCATCGCACTCCTCTCGTTCATCTTCTTTCTTTGGTTGACCCCCTGATTACAGCATTTTGGTGTTGAATGATCTTACGAAGACGTAGCAATTCTTGTCGTAAATGGGGGACTGAATATTTAACTGAGATCTGCTCTGGCTGCTCCATTTAGTTTTTCTTTTGTGAAAAATATGAAACAGCTCAAGAGGTCTTACAAATATTTTCTCCATTACAGCCTGAATGCGTGAGTTGTACTAGCTATCTACATTTAACCCTATTGTGGATGCATTAAGGAACATGCCCGCAGAGAGAGGGGCGGGGTCCCATATTCTCCCTGAGGAAACAGTGAAACAAGGGCTCGTGAAAGTTTAATGCTCGACGTACATTTTTATCTTTCAGAGTAACATTAGGTGTGGGTAACTCATTCAAATGAATTAATTAATGTTCTTTTTTCTCTGGAAACTACCCGAAAAAGGGAAAGTAACGTTTCCCGTGGAACCTCAGGCGAGTGGTGGAGGTGGTGTTGGTAAGAGAGAAGTTGAGAACCTCTTGTGTTATATCACTTTCATGCGGTGCATTGATTTATTCGGCGGTGGTGCCTTAGGGAAGAGAGGGAAGATGGGGGGGGGGAAGGGTTGGGAGAATGATTGTATTCTCTAGAAAGCGTGCACGCTATGGGGCGGAAGAGGCAAGATCTTTAAGGTAGTTCAAGGTCAACAAAGGGCAATCTTCAGAATATTTTGACTTGCTTTGGAGCATATGGAAATTGATTGAATTAAATCTCAAAATAATCCGATGCGGCGACTATACTACTATCTATACTCGGGTAATCATCGTATTTTTGTGGTATTTTTTCGAGAAGGTACAAATGAAACAACCATTGACGTTTCCGTATGGTATGCTCTATAAAATGAAAATAACTTGAGTAGTAAAATTTTAGCTTACAAATAATTTATATTTTTTAATATTTAATCTTGGAAATGGTTGAAATACATATCTTGAAATTGTTACTGGTACTTGGGTATCGTAGAACGAATAAGGGTACCAATTTTGAGATACCCCACAATTGGAAAAATTTGGAATTGTTTTTTAATTTTTACTATGCCGGACGTCAGAGCTTGGTACTTAGCTAGCATGACAAGCATAGTTTCGCTGTTAGTGGGTTGGGACTGAACCATGAGTGTTCAATCTTTAACTGCATATTTATATATATATGAATGAGATTCGGAGCCGAGAGAGTAGCAGGGAGGAATGTGATCCCTACGAATAAAATTACACTTTCGAAAAAGAACAAGGAGAGGCGGATTCTTTTGAATGAATCGCCTTCGGATCTTTCGGTGCATTTAAGGATTTGGGCATGCAAATCATGCTCTATCTCTCCCTTTGAACACTTAGACGAAAGTTTGGATTCTACTGCAGTCTCTGTGTGCAATTTAAAAGTCTTGAAAAATTGAAATTCTCGTTGAATCGTCGGAAACGGTGTAATGTAATTTTTTGAAATAATGTTCTGGTGCTAAGTGCGAGAGGAAAGTTATTTTTTCGCCAAATAAAGTAATTACAATTCCGAACGGATGCGCTATTGAAATTTTCCCCCGACTGAATGATTTACGTCCGCGAGCTCATATGTGAATTTAATCTGAAAAAAAACTGGAAAGAACACCTGTCAAGTAATGGCTTTTACAGAGAGGCATGTGATCAGGATTTATTTTGTGGGACTTATTCTCCAATGTGAACTACAATGGAGGAGATACTTAGTGATTTCCACGATGGATTTTATCGTATGACAGATTTCAATAAAGTAAAGCATCTGAAAACAAAAATTATTTAAATACAGATAATGGAAATAAAATTCTCTGTAGAACGCTAAACATATTTTACCTTTAATATTTTAATACCCTATATAGCAACTCTAAAAGGCATTTGGTTGAGGATGAAGTACATCTACTCAGTGCTTTTTAATCCCTTTTTTATCTAAAGAGAAATTACAAAAACAATTTATAGGGCCCAATGTTGTTAATTGGAATGGTGTTGATCGAATTTAATACAGGCTCTATAGGTGGAGTAACTACCTACAATTCCAGTTGTAACTAAAATTAAGTATGAGTGGCTTTTCCTCCTATGATATTTTTGGCATATAGGTACTACTAGTGCGTCTAATTTACCTTAAAACACTGAAAGGCGACAACTTCTTGCAGGAAATATCACAATACTTTTAAATTTGATTGTTTCAGGCTTGACTTCGTAGAAGTGATAGATATCCATTTTTAATAAAAAATATACTTATAAAAGACAATACTTTTATTTGAAAAAAGCGCATGGGAGGCATGTGGCGGACTTAGGCACCGGCTTGCCAGAAATCAGTGATTCCGACTCGTCACCGCGAGCCTGATAACGTTAAGTTATAGAATTCTTCCTGTTGAGGCGAGAGTTAGACAGCACACTGCCAAGTAAGAGCTGCCAATGTTGGGAGAGGGAAAATGATGCTGGCAGCATTGAGAAAAAACACATGGGGCAATAGGAAGAGCAAAAGAAGAAAGAAAATCAGTAGTATGTCGAACCCTAAATGTTCTTATGAGTGAGAACGAGAGAGGTAGAGAGAGACGTGAAGCAGTTTCTGAGTCTAAAATAATTCGCTAACCCTAAAACTGTCAGCGTAGATACCATAGGGCGAAAGGGATGGAAATGTTTTGATCTCGGTTGTAAATGTAAATAAATATTTCCTTTGATAAATCTCCTGCGGACTCGTATAAATAACCTGATACATTTTCCTTTAGTTGATATCCGTCTATTCTTCATTCCTTTTTCTTCACATTCTCCTCTTTTCTAACAGGAAGGAAAACCAAATCCATGTAATAAGACATATTTTTCCATACTACATCATTAAGCTAACGTTGTGATTTATTATATCCATCCTTTCTTCATTCAATCTTCTTTTGACGTCCCTTGAGTTCTGAGCTCGTCACTACCCATCGAAGGTAAATTCACTTACTCGCCCCGCGACCCTGCTCAGAATGGCTGTAGAAGCCAAGTTCCCGAGTTGGGCCGCGACTGATGGGCCCATGGGGGTGTTTCTGTTGATGCTTTGACGTGGATGAAGTGTTGGAGGAAGAAGAGCTAGTGAGTGGCGGGGATTGAAGGGGTAGGAGATGGAGAAGTTGGAGGAACTTCTGGGCGGTTACTGTTGTTGGGTGTGGAGTTCGAAGGACTAATGGCTAAGTGAGAATAGAGGAATCCGCTCATATTAGTAATAAGTAGTTGTGGAAAATGGTTCCAGGCGCTTCAACTGCTCATGTTATAGCACTATCCTACCTTATCTTAATTCTAAGACGTTCACAACATCCTTGCCAAGGTGAGACTAAAATTCGTAAGCTGGCCGGCTCTTTTCTAACCTATCTACCACTGCTGGCTCCATCCAATACGACCATATACTTCGTATTGAGAGCAGTCCCGCTTTGTTTTTCTCCTGCGTAGTCAAATTTATTTTGCTGTTTTATCCTACATATGACAGGATGTGACGTTATTTCAAATATGAACTAAATGCATTGCGTTCCTAAAAGATAAGGAAGCAGGAGTGATAATTCATGGCTTTTTAGGTAAAGTACCTAAAGTAATTCTCTTATACACCCTTTCTTGTCTACTACGGGTGTGAATAATAGATGTTACATTTCGCGGTTGACCACTTACCAGAATTGAAATAAGTATCACATCTTTTGCCCCTCAAGCTCTGGTTAAAACCCTTCCAGACTATGGTACAACAGTAGGTCGCAAATTGCAATCATATATTTCCAAATCATTTGCATAATTCCACATTTTTTGCCCAGTAAAGACTACTTTTAATTTGAATTCCTTTGTTTCTTTGAATTAAGTTCGGTGGGAACTAAGTTTTAGCCACCATTTCCACTTACCTGGGAAATATGTTGCAGTTAAATTGGCGATAAATCGATAATTATTCTTTAGAGTAAATATATTAAAAACATTAGCAAATTCTAACCGGGATGTTAGAATTGGTTTCTTTCCAATAAGAATATTATGAATACGTATGTTATGGGTTGAGGTTTACAGGATTAGAGCTGAATAGTGCTACACATTATCTCTTGGTGGACTTCGATGAAAACTATTCTGGTGTCATTGTGTCAAGCAGGCATGTTCAGCTATTTATATTTCTTATCTCATAATTATTATCAAAGCTACCGCGGTCAATAGATTTCGTGATATTGAACGATGTTACTCTCCGTGTGCTGGCCCAGGCTTCCAAGTGCTGGAATCTTCTCGGGGTTCATTTCATTATCCGTCTATGATCGCGGGGACGGAGAGACGCAAGTCCTTCGACGCGAAGAAGTCGTTTTTCTCCTTTGCTTCCGTTGACTTTCAAGTTTTGCCTGCCTCGTCTGGAATCGTACACCGAGACACGGTCATCGTTTGCGCATGCTAATTACTCCACTCTCTCGCAAGGTGGCATTCGTGGGTTAGCGGCCATCTACTGCGCTGTATGCACCTGCTGCCGCTTGCTATGCGCAAAGGGATTTATTGGCCGTAGACCTTATTTATTGACCTTAAGAGTGCAGCCAGTGACTCAGATGGGAAGCCTTGGAATTAATCTTGCTTTTTGTTTGAGGAGACGAGGAACGTTTTAGAAGATTTCTGTCTGTCCTGCTCAGGTAAAAGATATCACCTGATTGCGTGCGTATTTATTTAGACTTTTCGTACGTTTTTCGCAAAATTGCTGCTTATTTTACAAATGATGAACTCATTTCCTTTATGGGTAAAAATGCCAGTACCATTTCCATTTGAATATACGATTAGAAGTACTTGCCATTTCAATATATACATTAGTTAAAGTATTTGGCTCTGTAAAATAGGTAATTTCAATAAATAAGTTACTTCAGCGGATATGTCATCAAAATTATTGCCGCTGAGAATTTATTCATTTGTGGAAATTATTGAAATTGTTTATTTAAAAAAAATTGCTTAATTCTTATTTTAACATCATTTTCTCTATACCTCAATTATCACTTCCTACTCTTAGGTGGGTAGTAAGCATAAAGAAGTATTAATTTCCTCTCAGTTAAATGCTTGTTGTTGAAATTAATCAATCATTGGTAAAGCGTTGTGTGTGATAAAGCAATGTGTGATAAACACCAGGTAATCCTTATTTTTCATCTATAGATTGTTTCATTAGTGACAGAGATCCATTCAGCTTTTCCAAATTTGATCAGCTTTCACACTTTGCATTTACACTTCAAAACATATATTAATACTGAGCTATCATGCTAGTTCATGGATAAATCTTAGTGTTTAAAATTGAGCGATGATGTGAAAAATTTTGATAATCTCTGAGCCGAAGCATATCTGATTGCAGCCAAGTGTACGGACTCGAGTAGTTTAGTGAATCAAATAGATGACATAATCTAACCTGTATAAACAGTTCCCTATTCTCAATCTCCCGATTAGCAATCTATATGCATTAGTCCACTACTAGTTACGATTGCAATTACAGCCATCACCATAATCAATTCTTGCATTCATGTACATTTTGATGGTCATAAAATTCGTAATTGGATCAGCGACATCTGTTTATTTACATTTGTAAAACACAAACAGTGAAACTACCGGAAAATGCTTCATTCATTATTGGTGGAATCAAGCCATGAAAATATTCCATTTCGATTCAGCCATTCATATATTGTGATATTTTTTATATTAAGTATATTTGGTGAATGCAGGACGTTAATAACCTAAGAAATGAGTATGTATTTAAAAAATTTAAAGCAGAAACACGTTGAACGCAGTTCATTTGTTGGTGTCGATTTTTGTCGTAGAAGACTAAACGGCAACGCGCTAAGTCGAGGATGAGAAGGTCAGCAGGTCAGGAAGGTCTACAGTGAACTCAAGATGCTGCCGAGTCTAGTTCGTAATTCATCAGCTATGAAGTCGATATATCTTTGAAATCAGACCGATATTTTGGTATCAGGACGGAAAAGAAGATGTTATATTTGCAGGGTATTCCATTACAGATTCGTTCACTAATTAAGCGACTGAAATAAATGTGGTCTCGTTCGATTGGGTGCTTTACGATGCGAGCATGACCTTTAGTTTCTGCCTCTCATGCGCAAAACGTGGGTGCGGGGCCAGAGGCGACTGGCGGCCATTTGGGGCGTAGTCGGGAAATTCCGCCTAATACATCTCGTGACTCTCTGACGTTCTAGCGAGTTGATTTTTGTTCCATTCGAAAGATATCGTCACGGTCTGTCTATCTAAGTAAAAAAAATGACTTGCAAAACATTTGGTACTGACTACTCAAAAATAAGTAATGAAATTTCAGATGTCGGCCCATACCGACATGCCCCGAGGAAACGCAAGAGGAGAAAATCTCATTGGAGAGGGCCTCTCATTACCCATCTATCGGTACCGCTATGCCCGTGGCGGAACGGATGTGACGGCTTAGGGAAAGTCGGGAAGTGGAAATGGCACGCGCCACTGACTCGCCAACACCTCGAGGGCAGAAAAATGTTACCCGCTAACGCGGACGTTTTCATGTAAAACTCACGACCCTGTCCACAGCACAGCCAACTCTGACTTTTCAATTTGAAGACTGACTTACTGCAGCTCTCCATAGCTTCATATTCAATGCTAAATCTTATACACCCTAGTAGTGTTTCCATCCTAAATGACTCCTCTTTTGGCCTTTCCCGCGTCGCCTTCCCTTCTATTTTGCTCTCTGCTCTATTCCTAACGTATTCGTTGTGCCCTAACCGTTTGTTCTATTTTTTCAGTTGGGTTGTTCAATGTGGTCCTCTCCTGTTCTACTGTTTAGATACTTCCTCATTTCTTATTTAATCACTTCACTTGATCTTTGGCAACCGTATCCAACACCACGTTTCGAAGGTTCCCATTCTTTTCTGGGTCTCTTTTTTTACAGTGGTCCACGTCTCCGGTCCGTAAAGAGCCGCCACGCTCCACACGAATGCCTTATTTGTGCGAGGTATAAAACGCCGAAGGACGGCCAGGAGGGAAGAATGGCGTACGAAGGGCGCCAATGAAGTCGTAGAAAGAGGGACGGAGAGAGGAGGAGGTGGACCGAAGGAGGGACCGACGGACATAAGGTTCAGGGATTTGAGGCGGCAGAGGGAATCTTAAATGAGGGATAGGTGGACGGATGAGGAGAGGGAAAATAAGGATTCGAAAAGAAATCTCAGTTTTTTTCCCCGAAGTGCGCGAGAACGTGGGTCGGTTTTGCTTTCTCGGTAGATAGAGGGGACAAGGGTTAGTGGGCATCGGGAGAGAAAAAAAAGGAGTAAAAGGGGGAGGGAGAGAAGGACAAGGGTCGCGAGAAGGTGAGGAGGAGCAAGAGGGGAACGAACGAATCCGGGAGAGGTGTGACCGAAATGGTAAGAGCGTTCGCCTAAATATTTCATGCAGGGTGTTTGTTGTCGGCGCGGAGGGGTTCAGGGAATCTTGAGAAGGGTATAATGGTAAGAGGAACGAAGGAGACAGGCGAAGGATTTATTCTTAATACCGCCGCAACGTCTTGGCCACATTCACACATAACAAACCCCACGCTGTGTTCCGACCAGGTCTTATACATTTTTTAACGCTGTGTGGCCATGCTTACGGGATCAAGGGGAATCCCCTTAGGCCGATCAAGGAGGAAGCGATATGGTTTACAGAGGGAGTCGCGATGTGGGGGTGGTGGTTAGGGTGGTTATGGGGGAGGGGGGCGTGTACTCCCCCCCGCATGATGGTTGCAAGTAGGGTTCCTTCGGTGGCGGGGTACCCCTATCTGCCTTCCCGCCGGGGGTATCCCCGAATTGCGATAGTGGCACGCCATTGGAAATAGGGTTGTCGGTCGTCGACTGCCGGCATTTACGGCAGGGATTTTTTTTCTTTTCGTTTCGGTCTGGTAAGGGGTAACGACCGAAATAGCCAGATACAGAAATGGTGGGAGAGACGAATAAAAAGGGTGATTTTCCGTGAACAGTCCTTCGTACCATGGGGGCGCGTCTCGTCTTATCGTTTTCGGTAATCTTTGGATCTGATTCGCGGTTTTCTTCCGTGGAATTCATTTACTCGAAACAGATACCACACCGGCAGTGACTTTTTCTAGTTTCATATGCTCCCACGTGTTTAGGTATGGATCAGTTGAATCGCCTACTCTGTCACATGATGACTTTATGTATGCGCATTGCATTTTTAGACTTAAGTTGTTAGGTTCTCCAAATGATGAAGGTATATTGCTCCGTAAACCGCGAGACCTTAATCGAATGGCAACCACAGCATCAATGCTCCATGTGGGATTAGAACCCGCGGCCTTTGGATTGTTTTGGAAGTAATCGGGTATGTACGCTGTTTCCATTTTTTTCGTAATTTTTCAACCGTAGGCCGTATTTTATGCAGTGGATAATGTCCAGGTTGGCCTCTTTTTACATGAAGCCGTTGTCCGCTAGGTGGATGTGCCATAACACAGTTAGAAACCAGTCTCTGGATTAAAACTGACGGCAAAAGTTGCATGAAAGTGCAGGATCTCATTTCCAGTGATCTGCGATCGATGGCCGTTGGCATATACTCATGTCAATGGTTGTAGCAAAAAATCGTCGGATATCTGCTTGAGTAACCGTCTTCCATACGGCTATGAGGAGACAGTTTATTGTTTTGTATTTTTTGGCGATCTACTGTCATACGTAGAGGTTAGTTTTCTCCTTCATTTGATCTATAATGCGAGTCAACAAAATAATAGAAAAAGTCGAATACCTCACTGGAATCATTAAATTCTTCCGTATTTACAATACCATGTACTCTATGAAAGACGGGAATATTAGGAATACCATCCACATCAGTCCATATATCTTCTAAATGGGTTCGTCTGACTCTAGCATTGGGAACTTCGCATCCTATTCCTCTAACCCTCCGATCAATCGTCCCAGGGCTCGTCGCCGCCTTCTTGAAGATATCCCACCTTTCAAAACCTGCTGATACTGTGGCTCCTCGATATTATTGAATGCGTCTTTACTCTGTTAATTCAAAGGTCTTCGCCAAGTATTGGCAACATTCATCTTTCGGGCAAATTGAAGATAACTGTAGGACATTGCATTTTATAGAGCAGTTGATAGGAATGTGAGGTCATTTTTAGGTTAAAACTCAGTGTGAAATTGGGAATAGATACCAATTTGTAAAGACGAGTTCCCAAAATGTACCTATGCGTTTTGACTTGGCCGCAGGGCGTTGAATGGAGTCATAGTTTCATCGTTAAATAAAATTGAAAACGGTTATAAAAAATTACTTTTATGCATGCTTGGAACAGTAGTAAACACTTTTGTTTAAGTGCTCTTTTGTTTACTAGGTATTCATCATGTAATCGGAAGGGCTATGCTACATTTTATGGTATTTTTGGGCTGTCAGTTATGCTGAGGTATGGTAAACTCTTTTTGGGTGGGTGTTTCATATGGCTCGATGGAGGTATGGTGCTAAAATACTTACTTTTTATCTTACAACACGTTGGAAGACTTTTGGACTCTTTGAATTCATCTCTGCGTTTAATTTTTTACGTCCCAATTTTGTACACGACTTATATTGGCCACTAATGTTAATATTTTTATATTCCTTGTACAAATCAGCCAACCAAACAACCAAAACTTCCCTTAGGTTGACTATAATGATTGGGGAAATGAAAAACTATTGCTACAAGTAGAGAATATATTCTCACAAACGCTTAAAAATGCTGGAGGATATTGATTCTCGTGTATATGACAGAATTTCCGAACTTCCTTTCCTCTTCCAACGCTTCCTTGCTGACGCGGAAAATTTTCTCCGAAAAGCTTTCTATTTAGAATGTTACTGGGAAAAAGTTTCTCGAGTCACCAGCAACGTCTTGATTTTTCATTTAACTAAAATTTTAATTTATCGTGAAAGCTCTGCTATGACAAAACTGATCGTCTCTAAGAGGACTAATGCTTTAGTTTTTTCTTTATTATTCTTGATGACATGCTTTATAGCTATTGTTACTTTTTCCTCGAACAGAAATTTTGCTCATTTCACTGTAATGGTAAAAACGTAATAAGTTTTAATTTAAATATGAATTAATTATTTTTTCTCGAGAGCTTGTATGTTAGTCTATTTATATTTGAATTATTTAATTTGCATCGCTAGTTGTGCACATTTGATCAACGCGTTATTAGCCCTATTTCATCCCTACAGAGGTCAAGCAAGTTGATGACAATTTTTATTCCTCCTGTTGGATTTGATTTTGGGTTTCCAAGGCCATTATTTCAACTGCTTCGACGTAATGATTGGAATCGGGGATCCTCTCGCTGTGTTCATCAATTAGAAAAATCAGGTCATCGCAAATCGAGTGTCGAAAATCGCGTTTCCCCCCCTCAAAAAAATACTTTCCGCCGCTAATAATTTACCCTCACTCATCTCATAATAAAATCGGAATGAATACCCGAAAGGAAGAAAAATAGGGCTTGAACGAAAAAAATAAGGGATCTGAACGAGCGTAAATGCTGAAAAAATACATGAGAATAAGAAAAAAATGCCCACCCCGTATCTGGAACGCGCTCGCTCGCCATCTTCCCAATTGCTTCTGGCCGAAGATGTGATCGGCATCGGTTCGGGCCTTTTTCTCTCGTCGAAAGAAGAAGGCAAGAAGAAATAAATTGGTGGTCGAAGAAGTTTAAGAGGCTTTGAAATGAGTGCGAGGGCGTATAGGGGTGGGTGGGGAAGGGTGTTCGAGGGTTGGCAGTCTGAGTGGAGGAAAGCAGGAGGGGATTAGCGTCCGATGTAGGGTGGTGGGGGCAGGAGGTGATTGGCGGGGGGTGTCGGACGCCGGGGGGATGGGATTGGAGTGGGATTCTTCTGAGTGGGGTCGATCGGGGGCAAAGAGGATGGCGGCGTCTGAATTGTGTGGGTGGCGGGTGGGTGAACAGGTCGTTAAGGGATAGAGGTTGCACGTCGATAGTCAACTCGATGCGGCCATCTATAGTAGGTCGGGGGATCACCATCGTCGCAGTAAAAAAACTATCGCTTTCTCATCAACGACGTTTTATAAAAAAACTACCATCGGAGTGTAATTTTTGTAATAGTGTAATAAAACTAATTTGGATATTTATTCTGATTCCGTATGTTGAATATCGAAATTCTGGCATTTACATTCTCAAGTGGCACAGGTTTTCTATCCAAACTTTGTCATGCACCTAGTTTTTCTTGGAAATAAACGGGACAATTATGAAGTCTCTGAAGAATTAGTTTAATGTGTCTCATGATAACGTATAAAAACAGGCATTCGTCCTGAAAAATATTCATTCATTTATCATTTTATCTCAGGCAACAAATATATTGAGACAAATATCTTCTTGTAGCTCTCATGTGGGAATTGTTCCAATGATATTTTGCACTTTCTTTTTCCTAGACAAAAAAATTATAATTTGAGGAAAGCAAGAACATGCTAAACATTTTTAATTACATAATATATTTATTTTCATCCTATTTTTATCGAGCGTATCCTGTGTGCCTACTTAGCTAGTTCGTGACCCCGGGGTAATTGACCATCCTATACGGAATATGTTGGAGTGTTAAGGCGGTTTGAGTGAGCTTTTTCTTAAGCCATAATTATTATCATTTTTAGTGTTTATTGTTGTAAAAATGATGAATTGAAAAAGTAACATCATTATAGCAAAATTTTATTTTTCCTTATGACTGGAATACTCAGTAATTCAATAAGGATACCTATTTGAGGCTATTAACTACAGCTGTTCGATTTGCGACACACGCTAAAAACGCCTAAGTGGGCATGAAATTATACGAGTTCTTATGGGAACGCAAGGCTTTATTCATGAGAAAGAACTTTTTTAGTTATTCAATGTATAATAATTTATACCAACGATAGAAAAATGTGTAATAGATTTTTACTCCGAGCGCTTGAAGAAATCCCTCGTGTGCGTTGTGGACGATGTGAAATTGGCACGAGTACGATACTTGAACGTGGATGCATAACTTGCAGGATGCAGAAGAAAAGGATTATGAAGCTGTGTAATTTCATGCCCAATTCTCGATCGAATATCTTAAGAAACCTGCAGCAAATAATTCTGAAAAATTCCGGTAGCTTTAGAACAATATTATTAATGCTTTCAGGAAGTTTTATTGAATTCTCTTAAGATGAGTGAAACCGCCGAACTTCCGTAATGTTGTGACCGATTTCATTGAATTTTATGTTTGGTGATATCTCTTTCGTACTGCATTAAGAACTCCTGTCCTTCCTAGCAACTCCGCGCAAGGATGTGAACTCCTCGCCAAGTGCCCGCGGTCACTTCAAACGGCCGTCCTACTCCACCCTCCGTCCTTACCCCTTCAAACGTATACTTCCAATCGTCCATATCCTCCTGCCCTCTTAAGAGCGTCTTTTTTTTCAACTTCCACCGTGGAAATTTCGGTGAACACTTTGGGAGGCGGAGGCGGGAGGCGGTTGGCGCTCCCTTGAGTTAGCCAGCTCAACTGTCTCCTTCTCCCCGCGCGGCGGTGGCTGATGGGAAAGAAATTGCTCCTGGAGAGGCTGTGTGGTGAGGGTGTGGCAGGGAGGAGGGAGAGGGGGGAGGGGAGGGCAGTGAAGATACTGCCCAGAGGCGTTCTTGCCTTCTTATCTCGTCCCGTCCGCTGCTGCCCCCTCCCCATCTCCCTCTGCCTTATTCACCAACTTACTTCCCCGTCCTGCCTCCTTTGTATTTTTTATTATGTTTTCAATTTTCTCTCGCTTCCCTATACAGGGTTCTTGGCCATTTTCGCCTCCTTCTTAAAACTCTGTCAATGATTCTTCAGCTTGCCGCAAAGGACCTTTTACGCAGTAACTCGGACGAGTGAACCTAGATAGCAAATAGTATAAATAGAAAAAATGGGGATTATCCTGTTCCAAATCAACTGAATCTCTGATTCCCAAACGAAGGAATTATTTCAGGTTAAATATTTTTCGGTCGTCGCAGTTAAAAACGCATTTGTGATAATTTCCTCATCACGAGTTCACTAAAGCATAAATACACCAAGTACATCTCGACCACGTTCTCCAATGTTTTGCCTGAAATTCTATTCCGTTTTTGAGGGAGAAAAATTGCTTTTTAATTTACATATAACGCAGACATTATCCTTAAAGAATTATTTTTTAACGAATTCGTCTCTCGTGGTACAAAGTTTGGTTCATCATCTCACGACTGTGACCTATTAAGCACAAATACGCCCACTCTGCCAGAACTTCGGCTGTGTGAGGGAACAATATTTTTGCAAAAAACCGATATATATTCACAAAAAAAAACAATACAGCTTGATGGTATACCTGCCTGACCCTGTAATGTGTGGTCTTGGTTTGAAATCCGGTTCGAATCTCAGTCGAGTGGTCTGATTTTTTCAAGTCGAATCTTCACGCTTTGGTGTATCTCTCCCATATTTTCCCTCCTCCTGCATCAAACTCACAATAGAGACTTAAAAGAGTTGAAATTAGCCATGAAGAAAACATTTTACTTGACCGGGTTTCGAACCCGGATCTACTAATTGCCGGTCAGGGGTATTAGCCAGTTACACCACCAAGCCATCTTATTTCTTGCCTGACCCTGCAATGTATGGTCTTGGTTTGAAATCCGGTTCGAATCTCAGTCGAGTGGTCTGATTTTTTCAAGTTGAATCTTCACGCTTTGGTGTATCTCTCCCATATTTTCCCTCCTCATGCATCAAACTCACAATAGAGACTTAAAAGAGGTGAAATTCGCCATGAAGAAAACATTTTACTTGACCGGGTTTCGAACCCGGATCTACTAATTGCCGGTCAGGGGTATTAGCCAGTTACACCACCAAGCCATCTTATTTCTTGGTAAATTTCACCTTCTTTGATGTATATCTTTGCCCCCGCGGGTGACTGCGAATCACACCATTTATGCAATCGCAATGGTTGGATATTTTGATAGAGACTTTACTTCGATAAAACGAATCTATTTTTTTCTCACACTTGCTGCTCTTAATGATGGAGATGCGAACCAAACTGCTACATATCTCGAATTATTTAGTTTTCAATTTGTGATGCATAACTTGCTTCCTGTAGATGGAATATTAGTAGGTTCTATATGAGCACCTTTGCTAGAAAGTCATGTAAAAATGCTCTCATTTGTCATATTTTTCCTTTGAAAATATTAAAAATTCTATTTTTTTGTTGAATTAATCTTATTTTGAATAAAATATATATTCTTGTAATCATTAATAGGTTATTCGATGCAAACATTGCCGTCATGATGTGTTGAGTGATAGGAAGGACCTGAATGTCAATTTTGTATAAAACTAGAAATGCAGCACTGTTTATTTAAGAATCTGCCACGCATTTAGTCCCACTGTTGCCATCTTCAATGTTCTACGCCGAGAGATGATCTCCAGCTCTTCTTATTGTTTCAATCATTAACTTATTTCAAAATTCTTGCTGTGGGGGATCGAACACCTTATTGTCAAGCTTTCCACTGCATATGCATTGCGTTATGGAGTAAGGTAAATCATTAAATTTTCACGAAGCAAATGCCATTTAGAATTAGGACAAAATCATCGATTATTTCTGGTTTCCTATTTTAAAAACAAATATATCCGTTCAGAGTGATTTATTTTTTATTTTCCTTGTGGTGAAAAATGGAAATGACTAATATATGCATTCCTCAGTAATTTTGTAATTAATATAAAAAGTTAACCATTTTCCTTGAATATTTCTTAAAGATTTATTTTAGCAAATTATTCAGATACGAGAGTTAGGTCACTCACAAAAATATTGGAGTAGATCACTTAAATCATTACTTTAAAGGGTGCATTAAAGCAAAATTTTAAATTTAGACCTAATCTCTAGGATATTTGCCGGAAGAAATTGCCTCGCGAACTTATTTCCCTGGCAGTCAGGGGGCGTTGCTCACTTGTAATTCCTTCCCTCCCTCTCCCCCCTCTCTCTCTCTCCCTCTGCTTCTGTCAACCCATATTTATCTCCCTCTCTCCACCCCCACGCTCTCCCAATACTTTTTTTTTCCGAATTTTCGATTTTTCCTCCTCGCCTTTTCCTTTTCCAACTATTCCCCAGCGTCGCTTTTGTCCTCTCCTCTTCCCTTCGTCTACCTGCACTCCCTCTCCCTTCCTCTCCCCCTCTGCGTCACAGCACCCTCACCACTTTGCGTGGTGCTCTCACCCCCACGCTGTCGTGCATCCCCGGAAATTACTTGCCCGCCACCACGCGTGTTTTTGGTGCCCGTCATAAACAGCAGAGGAGAAAGTTTCATTAGTTGGTCGGTTCAGAGGTCGATTCATTTCGGGGTCTGCCTTGTCTCCTTAGGGCTGCACCTTTCTTTAATGGCTATGCTAAATTTAAATAATGAATTGTATTTCCTAGAGAATATCCGATTGTTAATTCATTGAAATTAATCCTAACAAAATAAAGCGCGAGTTTTCTCACGCAATTCCTTTTTAGGATTATTATAAATTTCATCATGCCTTGCTCTCTATATTCTTGCCCGGCCTAAGGGCTCAAAAGGTCCAGGACAGGCTCCCACATATGCATGAGTTTGCATGACGGTGAGTGCGCAAGTTTTTAGTGCTCTCGTGCTAAGTCTGCCCGAAGAGACTGCGTCATTATTCACATTTGACCCAGGTAACCACGTAATGCACTCAGCCTGTCGTGTGACATAGGAGACTGTATTCAGTTTAAAAAAATGATATTTACTAATTGAACAAATTCTTAAGTATTAAAGCTTCTTAAAAGTAGTGATGAAAAAAGTTACGTATGGGAAAGATTCATGAGGTAGAACAAGGACGGAATGCATGAAGCAAATTATAAAAAACGTTAGAATAAGGAATTGTGAACAGAAGGAAGAAAATGCGAAGCAATAGAACCATAAGCTGAAAAGATAACAGGGTGGAGAGTTACAGCAAACCAATCATCGGATTGATGAATGATGATGATAATGATGATAAAAACCTGAATCCCTTTTGAAATTTTAATTTGGAAACACCTAGCGACATTGATGCTGAATCTACTTAACATGTTAATTTTCATATTAATTGATTCTGGTGACCACGATGATGACACGGTGTGTGAAAACCGATGTCGGTTCTGAATAAATTAGTGTGAAATTTTTCGAAGTAAATTTTTTTCAATTTGAATATAACTAATACGAGATTAATTACCAACTGGATGTTGCCTGTTACTCACTTGTCATGGATTTTATCTATTTGAAATATTAATCTAATTAAAATATTTATCGCTTGAAACTCAAGACTCCACTACAGTTAACCATCAAATTTTAGTTGTGGTTTTTGAGAAGTACCTCAGATGACCTTGGGTTTTGTAATTTTCCACAGTACGTTTCGACCTATAAAATGGTATCACTTCTCCCACTCCCCCAGGATGTTTCATTTGAGAAACGGAGCCGCGGACCAACCTGCTCTGCCAAAATTATGGCCCCCCTATTTCGAGCTCGTAAAAAACGTTCATTCAGTCCGGTCCCGGAATTTCGGCATTTTGCTGATATTACCGGATGAATATCCACCGCTTCCCCACCCATTGTCTGTTCAATCGATCCCCGGGGGGGATGCTGCCTCCTACGGATCCGACTGAAAAAACTAAGCATTTTTTTACCTTGTGTAACGCGGAGGGAGAAATATGCGAGCAGATGGCTTATTCCATCTCTTCTCGCCAAGAATGATTTATTCCAACGTACTGCTGCCGCTCCTGATGAAAACGTGCCCGTGTAAATATTATTTTTTTTCCTCTCGCGCAAGTGTGCGGGTTATTATATTTTTATTTCCCTGTCTGTTTGCTCACTTTCGAAAACAAATCTATCAAGGCTCCGGCCGTCGTCAGAATCCCACCCGTTTCTGTAAGAGGAGAAATCCCCAGAGCGGGTGCCGCTAGCAGAGGAGGAGAGCCATTGACGGATCTTTCCGAATCAGCAAGCGTGACTTCCCTTCACTTTCTCTCTCACTCTCCCGCCCTTTCCAGGAACGCTCCCTGCAGCAAATTGAAATTGCCGAACTATCGTCCTCAAGAGGATCCCTTGAATGGCTTACCCTATCACGGAAACCCCTCTCTCAGCAGACAACCCCGTGCTAGGGGAATGGTTTCCTCGTATCTTTGCGATGAAGTAGAAATCACTGGAAATGGTCGTAGTTCGCGAAATTGTCTGACTGCTCAATGGAAGCTTTTAGCACGGTCCTTTGAAACTGCAGTTTAAAATGGAGTGTGAGTGTCCTCTTTGACCGAATACAGCAATACTGAACTACTTTCATGGCTCAGATGATGATTTGCATGAAGAAATGGCGATAATATTGAAATTATGGTGTAATTAAAGTAATGAATGGCTTTAAATATCAACCATGTTCTAGAAAATCAACGATCGTTGTTAAATAAACTTGATGTATTGTGATATTTATAAAATTGCAAAATGTTTTTCTCGTGTAGTTCTTATTTTTTATTCGTAGAAATGATCTTTTGTTTACCGTCGCGGCAACTCGTGTCGAAGTCCTCTGATGCGCGCGAATTCTTGAAAGTGTGAAGGAGACAGAAGCTCTCATGTTTTAATTGTAATTCCAAGTTTGATATAACGATAGAATTGACCCCAGAATGAATTGTTTGAAAGGTTGCCGTCGTATCCTTGAATAATACACCATGGGAAAAGAGTTGAGTGGGGATCGAAGGGCACATCCTGCTTTCCAAATTTTCGTCCGGAACTCGGCGAAAATGCGTCAGCCGAACACTTTGGCGAAATTTACAGAAACTTGGTGAGGAAGGGTGAAACCTAGAGTTTGAAATTTGTTCGAGACGACGGTAGAATGAAAACAAAAAAGAGGAAGAAAGCTCTGGGAAAGTTACCACCCCCATCGCCATCGAGTTGAAATGGGGTGAAATATTGTTTTTCCTCCTTTTTTTTTCAACACGTTCAAACCCTTACGGTGTGTGGTGTGGCGGCTGAGGGTATGGAAGACGGGGTTGTCCACACGGATGTGCGGGGGAGGGTGGGAGAATATATTCTGTGCCATCGGCCCGGGGGACGGCCTTCCCCTTGTTTCGGGCGAGGGCGGAATTTTAAAGGGTGAACTTAAGGGGGGAGGCAGGGCGATAAACCCACCACCTCCATTCTTCCCCGAACCGCCGCTCCACTCCCTTCTCCTCCCCTCCCTCCCCCTCTGAACCCATGAATCTTTCATCCACCCGACCTCATTTTTCCCCTCCACCATCCCCTCCCTTCTTCCCCCTCCCCTCCCCCCCGACTTCCCCTCTTCCACTGCTTCCGTATCCTGCTCTCCACTGAATAGAGACTCTACGACATTGACGGGCAACCGTCGGTGTTGCCGGCCTCGGCAGCAACGGAGTCCCACGTTTTATGTATTTTTTTAGAACGTTGGAGGTGACCGAAAGAATTGGATAGCTTTATTCTATTTTCTGGAATGGTTTGTAAATGTCGCGTGCTCTTGGTTTTTAGCATTGCTATGCGCTCTTGTACTTGGGGGACTAAATATATACGCCTTGAAAATGCGTCCATAGTTGTTTACCTCTTAAAATAAATTGAGACAAATATCACAAGCTAGTCAATCACACTGATCCGCTCAAAATTGCATGTCATAATATTTCACGTACGTGCGTTCTCTTTAATTCATTTTAAATTTCACCCTCGTTTTATTTTAATGTTAAGGCGTTTAATTTCATCGTTTTTATGCTATAAATCGATATTTTTTAACTTTTTACTTTAGTGGTGATTAATTAATATTTTAAGCAGCCATAAATAATTAAAGATGGTGTATGTCTATAAAAAGACATACGCCATCTTTAATCATCTAAAAATCCTAAATCGATAAAAAGGCGAGAGAATGATGCTATACTTAATCCATTTGTATTATTGGTACTACTCTGCCAGATAATATTGGATGCCTAGCAAATTGGGTTGGCAAATTCATATCATCAGTCACTATTCTGCCATAAGGTTCCCATTAATCACATTTACCAATTCCCTGCAAATATTTATTTGGAGTGACAAATTATAGTATTTTTCAGTATTTAACAAGCTTAGTTGCTTGTTACTTTCTTATTGTATGTATCTGGCGAATGGTTTAATAGGCTCTTCTCATTGCAGATAAGTTAATTTTACTCTATTTTATTCCTCATAATCAACAGAGAAGGTTCGTGAAATTTTCCGGAAATATCACTCTTACCTTGCAATCTGTAAATCTCATCACTTTCTCACGTCCTAAAGTCTGCCACTTGATACCCTTCACCCTTGTCCTTTCTCGGTAGCATCCCTCTTCTGTGGCTACTTCCAAAAGGGTCTTCGGTTGGACCTCGGCCTCAGAATATATTTCCAATTTTATTGCTACCTATTGGTGACCTTTAGGCTGATGATTCCCAAACGGGTGAAACCGGTTGTACTGAGTGAATAAACCATTGTTGAATTTAACGAAGCTAATTTACTTTCTTTCAATTTGAGTGAATTCGACCAAATGACGCCGAATAAAATTCATTGTAATTCCAAGAAAAATATTCTTCTGGGTCTACCTGTCTTCTATTTAAAGCATGTTCAAGTATATTCACCCCCATGCTTTAGAAGGATCCGAATTTTATTATTTAAAAATTTATATATTCTGAGTTCTCTCTTACTGTCAATTTTTTATGTCTGTCTTACTGTCAAGAAGTATGTCACGCATTGGCCTTAGTATTGCTGCTTATTAGACTTAATTTAAAAATTGTTGATCTCTTAATTAAGCATTCTTTCCAATTTATCAATCAGAATCCCTCCGTGCGCTTAAGCTTTACTTTCAAAATTACTCGCTTCAATATTATTAAAGGTGAATTGTTTGGAAGTGCAATCATGTATCATATGCCACATGTCTTCGCATCCACAATTATACCTACCTCCGCTTTATTCTCCAGTGACTGCAAAACTTTTTTATTCGCCCTCCGTATTCCTTCTTGAGCACTTGACGTTTAGGCTGACTACTGAAATCCGCCGTAATTCCCGCTCTTCACGCTGCACGTGAATGTATGTTTCACTCTCCTCTTTGTATGCTTGCCGTTTTAGCCGTGCCGTCTCAGATAATGGAGGACGGACACTTCAGAGATTACATACAGGAGGTATGTGCGTCCGTGTTCTTGTATTTTACGCTCAAAAACTAACTCCTTTGCCGTAAACGCGTGATGTGTGTATAAAGTGGCGGAACAGGAGCACTTTCGAGACCGTTTGCGCGCGTAATATTCTGGGAAATGCTAAGTACACGTGTAAACGTGAATTACAAACGAAGCGGGGAAGTCTACCTGGTACATATTTCTGTCACTTCTCCGTGGGAAATGGGATCTCCTGCTGGGTCGTCTGCTTCACTGTAATGTCTTCCTTCTACGTAGCGGGGGAGACATTTTGGGGGAAGGGTGTGCCTGAAGGGGCAGTCGAGAAGTAGACAGACGCGATATTTCTTGACCTTTAACGTTACAGAGGTTAAAGCGAGAATTAGCTTCATTTTCGAGCGTTGACATAAACTGCTAGAAGGCACTTTTCCTTCCGGGAAGAGCCCTCTGGCTTCGGTGCGGTTCCTGCGAAGTGGGAGAAGGGTGGTAGTAAGGTTAAGATTCAATCGATCCACCCTATCCTTCTTCTCCACCTTTGGAATTATTACTGTTGATGCAAATGAGCACACTCCGCGGGCTATCATTCTGCCAACCAAGAAGCAATCATGAGCATGAAAATCTCTCACGCGCAAATGTAAATATTCGGTTGATTGGTTACTTGGGGCAGGCAGCCAACAACCAGAGGCCATATGCGCCCTTGAGGAGAGGTGGGTAGGGGGAGGATTTTATGGGGAGTGGAGGAAGAGTGTAGTGGTAATTGGGCGTCGGTATTAGTCTGTTCAAATGAAATGCGCCAAAGGGACTTCAGGGGGGCTATTCATTATTGCCTCGGAATTTGCGAGTCTCGAAAGTGACAAAACTATGACGTCACAGCCACGGAAATGTCAAATAGGGTCGTTCAAAAGAGAAGATTTGTCGGGGGCTTTGACGTCACATCCTCGGATTTTCCGAAGCTTGACCGCGTCAAGTCCTGACTGGATAAGGCTCCAGTTTAACGTCCCATCAGACGGACGGAGTATTTAATTTGAAGTGCATCGCATACAATGAGGATCGCGATTCACTGAAAAAATCTATTAAATTGCCGAGATTCGAACCCTGGTCCTCGGGATGCGAAGCCACTACTCGATCTACTTTTCCAAATCGATCCTCGTAAATACTTGCGTAGAGAAAAATCATCTTCGACTCATTCAGATATATTCTCCATCCCAAATTTTCTCAAATTTTTCTCATAATTCTTTGTGTGGTGTGTAGTCAATCAAATACCTCCGCGAACCATCAACTGCAATGAATGGTTTTTCAGCTCTTGAAAAATTTACCATTTTTACCTAGGCGGAATAAAGGGCTACCTTGGAAAGTCCACTTAGCTGGGATATATTTACTTGTTCTTCAAATGTTCTTCGTTGTGGAGAACCAATGCTAAACTATAATACCTCGACTGCTATCGTATGAAGTAAATGAAAGTGAGTCGTTAACCTTTTAGATAATAACCACGAATATTCCGCGTTACTGAAAAAATAATGCATTATTTATTCACATTGATGCATAAATATTATTATTTGATAAATGTAGGCAAAGTTAATCAAATTGGTCTTTCTCCTATTGCTTTTTTGAGAAGTCCTTAGTTGTCCCTCCTTGAAAAATTTCATCGATCGCTCGCGCTTCCGTGTAATGCACTTCTGATGCACGGACATATTTGTATCTAATAATACTTTTCCTCACCTGTCCTTTCTGAAATGAGACCCCGAGGGGGTAATACTGTGACTACGTATTTGTGGATAAAGCTGTTAATTTAAAACCAACTGATACAAAATGTAGGAAGAATATCTCATATTTGGTACGAAATTGCCTACATTACACTTGAAATGCTGAGATTTGAAATTAACTTCATGGATGTGGCAGTTCTGAGAGCAGGGAACATGAAATTTTACTATCAAAAAAAAGGAAAATCCTCAAATTCACTGAAATTCTAGCGGGATTTGGATCACATTGTATTTCTAAAAGAAGGGAAATCCTCAAATTCACTGACATTACTGACACTTGCGAGATTTGGATCTTGACTCTTTGAGATTATCTCTAACTTGTTAGTAATAAAATAATTTAATTTAGCACAGTAAGGTATATGCAAGTAAAGTATCTTTATATTACTGGTAGAAGAGATAAAAAATCCTCGGAACTATTTAATTTAAAATAAACAAAAAAACGGTTGGTGTAAAACGGAGGGAAATTGGAATGGGCATCGGGACATGTAATGCGTAGGTATGTTAAAACATGTGGTGGGAATGGGAGCCGTGATTTAATTAATTTAAGTGCATGCATATTTCAACGCTTTTGAAATTTTTCTGGATTATTTTGAATATTTTACATGTTTTGAATTAAAAATGCATTCGTAAATGAATGTGAGTGATATGAAATGGACCTAATGAAATTGTCCCACAATCAGATCGCAGTAAGTTAACAGCAATATTTTAATACATAGTTATTCCTCCTAAAATACTGTAATTTCGCGCATGGTTAAACTCTAATGTTTCCATCACCAACAGAGACTAACAGTATTCATTATTTTGTCATATAAATATGTTTGTTTGAAGTTTTTCTTTTTTGCAAAAATGTCATGAAGAAACGCTTTGCTCTCAAAGGTTGAGGTTATGCCAAAGGTCTACCTCGTTTCTCTTTGGATTACAGATGAATTCTGGAGCTCTTCTAATTTTAATTTATTAGAACCCTTTAATTTGTCCTTCCGATTCGTGTGATGGTGACGGTATTTTTCCTTGCTGTTTTCATTATAAAAATCATTCTCTTTGTTTTTAAATTGAGGAAAAATTGAAACGTTCTTTGTCAAGAATATTTTATTCGAGATTTTTCAGGCGATATTGAGTTAGCTCACAGTTTTTACCTTTTTGTAGCTCCTCAATCGATTCCAAATCGGACGCCTGGCAGTCGTCGCCTGCAATTCCAAAAACGACTCGAAATGGGTTGAGGAGTAATCGACGTGGGGGCCCACCGGGGCATCATTTCAAATCCCCATCCGCCAGAGCAACTGATCCCCGCGAATACTCCACGTAATACGCTTTTCCCAGCGCCGGACCGCGGTCCATTCTTTTTTCCCCTTCCCGACAGATGGCATTCTCGACTCCGCCGCCGCACGAATGGGCGAAAATAGCGGACTCGTGTGTGTTTCAAATGGAGTCCTGCACTTTGCCGGCCGCGCTGCGACGTGGTGGGTTGGAGCAAGTTGGAGTGGTGCGGGAAAGGGGGGAGGGAGAGGGTATCGCGCGTCTCCCAAGGCTTCGCTGACCGTCCGCCGACTCTCCCCTCCTTTACTTCCCATGAAATTCCATCTCCGCACGAGCAAAGCGGGGAAGGATGTTATCTTCAATCCCAAGCGCGAGGACGACAAAAGATCCTCAATGCAATGCGGAGAAAGCGTGTCTTTTTTTGTGAGAGCGTGAGCGGGATATTTCGGAGTCGTGGTAGAGATAGAGATGGGCTCGAAAGGAAAGAAGCTGGCAAAGAAAATAAATACTTTCGAAAATTGGCCGCGGCGTTTGTGCTTTTCACCCCAATGGCCCCTTTTGCCATATTACGAGCTGGAGTTGAAGAGCGACGGAGTTGCGTTTGACGTCTCTGTGGGATACGGGATGGAGGTTTGGAATTCGAAGTTTGTCACTGGCAGATCTTGGTGAGGTCCTGTAGTAGCGACGAGTTGGTCTCCACCGATCCCATCCACTTGAGTGGTGCGGGCATACAACTCCACTATCGGTCGATGTTTGTAAAGACGGGGATGTTGGGTGGATTACGCGCCTGTTATTAGTGTGGTGTGACATGCGGACGGGAAGGGTTGTGAGACGTCGTACCAGATGATGATCCTCGACCATTGACGTGTGATATTTAGTTCCATAGTACGCGTATCTTTCGAAGGAGCTGAAAACACCGTGAGGATTTGATGTGAAGTGGATTTGGTCGATTCTATTTGTGTCAGTACGTAAGTCCACCCTTTTGTTGGAAAATGTTTTTGCAAAAAGCGCACGGAACTCCGGAAATTACAATTTTTTATGTAGATGCCAGCCACAGTTTCCCGGTTGTTAGCATGCCGCCCTGACGAACCAGAGGTCACGTGTTCGTATCCTGCCTCTTATATTGAAATTATATTTGTCTAATAATTATGGTGTTGACCATTAGAAGTCGGAAAACCTAATAACCGAGTCGACTTCTACTCAAGGTGCAGATATTTTGCCGAATTTATATTTTAGTAGTTTACTCTCTTAGCCAGATTTATCTTATTAGGCGCCGTTTCTTAATAACCACGACATGTCTTCTTTTATTACCTCTCTACCTCTTGGAAAAATTATTTCATCAGTTTTTTTACGCAGCGTTATAATCCTAATGTTCAAAGCAATGGATGTTTATTTTCCTTCTCCCATTTTCGCACTTACACCAACGTCATTTCAAATGTAACATGTGTAATAAATTATTTCGGAATGGCGGAATACTGTTAATGGACTTTTTTTTATAACTTGTGCCCTACGAAATATACATGGTTGTCATTTTAAGATCCAATGTCAGCATTTATTTATTGAAAGATGGGTTTTTTGCAACTCTCCACTCCTCTATAATCTCTGCTAATAATTATTTTTACATCCTACATAATTTGATTGATTTATTCCATTCTTGGTTTTAACTGTACTTTTCCCCGTTCATTTCTCCTTCAATTATTGTTTTCAACCAATCAGATTTTTTATTGTGTCGCAAAATGTGTAAGTTTGTCTCTTCTTCTTCTTCTCAGTTTTTTTATTATACTCTAGTGTACCTACTTGAGAAAAAAAAGATAGTGAACATGGTAGCCTGATGTCAGAGGGTTGTGTTTTTCCTATTTTTTTGTCTCAGTGTATCGTGACAGACGGAATAACTCTGGCGATTGTGTGATGGTCGCCAAAGGCGTCTAACCTGAAATAAGACCTAAAAAGATGTCGCAGCTGGCATTGTCAACATTGGAATTATACGTTGGTTTTGAATATTTCATAGTTGCTCTCATCTTGCTCTGCGTCTTTTTCTATTAGATGGCAAAACGGCGACTGATATGACATGGGTAATTCGGGACTGCTTCTACTAAAGCTTCTACAGAATTGAATTTTTAATGGGTAAATATTTAGGACGAAAAGAGACAATCAGCCGTTTTACTTTCGTAACAAATATATCGAATGAACGCGACTGTGACTTCATTTTATAAATTTCAGCTTCGGAATGCTCCTAGTTGCGTCTTTATCTCCTCTTATCCCGGATTGAGACAGCAATAGCATTGTTTTTGCCAGTTCATTTTGTAGACTTTACACTCATATACTCAGGCCAACTGCGACGCGGTTGTAATTTGGTCAATACCATTAGAGAGGTTGAGCGACTCACGTCCTTTTGGAAACATAAAGGTTTTTATTTGTCGTGACTCGGCATTGCCTCCTTAACGGTAGGCTGATGTCTCCTTCCATTTTTTCGTTAGATATTTTAACGTTTTCCATGAACTTAAGAGATTGCCTACTCTGAGAATACCTACCAAATGACATTAAGCATTAAAACATTGTCTTCACTGACTTGACCACTATTATATTATCACCTGACGCTGTACGCCTCCGTTAACCTTTCGGTGTGTTATATCTTTACTCTTCTTCTCGCACTAGTGTTAAGAAATATTACTGACGGTTAATTCAGATTTATTATTTTTTATATTAGTCCCTTCGAACATTTCCAAGGTTATACTGAAATGCACCTTTCCGGTGGACCGATTCGGATTGCCTTCAGTCGAATTTCTTTTCGTCTTCGCAATTTTAAATATCTGTAAAATCTTGTTTTTCTTCATTCAGCATAGAGATACATAGGCATTTATACCATCGTATTGCTAACATTTTTTGGTGTGATCCGTTATTTACAATCTAATTATCAAGGTGAAACTTTTGTGTGTGCTTCAAAAATGATATTTCTTCTTTTGAGCCATGTTCTTGCTCCTTCCTTCCTCGTGCAGTTCTTCCTCGGCCTCCATAAACGCATCACGCGGCTTTTACAACTTCACCATGTTGATTTCTTTGTTCGCTGAAGTCTGCGTCGCCTACAAAGTTTGCGAGTGCTCTCCAGCTGCGTGTTGTTCCGCGAAAATAAAATGGTCCGCGCCGCATAGCGGATGCTGCATTGGTAAGGAAGTCTGAAATAGCACTGGCTCTGTCCTTTTTTTTTTCGCTGCTCCACAAAGTTGGAAATTATTTGGCATGATATGCGTCGCGGATTTTGCGTGCTTCAGCCTCATCCTTTGAACTCGAGGACCTCCATTTCGGTAAACCTACACGTACATTTAATGTACGTACGCCATTTTTTAATCCAATCTCAGAGCCGCATGTAACAGCGTGATTTTTCGTTTATGCCTTAACAGCGCCATTGCGCTGTGGCGCTCGTTAGCGCTCGTGGGTCGATGCCACTGGCCTCTCCATCATGCTTGAGCGGTGAAAAAGGAGAGAGATTTGGTGTACTGAGTAGAACTGAGTGCAAAAGAAGGAAGGCAATCTACCTTTTATTCTAAGGATTTGCAATCCTGGTGTAGGCATGTGAAAAGTTGCCCAGGATATGTGGGTGCAATCTCAACGAAAACTTTGAACATATAGCTTTTTGGATGCGCTTTTCTCCGAAGCTAAAACTTCTCCGCCACTGATGAGGAGATGTTCGTGGATTCGTTGATGAATTCTAATGCTGCAGCCGTCATATACACGCTTGCTCGTAGTGGTGGAATATCTGACGCCGACATGTTTTGAGTCAATCTTTTACTTCCTAGCGGAATAGTCGTCTCTCACATAGCAACTTAGGACGCTGGTGTAATATTATATACAAAATGAAACACTACATTGCAAACTTGGATAGGTATAATAGATCTATGAAGGCTTGAGTGAAAATCCATATGTAAATAATTTTAGTAATTATTAAACTATTATAAAATATTTCATCATTCCATATATATCATAATGTTTGATAGGTACTATATCCATCTATTACGGCATTGGCTATTTTCTTGGGTAAAAAACCTTTATTATCAATATTTTTTCTCGTACACTGTTGGGATTTCAGTATCGTGAAGCTCTTATAAATTTCGCTTTTCCTTGACCACAAAATATATCATCTCACGATATACTAGCAGGCATAACATGTAACATTTAAAATTAGCGTATAAATGTACTGGGAAACAAAAGAAAATCTCATGAAGTAAGCCTTGCCTGTGCTCCATGTATTATGGAAGAGGTTTTAAAGTATCGGCCGGTCATGAGGCGTAATAAGGAAAACAAGTGTAATAAACGTATTGTGCTCGTAGGTGAACGAATGAAAAGTAGTAATTGTCAGAGCAGAAGTTTTGGAGAGGTCATTGGCGGCAATAATGCTGAAGGGAGGTGGTTAATTGTGATATCCGGGCATTTTGTCTGGAGTTACCAAAAGAAATATGAATTCCGAGCGGTGAGTCTTCAAATAATTCTGAATGGGAATTTCCTCCGTTCTGCTTGTGCAATGTCAAATTTATTTTATGCTGTAAAAAGTTTGGGAATGGAGTATTTAGAGTATTTTTATGGATTATATTATCAGTTTTGTTGAATATTTAAACACCTTTCTAATGAGAGGCATATTCACGTTTCGAAGGAAAATCGATTTTTACAGAATCTCTGCCTACCTGCTGGTGTAGGTATCCGAGAATTGGAGCCAGAAGCAGATGATGCATGAGAAAGATTCCTGAAGGTTTCTCTCGTGTAATGAGATGCGTTTTGAAGGGTCTTGTACCTCGGAATTTCGTATTCGTGGTTCGAAAGGTAATTCCTGAGGTCGAACGGAAATCAATGTCTAGTGAGGTCCTTCGACCGATCGTCTTCTCAATGGGATGAGTTGGTGTCCTCTGGAGGTATCCCGTTAAATCGAAAGGGAAAGGGTAAATTATATAGCGCTGCATGGGAGGGTTAGGTTCAAAGATCGATTAGTTGTGGAAGCCGAATAATAATCGAAAAGATGGGAATGAATATTAATTGAAGCAGGGTGGAGAATGGCATTTCTAACTGGCTCGGCGGTCAAGATTGCTACATCTAAATTACTGCCAACTTACGCGCAAGTTCACCGTTGGCGTGATACAGTCACGGTTTTGCGTTTGTTTATTCATAGTATTTTGTTTAACATTTTATAAATAAAAAATGTGCGGTTTCGGTGTCGACGAAAATCACCGCTTTCATTCAAATTTTGCTCTACACGAATCGTATTTGATATGTGCACCGATTTCTCGATATTGTATCCTGGTAGATTGTTAATGTGTCATCTCATTACCGTCTTCATGTTATCCACAAGTTTTATGGGTTCAGATAGCCCGTGCAAATTGAATGTGTAGGTCGTTACGTAGTCCGCTGTCCAGTGTTGCTATTGCTTTGAGATAACAAGGGCGTTATGGTTATCTCATACTCCAAATGCGCTTTTGTATCGAATGGTGAAACGTTAACGAAGTGAAGAGTGGCCATATAAATTAATGGTTGCGGAGGAAAATTTAGAGAGATTTGTTCTAGGCGACAACTTTTGGGAAATTAAGTTTCTTAGGGGTCGGCAATGGACCATCTCAGACCATGGGCCGACGAGGTGGCTTAGGGGTGACAACCCATTAGTGCCCGTCGACCCCCATACGTTACCTATTCACGTTTTATTTCGGGAAATACTGATATAGTCTAGGATATCGACCGGATTAGAGTTGACCAGCTGCGATCCCTATCGGACCCGGTGATAATTTTATGTGTTCTGGCTAGCATTAACTCGCTAGTATCTACAATTTTACTGTCTCTCATATAAAGGGACATATTCTCCTTCTACTCGTTTTTTTGTGTTTCACTCGCATCAGCGACTGGAATTTTCTTTTTCAGAGTGTGGCCATTGTTTTGCTTTAAAATTTTGAGTGATTTGGTCTAAGCGATTGGGATGACACCGAGTATTTGGTGGTTGCCTGCACATCCATATCCGACTGGGAGATAGACGTATAAATTGTCGGTTTTCAATAAAATTACGAAAAGGAATAGTGTATTGTGTATTTCAGGGGGCCTCGAACTCAAATTTAAGTAAAATTTAGGTAACCTCACCTAAAAACGTAAACATTGAGGTTTTATGGCCGCTGGATCTCGTTGAGAACTGATTTTGGTCCAGAGAAGAAGTCAGTCTCATTACATCGTGTGAATTTCAACTCATCTATGGCCCTAAAGAAGTGAACATTTTTAGAAGATTTTATTTTTGCATTATTGCGAAATTCGGTACGGAATACGAGGAGACTGGGAATATTTAGAAATATTAGGTACGTGAATGCCTACGCGCTAAAAGTCTTTCCCGAATCACCATCCACCGAATTGTAAATGGGTAGTCCGCTTATAAAAAAATAGCTAAGATATTCGTTCTTAAGGTAATGGCAATGTTTTAGCATAAAAATTCCTGTTGATTAAAAAAACGATATTAACAAAACGTTGCGTGTATTTCCTTGGTTGGCTCACTGAGATGCAATTTGATCTTTATGGGTCATAAATTCCGGATTACAAAATTAAAAAATTGATAGAATTTTTTAATGAAATTATTTGCAATCCAATTAATTATCATGGTATGATAATTGGCTGTTCAAACGTTTATAGCTAATTCCGAAAAGCAAGTGAACTATTTTTTTTTCTTCATGGTAGCTTGAGCTGATTGTGCACTTATGCCTCATTCGTTTTTCGTAATGGCTCGTTGATCGCATCCAGTTCGGTCGATTTACGTCGGTGAGAAAGGTACATCGATAAACCTTTTCGCAATGATGGATCTGCATTGCTCTGCCATTTGTGTGACTTATATGCATTTTGCAACGAAGCCAGCATGAGTCGCCAAAACTTATTACCTCGTTTGGCACACTCCTTATATCGTGGTCCACCCCCTAGTGCCGCCATGACTAGTGCCACCCTGCTGAACCGTGATAGAGCAACGGAATCCCTTAGTTGGCAGCACTGAACGGAATGGGGTGAGGTAATGGATGAGGCGGAGGGACGCGGGGTAGATCTTTGTAAGGAGATGAAGTGAAGGGTGGAATTGGAAGAGATGGAAGAGTGGATGAAGAGATTGAAAGGGGGAGGAGGGGAGTTGGCAGGGGGTGAGGAAAGGCAGATGAAGGGTGCGGGAGGCTGCCAATGGGAGGGTGGGGTTATTGGACAGTGCCAGGGATTGGGCTTCCCGGTGGAGGTGGGCGGGATGGTGATAGGGAGTGGGTTGGGTATGTAAGAGGAAGAGGAGTGAGGAGGGATGTAGCGGAAGGGCCTGGACAGATTTTAAGACTGCAGGGGATCGTAGGAGGTTTGGTGGGGTGAAGTGGCGAAGGGTAGTAAGGGAGGATAGGGATGAGAGATTATTGGCTCAAGGTTTAAAAGGGACGGATGGTTGAAGATATTACGATAGTAGATTTGTTCGAGGGCTACGATTTATTGGGGCTCTAGGAGGGCTATGGAAGGTACGAGGTGTAGGGTGTTCCGGGTGTAAGCTCATTTGCGAAGACGGGCTGTTCAAGGGATATGCATTAAATTTAAAAGCATTCGTAAGTGGGCTAGGTAAAGGTACAAGTGTAAGAGAATGACGCGCGCTGCGGTTGAACACGTATAAGGACGTGTAAAAATTGAGATTATACAATTATCGCTGTATACCTGTACGTATTAATTTGTTATCCAGCTGGTTGTTAGATTAGCTTAGTGGCTATGTTACTGCGTCCACCACGGAGGACTTTTTATCAGAACGATGCCGAATTTTTTCCGCATGTATTTGCATGCCACGAGGAGATCGCTTCCAGTGCAGTAGGTACTCTGTTCATCAGGTTAGAAGTTAAACCATGGCCTTGTTTACGTAAATACTTTTTTAAAACAGATTAATGCCCAGACGAGGCTTTTATCTTAAATTCTGCCAAGCCTTCCTCTCCTACTCATATGGCTTACTCCTGTTCTAGAGCCCCTATGTTATGGAAGGGACTTGTATTGTGCGATGAGTTTGATATCCAGCTATAGTTTAATGCCCAGCCTCCTGGATTAATATACTGGGTGATAAATGCAGCTGGGATAATTTTATGGATGAAGTCCGTTGCCAAGTGATTTGTTTACGAATCAAAAAATATCACTAGGTGTATCTTACAATCAATAATATTCGGCCATGTTTTAAAATTTTTTTCTTACCAATGGAAGCTCTCCGCTAAATTTATTGGGGTGACGGGCTTACAAATTCGCTGTCATCATCGTAATACTGTTGAATGTATTTGTTGACGAAATTATAAGTAAACTCATTTTGGCAAAATTATGTGTATTTCCCATATAATTCGTCTTAATCCCTTTAATTTACGAAGAGTAATGACCTTTATTTGTTGAGTTACGTAGAAATCTGGAAATCATGAGAATAAATAAGTTCCCGTTATTTGGAGGACGTCGCTACGATACGTTTTACCGTAGGCATTATCTTTTTAAAAAGAACTATGTACTAAAAGAAACTTGATATGGGAAGCTTATGCACATCCATCTCCTGAAGGATTAAACGTCGTGAAATGTGAACGAGAGAAAGAGAAAGAGGTTTGGGAGGATTTTCCAACGTTCAATGGATATGGATGCTTCCACTGGTCACTGGGGTTGGTTTATGCCACAATTTCCATCGTGATTCGAATCGAGCTTTATTCTATCCTAAACGCATGCACGTTTGCACAGTTGACAGAATTTTCATAATAAAATGGAATACAGTTTTTTTAAAGGAAATTCTTACCTAGAAGACCAGGCTCGCATTCATACTGGATTTCATCCAACGTGAATGAAAACGGCTCGTTAATCACTATGGTGTCTGATGTGTATTATATTTGAAGTAAAAACGACTTTGTCATAAACGGAAATAACTAGCATGAAATAGCTCGCTGAAAACGGTAGACAAACGATAGAGAATTGGTTTAGTACGGAGAAAGAGTAATGGTCGTTGCTGTTGCAAAAATAAACAGCCGTTAAATGGAAGAGCGAACGCGAGTGCGATTTTTGTCGCAGTTGCAGTTTTTGTTTTCTTTGGCTCGGTGAACGGGCGTCGCTCGTTTTCTCCGGATAACGAAGCTTTCCCCGCCGAGCTGAGCGGACGTAACCCTTGAGCAGTGGAATATGGTGCACGAGTAGACAGGTACAACTCTTGCTCTTTTTATCCGCGCACGAAAGTGGAATTTTGCACATACTTTTCATCGTTGGCTGCGCCCACGTTTTCTCTTATTAATTAGGGAACAAAGCTGGGACAAAAGTCGCGGGGATACCGTGGGTTAATGTCAACGCGGATTTGAATAAATTTTCTCCAAACGGACAAGTAACTAATTGGAAAATTTTCATCCATCGAATTGCCACAGCTTTCGTTAAGCTTTAAAGGTCCATTGCACGAGTGCCGATATCAGAAACTTTGTGATGAAATATCATCAGGTTTTTCTCGTTTGAATTAGGTAAATTATTCGACTTGCCTTTGAATGCTTACAACAGAAGGTCTCTATTATATTGCTCCATGTTTCACGCAATCGTTTTTAATGCCTGGGTGTTATCACATATTAAAACGTTACCGGATCAAATATAGAATAAAAAATCGCGCTGAACGTTTTGATGTTCAGATGATATTTTTTGTGGTAAAATTATTCAGAGAACCATGGTCGTAATTCAGTTGATTCTGGGAATTTAAGAATAGTTTCCATGCTCATTTCAATGGGCTTATTTTCACGAACAAACCCCAAAATGTAATGCTGTATCTACCTAAGCACCGAAGTTTAATATTCCATCACTAATACAAATTCAATATAAATAAATAATACTAAGATTTTAATTTTATTTACAGAGGTCTTAAAATCACGGTGGATTTCTCGTCCAACATTCCAAAATGCCTCACTGAGAAAAAATAGAATACATTCTGACAATTTGAATGGAAGTACTTGTTATTCCACTTGTGCTACTAATTATGAAGAAAGGCGTTACGAGGCTTTGCATATCTCCAGGTGCAAGAAAAAATATATTTATTTAAAAAAAATTAATGGGCCAATGTAGTAGTCACATAGAATGCACGTATATGTATCGAGAAATACCTGTAGATCCCTGAATTCCTTATCCATTTTTTAATACATTGTTTAACGTTTGGTTCTGCCGGTTTGGTAATGGTTGTTTTTTACGCAAATTTTCTATTGCTTGCACAGTCCTGATTTTTTTGCAACATATTTTTTGGTTTGTCTCAGTGAAATTCTTGCAGTTTTGAAGCATCTAATCAAGATTTAAACAATCTTTCTCTTAATCACAAGCCTTATATACGCGATTCTATTAGGTTAGCCAAAAGGATTTAGCTGACAGTCGTGATACTGAAAGCAAATTGCCGAACATCCTACTCCTGAGCCTCAAAAAAGCCTTTCCTTTGCCAAATTTCCTCCATCCGATTCAATCAATTGCAATGAAGCGGGTGAAAGCGAAGAATCTAGGCTATTGACTTCGACGGGCTTTTGAGGATTCAGGTTAGTGCTAAATTGATTACCTAAGGATAAAAGCTTTGATCAATCAACAGTTATGAAAACTTTAAAGCTAATATAATATGATATCAATACATAGGACCCCAATGGGGTGAATGTTTTTTGAGAGCGCCGTTGGTGTTCGCTCTTTGAAACAAAATCGGCCAACGGAGGTCCAGATTAGTTAGAAAGTCCTATCTGAGACCTATCTGAGAAAAATGGAAATAAAACGGCTTTGACACATGTTGGAGCATATTAAACGTTTATACCGTTATCATGTTGGAGATTTAATTGCACAAAACACAAAATTGGTCCTGATTTTCTCAGACATTTTATTCATGCGGATTATACGGTTTTATCGTACATATTCATAACTAACATAAAAATGTGGTGTAAGAATTTTCTCTGGATTGGTAGCGTATTACTGTTGTATCTCACAGGAAGTTTGAAGAATTCTCAAAATATGGTTTAAGAGACTGGCACTCATTCTGTGAGGTCAATAGAGAACTTTAATTTCGTAAAAACGTGGGATTGGGATTAGTTATTTCCCCTTTGCTCTCACACACCCTCTCTCCTCCGCCTCTCCTTTTCCCTCTGCTGCAGCATCATCCCAAGGAAATGGAAAAAAACTAGGAAGGTGAGTTTCGGGCGACATCTCTTGGGAGGAAGATGCTGAGGGATGGAAATGGGAGGAGAGAAAATGAGAGAGAGCGGGTCGGTGGTGAACGAGAGGTGAAACGGAGGAAAAGGGAGAGGTGGGGAGGAGGAGGGATGATATTAGTGTCCTGGATGCCCGGGAGGCATTTGAGAAAGTGCCCCTGGACTTAGGGGGCCCTCCGGCTGGCATGCCGGGGGAACGAAGTGGAATAATGTAGTGGCGAAGGGATAGAGGTGTGTGACGACTGGGTAGGACGGGCACAGGTCTGGAAAACCCAAGGTTTTCCCCCTTATCTCCGACCCCTCTTAGGTTCACCTCGGTAACCCAAGTATTAATTTTAATGTGCCTCGTGTTGAGTGCAATATTTCAATTTTCTAATTTTTTGTTGTTCCTGAAAATAATATTTTCATTTTCGTTATTTTAAATGAAAAAGCCGGGAACCGGAGTGTTTTACAAGGGTTTCAAATCTTTTTTAAAATTAGGATCTCAATGAATGCTCTCAAGAAATGATTTTCTTGCTGAGCTCACCTCAAATGCATAGCCGTTGTTTTTTTCTTTGGCAACTTGTGGTGAAGTTACTAGTTATCTGTTACTATCAGCGAAAACATAAGTGTATAATTTACGGTGAAAGGATTAAACGCTTTTCTGTTACCACAGTCTATATATATAGACTGTGCTGTTACTCTGAAATTACGTATCAGATTTAATAGTTAGGTAATTTGGTTTCTTTTATCTTTTAGTTTTACTTTGATATATTTACTATACTTCGAAATATTAGAAATGGTGATCACGTTTTCCCGTGTCAGTTTACCGGCATCGCTGGTTTCATTGAAGTTGTACACTTTTATCCGGGAAAAATCGATTCACGCAGCGTGGATTTTAACAGTGGTGCAGTTAGCACAACATTTTTCCTATTACTTACGGTAAGCTCATTGAAACCAACATCAGAAAAAATATAATTAAAGGGGATCTACAAGAAGTTTTATTTGATTGCCATTGATCTAACTAACTTATATTTGAAATGTGTACCTGAGATTGCCCATAGAGACCTAAAATTTAAATAATCTTGAAATACAGGATAAATATTATCCGTGATCGTAATCAGTGAGACTCTCTGGCGGGTCTGCTTCTTTTTTTTATTCTAGTTTAAGAACTTCCACCCTCCAAGAAATGCCCTCGGAACGAACGAAAGTCAATCACTTAAGTGTGCGTAGGAACTCGGACACAAGTGCTAATTCAAACTATCAACGATTCAAAAGTCAATATTCCAAAAATTTAAATACTTAAATTTAAAATAGTCTGAACTCGGAAACATTTGAATGCGTCAAAATGTTTCAAGTGCTGTTTTTTTAATAGCTCGCCCTCGGAATATTTCGTGAGTGAGGGAGGGAGAAAGAGAGTCGGGTTCGATCGGAATAGTGCGATTTCCTCTCAGGGGTGGCGGGGTGGCGCGCATATTCGCCCGAGCGCACTCGAAAAGACTTGACTCTACCACCGGCACCCGCGACGACCGAGCACCAGCGCAGTGGTGCAGTCCGCTTTTTTTGTAGCTTGCGCGGAAGAGCGCGAGAGCGATTTGGTGCGGAAAAAAATATTAATAATGATAATGTAGCCTTCGGGAAATTCTGAAGGAAGAGAGTGGCGGAACGAAAAACTCTCTCCCTCACACCTTTTTTTTGCATATTTATTCGCAAAATCTCCGGTTTTACGTCTCCCGAATGGCGTGGAATCTTTCACGGCGGTAGAGGGGAAGTGAGTGTGGGAGGTGGAGGGCGTGGAGAGGAAGTAAAAGCGGGAGGCGTGTAGATATAGAGGATGAGAGAGAGGTCGAGGATGGAAGGAGGTCGTCGATGGGGATGGTAGGTGGGGAGGATTATAAAAGGGGTACATTGTGGATGGGGTGCGAATGAGGAAGCCTTAAGGTAGAGGTGGGTAACATAATGAAAAAATGAAGATTTTCACCCACGTTTATTTACATCATTTCTTCGGAAGTGATCGGTAATTAACGATTGCAAGGAATGAATCCAGTGGCATTCAATAAACAACTATGCGTGAAAACAAAAATACCATGCCGTCAGTGTAATCAAAGGCTACGTCTTGGGTTTTCATTAAAAGTTACTTTCCGTGGAATAAATACTTTTTAATGGCTGCAATAATGTGCTCCGTTAAGTTAAGGAATTTTCACATGATAAATATTGTAACTATGGTTAAATATTCGAAGGGATAAAAATACTTCGTACAGGCGATTACAAACTTATTGTTAGTACCAAACCGGGTGAGTAGTGTTACACGGTGGGTAAAGTTGTAAATGTGCTAAATTCGTATCCTGGGTCAGCATTTCATCTGTGATGGACTAGGCATACGAATTGATTTTAGTTCTATGTGATACCTCAAAATGTTAATTTTGTGAGTAAATATTTGTTGATAGATGGTACTTAAGGGTTTTAGTGCGTAAGGGGGCGTAAGCCAAGAAAAGTATACAAAGATTATAAGAGAGAAATAACACGCCCATCTCATTATGATGAATGAGAAGTGGAGCAAGTGTAGTAATTCGGAGAGGATACGGGGGGAACGAAGAAGAGAGGGACGGTGTTTCAGGGCGGAGGATGGAGAGGAAAGCCTTGCAAGTGGAGTTATTAGGGTGGTGTATATGCGAGGAAGAGTGTAAGGGAAAGCAGGAGGGAGAGGAGAATGCTGCGGCAGGTGAGAATGGAGATTGGTGAGGAAGGGTGGTGAGGGTGATTGAGGGGGCTTGGGGGGGGGAGGGGAGGGTTTGTGAAGGGAGAGTGGAGTGCTTGGGTGGGAACGGCGGCATGGAAGGCAAGGCGGCGCGCGGCGAGAGAGTGGCGGATCGAATGAGAATTCAAGTGAGAAGTGCAATGGGGTGGAAGCGAAGGGTGTCTGGGTGGAAAGTAAAAGGGGAAAGGACTGGTTGGGTGGGAGGGAGTGTTGGTGGGGGGAGGTGCAGGGGGGAAGGAAGGAAGGAAGGTTGGTTTGCGCACGTAAAGGGTGCGAGGCGAATGCGACCTTGGGTTTCCTCCGGGCACCCTTCTCCTTCCCGACTTCACACGCTAAAGGGGAAACGGAGGCAGGGTGCGGAATTTGTTTAGCACTTCGCCGGGGGAGAAAAGGGTTCGGTTGGTGGAGAGAGAAAGGGGGATCTTATGGGTGAGGCGGGAGCCCGTAAAAGGCTCTAGGGGAAGGGTCAGGAGGGGGATCGTCCGGTTAGGGGTTGCTTGCTGGAGCAGCTCCGGTGGCAACGCGGAAGGTCATCCTCCCTCCATGCCGTACTCTACCCTGGAAGCTGTTTATAAGACTATACGGTGGATGAAACACCCGTTGATACTCCGACGAGTCTATATGCATGGCATCATCCCCGGGCGTTCATCTCACACTTCAACCTCCCTGTGATAGGCTCTGTATTTACCCAGAGGCAATGACAGAAAGGACGCAGTCCTCAGTTTCAGATAAAAAAGTTTGTATTACGTATTTTACTGACTTGATAATATTTCCCATCCATTTTTACCCTTTTGGGAAGATTATGCATACGATTTTCTTTAAGGTGACCATCTTTAGGAAATGCTATAAAGCTTTAAACTTAGAACAGAGAGATGGCCATCTTATGCCACATTATCTCCTTTTGAAGGTACTAAGTTGTCTGCATTATCATTTAGAACAGCGGTATATTGGTGACTTTATTGGCCCTTTTATGTATATATTTTCAAACAAATGCATTGCCGAAAATCGTGAGCTTCAATATGCCAGTCATATAAAAATAGAATTTAAACGTGGCATATAATTTGATAGGAAGTACAACATGGGAGTGTTTTATAGCCTGGTTGGGAAAATGCCATTTATTTTTTGGGGATAAATGTCGTAGATTCACATTTGATAATAGAGAAAAGTCGAATTTCGTGGTATTAATTTTAAAATTTTAGCAACTCATGTCCTCAAGAGTGGCAATTCTGAAACAAAATTCCATAAAACCTAAACCGGATACGCGTTTTACTGGAGATAGATTTTTTTCTATTAATTTGAAAATTTTCACTTTTTATGCCTAGAAGCTACTCGGTTAGAACTAACAATTTAACAGTATGCCGAGATTAAATATAAAACTCTTAAATACTTAGTATAGGGTTTTCTCTTCTAATTTTATGGCTCACATAGCATATTAAAATATTAATGTTATCCTTTAAAAAAAAAAAATTTCATGTAGTCTGCGTTCATTGTTACGAATTATTAATAATGTATACAGTTAATGCCATAATAAATTATGACTAAGAGGCCCCTAGTAAACCAATTTAACGAAACTCATGGGATACCTTTTAAGTAACATAACTTCCTTGAAATTCTGTCTGCTCGCACACATAGCTTCTGACGAATTAAGTTACTGGGGTACTATATGACTCTGTGCATGTGATTTTCTTTTACTCGATTACTTGATTGTGAACAATGATATTCCGAAATTAGTCGCTTGTAATTTCAGCTAAATTGTGTAACCCTTCTTCAACAGTGGTGCTTTCTTTATGGTCTTTTCAGCCCTAAAAATATATATTAGGAAGAATATCAGAATTCAGAAGTATGTTGTGATTCTTCATTTAAGTACTACGATTTTGGCAATTCCATACATTGTCGGTGACCTGCGGCGTTGTTCCTATCTATGATATTAGTATTTGATACTTATTACAGTAATGTATGAATGTAAGAAGCATGCAAGGATATGACCTTATGTAGAAAACTTTTGAAAGAGAACCTAACAGCCATAACTCTCTAACTCTGTAATATATGTAAAAAATAACACATCTTTGACTACTCTTGCCCCGAAAGGGAGTGGCGGGATAGGTACATGTGCAGGTATGGTACTTATTAGCATAGGCGGTAAACTTTCTCTTGTGTAGTGCATATACCTACAAAACCTGACCACTTACCTAAAGGTATTGAAGCTACTCTTATAAACTTTATCACAACGTTCAAAAATGTAGTGTGTGGTGATTTTAATATTGATATGCTAAAAAAGCACCTGCATAAGTAATTAATTTAATTAGGTGTATTATTTGTCGTAGCAATTGATTTTTAACTTCCTTGAAGTATACTCATAACCTTGCCAAGAGTAACAAATTGCTAGATCTTTTCATCATTAATGAGTAAAGTTGAAGAATTTGGACTGCATCCCGTGCCGTTTCTGTTGAAACATGATCTTATATTTATCAAATACCTTACAAAGGTTCAGGCTTACAAGCCAACTGAATTTACAAAAGTTAAAATAGAGATTTAAAAAAATCGTCATTCAACTCTTGGGAAAAGATCTCCAAAATTTAAATTTGACAGAATTCTTCACTACTAACTGTGTTAAAAATAAAGTGTTTATGTTCAGCAGACATATTCTAACATTGCTCGATTCTCATGCCCCAGTGCGGTTACAAAAAATGAAACAATCAATGTCCTTGGACATCTAGCGATATCAAAAATTAGTTGGAGCGCATAGATCGCTTACCAAGGAACTTCAGGCGAAGTCAACCCCTTCATTTATTTGCTGCATATAAATTAGTTCACTATGAAGTGTAGCAAAAAATTCTTGCCGCTTAGCGCAAGTATTATCTTGATTGTTTTTCGAGTAAATGGGATCAACGTGGCAAGAAATACGTCGCCTTGGTAAACCCAGGCCTGAGCCTACAAAACTAAATTTCTCTCACGATGAACTTAACCGGTACTTTTTAACTCCAATTTCTTGGAATGATGATTCGTTCACTCCCCACTCCATGCTGCCTTGCACAGACAATCCATGTGAACTTCTATATCCAGTCTTAAGTTCTGACATTATATTCTGCCCTCACTTTACCCCTAACTTGCTTGTCAACTACTTGACATTAATAAAAAATAATGCGACAGGCTTTGACAGCATTAGCGCCAAATCCCTCAAAGCCGTAACTCTGTTGTCCTAGCAATGGTCCTCGATATTTATAACTTTTCCCTCTTCCACTCACTGTTCCCGTCATTGTGGAAATCTGCTCTCATTCAGCCTATCATGAAAATTTCTAACCCAAAATAAATGTCAGATTTTCACCCTAAAGCTTTGTAATGTTCTCTTTGTAAATCTCTAAAGCGCCACGTTTTCAATGCCATTACAGAGCACTTAAATAGAAATAATCTACTCCACGAATTTCAGTCAAGATTTCGAAAAGGTTGCAGTACTCAGACTGCGCTATTAAAAATAACAGTTGATATCCGGCGCTCAGCTCATTATCGTAAAGTCACTAACCTGGTTCCATTTGATAGCAGCAAAGCATTTGACTCAGTTGATCACGGTCTACTCATCCGCCGGCTTGGAAAACTCTCTCTCTCTGCCCTTCGTTGGTCTCAATCTTATCTATCCGAGCTCAAGCAAGCTGTCAACGGTGTTGACGGTGAAGTGTCCAGTTTCTCACCCGTTCCTCGTGGTGTTCCTCAAGGGTAAATCTTAGGCCCGTTGGTATTTTCCATTTTCGTTAAAGACCTTCCCAGGGTGATACATTACTGCAAATATCAATTTGATGCTGATGACCTGCAGATTTATCTCGAATGCAATTTCAACGAAATAGAATATTCTGTACAGAAAATAAACAAACATCAAAGCACTCTGTAATTGGATATCGGTGAATAAACTCAAACACCGTTCAACTTCAAGCTATAATACTAGGTAGTTTTAAGTATATAAATATTCTAACTATAAATGAAATTCCAAAAATGTTCAATATATGCTAATTGACTAACTTCATAAACAATCTTGGAGTCATCATCAGCATAACACTTACTTGACAAGATCATGTAAGCCACAAAATATAAAAACCCTGTGTCCATTAAAGTACTTTTGGCATTTAATTTCTGTTCAATTACGGCAAAAAATTGTACAAGTACTATTTTTTCCGCACTTCGATCATTGCTCAATAGTGCACTCTGATATAAGAGGTGACTTAAATCAGGAAAACAGCGACTTCAAAACGCTTCTATTCGTTTTGTTTTTTATGTCAATTATAATGAGCATGTCACACCGTACTATAAACTACTCAATGGCCTAGCTAGAACCAAGGTAAGGTATAATGAAAGCTACTTTAACATGTAACTTTATTAAAACTCAACTATCTTCTTACTTACATAAACAATGAACATCTAATATTTATTCTGAAAAGCGCATCACTCGAAAGACAAACTCCCGTGTATATCCCACCATATCATACTAACATGTATGGAGAGTCATTTTTAATTTCTTCATGCAATTTATGGAACTCTTTGCCAGTCAGTTTCAAAAATCGGTAAATAATTTAAAGGTGTCTAAAGAAAAATATCGGAAACTATTTTTTTATGGAAATGTGCCCTATCATGTGATTTTTGTTCAGCTATGCAGTTCAATGTTGAGTGTAATACATCTCCTTAGTTGTTATGGTTATGGCTTATTTTGTATTTTGTACGTCCAAAATATGTTTATGTTTCCAATAGGTATATTTCCATAAGGAGTAGTCAAAACAGAAGTAACCACTATGCTAGCGTGCTGAATAAAAAATGTGCAATATTTTATAAGTAGTATAATTTCAACATTAATTTATTTGTGCTTTTGATTTGGTGGATCAAAGTCATGAGAAAAATATAGTGATACATGAATAATGTCGTATATGGAAGACATATTTCCCTGTACATGTTTGAAGAATTTCTCCGGACAGAATTGAAATATGTCATGCAATCATTATTCCTTTTTTTCATGTCCATGTGCAAGAAGTTGATTCGGTGCCACTTGTTTTATATCATTTAGTCATCCTTGAAGTTTCTTTGATGCTCTCTTAGTATTAAAAAAATCATAATGGGCATTTTCGAATGAAATATTAGAATTTTATCTATTAATTGAATTTGAATTATAAAGTCTGTGTAATCATTGAGTTATAAAACGATGAGCGTATTCGTGTATGTGTACATGATACCCTGAAACCCTGTTATTTTTCTAAAAGTGTTGCGAAGTCAGCTACGATGAATAATTAGAGAGGAGGGAAAAATCTCAAAAAAGGGAGCCAAACTAAAAATAACCATATTGCTGTTCATATGTTTCCCTCGTCTGCGTCTTTATCGTGAAGAAAAAATTCTTGAATCCTTTCAACAGGCTATCACTCCTATTTTGTGACTCATTCGTCTGGACTTCTGATGAAATGTGAGGGCAAAAATACTTCCTCAATGTCTCTGGTAGAAGTCAAAGCATTGATATCTTGGCAGTGGATTTAATCTATATTTGAGTCTCTTGCTTCCGGGAGCTCCCATTTGTGAAGTTCGTCGTTGCCGTTAGAGACTTTGTGCTCTTTCTTCTAAGTTTTTTATGAACCGGGCGGATTTTTATTGGATTTCATTCAGTGCTTGAATCAAAGTTTTCTGGTACAGTTCTGGATGGTCACATCGTGTTCCATGTGGGGCCTCTGATGTGAAGTAACTTTACTCGCTCATGCCTTTGTTACTATTGTTATCCATTTTGCATTGCAATCCGCTGCCTTTTGCACGGATGCAACGTACGACAGCATACTTATGACTTTTCAACCAGCGAGGTCTGTTGTAATTGCTTGATGCATGCATGTTTTTTTATGATTGAAATAGGTCATACTAACGCTTTTGAGGGCACAGCGAAAGATGTTTATCCACTCATTACTAAGAAGAATATTAATTCTCATTTTCATTAACCTGTACTTGGTATAACTATGTACACTATTTTTAAATATCATGTTGCTAGGAAGAGGATGTAGGTTTGCATTTTTTTTTGTCTCTTTGTCACATCATGCTCAGTACGGTGGGTAATAAGTCTGGACTCAATGTATATTTTGCCGTGACGTTATTCAGTAACATGTATTATGATCTGAAGAAACTTTATGGTACCATTATGCTCTTTCCAGGGATACAAGAAGCTACTTCTGAGTTATTGGAGCTTTTTAATACTCAGTACATACTTTTCACTTCTGAAATATTGCTCGTGGTAGGAGGGTGGTGATCGCTGATAAAAATATAGGTATATGGCTTGCGATACGATTGTGGATATTTGGTCGCAATTACCTACGGGCGTGTATGAAGCTTTAAAATAACTGGATTAATTTTAAATTTGATGTTAATCTGCTGCCTATGGCTACACACTTAACGATATCAAAACTAACATTTTAAAATAAAAATGCAGGGTAGAATTTATTTTAATTTAATACATGAGCACCTGCAAAATTTATTTTTTTGCTAAGGTGAAAATATACAATTACTGGGACTTTTTATTAGTTACTATTTGGCTGATGCATTTTCTAATCAATTTTTATCCTGGCGTGTACCAGTGGACCAAATTAGCAAATCAAATGAAGTTTTCTGCTACCATAAAATCTTGCTAATGTAAGGGAGGAGGAAGAATTGCAAAGCACGTTAAATGTAATGCAGGTAAGGGTGTGCAGGCAGTAGAAATACGATACAATCTGGAATTCGTGAATTACTAAGTGGTCGTTTCGTGGCGTATCAACTTGCAAATGAGATCGGGATGGCGTAGTCTCGCGAGTCGGTGTGAGCAATTTCGCGATGCTGAGGCTCAGGGAATATCGCCGATCACCCGTGCATTTACTACGAATAGATTCCAAACGGCCGCCCTTAAAGAAGGAAGAAGAATACTCCGGGGACACTCCACTAGTAGGCGCAGCGAGTCTCCGTTTTTTTATATACTTTTTATGGCTCCCCCTAGTCAGCAGTCGGGCATAAGCCTTGCATGGCTCGGAATACGTAATGCCGACCTCGCCTGTTTGCATTTCCAGCATACGGGGGTGATAGAGGAGTGGAAAGAGGAGAAAATCACTCTGCCACTTTCAGGAGGCGGGGAAGGAGAGTATTAAATTTTTCAAGGAGACGAATCCCCCTGTCCCATCCACTCGATATCACTCGCGACGAACCTGGCGGAAAAAGATTCGAAATTTTCAGCCGCAAACGAGGCCTGCCTCCCTACCACCACCCGCCCACTTCCTATTTCTTTACGATCTCCGGGAATGGAAATTCACAAAGGCCGTGAGAGATGTGTGTGGAGATGGACGGGGGCATAGTACCGAAGAGCCCCCGCCCCCCTGGAGACTGGAGTGTCGTCACTCGTAAGGGGGCCAAGAGTGACGACGACCGCTCTCTCTCTCTCTCTTCCCGGACGAGTGCCGGCCGGCCCTGGCCTCAGAGGGGACGGACTCCGGCCGCCCCTTGTCTCTCAAGGGGCGGGATATGCTGCCGCTCTTTCGACTTGGTGAGAGAGAAGGGGAAAATGGGTCGGTTGTGAGGGCAACGTTGAGGGAGAAGAAGGCAGGAAAGGGTTGTTGCCTTACGAGATCGGTACCATGTACCTCCGTCCTGTGAGTTACAGGACGGAGGAGGAAAGTTCTAAAAAAAATATATATCGAATCGCTTGAATAGATTTATCGAAGTTGAATGAAATTGAATTGGACCTGAATATGATTCTTGGTATCGGGTTAGAACAAAAGGCATAGTTCTTAAATGTGGCGATAAGCACCTTGTTTGGAATGCTAATTTTTAATATATCTCTACAAATTTTCACGTTCTGTGAGCTATTTTAAAATAATGTGAAATGGATTTTAATCGTGGGATCGTATTTGAGAAGCTAAGTTGTTTTAGGATGATAAAAATATTGTTTTGGATATCTATTTTGATTCTACTCATCTTTGCGTTCTGTGAGCGATTGTGTATATGGTAAACAGAAAGAAAAGAGTTGTTGCCTAGCGAGGAACTGCGATCTTTCGGGGCGGAAATGGGAGATGGTTTGGTGGGAATAGAGTAATATCACAGCTCATGATATTGATTCAATAAAATAATCGAATGAAATTAATAATGATTTATTCGTAATATTGAATTAGAAGTAGATATTGTGTGTGATGATAATTCATATCCTCAACTTCAACTGCGTTTATCTAAGAAGTAATGCAATTAATATATGAACGACAACTAGATTATCGATCAGCATATCGACTTTATTCAGAGAAGGGTGCTTTTTCTTTCGTTTGGTTCTTCGTACTAGAATAGTATCCATTGTGATAGGGACGAACCACGAAGGAATGCTGGGGATTATTAGAAGAATGCTCTTTTGGGCGCCAGAGTAAGAAAAGGATGAAGAAAGGGAAATATCGCAAGAAATGAATTAACGTAGTTCGGTACTATAAACGGTTTTCTGTCCACCTATCCCACGATGAAAAATATTTGATTGTGGTAACGTCAAATTATAAGAAGTGTACAATGCAAGACGTCAACCATGTGGAAAGAAAGAAAAAGGGTTCATCTATTAATAGGTAGTAATGTGTTATGGTACATAGGTAATTGAAAGGTACGGAAGATATGGATTAGATTGTAAGGTTTCAGCATACCAGTCCAAGAATTGAAAATTCACAATGATAGAGGTGATGGTAATAAGAAGCGTTTCGTGGAAGACGTCAGCCATAAGAAAAAAAACAGAGATAGAATGAGAAATAGAATAGCTTGTTAGGTTTATGCAAGGACTGAAAAAGTGTGATGTTGATGATATCTGGATTAAATAGAATGTAAATCAGGGAGATAAGGAATAGGAAAATTATCATACACGTTGATTGTGAAAAACGGTGACTCCCTTAATAATAATCGATTTTCGGGTTCGAATTGGAATCGTCCGTCTTCTCGCACATATAGATGTTGCGATGCATCGACTTTGATCTGCGATATCGCGGAGATATAGATATGCGAAACTCACTCTCCGGGCTTTTGCGATATCTTGCGATATGAATTGTGCGGCGAAGCAAAATTTCGACCGCTATGAGATATGATATTTGAGAATTGCACTGCCCTACTCGCTCGAGATATCATTTTTAGTGAGGCATGTATTCAAATTTACCGATGGATCGGAAACCGATGCATTTAATGTACCTAATGATTTTCGATTATTATAATTTATAAATTAATTCGGTATAACTTTAAAAAATGTTTTTCGACTTTATTTGCATTTTAAATTGTGCTACATTGCTCATCTGCAACAAAGAAATGAAACAATTTAATTGTGGATACTTGAAAGAATCTTCTCATTTGATATATTGTTGGAAAATGTGGATTCAAATTATATGCCTTTGTGGCTAAAAGAATTTGGAAATAATTCAGTAGTGAATGCTAGGTTTTTGAAATGCTGACATTGAGAAAACTCCATTGGGTATCATCTCAGAAAATTGCGCCGATTAATGCCGGAACATTGACTTCAATACTTGATCGCTATATCGGAAAAATTAACAGGATATACCGGTGCATCGTAGTGTCGGTACCTCACATCCCTGGACGAGACCTCGACGGAAGATGCAGGGGAGAAGTAGGGAAGCGGGCGAGGGAGGGAGTTTTGGGTGGTGGGCGGGTCGTTGGTGAGACGAGCAGAGTTATGTTGGCGCCGCCGGTGGATGCTGGGAGAGGTGAGGGACTGTGGCGGTGCGGCAGAGTGAGAGGGGGTAAGCGGGGTGTGGGAAAGGAAAAGGGGGTCACTCCTGCCGGAATGTCCCCTCGGAAGGTGGATTATGGGCACGATGCTTTCGGGGAGGAAGGCCCCTGCTCGCATAATTCGGATATTCTCTTCCCTCTCGCTTTGAGACACTCCCTTTCCCAGCCAGATCCCATCTCTCCTTATATCCCCTCCATTCCCCCTTATCCCCCCCTTGTTGCCTCTTCCGGGTCTCCCTCTCCCCATCTCTCTCTTTCTCTCCATTCACTCTTCCGGCAGGCAAGAAGAAAAAAGGTTTTATCGCGGTCCATGGCAATATTTCCGTCGACCCCGGCAATACAGTCATAAGGTGGCGTGCGCTGGCTCTAGGGGAACCAACCATCTTTCGTGCTTTCCTCCTCCCGGTATATCGAACGGGAGAAGGGTTACATTTTTCCGGATGAACGATCCTTGAATTTTATTATTGCCTCTCAAATTGTCGTAAAATTTTATGCGCGCCTGTGAAATAAAGGAGGGAATCTCATTGGTTTCGGTCTTCCACGTTCCCATATAACTCTTGGCATTATTCATGGAAAGGATGCACTCGGCGTAGTGTCTGCTAACTGCGGGTATTCATTGATCAGTCAATGCGTGCTGTGGGATCGTGACTGTCCTGACTCCGAAGTACACAAATAGCCAACCAAATTTAATTTAATTGGGTAAAATGGCGGAAAAATTTGATTAACTCAATGATTATTCGACAATGGCAAAATATTTTCCTTCTTTTGTTGGTTGTCACTTTTTCATGTAAGCCAATTGGTATTAAAAAATCCGGCTTGAATTTTCAATTTAAGCCTTTTAATTTTCCGTAGGTTTATGTGATATTGTGCCTTTTTTAAATAGTTGAAATTAATATTTCGTTTATATGTGATCGTTGAAATGGATAACTATATTGATTTGAAAGTTTTCATATCGTTAAGCCACTATTAGTATTTAACTTTATGAGCTTCATAATGGCATATCTCTTCAAATCTTTTTAAAAAATTTTGAATACTTATATATAATTACGCTTATCACTGTATGACTGACTCCGTAATGCTGTAAGATGGAGTCTCAGTCACGAAAACGCATTTAAGCTCTGTGAACTGCCTCTTCCTATAAGACAGCGCTTGACCGGTGGTAAGGTGGTGGATTACGGAGTGAATATGGAGTTCGATGCCCTGGTGTGGTAAATATTTTTTCATAGTTTTTTCGCATATCTTTTTAGATATTGTGCTTTCTTCATGGTAACTTCCATTAAAAAAATTAGATAAAAAATTCTCTAAAGTTTAATGATACACTCATTAATTCCGGGGAGCAAAGCGAGTTAGATGGAGCCAAAAATCAAAATGTTTGTTATATTTATCATCATTCAAAGGGTGCCTTAGGCGCCTTACAACTACCTAGCTAAATTGTAAGCTGCCATGTGTTTCACATGCTCAAATATGTGTGCGGTCGGTGAAAACTATGGCGCAGACAGGTGAGGTTAGCTATGGCTCTGCATACTGGAAAACCAGATACATTTTAAGTAAATAATAAGCCAAAGTGCCGTATAAACATTGTTCTTAATGTTCTTCTTATAAAAAACATTATAGATTCCTCTTCTACATTACCTGTGTAGGTTTATCATCGAATGAGGAATTAATATCCATTTTTGAAACGAATTTTTTTTGTTCAGCATTTATCAATCCAATAATTGAATTATTTTTTGTTTCTTTTCAACCTCAAATAGGATACATCAAAGCCAAATATGTATATATATGGAAGTTCCATGTAGTGGAAGCCGCATTTGCATTTAATTAAATGTCTCTCTTGACTGGAAATTATTTTGTGCGATGCAATTATCGTTTTTGTGTGCCGTTAAAGGTTAAAATAATATTTTCCCATACTTGTTAGTTCCTGATCGTGTAATTTATTTATTTGGTGGGCGTTAATTAAAAGGGTGATGAGTTTATGGAAAGCAGATTCTGCATTCCATTCATTGAATGCTCAATTGGCGAACTGTTGACCCTTATGTAATTGTTTAGGTCAGCAGTGATGTTCTAATTCGAGATCGCTGTTGGAGAAAAGAATCAGGTAAAGGCTCATTCAATTATTTGCCGTTAAATTTGTATTAAAATGCATTAGGAGTAATCACTGTTGTCATGGTGAAAGAAAAGTGGAACAGGGGCAAAGATGCGTTCAATTAATTGCTTGGAATTGGTACACTTAAGTGTTGTTTCGCTTAATTTTGATTGAGTGACTTCAACATATCGTTGAATGCATTGAGCATGGTGAATGAAAATAATGATAATTCCACATTGTGATGAAATGGGTCGTGACGCTTAAGTAACTTTGTGGAAGACTAAAAAGTCTTTAATTCTTCATGGGTTCACAATTTCTCGCGGTCCAGCCTTAAACAGTTGTATTTGTTCTTTAAGGATGCATAATACTGTTATAGGACTAAACGTGTTTTCAAAGGAATGCGAGTAAAAAGGTCATCATTTTCCTGCATCGAAAATTCAATCTCCTAGTGCTTTACTAATATACTATCAACTGGTGTAGTACTTCAATACGGTCCTTTCTTTAAAATTTGATGCTTTCCTTGGCGGATGATTGTCCTTAAATTGTCCTTGCCTTGCTGAATTGAGAACGAGTTACGTCGTGTCACGTCGTAAATTCTGATAACCGGTTCGGACACTGTTTGTTATGGCGCTTCAATGGCTGTTTCTCCGAGGATATTACCGAGCTCAAGTATCTTGGGTCTTGGGAATTGTGACTGGATTTTTATGCTCGGGATCGATTGCGTGTTTTTCACTCCCCTGGGCCATCATAGAGATGCATCTATTGATGCCATTTCTCTTCCTTGCCGTCATTGCTCGAAATAGGTACGGATAAGTGAGCCTTTTCTTTTTTGTCGCTGCACGTATTTCTATCCTTAGTGACTTTTCCGGACTCTCGAAATCACCTGCTCGGGAGGGGGCGTTCGCAATTCGGTGAGGAACGTACCCAAACTTAAGTTCACTCGCCGGTACTAACCTTTTTCTCTTCCATATTCCCCCTTCCTTCTACGGCCTTTTTTCCTTCTCGTCCTCCGACTCTCTCCCCTCTTTACCTTTCCCTGGGCTCCTCTCCTACACTTCTCACCCTCTTTCATCCCTCGGAATCGTTTTCGTTACTCATCATCCTCTTCCCGTATCTCCCGTCTTCCTACCTACCGTGCCCGCCCTCCCACGGGGCCAACCGTACCCACTGAGGAGACGGCAACGGGGGATGGAGGATGGGTCCTCTCCAGTCCCGAAGGCGCCGCCGGCGTCCCATCTCAGCCCGGCGTCGACCCCTCCCCGTAGTCTGCAGATCCTGTGACGCCAAGGCCGTCTTCATCCCCCTTCGCTCCACCTATCGCCGCCCTATGTCCCTTCCGCCCACAGGCACTAACCCTTCAACCTTTTCACTCTCTTTTCTCTTTCCTTCTTCCCTTGTCAGTCTACTCACCCCTCTTTCATTCGATTTCGTCCCAGCACATGACAATACATAAGAACTGTCACACACCTCTCTCTCATCGATTCGTGGAAAAAATTCATTCTGACAAGGGGTGAACGATGCGTCATATACACTTTGTATCTGTATCCGAGTTCTTTATAAGAAGACTTGAGGTGTGCAAAATGTTTATTTTTTTAGTGTATTGCGTTTCGTTTACTCTTAAAATATAAAAAAAAAATTATTCATAAAAAATGCTTTTCTGTGAAATATGGTGAAACATTATACGGTAAATTGATTTGGAAAAGTAGCCTCCTTTAGTAGTTAAAATCCACCTGCTCTCATTTATTTTCCAATCTTTTCACTCAAAGGCCCATTTTTCCTTTTCTAAATTTCACTATCAATTAAGTGGAAGTGAGTCAAATCTTCTCAATACTTCCGTGTAAATAAAAAATTTAATATTCTGTTATGAAAGGAATCCCAATTATCTGTTAAAAGGCGAGTGCGATTGGAGGCAATGTAAAAATCACTCCGTATGTCCGATATAAAGGCTATATTCTGATTCCTCAGTACATCAGAGTTTACGATCCCAGTTAATAATTTAGAAACTAACTCTTTTGGAAACTCAAATCTTAACTTTGAAATGTTTTTGGTGCTTAAACATTTCAGATGGTCATATCATTGGAATAAGTTTGATTTTATAGAGTAGGTAAGTGCTTATGAGACTTATCACGTTCCAATTTTGTAGTCTTTTTTGAAAAAAACGCACGGTGCAACACGATTGACTCGGTGAATCCTTTTTTTTTGTAGTAGACTATTGATACCTAAAGCTGTTTTAGTTTCTATGCGTATGGAAATTTTCCTAGCGATTTATTTAGTTCAATACTTCGTATATTTTTTATACCCTAGCTTTTTTATATAATAAACACCGTTCGAATATAGCCTAAAATGTCCTAAGAGACGAAATTTTATACGCTTATGTATCAGTTTGGCAGGCATGGGGTGCATCGCGAAGGATGATAAACACTGGAGCAGTTTTAGGGGATTAATGGAAATATTTTTCATTTCATGGGAACACCAACAGATGTTGCCATTTGTCTACAGACCTTTACCAAACATAACAATGGCAATTTTAAATACCATGATCCTCTTCTGTTTTTATAACATTGTAAATATCGATGGGGCCAACTATTATTTTTATCTGTGGTAACAAGGGAGTAAATTCTGATGTTTAAGGCTTTGAAAAATACAGTCAATTCGCTGCACACTGCATATTATGTGATAATGGCAAATGCCAAATGTCAGAAATATTCATTGTTTCACTTTTTGTGTAAAACATTTTGTTGGGGCATATATCATTCCGTATTCTTTTTTCCTAATGCTTATGTCGTATTTTAGCTGTTTTCATGGCTGTAGAATACATGGGGCTCATTCTTTTCTGTGGTGCTTGGAACCAAGTAGTTTTTTACTTCTACACTTTAAGGATAAATATTTGCAAAAATGTGAAGATGAATGAGATTCTCAGGCGCCCGCAGAACTTCAAGGCAATTCAAAAGAAATTCGTCCTTCATTTCCGCAAATTAAGTGCATCCCAGATAGCGGCGCCGTTTGCATTTCACGGTAGATTAGGCCAGGGTTAGCCATTAATCCATATCCAGATGGCAAAAAGTTGTTTTTCTCAGCCTTTTTTGCCTGTACAGTTGCACATATATACTCCAGCTATTTATGCATTTAAGAATGCAATGCCATTTGCATGCGAAGGGCTAGCAATAGTCAAATCCTCTTGTGTTGGTATGCAGCGTTGGTTTGCAAGGGAGCGTAGTTTGGCGAGTCTTATCTTCTTTCCACTCTCGTGAACTGCTACACTACTCTCGGAATGCCTCTCTCGGGCCAGAGTGAATCGAGATGATCGTTAGTGTTTCGCTTGGCCCATTACGCCGTGTCTTCTGTGTTACGCAGTCTTCCTTTTCAGGAAGCTCTCGCACCCTGTTACCACCACTCCTCTCTCACGTCTTGTCACTCTTACTATCTCTCGCCTCTTATCCCTTGCCCGTCAATTCGGTTCTCTCGACTAACCAAATCTCCATCCAAATGACTTCCTTTTTAATTGCTTTAGCAGTAATCTCCTTTCAGTCTCACTCTATCCCTCTTCACCTTTCCCTTTCTGCTCTCTCAGCTAATTACTTTGCAATGATGTTAATGCTCCCTCCGTCTCACTTCCGCTGTGCTCAGCCAGTTTCACTTTCAAGCCCATGGTTTTGACTTTTCATTAACCCATTTACCACTTGTCTGCTCTATAAGCGTAGGACAAGAGTTGGATATATGTGTATATGAGTTGGTTACATCTTAGAGCAACTTATCATAGGTTCGGTACGAACTGGTTACGGCGGACATTTATCTCTGTCTCTAGGGTGTTTTATCGTGGAGGCATTGACTAGGAAGGAATTTTAGATCCAAATAGTTTGCATTTTATTGAAAACAAAGACTACATTTCACCATAAATATAGATCCTCATTGCTAGGAAGGTCACAAGACACATCTTCAGCTTTATTCTTAACTTATTCACTTGCACCTCGTTCTGCCTATAACTGAACAATTCTCACTCATTCACTGACGTAGCCTGGAGAGGTCATTGCACCCGGGGATTCTGACCTCGGTAGGCATACTCCCTTTCTAACCCTGTGTCCACCAAGTGTCCCTGTTTTTAGGGTCATTCGCATACGAGTCGCTATCATCCACTTGAAACCTCCGTATCAGTTAATTGGTTGTCTCGTGATTGACCTACATTATTTGTTTATAACTCCTCCATTGTTTAAAAATATGCCTGAGATCTTGAATCTGTTTTTTTAAATTAAAAACACTATCTCTCCCCGTTCCTGATCATAACATTTACACTTACTAGGAGACAACGCGTGACTAATGTTCGGGATCCAAACGAGGCAATTATTTTCTGAAAATATAGAGAGAATGCGGGAAAAGTGTCACGGCTTTCTTCCACACAGGCCCGGGTTCGAGAGAAAAACGCTATTAAAAAATCTTCCTCTGTATAAATCCTTTACAGTTCGCTCCTCTCTCATCAGTTTATCTCTCCCATCAGTTTATCTATCTGTCTATCTATCAGAGATCTTAGCCCAGTGGGTTGAGGCGTTGAGCTGGTTATCCTCATGTGGTGGCTGGGGTTCGATCCCAGATTGTGGCATTTTTTTCGTATATTTTACGGAATTACTGTAAATTGTTTACTCCCATACATTTACGGCAGCAGGGACAATTTTTTTTAAAATTTTCAGCCTTTTTGCTGAAATTTCAATCAACCTCTTTGGGAGACTTTAGAAGCTAATTTCGGGATTCTTGTTTGGCCGAAAAGAGGCTACACATGCTGACAGATCTAGTATGTTTAGATTTGAAAATACAAGGATATTTCCGTGTATAGGATCCCAGTCAACACATAAGTCATAATGAGGTCTTAATGAACTCATTAGTAAAAACTCTTTTAGACTCCCATGTTAAGAGACACAAAGGAGTCTTTAAGACCCCACACATCATGACCTCACGCATATGAGCTCTTAAAGACCTCTTACTTTTGAGGTTATTAAGAGATCCAACCGATGAATTCCGAAAGACCTCACGCACGCGAGGTCGGACTGGGATGGGCTTTGATTGGTCGTGGGTCTTCCTCAAGGCCGTAAACAATGAACGGATTATTACTTTTTAATTAGCAACGATGTACTCAATTATAATTTACCAGGAACCGCGTTCGAGTAATGACTTCTGTAACTCTATTTCTTGTTCAATAGTGAACATGATATAGGTAAAAAAGAGGTGGTAACTGTTTCCGAGGTTATGTACAAAACTTTTGCTATGACATTTTTGCGGAGCAACATATTATATTGAAGCGAAGCCTGTATCGTGGGGGAGAGGAAGATATTCCAGCACAAAAGAATATCACGTAATCATAACACTATTTCTTTTCCCACCTCATGTTTATTTCAATTGAAGGAATTTAACTTTTCATTCGTGGTGTGGAATTGCATACTTTCGGATAAAAAATGTCATTACTCGAGCGCGGCTGCTGGGAAATTAATAGTGAGTACATCCTTGCTATTTAAAAAGAAATAATCCGTTCATTGCTTATGACCTTGAGAAAGACTCACCACCAATCGAAGCCCATCCTATTCACGGAAGTATCCTTGTATCTTCAAAATCTAAACATATTAGGTCTGTCAGCATGTGTAGCCTCTTTTCACCCAAACAAACGGCCAAAATCTCCCATGGGGATTGATTGAAAATCAAGCAAATAGGCTGAAAATTTAAAAAAATTGTTGCTACTGCCGTAAATGTATGGGATTCGGAAATTTACAGTAATTCCGTAAAATATTCGAAATAAAAATATGCCGCAACGTGAGATTGAACCCCAGCCACCATATGAGGATATCCGGCTCAGCACATCAACCCACTGGGATACGACCTCTGTTGGGGGCGGAGTGAACTGTCAAGGATATATACGGAGAAAGATTCTTTAATAGCGTTTTTTTCTCGAACCGGAGCCTATGTGGAAGAAAGCCGTGACACTTTTCCCGCATTCTCTCTATAGTTTCAGAAAATAATCACCTCGTTTGGATCCCGAACATGAATCACGCCATGTCTCCTTGTCAGTCAAGACTTTTCAGACCTTCTGGGAACCGATGTCTTACACCTACCAAATACCGATCTATGGAAGACATGCGACCTACCTGCGTGTGGAGCCGGAGACGGGTGTTTTTCATACCGCTTGCGATTCATACCCCTGTGAGTGAATGAGTCCCGATCGTGGTGCTGATCGATTGCTGTGTAGGCAGGGAATATTCTCGGTTTACTTACTTTTACTTCCTCGGGGATGGGGCGTGGTTGACGATTTCGGGCGGATGTGTAGGTAAGCAATCCATTTGATGCGATCGGCCGTCTTGAGGTTCTCTCGTCTCGTCGTCTTCCGCCTGGACCTTCTCCATCACTCTCCATTTGACATGCGTTCACTCCACCCGCGTCCTCTCCCGTTTTCCATTTTGATCCTCCGAAACCCCCCTTCATTTGACGGATGGCTTTGTTTTCACGAAAGATGCACCAACTCCCAAGCAAGCATCCTTTTAAAGCAAAAGACGATGGAGACGCATGCTTGTTTAAATGACTTCATCTCTCGACACTCGTGCAGAAAAGTAGGTTCATTTCTTTAAAGATTTTCGTTTCGACACGCTGTGGATGAAAGTTATCGGTGTTTTTTTATTATAGTATTTCTTAATAGCTGAACGGTTTTTATCAACCTGGTTATGTAAGTTACTGCTAGAGATCAATTTTCTTGGATATAATATCGTTACCTATTGTAATTAGTTTATGTAATCTGAGAAATAATAATAGCATTTATTTCACTCCAAGAAATACACAAGTTTACATAAGAAAATAGTGAAATTAGGCTCCCTAAGAAATAATTTCTCATATTGGGGTTTCCTAATAGCTGAAGCCATAGCAAGTTTGCTCGGTATAAAATAGGCTAGGCCTGCCAACCGTCTTCCAACGAAATACTTAGGGGACTATTGCGATACCAATTACGAGTTCAACTAATCCATTGGTGCAAATGCGAGCTTTTCTCAACAGCGTCTCTTGCCTGTGCAGGTGACCCGTAATATTGAAACAATAAAATCAACAATTATTCTGTGTTTCCGATCCTTGCTGGGTTGGCTTTTGGAGAGCATTTAATTTGAAATACCGGAATTTCGGATGGAAGGTAAAACTCTAAGGGCTCTAGGAAATATTGCCAAATTTTTCCTCATTCCGCTGTTCTCTGCAGCCTAGAAAAACTCTACCGTAAGCCTGGAAAGAGGCACAATTTTCTTTCGTTGCTTCCCGGACTAACCTAACCATTTCTGTGAATTACCCTTGAACATCTCGATTTCCGGGATCCTCATGCCATTCTAGGCTGGGACCAGATTTGTCCCCGGAGATGAAGCTGAAAGAATGCTCTTGGCATGGCTGGTAATGGAATGACAGGGAAGAAGATGGGGGATAATGTATGGGTTGGTTTTGCAGCGATGGTCGCTTACATTAATTGCCTCAGATATCCGAGGTATTCTGCGCAAAACTTCTCCTGGAGTTGAGATGTTAGGAAGACGAATCCCCACTCCCCCATTTGGAATGATTACCACTCTAATTGGTTGGAGGATTACTCGGAGCTGCTTTTGCATCGGACGTCTAGCCAATTGCTTCGCATTGGCCGCGGCAACGCTCGCATATGCGTTCCTTGGAGGAAAAACGTTCGGTGCTCCTGTTTAATCTTGTCGAATAATTCATACTTTCTAGGACGAAGGAGGTGAGTGTCGCGGAGGAAACTAACTTGGTGGCGCTCTCGACGCGGGGAGAAGAGGTAAATCAAATCCAGCGCTTGAGTTTCCTAATGCACTCCGAGTTTAAATTAGCGAGTTGAAGACTAATTGCATCCTAACACCATGGTAGAAAGATTTTGTCCTTAAAGTACTGCCCGAATATGGTATTTAAATTCTTTTTTCTTTAATCAACTCACCATTCTTTGAGTTTAGATTGGAAGAAATGTACAACTTTGTGGACTTCGGTTTGAGGCGATGGAAGTTCCTCATGTTTTTAAACTTTCCTATTGTACAGGTAATTGTGGAGATGCGTGAACTTCAACATTTTGAATCGAGAAAGTTATTTAGTTCATTACTTGGTAATGATTTTTTATTTTACTTTTCCATTTTATTGCCCAGAAGTTAGCAATTGTTTTAGAATAGGGCTTATTAATCATATGCTACAATCCACTGTTCCTCGTTTCCGCTAGAAATTTTTGTTTATGTATTGTCTTAAGAAAATTAGGAATTTAACTTGATGAACAATTGCAAGAATACTCATATTAGGCTAGCCAAAATAATTTTGAAATGTATTTTAATGAAACTATGGCATGGAGAAGAATATTTAAAGAATTTTTAAATTTCTTTCTCTTTGAATAATTATGAAGGTGCATGTGGAAGTTGAAAGAAAAGTTGATCTCTGAATTTTGCGCCTTTAAAGATAGAATGTAACGGCGGAAAACTTTTATTGCCGGATCATTCAGGTGAATCCCTAAGGTATGTACCAGGTCGCCAGGAAACCTTAACATTCATTTTATTTGTCCTGGAGGACAGTTAGAGTGAAAATTACGTCTTTGCCCCCCCGGTGGCGTAAAAAAAGCAACATCGGTGTGCGCGGAAGAGAGACGCCGCCGGTGGATTGACGTCAATGTTGGGAAATAGGAAGGAGGATAAAAAAACAAAGAGATGGAGCAGAGGCGGCCGTAGTGCATCGAAGGAGATGAGACATGAGGCATTCGAAAAAACAACGGACACGATGAGAATTTTGGCAGTAAAGTTTGGCCGTCATTTTTTAACCTTTCCCAGGCTGGGTGGCTGGAATGTGTACGTGGGGCGGCGTCATTGTGGGGGAAGGGGAGGCAGTGACGGGGATGACGTAGAAGAAAGAGGTGATCGGAAGTGGTTGAAGCCAGAAGGGGGTTTGATATATATATATATTTGTGTGTGCGAGCAGGAGGGGCAGGGATATGTTTTTTTTCCCTGTCATGGGGGACCGGGAGTGCTGAATGTTTGGGAAGAAATTCTGCAGAAGTTTTTCACGGCGGAGGTGGTTTAGGTAGAGGGTTGGAATCGAATGGGGCTCCCGTTTTATATATTCCCGTCCTCTGTGCCCCATTCTACCCCACGGAAGTTACTCCTCGCTCTACCCCTCCATGAGAGTAGCAATGCGAGGAGTGTGGAAGTGGGTGGTGGGTGGGCGTACGGAGAAAACTTTGTCGTATCCGAAGGCATCTTATGCGCGTGCTTATCGCCTCTTGCTTTTTTTGTCTACACAAGTTGTATTCTCCGGTCCTCCTTTCGTCTGGAAGCTTCTTTTACCTCCTTTTCTCGCACAGCCCGTGTCCCCCGCATTTTTCCGTCTTCCGGGGCTCACGCCCGCTTCCGCCTCAAAGGCGTATGACAGTTTATTTTCTTTAACACTAGCAACCAGGGATTGTAATAATTTTCCAGACGTCCTGAAGCATGGATGGAGATTCAAGACAGAAATAAATAGTCTATAATAACTTTGAATCCGCATAACATCCTGAATTAATGCATCGAGAAATCTCCACTCAGCTCTACATGCGATATATCAAATTTATTTTACATCAACAATTTAGTTTGGGTACATGCAAATTCATTAATGTCCTTTTTTATTTTAAACCAATGGATGTAGATTTCATGATGAGAAATACTAACATGCAGCTTCCATAGTAAAAAAATAGGTATGCAAAAATGATGTCTATGCTAGCCGAAAATGCACCCGCCCGAGATATTTACTATTTGCAGCTCCCAAGAAGCCATCTCTCAACCCATATGTCTTTCTGCGAATACTGTACATAAATAATAATTTAAATTACAAAGCCCCCGTAAGTTTAAATATTTTTCCAGAGGTAATGGATGTTTTTTTTTTAATCGTCGGTACCCTATCATCCAACAATAGAAGCAAGTCATCTCCATTTAAAAGTGAGAACTGCACCTGAATGCATTTATTTTTTACGCCGCAACGAGCCTTTGAGATTTGGACGTGGCTACCCCAATCTTCTTTCACCAAGCCAACATTTGAATACTGCGATTAATTCGTTTATATTTCGGACTTTGAATATAATCCATTCTGTCTACATGGCCAAACTAATAAACTCTCATGTTTTTCGTAAGCCAGTAATGTTTATCCTCACTCCAACATGACCCTCTCACTCCTCACCCCGTATCTCATATTTACCGCGTATATAATATTTATGTGGACACCCTATGCCCGCCGCGGTGAACCATAATTGATCATTTTCCTGTTATGCCCAAGTTTCATTTCCGAAGTGGAGGGAAATAGAATTTTACTCACCGCTTAGGGAGACGGGAAGAAGTTATTTTCAGCCGTTGCCGAAACGACAGGTAGGTACGTAAAAAAAAGCGGTCCTTTCCTCCTCCCCACTCCCGTCGACCACCCCAGCCCCCACTAGGCGTCGGCCCGCTTCGTCTCTCACTCACCGCCTCGCGTCCTCAATTCCCCGCCTCCAGCCTCCTTCGGTGACACATGTACGGAATATGCGCTCTCATATTTCTCTCTTTCGCCGAAAGCGCATTTGCATACTACTCTTCCGCGATGACGTCCCACATTTTGTTCGAGGGGCCCCATGGGAACCAGAACCGGGGGGGGGGGGGAGGGGTTCGAGTGCCACGCACCCCCTCCCCCTGCACGCCCCTTTTCCAACGTCAACGCCTCCTGTTTTACTGCAACTGTTTTCACAAATGTTTTACACCCGCGACGTGATGTTTTACGGGAAAGGCGGTTTTTGGAAGAATGCGAAAACATCGGCTGTTGTCGTTCAATGTCGCAAAAACACCGTATCATCTTCGAACGATAATGATAACGGGGCTGAGAGGGAGTTATAGACTCTGATTACTTTGGTCGGACTTGCTGTTAGCGTGGACACGAAGCTGTGAGCTCCAATGAAAACTAGTCTGGTGTCGATTGATTTTTTTAATATTAAATATCCAAATGATTGATTTCTGTATGATTCATGGCATTTGCATAGTCAGGCTTTAACTTACCGTAGCCACATCTTACGTATCGTAAATAATGAAATAAGTTATGTTCCCGGCAGGTAGTGCTTTAGTTTAATGTGGGTTATTTTTTACGGTTTCATTGTCGCGTTTATATTATTTAGAGCCTGGCCGTTATCATAGGTAGCATAATTTCTAAATTTTTAAGTGAATAAAGGAATTTTAGATTGAAATTAAGTAACAGTGTTGAGGAAATCCTGGATGATGTTTCAAATCGGAAAGATGTGAGATGATAAGTTAAAAATTTTTCCTAATATTTCTGGTGGAATATTTTATCTGCTGTCAGGATTTCACTCATGGCAAAAGATTTTTCATTGATTTGGAATTAAAAGAATGTCTTCATGTAATTTTGGTAAGTGATATATTTATAACTATTATTTTTTATATTTATCTCCATGCTTCAATAACCTCGCGGAAATGAAGGTAATGACAGATGAAAGAGTTAAACAATGGATAGTGAAATACGCCATATCATTAGAAAAACAGCCGTGATTACCTAACTAGTGGTTTTTTTGCCCACTTATTGATATGGCTCTATTTCATTGTTACCAAAATAGATTTATGGATAGTTAATGTCTATTTTCGAATAGACTCTCGAAACTCTTAACATAGCACTATTGCCACTACTAAGCCAATGGTCTATGAATGACTATGGTAATAAAAACGAAAGTGAATTTCGCCCAGCGTAACGAGCTTCTATGTGTATCTCATCAGGCGAAGGGAAAGGGCCTCTTGTGAATGCCTTCCTAATGGCTTTCCGACTTCATTTCTGTCCACTTATGGCGATAGGCTGACAAATGGACGAGATCCTTACTTTCTCTCCACCGTTGAGTTATTCTCCCGCTATCATTCCCCCGCACGTATACCAATCATATTTACTCCCATCTCTCTCATCCCCTACTTGACGTTCGACACTTCCCATTCCTCGGATTTATTTTTATTTATTACCTCGGATGTTTGTTATTTGATGCACGCATACACATAAATGCGCATAATATGAAATCGGAGGACTCAGAAGATTGAATAAAACATGACCGCGTAAAAATACAGTACCTCAGACGTTTAAATGTTGCACATATCTTGTATTATTTTTTATAAATATTGTTTCGAAACAAAAGTTAAAGGAATCAGGCTATCAATAAACTCCTCCCGCCAAATATTGTGCTTTTAGCTCTGTTATTTGAGTGTGGGAATCATTTACTCCAAAACAATTACTCGATCAATTTCCATTTTTACATATTTTTTTCCGAGGTTAAAATATTAATTTGCGTGATCTTTTTTCCTTCATTTTGGTGGAGTGAGGCAGCAAGATGATTGTTTGATTATTTCCTGGGGTCACCGACTACTGAGGTCCTTTGCTCCATTAAGGGAAGGTGGGTAGGTTAGTAAGGGAAGAGTCAGAGAGGACTCGAGGATGGGAAAAGAGAAACCTTTCGTCGGCATTCGCTAACTCTGTACGAAAGGCGCCAAAGGGTGAACAGTTTAACGTCCCATTCGATGTGCAAAGGAATTTTGGAAGTTTTTTCCACGTAGTATCCAGGCAGGGATGGGGATTAGGTTGAAAATGTTTCCTCCTCTGCAGTGATTGGAACCAGGGCTCTCGGGGTGGAGACCTGGTAATCTGGTCACCAAACCATCCCGATCCTCATTATATCTTTCCTAAGGCTAAAGCCTACACTCACGTGACCTTTTCTTCTTCCCTCGGGAGGCACTCGGAGCGAGATGTGGAAGGAGTGTGGACCGTGGAGAGGAGAAGGGCAACAGAAAGGCTTGGGGAAACGATGGGGTCAGGGGGAAAGGAATACGTCATTATGGTAGCCATTCGTCGTCACAGTTGCCTCCTCAGGCCATGATGTGGGTGTTGTGGGAGACGTTGTTTCGTGTGGGCGTACAGGGGGTTGGGAATCACGGTGGTCCATTCGTCCACGCCGTCGCAAAATGTGTCGAGGTAGGAAGGGGACAAAGTGTGAGGAAAGAAGAACAATTTTTTTTGGCGTCAAGGGGGCGTGGTGGGTGGAGGAGGAGGGCCCCAGTGGGGGCAGAGTCTCCCCTTATTCCCCCCCCCCCCCTACTACCCTCTGCCATCCATCCAGCTCTGCCGCACCATTACACGAGAAGATGGGACCCGACCAACCCCTTCCTCCTCCCACCCTTCCACCCTTTGCAGAACAATGGAATGGAGGGGAATGTGGGGAGACTCGAGAGGGAAAGGGTTGGAGTGCAAGGTGCGTACTAGGGGGTGGGGAGGGGGGGAGTGATGAGAGTAATATTCGGCGCCGCTACAAGGGTGGTGAGAGTGGTGTTCAGATTTAGAATGACCGAAATGAAAGGTTTCATTGCTCTGGTGCCCATTACCCAGCTGTAACATTCAGCTAAATTGATAACTTTTATTTGTACGTCTGCGTTTTTTTTTTATATTTGCGGATATTCAAAGGAAATGGACAAAAGCGCAAAAATATTCAGTTATGCTGAGAACGTAAGCGATAAGAACTCTCATGTTTATTCTTTGTCAAGCGTGACATGCTGGCAGTATTTGCATTAAAATTAGTTTTGTGCGCTCTTTGGTCATTTATATGTTTTTATTATAAAATTTTGTTGGAAAAGGTATTTTGAAATGTTAAATGTTTGTAATATCTACTGAAACCTTATCAAATTTAATTTTTTGATCATTGTATTAGCTTTACGTATCCATTAAGGCCACAAAGTCTGCTGTAATTGTTCATATAAAAATCAATGACGTTATAGATGCAGGCATTTAATTGATAGGGTATCTATTTAATCGTTAGCATTGGAAAAATAAGTCATCAGGCGACTCGAATGAGTTCAAATACCAAAACGGTCGCGTTAACAAGCACTCCATTCTCTAATTTTCCTCGAGTTGAACCCACTAATGAAAGTAGTTACCACTACTTTATCAACACATTCAATACAATCAATGATTATTTAAAATATTTTAAAGGAATGAATTTATTTTCCCTTAAAATCTAAATTCTTTATTCTGGGTGTTTATCCAAAGTTATCCATGTTATTACTTGATTTAGCCTCTAAAAATCTCGGAAATTGCAGCATGTTTTATATCATGACACCACCTTTTAAACTAACTATTTTTCGGAAAATAGAGAAATCTTATGTTAATTACTTCGTTAATCAAAAATTTGGAGATAAAATGTTTTCTGCTCTTGATGACATTCATTACCTTTATTTGATCTGTTTACGTGTGCCTTACATTTTAAAGTTAGTGACATTTTCTGGGTGAAATTAAAGAATGTCTGATTTATATTTAGTACGCTTAAATCTACTCATTTTCTAGTCTATATTTATCAGAAATACTAATTTAAAGCAAAGGATCACGAATCTAAATGATATATAAATACTACACATTATATCCTCTGTTACTAGTGTCTGGAAATGTTCACTTTCAGCTGAAAATACCACTCGATGGGTAAACGATTTTACGCACCCGGAGCACTTACACGAGTATTTACGTGACCACGTCTGAGGAGTACCTATCTTTCTGCGCTGTGATTTGGCCTTTCGCGCATCTCGATATTAGGGATCGCAACGGAGGGAGCGGAACAAAAGGATAATCTCCAAGTTTCAGGGGGCGAGTGAGGCAGCAAGGGAGGGGGCGAGACGGCAGCGGTGATTGGGTCCATCGGTAGTTATAAGCTGGGGGATGTAGGAGCCTGGAAAGCCTCCCATTCAGTCCAGTCTCATGTGAAATCAATGATTTGACCTCTGATAAGCACACCGGAGACGATCCTTTGCGCGGGAAATGACTGTACAGCCGATGTTACGAAGATACACCCGTTAAACGTTCAAGCGATTAAAGCATTCAAATATTTTTCAGGAGCTCACTAATCTATGGTGCCTGGTGTCGTAAAGTTCATATTAAATTTGTAGGATCCTTTACTATTCTTGTTAGCGAACTATTAATGAAGAAAACTGCAAATAGGATCATATCTTCATGTTTATAATATCATGGCAGTCTATATAAAACCGGTTAATAACCTTTCTAAGTGTCCAAGTTTTTCGAATTTTGTGAAAAATATCGTGGGTATGCAAATTAATGATGCCATCGACCTTTATAAAATGGGAAGTGGAGCAGAAATCACGATTGGCACTCAGAACTCGGTTTATGAGAGCCAAAATAAATTATTCAGTTCTGTTGCTATCCTTAAAGTTTCTGAGAAATCCAAATAAACGAGAATTTTAGGAGTTACTAGTGCTTATTCGTGCCTTTCGTGATTCGAGACTCTTTTAAGAGTTAATATTGCTTATTCGTGACTTTTATGAGTTCAGAAAATGTTTTTTATTTCGCGGTGTTTAAGAGTGTGAAGGAGTTGAAAAGGAATATATCAATTCAGTGCTTGTGGCATTCAGCCTCAAAATGTTTCGGTACCCAGTCGACTCATATGGAAAAAAACTCGTCCAATTTTTGCATAGAATATTTTTATGTTCTATATCTTTTACTGATGTCAATCTACATTTTAGTACCGGCTCATGTATTATGCTCCTCACTCCCACAAGTGTTGCAATGGCCGTAAAAGAAACGGCACTAAATGAAAATATATGAATCTAGATATGTGTAATATGATTGCATATTTCTGCTCTTTTTTACTTCGAAGTGAATTTATCGTGTTATTTGTGGATTTATTGTAATCGTGTTTGCTTTTGGTCCATTTTGGGCTTCTTTTGCATTAAATGCTTTTCAATTATTTACTTAGATGAATGAGAATCAGCGGCTACATCGCAGTGAATTTGTGTTCTCTTGTTCATTTTGATGTTAGTATCCGTAATCAATTCCCTAAGGCACTTCCCCGTGGGTAATTATACTTTATCATGCGTCATGCCGAAGAAATTCAGATATTCAGGTATTCAGATTCAGATAATGCGGAGAACAAACCTTGATTCTGTTATTGAAATATATTGCTGGGATTCCCGAAATTAAAAATTTAACTATGCTATACTGCGATGAATTTATTGTAATTCTTAAATGTATTTCGTTTAGAATTGATGGCACTTTCGATGTTGCCTATAGGATATATTCGAAGTAAACGAGAAGGTTCAATGAGAGGTCTAGTAGGTTCAGCTGGAAAATAATATTACCCGGAAAGCAGATGGCTCTTGTTAAGAACGCTCAAAGGTCACCCCAAAATAAGGTAAATGACGTAGACACTGAGCATAAAACCTGCCAATCAATATCTGGAATAAATAAATACTTATTTTTTTAGCCAAAGACCCAGTTGAGAAGTATTTTAATATATTGAGCATACATGTAATTGGAATTCTAAGCAAGCAATAGTAAAAATCACAATTTATTCTATAAGAGGCCCTAAACTGTTATTTTCATATGATAAACTTAGTTCAGAAGAGGTGGGGCAGTTACCAAATACATCGTGGTCTATTGGTGCCCAAGTGTTTAGTTTCGCACGTCGCTCATCGAGAAGGGACAAAGACATAGAATAAGGTGGTAGTATGGGGTGGGAAAGGGGAAAGGATCGGTGAGACCACGATTTATCGGCCGGGGCTCACGGATGCGCTGCGAAGCGGTTGCCAGGCTTTGAGACGACGCGTCTGGCAAAGACAATGCGCGGGGGGATGGAGGGAGTAGACAATGCGAGTCTGCCGGGGAAGTAAGGGGGTGTGTGACTGGGGAATGGGGTTGGAGACGGGAGGAAGATGAGGCGAAGGGATATCCCGGTTAAGCTGTTGTGCCGTGAGCGTGTGACTCTTTGAGATCGCGGGTGACGGTCGTTGCGCCCGATGGAGGGGACCGAGGGGATTTCAAACCCCGGCGGAAAATTCCCATTTGCGCTCTCTCTGCATCCTATGCCGACCCAGTTGTTTTCTCTTTGCACGAATCCTGAATTTATTCCTTTTTGTTTTGGAAAAAAGGGAACGTAGGGAAAAATATCCGCTGTAGTCGTTCCAACCCAAGCATCTGGAGAATCTCATTGAAAGATTTGGTGCGGTTGCTTGCTGTATTTTAATTCCTATTTTCTTGAAATTTAGGTATAAACTTGTGATCCAGTGTACTTATTGGAAAAAATACTGCTATTTTCTTGCCCGATGATGATTTTTTCGATGAGGTTTTCGAGGACTGGGATGCATTAATAAACCGCCTCTAATTTCTTCATTTTAAGGACGCCGAACCAATCTGTATCCTGCTCAGCATTGAGTTTCATGGAATAAAATAACCTAATATTTTTATGAATGAATATTTGATTTTTAGAATTCTAACAGATTTAAATTATATTAAACATAAATGGAGAATTTACAGATCATGACAAATTGTTGTTGTTTTTAACAAGTTTATTGTAATTTCTGCATCCTGCAATCGTTCTTCTGTTAATATACTTTTCTTGCATTAAAATTAAATTCTTTCATTTTCTTTTTTCATCAACACTGGTTTGGAAAAAGTAATATAATAGTCTCTGCTTTATCAAAGCAATTTCCAAATTTTGGCTCAAACGTTTAGCTTTAGCTTTTAGCGTCTAAATTCGCTTCAACTCAAATAAATAGCAGAATGTTTACTCTATTAAAGTGGAGTGATTTTTAAATTTTCCAAAGGCAACTGTCTTTTTATCCAATATTTCTCCGAGAAAATTAATTGAATAGAAATTTTAGTGGTTCTACATTGTGGGTCCTTTAAAGTCGCTGAGCACTGTCAATGTTTTCCCCAAACAGTATTACTTGCGAACGCAGTTAGCCCTCTAAGAGTCTCGAACCGATACGGTGTATCGGCTTCACGTCTTAGGCGAAAAGTGCAGCGAACCAATACGTTGTCTCATCAATACTATTATTTGAGGTTATTTGCCGGTTAACATAGGTTGAGATGGAAGAAGGAAACTTAGAGTTATCTTCTCCAGCCGCAGGCCCTTTCCTCATTTCTCGACGTAGTTACAAACTGCAGATATTTTGAAATTATAATGGTTGTTGTTGCTATTTTCTAAATATATTTTACTTTACATTTTAGTTTTAACTCGCCCCCTGCATTTTCGAGAGGTCCCACTGTAAGTAGAGGGCACTAAGTGAGTCAAAACAGCTTTATATTTTTTCCCAGTCGCAATTATCTTTCTCCTAGGAGAATCGTCTTAAATTTGAATACACGCGGGAAAAGCATCCTCCTTCCTTTCCCAGATGCTCGAAAGAATGGTAGATAACCCTTTTCTGGCGAATAAATCAGAATTTAAAAAAATAGAGGACCCTTGCGGAAGACGAAATATTGAATTAAGGTTAAAAAAATGAAGGGGCAGAATCCTTGATCCGTGGAGGGTTTCCAGGAATTTGATAAAAACGTAATGCGACGGCCCTTACAACCATCTACTGCGTGATGCACTCCTCTATCCTAACGCCCATGTTCGCCGAGGATATCTCATCGCTACCTGTGCCCCGCCCACTTCAACTTCTCCTTGGGAATTTGCCACGCTCCCTTACACCCCTCTCTCATCTCTCCTTTGCTCTCCACCCCTTCCCCACCCTCTTCTTCTCCACCCCCATCCCATTACTCCATTTTTCCGTCGCTACCCTCCCATCCTCCAAACCCTTCCTCCCCCCACGCATCAGACTGCCGCACTTTTTCCTTGCTCGGGAATATTTCCGACGGTTTCAGGCTTTCAAAAGAATTGAAAGAGAGAACGGGTAATTCGGAGTGATGTGGAATGAAATATTTCCAAAATTAGAATGCCTACTTCCTCTTCGGGAAATGGCAATTTATCTCCGGTCGCGGGATTTTCCTCTCTCCTACTCTCGGGGAGTGTATCTCCCTCCGTTAGTGTTATTCCTTTTGAGGGGGAGAAAGGTTATGAGAAATGTGCCATTCATCTAAAGTAAAGAATGAAATTGGGAATGCGTGATTTGATTTTTATATTTATGCGAGCGTAGTAGAGTTGTTACTTGACTCTTTTTCCTTATAACGTTGAACAGGATATCATTGCTGCAGGAGTTTTGTATTATTCCGTTGATTTATTCACGGATTCTTACCAATTCATATAGATCTATTGTTGAATCTGTAAGTAATAATAATGTACAGGAAATTGTGTTAAACGTATAATAGAAGCTCTTGTATTATCTGGGAAAGGCTCGAAAAAAACTCATTAAAGCCCCATTAGCAAAGAATATTTACTCCCGTATTCCAATTAGAAGTTCCTCTTGAAATGAAATTATTGCTCTCTCTATCTCTCGTGAGTGAAGTGCTGGTGCAAAAAAATCATGATGTAAATGCTATATTTTTGCCCAATGCTGATAAATGAGGTGACGTATTTTGAAAATTGCAGGAGATAAACATTTTGCAGTGTATTTCATAAATACTTTTTTAGGAATTTGATAACTAAACTATGTGCATTAAAAAAAAAACTCATAAAAATTCTTCACATCAGGAGACCCGTCTTTGTCCATGATAGAAAACAACTTAGTTTTAATCCACACAATTTATTACATACGACCCGGGTTTCAGCAACTTACACTTTGTGCCATCTTCAGGTAACAAATTTCACAGGTGGCCGGGTATATATATGGTTGAAGGTGGGGAGTGAGGAACAAATGGGCTGGGCAGCATGGAAAAGGGGGGGGAAAGGTTGAGTCAATCAGTTTTTAAAGGAAGGAGCGTGCGTTCATACTGTGAAGGACGGTGGCCGGGGCGGTTAGCGGTTTTAGGGTTGGGGGAGGTTTATTTTAAGGAGGGGGGAATGAGATGGGAACAATTGATCATTACATAACATATGCGGGCTATTAACAATTTCAAATTGTTCTAAAAAATCCAGTTTGGCACCTTTGTCATTAAAATGTAAAATTTCAAAATTAAAATCACGAAAATGTTTAAAATTACATAAATGCTCCGCAAAATTTGAATTCCCAGTACCGTTAACAAAACAATTCATATATTCTTTCACTCTGTCCTTAAATTTTCGCCCTGTTTGACCAACATACACTGAGTCAAAGTCATCACATTTTAGTTTGTACACTCTACTTCTGTCTGCATCTGAATACCTGTCCTTCACATTAAAAAAATATTTTAGACAGAGAGTGGGGGTTTCTGAATGACACACCGGCTGTTTCGTCACACAGTTTTCCGAGTTTGTTTGCAACGTTTGGAATAAATGGGAGGGCATACCATTTTTTCTTTTTATCTTTCCCGGAGGAAAGAGATGTAAGTTAATAGATTTCTGTTTAGCTGCTTTATCAACCAATTTCTTTATGCATTTCTTATCGAATCCATTCATTTTGGCTATTATGTAGATCGTTGCAAGTTCTTTATTATAACTAGACTCGGACATAGGTACATACATCAATCTATGAACCATTGCTCTGAAAGAGGCAAGTTTATGGCTGTGGTGGTGTTGGGAATCACTCGGGATGACTGCGTCTGTAAATGTGGGTTTGCGAAATATAGAAAAATTATGGTTATTATTTCCTATCCCAATTGTCAAATATAAAAAAATTGATACTTTTGCCTCCTACTTCCATCGTAAATTTAATGTTTTCATGAAGCGAGTTCAGATAAGCTAAAAAGGAATCTAGTTGGCGAGAAGTGCCAGTCCACATACAAAGGATGTCGTCTACATATCTAAACCAATAAAATGCATTGCTAATGAGGTCATGTGAATTAAAAATATTTGATTCTGTCATCCATAAAACTTTTGTCTGTTGATAAAATTTACGGTCAAAAATAAAATAATTTTGGGTCAAGCATAAATCTAAAAGTAACTTAAGGTCTTTAACCACTATTGGATCCGTGTCAGTCTTTTTGACCACGTTAAGAGCGATATTCGAAGCTTCATGGGTAGATACTGAAGGAAAAAGATTAGTTACATCAAAGGATACCAATTTACCATTAAGTGGAGGCTTTAAAACAGAAAGTCTATTGGCTAGTTCTACAGAATTTTTTATGGAATATCGTAAATTCTGTAGAACTAGCCAATAGACTCAGTTTTAAAGCCTCCACTTAATGGTAAACTATAAATGTAATAAATTGTGTGGATTAAAACTAAGTTGTTTTCTATCATGGATGTTACCAACTTCGGCAAAGTGAAGCCTGAAACGATTACATATAGACCCGTCTTTTTTAATCCCAATTTTTCGATCTTATATGCAATTAACACTGGTACTCTGAACCCCCCCAGAAAGAGTAATTGAGCTTTCGTGGAGCGTGTTACATCTCCATTGAGTACGCTCAAATAAATAAAGCTTTTCCTCCACACCTTAGTGGATTGAAATAGCAATTTGCTTGTTAACGGCAGATAATGAAGTTGTACTAAGTAAACCTTACCAACTAGATTCAGTTATTCCCGGTAACTCAAATTTGGCATGCTAAACCAATCCCAAGTAACCGCAATAAATTTCCTTCCCGGATTAGCATGCAAATTGAACCTTAGAAACATCACCAAACATCAGTGTCATTTTTACTTTGAAAATAAATGGGATAATCACTTGGAGGTTTTCACTTCATCTATCTCGTCCTTTGCCACTTTCACCTCATAAATATGCTGGTGTACTGAACGGTACAGTTAATAATTTCACCATTATTGATCAAAGGATATCGTTTGCCTATCACATCATTTCAAGCTCATATCTTATTTTATGGATAAATTAAGTCGAGGTATTTACAGTGATTCATTTTTCTTGCGAAAATAAATAAGTATTTATATAGTCAAGAGGCAAGACAATTCCATTGGTACATTATAAATTTTGTTTATTTTTAGGAATTAATACACAAATATAACTAAACTATAAGTGTATGTTATGCAAAAGTACTTGATCTCAATTAAAAAAATGCAAATTATTTTGGTGGGCTCATATTTTGTGATTTTTTCGATAATTTTGTAAAAATTATGTTTCACACGTTGTACTAGCGAATTTTATCTAAACAATAGCATAAATGTGCTGGAAATATTCCTAGATTTATTTTGAAATGCATTGTAATCGTAATAATCAACTTGTGATGCCATTTGAGTACCTGAGAGTGATTAATAACAATTTATAGACATGTGGACAATATTTTGTAGAGGATTTCATGAAGAAATAAAAAAAACGAGATGAAATGACTCAAGTACTCTTGCTTGAGGAAAAGAGAACGGTTACTCTCCTTATGTGAGCGCTTAAAAGCAAAAGAGACCGTTAAACACAGTGAATACGACGTAGGGAGAATAGCTTTGGACGGGAGTCATTTAAGTAATATTGAGGGCTCGTTGTTTTAAAAAGAAACGCTTCCTAAGAGTGTTTTATCTTTCCAAAATATAGAACCCTTATTGATGTTAGATTTTTACCATCTTCTGCGTTGGTACTTTTAGAGTACAAAATGCAGTGTGTTAACGGAAGCCATTATGCTTTTGAGACGGTAGCGTGGAAATGGGTGGAAGGTTTGTAACACGTGGGGGTTATTTTCGAGACGGGCGGTGAAGGGATATCGTCTTAGAAGATAGAGCGATGGTGGGATACAGGGTTGAATTAAAATTTCGAACGAAAGTTAATTTGAATTCGCATTAACCTCCTGAGATTTACCTTAGGCCTTGAATCATATTATCCGTCTTGTGGAAAATTATATCGTTCCATTCATATTAATGTGTTCTGTAGCATTTTTATCTTTATATATATAAAAGTCAATGTATGTATGTATGTATGTATGTATGTATGTATGTTCCACATCTCCTCCTATACCACAGGACCGATTTTGATGAAATTTGGAACACATGTTTGTTACTGGTAGACAACAAACACTGTAGGGTTCAATTAACCGAAACCCTATTTTTTCAGGGTTAAGGGTGTGATCTTTACTAATATGTAGAAAAATGTAAATATGTCTGTATGTCTGTTGCTCCATCACGCAAAAACTACTGAACCGATTGAGCTGAAATTTGGCACGTAGATAGAAAACATGTCTGGTTGTAATATATGCTATATTAAAAAGCCCTCAGGGCCCCCAAAAACCCCCGAGGGTCACCCCTGGTGGTCCATGCTAAGCATTGGGTTCAGTGCAGTGGTTTCATTTTTTGCTTTTTAAAAGTACTTTCACTCAAGATATAGGCCTGGGATTTTTTTTATCGGATGGCTGAATAAAAGAAGTTTCTAATTTTATCAATCGATTTTCTTCTAACCTCCGAAGTTGTCTGAAATTCATCTTTTCAGCTGAAAAATCTCACATTTTTGTCTGAAATCAACAATAACATATTTCCTTGACAACCATAGATTTGATTTTCAAAGGATATACCCATTACCCGCCTCTAGCATTGAAATATCACGTTTTCCTGCAGGCCCATGATAGTACGTAGAAAGAAAATCCGTATAAGAAGGGCCCAGAGTCCCAAGGGCCCCATGATAGATTGCTTCAGGGTTTAATCGATAAATTCAATGCATATTTACAACAAGTATACTCTTCAACGTCTTTCTCAAAGTAGCTCTCAAAGGGGCATCGCATGTATATGAGAGAACACATACGTAGTAAACAATACACATAAAGGAAATTAATTGATTACACACACAATTATATGTGCAAGAATATTTACGTGCAGCGAATATCAATGGTAATAATGCGTCTGTTGCTACAACAAACACGGCGTTGTTTATTATCGTTTAATACTCAGATGTATTACACGTAGTGAAACCGTCTGCCTCTAATTACGATTGCGAACTGTTTTTTGGACCAATTCCAACATCATTAAGGTCACGAGTTATTTATATGTTTAAAAGTGTTAAAGTGCAGTTAACTTAGGTACATTCACTCAATCATTGAGTTACCCATTCAAGACTCTCGCTCGCCGCTGTGTTTCCGCACAAATTTCATCCTTACCCGACATACGGACGGGTAACCAGCTCTAAATCTGGTTCAAATACAGAACCATCTGTTTCGAACCTTCAATCTGTTTTAAGATGGCGGAAATTATAATGAAGTCACTACATGCTTATTACCCGAAAGAAGAACGGAAATTCTGCGCAATGAACGACATCCGTGCATGAAAATCGACAAGTGCACTAAGAATCACCATATATTTTTTATTTAGCAACCGATACCAATGATTATTGCTATGCCGAAGGCGCAGTCCGGGTGATGGAGAATTCATTGGTCAAATAAACATGGTTTCTGCTGCCATTACACCTCTTGACGTTGTCAACCGCTGGATTGTACCCTTCTGTCCAATCCTGATTAAAATACTCAAAGCACATATCAACGTTGAATAGTGCAACTGAATTAAGTCATGTAATGCAAATATATGTATGCACACAAGGGAAGCGATCAAGCTGTTAATCACTCAGAAGACGGCTCAAGAGAACCGTAGGGACGAGGTGACCATCTATCAACCTTTGCTACTTAAGTAGTAATGAGTCTGTATGGCCGATTTTTCGGTTTCCCGTGCATGAAAGTGGACCAATAGTCACTCATCTCTCCGTGCACCTGGAAAACGGTCAGCGTGTCTACTACAACGAATACAACATACAAGATAGGTTACGAACTCCTCGAATGACCACGCATACAGTTTTTCTTCAGGATTTGCGGTTTTCTTATAAAATAATTTTAACGTTTTTCACACCCGTTGAATTTCAACGGGTACCTTCCGCTCGTAGATAATATTTCTTAGGACGATATAGTCAGCGTCTCTTATTGGCTCATAGAGCGTCTCTTATTTGCTCATACTGCGTCTCTTACTAAATCCTGCGAACAATTTCTTTTCTGATCTTCATAATTAATATTGTCTCTGAATAAGTGCATTTCACAAATTCAGTGACCAGATTGCTGTTTAGCTGTACCTTTCATTCCTTCAACTTCCTCATAGTCAGCTATTGATTATTCTTGATGTTAATGCCAATTTAATTTTGACTAACCTTTAAACCCGCATCCCAATACTGCGCGCTGTAAATGTCATCACATCCTATGATACATCGCTATCAAATATCGCTAGACATACTGTCAAAATCAGCATCCTAAGATATGGTTCTGAGACAATCAATGTTGGAATTTCCCCTTGAAAACTATCTATATATTAGTTAACATTCTATGCTAATGCTGTTAGAAATATATGACTGATTTTTGGTTGCCTTGAACAATGTTCGTTGCATGGTTTGCTTTTCAATTCAAATCTAAATCGATTCATTTCTTAATACTTATCTTGACAGTTATGGCTAAAAATAGTTCTCTGTGCATCCTGCTTCTTTCTTTAAATGAAAACTCTATTGCATTTCCACGGTAGCACCGATATTCTTCTTACTTTTCTCGTTTCACGATGCACATGAAATGAAGCCGACAACTTTTTCTTGCCATTACTTCTTCACTAAATTGACTCATCTAGGTTCGATGAAAGAACGAAATTAGTGAAACATAAGTATTAATTCCGTGAAGCGACAGATGAAAGCGAAAAGGCGCACGGCTGGATATATTTAGCGGAGGCGACGGAGACAATGTCATCCTAGTGAAACGCTCTTTGCGCGGGGAGGGTTCCAGTAATCGGGGGGTGGCTGAGAAATCTTGAAAGTTCTGAGTGGGAAACTAAAGAAAAATATTTGTATTCATGGCGGGAGGAAGAGGGAAAGGGATGCGGAATGAGGAGGGCGGGGATTCGAAGAGGGGATGGGGGACGGGAGATGGCTATGTGATGGAGTGAAAGGGATTTCAAATGCAAGATTTGGATGCACTTTGCGTGTAAGAGCTGCAAATGGGTGAGACTTTAATCTCGAGAGGAGCCGCGAAATGCTGTGTATAAGGACCTTTCTATCAGGAAATCCCTGCCATGCCTCTGGTAACCATCACTAATCAGAGTTACAAGTATTTATAACATAAGATGGGATTGTTTCATTGTTAATGTGAACTTTTATGGTGAATCCAGACATATTCTTCCGCCAAAGGAGGGTGATTTCTTATTAAAATGAGACAGGATTAAAAATAAATTATACTGAGAGGGGCATTGTGATCAAAGATGCGTACAGGATTTAAACTCAAGAAATTACTTAAAACTTACCATTTTCCATTCTGCCTGCGAGGTTTTATGCCTAGAACAAATATTTAAGGTGCCTATTAATCTTATATAGCAATGGTTTAATCAGATATTGACCGGGGACGAATAGTTGTTTCATACTTGTGTATAAGCATTAGAGACTGCTCGTCTCTGACATTACTGCGTCTCACGCATTCGTCAATGTGAATGCTTCCGGAAAATGAAACTATCTCAGAAATGAAATGGCTCTTAATTGGTTTCTAAATTTCATGAAGCAATCACGAATATAGCATCCTCAGTGGTTTTCTTGCCTCGGGCAACACATCACTGTAATTGCAAAAAAATCGCTTATTGAATGGATTTGATGACGTGGAACGAATTTACAGTATTGATGAGTACCTAACTCTTTTTACCAGATAGGCATGCGTGTAGTTTCTTCTTTTGTGGTGCATAGCATAAATTATACGCGGGGAATGTAGTAAAGGAGCAACGATGCGAAAATAGTTGGCACTGGATGTATCACAGGAGTTGATCCCGAATCGGGGTGGATTCTGGCATCTCTCTCTCCCATCCCGCAACGTATTTTGTGAGTGAAAAAGATGTGGTAACTTAGTGTGTTATATTTTGTATAAGTTATGGACAAAAACATCGTAGAAGTATCGCGATAGAGTGAATACATTTTTTAATCCTATGTTTCAAGTTGTATCTGGCCGTTCAAAAGAAAAACATTTGCCTTGACCTGAATTCAAGCATGGTAATTCCCAGTCGCCGTTGTATTCAAAACTCGTGTACGAAAATCTTTACTGTAACCCTATCCTAAAAATGCGTTGGCTTAATAGGCTGGCTATGAAGTTGTTGAACGCTCAACCAATTCAAGGGAGTAAAGAGACCTTAGTAGTGAAGCGTAGTCAGAATGGAGTGGGAAAGTTTGCTAAGACTGAGAGGGGTGCAGAGGCTAAGAGTAGATAGCTGTTGTCTCTATTTCTCATTTCCAACTTACTTTGGAATGAACTTAGTGATGAAAGAGAAACATTATTTATATTATTATTTTAATTACCAATAGTTTTGGACGTGTGTTGCGTCATCCTCAATGTGCCATGTATAGCTGGTTGTAAAATGTATGGTTACTCTGTAGGCGTTGAAATTGATTGGTCAAATAAATGTGGGATTGTATTAACTATTTTTTTCGTCACGATAAACGGAGATAATTTACTCAAAGATGTGCCTGAGCCTATTAGTTTCAGTGGACTAGTTTGGCATATCACTCAGCATAAAATTATCGAATATTTTACGGAATTACTACGATTGTGGGAGTTTGGGTTCACGAGAGGGAGTTCAAGTTGATTGACGCCGCGGAACAAATCATTTGCCTTGAACTCTAACCCACCTTTAGATATCCTAGTTGCACACACATTGAAAGCTTGTACGTAAAAGTATAGCGCGATCGATACATTTCCGGGCTCGGCACGCTGGTTGAAGCAGTTGAACGCTCAACCAAATCAAGAAAGCGGCGAGGCTTATGGAGTGAAGTGTAGACGGAATGAGGATTGTGGAAAGGTGGGTAATCTTTGGTGAGGAGGGAGCCTTTGACCGCGTAAATAATGAGATGGTTTCTGGTGTGTAGGGGGGGTGATGGAGTGGGGGTGGGGTATGTGTGTGTGTGCTAAGACTGCGAGGGTTGCGAAGATAAAGAAAATGGGGTGTTGGGTGGAGCCTTTCGAGATGAGTGGGATAGCAAGGAGATGGTTTGTGTGGGCTGCAGAAGAGGGAGCATTTGCGGGGGAGTTCGAATCCTTCTATGTGTCGGATAAGGGGAAGACCGGAGGTCTCCTTCTTCTCTCTTTTAGATGGATGGGACGTGTCGGACTTGCGGGCGGTTCTTATCTGGACTCCTCTCAGCCAACCGACACAGGAAACCTCCACCTTCTCAACCCCATTTTCCTTCCCCCGACCCTGCTTCGAAAATTCTCCCTCCCCCTCCCACGTAGATAGATAGTCCAGAGTTTGGTGGAGGGCGCGAGCAAGCCAGTCATCGTTTTCCTGGGTAATATCACTCTTATTTCCCTATCCTTCCTCTATCCCCGTACTCTCGTATTTACCTGCTCCCTGCACAACCCTCCACTGACGCACTACCGCACCCCGTTGGTGTCTGCAAGTCTCGGCTGCGTGCGAATTACACATCCTCTTCACAACATCTTCCGCTCTCTTATCTCTACTCCCTTTTTTTACCTCTGTTTGTTCGGGTATAACTTGTTTCTTGATCAATGGACAAAATGAGCTTTTCTTCGCAAAACTGGAAAAGGGATCGATAACGTTCTTCGTTCTGCTTTACTACGTGGAATAATCATTTATGTCCTTTCGTACTTCGGTCGGGTTTTACTTGACCTCTGACGTGATAATAGTTCGTTTGAATTTCTGTTCATATCTCAGGCATCATGCCACAAGACACTCATATACGCTGAATTTGCTTCATTAAATTGAAAGGTATGGGTTCCAATTTATTTTATAGGTTTGACGTTACGTCACAAGGTCTACGTGAACTTCATTTTACGAGTGAATACAGTCAGAGAAAGTCGGTACTGGAACTGGTGTATTTAAATATTTCCCATATCGCAATTGGCTTTATTACAAAATGCAGGTGGAAGGAGTTGGTGTGATTACCAGGAACTGGCTTCCAACCCCAAGAGCCGTGGTTGGTATCCCGGCAGCGAAGGAAACCTTTGATTCATTTTCAAATCCTATTGAATGCTGTATGGAGAGCACTTCAAGTGTAATATTCCCTCCGTAGGATGGAATGGAACTAAACTTCAGGTTTGAGAATGTACAGATGTATGATCTTGAGTTACATTGACATAATATTTGGTTCCTAAAACTACAGTAATGAACCAGAAATCTTTATAAAACTTATACTACTTAAACTACTAGTTAACCTCTTGAATTAAAACGGATTTTTTCCTCCTGAAACTTAAGCATTTATTTTTTTTTAATATCTTTATTTCAAGCTGTGAAAACATTTAGATGCCGCTCAGACAGATGTAGGCACGGTCTAATTTTCCGCTTTTGTTTTTACTTAAACTCTGAGAAGAAGCTGGAATAACCTCGTTGTACGAAATTTGGAATTTTATTTGTGTAAATGTTTTTGATATGTTTTGAGTAGTGTAATATGCATTTCAGGGATGAAGTCCTCATACCCAATTTCTCTAACTCCATGGAGTTTTGCAGGTATGAATCAGAGGTGCGTCTAAATTCGATATCGCAAGGTTGGTCTGTCTTGAGGTTGGCCCTTTTTTTATCCCGTCCTGTCACGACTCAGAAATTTTATAGGAAATGCATGTAAAAGCATTGCATCCTGAACCTGAATGTGAAGGCTCTTGCGGAACGCATGTGGAGTGTGGAACAGCGCTTTCCTGGATTTTCTTACGAGCTTCAAACCTTTCAGCCAGGTATCCGCCTATCCATCGGCGTCAGTCGTGGCTTTCGCAATGTAAATTCTCCCCCTTTACTCTCAGTATAGCGGAAATAGAGTGTATAAAATGAAATTCTAGTCAGCTTCGCACGAATTGAAGAGTTTAATCAAGAATACATGTATTAGAAAAAGGAGTAGGTAGGAAAAAAAGGAGCTTGCTTTTGACGAAAGACTCCTAGTAAACTAAGATTTATTCGTGAGTCCCTCTATGGCAGATAGATACTTTTTAGTATACGGAGGCTTAAGTGCTGATTTAATTTACTTTTAGTGTTTTTCCGTAAAGAGATTAATTTCGAAAAAATGAAAAATAATACATTCGTTTTTCACCTTTAAGCACCGTTTGGATCCTAGTATTTCCTCTTTGGTTCAATATTCTTCCCTATCAGTCATTTGCGTACTTGAGTTTGTTTTCCTTAAAGCACTTTTACCTTTTTTTTCTATGCATATTTCTCCAAGCCTACATTCTAAATTCCTCTACCTCATCACTCCATGGCAAGGTTTTAGAAACAGCATTGAGAGAGTTGAAAATCTACACAGTAATTTAGGTGAAAATCACCTAAATTGATAAACATTGCAGAGAATATATGAATTGTGAGATCGACATGCATCATTTTCCGTAGTAAAAGGGTCTGATTTTTCTCAGCAATTATGAAGAAGGTTTTTAATTGCAATCCTTTTTCTAATTTCACAGCTTCCTCCTCCGTGAATTCAGTCTGGTATCTTCTTTTGTATTTGTCTTTCCTTTCTGTTATCTGTATCTCTTATCCTTTAGTACCTAGTCTTAGTCTAGTAGTATTCTAGTTTAGTAGCACTCTGCTCTCTATATCTCATCCATTGTCCATTGGTACCTAGTCCATTGGTCCCAAGTCCATTTTCTGCATTCATGTGAGACTCTTCAAGTTTTGTATCCCTCTCAAATGTATTACATATGTATTCCAAAACTTGGTCGGAGTGTCTGTTCTACCCCCATACTATGTATTTATACTTTATACCGTTACCTACTTTTGCTTTTACCGTTGTACTTGAGGGGCTATAAATAATTTCCTCATCAAAAGTAATTCCTTAAATCATTTTTGTTTCGGGATAGCCGTGGAAGGTTTAAGAACAAAAGCGGTGTCGCGGGATCATGTACTATTTTTTAACGAAGTTCTTTACTAGGTGGCGCCCACTGAAGTGCATCCCCCCCCTCTCTCTCTCCCTGACATCTGAATGCTTAGCGATTAAATCCAATCTCGGTAATGGCTGTAGATGCGGCACGACTCGACACTTTTATCAAATTAGCCCGGCAGTCACTCGTACGCAATTATCCTCCGGTGGACTCGGCCAGGTTTTTGTGGCCTGAGCACGAAAAATAACTCCGCCGCGTTTCCATAAAATTTTCACTGCCCGTACAGTCGATTGACTCACTCGCAATGCGTCGACCAAAGCCAAGTGAGAAGCTGGCTTTCGTTCACGATCGTAATAAGCCACGATGTTCTTGCGCACACACAAAATTCGCTCGCACATGCTCCGCAATACCTACTAGTCGATGTCATGAGGGGATGAGATATAAAAAAAGGGAGAAGTATTTGGTCCGAAATTGGTATTGACTGGCGAAAGAGGTGTGTGGAAAGGGGGAGGGTTGCTCGGGGGGTGGTAGAACCAGTCGGAGATTTGGTATGGATTGGATGCGAACGTGGGGAAGGCGAAAGAGGGGGTTACAGGAGGTGAACAGTGGGTTGGCAAGGGGGGGCAGCGGGGAATTAGAATACAGCGGATTGAGGTCGATGTGCTCCGATAGTGGAATGGTGGCGGTGGGTGGCTTATGTATGTATATGTGAGTGCCATGTGGCGGCAGCGAAGGGCTCGTGTATACGAGCGAATGGCTTGTGTGGGGTTCCTGTCGACGTATGGAGCGCTCTGCGGGTGAGTAGAAGGGAGGTCGCGGGTAAATGCGACGGATATTGAAAGGTTTTTGGCTAAAATGTAAAGCGGCGCCCTCGGAATGGAAACGCGAGGCCCCGGTAATGCTCGCCCACGTTCGGGAGACGTATTCGGCCTGAATTAGAATCGGCTTGCGTTTCATTTGACGGATGACTTTTCTATCAATGAAAGAACCGTCGACATCGACATGTCTATTTTCGTTTCTTGGTAAAAATTCAATTTTCTCTTTCTATTGCCTGATTTTGAATATCTGTTTCGGTTTGAGAATTTAGGGAAACTGTAAATGAGACGCATTTTGATTGAAATGGAAATTTTAAGTCTTGAAAAATGCATCAAAGTCATGCCCAGAAATATACGCCGTATCATTAGTATTTTAATCCCGGATAAAAGGTTGATACGTAGGAGAGATTATTTTTGTTTAAGGGGACAACAGTTGTAAATAATCTGTGTAATGATATCTGAAATTCTACACTGCTGTATTCTTACCACTTTATTCTGGTTGCGTAGTTTGATATTTGAGCTATGGTGTACATTATAGTACGCATATTTAATGGGCAGTTGATAGTCAAATAGAGCCTAACCTCATTCGTTTTTTGAACCGTTATCAGATTATATTGCAAATTCAAACGATTATTATACTGCTTTTTATACTGTCATTTCTTCATACGTTTTTTTAGGAAGAGAACTCTGTTTGGCGTGTTCTTTATTGAGTGCATTCGTTGAAATTATTTAGTTATCGCTCTAGTCTACAAAGTCATTATTTGATTATTCTTAGTTTTCCAGAATTTAAAATGATTACATGAATTATGCCCATTAATGACAACCTTAGAATTTGGATTTGGCACCTCAGACGCTGAATCTATTATTTGTCGTGTCATGTCTGGCGAACTTTTCCCTCTGATAAATTCTCCGCTTTCAAATTAAATGGAGTTCTCTGATCGACGGCCGTCGCACGGTCATTGTTCCGGCTACGCAATAACTTCCCTCCCCCAACCACGTCATGGACTGGAGTGCTATCTATCCCTCTTGGGTTAATGGATCACCGCCACTTAAGCGTATGAGTGTCCACTCAATGCGGCAACGATAAGTTTTTGCCACATTCTCGTAAAAACGAGTCTCCCGCATTACCTTGACGGAGATGAATACTGTGGATACATGTATACATATCCTATGCATGCATGTATCTCTCGCCATCGAGTGGTTCGCTTGTATAGGGCACAGTAATCCTTTCTCCGAGCCGTATCCCCCTAGGCGCCTCCCCCGAACGGCGGAGGGCGCGAGTGGTGTAGAAGCAGCGACCAATTTAAGCGATTGCGATAATACGTCACCATCCTCGAGACCTTTTTGGATGCAGAGCAATCCATCAAAGCGGCGGGATACAGGACGGACAGGAGGCGAGCGTTTCGGTGGGGGAGGAGGTGTTCGGGAGTTTGTTGGGAAGCAGAGAGGGTGGGTGTCCTCTCGCTCCTGTCGCGGTGGGCGTAGGTATCCATGGTAAGGAGGAGGTAGGTTGGTGCGGAGGCTGTTAAGGGATGAGAATGGATCTCGTCGCCGATATTCCCCCTGCGTATAGTCTCACGGATCTCTCGCTTTCTCCCGGGGGACTAACCGCCGTGATCCCCGCTCGCCAAGGTGGCGTCGCCATGGAGATTCTCTCGCAGTGCTCCCTGTTATTCCCTCGAGGTGAGGATACCTGAGAATAGGGTTGGGAGGATGAGTTAGTCTCTGCGTTACGTTCTTCATTGTTTTCATAGACTTGAGAATGTTAAACTCATTGTTGTCACCGTAGTTGTTCTTGCCAAGCGTAAATTTGCTCATTGAAATGATGTGGTTTGGAAGCGTAACTAGCTAAACACTTCCGGGTTTAGTTACCACGTTGGGTCTAGTACCTTGTTGAATCTGAGGCATAGGCGTAAGCTAACGTGCAGTGTGCCAAGTCCTGAGGAATCAACGAAGGTGATGAGAATATTCATCACTAGCATTCATTGATCCTAAGATTTCTGTAGATTTCAATTCAATTCATTTCTAAGCTATCCGCTTTATTCCTTCGTAAGCCTTCAGTGAGAATATAAGTAGCATTTCTGATAAAGGTTATGAGGGAGAAACTCAAGGTTGCTGTGATTTTTGTACCTACGCAGTATTTTTCTCGTCTCAGCTTGCTGTATATCACCCTTAATTCCGTCTCGTATGCTTATAAGTTTATTTTCCCTTTCTAGCTGGCATCCTACCTTCGATAATGGAATTCGACATCTTTTCGTCTCCAATTAGTCGTTCCATACTCTTTCATGCCTCCTCTAGAAACTTACTTTTCTCTCATTATTTATACTTTTCTGTGTGTACATTTCGAAATAGTTACCTTTTACGACTTAAAATTATTGATTTTGATGGATAGGGGTTCCTTACTTTCTAATCTTCGATATAATGGTGTATTTGGTAATTAATTGTTTTCTGCATTTCTATGGTATGACACACTCCGCTTTTATTTCATCGTTCCTTCTTGAAAGTTACTTTACATTTTTCGTTTTACCGACTCTGGCATTCAGATTTTCACCAAGCGTGTGTATTTTGTTGTGAAGACTTTCGGAGAATGTCAGTGTTTCATTTTTTTAAATGAATAAATGATGACTAGTAGCATCTACATCTGAATTCGTGGGCGAGGAATGATATTCAAAGTACTGCGAGATCAACCTTGCCAATAACTTGGCAGAGTCATCCGATTAAAAAATATATACGCGAGTGAGAAATTTACTCTGAAAAAATCATCGGCCTGAATCGGGATTCGAATCTAGACCCTTCGAATCAGCGCCGAGTGCTTTACCTTGTTAAGCAACTCAAACGTCCTCTTCCACTGTGAATGTCAAAGAGGCTTTAAATGGACGAGATGCTCTAACGAGGCACGGTGCTTACGATGCTACGTGGTAACTACTCGTATTCGTCCGCCTTGCGCCATTGTCCATTAGGTCAAAGCTGCCGTAAAAGGCGGAGGTGCATACCTATGACGAATTGTAAGCACTGCAGGACTACTCACATGAGTTACTTTGGTCGAGTCACCCGTTGAGGAGATTTCAGATATTTCCTTCAGGGGCAGTCCAGGTAGATCAGCTTTTTTATCGCTAAATGTGTACATTCGTGAATCAGTATAAAACTTAAAATTGAACCCTTGAGCGAAGTTCCCTTCGGGATACGTTCTTGATAAGTTTCTTTTGTGCGTCAAGGGAAAGCCTCGTATGTACGCCGTGCATGTTTTTGTTTTCTCTGGTTCTGATTTTATATTTGGAAGAACTTATTTATTTAATTGCGAAATTATACGGAAAATATGTTTTGAAAACCACCCCCTTGAGGAAGTTAAGGGTAGGTATGCCTTATTTCATGGAATTCATTTAATACTTTCGTGCTAAGCCTCGATTCCTCATGCAATATGGGTTGAAAGGCCATGCTGAGAGTAAATAAACGTCTTGTCGGTGCCAGTGCCCGTTGATATTACTTGTGCCAGCTTTGTATTGCGCCTTTCCACAATTTACCTTATCCTTCTGTCTCTGATCCTTCTTTCGCTATGGTTGCCTTCCTTTCTCTTCAGTGACTCTATGGAAAATATTTTATCGAAAATCTGTTATCTTTTGAATGCATTTTTCCTCAGCTGAGAAAATCCAGTATTCTTTACTTATTCTGGTATTGATAAATTTCAATTTGTTCGACGGAATTCCATTAATTTGGCATAATTTAATTGGATATGGATTTAAGAAAAGCCAACTACTTTGACGTTCTATGAGTTCTAATAGTAAACAGGCACGTTTCATTTAGCTCTAGGTTTTCGATATGTACTGACCTATATTAAATGAAAGGGGTGAGTCTTTCCTACATTTATTTGATGTGCGTTAATCTACTACTAAGACTAACGTAACCAGTTAATCAAATGCTTTGGGCGGTGATTTGGTCTATAGTAATTGATTGTATTAGATTTTTCTGACGACTTTTTGAAGTAATAATCCCTTTATGCTTCCCTTGAGTAAAGTTGTATTTTATTGTTTTATTTTTGACTGAGAATAAATGATTATTCAATCAATTCCGTACGTGACATTTTTGTGCCGATAATTAAGTTACCCATGAGGTAATTAATCTTCTTTTAATTAAATCGTGTTTCCCACCTTTCTAATTAAAATATTTTGAAAAGTGAATTAAAGAAGTTACGTGGAGAGTGCAATAACATTGCTTTGTTTATTGTTGAGGTTTTAGGGGATGAGGAGAGACAATCGATTTACGGTTATTTCCTCTAGTTACATTTGATACCACTGAGACCCGTTGTTCCTCGTCTTCCTCTTGCTGGAATACATGCTGGTTCGGTGTTTGCCTCCCCCATTTAAAATGCTGAAAATCCGCTTGCGGTATTGTTCCATTTATTGTGAGGACTAAAAATGGAAGAATGGAATACTGGACGCAAATTAGTATTGGCATTATCGTATTCATATGAAAAGAATTGTAAAAAGGCGACGCAGTTTCCCTATCTCCTTCAATTCTATTCCACTGCAAGCCATAATATAAATGTGTTTTTTATTAAAATAGTGTAAATTTAAAAGAAGTGCCGAATCACTATACAAAGTGGCAATGAACGAAGTATTTCTTCTTTCATGTGAGATACTCTTCTTATATTAGTCTTACGCAAATTTATTACTATAATTTTGGTAAATGTGGCTTTACGACTACTCCGTCAGACGTATTTCAAACAGCATATTATGTATATTAAAACGCTGTAGGTTTTAATGCCAGGAATCCACATTTGGGACTGCTTTTTCTCTTAATTATAAACTCAAATTTGAACATTGGTTGCAGCCATTGGCAAATGAGTTATGTATTTTATGATGACATTTCATTCAACAAGGTTTATGACGATTGACCAGTGCTTCAATGAGAAAAACTAAATCGATGATAGTATGCATTGTAGGCTACTAATGACTTATTGGGTACCTCTCTTTTATCCGTAGCTTTCATTGCGAAATATTGACAATACACGCATAGAGTTGTGGACTTCATTCTTTTTTTATATTTTCTTCTTGTCTTTCATTGATGTAAGTTTCAATGAATTCCACGATTTTATGTAACTCATCTATTGACTCTTTGGCCTGGAGATGATTTCAAGCTCAAAATGATTACGGTATGATTGAATAGTCTCTTTTTATAAGCAATAATTACGTCAGTTTCATGCAAAAAACCGCCATTAATTAATTTATGCCTGACTAAAAGTTTGTTACATCATGATGAATATTTCCTGGACAAACTGTTTTCATTGAAGATCAAAGCAATTAAGCGTAATATAGCAACTAACGAGTAGCTTAATTAGATGTAGTTAATACGTTTTCTAAACTATGACCACAATGACTGAATACTATTCTATACCATAATACCCTTTACAATTACATTTTATTTGAATGACGTGCCTCATGCTTGTGTCGCAATTATTAGGCATATTTCTGTCAGCACACGCTCAGAGTCAGATAATGCTAATTATTTTTCATAGTGGAAAATTTGACCTTCCATTTTTTGTAAAAGCTCTTGATCTGTAGGAAAATCATGATAATTCAGGAGTCTTGAGAAAACACATGATGAAAGATATCAAGCGAATGGAAACGTTTTTATTTTAATATGCCTAATAGGGGAGTAGAAAAATTACATGTCTCTGTCGGTTCTCGTGACCCGCTATCTAGCGACTCAATCTACATCGCTATGTCACGTCACAGCATGAGGTTTTCGTTCTATGAGTTCATTAGTATTGCGGAACAACGCAATTATGGCTTTGTCCGGTGAATTTCTGAGAACCTGATTGATTTGAAGAACCATATTCCGCCCTAAGGAGCTGCCCTTCACTAGATTGGGCATGTGATCTCAATCGGAGGAGTAATTGTTGGAAATTCTAGTTAATATTACTGATAGCACCATGAAATTGAACTTTATAAAAACAGCAGCGCGGCAAAGAAAATCGATACAAACCGTGGTAAACGATTCCGTGACGTTGGAGTCTCGCTGCTGAGTGCTTTACTCTCTTGGGACAAGTCAAGTTCTTCTCAGCTGGTCCTAGTTAGATGTTTGGCCCTTCCTATCCTAATCCTCATTGATCTGCACTGATAAATTGGTATGAGGTGCATCCTCCTCTATCAGTTTCATTTGTTGTGATTGGATTGAAGTATTGCGTAATATTTGACTGACATAGTTACATCTATAGCTGACCATTGTGGTATGTATAAAAGGACTTAATTTTTTTAATTGTTATATCGTGATGTAGTGCTAAGGAGAAAAGTTAGTATTCGACCCTATAAAACTGTCCAGGTTTTTATTTGCTCTCTCGGAAGATTCTGGTGATCCTTATGCCCCTACGATCCCGATAAGCCATTGGCTTGTCATTAGGTTTGTCATGTCGAACCACTAGAACTTGACAGAAACACCCATGCCCTGGGTATGCAAAACACCGACCCAGGCGGGACTCGAACACGCGACCCTTGGATTATCAGGCGAGGACTTTACCCCGCCGCCACCGGAGCCGTCAATTTGATAGCCTTTGATGAATTTATGGGAGGCTTACTTTATAAAATAAGAAATATACATTGTCCATCTGCCGTTTTGTATTTAGTAGCTGGAAAGTTACTCCTTAAGTTTATAACTTAGCCAATTTAGGATATAAGAATAGTTTTAGCGTAGAAAAAGCTATGGTGCCTTATGTGGAGTTTTAAAAACAGTTTCAGGTTTTTCTGAGTTCCAGGATCAATCGGCTTTCTCATGATGAAAGGCGCCTTTCCTGCACTCTACGGTAATACGTGGATAGGGCGTTAGCCAAAACAGACGAGCGCATTTCGATTTTAGTTTCCTACTCATAAATATAGTTTTTTATACGTGCGTGGCATGCGGTCATTTTCTGGTAAATAGTCTCTCCAAAGTGTTTATTGACGATCGAAGAGTAGTTCCCGATAAGGGAGTGACCCTGGGTCCCGCCCATCTAGCTCTCACCTCAAGGTCCGGCCCCTTCTTCCCAAGCCTCGGAATCCATTCACGCGGCAGTGGTCGGCCGGAATCTCCATCTAGTTTGAGAGAAAAAAAGAATTCTGGTCGTTTGAGCGCTCTCTCTCCCTCTCTCTCTTTCTCTTCGCCTCTCGGCCCGTCCGCGGTCCTTCATTCCCCGTGCGGCCCGCACGTGTCGGGCCGGGGAGAAAAGGCCACGGGAATAGGGAATGGAAGAAAGGGAGCGAAAGTATTTCCCACTCTACTTTTTCCCTTTGGAATTCCGTCCGACGCTCCCATGAACTCTCTCCCTCCAAAGAGCTTTCCTCGCGACCCGAGGGGTTGGATGAGTTGGGAGGGAAGAGCGGGAGGAGGGATTTGAAGGATATGTACATCAACCTAGCGAGCCGTCTTAGGGGTGTGGGGCAGGGGTGTTAGGGCACGATCCGGGAAAGGGAAGGGAATATCAGAAATAAATTAGAAGAGGTCAGGACGTCAACTGAATTGTATGCCAATGGAGTGGTTTAGTGCTTCGCCCTTGTTTTGTTGTAGTCACTAATGGTGCTTGGAGGGAAACATTTTTTTCCTTTTTACCGCGGCAGTATCTCTTTTATTTCCCCTCTCCTATCAACTATAGAAATACCGTGTGGAGTTTAAATTATATCCTTCGTGTCACCCTGAAACTCTCGTCATCTGAACTTTTTGAGCAATCTAAGCCGAGCGTGTAACACCCGTTCCTCTAGCGGCTCCCAACCTAGTCCTTTCATCTGCTGAGTCACACACTATGTTTCCTAATAGCAGATTTAACGAAGTGAGGGGCTTCAAAGTGAAAAGAAATGAGACGAAAATGTATAAGAAGAAGAATAGGTTGTGATGGATGATCGATGCAAATCCTGAGAAAATTCCGCTCTACCAGTGAAAAATTGCATTGAAAGGTTTAAAAGCAATGTATTACCGCTTTCACGGGAACCACTTTAGAAGCGACGAGACACTGCTATTCCAAACTAATTAGATATATTTCTTTATTCTTTGGAGCAAAATTGAGACACGTGTGTCCACTCTTCCACCGAAAAACTTATCCCATATTGGGGCAGAAAACAAATAAGTGTTTATATTATCGACTTAAAATGGGGTGGACTATAAAGTGTATATTTACTAGTATGAAAAATATAGATTATTTTTCAGCATACTGCGTCAAAACAAATATTTATGCTACCGTAAGAAGAAAATTAAAGTGTGTCATAGCTGATCATCGTAAATAAGAGTGCAATCAATGCGATGCTAAACATATTTTCACTTTCATCCTTTATTCGGAGAAGATTTGGGCACTTAATTGGAAAACCTACGGCATAAAATGTTCCAGCACAGGAATCGGTTGATGAAAAACCTGAGAAACATAAAAACAGATAAACTTACATCTTATTGTATGAATTACAGTACATTTAAGATACAATTGTGACCCCACACCACACCTATGCATCTGAAAATGGTAACAAAATGTTTCGCTGAGACTGTCGAACTTGTCCATAATGCCTTTCTCTCTCTATCTCTCTGTCTATCGCATCATTCACTCCAGCATCTCAAATAGAAAAACTAATGCTCTGGAACACAGATCCTTTAACTTTCCATAACCATACTTCCTCTCCTCTCCCTTCTTCATAGCCAATCGCCAAATATTCCTCCCTCTCTTAGGTTCCTGCGCGGAAGTGCTTTGGAGGCTGTGGTAACACAAATTAATGGACAGATCAAGGATCTTGGATGAAAGAGATGATTACTAAGCCTTTTATGCCCTGTTTAAAATACTTGCGGAAAGTTTTCGCTGCAGTTGTCCACATTCTGTAATGATCCCGGTCATGCCTAGTTTCACTGGCAAAAAACTTGAGACTCTAGTCCAAGTAGATCGCTTATACTGTTTAAAATTGCTCGCTCCTCTTTTTTTACCTCAGAAAAAGTTGTCTGATTTTGCTATTAAAAATGTATTTATAATAAAAATTTATCCTTTGAGGCTGTTCTCGATTTTATCTTTTAGTTCAGAACTTAATATGGATAATGAACACCGAAATAAAAACCGTTGAACTTCCCAATCATCAGCTATACAATGCTGTTAAGGGAAGGAAAAAGGAGTAAATGAAGACAAGCATTTGATTTTTTTGACTTTAAAGAGTAGGCACGTAGGCCGTATGTATAAAAGGCATTCGAACCATAATGTCTCCAAATTACTCTTATATTCATTCAAACTTGAATCTGGAAATCATCATTAGGGAAGAAGACGAATATTAATTCGAAATTTTCGACGTAATGAATATGCATGCAACATGAAATGGGAACTGTGAAAAATTAGAATTTCCTACTTTTTCTGGCTGTAAAGAATTCTGCGAAATGTCTTTGTAAAACGAAATAAAACGCTCGGTTGAGTGCAAACTTTTCAATTAAATATCAACTTGGGAGGGAAATTTTCTAGGTCTAATTTTGGGAAATAATTGAGAGCTGCTCATAACGATCCTTAAAGTATATAACGAAGGCAGTGAAGTTAGGGATTGTATTAAAAAAATCTTTCTTACGTAGAATAAAGGTTCGTAACTTCGTTCTATATCGTTCCTATAATATAGAGGCAAATTTAATCTACTCTAGAGAATATAATATTTTCCGGTGTAATTATTTTCTGACGATTTTCAGCCTGATTTTTCTAATGCTAGGAATTGTGACCGGCAGTTTTAGGTTGATAAGTATTTGTGTTTTGATGCGACATTTATTATTGTTCCTTTACTCAACAGCTATACTTTTGATACGCAGGGCAAGATTACAAAGTGATTAAATATTTTTTATCATACAAATGATAGGAAAAAAGAGATCTCAGTTTTTACAATTTTAATTATAATTTGTAGCTGCAGTGTTCACGAAGAAGAGCTAATTACAACAACTATATTTATGAATCGAGTACTACAAAGGATGTTTGCGTCATAGACTGAGGTGAATGCGATATTATGTGTGTATAACGACATCGCAGGGAACCGAGATTGCATTCTCTTCAGTGGGTATTGCCGTTGTCAGGTGATATATGCGTAATTGTTTGGTTCGCACTAGAGTCAGAATTAAACGTCGTTTCCCTCTGCTGAAAAATCAAGCAACGGTTCAACGAGGTGGTAAGCAGTTACAATGATCGTGCAGGCGACTCTGCGATGCATGTTTCGCACATTCCTGTACCACAGGTTCGTAAAGACTATTTATTCCCAGAAATACACTCCCTAAAATTCAGTCTGTTGTATTAGAAGGCATCTTCTGAGTTCATATGTACTAAACAATGGACTTACTATGTATTTGACTGACTCGCCGCTCGCAAATGGACATTTGTGGTGCGCACAGTGGTTTAAGGTGAAGTACACGTTATATTTAAGTTTTTCTCAACGCTCCTAGGTCTTATAATTACTATTTACCTTGCTTGAAGTTATCGCCCCTGTAGAGATCAATTTTGATCATGTGAGGTAAGTTGTCATGGCTGAATTTTCCCTACTGAGGTATTTTAATTTTTTGTTGTCGTGAAATTAGCCTTATTTGGCTTCCGCTTTCTGACTTCGGAATCTAAAATTTTATGTTAACCTAACAATGTGGCAATTAAAAAAATCAATTTTCATGTTCATCAGTGTTACAGGAAAGCTAACTTAGCGGTACCTATAACCGCTAGTGTCTTCATTCCACTACGATATATTGCGTTATCAATTTTTATTGCCAATATTTTATTTTTTATTGGTTAAATAGTGTGAATATTCACAAGATTTTATAAAGCCAAGGTATTATTTCATGTTTCCAACTTCAAGACGTCGGTCGTTGCATTTGTGTAGTTCCTCTTTCGTGCGTTTTTGGTCAATTGATGAGAGAAACTGTCATTACGTATTAGTTTCTTATCTATAAGAGATATAATGACGTACACACTTGGAGTCTCTCTTTATGACTATATTTCGTTGCAAGAAGGCACGGCACTGATACCACGTGAGCCGAGGAATTCCACTCCAACGAGACTATATCATCCCTCTGTATGAAGTTCATAGTGGAAAAACTGAGAATAAAACTACCAGTTTTACATATTTCAGATAGTGAGGAATTGGACGTGTTTGAACGGAAAAGGGGAGATGTTTCTTAGCTGAGGCAGTAAAGATTGGAGAAAAGGGTCAGTGACCACTTGAGCAGCGCCGTAAATGATGAAAGGGAGTGCACCCAGTGCTCTTTTACCCCGATCATGTCTGCAGCAAAGAGAGGGGGAGATGAACCGAGTGAAGGTGTATGGGAGATTGTGGAGTGAAGAGGGTGGAGCTGAGTTTGTGGGGGCTAACTCAGTGGGAAGAGAGGGAAAGAAAGCGAGGTTTTGAAGGAGAGGGCTGCAGCGACGCTCCATGATTTCACGATACATATACCGCGATATCCAATGTGCCAGAGATATCGCTCTGCGATGTAAATCTTCCTGGATATTCGACATGTTAAATTTCGAAATAAAAAAATGTAATTGTGAATAAATTATATGAAATCCAAATTATGTGATTGAGTGCGATATGTAAGATGGTATGAGACAATTTGCGAAGCAATCAGATGAAACCAAAATCATGTGAATAAGTGCGATGTATACAATGATATAAAAAGCTATGGGATATGAAATCCAACCCCTTAAGTACAATGTTATTCGATATCCGGTTAAATTAGTTACAATGCAAGATGAGATGTAGTACGACATGCGTTGCATTTGGCGATTTGAAGAGCGCGATATTTCCAATGCAAGTCGATGGTTGCATAGCTTTTTTTTGCGATGCAAAATTTATACATCTCCGTGCAATATTGAAAACTTGAGCATCGATTATCCCAGCAAAATATATGGCTTCAGATGAGGTCTAGTAAAAACTCATGGTAAAAATCCATAAAGATCGTGAGAAGTAGAGTCTCTTCGTAAGGATGACGCTGTAACGTCGAAACGCGTTGTATTAAAATAAATCTAGTGGAAAATACGTATGGAGTCTTTCAATATTTAAATAAATGATAAGCCCTACTTTCATTCCCCTGTGGATGAGAGAGGGAGGGACTGGAAAAGGTAGCGAAAGGAAGGGAGGAGAGGAGGAGAAGAAGAAGAGATATCGTTGAGTTGGAATGTCGCTCACGCGGCCCCCGGGAGGCAGGGGGGCGGGAACACCGGGGCGAGTGGGCGGTTGCATGCTCGTAGGCGGAGAGAGTGAGAAGGGGCGGCGTGGCCGCGGATCCTGAATGGATTCGGAAGTTTCTCGAATGGCCCACCAGGGGGTGGGGGAATCGCCCCTCCCACGTCCATTCCTCTCCCTCCCTCTCTCTTTCCACATTCCTTCCCCTCCCTCCCGCGGTCCACACATGCCGTTCATCCCCATTTCGTAAAAGACGACGCCCTTTTCCCCTCCCCCCACTCGCCCCTGCGCCCACCCGTCGGCCAATCCCGGCGACCCTGCTCCGCATTTCAAGTCCCTTGTCAATCAGCCAGCCACGGCGATTCTTTTCTCCTATCATCCCGGCGAGGGATTTTAAGGGTGAGGCTTCGTTATCTTATTTTTCATGCCGCAGAGAAAATGAAATGTTCTCATGTAATTATATATTTTCTACTTTCAGGAGATATACGTCTATTAATTCGTAAATTGTTCATTCTCCTTAACGACGTTTCGCATTTTAATACATGGTTCTTCAGGTCTCAGAGAGAGTTCCTTTTGAACTCAGATGGAACTCTCTCTGAGCCTTGAAGAAGGATGTATAAAAAGGCGAACGCCGGTAAAGAGAATAAATAATTTACAATTTAATAGACCTATTTCTCCTGAAGGTAGAAAAAAAACAATACAAATAAATAAGAGTTCATGAAGAGTTCATGATTCATCTAAAATGTTCTTTCACTTTAGGCTTGCAATATGTTGAAATTATCGTAACTGCGGTACATCGTAATAATTATTCAGAGCAGGGAATAAGTGCGCAATGTGTTATTTCAGGGAAGATGGAGTAGTTACGAAATAAGGATTGAATGATGATTTACGATATCAATCCTAAAGCCATGACGATGATGAGTTGACTGTTGTTTTTCCAAATTTCAAGGTTTTAGTAGCTGGTCAATTTAGCTGCTTAACATTTTTGGAGATTATAAATAATTATAGATAAAGTTTGGATTTATTTTCATAATTATCAAATCAAATTTCATTCCTGCGCAGCATTGAGCGCTTATAGACATATAGCCCTTTTCTTTTCCCTACTAAATTGAAAGTTTGTATCATTTAAATAATTTTTAGTTTCCGACATGCCTTTGAAAGTTGTTGCTTATAACTGTTATTTAGATTGGAAACAGGAGATGCCACATGTTCACTAATCATGCTTGATATACATATGTTGCCTACGTGAAATAAGTAATTCGGAATTTTTTACCCTTAGTTATTTTCTTTCAATCTTTCAATCATTCCCTTTCATTTTTTCCCTCATTTTCTAGTAAACAACCGGCCCAATTTTGTGTATTGTCCTTTACTCCCAGTACTTGTTTTGCATAACTAAATTACTGTAGTCCTTGTATTTGTAATGATAACTGAACAACCTTTTATTCTTATATCGCACAATTTTCAAGTGGGATTACAATGGCTTATACTGGCCAAGTGTCTTTCGGAATCGGTGCAAAAGCAAGTGGGCATTGCTCCGCTATTCTCAATAGCCAATTGTTACGTTTTTCCTCGTTAATTATGCTGGAGGTAGCTATTAACTATTTCATTAAATGGAGGCGTTGATGGTAGTACTGTTTTGCATAATAGTGGTGGAAATAATAAGTTGATGAGCATATGTCATATTGTCGAAATGATTTTATATGAATAATTATTTTATGCCGTCCTTCATACCTCGTCCCATAAGTGGGAATGATATGGAAAGAGCTGTCGAAAACTTATCACTCAGCTGGTAGAATTCCGAATTACGATGATGATCATCCAGTGATGGAATCCCTTGATTTACATTTCTGTATTTTCATTTATATAGAATAACATTACATAATTGTTTGACTCTATTTCTTTTGGAAGTAAAGTCATCATCAGTATATAAAAAATGTCGTTATATGATAGCATGAAAGGAATTTTTCGGGACCATTAATGGATTTGCATTGAGGTAATTGATAACTTTTGTGAGAGAATTGGAATCGCATCTATCGTATTTACAATTTGTAGGAATGGTAAACATAATAAACGAAATAAAGCTGTTGAGGACTTTACTAAATACAGCAGAGCGAACATAGGAAAATTACATTACACCTATTTATGCAACAAACGCATGGAATTAAATTAAAATATCCCTTTGGATTCTCGATCTGTCGCAATTTTCTAAAAATATTCTTAATTTATAGGGAAATACAGTACTAAGGTTCTCTTGGTTCAATCGTATTTTGCTTCAGTTTAAACGCATACTCGGTAACATTGCTTATTTAATTTTCCCATTCTTTGGTAAATTGTAATTTTTTTCTTCTCACTTCGTTGCTTGGTGGTGTCCTTTTCCCGTCAGAATTCCAAGATTTTTCCCCCTTTTTGATTTTTTGGTGCTCCCATCTGGTCTGATATTATTTTTAAATAATCATGAAAAATTTCATTAATGACTAAATATAAATAGTTCAATAATTTTTCTAAGGAATGAATGGGCCTTTATGCCTTTTAACTCACTCAATGCTACGCATTCGCTTTTCTCTATATCCTTCCTGTCTCTCGTGCGTCGAATTCGTCTCGATTCGTCGTATTCTTCCTTTGCCCCCCGCTCCCCCGCCCCCGTTGCCATCAATGGCCGCCGTAACGCGCCCTTCACTTTGGTCCCGCGCTGCGCACATCCTATTCAGCTGTTGGGTGCCTTTATTTTGAAAAGAGAGGGAGAGAGAATACACCATCCGCGGCTTCTTTCAACTCTCAGCATCTCCGAGCAATGATCCAAGTCAGGGGGAGTGGAAATCCCTCCACTTCCTCCTTTCCATTCCGTTCAATTCCAATTCTCAATTTTCTTCCCCGCACGCGCATCTTTCGTTCCCTTTCGAAGGCCTTGCGCAAGGAATATTTTTCTACGTGCTATACGTGACCCACAGAGCCTGCGCCTGCTTGAAAAACAGTGGGAGGTCTCCATTCAGTACGTCGGAGTCGGCTCAGATTGAAACAGGTGAGCTCACATTGGGTATGGGAGCTTCTGTGAATGGAACGAAGGGTGTAGGAGTGAACTGTGATTTGTTTTGCTAGATTTCCGGCAGATGTACTAGAGGCAGATGTACGGCAGAGGTACTATTATCACGCGTTATCTCTCTCGAGAAAAAATGTGGAGCTTTTCACTAAAATACTAGGAAAAACTTCCAAAGAATTGTAACATTACTATGGGCGAGATAAATTTGTAATTGTTTACTCACAAAAAAATTATGCATAAACGAGGTATTCTAAATTTTGTTTTCTAATGCTCTTTTGCGCAGTATATCTTTTCCGAAATGATTTGGACAATATTAATAAGGAATGTTCCATTAGCTATTTGGGGAACCTGCAATTATTTTCTATAGATAGACTTGTGATGGTAGCTACAACTTCGAAGGTAGGTGTTCGTGAAAATAACTTTGAAATTTTGATATTTGTCCAGTCAGGTCATCCAAAATCAGTCTAGTAGAAGCGCGTATGACAGCATTTGCAGGTTGTTTATGAAGTGTTCTCTCAAAATATCGCTCGCGTCTATCGTGCTCACGCTATCTCTCGCAAAAAGAGTAATTACTAAATTAATAGAAATTTGTCCTATGTTTTCCAAGATGTCTCATAATATGGCTACAATCATCTTTATTTTCTCTAACCTTGGCTGTAGAAGGCCTCACTAAGCGTCTAAATGCTGCATGGCGAGTAAGACCACCCTCTAACATGGCTTCCACTTTCAGGGAAGATTAAGGCAACTTGATTGATAGGTAGATTCAAATATCTAGGGTGCTTCGGCAACGAGAGTAATTTAGTACCACTTGCTAGGTGATAATATATCTAAATTTCATAATTATTCGTAATTTTCATCATAAGTTTAAGACCCGAAATATATAGAAAGTAAGTTATTAAAATTTAACAAGGTTGAATTATTTTATGTTCAGTACAAACTTTATTGAACGCTTCGGATTTAGGAAACTAACATGCAAATGCAAAATCAACTCACCTCCCTACCTGTTTCTTTTGCGCGTTGCCTACTGCGCAGTGATGCGAACGGAGAGCTATTTCTCTGTTGTTCTGCGAAAAGAGCCGAGTGAATGAAAGGCCCCCTTTCATCATCGCCATTCTTCTTTCGTGGCGTATATGTTCCTCATCTCCTGTTCTTCTTCCTTCCTTTGCTCGCCCGTTTTCGGAAATACCGCGCGCCGTGCCAGGAGCAAGGAGATCGGTTGGGCAGATAGGTGGGGCGAGAATGTGGCTACATGTCGTTCAATCCTCGGCTCTTCTCCTCTGCTTTCCACGGCTCCTTCTATTTGCGCGGTCTTCCACTCTTCCGTCCGCTTCGCTTACTGTCGCCCGTCCCTCACCAATCCCCGTCCTCCTTGGCTTCGGGGAATGTGAGGCAAGGAGCGAAAATATGAACGCTCTTCTGTAAATGTAGCTGCATTGAAAACTTTGCCACTTTTCTCTCTCCCTGTTTTATTCTTCGCTCTTCTTATCCACGCACGCCCACGCATGCGTAAATTTGTTATTTTTCGTGCCATCCATTTTCGTATTACTGTGAAAAATTGGTTGTGAGGGTTCGGGATAAATTGCCTCTCGAAGGGGAGAGGCGGAGTTAAGTTTTGTGGAAATGTTTCCAACTGCTGGCTTATCTCCGAGCCTTATGTGTATTTTTCGTGTGGGTTTGTTTATTTGTGACTTTTCTCTTTTTTCCATCGCCGTCCTCGTGCAGATAATCTGGACATGCCTGCGTTCGTGGAGTGAATGTCAAATTTTTGGTTCATATTGATTATGTACCATTTATAATACAGCAAGAGGTATAAATCAAATTTCATATCTAAAGGCATTTATTTTAGTACTGCCACGAATTTGAGTGATATCATGGTTTGTTCGAAGACTTTTTTGTTTTTAATTTATGCATATTATTTTCGGATCAGCGATTCCTTAAGGGCAGTAAACATTTATTGTGTAATTTTTTCTGCCTTGCTAGTGGCGAAATACCGTGAACTGAAATGGTTTGCTCCATGTGCATAAAAAAATTTTAATAATGCTATAAAAAATTTCCTTTGATGTTAAGAGTGTATTATGTACTCGGAATTAGAGCATTTGCCGATAACTTTTGGATTTTTGTGACTTTACCAAATTGAATATTGATCATTCATCGGAAATCGGTTGGCATCCTTTCATTGCAGATGATCATAAATATTTTACGTTGGGAATGGTAATTATTAGAAAAGAGTAATGTGTATTATGGATGAATAAAAAATATCTCCAATATCAAATTGTGTAACACTAAGTGTACAAAACTACTCATGATTCGGGTTTTGAGGAGTGCTATTTTTATTGGCATATATTCCGGTGGAGATGCACATCCTTTACTGAATGATAAAATAAATCCAATGGCAGCAATATATTGAATATAAGTATGAGGTTTTTTGAAAAGCTGAGTAGTTTCAAGGAGGATCAGCTTGAGTTTAAACGTACGAAGTTCCCCACCCACGGGAAATTTGAGGCTAGAAGTGATGGAAAATAATCGGGTATTCAATGTATCAAAGCTGAGGAATGAACTGTTCTCAGATGAAGGAGACGAAGTTATTTGCCTGTAAATCTTAATGCTGCATTCAGCAGAAAATGGATTGTGGAGATGAGAAGGAATTTACTTCGAATCAACAAAACGATGTGTGTTGGATGGAATGAGGAATGTTTTATTTTACCAATAATGGAAAATGTCAAGCCAAGAATTTCTTATAGATTGTGGGTCAAAAAGACAAGCCGAGAACCTCCTATGGATTGTAGGTCACATGCACTTGCTCCTTCCGGAAAGCATCCCCTCAAGTCTTTTGATTGAACTCTATTATGTCCATCCCTTTATGTCTCTTTATATCTCCGTGTTCCCTCCGCTTCATTTCACAAGTGCTTGCATTCCGTCCACGTGGATAAACTTTTGCCCGCCTGGGAAGTAAATGTCCCCGTCATTGGACACGATCGAATGTCCCCCCTCTCTTCATTTTCCCACCCCTCTCTCTCCCCGTTTGACAGGTCGCGCGTGAAGTGAGCGTTATTTCAACAGGCACCGCTTCCATTCGCACACACGTTGAGGGGGCCAAAGGGCCAACCCTGTGGAATTAAAAATTTTTCCGCGGCGAGCCGTAACGCTTTCTTCTTGCCAATTTCTTCTTTTTTTGTTTTTGCGGGGTATCGCGTGTATGTGTTTTTGTAGGAAGGGGGGCGTCACCGCTGGAGAGGGGGGCGGGGGCTTTTTCGGGGAGCGGCACTGGAGCCGGCCTTCCCGCCCCGGGCGCGAGAAGAGTTTTAACGATTTTTGGGAGCGAGCAGGATTAGCGGGCGATCCCCTCCTCGCCGTTATTATTCCCTCCCTAAGGGATTTTCCAAATATTTCTCATATGCATTTGTTTGTTGGTAACTTCCCTCATACTTACGCTATTGGCATGTACTGACAATCTCATATGCCCTCTTCGGTTTTTAATTTGCATACAGGGTCGAAGGAAGTATCTTTGTTTTCTTAGCACTTTGGTTTCTCATTAGCAACCGTGTTAGAATCGTATGCGTTTTTTGGTGTTGTTGGTCCCATTAGAGGAGGAATGAGTTGGAGGCGTGAGTTGGCAAATTATGACCCGTATAAAAACGAAAATAAATTTATACCCTGCAACAGTCCCTAAAATGCTAGCGATAATTTGGTTTTAATGCTAGTTCGAGAAACAAGTTATTCATTCGCAAAATTCACTCTCTTCACACGGAGCAGAAATTTTATTTTTTGCGGCCATACGTCGCGATACATTGACTATATTTTTTATGCATACAAATAGTAGTCTCTTGTGGCCATATAATTGATAACCTTGAATGAATCACTTGGTATGAAATACATATGGAAAGCCATATATATTTCCAGAGAGGAACTAAGCTCTTAGTGTTATATTAGTTCTTGAGCTGCCGTCGTTAGTCTTTTGGTTTACGGGGTGATAAAAGTGACTATATCACGCTCAACTTTCCTTCCCTCCCCACTCACCATTCGTGTTTCCCAGGTGGTAGGCTCTCCATAACCATATTTGTACCGTGTTTCCCAAAGATTAACCCAGGATGCCGTGCGAGGTTGCAGTTCTCAGAAAAATGTCCTTCACCGAAATAATTGTCCAGATATTAGTGTTTACCAACGGATTTCTTAACAACTAAAATGCAAAATAAGGTGTCCCTAGGTCATGACGGTCCGAATGCACTGTTTGACATTAAATTATTTACACTCATTCGTCTTCACCCACACACGTTGGCGCTCCTACGAAACACTGGGGCCATCTGTATAGGAAATAGAACCGCTGTCATTGTCATTGGTAGGGAGAAAATGTCTCGACCGAAAATCTGCGGAATGTCTGTTATAAGTGTATCATGGAAAAATCGTTTTAGGAGAGTGAAATAGTTCTTGGATGGAATTACCGCGGTGGAAGAGGATTCAATTCATCGAATGACAAAATTTGTGTGGTGCGCCCGCGTCTTCTCTCGCTGACAGCACAAGGGAATGGGACAGGGTTAAAGAGGAGCGGTGTTTGAGTCGCGGGTCGGCTCTCCTGCCGAGGATTAGTCGCCGTCTCTCAGCTCTCATTCATCCTGTCCCCCCTTCCCCCAACCCCTTCCCCCCTCTGCCAGTCGCTTCGTTCTTTCCGGCTGTAATCCCTATCAAGTCTCGTCGTCGCGGTGCCATCTCCTAAAGCCGGAATTAGACGGGACATTTCTCCCGCCCTCTTCTGGCGTTTCCACCTTGGGATCCGCTTTGCTCATCATCGCAAAGAAACAGTGTTTTTTTTCTTCAAGATAGAACCTGTTCGATTTTTCTTTTCTCCCGGGAAGCGTGATCCTACAGGAGTCTCCATTATTGTACCTTGATTTGAAAATTCCAGACTCTAGATGGCATGCGTATAAGCTGACCGTTATGAGCGCTTCAGCGGGAATGTATCTTGAAATTTTTCGCCAATGAGAATAAACATACCTGGAATATGACTGCTTTTATTTCTACTTGCTTGACAATAGTCTCAGTTCAGGAGCTGATGGACAGCTATAAAGAAGAGCCGTGTTCTTGTGTCAAGTTATAGGCACAAGCGACCCCTACCCTTGCGGAGGCATCGTCTTTCGCATCGAAAGTTTACAAAACGTCCCAAGATATGCCGAAATTCTAATTTTGCTTCAAATTATTGCCTCTTGTCCATTACGATTCCTGGCATAGAGTTGTTGGGGTAACTTGAGAAATGATGTGAATGCATTTCGATTGGTTACGTTAGTGTACCATGACTAGGTTACCATGAACGGGCGTCATAATATTTCTCCAACCCACTTTCCTTCCCCGCATTTTTATCTACTTTACTTCTTTCACCTTTCCTTTCCCCACATTCCTCTTTACCTTCAAGTTTTACGCAAGTTTTTTTTTCACTCTCGTCAGTTGTGCCGTCTCCGCAGTTATTTTTCATGATGACAAGCAACCCTGTTCAGAAATTTATTAATACTCTATTTTGAATTCTCTAATTGGATTGTAAATTTGATGTCGTAATTGAAATGCGTGGGCAGAGATTTTTCTTAGCACTGGGATTACTATTCTATTAATTCCTAAAGGCTACCTCTCATGCTGCTGACAAGAAATTCACAATTTGAAAAAATTGGTCCTTGAAATTTCCCTTCGTTTCCCGCTGATGTCTTTTCCTTTCCACCTCTCGTTTTTTTCATGTGGTATTCTTTCAGAGCTGCTTTGACCAGGAATTCTCCGCTTACCTGCAATGGATGCAAAAATATCTGGTCTACATTTTAATCTAAAAACATCATTTGAATGGCGCGTGGAGCAATAATTTTGCCAGCTCTTGTATGTATATATTTGACTTTTTACGTGATTCCGTTGTTAGGTCAAGTCTAATAAGAGTGTTATCTTCTATCTTTATTTTTCTGTTGCAAGCTTGCTGATTGTAAATTTCTTACCACCGTGAATGCGTAAATAAGGTGAATCTCACATGCAAGTGTATATGTTTAAATCTAGAAATATGTTTTAATTGAACCCGAATTTGTTCATTATATTATTCTTCGTAGCAATACCTCATATTCAGTATACATTTCCACATGCGTGACAAAGCCGAAATTGGATCAAACTATGCCAAGTTTTTCTTAGTACTCTAAGTGACCTTAATTTGTTAGCCTGAGCCCATGCTTAGGCATTTTGCCCTTTTGTTATTGTTAAAACTATCATTAATTGGTAATATTCTTGAATTCATCCATTATTCTATCGTAGCAGAAAAACAATATATTGTTTTATAAATTACCTCCGTCTCTGGTCTTTCCGTCTTCTTGCCTTCTGCGTCGCCACACGCGCACTGGGATACCATTTCCTTAGCAATTGAGACCCCTAGAGAAACCCCCTTGCGTGCCATGGGCTCATTTATACGTTGCTTTAAATGGCGGGCTTAGGGGAGCCTGCCTTCGCTCCGCGAGGAATAGATTGCCAGAAACCGTGGGCAAAGCAGCCAGTTGTGTTCAAGTTACACAGGTAAACGTTGGATAATGGGCTGGGAAGAGAAAAATTAGGGTTTAAGAGCGGAATTGAGACCATGGGAATTTTGTCTTGCGCTAAGATGTCCCACTAGGAAATGGCGTTTTAACGGAAGCCAGTAGACAGAGAGAAAAATGTTTCTGTATGCTGCGAGAGCGGTCGGGCTTGGGAAATTGAATCATAGTGGCATGCAGTGAAGCACCTTCCATTGCCCTGTGGTTTTGTATTTTCTACAGTATTGATGGAATTCTGAAATATTGTAGAGTATTGAAATTCTTGGGATATCCAGAAGGAAGATTTGTATACTCAATGATGTAGGATTCACATGGGAGCGTTGTTTAATGTTTGGGTTTACTCCTAATAATGTAAAGCTATTAAGATTTTGGTTTTATATTTCAGGTTTTTCACGATGTATGCTCGGCTTTATTATTTGTGAATGGCATTAGTAGTAGTAGTAGGTAGTTTTCTTCCGTATTTCGAGATTCTTCGTCTGGTATGTTTTTTTCGGTTCGCTCTTTTCTTAATTACTGATATTTTCTGTACCGGATTATAATGTGAGGCTATATCTGTCCATCTGTGTCTCTTGTCGATACACTGTGTCCTAAGATACCGTCTTTTCTTCTCCTCACCAAAACGTCAAAGGAGGATGGCGGGCTGTTTGTTCTGTCTAATTTCACTCGGGAAGTATGTCTTCTTCGTGAGAAGAGAAGTCAAACACCATTAAAGGCTGATATAAGAAACAAAAGATTGAAAAAAACCACGTAACTTCTACTGTGGAGGCTGGCATAAACTGCGATTTACCTGGAAAATTTCTTAAGGGAAAATAGAGGTCACTAAATGCAATGTGAAGGAGACATCGCAATCAATAAGGGCTAACGGCTCGCTAGAATGCCATACAATTCCATGTGGCCAACCCACTACAATGCACTTCTTTCCTGAAGATGTGCTAAGAAGAAGACTTGCAGCATCGAATAATATTTTAACAATGTAAAGCACAGAGAAGCCAAAAATATTTATTAAATCTTTAAGTTTGTTACTTATTAATTTATCCGATGCGACAAAAGAGTAGTTTAAAATTCAGAAGTAATATTTTGTGGGTAGATAGAGGCTGATCCTCCATAGGAAATTTCAACATGCAGTACAATAAGCAAATTTTGAAGTATTTCATTCGTTTTATCATTTTCTGTTTCGTGAAATCTCATGTCTAAAATAAATATATAAACTGTGTAGAGTATACAAAACTGCATGATGTTTCCCTGATTATTTTCCATAATTACTTATGACAACTGAACTTATTTTACGATAGGATATTAATTTGGCTATCCTCGGGTTATCTCCGTCTTGCTTTGAAGAAAGAGACGACTTTTCATTAACATAGCATATTCAGAAGCGACTTGATGTCGTAGCATCCGTTTTTTAAATAACACCTATCCCTATTTAGTGAGCTAAATTTCATTTACGCACTGCAGAACGACCCCGAAGGTGTAGTAGACCCCCACTTTAGTATATAATCCCTGGAAAATAAATATATTGGCTTAATAGGAAGTGATCAATTAAAACGAAATTAACAAAACGAGCAATGTCAGGGGTAACTTTGTGAAATTTCTCCATGATGGAAAAATAACAAACATTGCGAATTTCACTTGCAAGTTTTTTATTCACGAGCCGGGTTTAGACAGTTTATGTCATCTTCAGGTGACGTAAATTGCAGAAAGATTCACCTGAAGATGACATAAACTGTCGAAACCCGGGTCGTGAATAAAAAACTTACTAGTTAAATTCGTAAAGTTTGTTCATTTTCCATCATACAACGAAATTATTGGTCGTAATATTTCCAGATTTGGTGCAAATTACTTTTGATGACGAAAAAATATTCACGAGCGTTGTGATTTTATGCTTTAAGCATTAAAAAAAAATATATCTGAGTTGAAGAGTATTTCCAAGCTTGGTCAAGCTTTAATACGAGGTTCGTAGTCCGATAGAAGTCCAGGAAACAAAGCGAGAGGGCCGGAGGTTTGGCGAAGGCGCTCGCTGGGATGGAAGGGAGACTGGGCAGGGCGGAGACGGAGGAGAATGGCAATGCGCAGCGGAAATTCAAAGGGAAACAATAGAAGATCACACGAAGTGAGTGCCGTGACCCGATTCCTCGCCATTTTTCTGCATGTGCACTCTACTAGTAGGGACACGTGCGCTATCAGTCATCTTTTGTGTCCAGGGGCGCATTGGCGAGCAATTAGCGTGAATTCAATGGCGTCTTCCTAACTCCTTAACTCAAGGAAAAAACGGGAAGAATTCTCGTGTCAGCACACACTCTAATGAGAGATGTCAGTCAGCCATGTGTCTCTCTGCATTCATTAGAGTGGACAGTATTTCACATCGCTCTCTGCTTGTGGCGACGGATAATGATGCGATAAAGAGAATTTTTTACGTCTAGGTACGTCCATCTCGTCCGAGATGCCATTCTCCTTTTTTTTAATTGATAAAATGTGTAAATTTATCTTTAAAAATGTCTCTTGCTATCGTTCAAAAAATTATCTCTTTGATATTACAACTTGGGAATCAGGTAAGTATAGAGGGTAAGAAAAACATACGACACAGAATTTTGCGATCCTCTGCAAGTAATTTTACTACTTATATATTTAAATCAGTGAAAATATATGAAGATGGTAGTTATCCTTGTGCACTAGCAATATATTAGCCAAAATTAAAGACCTAGTGCGTTACTTGGTGGAACCGATGCATTGAAAAGGAGTAAAATTAAGGATATTTGGTCGTTTCACAGTATGCTAAGGATCTATTCATTTAATTTTTGACGACACATTTGTCGTTTTAAATCCTTAATTGGTAACATTTTCACCTTTGATACACACATATTAAGCGTAAAGTTCTGTCCCAGGAAGTAACTGGGCATTAGTTTAATATGCTTTGGCAGCTCAGCGCATTTGGCACTGTCTGCCTCTTGTAGACCGGGGCAACGAAACTCGGGACGAATAGATAGATAGATAAACGTCTTTATTGGGGGGAGATTGAGACTTGAAAAGTCCCTTCTTCCACCATCCAAACTATCCAAATTCCAACATCGAAAAACCATCCAAATTCGAACTGTAACCTACGATTCTTTAATTTTTGATTGAATGGGAACCAGTGTTCTCACTTTGAAAGGCCGTTGCCCTTCAGCCATTCAATTCATAATCACACAAAATATTTTCATCTGACAAAAGTTAATAGTTTTCATTAAACCAAAGATTGTAATTTAGATTTTTAGAGATCGCTTTTAAATTAATGATTTCATGCATGAAATCATGAATTTAAAATCATGTACATAATATATATTAGTTTTGCGCTTCCTGCTCATGCGCATGCTTCCTTTGCGGAATCATGTCAGCATTACATTTATCGATCGCATGGGTATCGGCACATAATGCCTGAGTTGGAATTGCGTAAGTATCCTTTTGTAGAAGAAGACATTGGAGAATCAGCGGCGGTGTTATACCGCCAAGGATCTGGATTCCTGTTATTGCCTACCATTCTCATTTCTTCCCTTTTCTCCCCGTTAGCTAAGTTTATTCAATGGAGGAAAAAGAAGGAACGAGGGAGAGAAACTTTTCTATGAAAACCGTGGGCGCATGTCAACAACTGGAGAAAAGATTTGTTCGCAAGAGAAAGTTTCCCCTAAACATCGCTCCTCAATGGTGGAGGCACTTTAACCGGAGAACCGCGAATAACACGCAAAGCCCTCGTCTCTCCTCTATCCCCTCGGCCTCTATCTTTTGCCCTCGCCCTCACCTCCCCCCGCCTGCGTGGGGGCTAAAGGTGGGAAGGAGGTGGTTTTGATATCGCTCGCCCCTTCGACGAATCCCCCGACAAACAACCCAATACCTCACAGGAATACGTATGCCACCCCATGACGTGGATGGGCGCGGTGTGGGGGTTGGCTGGATATACCATATCCCCCTCCCTTCACCTATCTCCGTCACGTCCCTCCCTGCGAGGGAATATCCATTCTGTTTCCTTCTCCTCCAGCCCCTCCGTGAGATCTTGAGGTGAGATTTCTACTCTCCACCTGACACCCCCCTACTATCTCTTCTTACATGTCCCCTCCCTACCTTTACCTCTCCCTTGAAAATCCCCCTAAGACGTGAAGACTTTAGTTGAATAGATTGAATACCTTGCAAGTATATCTCGTCAATATATTCTTTTTATTGATTCCGTAACGTAGAATAATTATTTGGTAAGAATGAGTGTTTGACGTTATTACTAGAAAAGTGCTAACATTCATGGTGAATAAACTCATCATATGAATTATCTCTCCTATTTCTCTAGAACTTACCTTAGTAGCAATAAATCTTGTGATCATCAAGGTATGCTTTATATAAATTTTGCGGAAATGTACGAAGTTGGATTATTCTACGTGAGTGTTACTATTTAGTTTTTACCGGGTCTTTTTTGATGGATTATTACCAATCTCTTGAATATCTGGATTCCTTATGACATTTACTGGGCTACAGTATGTTATCGTACCATCTCTTTCTCTCTCTTCAATTCAAGATGATTTCTACCGCTGTTCCTCGCATCCAAAATTCCCGTTTCCTTTCCTGTCTCTCCTTGTACGGTCTAACTTCGAAAATAGACTTCTCACTTCTCTATACTATTCTTTTTTTATTACTTACTCCATCCGCCTACTTATACTCCTCATTATTTTCTCATGGAACCTTCTTTCCTCCCTTATCACGGAAAACACTTTTCTATAGATGTTCTTTAATTGAAAGCAACTGTAATAGTAGTAGTTTTTTGGAAATGCTTCATTTTGTTTAACACATAACCACAGACTTCTTCACATTTACAGTGTGAAAGGAATCACCCTATTTTGAATGCTTTTCTCAGTGCAATCACGCATTGCTAAAGAATGAACCTCGAACGAGAGGAAGAAGAGGGGGGAAGTCATATGGAGAAGGTTATGGGAGTGGGAACCAAGACGCCTTGGTGGATGTTCAGATTTGAATTATACGAGCCATTGTTCATTTTTTAGTTGGGTTTCACATTCAGCCATATTAAATTTTGGTATTTCTAGAGTATCAGAGATTTATTGAAAAATCAACGATTTAAATAGTCGTCAGTCATGAGTTTGGGACAGCCGTTAGTTGTGATTCAAAAATATTTGTATATCAATGTTAGTTAAAATCTATTGAGTATAATCTGGGGCAATGAATATTCCAGCTGCGGCGTCCTGTGAGAAGAGCTTTCGCCTGACTGCATTGTTACATTAATGTAAAAACTATTAGGTCATATTCATCTGCACGATGAAATCTCACATTTTTGGAATCTGTTCTGGAAACATATATATATGACACTTGGTGACTGCCCTCAACATAACCTGATGTGTGCATTTCTAACTTCGCTGGCATAGTTTTTGATGAGAACTGCCCTTAGATATCAATCTGATTTCGAGTTTAAGGCTGGATGTTGGTTGGCCAAGATATTATTTACTGCTTTACGAGCAACAGAGTAAAATCTCTTGGTTTCATTGTGCTTCGGTGTGTCGGGCTATACTCATGGTGTATGATAGGTATACTGTCAATCATATGGTTTCAAGATTTTTTCCCTTCGAACTCAGTTCACGACTCTAAAACCTGCATAAATAAACATTTACACGTCATTTTTTCAACTTTTCTCTCTCTCCATAAATCTTTCCCTCTCACCTCATTACAAACTAGTGACCTCGCAACTTCAGAGTACCCACTCTCCGCGGCTTGCATACGTGTTACGTAGATGTCGATGTAGATTTCACACGCTGGTATTCACCGTCTTCCCACGTGCAGTCCTTCTCGGTCACCCGCCTCACCCTCTTCACCTGGAACTCTTCTTAATTCCCGAGGACGACTCTATCTCGATTTTCCCGAGGATATTCCAAAAATAGAAAGGGACTTCGCTTTCATGCCACCCCTTACATGCTCCCTCCCTTCTCGCATCACCCCATTCAACTGTCAGCCGTCATCCAGTTCGTCCCTCCTTTTGGATATCTCATCCTTTATATTCCTTTCCATACCTAACGCCTCATTTGCAGTGCGCTGCGTTTCATGGCACTAAGAATGGGAAGGTACTTGATTCCGGAGCCTGCTCTCTTCAGCCCCGAGCGGTTTCATTGCTCCCGTACATTCTTTTGTCGAGTCCGTAGTTTAAAAATAAAGTAAAACAGTTTTTATGAAAGCTCGAGGGAAATTAGCGCTCTTTTGTTCCCCTTTTCCGATAATTGATGGGGCCCTCGGTAAAACTGGGGGGCACGTATTCACGAGGTTTTTTAATATCCGAATAATTTGAGTTAGTTTCAAAGACGCCGTGAGTCATTTTTGGAAATAATTTCATGAAATGCTAATTGGAAACCTTTTCAAAACCTTTCAAACCTTTTCAAATTTAGTTTTTCTTTTAAGATATTTTTAGAGCATCTAAAGTATATTGCATATCACAGAATTTCTCGGTACCATAATGAAAAATCTGAATCACTTCATTCTAGTTATGTATTTTTACATTTTAATTGAGCAACTTTGTATAGTTTTTAAGAGCTTGGCGAGATTTTATCATGAAATTTGGCGAAGATTTAGAGAAAATATTTTCACTTTGAGGATATTAATTTTTGGCTGTGCATTATCTTTTTTTAATAAATGCTTAAAAATAGAACAGTTGAAATATGGGGCTCATGGGAACAACCTCTCGTTGCTTAATAATGAAACAGGTGACTCATTCGTGCCTATCATACAGGCGCGAGTGAGATTAATCATAGCATGTGGCTTGGCATGAGGAAATTTTGCAGCGTGGTGCAATTTTGAGCTTAGTTTGGGGTGGTAAACATTCCTTTTGCGACCCTTTTTCCTACCTAAAAACTTTTGAGACAAGCACTAAATCTATTATTTCCTACGCTCACACTTCCCTCCATGTACAACGAGAACACAATCTTCCGTCGTGGCCTCTCGTTACCCGAAGTTTCAGTCCTGGATGATGGTATTCAATTTATGGAAACTCATAACCGAAGAAATCCTCTTGCGGGGAAATAGGATGATTAGAGTCACCAGCGGCTCTCTGGAGGCAACTTTGCACCTCAAAATTATGGCTCACAATTTTCTAGTCCAGAGTCACTTCCTCTTCCCATCTCATTCCGTTTCTAGTGATATTTTTCTCGCCAGTTTGGGATAGATCGAATCGTAAGCTCAGAGTGGTGTAATTGAAAAAGAGTTGGTCAGATGAATGCTCTCTTGACTATGATATGCATAATAGGTGGTCGTGACAACAGTAGCCATGACCTCATTACGGCCATTTAATGGAAAATTGATATTGTTAAATTCCTGTCTATTTCTTCAATTTGATAAGCAACCAACAATTTGCAATATACATTAAGTATTGATCAAGTTGAAAAATAACATCGGAGTATACAATCCCGTTAAAATGTAATATCTGTTTTTTCCACATCCAAGGGTCATTTATAATGAGTTTTGGTACATACTACTGTCCTATCTAGGTTGATTCTCAAATAACAAGGTTGAATAAAATCTCTCGCCTAATTAACTCACACTTGCTTTTATAGATCATGGAGAAATAAACCAAATTGACACTCTGCTTTTATTTACATTTCAGTGTAATGCATTTCTCTCGCCTTCTTTCTTATGTTAAATACTATTAAGTCATTAGGCACTCTTACTTCAACCTATATTCCTCCCAATATTCTCCAATCTTATATATTTCATTTTATTCATTGCTAATCATGTTATGATGTTTTGTGATATGATATTTTATGTTTATTTGCACATGATAATTTATGTAATATATTTTACATTGAACCTTAATATTTTTAAAAGTAAAGTATTGGGTTATTGTCTTGCAAATATTATACAGCACGTTATAATGAACACGGGCGTAATGGAAGAAGGAACCAGATGATTTCATGCAGACACATATCTGTGCATCTACCTTCGACGTATCTAAGCTGTTGAGAGATGAAGGAATGCCACATATGAGTATGTGCAGTGTTACGGAACATATATCGTGCAGCTTGGTGTTACAGTGCAATGATCTCCTAAATCATTCATTTCTTATGGATATCAGCTGCTTCTACCTCATCAGGTGTGAATCTATCAATTTTATAATCTAAAATTAACCGTGGTGGCTGATTAGTTACTATTGCGTATTGGTGACATGCTAGTCGAAGCCCTTCGTTGATCTGAATTTCGCCGGCTTTTTGACTTACCTTTAAATGAGCGACTGATGTAATTCTGGGAAATGAAATTAATTTGAAGGCTTTGTTGGGGGATTGAAAAATTCTATCGCTTTTTTTACATTTACGTCCTGGATAATTTGCTCTTATCGGAAAAACAAAAGCGTATCCTGTTATCATCTTTAAGAGTCTCGTATGTGAATATTGATAGGGCTATGTATACCTTTGGGGCAATCAACCTCCATATAATTATCGCCTTAATTAGCATTCTTGTCTGCAGATTTAATAATTGTAGGAGGTAGCCTCAGAGAATTTGCGGAAAATTGTGTGGTTAGACTTGTGAGGTTACTCAAGATACTCGGATCAAATTCTCATATATAGTTTAATGAGTTCTAGATTCTCGGTGTTGCCGTAGATCTATCGCGGGCGATATTTGAAATGAGTCTTTCTCTTTCAAATTCAACGGAGTGAATGCACAATTTTAGATTACTTTAAGGTGGCATGCGTCGTACCTCGCAAATTAATGTTGAGATCTCTAAGGCCCAAGTTAATTTTTTTATGTACGTTTTCTTTGTGGACTCGGCGAAGAATTTATTATTTAAGAAGACATTAATTTCAGCAGCGAAGGTTAGCTCCTCTTTTCTCCAAGGTTTTATAGCCTATCGGTTTATTCCAAAATACCTTTGTCTATAGCCGAAAGTAAAATTAATATTTTGTAAAAATAATTATCTGCTGAAAGAATTTGGCGTTGGCATTAATAGTCGATTAATAACGCAATAGGGACCGACTGGTAGGTTGTAGGGCTCAATGGTAAGCTCTGAATCCGAACTTTACAAAAGACAGTCAAGAGGCTTGTTAAATCACAATTATAAATACGAACAAGCTTTGTATTTTATTTTTGTGAAAATATTCTTCCATCTGCTTCTTCGAGAGCATTAGATCCCTTCGAAGAATTTGACACTGATTGTTCTACGATTTGTAAAGTTGAGCCGGCAAAATGAGGGAAATCAATGTTAGACACATTTTGAAATAATCGAAGTATCATTTAGCCACTGTCACAGACGTGATAATGCGACCATAATTTCTGAGGAGCACAGACACAAAAATGAGTACCTCACATTCTGTGACGTGTTCGATTTACTAAATGTGGGAGATGAAGTATTTTCTTGAAGCGTTTGGCAATTTTACTCTTCATGATTATGTCTTTGGAGGGCAGGCTTACTTGTAGAGGTTTGGTTATCCAGTATTCAAGTTAGAAAGTTTCATGTTAATTAGGAAGCTGCGGAATTGTTTATGCATACGCTTTGCCTCTAATGAACAATGTAGCCAGTAGTGATAGATAATCGGATGGGCGACCAACTACGGAGGTAATCTGCGCCACTTAGGATAGGTGAATATATAAGGTTGGAAATGAATAATTTTGGTTAAGTGGAAGAATGGAGGGACCCGGCCGGCGCCGGAATTAATTTACTTTTAACGAAAAACACCCCGGACCCCGTGTAGTTACTAGCCCTTCGACGAACGGAGTCCTACTCTTGAAGTCGCCTCTAGGCAGTTTAGAAGTGGGTTTTAGCTCGATATTCCTCTGAAGTATCTGACTCCGCTGATAATCAAATCCAGGCCCTAGGTTTTTAAAGCCATTATTCTTCACGACCACACGGACCCGATCTCCAGACTCAGCCAGTCTTTAGTGCCACAGCAGGGTTTGGGGAGACCGGCCTCAGTTCAGCGTAAGGTCAACGAAAAGGGCGAGGGGTGGGTGGGAGTGTGAAAGGAAGCGGCGCGGTGACTCTATTGCGAAAGACTTCCGTTTTCTGCCTTTAAAGGAGAAATTCTTTCTCATAATGAGACCTAAACGACGTCTCTCTTCCGTCCCCCACCTCTGAACCGCTCGTCTTTGCTCTCCTTCCCATTCTACAGCGTTGCGTCACTCCTCCACCACCTCCTGCCGACCACCTTTCACCCCGCCCCCCAACGCCGGTGCCCGCAGACTCGAGAGAGGGCCCTTCTCCAACCCTCTGCAGGCCCCTTCGACGGCGCCGGGGTCGCATTCTAAAGACCCATCTCTTTTCGTTCGTCGTCTCCTCTCAACCCTTCCCCTCGCCCCTCCTCAAGTACTCTCCCGCCCCTTCGCCCCCACTTCGCCTCCCTCGCCACCCTTTATCGCTGCAATTAAAGATCCTCCTTTCCATATTCCACCCATCTTCCCGCCCCACCACCACCGCCCAGGCGTTCTTTTGAGGGGCATTGTGCTGTTCCCCCCCTTTCCCTACCGCCCCCCACCACCGCGCAACAATTTTTCCCGCCCCCTGAATCACCCTCATCTTTGTCCGGTAAATTCTCATCTCCCCCACCCCTTGCCAAGGGCTGTGCGATGTTCACATTGCAATATAGAAATGCTGTATAAATTTTTAATTTGTAATGCCGCGATGTATCGCATAGCTTCGTATGCATGCGATGCATATCGCATAGCTTCTTAGCATGTATCGCATCGTATGTATAACATTGCTTCGCATATATCACCGTGCATCGCATTTAATTGGAAATCGCAATATATCGAATTACCTTATGCACAGGATTGTATTGCACGTACGGCGTTACCTTGAAAATCGGTTTGTAGCTCCGCAGTGCATCGCGTATTATCCACGGTATTAGGCGTGATTTGGTGGAACAGTACTTTCCGAAAATGAAAAGATACACACTTCATACTGTCCTATTTATTCAACGATTACGACACATATTTCGACGTATTTTATCGTCATCATCAGTTGTATCAGGTACGAAGTGTATCTTATGATGACGATGTAATACTATCGTCAATGTAATATCAACAATGTAATACAATGTCATTCGTCGATTTAATACGCTACAATTATATCTGTAAGTTGTTAAAATGTTTTTACCTCAGAAGTGGATATATTCTTAATTGTATAAACCTGATGCGTATGAACTTGTAAGAAATGTACGATGTAAGAAATATGTGTTTCTTGCCAAAGCCCAATATTAACCTCTATAAACGTTCATTTATGGATGTATAGCCCAAGTTATTCAATCATGGTTTATCTGACAATATCACCAGTGCTAATAGCAAAACAAAATTTTTAAGCAAAGCAAACGCTGAATATTTACCCATGAAGGCCCAGACGGGCTTTTTGTAATACGTAGTTTATCACGCACATCAGGCTTATAGCACGACATTATAAATTTTAAAACCTTGTTATCTATATCACGTGGACTATTCTTTATGTTATTTAATTAGTCGCATTTAACTATTTATCTAATATAAATTGTAATTGTGATTTTTGAAGTGTTCTATTACAAGGCAATGGCAAAAGAGGATATCTAATTTATCAATTTTCTTAAAAGCTATACATTTTTCATCCGTGCTTTAATGGAAAAATAAATATTATAAATGTAAAAAACATGGAAATAAAGTGTCGTACTAGTAAAATAAAGTGAGCAGTACGAAGTTAGTATCTTTTCACTTTCGCAATTACATCGCGTATTTATCGTGGTACATCGCTTTACATCGCATGCCGCGTAGAATCGCGTTAAATCTCACGTAGTATGCGAATTCCATGGCATTACGCATGGCATCGAATTACATCCCAAAGCGATATATTGCTTAGCCTGGGCGATCAAATTCGCAATGCGACATTTATCTCCAAAATATCGCAAATCGCAGTCAAAGCATCGCAGCATACCTCGGCCCCTGTCCGGCACCATTTCTCTCCAATACCCTTCGTTTAAAACTCTTCCCCCCTCCGAAATCCTCAGACCTCCTCCTTTCCCTTCCACCCCCTATTACATTCCTCTCCAAGTCCCTTCCGGTCTTCCTATTCGGAGCATTCTCCCACTTTATCGCCCCCATTCATCTGATACCCATCGATCCTCCATGCCTTCCCCGCGCCCTCCTTCTCCTTCCCTCCCATTCACGTCCATCCATCTCCACTTCTCATTCCTTCTACTCACTGTCCCCCTCCCTTATCTTATCTCGCTCCCATCTCTCTAAGTCCCGAGAATGTATTTCCAATCGCCCTCTTCGGCGTATTTACTTGCCCTTCCCTCTGGCTGAATCTGCCCTTCACGTCTTAGGCCGTTAGAATTCGCGTCGCAATATTTTTCGTTTTTCATTCCTGCCTTAGACTGAATGATTCCGCTGTACACTTCTAAACTGCAGTACATTCGCCTTTATAACTTGATTCTTTCCCAGAATAAGCGCCGAGTAAATTTTCGAGGTGGGTAATTTCGTCTTTAGATAGTCCTTAATTTCTGCTGGATTTATTTTCAATGCAGTTTAATGTGATGTATTCCTACTTATCAGATTGAGATCTTCATGGAGTGCTTAGTTTAAATTCCCGTTCCTTCGTTTGTGTATTGTCAGGCTAATTTTCATCCGTGTTTCCGAAGTTCAATTAGTTATACCTTCTTGCAGTACACAGAAAAGCTGGATGGATTGCCAGACCCACTGGAGGATGGATTGGTGAAGAAAAAGGTGGACGAAGACGACTGAGAGCCTGATATCCTTTGGAGCGTATTCGAAAGGGCATTAAATGAGTTGGAGAAACAAGATATCCGGAGTAGACAACATAAACGGAGAAATAATTAAGACACTCAATGGTTCTTCTAAATAAATCTGAAATGGGATAATCGAAAACAGCTGCAGCAGTGGAATAGTGGTGGAAGATTTTTAAAGAATGTAATGATTGCAGTATCGAATAAAATAAGGACTGAAAAATATGTGGATCACAGAATTCCAAGCTTGCTTTAACATGCGCCCAAAATACACGAATAATCAGCCTAAGGATAGAAGGAAAATTGAAGAAAACCTCTCGGAGAGAAAATTTGGATTCAGGAAGAACTGAGGAACCCTAAAGCTCGTACCACTGTACATGGAATTCGTTGAATTGAAGAAGACTTTTGAAAGCATGGATGTAATTAATGTTCAAATTGTAAAAAAGAAAAGAAATTTGTCACGATGATTGAAGAATAATCCACCAACTCAATAGAAACGAAATCATGTAATCCGTGATACTTGTCGATAGCTGGATTTTTTTGTTGGATTCAAGGGAAATGATATTAGGGAAACGGAAAAAATTAGACAACAGCTCAAATTTTTGATAAGATAATCTGTGTGCCGGAAATTTTCAGAAATGAAGAAGGAAACTTCAGGAAAAAAGAATACTGTGCGTATCCAGCGAAATATCACGTGAAAATGACCGAAATTTCTAGCGGACGCCGTTAAAACCATCGATATTCGATTATTATACTAATTCCTTCTTATGCGCAACATTCACATGAGTGCGATGAAAACAGTACGTAGGAATAATCTGTCGAAACGCTCCTCATTTTTCGGCCTTTCTCTCCACCAATTTCATTTTTCTATTCTCTTTTATTGTTTTTGTTTAAACACTCCCTGCCATACACTCTTCTGATGGCTCCCTGGGTAGATTTTAATGTGGAGACATTGAATAACGAAAACATTGGTGGGAAAGTTGGCATTTTTTGCCTCTGTAATTCGCACTCTACCTTAATTTTTTTTCACCCCTTCTTTCCCTTTGTGTACTTTATCCTCGCCACTTTCTCTGAGAACAGATGTGACTGGGCGAACCCAGATCGGTATCGACTCGGGTTTACTTCAGGTTCTCCCCTTTCTCGCGTGCCTCCCAGCCAGTGCCGTCACCCATTGCTTGCTTGCTTGCAAGGCAAGGCTACTCGCTCTCAAAAATCTCTCACTCTTTGCCCTCCGTATCCCGTCGACCTTTTTCCCCTTCCCTTTTTTCCGAAGCTAGTCTCGGAACATCGGCCTCCGTTGCGGACTCTCATGTTTTCCCGGCAAACAGACTGGCCTAGGAGCAGTAGTGGGTAGCAGTGTTGTTCAGCACCGACTTTGCGAGGGCTAAGTCCGCTATCGTCTTTATGGCGATGGAATCGATTGACGTTTCTAGGTCTAAGTATGTCATCGTCTCAAGGGTAAAACTTTCTCCCCGTGGATGCGTGCAGATTTAGTTTTTCGAAAATTCGGTGCTGAACAGCACTGCTACCCGGCGGGAAACTCGGGACCTAATTTTCTTCCTCTGTTGTTTTACCTGTACAGCTATCCCTAAGGCTTACGGCATAATAATGACTCGAATGCTCTGCCACGTGGGGCATTAGCCTAGTGGAAAGTTATTCAGAAGGGGCAGAGAGGAGGGTTAGGAGTGCAAGTGAAACATTTTACCTCTGAATCTCAAATGTGCCATAGATTTGGACTGGTAGGCGCATAGCACCTAAGGATGTGATAAGTGCTCATAGTGTCTTGTTTTCAGGAAAAATGACTAATCTGGACCTTACATTGTCCAAATTGCGAAAATTATTCAGATGAAAGTATAACCCAGTGATTTTTCACTGCTTGTTTGATGTTCCTAGATCGTGGACTCCTTGCAATGGAACATCACCAGGTGAAAATACTCGTGGTATTCAACCCTTCTTCTGTTTTCCTCGCCATCTAAGCACACGATCCACCATCTCAACCTATCTTCTCTTCCCTATCTCATCCACTCAGACCACACCCACTCCCCTATATTCCTCTTTACGTTAAGAACTCATAGCAAACCTTCCAAGAGTTTTTCTGTCCCCTCGATGTCGCCTCGGGCTGTCCAAACGACTTTGCTTCAAACCCCCTACCCCAAAAACTGACGCCACCCTCTCCTCTATCTTATCCTGCGCACCTTCTGCCCTTAATTCCATTCCTCCTGTTTTCGTTTTGATTTGTCTTTTCTCCCTCATTCCCTCTGCGTCTCCCTTCATTTCTTCTCCACTCTCATGGCATACACCTCTATTTTTTTATGTACCCACAAAATCCGAGAACAAGTCTTCTCAAAGAATTCAGTTATTACCTTTACCTGATATATTCGTGGTTTAAATTCTTACCTCTCCCCTTGAAGTAAATATACGATTGCTATACACACATGAATTTTTATATTAGCTACCGATTTTTGGTTTAATTCCTGTGCTTCAACTACTTTTTTAATTTACTTATTAAGTAAAGGGTTAAGAGTAGTGGAAGCATTCAGAGGTAGTTTACCTATTATCTTGTACTGAGATATAAATGTCGGCTATGGAGTTTTCTTCGCTTCGCAGTGGGATACAGGGAGTTGCACGATTTGCAATTATATACATATATTCTGCGCCTTTAAGGTCTAATTTTACGCTGCAATAATAAATAAATTAGCTTACAAATAGCTTAAATCTTTCTGATATTGCAGGGAAATATTTCCTCGCTTAATGGACTCGGGCTTAGGCTTTCTCGTTAAAAGAACTCTCCGCAGTATTACAATTTACATTTATTTGATAATTGGATAGGATACGTAAGGTTTGCTTTCCTCATGAAAGATAGAACGTGTGGTTGAAGACCAATTAACGCCTTTTTGTTTATATTTCTCTCTTTTTGGATGTGCCTGATGGATTTATAATGATCTTTGGTTTTATTCCTAACATTATCGAATTTTACAAATTCACTTACCACTTAAGAACTTAGGTACCTTTCGGAAGGGAATGTGTGAGTCATTCTACGTTGTAGCAACTACGGAGATTTGAATTACTTCAAAATCAATTGTTATATTTTTATGAGAATGGCCTGCTTGAAAATAGCTTGTGACTTGGCTTACATTTCACTTATAAAAATTCAGAAAAATTTCCATCTCCGCTACTTCTGCCGGGTTAGAAAAATCCTCAGCCCTACACAGTAGTGTAAGTTTGAGGAACTTAGAACTTTCCTGAGGCACTCAACACTTACCGGTACATCCTCTCGTCTTTCGTTTCCGTTACATTTATCCGTTGCTTCGTACTTTTTCTTCTTTTAATCAAGATTCCTCCTCTTGAGAGAGTGGTTTATCTTAGTTTTCCTTGACTTTATCCTCCATTCGCATCCTCCGGCTTTATCATTTCTGTAATGTATCTGCTAGCAATAAAAATTAATGGATGAAAACAGATTAGCAAAGCTTTACTGTGCTGATTTCATCCATTCTCTCAACATCACCCAATCCGCGGGACTCGCTGCATTCATCCTTATCCATCAGTGTAAGTCCAGTTCACAATATTCCGTGACCCTTACTTTTTCTTGCAAGCACAAACGTTAACTGCATTCAGCGGTAATTAATTAAGTGTTCATGATGGTGTTCTCAAGTTATCAAGTTTCATTTTCATCAAATAGGGGGTGGCTGCTATTTTACACATGATGATATTTGCTCTCATGGGCAAACATTAATTCTTTGATAGGATCCACGTATTCCCGGAGACCTTTCTTACGGTATTTGAACACTTTTTTCGCCCTTCTTGCAAAGAGAAATGGCAATTTTGTGCTCTCCATGCCCCCTCTTCTCTTTCCACCGGCGTTTCCAGCGTCCGACCCGCGACGCAGATCCGCCCACCCCATGCATATGTTCCTTCCTTGTTCTTTCCACCCAAGAGAAACGATAGTTTTGTCCTCTCCATCTCTATTCTCCTTGCTGTAACCAGCAATTTCCACAGCCGGCTCGTCCCCGCCACACAGACCCGCCCACCACGCTGATATGTAGCCCTTTCTGTCCTTTTCCACTGTCTCTCGCAGCGACCAACCGCGCTCCCTGTTTGTCCGCCTCGGACTTGATTCCCAGCGTCCTCCGTCTCTATTTGTTCTTCCTCTTCGTTCGATCCGCGGTTTTCTCCCTTTCACCGTCGTTGTGCCTCTCTCTCGCTTCTCCCACCCGGCCGTTTGAGGGCGGATGTCAAAATGAGTTCCACCGCTCCAGCTCAGCGGAGAGCAAGTCTTCTCCCCGCCGCGAACAACCTCGGAGCGTTCGCGTATCGTGTTTCGGGCTTGTCATTGCGTAATTTTTCTCATGAAAAAAATCCTCAACAGAGAGCATTTTACATTCTTTTTTTGATTACACAGTAATGCTTTAGATGCATTTTATGCTCAGAGACGACTCCTTTGTATGTAGGTATAGCTTTCACTCGGTTAAATTACATTGTTTTCATTATGTAAATAGCGGAATTTTCAGATTATGAGTATTATTCGCTCACGTAATAAATAAATCACTTAAATATTTTAGTTAAATACTGACTAACTTGGATATGGAATGTAATTATTTTTGTGCATAGAAATTGCTGTCGAGATTAATGATGATATTTTCATATTTACGTTTTCATTGATTGAATTTTTTAATGCATAAGCTGGTCATTGTGAATAAATGAAACGAGTTTAAAATGACTAGAAATTACTCGAGTACAAATTATTTCCAACTAGGATTAAAGACGCGATTGTTTTTACTTTAATTCTGATGTTATTGCAGATTATTTCCTTTGTTCTGCTAAACAAATCGTAGTCATTTATGAATTAAGTTGGATAGTTTAGATATTCGCAATTTTTTTCAACGTAAAAGGTACTTTTGATATGCAGCTGTTTATTAAAATAAAAATAAAATATGTATCGAGGCTTATTAAAAGAACTTATAAACTACTTATAAAGTTTCATTACGTCCAGTATTATCTGAACTTTCTTTAGGTCACATATGTTACCCAAAGGTATTTTATTTGTTTAAACTTCCATGTGAACTCTACTATCAATGATAGTACAGCGGCAGTAATTATTTTTAAGTTTGACATTTATGGTTTCATCAATAAGTTGCCAGAACCTGGTTTTTAACGAGTTATGTCAATGGTGTTGTCTTTCGATTTTTTTTGTTCTCCACAACAATGCAATAAAAATAGTCTCAACAGTGTAACTCAGTTCTTAAGAACGTTTATCTCAACTGCAATTTTTCTATAATACTAAGCTAATAATAGGAGCATAGAATTAAAAGGTATTTTCTACCAATGCTATAAATTCTAAAGCTTAGAGCGAACTCCGCATCTTACGGCTGTCATCTAATCCACTGTATCCTCTCCCGTCATGACACCTTTTGAGACTACTCTTCCGACGTGCTTTCCAAAATGACTGTTTCTCATGTAACTCTTTCTAAGGGTTTACCTTCCAGTTACAGACCCTGGGAAATGCGACCCATCCTGCACTTGAAGTGTGGCCTGGGAAAACTATCCCTTACCCCTTGCTCTCGTTTGGACAGCCTTGTCGGGATCAGCTCCCTCGCATCGATTCTGCTACCTGACACATCTCACGGACGGAGTTGCCTTTTTGCTCTGGACTCTGATTGGAAAACACTGTATGCTTTCTCGTGTGGCTCACAGTTGAAGATCTTAGATTTTCACTGCCGCAGGAAAAATAGTACTGCTCCGGCAGCGCTTCAAGATTGCGATTCTGATTTCGCTGGCTAAGAGACCGAACGTTAATGACGTGCGAATGAATTTAGACGTTCTTTTTCTCATTTTTTATTTCAATTTGCGGTGTTACTGAGATGAATGTGCATTGGCTGATATCAGGGATACCATTTGGTTGCCGTATAAATTTTTTATCATTTCTAAATTTTGTATTTGTTATTGCTTACGAATTAGAATGGTAGATGATTTTTTTTATACCGAACTGGATGCATTATCTGAATTTTTAAGACTTTTATTTATCTATATAAAATCAATGATATTTTCTCTATGCGTAAATGTATGCTACCATTAGTATTCTATTTATTTGAATCGTAACTTATAAAAACCATCCATAGATAATTCAGATCCCTCCATTTTGTTCGGCGAATGGAAAGGAAATATAAAATGCAAGATGAGCGCTATTATTATTTAATTACGGTGTGATGTTCTTCAAAATGGCCTATAAAAATGTATTTTTGGGTTTGAAAGTCACCCTAGAGGGGTCTCTCATTTCATGTTTCTTTCTCTCCTTCAAAGAGATAAATTATGATTCGTATATTCCAATTGCTAATATTTTCGGTGGAGGGACGTGAATCAACTCACAGAGGCTATTCTCCGAAGTGAACCTCTTCTTTTCGTTGTGAGCCATTCTTAAACTCCACTCTTAAAATATTTCCTTGGACCTCAATTTTCTAATCCCACTCCGAAACTATACATAACAATCCTTAAAGCTTTAAATTTAAAATTGAAAACAATATTTATTTTTCTGTAACGTTAAGTCCCCTGGAACAATGATGCATAATTACACGCCACAACAAATGGGGTCAATGGCGACAACAATACATACTAATTTCACTAAGGAGCACTACATATAAATCAACAATAAGCAATGAATATGATAATATATAACATGTGAAAATCAACGTAACAGTACACAGATTTATGATCACACATTAGGAATTGAGCAATTAAAACAGGCAGCATAGACAATCGCATCGCTTTACTTACACATTATGCACTAAGAATAATGGAATATAAAGTAAAAGGCACAACATTAAAGGGTATGACGATACCATAGAGCATGAAGAATCTCATTTGGTCTTGCAATGCACAGATATGAAATCACAAATATAAAATAGCATTTAAAGAATTTATCGTATCGATTTGACATGAGAAAATTAAGCTAAGTTACATAAATGATCAGCCATATTTCTCTTGAGCATCGAAATTGTAGAAGAGGTTCTAAAATTCTCAGGTAAACATTTCCATAGCTTGCAGGAGGAAATGAGGACGAGGGAAAAACGTTAGAGGGAGAGCGGGCGAAATATAGAACGTCGAGAACAGCCTACTCTACCGTCCCTGTATTCTAAAGAGGAAAACATTGAGAAATAAAAGAGCAGCCGTCCCCAGTAACCTTTGCTTTCGACTCTCCACTCGATTGCTACCGCGGGTCGAGGAAGCAATGGCTTCATTCTGGTGTGGAGACCACGCCCCCGAAATCCGAGGTCATTTCTGCTCGGACATGTGCCGTTCTCTCTCCTGGAACCAGCGGACTGAAAGCAGTTTCGCTTCAGGCATTGAGGCATAAATTAAAACTATAACTTAACTTAATCTTAGACAGCGTCCATCCTTGACTTCAAACTAGCCGATGAAGGCAATTTTCTATTTTCGTTACATCCGTAGTTCAAATCATTTTGCTCGTACTCTTTCAGTTTTTATTATTTTTCCCTATTGAAGGAGGTAATAAGAGATGCAGAATCCATCGCAGTCAAAACTTGCGAAATGATATCATTGGAAAATGAGGATTGAATTCCCAATATTAGTGCGAGCTTAGCCGTGTAACTGAATGATAGCTCATATTTTCTTTGGTTTTGGGACTTTATGATTGTTAAATTAACTATGGAATTTGGTCTTGTTATAACGGCTGATGTCCAATAATAATTAGAATTACGTGCCGGAAATCAAGTTAAATATAGAAAATAAATTAGCGATCTACTATGTTGTGTGAATGTTGTCGGTTGCAATATAACTTAATGAAATCTATGGTCTGTGATAGCATGTTAACCTCAGCATCTCAATTTCTTATCGCTGGTGATGCATATTTAATTGGTAATGTTAAGCAATCATAGTTCTTGGTCATTGACCAACTTAATGAAATAACTTGGGAAAGTTCTCTGATGATTTCAGACTGCTGATTATGATTCACAACATCAAAGAATAGTTCCAATTTTACGTTAAGAATGGGCTTTCGTTTTGAAATTTTACGATTTGGTATCCAGTTTGTTGCACAGGTATGGACGCACGGAAACTATCTTCACTTTCTAATTTTGGAGGCGCTCATGTACCTGCACAGGTAACTTCTGATTGATCACATTAAGAAATCATTCTTCTTCTTGATTGACTAGCATTTCGAAATAACTTAAGATAAGCGAGGGTAGGCCTGTGCGATTATCGAAAATAATCGATATCGATCAATTATAAGAATAATTGAAAATGTGGTCGATTCAACTGTCGGGAAGTGAACACATGACAATTAATAGAAGTTATTCAATTGATTGATAATGTCCAATTAATTGACATCGAAATGAGTGTCAATTAATCATCATTGCTCAATTAATTGGCATCAACCAATTTATTGACAGGACTCAATTGGATGATCCTTTTAAAAGGCTTTCCTTTGCCAATGAGAAGAATGAAAGAATTAATTTGAAAAACATCAAAATAATTCAATCAGTTAGCTTTTATTCATTAATTAATGGAATAGATCGCTATTTGAAGACTGGCAGATGAGATCCTCAGCGTGTTCATCCGACAGACACTGGTGTTTGTCGATGACAATGTTCCCGACGTGACTGAACCTCTCGGACGCAGTGCTAGTTGCCGGGATAGCTAACTAACTTCTGGAGGAAGGGAGGGGTAGATGGTGGCCTTCACCACCGTCAATAATCGTCAATTAATCGATTACTGGACAATAATTATGAATTGATTAATAATTGACACTTGAAAAAAAATTGGCAATCGAGTCGATTACCGTAATCGACATCGATGTGCTGAAATAATCGATCAATTGTAGAAATAATGGAATCGACGATTCAATTAATCGAATAATCGCACAGGCCTAAGCGAGGGCCATCATCTGGGCTAAATTACGCTCATAAGGGTCGTTGTCGACACTCACATGCACAAATTCAACTGTCTTAATTTGCATTCAAACTTACGTGCTAATGTTCTTATAGTTACGTTATTTTCGTATATACTCAGTATGAGCCTACCTTTATAACAAGAGATACATGGGCGAGAGGGACTGAAATTTCAAGCGTCGCCATAAATTCCATAATTGTGGGCATATAGGCAGCTTCATTAAGGCAGTCTAAGGAAGGAGGAGCGGGGGTTAGGATTTCGCGTACGTGGAACGAAAGCGGGGTTCCTAAGGGGAATTTTCTGTGAGATGGCGAAGAGGAGGTCCAAGCGAGGACCTTTGTTGTGCTCCACCCACCCTGCTCCCAGTCGGGATTAAAAGCTCGGGGTTCGTGGAGGCGTGAAATTTTTAATGCGACTTCGAAGTTTTCCAAAACCCTTTTCTCTCTTTCTCTCACTCCCTTTCTAATTTTTTTCTTTTACCACACAGCGGCACTCGCATCCCTTTTCATTGCGCTGATTATTTTTTCATAATGTCCGAATAAACTCGTAACGCAGGAAGTGGCATGGGTGGCCAGTCAGAAGGTGGTGAAATTTATTTCGTATATATGACCGTGGACCGGAATTAGACCCTTCCCATCGCTCGGTATGTTTGGTGAAGGGGTGTAGGCGAACTCATCAGCATCTTATTTTTTCTATTATAAGCCCTTCCATGTGAGTTGCGCTGGGTGCTAAGTTCCCTCTACCTTAGAAACCTTAATTTTTTTGTGCCTCAATAACACTCGAGTTCTAGAAGTTTTCGTTTCCTAGTCTTACCCTTTATCATGTTGAAGATAAGAGGTGCCTACTCTTGCCTTTATCACAGCAAGAAAATGATTTGACTTAGTCTATTTTTGTAATATATTCTTCTTAATATAACGAAATACAACTTCATATCTTGTTTGGACACCTCAGATAGCACCAAATTATAATAAATCATCCCGAGGAAGAGGTTATTTTATTGATTCTTATTTTTTAATTACATCTTAATTTTCGTATATAGATAGGACTATTGTTATACAGAGGAACTAGCTTGCAGCAACCCGATGAACAATACGGTGGACTGAATGTAGTTCGGCCAATCACCGTATGTTTGGTATTTTCTGTCCTAGGAAACGATTCCCATTGCAATTCAAGCACAATGAAAAACAATTCAGGCACTGTTGAAGTGAAGAAAACACAATGGATGAAATCACTGATTACGAAATATTTAAAAAAAAAATGCAAAATAAAACCTTTTCACCTACTTTGATTGATTTAACTTAAATAATACAATTACAACTCTCAAATTAGCTCACCCTTCGTTTAATCGGGTGAGAGCAAATTGCTGCTATTTGTTGATGTTTTTCACAATTCGTGCAGTCACTTGACAGGGTACGTTGTTATTCTACCTGTCATTACGTATAAAACATAGAATGAATGAAAAATGAAAAGTTATATAAAATATACCTGGTATAAACTGAGTCACTTATGAAACTGTCCTGGTGTCAATAATGAAAGTAGTTTTTTTATTTCCTGTCATGTCTTCTTCAGCGGTTACTTTAAAACGGAGTGTTTTCCCTGCTTAATTGATTACTCTCGGTACCTTGTAACATATTTTATTCTTCGGTTCGCTCTTTCCAATCTTCCCTTTCCGATCTTTTTTTCTACTCGGCTTTCACCGACGTTGACTTTCCAATAACCTTAGTTAATTAGGTTATCCTCTCTTTTAACGTTTTTATTGCTTTGGAAGCGGCAATGTGGAATTTTTCGACTTTCTCTTTGTAGTGTGTCGTGATCTTGCAGTTACGTCAATATCTCAGAGCTGTCGTAGAATAATATGCCGGTCTAGCGATGCTATCTATTTCTTTGTTTGACAACTTTTTCAATGGCACTCCTCGTTACTCGTGTGGAATGCGCTTTCTTTGAAGCCGTTCACAGACGGAGCGCGTGATCCCACATCTAACATTTCAAAGGTCTCATTCCCGGGGCCCTTTCATTAAACTAATTCTCGTAATATCAGAGCCCACCTTCAGCCGTGATATGTACGAAGCGGTGCGCAGATTAAACGCGGGATTTTCGAGGAAAGTGGCCGTATATTCGCCTCTCGTTTCATCAGCGGGACCTTATTGAGCGGAACCAGTTCCTGTACCTTTGTTCTTCATTCTCGCCGGGAACGTATGCTGTGGTGGTGGGAGTGAAGCAGGAATTTGACAAAGGTGGGGAGATGAGACTGAAATTACTACGGTACGCGATGAATTAATTCCCTCGCTTACCCATGCGCTTGCGTAAGAGCGCGCATGCCTCCTCCTGGGCGTGGAAAAATGACGCGGGTGGAGGTTGGCCTGCTTTAACCCGCCCAGCAGCGTCCCTTCCAGTCCGATCGCTTTACTTCCTCGCAATGCCATTCTGCCGCATCGCCCCACGATCCCAATTCATCTCCTGTTCAAACCGTATCGCAAATCCTTGCGCCACATACCTTGAGCCCCATATATTCCGTGTTCACGGCAGCTGTCCACGCACTCACACAATCAACCTTTGCATTTTCCCCTTTTTCCCATTTTCAACCGACCTTTAATACTTCCAACTCCTACGTTTTTGTTTGGTTTACATGGAGCGGAAGAACATGAGGTTAAAACATTTTTTGAGTTGAATATTAGTCTGGGGACGAGATAGATTTAATTGTTATATAATGCTGCGTTATTGTGGAAAGTATTTCATATACCTTTTTTACCGTAGTGAATAACGAGATTGTATCATAAAGCATAAGTAATCTATTCTCTCATATCTTTTTCGTCGAAGTAAGAAAATTATTACTCTAATTATTTAAATCTATGAAATTATAATTTCTTACTATTTTCCCCAACACCCGCCTTCAAATCACCTTCAAATCCCCTTAGGTTGAGTAGGGAATGATCGCGCTGCGAAAGCATTATTTTTATATATCAAGAAAAAATGCTTAATAAGTGAAAAAAATGATTCCAGCTATGTGTGCTTGGAGGAGATAAACATAAATTAGATTGAGCCTGTACGGTTTTTCTGCTGGTTACTGCTGTCGACAAATTGTATTAGTTCGACAGTAATGTCATTAGCTATTCAATGAGAGAGAGATAATGACTGAAAATAGTTTGTCAGCTTTCAATCCACATGTTAAATTCCTCGTACTTATTGAATCTATAGGAATGCCATCAATGAAAGGACTTATTTAAGTGACCATAAAAAAATGTGGTCGGTCTAGTTCATCTTTACTTACCAAGTTGCCAGGCAGTCTTCTTAAGGTTACCAATTAATTGCCAAAACAGTCGTCCTTCAGTCGTCCAATCACGAATGAGTGGACCTTGGATTTTAGTTGTGTGACTATAAACAATAACCGCATAAATGGACTTAGTTGTGGATATGGAAGGAAGTGAGCAGGCGAAGGAAAGGTGTGATGTAATATTGGCTGCCTATTTTCTTAATTCCACGGAAGCTGGAGGAGGCCTTTGCACCAATTGTTAATATCCATACAATAAATTAGCATGGTGTTTGGCAAAGTGCCTTCATAAAATTCCTACATTATAAAGGAGAGTGATTGGTAGCATTCAGCACAATAGTTCATGATAACAACCGGTTTTTAATGCTTAAAGACTATAATTAGGGGTAACTTCCTTGGTGATGACGATACCCTGACGATGAGGGACCAACGAAACCAGTTGGTTACCATAAAATATTCTGTGGATTATTTCCATGCATTCTCCTCTATAGGAAAATAACAGCCAAATGTGATTCCACGAGTTGAAAAAATACAACTTTCCATTGTGGACGCCGCGCTGGTACTTTCTCTAGTCTCATATTGGATGCAAATTTTAACAATACTGCAAGAACAAGGAATATCCTGAACTTTCCGCAAACGTGTGATGTCAAATTTTAGGTCTTATATGGCATATGTTTCGTTCAACCTGAACCAGGCTCCCAAACCACTCAATGCCGATTCCTCACCTGCATCATCCTGAGTGTCGATCTCTCCGCGCCGCCGCCGACTTTAATGCGCATCTCTTTCGCCTTTCTCGTGGCGCTGCTCTTTTGTTTTTGTCCCCCACCGTCGCGTATCTTTGTTCTTTTCTTTTTGCTTCTTCCTCACGTCGCCGCTCCCTCGATTTCATATCATTGTAAGTGCTCGTGGTTTCGGGACTTCGCTACGCATGTCGCTCTCATCTCCCCGGAACTCGAATAATAAAAAATAAACTTTTTTGCTAGCAATTCCGCCCTTTTGCGGAAATCTCGGATTTTCTGTTCTCTCTCCCAGACTTGCTTGCTCCTTGCTCCCTTTCTCATGAAGCCCTCATCTTGTCGTAAGTGCCTCCCAGACATTTGCGCCTCTTTGTTCTTACCCTCATCCTCTTCCACTATTTATTAAGTCCTCCGCTTTATCGTCCCACCGTTTCACCCTTTCACTTCCACCCGTCGTGATTTTTCATTTTCCTCCCTTCACCAATCTTGTGTTTGCTTCTTTTGTAGCCTCACGTATGTCCCTTTTTTTTTAATAAAAACAAAACTATGCTTTGTCCCTCCAGATGAGTACCATATTATAACTTTTGCGTAACCATTCTTTCGCGTTTCATCCCTCGATTTTTTCTCCGAGGTATAATTTTAGGACTTTTTCTCGACGCTATTTTGCGCCTTTGATTTTTAAAATGGCTTGCTTACGTCTTAATTTACCTGGTCGCCGCAGTCGTTATACAGTAGTGAATACAATTTTTTAATTAACAAAACTGCCCTCTTGAACTTATAAAGGAAATGAGCAAATAATTGATTCGTGCTTTACTTTGCAAATTGGGCTACGTTCACTGTTGATTGCAAAAGCACTTATTATCTGATTTTCCTTCAATTCAGTCACGACCAATCTATTTCCTAGTGTCTACACTGTGTTAAGATAAAATTTGCATTTAAATTTTACATTAAAAATAACATAATGATACAAAAATAACTTATACTAGCTTTAGAGAACTGGAATTGGACATGTGGCTAATTATTTTTTATGAAATTCAACCATTTTTTCGTCACTTTCTGTATAGATCTTCAGCGGTAGTGTTATTCTTTGTCTTTCACGCCGAAATGTTAATGAGAAAACGTGCGACATTTGATTGTGAATGATCGTAGGAATTTCACGTGAAGAAGCAAAGAGTACACAACTGGTCATAGAATCTCAGAATTGGCTTTGTAATGAAGAAGATAGTTTTATAATGCTTACTTTAAGCTGTGGGTGTGCAGAATTTTGGAGATCAAAAGCAGTTCAGGAAAGAAGATGGAGTATTGGAGACAGTTGGAGGGTAGAAGAGTTTCTGTTGGGGTTCAAGGAGTGAGAAAATGTCGATAGAGGATAGATTTTCTGAAACTGCGGGATGCGGGAAGCTGTCATTGTGGTGAGAATATTTGGTTAAGGGGGTCGGGGGTGGAGCAGGAAAAGGTATTGGCATATTGAACGGCTTTAAGGTTGTGGCCTGGAGATTATATTACTGAAAAGTATGTAATCTCGGAGTAGGAAATGGTGTCAAGAAAAAATTTGAACTTTGCGCATAAATGCCAGAAAATTCTCCCAATGGCAAGCAGTAGTTTTCAGGAAAATTCGGAAAAGTATGTTAAAATCTTCTAGTATAATAAATCAAATTAATTTTATACGGGTTTGTTTCAGACTTATTTTAAATTTATGTTACTACTAATGAACTTGTTACTTATTGTGTTATCTTCCAGTGTAACCGACCGCACATATTTCAGGAACATATGTTGGATAACTTTTTGTTATTTAGAAACTTTCGTTGATTGGAAATGTTTACGAAGTAGCAAGCTCTGTATTAAATGCCTGCCTTCTTATTTAGAGCCTTACTAAAGCTTTCGTGCATCTTCGCGTGGTACCCATCATGGTGGAACCTCTTAAGGGTTTATAAAACAAACCTTTGATACGGAATATTGTAGCGAGTGTTTTTTTCATGCATAGTCGATTTAAAATGCTGACGTCGTTGCAGTAGTTTCCGAAAATTCCTTTGCTGTAGGCGCACCTACTTTAATACTTTTCGTGTTTTCGATCCTTCATGTAAAGGAGCTTGACTCCACTTGCAGCAGCGATACTCCTCGTTTCTCCTGCTTCCCATCTCGGCTGCTCCATTCATCGCCCATTTAATATCCTCCTCCCCCGCTGTTTGCTTTATTGAGGAACCTCCGATGCAAATATCCCTCCTTCATTCCCTCGATATGAACTTTCGGTCCCCTCACGTTCTCCTTCACCTCTTCATCGTCCTTGGCGGTATTTCATGTCTGCGACGCACTTGAGGCAGCGGGAATTGAGAGACCGGCGAGTACATACGCATAGTTGCTGGGAAGTGAGAGAGGAGCACGGCCCAATGGAAGCTATGCCCTGTCGACCAATCCCTGCACCTCTTTTTTTATTCTTGACCCTTGGACTGCGGAGCCCGTAGACTACTTAAACTCTCGCGTTTCACTCATTACTCATTTCATTTTTACGTGCACTTTTTTCACATACCCGTCCCACATTTATTGTTTGTTCGATAAGGATATTTTCGCTTTGCTGTTCGGACAAAATTCTATATTTTGGGAAGATTATTCTTGCTTTATTTGGAGTTGTATTTAAAGATATCACATTTGGTGGTCCGGTTCAATGCCCCGGATATTATTTTTTTCAGTCATCGTGCGCCTATCGCTTACGGTAACATTCAGCGTAAAATGTTTTATTTTTTAGAGTCACTAATTTTATTTGATTGATATTCATCCACGATAGAGATTTTCATAAATTTTTCAAAAAGTCTTGTGAAATAAAGCTAATTCTCTTTTCATAAAATTGTAATGTTGTGAAAAAGATTTTGAAACTCATTTTGGTAAATTTTACTGATGTAAGAACTGATTAGAAATTTGAAAATTTTGCACTATACTTACGCGTTAAACATTTGGTAGGCGTCAGTTTCTCACCGCTAAGGTGATATTTTAATTCAATACCTTGAATTTAATTGTATGATTTTGAAACCGTTAACCATTATTTGAAACCATTATTTGAAACCGTTAACAGTATAATTTATTCCCCAATAAAAGGCTTCAATGTTGCTATACACGGGAATTATGAAATGTGATGGAATATTGTTAAATGATTTGTACCAATATTCTGTGTCTTCCTCTTGATAGTTTGATGATTTAAACACGCTGCTCACATGTTGTAACTGGGTCATTTATTTAATGGCCAAGCAATAAATACGATTACTCTAACCAATCGTTTCTAAACGTTGTTCCAGTTGTGCAGTATATGCCTCAGAAAAGTAGATCATTCAGAGGGTGCAGCCGCTCTCGAAAATGTGAGACGATAACCCATACCGTTGGAAGTTGAGGGAGTAGTTGGCACCGGGGAATGCGAGATAAATTTTATGGCGTATCGGATTCAGACGCTGTTGGAGGAGTCTGAGATGTCTCGGATTCCTTTCGGGCAACTCCTTTTTCTTCACTCCCACTCTCGTCGTGCCTACTTCAAATCCTTTTCATCCCTTCAAGCCCTCCTCCATCCCTGTCTCCTCCCTTAGTTGCCGCCGCTGACTCTTCTCCCCCTGCCCGCTCGCTCAGAGACAACCCCCGGCGCGCCCGCGGACTAAGTCCCGTCCCTTTTCATCGCGGCCTTAATCCCCCCGGCCGCCCTAGCGGTTCTCTCCTCGCTCTCTCAGTCAGCGGAGAAGAGGGAGGCCGTACTTCCGAAGCGCCCCCGACCGGAGGAATAAAAAAGAGCCTAACCCACCCCTCACGTCTCCTCTGTGACCCCTCTGCGCAGCCGCCCTTAGTCGGAGCGTAGCCCTGGAGCTGTGCGATGTTCCAATGAATTGACTGCAATTTGCGATATTCATAAATATAGCTTCGCAATTTTAAGCCGCTGAGCAATACCTACAGTGTGATAAAAATACATTTATGCATAGCCATTACGCCGTTCCATTTCAGAGCAGGCGCAGTCAAAGTAAAGGGAGAAGACTCAAATTTAACAAATCCTTCCATTGCATACCATTTTGCTTTCCGAACGGCATGCTATACCTTTTCCCATGTTAAATTCAATTTAAAAACTGCCAAAAATTCAGTGGAGTTTGATATAATGCCACGTTGGTTGGTGCATCTAGATTATTGCATTGCATGCATTAATTCTATGCAATTATTGCAAAACAATTGGGAATCGAAACAATTGTGTCAAACTTGCTCGAAACTAGAGTTGTTTTTTTAAGTTTTTGTTTCAAAATGGGGGTTTACATAAAGATAACTTGAAAACATATTTTATTCTTTAAGATTTAAACTTTTATATTAACATCCACAAAGTATCATTGGAAAAATTTTATTTCCGTATTCTTCCTGGAAAATATGGAGTAGTCACTTGCAGCGATATATTTTGGCAAATAAATTAATCAGAGAATTAAAATATGAAGGCGATGTGTATGATATGAATCGATAGTCGATAGAATTCGATTTTCAGTATTAGTAGACTAGCTTTTTAATGTGGTGTGATGCGAAATACAATGCCTTGTGTCCGTGTAGGTGCGTAATTTACACAAAATTTCGATATTATTCGTCGAGACCGAGCCAGAAGCGTAGCGGTGCGATCCATAGTAGGACTTCCCGCGCCTTCTTTCCACATTTTACAGCCATGTCCTCAAAAGCAGGCTGCTCCGGTTCTTGAAAAGCAGTTTTGTGTCGCGCGGAAAAGGCGCTGCGATCAGCCGTGGCCACGAAATCTCTACGTTCATGTTACTATGGGAATTGCATATTTCAGCGCATATATTGCTTCTTAGCCCAAATTGGATTATAAAAGTTCAATATCACGTCAAATGATTACCTTTTATTTTTTTAGCTAGTGGATGCTTTATAAAGCATCCACTAGCTAAAAAAAATGAAAGCATCCACTAGCTAAACTCCTTCTTCGCGCTGTTAAGATTGGGTGAGTAGGTCGGTAAGCGAAGTTTAATTCAGGGAAAGGTGAAGAAAAACTTGGCGTTGGCATCTGCATAGTTTTAGCGTAAGGCTCCAGGGCGATGAGAATTTAACCGTGCCGTTCAAGGCACGGGCCACATAGCAGCCAAGTAGGGATCGGATTTCCAACGAAAAATCTCCGTCTCTTTCGGAATCCGAACTATATCCCTTGGAATGGGAAGCTACAACTTTGGCCTCTGCACATAAACAATCCACCTCTAAAAATTTCGGGATTAACTCAGGGAAAGGCATTAATACTTTGATGACACTAGCTTTGAACCTTCCCCTCAAATTATATTTAGCCCTGTGAGTTATTGGGTTATATTTAATTTTAGGGAAGAGTATGATAAAGTTTGGTTCATTTCATTACTCAATGATAAGTTTCGCAATTTTATTGCGGAATGCTCGCTAGAGTATTCCTAATATTCTCCACAAGAAAAAAAGGTTATCATCTCGTTTCACCTTAAACTTAATTGTAAGGTGATATTTTCCAATTCAAATTGATTGTATTTGTGTAAATGTAACTTTACGAGGTTATTCATGCTCTTCAACTATCTCAAACTTTTTCTCGATAAATTGTCTTTCTACTCTCGTCATTTTTCGTTATTTTTGTATTATACTATCCAGAAGTATTTAACATACAAACTTTAATGCTTAATTACATTTACAATACAGCCACAGAGCCCCTTACGAACGAAAGGCTTAATTACGACCTCCTTCTTAGCTTTTCATAGTCTTCGTATTTAAAACTTACAGCCACTGTCTGTCGAAGTCATTTAAGTGAAATATCACCAATTATTTAACCATGCAAAAGACTTCGTGGTATTAAAGTTTCGGATTTTATTTTTTTAATATCGATAGTTAAACCTTGAACGTGTGCATGTACCGTAAATCTTCTCCCTTGAGCACCTTCAACTGCTCTGCTGCTTTGCCGTCAAAGCGTAATTGATGTGACGTTCTGAAGTGCAGCGTCGTTAAAAGAATGGATATTATGGAGTTTTGCCTCCTTTAACGCCCCTTTCTAATTGAAAGGGTTTGGGGTCGTATTTTCCTCAAAAACACGGCTAAGCACTTCATTCATTGTGCTCCGTACGCCGCCGCGCCGGTTCCTCCTTCGCTTCGCTTCTTTATTTCGGGGAGCGAGTCGGGCTTAAGACTCCTTCGGGGTAAATCCTTGGAAATAGGCGCCTCACCTCCCTGCCTCTCTCTTTCTCTCACCCCACGCTTTTCTTGTTGCTCCAGGCCGACGACCGACCGAATCTTCCGTTCCCGGCAGAGCGGTGGGTGGGTCCCAGCCCCTTTATCTTTTCCCGCCTCCGAAACTTCTCTGCCGCATCCTCCTCCTCCACCGTATTTTCATCCCTTCCCGCTCGCATAACTCTCACCATCTCACCATGAGATGAATAATAAACGCACACAGGGGTCCGGAGGGGGTGAGGGGGGTGGGCAAAGGGAGAGGGTGGGTCGAGGTGGGGCTTTCGGAGGGAATTGGAGGGGGTAGGAAAAGAGAAGGTTCGTGGGCGGAGGTGGATAGTCTCGCACAATATTGCGATGCATCGATTGCGATATTCATGTAATTTAACGCCGAGATGTTGAGTTGGGATATAATGCAATGTATGAATTTGCGATAGTATGCAGTGAGTGATATCCTGTGATGTGCAGTTATTATTATTAGGGGTTTTCTGTCTGTTAAGTAAGGTTTGCTTATTTCTCATACTCTCTTATTCTTCAGCTTTGCCTGCTACCTGCCTTATAGAAAGATAATAGGCAATATGTGACGTGAATGGGATGAGTTAGTAATGCTATAAACGATATGAACGCGATATGACACCATTTGCGATGTGTGCTTGACTTAATAGCGAAATGTTAGTGAGAAGCTAAATGCAGTGTACCCCTAGGGAAAAGTAAATCATAAGGTGCAATTTGATGTCCATCCCTTGTATTGGATATCAGTTTATTCTGTGAATTAGTTAATACAGATGAGTGCAGAACCGATAAGCAATGCTCTATAACCTGCCAATCAATGTGCTGTACATCATTCGGTGTGTGTTGCCATTTTACATTTGATACAATGTGATGTGGAATGTGTTGAGGTTTTCCAATAATATATTGATTATTGATGTAGCTTTGCGATGGTTAAGTTGGAATTAGAAAGCCCTGAAAGCGGGATGGTAAAGTAAATGAAAGAGAGCGGGTGGACTTCATGGTGCTGGCCATGGCCGGTTATTTTACTGATTGCATCACAGCTGATGCTGGAGTGGAGTTAGGAGTTATTCAGGTTAAAGGATTTCATCGCGATTTAAATTATATATTCGATTTATTCAGAAGCTATGTCCTCACCTCGCATGGTACATGCTCTCTCGATATTCGCCATTCCAGACTAGGAAGACGCCAACTACCCGGGAAAAGTGCGAGGAAAAGCGTTTATGCGCCATTTGATTGGCCGAGTGATAAGCTAGGAAAAGTAACACTTCGTTTAGTAAATATATTGCTTTCACGAATTAGTAAAGGAAACTTAATAAAAAATCGCGTCATTTAGTGTCATCCACCAAATTGAAAACCAAATGGAGCATTTTCAGGAAAGGAATTATTTATGGTTTTGATATCTGAAATGTCGTTGTTGTTGTCGCAAGTTGTTTTACCGTATTTGGACGAATATAGATTTTTTGGGAATAGATAACATAATTTCCAATTGGTTTATCTGTATTAATAATAATAATGCAGTAATTTTATTTCTGTCGGCTGTCAGGGAACAAAGGAATCGTCAGATATGAAAACATAGACAATAATAGACAAACATAAACAAAAATATGACATGGCTATTGAGGAAAAATATATTAAATTATATTTTACCATTGCTACAGTTATTACTAACATTCCTTAATGCTGTAATCTGCTTTGTTTAGTAACAGTTGCTTCAAATATTTCTTTCAATTAGAGATGTTATGGATTTTATACCGGAAGGTAATTTAATGTAGATTACTGAGGCTGCATTACGAGGGCCATGTTGCGATAGAGACGTTGAATTTTGCGATAAATGAATGTTTACACTATTGTGAGTGTGATAGTGGCTTATGCCAAGGTAAGAGAGGAAGATATGAGGGTTGATTTATTATTAAGGCTTAAGGCTTATTGTAATGAGAAAATCTTTCCAGGAAAGACTTTTGTTTCCAAGGAATTATATTTCATAAGCAATATGAGATTGGATTCTTGCGTGAAAGAGAAGTTACAAGGTGTCTAAAGAGAGTATTATGACAAATTTCCGAATCAGGAAGATGCTAGCTGTAATTTTTTCCATTGTTAATATTGTGGAACAAGTCCAAGTTTTCAGTAATCCAAGAAACTTTAGCACATAAGGATTGAATGAGGTACTATCAGTTATTCGATGTAAGAGGGAGGGAGGATTCTTCTTGTGGTGGAATTGAAAATGAAAAGATTTATTGGAGTTTATGGTGAGACTGTGGGAATGGCACCAACGGTTCATGTCAGGGATACAAGTTCTAGAGAGGTAATCAATAATATAAACAGAAATTATTCACTGCACCCATTTATGTTTTTACATATTATTTTAAACAATGGACAGAAATGTACCTTTGAAACCTATGACGGCTTTTTTCTCTCTTGCCCTAAAGTCCAAAGAATACGAAAACAAGTAATCTTGTTATTTTAAAAATGTCTAATGCATTATTTTTGGTAAATAGCTTCTAAATTTAACATGATGTCGAATTTAACATTTCACATGATGTCGCAAAGTAATTCATCGTGTGGCCCGTTGACACAATAAGACAGTGTGATATCTCATTACAGTTGCATATCGCAAAAAATACATCGCAAAATCGCATAGCGTTAGACGAGGGAGGTTGCGTCTGGGGTGGTGGGAGTTGCGCTCGATGCACAGGAGGGCTGGAGGCATTGGACAGCGTTGGACTAGAGTGAATCGGTGAGTTTGTAGGCGGAGCAGGAGAAGATGAGGTAGTCGAGCGCGGTAAAATGAGTTTGGCGCGATTATGGGGACCAAGGGATGAGATGAGGTGTGGGGAGGGTGTGAGGGGATGAGGGAGGGTGTAAGGGGAGCGGGAGGGCGGTCGGACGCCGAGTCCGGCTCCACTTGACTCGGCATTCGGATGCGGGCGCGCTTATTAATGAGGCGGGACGGGAGGGCAGCCGTCCTCACCGGGGGACGGCGCGGCGTCCCGCACTCATTTTTTTCATCATCCAATAAATTTGGTTAGAGGGGTCAGAACATTTATTGCCTCCCTGGGGATGTATGTTTTGTATGGACTGCATAATTCATTCGTTGAAGTTGCGTTTACCGAATTAAGGAAATTTGCCATTTTTTTACGTAGTTTCTGTGCCAGGAGAAGAAGCTATTTTCTTTCATTTGGTCCATTGGTCCTCTCCCTAGCGTGAAAACGATAAAAGTCTCAGTTCAAGAACTCGTCAATCCTTTAATGGTTATCGCGATATCAAGTAAAGTTGTTTCTTATTAATTCAAATTACAATTTATTTTCTAAAGTGTGAGTGGCCAAGCAAGTTTTCTGAGTGTACTCATGCTGAAGATTAAAAATTAAAAATTGGGAAGAAAAAGAGTATTTACTTCGGTATACGTACATTCTAAAAAATGCTCATAAGCATTTATATGCATTTTAGAATTTTAAACTGGATAGAGAAATAGCTAGATTCCATGAATGTCAGGTGGCTGTATGAGTAAGTACAATTACTTAGTCTGGCTAATATTTTGTGGAATTTGATTCAGAAATAATGTATATCAAATTGTCAATCTCCAATTTTTCATATGTAAAAATCTATGTTGATATAAATACTCTTATGTTACTCTAATTTAATGAAAGCATGGCGATATTTTTCACTTGTGATCTAGTTATTGCCTTGATTGTAGACCTTACTGTGGGAGAAAATGAGCAAGTCTACGTATGGTTTCAGAGAAGTGGGCGTTAATGTCGTTTCTACATATTCAAACTATTCGATAGCTGGTCGATTTAAGATTTCAGCTTTTTTATTTATTAAATCATGAACATCCCCTTTAAATTTCTTCATTCATATGATGTTGCAATGGGGCAGATATTATTAGCATAGTCATACATTAGAGTTTGATTCCTCACAATGTTACCTGACTGACAATATTTTTTTTTCGTGGAAAAGTGTCAATTCATTTTGATAACTCGTAAGCCTTCCTCTGCATCTCGCCCTAGTCTGTCAGCCTTGCTTGAATTTCTTGCATGCGGCCATTCTTGCATGCCCACCAAATTAACTCGTGCTGGTGTCATTGTCTTCGAAGTAGCTCCTTGCCGAAGTCAAAGCCCGTTAAACTCTCTAGGATTTAATTTTGGCACTTTTAATAAACGAGTCCCCATGATATCAGAATCTGGGGATCGGGTCGGGTAAATGATGCGGCTCCGAAAAGAGGTCACTTATTATTCATCGGCGGCCTTTAAGCTCCTTAATCTTCTGCCCATGATTGGACTGCAGGATCCCGCGTTGGAAACTTATCGAAGGTACAGAGGGTGGGGTAGAAAAGGGGAAAGATGGGAGAGGAGAAAATTCAGACCCTTATTGGCGAAAAAGGAGAGGGGTATTTGGGAGCCTAAGGGAGAGCAAGAGGAGGATGGGCTCTTTGTGCGGCTTCGTAATATGCATGCGGGAAGATGGGGAGGTGTAGTAGGGATCGGGGAACGTGGAGAAAATACTGGGGTCGGGATGGTAAGAAGGAGAGACGAGATGGGTTTTTGGGTAAGCCTGTGAAACCGGGCGTCTTTATATCGTGATTTCCAGCAACAAAGGAACTTTCGATGTGCGCAGCGGCCAAAGATGTCGCCAAAGATGAGACGGTTTAGCAGTCGGAACGATACTGGAAGCTCAGTCATCTACGATCTATGATTGCGGGAATAGGCTGTTAGTTCATTTTTGCTGGAGCTGGAGCGATATCTGGAGCTGCATTCATTTAGTCATTATAAATATGATACGTTCAATGAGCCACCAAGAGTGATTAAAATTCTAGGTGAATAAGATTTTATCACGAAAATTAAATTAAGAAAATTTTTCGACGAATGTGTACTGTTAGAAAAATGAAATCTTTATATGGCGGTCAATCCTAGTTATGTTTAATTCTTCCACCTTTTAATAGTAACGTGTTATGGCATCTAAACACTTTGTGCTGTAATTATTTCTTTAAAAATGAGCGAGGAGAAAATTTGAATCAATGCGTGGTAACGAATCCCAAGATGATGTTGCACAAGGGTACAGTCATCGCTTACCTTGCTGGCTGCATCATCGGATGTATAAAATTGGAGTCTGAATTGATAAAAATTCAGGCTTGTTTCAAGATTGCTCCCTTAATTTTGAAAGGGAAAACTTACATCGCAGTAGTAGTGGAAACCAAATTTGCGAATTCGGACACGACTCAGTGTAATTCAAATTAGGGCGTTGACATGGAAAGAAAAATATCAGTTATCAAATCAGTAAAAATTAACAGTGCATTTTATTTAAATTGAATATGTATCCTGTATAGTTGAAAAACATAGTTTCCGGGACTACTAGTCCATGCAAAAAGTCGAGGTACCCGAGTTTGAGATGTTATAACTCATTAACCAATAAACCTATTGCAACACAGTAAACTTCATATCAAAGATAATTTATTTGTCCGTCCGACTGGTTTGTATTGATATTTTTTAGTACTGTTTAAATATTTTTTATGTGAGCTCGAATGAAAAAAGGCACGCTTTTTGCCGGTTCAAAACCGGCAGCACCACTTCTTACGTTAATAACGTGGAATCTTACCACTGTATCCACAAGAAATTTGTCATAGGTAAAAACAAGACTATAAATAATAAGAATGTCGAAAAAGAATGTTGTAAAAATATAAATTATATCGGATAAAGTTTACTACTTTCGGATACGCTATTTTCGTTATTTGAAGGCTTACGATGTATTTTAAAGTATCGTTGGCAGCGGATGAAAGCCCATATGGCGAATATATGAACAAAACAATTCGTGTGTTATCCATATATTTTATTTCGATTTTTATTTATCTTTCATTTTGCCCCGTGTTGCTCGCCGAGCCAGTTGGAGCGGCGACAGGGGAAGGAGGAAGCATGTTGCCACTTCCTCACGGGCCGCTACCGTGGTCTTTTAAATAGAAATTTCTCAAGGAATACGGAAGCGTATTACTGTATCGTACGTCGCACTGTCCTGCGCAATGAAATGTTCATCAGTTTGATATATGGTGTGTATTATGGATTGGCTACTCCGTAACATTTCCCATCAGCTTTTTTCATGAGGGTTTGGACCACCATCGGCAGCTTTAAAAATGGTTTCGTGGCATGAGCCAGTCGTCATAGCTATACGAAAATAATATTTACAACACTATTTACAACACAATTTACAACACTATTTACAAAAGTTAAAATGAAAAATAAATGAAAATCGAAATAAAATATATGGATAACACACGAATTATTTTGTTCATATATTCGCCATATGGACTTTCATCCGCTGCCAACGATACTTTAAAATACCTCGTAAGCCTTCAAATAACGAAAATAGCGTATCCGAAAGTAGTAAACTTTATCCGATATAATTTATATTTTTACAACATTCTTTTTCGATATTCTTATTATTTATAGTCTTGTTTTTACCTATGACAAATTTCTTGTGGATACAGTGGTAAGATTCCACGTTATTAACGTAAGAAGTGGTGCTGCCGGTTTTGAACCGGCAAAAAGCGTGCCTTTTTTCATTCGAGCTCACATAAAAATATTTAAACAGTACTAAAAAATATCAATATAAACCAGTCGGACGGACAAATAAATTATCTTTGATATGAAGTTTACTGTGTTGCAATAGGTTTATTGGTTAATGAGTTATAACATCTCAAACTCGGGTATCTCGACTTTTTGCATGGACGTAGTAGTGTTTTTGCTTTTTTGTGGTTATCGTTCTTAATTCCGAGAAGGAAGTTTGACGGCGATTTTTCACTAGTCATAACAGAGACAATATTATAATTTAATTTGAAAATTTAAGCAGTTTTGGGACGGATGAAGTAGACATAGTACTATATGCGACGCGATAACACTAGCATATGACTACATTTCTCAATACTTCACTAAATGTTCATGCTCGTGGCTTATTTTTTTCTCACCACAAGGTGAAAACTCCTTCACAACCGAAGTTTTTTTTTCAATTTTAAGAAAGTAACCAGGTTATTTGAAAAATAAAGTTATAACTTTATTTTTCAAATTTCATTAGAAAACGCGAATTTCCTACCGATACATTTCTGACGCGATATGCATGATAGAACGTCTTCTTTTTTAATAGTATATCCCTGGAGCGCACAGGCTACCAATACATTTAACTCATGGATGCAAAAATCAGTAGTAGTATGCAAATCCGTGTACTGCAGGTTAGCATGTTTGTCAACGTAGTACTTCTTTGGTTCCTGGTATGGCCTTGCATTGTTCCCCTGGCTGCTTTCTGATCCTCACCTAGCAGGTGGGGGAGCGTGCGAGGCTCTAATTTGATCTGGGATGGGCGCTGCAAGCCTGGTTTGGAATCACCCTGTACCACGAATCTTGGAGGTGGCTTGCACGGTATTCCGTAGGTAGATGATTTGTTTTGATTCCTTCCTTCGAAACTAAAAACTTAGCAAATTATTTAAGCCTCCAACGTCGTAATCATAATGAATTATTTTGCAACATTGCGATAAATTATTTATTTGCTACTTGCTCAAGTATGTGGTTATTGGACCAAGAGTTTAGAGGGTGGACTGTAATTCTCCACAGATTTTAAATGCTTTTTAGTTATTCCAAGAGTTGCAAAGAATTTTCTGCCATAGTCGTATACTTTGAAATATTATTTGAGATTTGATAATTAATCCCTTTTTTCACTTCAGTGAATGTATATCACTCCAAAAGGAGTTTTCTTTAAAGAACTCTGACGAAATGCTAGGATTCTCTATCAGGATAAATGCATCGCATCATTTTTGCATTGAGAAAAGCACCAGCTTAATGCGCATTCCCTGACATATTTATGACTCATTAGCTCAGTGGAGCATACTATTCAGGAGAGACCCGTATAGTTCACCGAAGCTCATTTTTGTTCGGTTGAAGGAAATGAAGCGATTCATTTCTCAGTTCACGCAATAATTAACTTGAAATGGGATATTGGAGACGTGGTGGGCTGCATGGTGATTCGTTGAACTTTGAATCAGTGAGTGGTGTGTGTGAGTATTGAGTGAGAGATGAAGCAGCTCATTGCAAAGATGTTTAGCCCTTGACGAGGGGGGAAGAACGAAAGGAAGGCGAGGGAGAGAAAGAAAACGGCGCGGTCAGAGCTCGAAATCGTTTGCTGAGGTGGATTTGCAAGCGAAGATTTGGGTATTCTTTTTTCTCCTCATTGTCTGGGGAGTGAATAGAGGATTTGATGGTTGGCGGGGGATGCGAGTCACCGCAGCCAAATGGGCATTGGTAATGGCATAATGTTGGGAGGTGATGGGTAAAGGTGCACTCTATATAGACTAGCGCTAGAGCCGCCGCCTTGGCCAGTAGCTGAAGGTGTTTGGACAGGAAAAAAGAGGGAATAGTAAAAGGAAAGAGCCGAACAGTGAGGTTAGGTGTATTTTTATGGACAACTGTCTCGATATGGTTTAAGAGCATCTTCTCTCCGAGATTGGGTGCTTCGTGAAGTGTCTTTAATAGTCTTTTTTCATATTTACTTTCTTTGGAAAGCATAGTAGACGAAATTTCGCGGTGGACGTCATATGGGTCAGAAAATCTATACCTGCTATCCGCAGTAAGGATTTATGGCTGAGGGTGTTACGATACTAAAACGGAAGTTAAAGAAAAAAGGAAGTAGGATACGAATGAATGATTGGTGAGGTTACCTTTTCTGTATAAGTGTTTTGATCTTATTTTGTGGATATCATGAATGGTTTGCGGGAGGAAAGACTTCTTGTGCCTATCTGTTCAAGAGTGTATCTATCTTATATTTTAGCTACATATTGTTCATCCTGCAGATATTGTAGCGTGGTTTCAAATTTTCATTCTCAGTAACAGCTTAAAATTCGCGTGATATGAAGTTTTGTAGTTACCCTACCCTGGCGTGTAACCTTCGAGTCTCTAGCGGCTCCCTACCCTGTTCATCTTAAGTTTTTTATGCTTGTTGCAGTTTATAACAAGACGCGCGGGTATCCTCTGTATTTTTTTAATTTTGCGATTCAATCCTAGGCGTGAAGGAGCACGAATATAAGAGCGATAAAAAACACTGGTGAATGCAGACTTCGATTACGTCCTTTAAGACGGAATCCCGAGCAGAAAATCGTCCCAATTGCTAGCGGCGTACTCAAGATGCGGCCTGACAAGAGCTAATTACCAATTTTCTTAAACCTAGTTTACTGCTGGTGTCAGCTTGAAACGTTAACCGTGTATTGTGGTAACGTTTACGCTTTCGATTTCACATTTAATGACAATCGGAACTTGCGCTGGCCATCGTCGTCCATATTTGCTAATTCTCGACTGTCCGGAATCATGTGAGCATCCACCGCCGTGAAAGTGAATTATATTCGTGAATAACGATACTAGTGCATACAACATCATGAATAGAAATAACTACGATTCTTTGAACATAGCATACTGGCCGTTTAATATTTTCTCACTATCCGATACTCAAGAAGACAAGGTAGACAAATAAGTAACAATTTTCAAGCTATGCATTGCAGATGCACCGGTGTCAACCGTGAACCTGAAAGTTGAGACTGGTCGAACGTTGAAGTCGACGGTTGACATTCTCGGTTTCACGCAATCGTAAACGTCTTCGAAAACACCACGCGTTGAACTTGCGATTGAAGTTGAAGTTCTCGTTGACGCCGAGTGTTGACTGGGTTTCAATCTTCTTCGTCCGAGTACTTCCCATTGATAGAATGCTCAGGGTTAAGAGAAGTGAACGGTGGTGGCCGGCGGGAGAAAGTGAATGAAGCAAAGGGTGAAATTTAGGGGATCGCGTTAAGGGGGTGAAATTATAATGGAGAAGATGGAGAGATTTTGCTTCGAGGGCGAATGGTTTTGTCGGTGGTGGAGGAGTGGGATGGTAATTGGGGTCTGGCGGTGAAAGGGCGGAGGCCTCCCTCCCCTTCGGTCGAGCGCCAGTGAAAGATGCCGGGTCGGAGTTCTGCGGAGGAGGGGTCGGGCATTCAAGGAGAGATGATATAAGTGAGGGATTGAACGCCAGCCGTTTATGAGGGTGCCAGGCCCTTGCCTTGTGTGTGAAATTCAGAATAATTTGCGGTTACAGTCCCTGTGGATTAATGCCGGACGCGCAGGAGAAAGCTAACCGAACTCATGGGTGAGATGCTGGGGGCGGGCTCGTTAAATGTGTGCTTGGCGACACCGTGCCCATTCTTCTGCAAGGAGGTCTGAATTTTATGCTCAATGCCTCCTGAATTGTAAAAAACTGATTCTGTTAGTTTCTTCTTATCTAGGCATAATTTGTAACTATTTTTTAAAATAACTGTGATATCCTTTTCGAATTGCATTTTGTGTCCATTTTGAAAACAGAGAGATATTGTATAAATATTGAAATGATCCATCAGTTAGATCATATTTTTTTGGAGAGTTTTGTAGAGCATTAGATAAAAAAACTTAACATTGCAGCTAAGAACATTGTATTTTTTTAGAAATTCATGTATTCCATTACCTCATATCCGTGATTTAACTGCTTCGATAGTGGCTAACTGTTCTCACAACTTGTTCAGTGAATTCTAAAACTAGATACATTATTCATAACACTATTCATAACACTATTAAATATTCAATCTCACCTGAGACTATTCTTGCTCATTTGCAAATTATAATTTTCTATTTAAAAACAATGCTGATAGTAGAGAAAAAATGTTGGCATGTTAATCTTGAGTGCCTTAGATGAAGTAAGGAAATTACAACTATAAATAAAACCCAACGCCTCTTGCGCACTCACGCATTCTTTGAATGCAATATTTTTTTTTAGAAAGACGTTAATTTCAATGGAATGCCTTATTAGCCTTAAAGGCGACATTTTAGGCCTAACTAGGTGGAATTCCTTCATGCTGTGGGTAAAGAACATGTATTTACTTTCTTCCAGCCATGGTTTCAATGCAGTTTTTAATGGTCGGAAGATATTAAATATATTTTTGTCGAATGTATGTGTACGTATTCTTTGCCCTCATATTGCCCGCAGAGCATCCTGAATTTTCTCTTTGATTAAGATGGATAGATAGATGAAGATTACCATCTGGTTTTATCTTATTAAACGAATTCTTCGAAAAAGAGTTCAATCTGAAGTAATGTTCTATAATATGTGTTTCAGTTAATGTCTTCATGAAAATTGTCTAGCCTAAGAAATTATCGTATTTTTACTCATGGGTTTAAAATTTCAGCGATATCGTACACATATAGTTTTTTTCAAAACTGAAACAAAAATAAAGTATTTCTTTCAGCAGAATGCAATATGTTTATCTTTTAATGGGGAGTTTTGGTACATTTAAGCATCTTCCAAACAATAAGAAGAATAGAAAGAAAAACCTAAGAAATAGTTTACAGAGAAATGATGGCCGAAGAATTAGTTAGCGCTGATTTCAAGTCTCTTTGATCATATAATTTTCAGTTGATGTTCCCTTGCGTGAATTACAGATGAGGTATAACTTCCTAAGGTAACTTTATTTATTAATTTATGGTTTTAGCTGAACGTCGGATCCCTTTTTGCAAGGGAGAAACATTTTGGGAATTTTGGCTTGGAGAAGTTTTCGCACCAAACCTCAAACTGGTTTTCGTTCTCGGATACCTCGGCTAACTCGGGAATGATTTGAGGGAAGAGGAATGAGGGGGCGGCGAGGGGAGGGGAAGGATGAGTTATGGAATGGGAATCAGTGAATGGGTGTAGGATGGGATGGGCGGTACCGGGATTCCGAAGTTTCTCACACCGTGCAGAGAATCGATCCGAGACGAGACAATGGGCGAGAGGGTTTTGAGCTTAAATACTAATTTATTATCGCCCTTCTCTTGTTATTTAGACGACATCATTAGGAGAAAAATATAATTTCAACCTTTATGCGGATGAATACAAGTCTTGTGATTAGAACAGGTGTTCGGCAGCAAGGTTTAGGGGTATGCTTTTGATTTAAAAATGAGTTAAAGACTATTATTTGAGGTTTAATTCCAACATTTAATTCAAGAAATATGTACTGCTTAACCAATGAAACTATATTGGAAGTTACCTTCTAAGAAGATGCGTTACTGTGCGAGATTCACTGTGAAAAAATCATTTGACTGAGCTGGAATTCGAACCTAGATCCCCTCCTCTTCAGGTGCTTCACGTGGAAAGGGCCGATGAGATGGGGTGGGTTTGGCAGGCAAGAATGATAGGGATGGAAGAACCAAGATATTGTGTTGAGTTCGCGTCGTGTGGGCTCTCAAGGAAAGAACAAAACGTCGTAAAAGCAAACATTGCTATTCTGGCGGCCTCTTCTTATTTTAATGGATAGGGATCCAGTTCAAGTACAATTGGTCACCATTTTTCCCTCTTCCATTCTAGACTCCCATTTATATAAATTAGCCCCTTGGTATGTGGGATATTGCTCTGATTGGTCATTATATCAATTAATTTATCGTTTTTATCATTTATCTCTTGTACATTTATTATACTAGTTATTTGCAATTTGAGTTCCTCATACGTATAAATATTTTGGCTTAGGGGTTGATTGCTCCTATTAGACTGGCAGAAGTTGTATTATCAAATAAAGAAGCGGAGTACATGTAAAAGGGACGGAGGCATATTTTACCATCAAACAGAACACAAAGCCAGCGCTGAGATTGAAAACGTATAACATCTTGCCCACACCACGAACGAATAAATGGTATGAGGGTCATTTCATGTCAAAAAAACGGGAAAACGGGAAGTTTTACCCTGACCATCTCCGATTTCCGCAAAAATTGGTACATATGTTTCCTGTTTGTGTATTAGTATGTGTGTAAAATAGTTTTCCCAAATATCGAGTATATCGCAAGTTACAGCTCTTTGTTTATTTTCAGATTTTTCCAATTATGCCCTTAGCTTTAGGGCTATATCTCTTGATTTAATTGAGCTACAAATCTCCAAAAATGTTTGTTTCAATTGCTAAAAGTTGAAAAATGATATAATAGGGCAAGATTAAAATTTATAGCAATTTTTTGAAAAATTTCAAAATCTTTTAGCTGTTGAACTCGAGTTGCAAAAATACATACCCCATCGATTTTTCTAGTATTTTTATAAATCAAAGGACTATGTATCCGCTACCGATTCGTGAAATCAGATTAATGCACTTCGAAAAAATATCCGAAAGAATCGCGTGTAGTGTACCGAGCGGCCCAGCGGCACATCTGTTTTCTGTTTGCTCAGCGCTGCAGCCTTCAAAGGGTAGGGGAAGAGGGGAGAAGGGGTGGAGACGGTGGGCAGAGAGTACTTTGAGGGAGCAGGGAAAGAAATACTTCAACAATTAAAGGAAAAGTTTGACGCTTCATCAACCATCAGTGAAAGATTGGTAGTACTTTCAGTGGTTCCGCGCTCCTGGGCTGCAGCAGACATACAACGAGAGTTTCCGACAAGTGAGCACCTTGCTAGAAAATCAGGAAGTTAGTCACAAGTAAAGGGATTCTTTGTACTCCCAATCCAAAACCCGGAAGAACTGTATCCAGAGAAACTGAGGATCTTGTAATGGCATTTTATCGTGAGCAAGATATTAGCCGCGAAATGCCTGGGAAGAAGGAATTCAAAAGTGTCTGTGAAGATGGAAAAAGAGTACTGAAGCAGAAGGACTCATTCTTGGAAAATTAAAGGAAATCTATGAATCGTTCTGTAAGAAGCACCCTGATGTGAAAATAGGCTTCACAAAATTTGCTGAATTGCGACCACCGGAATGTGCTCTCGTCGGCGCTTCAGGAATACATACAACCTGCGTCTGCACAGCGCATCAGAATTTCAATCTCATGGTACTAGAAGCCAAAATATGCGACATATTGACATAAGAAGGCAAGAAAGAGTTCGAAAATTATAAAGATTGCCTGTTGTGGACAATTTCGTGTGAACCACCAGCAGAATACTGGCTTCTTAGCAAATACAAAAATAATGCGTTCGTTATACGGACAGGCTACGTTCTTTCATTAAAAAGTACTTTGAAGAGAACGCCATTGAAAGTGTCTCGTTCAAGAAGTGGACACAAGTGGATAGGTGCAATTTAGAGACCGTAGAGCTTGAAAGTGATGCTTTTATCGACTCCTTCGTGGATGCTGCATGCACTGTCCGTGTCCACGACTATGTTGCTAAGAAACGCGTTTTTCAAGATAACGCGAGAGGAATTGAAGCGAGAAGTGCTGGCAGTTCCAGATTCTTCTGAAAACTTCTATTTCCTTCTACAAAATGCCGTCCAAGGGTTCCATTGGAACAACAGCCAAGCTACTATTAATCCATTTTATTCCTATATGAGGGATGGAGACAAAATCAAGCCTTTGAATCTCGTGATCATATCCGAGCATTTATCACACAGCACGATGGCCGTACACTCATTCCAGAGGAAATTGATGGATATTTCAAGGTGAAAGTCACTAACTGTAAGAAAATAATATACTTTTCAGACGGTACTGCAGGGAAATACAAGAACAGGTACAATATGGTTGACGTGATAAAACATGAAGAAGATTTCGGCATTCCTGCCGAATGGCATTTCTACGCTACCTCGTATGGGAAAGGGCCCAGGCAGCCTTTATGGCACAATTAAGCGTCTAGCCACATGTGCAAGTATTCAAAGACCTTATGAATGGCAAACTCAGACACCCAGTCAATTGTACGAGTGGGCCTCAGCAAACATAAAACACAATTCTTTTTGCTTTATCAGCAACACTGACGTGGAAACCGCGATCTCTAGAAGCGGTTCGCTAAGTACGTGGAAACTCCAAGCATACGGTCATGTCATGCTGCTGTTCCAGCGTCAAGTGACACCATCTGTTTGAAGACTCTCGTCTTCCACAGAGGGTGTAAAGATCCAGCTGAATCCAGCGCATCACTGCCGGCCACGATAGGAAAAATCGGGGCCGTTACTCCGTGAGGAAATATGCTGAAATTCTTATTTATTCAGCATGGTAACTTATATTCCGAAATTACATTACTTAGCGAGTGCTTTTTAAATATTTCAGGTCTGCTGCTGCTGCTCGGCGGTATTGAGAAACGAACTCTGTCGAGGACATTTTTTGCCTGGACCACATGTTAATGTGAAATTTTTGGTAATTTTTAAAAATGGAAATTTGACTTAAGAAATCTAACTTTGACAGCTTATACATTCAAATATGGGTTAATGACTTTGGGTGTACGCTAAAATATCTACTTAGTTGCATTCAAAGTACCTTTGTATCTTTAGTGTGAGCTCAAACATAACTTTGCATTTTTGCTCGGCGGTATTGAGAAACGAACTCTGTCGAGGACATTTTTTGCCTGGACCACATGTTTTATGTGAAATTTTTGGTAGTTCTTTAATGAAAATTTGACTTAAGAAATCTAACTTTGACAGCCTATACATTCAAATATGGGTTAACGACTTTGGATGTACGCTAAAATATCTACTTATTTGAATTCAAAGTACCTTGGTATCTGTAGTGTGTGCTCAAACATAACTTTGCATCTAAATATAAAAATAATATAAGTCTGGAAAAAGTAGAAATTGTTAGCGATCGCCCTTGAGGTCCGTTGAGGGTCAATTTAGGGATCGAAAATTCTTAAACGACATTTATTACTGAGTCACATTTACATTCGCGAAATAGTTGCGCTCCGCCACTCGCTACGTCTTACCTGTACACTATCTTACCCGAACTCTCTAGTCCGTGATTTACCCGCGGAATCTTCTCACTCCCGCCATCCAACGACCACATCACTCGGCGTCCCCATGCGACCCCCTTGTATCAACCTGATTGGTCATCAATAGTGACCACCAAGAATTCCATACCTGCAGCTCCTTACAGGCAGTGTCACTCTTATCTTTAATTAAACTCAGCACACTAATCTTAATTATTCAGAGATGAGCTGGAATAGCTAGTAGAGTCCGCAACTTCCCCGCAGGCGACTGCCCACTCCTATCATAATGAAACCTTATCTAAATGATCTCTAACCAACACGGGACAAGAATAGGAAGGGAACCAGCTATGGTTGTAGTTTAATGATAAATTCATTCATAATATTTTCTTCACCCCTGCAATCACAGTGAAGTTCGCTGAAGTAACAACTGACAAACCTACGAGGAAGATATCCTGTAAGAGGTGATTTAACTGTTACTCTATGGCACCCGGTACACTGTACATATTCCTTTCAGAATATTTTACTCAGTCCTTATATACTCTGGTACACCCCTTCTCCCTTCCTCCCCTACTCCTTGAAGGCTGCAGCGCTGAGCAAACAGAAAACATATTTGCCGCAGGGCCGCTCTGTACACTGCACGCGATTCTTTTGGGATTTTTTACGCAGTGATTAATTAATTGCGCATAATCTGATTTCACCAATCGGTAGTGGACACATAGTTATTTGATTCATAAAAAACTAGAAAAATCGATGGGGGACGTATTTTTGCAAATTAGGTTCAAAAGTTTAAACATTTTTAAAAAATTCAAAAAAATGTTGTACATTTTAATCTGACCCTATAATATCATTTTTCAACTTTGAACAATTAAAACAACCTTTTTTTTGGAGATTTATTTTTATCACCATTAGATCAAGAGATATAGCCCTAAATCTAAAGGCTTATTTGTAAAATTATAAAAATGAAGAAAGAGCTGTAACTTGCGATATACTCGATATTTGGGAAAACGATTTCGCACACACTCTAATACACGAACAGGAAACATATGTACCATATTTGTGGAAATCGGGGATGGTTGGGGCATGGTCTCGTTTTTTGACATGAAATTACCCATGAGTTATTCTGCAATGATATGCGTCACAAATAAGTGATATGCGTCATTTCGTTTGTTTTGAAGTTTTATTTATGTGGCGTGTTGTTTAAAATCATATTAATGTATTACTCCGTATGTATGTGATCAAATTCTAGGCGATAATCAATACGCAACGTAAAACTCACGAGTGCTATGGTGATTGCGTTGTCCAATATTTTCACCCCTGATCCTCTTTTCACCATATTCTTAAACTCAAACGTAATATACAGCTAAGACGGTGAAATTCTCCGTGAAAAAATCATTTAATTTGACCAGGATTCGAGTCCGGATCTCCCAATTGGCGTGTATATCTTCGCACCCATGCGCATGAATGCGTACCGTATCGGCGTGGCTGATTTTCCGGGATTTCCTCCTCGTCGATACATCTTAGTACGACAGTTTCGCCGGCATTTCATCAGGCGTCTTCATATGTGAAGTGAAGATGTCGAAGAAGCGAAACTGTTGTACTAAGATGTATCGACGAGGAGAAAATCCCGGAAAATTATCGACATCTATTCCACCACTCCGCGGAAGCCTTCATCAATATTACGTACCTTATCATTTGTGCAATCGCACTGATTGGAAAGTACTAAAACGTAATGTTGATAATTACTAAATTTTGAAGCCCATGACTTGTGCATATGGAATTGCCACACACCCCTGAGGTGGCTTGCAGGGCATTTTGTAGATGTATTTTGTAGAATTGTTTTATTAGGGGGACGCCGACTACGCCGCAGACGGTGCAGAGCGAGAAAACTGTAGTCTACAGCCGCACCGCCAACATAAATGCCATTGGCGCCCAGCTCTTGACGAACAGTCTTCCTCCGCTTTGTCCTCCCAATCCTCCATAGCAGCTTGCGCCCTCCGCACGGAGCTACATCGCTCCCTAATCCTCCCTCGCCGCCACTCTTCAGCCATGGCCCGCAATCAGCCCTAATCCTCCCACACTAGACTACTAGTGGACGCCACCCCGTCGCCCTCCCTCCATAGCATCCCTTCCTTTCACTGCTGCAGCCCATGCTCCTATCACTTCACGTGCCTGGCTTCTCTAGGACTGGCCGAAGGAGTAGCTACACTCCCTCGGCTTTCACGGCCAGCGATGAGCCACTAATCGGGGAGCTCTGAGCTCAGCCGCTGGGCGGGTTAAATGACGTCCTGGGTGGAACTGGCCTTCGCGGAGGTGTACAATGTCTGTGTGACGATTTTTGTTTTCCCTTCCGGACGCTCCTGGTGGCCCATTATGGGCTCCTGGGGCACCAATGATCCATCCTAGACTTTTTCTTTGGTTTCTCAGGAGACTAGCCACCAGATTTGACACGTCAGTAATTCCCGAGGCGGGATTGGCATCCAAAGCTTTGGGTTGGCAGGAAGGATCGTTAGCCTCCAAACCAACCCTTCAGGTCAGTGGATTGGATATTGAAAATGGCTCGGATTATTACAAAGTTTTGTATGTAAAGGAAGATATACATTTCATACGGAAGTGTTTCAGAGCATTCGAGTTGGCCGTTTGAGTTACGATGACAACGCAGACCGACCACGAGGATGACGTTGCCGCACATGGTGGGAAACTCACAATGTTAACCGTTCTCGGAATGCCTGCCAGTTGGGTGGTACAACTTAGCCTCGTATTATTATTGAGATAAATAACGCTTTGATACACTTATATTTTGAGTAATACTTTGCTTGCTACTAATAAATCTCTTTATAGGATTTGAATATTCTTGTTGCTCTAAGTCATGCAGTTGTCTTTGGCGATAAGCTCCACAAAATTACGAGCAGAAGTGAAAGTTCTCAACTGGATAGCGTTCGTGGATAAGGGCATCCTTTTAGGGCGAGGGACAAGAAAGAGAAACACTCAGGCATATTATATTTCTCCTTCCCACGGCGTCACCAGTTAGGATCAGCCCAACTACGCCTGTATATCTTCCCCTTTGGCAACCTTTTACGATTATTTTTACCCCTCCCCCCTTCCACAAAGTTCTGATCCAGTTGCTTCAACTGCTTTTTATTATTCTCTGCGGGCCGCCCACAAGAATGACGCATTGATGAAAGTCGACTCTTACCTTTTAAGGGCGGCGGATAATTGCGAATAAATCTGAAGAAAGATCTGATGCTTTCCCGGCGTACACTTGTTGAAACCTGTTCGGGTTCGCGTGAATGGATTTGCAAACCAATCTGTAAATTTATATTTTTTCGTATTTATCTTCTTTTAGAGTTATCTCTGATAACTTTTTTTCCATTTCATCCCATGTATTTGTCTTGAAATTCATACAAATATTTTCCATTCCTTCGGTAAAGCTCGCTATTAATATTCTAATTTATAATGGTGCATTCGAGTTTCCCTCATTGCTCTTTCTTTCAAATGATTCTTGTTCCATTTTATTATTGACTTTGGTCTATATAGGAAGAAATTTCCAAATTTTTTTTAATTCACCCATATGGAATCCATTTATCTCAGTCTTAGCTCGTCTTTATCCGAATGAGGGAAATTGATATTCAGCATGGAAGTGGTCGTTTGATATCCATCTATTCAGCGTATTCTTGATCTCAAAAACTTTAAATGTAATGAGTATAGATTCAGAGCCATACTTCGGTTTGGGAATCATTATTTTACTCTTTTATGAATGTCTAACGTTATATCCAATCCTTAAAATATGTATGATCATTATGACGCTGCCAAAACAATCGTCACGATCGGTAGTTACTTCCATCGATTTTGCCTCAAATATTATATTTAACAACACGTTTTTTTCCTTAAGTATGTTCCATAACCATCTTGAAGCACGCCACTGAGAATGCTTCTTATTCTGTTTGAAGATATTTTTACTTGCATTCTAAACCCAGGGTGGCCACATGTCAGGGAATTCAGTGAAGTCAGGGAAATGTCAGGTAAAAGAGGTTGGCTATCAGGGAGTCTGGGAAAGGTCAGGGATTTCATGTATTGTCAGGGAAACTTGTTGTGGTTGCGCTTTTACAAGTGGCTCGGTTCATGTTCCATACACTTCTTTCGTATCTGCCACCGTCCGATATATGCCAGGCCACTTGCCAGTTATTTCTTTCTCCCTTTGGCTCTGCCTGGCCATTCCCGGCTACCTTTTCACATATGTATCTTGGCCGAAAAGGAGGCTGGAAATGTGTGGGTATGGGTACCTTTCAGGAAACCCCGGAACAGTTAGAAAGTCTCCGCTGACACAGGGGAGGGGAACTACCTCCGAGAGGGGTGGTTCAAATACGATGTTACCGAGATATACTTTGCTTCTTTAAGACCCTTATCCGGCCAGCGTTGGAGGAGAAAAATAGCCTATGGCTTGTCATTTGCAACATCCCGTCTCTCTGCTCACCCGCTCACTGTTTCCACTCATGGTTCCCCTCTCACTCGCACATCCCTCTTCGAAGATGCATCGGGCATATTGAATTCTGTATCGAACGCTCGTAGTGCGAGATAGCTCAGACGAGTTTCACGGCGTGCGACAGAAACTCGAATGTTTTCGGGAATAGGCCCCCTAATGACAATTTACAGGGTGTCTACCAGGCGGGAAAAGTCGGGAATCCGGGGAAAAATCGTTAGTTTAGTAATGTCGGGAAAAAATCTGGAAAAAGTCAGGAATTCGCTGAAAAATAATCAAAGTTCGGGAAAAGGATAAGTGATGGTTGCTAGCAAATCGTCACGATAAAAATTGGAACGGCAGACATAGCATTAAGAAAATAGATATTCTGTTTCCCTTGTTGTCCATCCGTCAGTATCAAGGAGGTGTTCTTGTAAACCTCAGTGGTCAGTATGAGTGAGTTTGCGACTTCCGTCGTTCGATTGTACTAGACGAGGGCACCGTTTCCTGCTTGCCTCCGGGTGACAAATCGGCTCGGTCGGTTGCAGGCTGAAGATGGTATACTTCCCTTCTGCCCATGAATGATTATTTCGAAACAATGACCTTTACCGCGGTTATTACAATGCTACCAAAGATTCAAGTGGTCTATAGATCGTACTATAGTACGATAGTGATATTTTCCATTTTGCGTTTTGCCATGTCTCTGAGGGTGCAACTCTCTTGAATTCCACTGGATATATTATGTAAACCATCGCGTCCTAAGTTTATATGCTGCGCATCATCATTGGGTGGAATAAATTAAACTTACTGTGGAATGGCACTGATTTCTTTCACCCTCATCATGAAGGAATCCAATTCAGTAAAGCCTAACGTTTGCCATTTTGCTATTTGCATTTGTCATTGAATTCTCTTGCTTCTTTACACCATAACGCAGGCATTACGTCTTGATGAACAGAAATCCGCCCATGGAAAGTAAAAACATATTACGTCGTCGCCGATGATGCCATATGTTCCGCCGCCGCGGCGGGTAGGGTCGGAGGAGGTCGGTTTTGTTGGTATGTTTAATAAATGTTTTTTTTGTCAGTGAATAATTTTTTAATTGATTGGACATGTAAATAAATAGAGACATTTTTATATAATATTTCGTATACAGAAGATTAAAGAAAAGGATAGGTATGGCATATTACTGAACTATCACAATGGTGGTGTGGAGCCAATTCCAAGTGAAAAAGTAGACAGGACTGTGAATCGAATTATTGATCTTTACAACAACGCATTAAAAAATTAGCCCTTATGGTCTGGAATTTTAAAATTTTTGTCTTGAAAAGTCTTGAAAATGTCTTGAATTTCTTTTTCATATATTAGTAAGCACTATGTTATAGAACTGACTTTTGTTTTCTTTCGAAATGCACTGATTGCACCTGCATCTTAAATATTGCAATGCATTTTACAACGTATCGTACCATCATTGAAACAAAAAATCATAAAATAATCACAGTACATTGTTTCACGGAGACATTTTGTCAGGGAATTACGGGGAAATGTCAGGGAAAGTGTCAGGGAAATGTCAGGGAATTTCAGAATTAAAACTTTGAGGCCACCCTGTAAACCTCTTCAGTAGTATTTTTCCACTCTTGTAATTCTAATATTTTTTGTTCCATTTGCCGTATGGTCTAAAATTATGCCAGAATTTCATATACAAGCGACATCTTTTGTTGATGGAGAATTTTATCATATCTAAGCCTAGCTTATTAAAACGCACTCCGTCATGCAATGCTATCATCATGCCACCTTGGTAATATTTTGATACCAAGGATGAAGAGTTCGCGCTGAACTGTAGTTGAAATTTGCATTTCATGCCAGTAAATTCAATAAATTATGCCTTTTGCATCCTTAATTACAGCTATTCGCTTGATGTTCATAGTAGGGGAGCAAGTACTTACATCGCAGTTTAGAAGCGACATTCCGCAAGATATTCTCATTTACCCGCCCAAGGAATTATGGATTCATTCCACGAGGTTTTGCCATTAGGTCGCCGCCGGAAGCGCCTCTTCCTTCATTTTAATACGCTTTCAAAGAACTGCCCTCTCGCGTGAGAGCCACCGAGTCACATTTCACCGCTGCAGCTCTGCGGCCTCCGAAACTCACGGAAACCTCCGCATCAATTAAGCACCCAGAGTGTGGGGGTTCGTAAATATTCTGCTCCACTTTCCTCATTTTCCAAGTCCAAAGCCCTTCGGAACCCACCGGAGAAGAATTTTAGAAGGTGTGGCGAAGAAGGAGAAAGAAAAGGTGGTGGAAACTGGTGGAGTTAAAAGGGAGTGGTGATGGAGGACAAAATGCAATCGCTGTGTGCATCTACTATCTTTCGAGCGGAGAAAATAAACTCTCCTACGACCCAGCTGTATCCGAAGGTGGGATGATAATGGTGTTGAGGATTGCGTGTGGGTGGCAGGAACAGTGTCTTTTTCGGGAAATGCACCGCGAAAGCAATTAAAAGCGCTCCTCGGCCGTGTTTTGTTTTGCAGGCAGTGGAGTAGATGGCCTGGCACGCGTGCACACCTTCAGCGCCGCGCCTCGAGGGCACGCGAACGAGATATGTGGAGCGGAACAGGCGTCGTCGAAAGAGGAGGAAGGAGGAAAAGGAGGAAAAAAAATGAACTCGGGAGGAGCGAAGCGATGCTCCGTTGTCATTCCGACGCCACCTTGGAATCTGCCCGAGCCGGTAATGAACTGGGTTTTCCCCCTCCCACCCGATGTGCTGGTGACGTAATCCTTTTTTAGGCATCACCGTTCTCACCGGCTTCTCGTTAAAAACGCAAACTTGGCTCCCTCCCTCGAGTTCGTTAATGTGTTTTCCCCTCAGCATGCTCCTGAGTATGGATTATTTTTTTGGTGAACTGCCATTGGGGTTAACGATGCGTGAAATTTATACATGGACGGTTGTTTGATACCATATTGGGAGCATAATGAGGAAATAGGGTGGTGACTGGGGCAAAACCTTCGACCACTGCGATCATTATTCAAGGCTGGAAAAAAGAACAATCAATTATGGCTGCGAACACAGAAATGGCACGAACGATTTTGGGCTTAGTTGGTCACTCATCATGCGTATCGTATGGGTAAACAAGGGCTTGATACTGAGAATTGTGTTATTTTGAGAATGTTGACATACCTTTATATAATATATAATTTTGCATGTTATACACAATATTAATACAAAAATTACACAATTTTACATATAATAATTATTGAGGTCATAATGTCAATGCAGCAGCTATACTAGCCAATCCAGATATGGAAATCGTATAGATAAAAGCAGATTAAAGTTGGAACATTGGTGAGTGATGACAATGGCATTGAAATTACTTGGAAATGGTAAATTTAAAGAACTGCCTCTTAAAATTTATCGTGGCTTTGTGAATGTGTTTCGAGCGAAAAGTTAACATACAAACCATCTCTGGATACATTCTACCCGTATTCTTACATTCTGCCGTTTACGCTTGTAATAATGCTTAAAATATGAATCAATAAATGAGAATCGATTTTTACTGTTGAAACTTTCATGAGATTTTCTCAGTAAATTATTTACGAATTATGCATGGGTTTAACCTGTCCTTTAAATATATTTTTAATTAACTACTTTCGTCCAAGTTATGGAAATTGACTTGATGCCTCTTTTCTGGTCGTAGAAATGTATCTTGAAGCGTCCTAGAGAAAGGAAAAAAAACTAGCAGCAAATGAGGTTTTTACTTCTGGATTTTCCCAAACATGAAACGATTAAACGATTTACACAATTATTTCAACAAAATTTCCTTTTTTAATGAATCTGTTACTCTCTCGTGTTATTACATGTACTATTGCTGAAAAAAGTGGAACTTTTAGCGTAGATTTACTTTACAGCGTGCGCTTTCAATGATATAATTGGGCTGTGCATTCCTATATAAAAATCAAACATCTGGGATAAGGGGAAACCTTTGCGTCCTGGCTTTCTGCAATATTCAGGCGCGCTATTTCTATCATTTGCGGGGTCTTTCGATATTTCTATCCCCATTTGACTTTCCATTGAAATGAGAAAACAATGCTATCTAATTAGAGCACTACTATATCATTAGAGATTATGATCCGTATCCCTGTCACAGTTAACTTTAAGTGATGATAATGCGGTGCTAGATTTTCTCACTTAACAACATTAAATGATCCCCTGATTTTCCTAGTTTCTTTCCTAACCTCCAGTCTATTCCTGACCTAAGTAGACATTTTATTTTCACTCCATTATATCGTACGTTTTTTATCCTAGTTAGCGGCGTGCTTCAGTTCCTTGAAAAAATAACTAAATATTAGTAGTTTCCTGCGGGAACTAAAATACAATCATTCTGTTAATAAAATATGTCTTTTCTTATAGATTTTATTAAATTTATGTTACTAAGGCTATTATAGCAGAATGTAAAATAGATAATTATAGTACCATACTGGGGTATGACGTCCTGTTGTTTCAAGCCCTCGTAAATATTGAGTTAGTCCATGGAAGATAATTGTTTTGATTATTTTGTTAAAAGTCATCGTTATTTGAATTCATGAACTGCATCTGTCGTCTGGTTTTTTAATACGTTTTTCAGTATTTTGAGTGCGGCCTATTTCTTTATTTGACTCATACCGACTCGTTACAATTTATTAGCCAAAATGTCTCTTTGTTTCACTTCACCTGCAATACTCACGGTTTTCAATTACCCGCCGCAAGTATTTTTGTTTGTATTTACTTTAAAAAACAGTAATTTAAGTTTGATTGATGAAAAAGGCAATGTGAAGCTGTATCTCTCTTTAAACTTCCAGCGCTCATAATTTTTTTTCGCTCCGTTTGTGAGTTTCCGTTCGGCCTTTGGGTCGCGTAGGTTTCCCCGGATGATTTAATTTGATATTTCTTTACTCCCCCTTTCCCTCCTGGGCGGAAGGCAGCATCCTCCCGTGGGCATTGGAGTGAAGTTTCATCCTTTGAAAAGTTATTCGGGCCTTCCAAGCTCACACAGACACGTGCACCGCGCGGTGGTATAATGAACGGATTTGGAGGGACTGATATATATCCCGGCGATGCTTGATTTAATTTGTTTTTCGCTTCTCCGAATTTCAATCTCAGCGTAATTTCGAAATTCCCCTCGGGAGACTCACGATGTGTCACGTCAGTTGTTTTCTATTTTATTAAACTATTTTGTGCGTAGGTATAGATTGATAGATTGTTGGCAAAATTTTAATTCACTTGAGTTCGAGTAATGAGACAGATCACGTCATCCGACGGGAATAATTTTGACTGGAATTTTGGGGGATTATTGAGCAATATTTATTGGAAGAATTGTGGGAGGAAATACAAGTAAAACCACGTATTTTTAATCTGATAATAGGTTTTTCAAGTATGAATTGGGGATAATATGTTTAGTTTCCTCTGTTACGAATTTTAAGTTAGGCCCATTAGGATGAATGCAACAGGAAAAAGCTTTGCTGAGAGAACCGATTGTTTGGTCTTCTGCCTTATACGCTTTCATGTACTTGATATAAGGAGCTTTAATTTTTAGGTAGTAAGAGAAGAGCTCTTAGGTCCACCTTTCATTTGCGTCGTAAAAAACTTGAACATAGATGCATAGATAATGCTGGTTTTATATTTGCATTCGTTGTTCTGATTTTAATTAATTATAGTGAGTTTTTTTTGCAGATTACTGCCGCTTCTCCCTTCCCAAACGCCATTTTTCTTTATCATCCCAGTCTCCAGGTTTTACTCCTCTTCTTTTCATTTCCAGCTCTATATTTTCTGTCCATTTTTTCCTAGGTCTTCCTCTTTTATTTCTTTCCACTGGAGTTCATTTCCAAACCCTTAATGGTATTCTTTCCTCCTTCATGCGTCTTAGATGTCCGTACCACTTCAGTTGGTTATCATATATTTTTTCTAAAATTGTTATTTTTGTTGACATTTTTTCCCTAATATAATTATTTATTGCATGATCTAACAAGGTTAATTTACAGTATCTCCTCCAGCATGACATTTCAGCCGAAATTAATCTCTGAGGCATATTTTTATCTACAACCCAGACCTCTGATCCGTACGTCATAACTGGCTCATTGTTTTTAAAAATATGTCTTTTAGTTTCATGCGTTATGTTCTTGTTCCACAAAATTGGATGCATTGGATTGGATTTTCTGATTTAATAAGTAATAAGACGAAATATTCGCCATTTGTGCTACACAAATTTTCATGCCTTTCATCATATTTTACGTTGTGATATAAAACGTAGATATCCGGGTAGATAATAAATTCGAAGATTGTCTGTCGAGCTTGTTCTATGCGTCATTTTACTTCGTTGTCAGATGTCTATTATTCGCAAAGCCATATGCCCAGATATTTAAATTTGATGACTCTTTATATGGAAATTGTAATTAATGTTATGTTGGAGTTTTTAAATTAAATACAATTTAATGAGATGATAATGATTTTTGTCTTTTGTTGTTTATATTTAAGCCCATTGATTTACTGTACTCACTTATTACTTTGATCAGTTTTTGTAGATCATGTTGTTGATCTGTTGTTGTAGTTCAGGTAGAACTTAGAACATTGATCGTTAATCGTGAGTACTTGAAACATTGATTGAATAAGCGAATAGATGGGAATATACCGTATAATAGCTCGGAGAAGTATTGCTGCAATAAAATTATATTCAAAGAATCGGTTTTGCAGCTTATATGCTGTAGAAATAGGAGCTAGTTGGAGAAATATCGTGGTACAGCGGTGATTTTTTGTCCAAATGCTTGCAAACCAACAGTGATTATCATAAAAATCATAATTATTGATTGAGTTACTGGATGATTTCTACCCTGAAGGAACGTGAAAAATGCCATTTTCTCAAAAAAAACAGGCTTCAATTTTGTGTACCTAGGCGCTTTCTATTACCTTATTGACCTTTACCTTGAATTTACTCTGCTGAACGTTTTTATTTAAAATATTTTTTTTGTGCACGAAACTTTAACTTTAATTTTCGATAGTACTGGAGTCAGGATTCTCGATGATTATGCTCCATTCGAATGCGTGATAGGGATGAAGGAACAATTCCAAGATTGATTATCGAGTGAGAGATAAGGACGGGGAAGGAAGTCGGATCTGGAGAGAGATCCGTCTATGTCTCACAATTGCCGTGTATCTCATCTCGGTTCATATATTACTGCAGAAAATTAAATTCCGCCAATCGGGTCTTCACGGAATCGGTTCCCTCCCTCTCGCCCTCTTCTTGACATGGCCATGAATCACATTTCTGTCCCTCTCAGCCTTTTAACGACGAGTAGACTAACATGAGATCTCTCCTCCCCGTCCCACTCCGATCTTCAAACATACTCCACTCCCGAGGAAGATAAATGGCCTTCCGAGACATCACGCCATCTACTCAAGGAGAACTTCTGCTTCTGTCTTCTCATACCCCTCTTCTTCCTTCGCTTCCTTTCCTTACTTTCCAGCCGCTTATCCACCCCCTATACACCCCACGCCACCCTCACGCAGGACATTCGATCGAACCGTCAGCCATGGGTGCTCAGACAGTTGGCTCTATGAAGAAAAAATATATATACATATTTTATACTTATATGTAAAACTAAATGCTGAGACATACGCATTCATTGGCACGATTTCCTCGGTACTTTTACTTGACCTGAAAAATTAAAATATTAATTGCAGATTATTGTGCTTCCGATGAAAACGAAAAACGCCGATAATCACCTTAGTTCGAATTGAGACACGCTTTTGTTTTTCATTAGAAAATTATTTGGTAACGTTTCTTGCTCAGCAGCATACGAAACGTTTTCGAGATAAAAGCGTGGTACCTCGGCCAAAATGGAGCGATAGCAAAAATTTTTTTTATTTTTTTCAAATCTTTCATCGTTTTTTGGTGAATAGACTGAAAAAGTTGAGGTTCGAACAATAAATTTTACTATTATAGATCGTTAATTTTATTTCTGCCCCATTGTGGATCCAGCATAGGTATACGTATAGCATAAGTGGTGGTGGAAACTTGGTGGTGCTTGACAGCGGAGAGTTGGTGTCAGTGAAGGTGAGTCAAGCTCGACAAGCAAGTAGAGGTACCGAATGACTCCTACATGGACCTCTTGAGGGAGAATTTGTCCCACCTCTCTTACATAGCTTTTTCTCCCTGGCCTCATGCAATACACAAGTGTGTGCCACCAAATTTGACTACAACTTTACACTCGAATGTAATAATAATACTTAAGGACAACGCGCGACGCGGGTTTTCATGCTTCCTTTGGAAATCCAGAGTAATGATTGCACTACGATGTGTAATGATAACTGCGGTCTTTCCCGGTTTTCTAGCGACATGAACTCGTGTATTTTTGTGAGTAAATGTATAAAATATACGTATAGAAGTCGCCATCTACCAATAGTATGTTCGAGTCTGGGAATAAAAGTTTGGAGGGTGGGCGGTGGAGTGATTGGAGAGCTGGGGAGAACTCGGAGAGGAGAGGAGATAAGGGACAGCGAGGGCGGCGGAGAAATGTCGCCCCCACTATGATTGGTCCGTGCCAAACTTTTTGGCTTTCCTGGGCATTAAAGCCGAGATTTATGCGCCCTCCCCTCCTTTCCCCTTCCTCCCCCTCATCACTCGCTAAAGCCGTAAACACTTTCCCGATTCCTCAGGATACGGCCCAATGGGGGAGTCTTATTTCCTTCGCATGGCCCCGTTATAAATGCAGTGATTCCTATAACAGCCGGCAATTGAAAGATGTGATAACGGCTCCCACCGGCAGTTACGTGCTCAAATTGATCAATGTGATCTGTGTCTCGGTTCGGCTTTTGCCCTCCCGTATACAAATAATGTATCGGAATAAAATAACGAAAATATATCCGAAATAATTCGTTTTTCCGTTTTATTTTCTATGTACACTATGAAGTATCGATTATTATAGGATATTACAGAAGACATCACAGGGAATGTTCGGGTAGCAATGAGAATGAAAACTTTATTATTTCGTAATTCTAACTATAATTAGTAAAAACTAGAAGGTTATTTAACTAGTTCGGCTGAGATATGCATTCTTTTTTATTCAATGTATGCTTTTAGGCATGACTAGATGTGTCGATAGAAATTATTAATAATAAATTCAGTGAAGAAAGTCCTTAATTGGTTCTTGGCAACACACTTACCTAGTTTTCTTGTTTTACAGAGAAAAAAAGAGTTAATTATTTTGACTGTATAAAACTAATGGCAAAATATTTGTTGAAGTTTCACAAAGAATGACGCATGGAAGATAGTATCTTTATCTATTAGAAATTTAACACTATGTCCTTCGATTAAACCTAGGATAATTTCCTTGGTACACACTAAACATTCGTAGATAATCTGGAAATAAGAGCATTGAGTTATTAGCTATCTACCTCGTTTTCCACATTTGATATCGTTCGCTAATATTGTTAAGTCATCGCTTGGACCTAGGTTTCATTAATCTTACTAGTAAAAATCAACAATTTTTTACCCTTTTGGAAGTGCATTATTTACTAATCATCATTTCATATTAAATAGGGTCTGCACGTATTTTATCTCCTGAATTTGTATTCATTTACCCTCCATCATTTGAAAAAAAATAGAATGGCATGATTGGCGATGTAATAGAGCTTAGAGAATACCGTTAATCAATTCATCCCAATTTAGTTTTATTTTAAAGGAAATCGTTGTGCTAATTTTAGCGGAAAAGCTTTCTCAAACGATATACGTGCTTCGGTAGCATGGCTTCACAGCAAATTATAAGTTTTTTCGCTGAAAAATTCATGCTCGAATCAGTTTAGATATGACTTTTGTGGATTTTATTTCTTCCATAGAGCAAGATGTGTGATGCTGGAAAGTTTCCAGGATCCCATTATCAGTCGCTAGTTGCGAGAAGCGAGCGTTATGGGACTGCGTCATTTGATGCCTCGCGAGCGCTTGAATTTGGAGCGGCGTACTTTTCGGGAAGAGTCACCTTCGCGAATCTTGGAGCGAGTTCATTAAAATGTCTTGCAAGACCCGTAAAAGGGCCTAAAATCAGCGATCCGTGGCCCTCCAGCGACTTCATCGGCGTTGACGTCAATTACGGCAGCGTTGACGTCAACTACAGAACTCTTTTTACTGCGCCCTCAAAACCGGCATTTTTCATTTTTCTCTCACACACTTCGTTCCACCGTGATTCCGGGAACGCTAACTATTCATGCGCACGGAGCACTTTAATGCATACTCGTGCATGCTCCTTTCGGTGTGGGATCAATATTCCTATAATAGGCGGTAAGGTGGAGGTGAAGGTAGTTCGCTGAAGTTAAGCTTCATAAAATGTGCACTTTTTTCTTTTTACAAACTTCGACTACATTTACAAGTGAGGAGAAAGTCAGTTCACGGAAATTGGCGTCTTCTTTTTTTTTAGTCGAGTGAAAAATAAAACGCACAAGTATAGTATAACCAAGCAAAGAGTCGGCCCATCCCTTTGTTGTCTCATCTAGAACAAATAAAATTTATTTAAGGAATGATTGAAGTACTCCGAGGAAAGTTCCAACTATACACACCTTCGATATTACTACGTCTCGATGGCACTCCCATCAAACACTTTGTCTCAATTTGATTGACCTTTTTGTCTCTAGGCCCTCGGATGGTGAATATATCTTCCTTTTGCCATATTTTTGTCCCTTAAAAATTCATTTAAGTGCATAACCCCATTGTTCCGCATCTTTTGTGAGATTAAAAAAAATATCAATCATTCAACTCGGAAAAGAAACTGATTATTTGGGAAGCTTCCATTAGTATTTTAAAAGCGGAAGATCTAGTCCAATCATTTAAAAATATATATAGTCCGGGTACAACGTTATAATGGTATATAATTCGACCGTACATCCTATGTCGAGCATCAACTTTGTTATACAATCCTAATAGTTCAAATTAATATCGACTGCTTATGAACCGCAGTGAAAAACTGAAGCGAATATTAATGCTCTGCGTCAAATGATTACCACGCCACAATAATTAGCTGTTCGTCTTATGACAGCCTTCACCAACTTTCAGGGCATCGAGTCAGTTTCAATTGGGTGCTGCAACTAAGCACAATAGCGGTTTTTAAGTTATTGTGACCGTATTATAGCAATTATGCCATTTAGCAACTAAGCACAGACAAATTTTCAGTTCTAATTTATTAGCAATTCTGGCCCGAGATTCTCCTTTTGAATGGATGAATGTATTATAATTGTGATAGTTAAGTGATATGATGCACTTTTACCTCCTATAGTCAATTATTTATTTTTTAAATGAAATTGTATTATTTCCTCCTCTTGTGACTGTCCATGAAAGGCACAATTCGTAGGAAGAACGTAGGAACGGTAGGATTCGTAAAATGATTGCGGCAACGGCGACTGGTTGGGGTAAAAAAAGTTGTCGCAAAAAAAAATTTCTTCCTAACTTCTCGTCCATTTTGACGTCACAGGGAGTCCCGCTTCCCTCCTTCGGAGCCCTTGTCAGCCGAGTGGAAACTTGGCAATGACGGATTATTGACGGGTGAGTGGCAGAAAGCACTCGGTGATTAGGATTTCAAGGGTGGTGCGCAGGGGGTGTGGGAGCAGGTAGTCATTTCGGTGTAAGGGGTGAGGGGGAATCTCTGGCTTGTTATCGAATTCATGGCGAGGTTGGGATGGGTCGAAGGAAGGAACGGGCGTGGGAACGCCCAGGGCAGGGATGGCAATCGAAACGAAAGTCAAAATCAGTAAATTTTCAATAGTTTCATTGCTGGGAGCGAAATGTAGAAGCGAAACTAAATTGAGTGAAACCCGAGGAGCTAAACTCAGGATGAAACGAAATCGGAGTCGAAACTACTCCGGGTCGAAACTAAACAAATGCCCCGGAACGAAACCAAACACGAATAAAGTTTCACACCATGTGCTTCATCTTTGCACGGTTTAGTTTCGCACCACACGTGGGATGGTGATTATTGACTTAACTGACGCGTGTATTCACTTGTCTGTGCAGTGATCATGCTTAAGTTAAACTTCGTGCACTAAGGATGTGGAAGCATCGTTAATGTTGGAGGATCCAAAGTGACAAATGTCACAATAATTTTTCATTGCTTATTTTTAAAATCAGGGTGGCATAAATGCAGAATAATATAAAGCTAGGAACGTTAAGCTGTCTACTGCATCTTGGAAACTGAATTATTTTTCGTTAGAAAGTCAGTACACGCCAGCAAATAGGGAAAGAGCCAGCATACAAAACGAAATTTCAAATAATGTAAAAGACGAGGTGGAAAAATAAATAAATAACATTTTTCTGCTTATCTTAAACAAAAAATATATCTTTGCAAATTGAATTTCATTTATATGCATGGAAAAGTGACATTGAGAGGGCATACTTATTAGTTGGAGATACAAGAAAAAAACATTTTAAAGGGCAACAGTAATAATAAATCCCACACCTGGTCGGAATGGAATAAAAATATGAGGAAGTCACATAATTTTTCTTTATACATTTTATTATAATTATACTAGTCTCTTTTGCATTGACATATATGACTGTTTCGGACGTTCAAAGTTTATCAGTAATTACGTAACTTATAAAGTAATGTTTTGGGGCCTCAATTCCACTAGGGCCCCATCATTGACGACGCTTTCATCTATCTTGAAATTAGTGATCACTCTGACTTTGAAATTCTATCATCGGATTTAAACAACGTTCATGTGTGGAGCCAAGAGTGGGGACTCGAACTTAATCTGATCAAATGTACGGCGGTACATTTCTTGCGGAGGTCGTCCAACTATCCTCATGTATATGCTGTGGATGGTGTAAACATAAAGGCGACAGATGAAGTGAAGTATCTAGGAGTTACAATAACTTCTGACCTATCGTGGGGAACACATATAAGAAATATTTGTGGCAGAGCTCTGAAGAAGCTAGGATTCGTCAAGCGTATTGTGGGAAAACTTTCGGATGAAAAAGTACAAGAGAGGTGCTATTTTGCTCTCGTCCGGCCACACCTTGAATATGCAGCGAGCATATGGGATCCGGTGCAGAAAGACTTAATCCGGGAACTTAATAAACTACAAAGGAAAGCTGCGCTATAGTCTAAACCTGCTACGGGCGTACAGACAGCGTTACACAGATGTTAAACGAATTAGGCTGGGAACCGCTAGAGACTCGGAGGCTGCGCGCTAGGCTTAGATTGCTTGAACAATTGAGAATAGATATCTTTCAGAGCGACACGGAGAACATCATATTAGAACCCCACTATATTTCCAGGTCCGACAGAAACGATAAATTAAGAGAGATATTTTGCCGAACGGATAAGTATGGGAATTCGTTTTTCCCCCGAACAATAAGGGACTTCAATAAATGTTAGGCGTAATTTCACTATAGCGTTTCCTTTTTATATGTAAACGGCTGGTGTCGTAACACCCACCGCCACACGCCTATTGAGGCGGCTTGCGGGGTAGTATGTAGATGTAGATTACTTCCAAACTCTAAATAATTTTGTCCATATAGATATAACAAAGGACCCAATTTGGGGCCCTGAGACCTTTTTTATACATTCTATAGCACACCTTAGGATATACTAAAAATGTTGAAAATTTTCTGGTCAATCGGTGAAGTATTTCAAAACGAAGAGTTACGAACATTCTGACAGACACCCCTTTTTAGGTAGATAATTTTGCATAAACATCAGTAACAATTAGCAAGTAGCTAAACTTACAATTTTAATGAAAAAAGAAAAAAAACTTTCATATTCAATGTAACGTATTTCTGCTATAGACTGTGCAATATTCATAAGAGTCAACGTTAAAATCAATATTTTCAAGGATTTATTACACAGATTACTTCAAAAATCAGTTTTTTGTATCATTGTGTTTGATAAAAAGTACATTGAATAGTATATAGCAATTTTGAAATTTTAAATAATTTGACCTAAAGGCAGAAGCATCTTAACCGGGATCTTAATAACGAAAGCAGGAATAATTGAATTTGAGAAAGAATCGTTATTTAAAGTAGATCTTATATGGAATTTATAATTCCAAGAAATGAGAAGAAATTAATATTAATGATGTATATCAGCAATATTAGCTTCTTGGTGTATCTTGCTTTAATGAGAAAGGTACTAAAGTGTTTGCAGATAAAGCGGAAGATAAAATCATCCAGCATGGTCAAAATAAGTCCATTCCATGTTTATTTAAATTTCAACACAGTTTATTCCAAAAGCAATTGAAGGTTTCACGTTTATTGTCCTTAAATTCTGGACAACTGTTATTCTACAATGAATCATCTATCGTATTTTGGAAAACTCCTCACTGTAATCAGTTCTAATGTTTAATATTTAAAGTGAATTTTTGATGTTGAGGTTATTGGATTATACTAGGTACTGAAACGTTTCCTATTATTTTCTTTAAATTATTTTTCAGCCATAATAAAGTATTAGGTCTATTACATATATATTAAATGTCCGTTAAAATTTAACGGAGTCTTAAAAATGGAAATGTCTGTACCCTATTTCCTATTTAATTATTTAGGTGAGCCTTATAATCAGGTTTATATTACTTACCGGTCTAACGATTATCCTCTTTAGGTTTGTACCTAGTCTTATTTCTCTTGTTCATTCGTGAGCATAACACTCATGCAGAGTGCCTGCACCTAAAGGTTTGTGGTGACGTTGTGATACCCATTTTGACTACGACCTCTAGTTGCTGGCGTTCCTCACCCTCCAGCCTCCACGATGTGTTTCGAGGTTTCGAGAGCCTCCTAGAATTTATTCTAGAAGTCTCGGAGGCTAATATATAAAAAGGCGCCCTGCGTGGCGTTGAACCAGTTCGGACTCGGACTCGACCCGCGCGTCCAGGCGTACCTGCTGTAATTCGTTTATCAAATAAAAACAGGTGAAAAGAAGTGACTTGGTCTATCACCCTTCGCGATACCATCTATAGGTTATTCAGAACTAACGCCAAGAGACATTGATGCTCGTGTATATCGTGTATCACGCAAATGTTGGCAGTACTCTCGGCTAAATAATGCTGTTTACAATATTGGTTTAGCGAGCGCCAATAACAATGGATCTAGCAGTACATTCCCGCGCGTTTCATGCATAGTATTCAGTAATACTACGACGAAGATAGATTAATAGTAACTCTCAATGTTTTAACCTAATCTCATTTGCTACAATAACTTATAAATGGGTCGAAACTATTGTATCTTTTCCCCCTCCACTCTGCTTTTGAAGTTGAAACTAAACTACGTGGAAAGGAATTTCGGAAAGTTTCGTTTCGTTCCCGAGAGTAACGTTTCGTCCTGGTTCGAAACTAAACTCCCTAGTGTATATCATTTCGTACTGGGATGAAACGATACGTGGAACTCTTATTTTCATTTCACTCCGGGTCGAAACGAAAAATATTCGTTTCGTTTCGATTGCCATCCCTGGCCCAGGGTATTCTGCGACCGGCGCTAAAGATGAGAAAACAAGGAATGAATGAGCGGGACCCGTGGCCGGGCGGACGAAAAAGAGCGACTCGCACATCTGTGCATTATTGCATAAATATCGCCTACTATGTCCTCATGAGTCCTTGTGAGAAATTATTTCTTTTGAGGATATATAAAATGTGCCAATTCATTAAGGGAAATGGTTTGGTGTTCAATGAGAACCCATGTTTGGTTTGAACTCTTTTGCTTGATAGAATATCGTGACATTTTCTTACTTTCAATTAGTGAGAATTTTATTTTGAGTGCTAGTTAATGGAATTCAAGGGGGATTTGTTTAAAATAGACATGTGCGGATTAACACCGGGTCCAGCTTTCTCAGTGGGTTATGTTCCTATTTTATATTTTATTTCAATCCAAAATAGTGTATAAACGTAAGTACGAGCCGAATCAATTATGACGACCATATTTGAAAAAGAGACGAGTGTAGTTTTTCAGTTTAATACCTGGATTGAAATGGAATACATTTTCATCCAATGAATGGCTGTAATTTTGTTAAAATTTTTCCTCACCTTTTGAAGATATGAATGATACAAATGGTCTCCTAAAATCCTCATATGTTTACAGCGAGAGTTTAGTTTTTATTACTGAGGTCTCTGAACAACGCTTATTAGCTAAACCTTAATTAATTGAACTACAGCTCTCATTGTTTGATAAACATAAAGTTTTAATTTTTATCGAGTTTATCGCTGATGTAAAAGACTGATTTCTTCACTCCTAGGAATTCAGGTTTCTTGTAGTGTGGATGAAACATGTATGTGGATGTTATATGTGTGAATTGTGTTTTTGTCTTGGGTTTATTCGGAGAATGTCTGATGCACGTATAGTTCCATCCAGAAATGGTCGTTTCACCCGTGAATCTGAGTGCGCTCTCGCACGGTAGATTGAACAGCAGATGCCCATCAAGGCTCCGTTCCTTCCAATTTGAGTAATGTCCACATAAGGTGCCTCAATGAAACTTACACCTTCACGGTCACTTGTTTGGATTGCCCACCAATTCCTAAGTGTTGAGAAGATCTCCTCCGTGTTCCATGCCATTACAGTTGCAATTAAGTGCTAGTACTGCCGTAATATTGGAAATATTGGTTGGTTGGCTAGGTGGTTGCGGTTGGTGGGTGGGTTATCTTATCCGATCTCTAAAGGAATTATTCCGCGTCAAATAGTTATTATAAAAAGCTAAGGCATTTCTTTAAAAGTTAGTTCAAGAATTTATTTAAATCACGGTGTAATATGATATTTATTGTAAAATTAATGTGTGAAACTATTATTTTTCCTCATTAGGGGTATCATGTTATTCATAAAGTATCATATCATCACAACATATTAGTATATGACAACGATTTATACTACATATTTTTCTAGTGAAACGTGTTATAAGCAGACATCGCTATTTCTTCCTAGCTTAGCTTATGCAATTAAACTCGTGAAAATCTTTATTTAAGTCTTTGTTACCCTATGACCAATGGTCGATTTTTAAGCCATCATATTCATTTTCAAATATTTATTTCACTATGATGATCTCATTCTGATATCCATGAAGAGGATGAGTTACCTAGCCTTCAGTGTATTTCCTTCTATTGCTATCGGGAAAGGTGGTTTATAATTTCGATTGGAAGAAGTATTCGCACGATTCTCAAAGAGGCATGTGGTTTTTTTTCAGAATTTAATTTTGTAAGGCGAATGATTTACCAATGACATTGAGAAAATAATTAAATTCCTTCCATCATATTCTCTCATAGTTTCAGATGTTCGCAAAATGAAAGTTTGCGCGTTGGAGTAAGGTATTTTTCACTATGTGTAGCATGCAATTTGACCTTCTTCTTCAAATATCCCATCAGTTGAAACATTTACATTTAAGGATATTTTTACACTAGGGCTAGAAAACTCTTTATTGATCACGTACAATCAATCTGGTCCTTCATTCGCTGCCATGGTGATGTTAAAGCGTAAGATTTTAATTTTATTCAATGCGACGTCTGGGAGCCTAAAAATTGATCACGTCTTTGCTTTTCATGTCTTCATAAATTGTACTTCTCATAACGAGCGTTAAGTTCTCGACTCCTTTTAAAGTACTGAGATAAAATTATAGCATCGTCCTTTCGTTAAATACTTCACTGAATGTGCCCTACATAGCTTATCGATGCCTGTAAAAATGATATGATAACCAATTCTACAGAAACGGGAATTGAGTAAGTTATAAAAGGGGGGGAAGTATCAGGCGTGATATGGTGGAAGTCCAACATAATGAAGCACAGAAATGGCAATTATCTCGTGGAAAATCGCCATTTCTGTGATTCATCAAGTAAGGTATACTTGAAACTGTCTACCTTCTTACTATATATGAAGCTGTGTTTTTTTTAGTCAGCCACGTGTTTTTATCTATAGCTTTATGTCGTTCTAGATTTCAGTTTGGATGACACGGCGGCCAACGTGGAAGCAAAACTCGTAAGAGTTAAGAGTTGACTATCTCGAAAAACCTCTCAAATTAATTCATATCATGATCCGGAACGGGTGTTATACAATCCTAAAATATTTCCTGTGCTGGCAATCGATTTTGATTGAATCACTCTCTATGCGTCATAGATGGGAAAACCGCGATTTGACTATCTAAGATTGCACTGAAAAGAACCTATGAACCTTTTCAGAGGGAAAAGAACAAGGCACTATCCATTTTTGATTAATTTTATGAGTCATTTTTTTATCGCTAGAAACTTGTCATTGGTCCACGGAGTGAATTAGGGAAAACTGTAATCATCTTTCACTCAGTGGGATTCCTGAGATTGAATACCTTAAGAATGTCTCGTGGTTATTCTGACAGTTCGGGTTTGTTTTTACGCTAACGGAAAAATTAAAATCACTAAATGAGAGCAGAGGAGTATCAAAGTAGATAAGCCTAATTAATTCTAAGTAGCATTCAATTTTGTCGTCATAGCCTAATTGTTAATATCTCTTACCTTGATTAAACCTCTTGTAATGGCTATCTTACTCTACTCGAAAGAAATAAGCCATTCGTTTTATGAGTGCAACACTGCATAGACGTTGGTTTATTGATTTTGTCTAACATATTAAAGTATTTTTTAACCGTTTATCCTTTAATTTTAGTTCCTTCCCAATCGAACTATTAATAGTAATTGATTCGTTTGTATATTTCCTGAAACCGTCCATTATTTCTCTAACCTTTAATTTGAAATATTACTTTGAAACCAAAACAATGTCATCCTTAACTGCACAACAGTGCTCAGAATGAAAGACTTTAAAGATTAATCATTTGTTTTATGAAAAGTAAAATGTCAATTTAAGGATATAATTATAATTGTGGTTGTTCCTAAGCAATAACAAATGTCCCAAAGAATTTATCTCTTCACATTCCTATATTTTTAAGCGTATTATAGCAGTTTTTCACTGTAACGCCTTTTATAAGTATATGTTTATAAATTTTAGTAGGTCTTAAACAATGGAGTATTTATCGGAAATGTATTCCTTGCCATTATTATTTTAAAGTAATTCTCTTTTCCTGCCTATTTAGTTAAAATAATGTTTTGTTACGTAACAATAATTTCCTCATGAACCTGCCAACAGTACCTCTGTGACTTCATTTTTTTGCATGCGGAGGTTTTTTTCGCCTCCAGTGGGAGTGAAATTTCCTCGGCCACCGAATAATACAATTCTGTGGAACGGGTGTGCTGCAAAAGCACAGGCATGTAGTGCGATTCGTCCACCCGTCTCTTAATTGAATGCGCGTACTGCCGTGTCGGGGCGAGTTGCCCTCGAATGTTCCGCGTTCAACGCACTCGTGTTTTGCGGCCGAGTCATTTACAGCTTCGTGTATCTAGGACCTGGCTCCCTCCCATCCTTGCAATATCCACATGCTTTGCTTGGGTTATCCGCTCTCGTAGCCGTTTTATTTTGACCTAAATGCTTGTGGAATTTGGAATAGGTCTACAAACATTTTGATGAATAAGATTGGGTTCTGGAACCGGACAAGTTTTTCTGGAACTAGATTTCGTAGCTTATCTCTTCCAATTTTGTTGTGCCCACTAAATAGAATATTTTTGAGTATTTTCTCTGTTCCTAGCTGTGGTATTGGACATTTGGGATTATCTAGATTAATGATTGCTTGCCAACTTTTTCCCCACTTTTTTCCTTATAAATATGCGTTGAGGAAACTCCATAGCATTTCTATTTCCACTTTATTTTGTTAGCAATATTGAAAAGATACACAAAATATACTATACTAGATTGAAAATACATTAAAATATCGGTGCTACATACCTGAAGGTTAGTGGATTAGCATTAATCGATAAATGTGCGTTGAAATTGACATTTTTAAGAAAAACTCGATACAGCAAAGAAGTATACGTGTCTATAACAATAATATAGGTTTATATTGGCTGCTAACCTTTTCCTTCGGGATGCTGAAATTTCGAAATGTATTGGTTTTTGTGGTTAGGTCAAATGTTATGAACATTTTGAAACAGTTAAACATGAGCGGCGTGATCCGCTGCGCAGATATGCACAAATATGAAAAACTCATAGTGAAAAATTCCATTAGAGGGGAATGATTTTTTCATCGTGACTTACATAAATTTATGGTAGGGGCATTTGGGCACATTGTTATAAAACATTTTTGGTTGCAAATTTTATGTTGGCACGTAGTCCTGATAGCGCTGCAATACCGCGATTTAAAGACGACGTCCTCTAGCTAACTTCCGAATCAATGAAACTCCTTTAGCTTACAAATTTAACGAATCTTGTAGCAACGCTTAATTTAGTGCACCGGAACATAATTACTTCCGAATCAATGAAACTCCTTTAGCTTACAAATTTAACGAATCTTGTAGCAACGCTTAATTTAGTGCACCGGAACATAATTACTATCGCTGATGAATCAGTAAGAAGATCAGTTGTTCTGTGAAAATTAAATTAAAGGACCCGTCAGTAAAATTGATCCTAGCCCTCAACTCGGTACTTCTTTTATATATAAACCTATGTAGACGCATTGCCCTTCAGTATCTATCCGCGGTAGAACTATCTGCGGAGCGGAAAGTTATAGAATTCCACTGATTTTCCTGATGGAAAGTTTTAGAATTCCACTCCTTTGGACTGGTAAATTGATTCTCTAACGCATTCGAACGCTCATCCTTCTTAGTATGTACCGAATGGGCGAAGTGGACTATTCCTTTTAGTTCCTTTTGCGTAATAACTTCCTTGGTGGAGAGATTCTCGAGAGTGAGTCTCTCATAAAACCGTCTTAAGGTCTCCGTGGGATTCAAGGCTTTTTTTCTTTCCATTTAGCAAGTCAATGAAGAGCTGAGTGCATTTCTAAATCGCGACCTTCTTGAGGCTAGCAGTCTCCTTACGGCCACCTCGCCAGTGACGCCGTGTGATAACCATCGCATCACTTGCTCGCCATCATATACTTCCCGCTTCACGTTATTAGTCTTTCCTGGGCCGATTGGTTGCATAAAATACTGATGATAAAATACTAGTACCCACTTCCAGAAAACTCCCCACCTCTTCTGGTTGTGCTGACGCCTACATTTCTTGATTAAAAGGAGAGGCTTGGTGCCTTTACCCTTCCTTTCTTTGTCTGCCTATCACAATTTATCTGTATACCACGTGATAAATAAAACGGGGCTGATTTTACACGGGCAACCTGTAAGCAGCACTACTATTAGTAAAAACTTTCACTCGATTGGCGTGAGATTCTGATGGTGGCGGCTGTATATTCGACAACAGTAAAGAATTATTAGAATCTTCGTATCGCAAATTTGTATGTACGTTAAAATTTTAATTTTCTGTCTCCGTAATCTAGAAATGTTCCAGCCTTTATTTGAAAATAATGTCCTAATAAAAAATGTGTAAGTTGCGTGAATGATAAAGAATCGCCAATCAAAGTGCAGGGTTTTACAAATGCTTTGAAAACGCATGAGCGCACTCTTTTTGAATTACTTGAAAGACGGCGGGCCGCCAATTTACGTGCAAAAAATGGCCAGTGGTTCGTGTTGCAATCGATGCCAGGCCTACGACGACAAGCGCTCACATATGGGGACGTACTCTTTGAATACGTGCCATTAGTCCAAATCATGTGACGAATGCGATATTGGAACCGGACCCTGGGGACAATATCTTGCGATACTGACTCGCGATATATATCTAAGGAGCGCGTTCCTATATATGCAAATTTGTGGTCTCGGGTCTCACATCGGTTTACAATGTGAAACATTTGTAAGTAATTGCAGGCTGGCTCTCAGCCTGTCGTCTTGCACGAAGAGTTTTCAAAACCACTACAAATTGCATTTGAAAATGCACCTTAGTTGTGGCAGCAGTAAATCGTAATGTATTTGAAAAAATACTATGCGAAGAATGTATGAATTTTCAAATATAGTCCGTGTTGGGAGTTTCCCCATGTCATTATTTTACCCTGGTTCACTCGATGCCTGTTTGCCTCTGTGATTATTCAACGAGAATTGGTGCATGTTATTCTGTTTACTGAGCTGTTGACTGCTCAGAGACTCCCGTGTCCATATTACCCATGGCCTATTATTTCTTTGTTTTTCCCTGCACTCGCAGACTCTTACCTTCCATTCCTTTTACCTACACTCAAACTCAATTGCTGAAGATTGCGCGAGCACCTCTCCGTCGTGTAGGACTCGCAGCAGTCATTCCAAGACATTTTGCCGTGGCCACCGTCGTTGTATGCATTCCACGACGAGGCGAGTACCGCCCTCTCGGTTTCCCGGAATCCGCCTCCCGTCGTGCATTGCACGTTTGCCGTTGCAATAAAAAAGAATATCATAAGCGGGACGGGAAGGATAAACCTCTCTCTTAAAGGGAAAGTTTTTCGGGGTGAACTTTAAAGTTTCCTATTCCGTCGTCGTGCGAATATGCTCAGCGGAGTATTTAGGTCATGCGTGTATTTTAAATTGTCGGATGCAACTGGAAAATATTTGATGCACCCAAGTTTTTGGCTGTGAGTCCTATAACACCCCGACTTTTGTTTTGAATCTACTAAATTATATGAGCTTTAGCCGCAAGGAAATGCCATTCCGTTAGAGAAGTATGGGTGTCAAGAATGAGTCATACTATCTCCTGCAGGCTAGTATTGTTAGTGTTTTTGAAAGGAGTTAACAATGTTGGCATTATGCGCACATTTGGAAATAAAACTAAGTGCCGCCGCGGGGTCAGGGATTTAAATCTTGAGATAACCTTAGTAAATAAAAGAGCAATTTGAAATTATTTTTCCTCAACAACTCTGGTTTATCGATCATTAGTTTAAGCGAGGAGCCACAGCGCTGGAGGCAAAAAAAATCGGGGACTGAGATTCTACTAGAACGCCATTTACAGCGCAAAAAGTGACTCCTTTATTCTGTGTTATGAGTGATTCCTTTCTTTTCTGAGCCTATATTTCTGTATGCTTAACTTTTTGCCCACTCTCATGTACCTAAACATGATTTTGGGAACTATGCATTTAATGCATGCATGAAAATTTATTAAATTAGAAGCCAAATGAGGAAGGCATTGATATTTGGAGCACAGTGTTTTTTTATTTTGAGGAAACCATTACATATCAAACAGATTTCTCTCACGCTCTGTTAGGTAGGGATCGGGTCAAAGGTCGAGATATTAGAGGGATTCTTTCACCTCTCAAGGCTTTTCTTGTGCCTTCTTAATTCTCTCATCCTTATTTGTTTTTATTTTCTCATAATTTACTTCCCTTCCTTTCTAAGCCCTCCCGTCTTCTCTGGAAAGCTGATGGGCCCCTGCCTGCGACGGGAAATTCTTCTTGCCAATTAGTCTCCCTTTCGGTTCCTCTTCATTTCTTTTCTACAGTTAAGGAATCCCGCAGGTATTCCTTTTGTTGCATGATACCGAGCGGAAATCGAACATCGCCGAGCCTTTCCCATGCCCCTCGACCCTCTCTCGCTTCGTCCGAGCGTCGAGGAGAGAGTGGAAGGGTGAGCCGTGGCCGCTTTAATTGGAAACTGATTTGAAGGGGGGTGCGCGATCCGGCTTTCACTTTCTGAATCGCCCCTCGCCATTTGCCCTCTCGCACTCTCTTGGATTTACTTCACTTCGGAGTTCCCCAAATGATGTTGTTTGTTAGTTTCTCCCGTTTTTTCCTCGAGAAAATTGAGTTACAAGTTTGTTTTCGTGCTAAGCGTTCGTCATTGGGGGCCGGTGCTGTCGATTCTTCGGCTTATTACTTTTTGAAGTCTCCGCTTCGCTGTATATCGCGTTACTAGTTTCATCAGTCTAGCAATTATAAGTTTGTCTCTACACTTCTAATTGGAACACATTCGTGTATTTCATTGATACAAGCGTCTATTTCATATGATATTGTTGGCATCTGTTGATGAGGAAGTTGTCATTAAGAGTGTTACATGTAGTAGACATGAAGTAAAATTCCGGCTCAGAAAGTAGTTAAACTTATGCTCCGATGCTTGTTTCGGTGAATAACATGGCCTGTCTGTTTGCTATGAAATGAACACTGCTTACTTGTAACAGTGCCTGCCCTATCTGGACAATCCTTATAAGGTATATTGTAGAGAGTCGAATCACCAATTAAATCTATAAATTAAAAATTTCAACGATTTTTAATTTAAAAATGAAAATCATAGAAGCTAATGTCCTTAAACTATTGGTATTCATAGTATTCCACGGAACCCTGAAGTTCCACGCAAACTTACCCAGGGTTTCACGAAGTGTTGTTTATATTACCTTGTATCAGTGACTATTTGCACGTTTTACAAGAATATTGAAGTGAAAATATTTTTGTCGCTTGTAGGTACCCTACAATTTGTGTGAATATTTAATTTATTAAGAGGAAGGTTCCACATAATATTTTAACTAAATCTAAATGTTCCGTGAACCGAAAATGTTTGAAGTCTACTGCCCTTAAACTGACAATCTGATTTTATTAACCTGTAATCTTGTAGGTAGCTTTCTTATTTACTAATTAATATTGATGCTGTTTTTCAAGCAACCTTTTTCCACGTAAAATTAAAGCGGTTTACAATTTTCCGTCTCTTTCATAAACGAATGCACTGACCTGTGCGTCTCCTTCTCAGTGAATTTCATTCTTATTCCCGTCAAGCCACGGCGAGACCAAATACTTGAAGCGACTAAAGGAAACAAAACTAATTTATTTACGTTAGGGTTGCGTGCACTATAGTTGCATTTAGCGAAATTTTGTCAGGTTAAGGAAGAATTTTTTTCTTTCCTCGAACTGAAAATTTTATTTTCCGAGGTTCCCCTCCGACCGCTCTTGCTTTCTTCACCCCTTTTGCATCCAACCCAATTTGTGGATCCCTCCTTTACCACTCCGACCTCGGCACTCCCTCCTCTCCAACCCACCAGGGAGAAGTCCTCCACCCTACTCAAGCAAGTCTACACACATCCCGGCAACCATTCCTTTTTCACATCGACACACGCGTTCACACGCGCATAACACACAGGATTCCCTTCCTCGCCCTGCCTTGAAGAATTCCCCAACTCCCCATTCTGGCCGGATTCAATTATACGCTTCATTAGCCCGTTCTCTTCCTCCCCACTCCATTCCCACCCCCTCTATTTCTCTCTCCCTCTGCTTTCCCCTTCCCGCTTTTCTTGTATTCATCTCTTCTCCTTTGCGTGCTTGCTTCGACGTAGTTTCTCCCTCTACTTCTTCGTGCTGTTCGCCGCGCTGCAAGTTTTCCCATCACGTTCCTTGCACGCTCGGTCTATTCTCTCAGTTCCCACCTCTTGCGCCCTTAAATCGTGGATATCCTTCGAGTTTTACGGCATTTTATGGGCCGGGAATGAGTGATTCCTGCGCGACCGTTAATGGAAGGGGTTTAGATGGGAAGACGCACCATGGACCTTTCGAAGTTTCGAATCGTTTGAGTGAGCAAATATGAACCTCGGCTAATAATACCGTATATAGCTTCATCCTGTTTTCGTCTTTCAATCTTAAGTTATTATTGCTTCCGTGAGATGGGGAGCTACCCATGAAATGGGATACTTTCGCCATAAGGAGCTTTTGTTTCGTGCTGATGAGGCGGAACCTGATGCTCAATTTCACTTATCCGGTGTGCCGTCGACTCCAAATCTTCCTTTATAGCGACGTTTATGTCATAAAACTATTTTATTGTGAAGCATGTGAATCTCTGCGAGGAAAAGTTATCGCTGCGATCGTTTTTCCTTAATGCCGTAATTTACAATTGTTAGGATTTGAAAATCTGAGAGTAAAATCAAAGTCACGAACATTAACGTATTTATTTAACTTTCGAGTGAAAGAGAATGCAATAAAGAGTGTCACCATATGGTGATCGATGTAGAAATTACCTACTTTACCTTTGCATGCGAATCTTTACACTTTTTTTCTAGGAATTAGTGTGAAATACAACTAATTGAATTCTCCGTGTTAGAAAAACTGTCTAAACTGCTGTAAGTCCGTCCATGGCGTATTTTCAGTTGAAGTATAAAAGTTTTGAGCGAAAGATTTGAAAACGTTATTGTTTATTTAATCGAATGTATCAGCTTACGGCCTTGCTAATTACGGAGAAGTTGCTATGATACTATTATACATAATTTACTTGCTTATTCATTCAAAATTATGGAAGTTCTCAACTCGGTGTATCACTGTTTTAAGTGGGCTCTTCAACCGCTTCTTTCTTGTCAGCCTAAATTCTGGTGAGGTTCGATGTATTTGATTGCCCGATTTCAAATTGCCCGCTACATCTCTTGCAGAATAAATGGTTAATTAAATTAAAGTGCCGACGAAAAATGGGGTCATATATATCATGAAAGAGTTACGATGCCACTCCACAAATTTTATTTTGAGTAATTATATAATTATATAGTATATATTTATGTAATTATAACGATAAAGATACATTTTCTAAAAGTATTTTTTTTCAGTCACATTTCTATTACATATTCTTCAGCTGCAAACAGTTCTCTGACAAAAATAATCACAGAATATGACTTTTTATCATATTACCGGCTCATTCACTTCCTTTATTTCATCAAATAATTTCTTATCTGATGGTATTTATCCGTAGCCTTGCCTAGTAGGTACCGTGGCGCTTTGTTACCTTTGTTAAAAATAAATTTAATTGCTTACGAGGTATTAGTTTTAAACACCATATGGGAGAGAAAGGACAACGTCGTCAACTATTAGGATACATGATATTTCGTGAGTCACATTGGTTAAATTACAGACTAATTTTCTATTTTGACGACACTAATTTTATATAATGGAGAAGCTAAATTGCTCACATTTTCCATTGTAGGTTCATGCTTCTTCATAATTCTTACTAATCCGGTAAAAAAATGCTGGGCTAAGAAAAATCATGTTTGCCATTAGTATATTAATTTTAAAATTAAATGAAACTTTAGATTTTAAGTTACGTAATTTAAGTACCTTTGTCATGAAATGTTGGAAAAATACATCTTTTCGTAAAATCTCCCTTCGGAATATACAATCCAATGGCATCACACTATCGAGTATTTGCTAAAATTCTCTGAGCTCTGTTATTTTGGTTGCTTTGTCGCAGCGTGTACTCTAGACATATTGTAAATGCATTTTTTTTACATTCATAATTAATTTTAAAATGTTATAAGTTAATCCATCATAGTGTTTGAGTCATATTTTAAATTATTTTTTTATTTTGAGGTATAGTTTTTAAATTTAATTGGTGCGTAATAAGTATGCAACCAATACATAGTGATTTGACAGTTTATCCTCTAGTGTTAATCTGCTTAGTTGTAAACTGATAGCGCACCGCAGTGTTTAATCTACATACGAGCATTTTGACCCTGCAAAATATGAAATGCTCGTGTAAACTGAAGTGCAACCGCGGCAGACGGTCCATGACGAGGGTATGCGAGGGCCGAGACGTTGGATTGTCATTAGGGATACTTTATCCGCATTAGCCGAGGTGCCATCCTCTCGCTCGCTAGATTGATGAAATATTCATTGATGTCCCACATTGACTGAATTTTAATCTTCCAACTTTTCTATTTTTCAGTTCTAGTGTATTTTTTTCTCATTATACTCATTCAGCCGGTGGAAAAGCGATGTAGACTGCGATAGCCATGTTGACTTTCTTTCTGAGTCCTTAATAAAAGAAAGTCCGCTAAATCTTGCTTTATTCTCTTTTTTTTGCCATTATTACGGTAATCCAATTTTTCCTCGTAGGGTTTTTTTGCATGTCGGATTTCCTCATTAGCGTCACCCTCTCCTTGCGTTCCGTCAATCATATTACGGCTTGTCTTCACTCATTTTTTTTTAGTTACCCTTGGTATGAAGAATGCTCGACTTGATGGATCTCTACACTCCCGAGCTTATTAGTGTGGCTTTTTTAAACAAGACGAGCAAAGTTGGCTCTAACTTTGTTACACTTAATCTCTCGAATAATCAAATGTCAAATTTAAAGTTGAATTCCATATTATTTTAATGAAAAGTAAATTATACGCATTTGGCGGGTTATAATCAGTTATTGATCACTTAATGCTTCATGAAGATCGGCAAAATACATGTTGTGGTAAATTCTTCTGTTCTAAACTTATTTGATCCCTCAATTCACCTTTGAAAATGTTTTCCTACCTATTTTACTGCATATCTCTCATTTAGTAGGGAAAGTATGGAGCGATTCTGTTTTATTTTTTAAATTAGGTTTTTTTAATCCCTTCCAAGAGTCAAGACCTTACTTCACCATTTCAAATTGAATATCGGTTTTATTTTCATTCTCTCCTTCTCCCGCGGTTTAAAAACCATTAACTTTGATAATATAGCATCTTTATTATCGGACATATATAAATTGCTTGACGGTCTATAAACGCTTGTGATTATCCTCCAGGAAGTGAAGTATTTTTCGCAAAGTGTCTTCGTCTTCTTCAAAAGATTGGCTATGTTATTTTCTCAATTCTCATGGCTATAGGAATATAGGTTGGTTAATATTTCGCAACGGTCTGACTTCATATTTTAAATGGAAATGTTGAACTACATACCATATTACTGGGCCGATATTAGTATGGCCTTCGAGTTTGTTGGTTTATTGGTGGAAGATGAATAATTTGGCGGGTTGACATCCATGATGTTTCTTAATTAATTTTAATGTTTTAGAGAAAGATTTTTCTTGTGAAAAAAGAATATTCTTAGGACTTCTATGATCAATTATTCGTTTAATAGCACCATGGCTAGTATTGTGAGGGCGGTAAGTATGCTCCACTTTGACATTGACCATTAGGAGATTGGCCTATATCTGTTCTATATGAGTAGTCTCAAGTGTTAAATAATTCATATAAAAACGTTTCCTGGAAATTTGTTAATTGAAGGTATTTCATTTGTTCTCAGTATTCCATGCTTTGTTTAGTGGTTAAAAAAAGTATGTTCGCCTAATTGTTGAAACGTTATAATTTATTTTATGTTATTCAACTTATATTTATGTATCCTTATTTTTCTTGACTTTATTTTATCCTATATTTTCAACCATTGTACCGATAAATTAGTTAAAGGTGTAGCAAAACTTGGAGGCACTTGATCGTACAGAGAATGACGTCAGGGAGAGGAGAGTATACAAGAGAGGAAGAATGAAGATGTTAAGGTTATCTCTAAAGGTCTCCACCTGAGCCCCGCGGTACGTCTGCCCGCTCTTCAACGCTTAATTCGCCCTCTGGAACCTCACACTCTCCGCTGTGGAGTGCCACCAAGTTTTGCTATGCCTATACTGCCCTCAATCGAAGTATATACATCTACAATAATAACATTAAAACCGAAATTAATGCTTTAATACTTCACGGGAGCCATTATTGCCAAACAAACGTAATTTAACTGAGGCCGGCTGGTAATAGTGAGTAATGGCTGGATGAAGGATATTGTAAACATGATGTCAGTGCTTGCGGTCAGTTTCAAGCTGATTTAACGATTATCCTACTTAAATGACGCAGATTTATCCTTGAAATATATATTTTTGAACTAATCAAAATTATTTTATTTATACAACGTTCATGTTTTCTTTTTAAATTTTATTTTCCGTATATATCGAGTGCTTATTTAACATTCTCTTAACCCATTTTCTGCTTTAGGTTATGTGAGATTTTTTCATCATCAACTTTTCCACTTACTAGACCAAGCCATAAATTTGTCCTTGTCTTTAATTTGTCCATTTTTTATTCTAGGGCTTGCAATTAATAATGCATTTCCTGCCATCTTCACTGTATTATCTTTTCTATATCACCACATCAATTTTTCCTTGTCTACATAAAATTCCCGTTGCTACAGTTCCCACTGTCATTGCTTTCCTTTGACTACTGTACCTCCTTCTTATCCTGTAATCGAATGCAGCTCTAAAACATCACCTTCACTCTTTTTTCTCTCTTGGCTGTGCATCCTTGAAACTCTCTCTGTCTCACGAGAAGTCATCGCATCACTGCACTGAAATGAAATCCATGCTCTTAAGTTTGTGGGTCGTTTCACAAGCGCTTCTCTGCCATGCTCCAAACCCCAGCTCACTCTTTTATTTTTTCTTTTTCATTCCATTTAATTTTATTTTTTCTTTTTAATTCCATTTCATTTTATTTTTTCTTTTTCATTCCATTTCAGTCTCATGACCCGCTTTTTTCGCACTGGTGAAATTTCACTGCGTATACTTTTGTAAATGCCTTTCATTTTTTCAGCCTCACTATTATGTCTAGTTGTAAGTCATGCATTTGTGAGCACTTTTCACCAGCAAATCGTTATTGTTGCCTTCCATAGCATACTAATTCAAAATTTCGAGTTGCTGTGATGTAGTTTCAATCTTCATGACCTCATTTATCGCCTGAATTTTCACACTGCTCGGTCACACGCAGCCTAGTTCGTTGAACGTATTAAATTGACCATCGTAGTAATAGTCTAATCGTCATAAGTTGACCTTCAGACAGGAGAGGCAGCGCCTTACGTTGTTTATCAGTATTTTGCGCTTCATGCGATGATGATCGAGGTGAAGGTCGTCTATCTTGGAGGCTATTTAATCCATTATCTCTCATGTTAGTCCATGTAATTTTCTTTGTAGATCATATGTGGTACGAGGTTTTTTGCCGTGTTTTTCCCTAGTTACTTCCAAATTATGATTTTTAAACCCTTCGTTGATTATAAAAAGTCCTAAACAAGGAAAATACAATGGAAACAAGCATTTGATGCGAACGCTGAAAAATAAAGTTAGCTGAAGTTTGACGCATAGCGCCATCAGGAGAAAAGTACCACATGCATGGATAATATAAAAAGTGCAGTAAGATTATTAAGGTGGTTTTTGAAGGGTTAAATAGGGATTAAGGAAGGGTGAGTGGGAAACTATCATGGGTGACTATTTAAACATAATCTGAATTCTAATAGGGAGAGCTGATTAAATGAGGTGAACTACCGCCAGAGGAATCATAAAAATCGCTGGGAAACAATGGCCACGATAATCGTTCTGTTGAGATTTCGATATTTACATTTAGTTTTCCTTTTGTAAGAAAGGAATTCACAGCTTCCTAATCCATGTACCTAATCTTAGAAAATAAAGTCCGTAGTATGAAAATGCTAAATCTCCGAAAGGGAAACCGAGACTTAAAGTATCGTATTGCAAATAAAAGTCTAGTATAGAATTACGATCCCCGCCCATCTATGCTTTAGTAATAATCCCCAGGCTTTTCTGTGTTGATCGATAGACAACTGTTCTAAGAATGGCTTTTAATTTGGATACAAATAAAATGTGGGAGAGAAATGGGGTTACTCATAATTATTATTTAAATTATGTGAAATCCTCTAAATATTTTTGGTGAAACAGATATGTACTCAGTTAAAAATCTGTTAGAAATGTTTTTACGATGTATTACCGGTTTGTAATACTACTATTGTTAAATCAAACTTGTAGGCTTTCTACCTCAGTTTTCAAACTCCTGTTGTGCGGCATGGAATTTCTCTTCCTTTACTTTCACGAACAAGGGAACTAAATGATAGGAGGACAAATCACCCACACGTTGACTTCCATTAAATAATTTTCTAATACATACTACCACTATGGACTGCGGTTGTATGGTTTAACCTTCGCCAACGCCACCACCTGGTGAACTTCCTTGCGCTGTGCTCCAATTCTCACATTCGGAGCGGGATTTCGAGTGGGATTTGGTATTCTGGATGGAAAGCAAGCAATAAAAACCGGCAGCTTTTCCACATGTTTGTTTGTTGATGGGATTTCTGAGGAGCAAATACGCTCCTCTCCCTTCAAGGTTTTATTTTCGGGATTCACAATGATTGCTTTGTCTGGTAGGAATAATGCTTTCTCTCTCAATACTATTTGGTATTTTTAACGCTACTCTTACTATATTGATGAATATTCTTATTTGTCCGATTTTTTATATTACATTACCTTTTGTACGAATTTCGTTAATTTTACCTTTCCTAATATCATGTTTCAAGTTGATTTACTGAAGATGATGGTGACTATCTTTTATGAATAAACGTTATTAACGCTTCAACTAAAGATAAGCTAGCAGGCGATAGCATCTATTTCACCAGAAATAGATATCTCATCTGTATATCTTACTGGAGTTGATTTTTAAGGGTCAAGTTAGTTTTTTTGCACACAAACATTTTCCGTATTTGAATATTTTCAACTCAGTATTTTATAAAGCAATGCATACATATATATACATTGCTTGTGCTAGTGAAACAGATATCATAATTTTAAAAAGTATTTAAAAACAACTTTTCAAAAATATTTTCAACTTTCCTACTCGAACTCCTCGAGCATTTCGTTTGTCAATCAAACCCTAATTTAGTTCTTAATGAATTTGTATTTCACCACTTTAAATGGCAAAGAAGGTTTATTGCCTTATTACGTTATTTAGTTGAATTATGATTTACGATAACCTCTAAAATAGCTATATTTTTGAAAACGCTGACCGTATCGACGAATATGCGTTATTGTTTCAAGAAAATGTCTAAAATGTATTGCGGCGGTTGATGAGCGTAAATTAAATCAATGCCTATGTTATCTCTACCCATTTTAAAACTAAAGTTTCTCCTCTCTTTTCCTTTATTATATCGTCCATTTCAATATACAACTCCATCCAAATGAGTGTTCACTTTACAACTCTTACATTTTCTCTTTAAAAATGTCTACTCCCCTTGTTAAACCCTTTTCCCTGCACCAAGAACTAAATTCGTTCACGCCCCTCTCCGACTCCCGACACTTCTTCCCACCAGTCAAATGTCCCCGCATTCCTCCTACCCCACCTTTCATTTTCCGCCCTCCACATTCCCACATCATTCATTCCCGTGGATAATATCGCGCGCGCCAACAGCCGCATCCACGCCTCCGAGATTCCAGCCTAGCTAAGCCAAAAAATGTGTCGGAGGGAGGTTGCCGAGTTAGGGTGGGGGTTGGGCCCTGGGAACAAGGGGGTGGAATGAGGGTGTGGGTTGGGAAGGAACGTGGATATGCATGGGGTGGGGGTGAGGTGGGGGCGTTTCCCCATTTCCTCAAATCATCCCGTCTCCTCACACCCGAATATAAAACATTTCAAGCGGACTACCCTTTCTCGTTTCTTCCTTGCTTTTCCCTCTTTCCCTTTTCTTCGCCTTCTCTTGCGTACGTACCCCCTGAGGGTATTAAACCTCTCGTCGACTCCTGATGCGTGTGTTCTGGAATTGTTTGTGCGCATTATCAGTGTGTATTGCCTGTTTAGTCATCCATGTGATAAAGTAATGCACTCCTGCGTTTAGGTTGTCTTGAGAAAGATATTAATGAATATTGTCAATTGAGGGTGCCAAAATTAAACAAAGCTCATAGTGGAATACAATACTTGTATATTTAATATTTCCTTTCCATTCCACTTCTATTCCCTACTTTTCTAACCAAAGTAAGAGAGACCTGCCGTTAATTCTTTTTTCTGGGCATTTTTAGTACCTAATGGTATAGTATCTTCATACTTTATCTTAATCTTTCCTCCCTTTTATTTTTTAACATAATTATAGTTTGAAAAGGTTTTGTTGAGTTTCACCTGTTTGTCTGGGTCCAATCTTGTAGTCGAAATTTGACCTACTTCCCAACGACGTAATCTCTGAGATTTTGCCCGTAGACCTATTGCCGGTGGTAGTAAAGTTATCAATTTAGACGGAAATTAATTCATTAACTATGCGTTTTACGTTCGAGAGACGAACCTTCCATGACGGTGCCCTTCTTCTCCACAAAGGAGTCGTTCACCTTGAATTTGCTCTCGTACACGGACTGCTATATTCAAAGATCCGCTCCTTCGCTCAAACAGCGTAGCGTTAAGAATATTCCCGTAAGTTAATAAACAATATGCAATGTAAAGCGAAATACCTAGAATCGAGAAAGATTGAGTACTCGTAGGCATCAAAATGGAAAGTCAACCAAATATAACAAGCTGGACTGTACGAATAAGGATGTAGACTTGAACCAATAAGAATTATGGGATTTGGATGAATTAAAAATGCATATGTAATCTATAAAGTTAAAATTTTATTTTAAGTATTCGGCAACTAAAAAGTACATTATAATGCATTGTAGAAACATTTTTTACCGAAAAAGGTTTTATTGTTTACAAAAGGCTAAAAATTATTTTTTCCGGCTACCACACGGTTCAGAGTGCAACTAAAATTAAAACCTTTTGGCGTTACATTTGAACCCCACTGACGAAACTGAAATAGGAAAGGAAGAGATAATAATGATATAAAATTATCTCTATAGCTATATGATGTATGTAACATACATTAATTATAATACTTTACGCGACTTTTGAATTTGAAAGCTTACCTACTCTGTAAAGTCCCAGAACAAATTAACGTATACATATATGTGTATACAAATAAATTGTATATATTTGATTAAATATCATCATACATTTGATACATTTCTTATAGTGTATTATAGTGCATTATAAATATATCTCTTTACTTTAAAACATGCATATAAGAAATGTCCACAGCCACGCCATAATGAATGCTAAAATTAACACAATGTTGCAGTCAAAACTTCAGCCTACAGCTCTTATAATTCTATTGTAACATATTAATTGAACCTTAGTCTTTATATATATGTTTACACAAATCATAAATTTTATAAAGTTTAAATGTAGCGCCCAAAGATTTTTTTAGTTACGCGCACAACTGGGTTGTATCTGAAAAATTATTTATTACTGTTTCCTGCATTATATAGAACAATAAAACCTGTTTATTTTACTGTTTTTACTCTATATTATTTACTATTTTATATTATAAAGTCACTGTTCTTTTAGAGCAGTATTCTGTGTTGTCGTATTTTACTTTTCATACTGTTCTTATTTTGTGTGTGATCATCTGTCAAAATGAGGCTTTTTACCTCCTTTTTTCAACCCCTTGCTAATACGTTGTCCCTATTTTTTGCGCAGATGTTTAATTTGATTTGATTTTCGTCATAAAAATTTTAAATGGACTTATTGCGTCTTCATTATTTTTACCTTCTGCCGCGTTCCTTCCCTTCTAGATAGCTCGCGGCAGAATGTACCGTAACCCTCCGCAGGGCGCATAGAGTCCAGCATCTGAAATAACATTTATCTTACTCATCTAAGCTATACACTTCGAAAACAAATCTTCATTCTCTCCATTATAATCGCTCCAAAGTTAATGCTTCCAATGGCTTTCTAGTGTTTCGCCTCGTAGGAAGTTACGAGAACGTGATAGGTTCTCGACGGCGCGGCGTAGCAATTTTCGAAGGATTTCAGCTTAAAACAGAAGACGATGGAGGCGAAAAGATTGGATCAATTTTTTTATCACGTCCCTGGCAATATGAGATTTTCCCACCCTGAAGTGTGTTTGGATTGCTGAAAGGTCCCACATACTGTTGAAATAGATCTCACACTGTTGCAATAGATCTTGAGGAGAAGGTAAATCACTTGAAAATTTACGCCACGCCAGCGAAGGAAAGTCCAGAAGCTTATTCTTTCTACAGCTTGATGTATATTTCATTCTGCTACTAAGTCTTTAACTTAAAAATGCTATAAGCAATACACTGCTTAGATATGTTTTGGTCTTCTTCTACTGTTCCTCTCCTACTCGAGAATCTACTCCACAATGGTGGCTCCTTCATTTCACGATAATGTTAAAAGTACTTTGTTGTGCAACTTAGCGCATTCATCATTTGCACTCACACTATCTGCAATGTATGATGTAAAGTACTGCCAGTTAATGCTGTCGGTATGCATTCGGCTTCTCATCTCATAAATTTCTTCTATTTTCAGCCTTAACTTGGCAGTGGTTGTAAAATCCTTGTGCGGCGATCGCGAAGTTCGTTGGCTGGTGTACTACTCCTCTGAAAGCACCTGGGTTTAATCCTTTCCTCCGACGAACATCCTTCCATCAGTTCCTTCCGAACCCTATCCTAAATTCACCCACCTTTGTCCTTCCCTTGAATTCCTCCTCATTATTTATTCCTCCCGCAGTACTTTCCTCGAATGTCACTTTCCCTTTCTTTCGGCCTTATTTTGCTCTCTGCCCTTGTTCCTTGCCGACTTGCCACCTAACTCAGTTGTCTTGTCCACTGATGTTGAAAAATGCATACCGTTCGAAAGTTCTCCAACGTGCTTTGCTATGGTTTCTCCACAAAAAGCTTATGGACACCATGGTGTGGTTTTTCTTTTTGTATACTTTCCTTTAGAAATTTGTTCATGTTTTTACGGCATAATATGGTTGGTTACATTGCATATTTCTCGATTATTGATCGGAACTAACTGTTCGTTGGTATATTTCTTAGTTATACTTAAAGATACCTACCTTATTTACCCACGAGATGTTCAATTATCGTGTTGGAGTGTTCAATGTAATGTGACTTCTGCAAACATATTTCTATTAGAGCATGCTTAAAAGTTATTAAAAATTAAGGTTTATTTATATTCGGTTTTATAACAAATGTAATTTAGTTATAATGTTGCCGTTACTGTTTCTTCGGCTTTTAAAGGGAATAATCTATTATATTAAGTGTAAGGACCCACTGACACATGTTTTGATAAATCATTGTGCAAATAAGTTTTCCTTTATAGCTAATATTTTTTGTATTTAATCAAGGATCAAATCTCACATATTGCATGTATGTAGGCTTTACGGGTGGAGAATATGAATTTTCATGCATTTTTTTTTCAAATGCATTAGTTTGGGACCACAGTCGGTTGTTGAAATTGAACTGCCATCCTCATGGGCTTATTATTAAATTCATCTGTGGTGAATTTAATAATAGGTCCTATATTTAGTGAGAAAACCCTATTTTGCAAAGTGATTAAGATGTATAGAATTTTGATTGGTTATCTCTACAGTCCTCTTCAATTTATGAAATAACATGATAATATACGATGTCCAAGTTAGGCGACATTTACCGAATGAATATATGTGTTGCAGTTTTTCCATAAGGCTGTGTTTGTAGAAGAGGGTAGATCTACATCAATACTAAGGAATTGTCAGTAGAATGTGGTATATAACCGGCACTACAGATTTAAGATACCTCTGTAAATATTTCCCGTTTGTCATTCACATAACGTTATTTTGTTGGTGACTCACATTATCTCTGCTCTTTTCCTCTTTTAAACGTTACAAAACGTAGTGAGCTGCAGATTAATTGAAATAATGGGGGTATAATAGTTCCAAGAATCACTTCGGGTCAAAATTGAAAAGCAATAGACTTTATTTTAAATTGACTGCACGTGTTTCGGCTTTTTTACTTAACCATCTTCAGGTACAGACTGTACTTGAAGATGGTTAAGCAATGATGGTTAAGAAGATGGTAAGAAAGCAGAAACACATGTCGTAAAGTTAAAATAAAGTGGACTGTACCATATCGATTGCTTTTCATTTTTGATAATGCTGCTCCACCATATCTCGCCGGACACAATTGACTTCATTATATCTAGTGGTATCGCGTCTTTTACAATCTCATTGGAAACTGAAAACATTATGCTATCATTTATTTCAAATTTACAATCAATTTATATATTTTTTGGATGAAATAATTTTTATGTACGTGATCTTTGGATTTACCCATACTAAAATACTATGGTACATCTTAACTGCAAAAATGTTGCTTGTCACTGTCTTACGGCGACCCCTTCATTTACTGTCAGTGAGTGATACATTGAAAGAGCCATGGTCTTAGGGTCTTAAACTCCACATGTAGAAGGTTCTAGACTTTCTATACCTGGAGATACTTGAGTTAAACGCACTCACGATAAGAACCTTTTCCCGCTTCCACTTTCCCACCTCGTCGCTGCCTAGTCTATCTATTTCTTTTGATCCTACATTTTCTTGAGCAAATATACTTTCTTGCTGATTCATTCGCCCTCTCCCACCTATTTTTTTGCTTTTTCATTCCCATCGCCATCCAATGTTTATAAGTTCTCGGCCTTTTCTCTTCGCATTGTGGAACCTTTATCCGATGCCAATGTCCTGTGTCTTTCATCCCTTCTCTGAACTACCTTCATTATTTCCTATTTCTGTAGCTTACGCATCGAAGATTTCTTATTTAATTTTCATTTTTATATAGTGGGTAATTCTCCATGTGGTTGCTGTCATCATTTACTTTCGCATAAATTACTCTTATGCATAAGTAAAGCTACAATTGATTGCACTATGCTACCTTATATTACTCACCACTTCTGTCCATAAACTTTTTCTTCTTCGCTATAGGATGAGGCTCTAATCCTGTTCCGACTTCACTTTCACCATCTGGTCCTTGGTCTTCCGACACGTTGTCTTCGCAATACTTGTTCGTTCCATTTTGCTTTGTAGACTGCTATTTTATCAATCTCTTTATTTATTTACTTTAAAACAGTTAAATCCATATTATTATTTTCCAATTATTGCGCTTGTACGAATGACCCGCACGTCAATTTATACGCACGGGCGCTAATATACACGCCAAAGAGAGTAAAATTCGCCACAAAAATCATTTTCTCAAGTTAAATGATTTTTACATGACGTTTTTTACCCATTGGTGTATATATAATAATCATATTAACTTATATTCATCTCGCACTGGATATTTACTTTGCATTATTTTTCGATTTGATCTCGCATTTGTTCATAACAAGTTCTTAGGTCCCGTATCTTCTCCACGGAGAATTTCTGTCTCATTCTTCTAAATATTTTTATTTGTATATGTGTATCATTTGAAAGTATTCTAATTTATAAAATAGAGCAATATAAAAACCCATTGCTGGCATCCTGATGGATAGGCAATCCAGCAAACATTTGTGAAACTATATTGCATAACAGTTAGGATATTTTTAATGCTAAACAAAAATTATACCGTATATATGTTTCATCTGTTTTGCGTAATATAAATAAAACATGTTCATCACCAGTGTTGGTTGATTACTAAAAAAAATGTAATTGGGACCTTTTACAGTTTCTTCATGAATGGACTCCATTGCATTCCGTCGTCTACTCTCCTTTGCAAGCGTGCTCACTCTCCACCTCCCCTGCTACCTTCCACTCCTCAGCACTCGAGCAATTTGGCCGTTTCCTCTTTCTTCAGTGACGGGCGAGCCTTCGTCTCTTGCCGCCACGCCCATTCCAAGCGCTGTCTCGCTACCTGTCCGCACGCGGGAAACCACACCCAAAATACCGCCACAGTCACTTCCTCCTTACCTCTCTCCGCCCTTACAATCCCGCTTACATTCTTTCCACCTCCTCTCCCCCCCTGTCTTTGCTCCTCCGGCCGCTGCTCTCTGCTTACCTCCCGTACACATCCTTTGCCTTCTTGCCCCTTCAATACGTTCATTCCAGTGCTCACTCTTTTTTTCACTCAAACAAACGAGCGTGTTGATTCGTGCAGTAAGAAATTTGTTCTCCTTTCGGATTCATTTTATGCTTACAAGTTATAAATATAATTCTCTTTAGTTTTCTAGCCAAACTTGGTATCTTTTCTTGGCTGGGCCTTTTTTCCATCATTTTATAGCAAATTAAATACTATGTAACTTTTAATTCGGTAGGCATCTTTAATTGAATACATTTTGTTAAATCAGCTCCCACAGCTTCAACGTATTTGCGTCATTCGTAATTTGAGTATACTTTGCAGGAGCGAGTTATTACTTTTCTTGCTGTAGAACGAAAAAAAGGGTATTTAGGACTGAGTTTACGGGAAAAGGTGGCAAGGCTAGGGAACAAATTTTTTTCCGTTGAAACGGTATTTCTGTTTTCATTTGGAATTTGCTGGAATTCTATTTGGTAGTTAATAGTAATTTAAGCTGCTCTATGCAATACATCGTTTACAAGTTATGTGTACACTTTATTGAATGATTGCAAGATATGCAACGGTGTGTTGGCCTTGAAATGCTTTATGTGATTTGTAAGGAATGTTGGTAACGAGCCTGGAAACCAGAAAGTCACAGGTTTAATTTCGCCTCGGGAACGAATGTTGTCTATTTTATAGGGTTTGAGTCGTAGATTTGACTGTGCGATGAAATATAGTAGCTCTAGAATTCAAAAATCCGATTTTAATGGTTGGAATTTGCCCCTGAATTCGGTAATTAATTCAAGGACTTTAAATTCCATCTGGATAACGTAATTCAGTGTCGTTATGGTGAATGCTAAGATTTCATTCTCATCCGAAACGGCCAGAACCCATTGTTCATACCTTTTCAATAACATTTACCTCCTCATCTTCTTAAGTCCACTCCAAAAATAATTCTCTTTCTATTCATAAATTTGAACATTTACAGGAAGAGCAGCGAATATTTTCTCAAAGTATTCGAATGAATAAGTAATGAAAGTGCTCTCAATCCTGAGGAACAATTCTTGATATCCGTCTTGGCATTTATGGAAGGGTGTTTTGAGGAGATAAGAAAAATTCAGATGTTTTCCTCCCCTGATTTGTTATGAAGAGTTATTTTACTTCCCCGTTATCCGTTTGGACCGCGTCCAAAATCGCTATTTCCTGAGAGTAAACACCGCTGACCTTTAAGAAGGGCCGGGTGGTTGTAGAGCACTGAAACGTAGTCGTGTTTGTTAAAATATTCCGCTTTGCACTTGAGTGTCGAATGAAGGGAAAAAAAATCTCATCTCTCGAGGCGTCTCTTTGTTTTGGCAACTTCCACCAACCTTTCGAGGAGGGACTTCTTCCCTTATGTTTTAAAACGGCAGCACCCAAGATACCTACCTTACGTTTCTTTCTTCTTTTGAGAGTTTCTCAGTACCGTCTTCTCTCACTTCCCTCCACTCTTCTTCAAACACTCCTTTCTTCATCCTACCCTGCATCTTAAACTTCGAGTTTCGACCACCTTAGCATATCTCTCTTGAACGCGCGCTATCTTCTCCATGCCACTAAAAATTCTAAACCTGTGAACGAATGGGAAAAAAAGTGACGCTACAAACTTGGTCGAGTGTTTCGTCCTCCCACGAAGGCGTGGGGCATGAGTGAGGGTTGGAGGGGAAATTTTCGTGGGAGGTTGGCGTTGTGTGTGGACAAGGGCTCCTTGGAGTGAGTATATTAGCTTTTGAGAGGGATGGAGGGTGGAGGGACAGGTAAGGGTTGTGTCGGCTGCTGCCAGGGGAGCCTTGGTGGCCGGATAGACGAGGAGCGAGCGGATGAGGCCGAGATACAAAAGGTGAAAGGCTCCCGCTAGTGGGAACTACTGCGGAGGTCCTTGTGAATGGGCGAATAAATAATCTAGAAATATTTTATTTCCTTCAGGGCGTGGCCCGTATTGGGCCCTCGGAACTCAACAAGCTACAAAGATACTCTTCCTCGAAATTACAGTTGATAGGCGAAAATGCTGAGGCGTTATTCTATGAGTGTTGAATGGAATTCCATGAAATACAGTTTTCCATCCTAGGCGGAATATGACGAAGGCGAGAACCGAGTGGGGATTAATATAGTTTCGAGGAATTATGACTTCCGACTCGCCTCTGCGGAATACATTTTTTTCCCTGGAATAAAGAAATCTTAGCAGTGGCTGAGTTAAGAATTATGATGCTCCTACAGCTGAGACCATTTCTCACCGAATACATCCTGATTTGCACCCTTTAGGAAAACATTGTTATTCTCTTCTAGACGCTGAACTATTTCCTGAAATTTATTGTAGATTGGAAGCTTTTTTTTTTTGCAAAAAATGCGTTGTATCATCCAACAATGTTTTTTTAGCTTAGTATTTCGTATACGTGGCGTAAAAGCAGACCTGAAATGGACCAAAATCTTCCTGCTTGTACTCTTCTTGATGACACAATTTCTTATATTAGACGTTAGCATGGAGAAATCTTGTTTTCAGGCAAATAATATTCGTCGGTCCATCAAATTATAAGTATGAAGTGTTAAATAGAGAAACCTGACCTCTTCAGTATTGTGCTCTCAATAATTCATCTGGGTATGCGATAAGGTAGCGAGTAGGTAGACTTAATGTAGAATTTTGGACGTTTTTGAAGTAGTTGATAATAGTGGGAAAAAAGCTGGAAGCTGAGGAAATTTACAAAATTGCGTTATATGATCAAATAAAAAATAAACAAACTTATAGGGGCCTTTCTTTAATATATAAATTTGTTTAATATATAAATATATAAAAAATTTTTACTTTTGTATCTCAAAATCCCTGTTCGTCTTTTCATAGGATATAAATGCAGGTAACTTTGATCGTGCAGGAAGTTTGTATTTTTTATTTGAACTGAATGTGCCTAGCTGCATTATTTTTGTATTCTGTGACCTTTAGTTATCTGTATTTATATTTGTTAACTTCTTTTGTTATCTAAATAAGTTGCTAAATATAGAAAGTGAATAACGGTTCCTTGTATTTAAGGGGCTAATGGTTTGATTTATTGCTATTAGGTTACTCTAGCAAACGAAATATTTCATCTCTCGTCCGTAAGATAAGAATCAGTTTCATAACAAATTACTGCATTTCAAAGTGAATATATTTAACATATCTGGAAGAACTGCATCTCTTCTATGGTAGAACATGATTTTTTCACCATTTATTTCTCAAGGAAACATTCTTTTATCCTAATTGGAAATATCTTGAGGTTAACAGCTAAGTAGCAATTGTAAAGATTCAAACTTTTATTGTGCAGTATAAATATTTTTCCTATTGATTATAATTAATCTATAAACTAAGGCGCTCCTATGAGAAAAGTGTGTTTTTTATGCTCTCTTGAAAATTAAAACTTGGTCGTTTCCACCGATAATGAATGGCTGTCGACTCCTGGAAATTAAGCTCCCCAGGGTTCCCTCACGGCCCGTCATCCATCTCCGTTTCGGGCGCACTACGACACACTGTATTTCCGCGGGGGCTTCCGGTTAATTGTCCAAAGACGAGGGGGGTCCAGCCGCGCGGAAGGGCGGGGAACGGAGGTGTGGCCTCGGAAAATGGGAGTTTGTGCGGTTTCGTCCCACTGGACGCTCAATCGTCGACACGCGGGAGATGGTGACAATGACGCTGGCGGCGCGGCGGTGCGGTGGCTCCCGCGGGAGTTCTCCCGCCCCCGAGGAAGTGATGACGCGTTAAGGGGTGGGACGAACATATTACGGTCTCCTTATGCGGGGACATTTTCCGGCAACGGCCTCTCGAGATGGCTATGTGGTCAGGTCATCACTGAATCATTTATCTTCTCTATCTTGATTCAAACCGCATGGTTTTATAATGCCTGGTCAAGGATTTCCGTGTTATGTGAATCTTCGAGGATACGTTATGCTTACGCTAACGCCCCAGTCAACTAACTGATTGTGATGGCATTAATCTCACCCGGAAAGAAGATAGCTGACGCGTTAACTTATCATCGTAGTTGGATAATATCAAAAATTGCCATATACTACGGAACTGAGCATTAAGTTGGCGTGGTCCTTTCAGGAAATATGCATTGAAATGTTCCAGTGTAACTTAAATGACGAAATAATTTCGTTGGAAAACTTCTCAAGAAAATATTTCCTTGTAAGGGTTTGTAAATTAGATTAATATTATTTAGGACTCATGAACCACAAATGAAGTTATAACTCAATACTTTGCCTTTGTAGAAGGCCGTCATTGTTAATGCTGAAAGGTAACATTATGACTTTTACCATTAAAGTCATTGGTACTACACTTTCGGTCGCTCACCCATCATCAGGTACGTCATAAGGTCACAAAGTTTACCTTACCTTTTATAATTTAGAGGGTAAGATTAAAACTCTCAGGAAGTAGAAACGTCAAACTAAACAATGCATTGCGGGCAGATATTAACTGTGGATAGGGTATAGTATTTTTCGGAAAACTTGTCTCAGTGGACATAAAATCGTTGTTGATCATTACATTTTGAGAGGGTGAGAATGTTTGAGTAAAAATCGTAATGCCTTTTAAAATAGATTATAAACACGCAATTAAAAAGGGATGATCGAAGAACTCTATTTAAATGCACATGACCTATCTCTGTCATGTAGATTTATTCTAAAAAAATGTATGGGTATCAGTTTTTATTCTCACAACTACGTACGTTTACTCTCATTTCAATAAAACAGTTAAAATATTTATTCAGTTAATCTTAATTTTATTGCAATATTTTAAGCATTTTCTATCTGCATCATTACGGTGCGTTGTCTGAGCGTCTTACGTTATGCTATTCTTAAAAATTGAGGTTTATATTTTTCATTCATTGCAACAGTTTATCTCCAAGAAATTTCTATTTCTTCCCGTATTCCTTTTTTGAAATTCATTCAATGCGTTCATCTTCGGGTTTAATGCAGAAAAATTTGCTTGGATTACATATTTTTCCTTGGAAAGAATATTCGTTTTAGAAACCTTAGACATGGGTCCGAGTTCCACACTTAAAGGGCACTGAGGTAAATCCCGAATACCCACCAGAAGTGCCTATTACTAGAAATAAATCTCAGATGTTCTTTCAAAGTACTCAAAATTGGTATCAAGATTAACTGGGTTTTAGAAGAAGAGGTCTCGTTTTACGACTCGTAAACAGAGAGAGAGAGAAATCGAGAAAAAAATTAGAGATAAGGATGGTTCAGGGTTTCTTGCACAGCAGCAGCCGCATCGTCTCCTTCTATCCCATCAATTACAATTTAAAGCGACGTCATCAAGTTTCTGACGTATCACCCCTCAGCGCCGGCTTAACTTCGGCTTGGACTAGTCCACAAAAATCAGAATTCTAGTGGGAGTCGGAATTTAGTTGAAGCAGTCGCGGGTCACGTGCAACTCTAGCTGGATAGAGGCCTGGCTCCGAATGCGTCCGGGATCGCTACATCCTGCCTCTCGCATTAAATGCGCAACCGGTTTTATTTCCTCGAGACTCTAAACCAGGAGCGCCTACAATCTCCCGGCTCTCCCACATTTCCTCACGCTTGCTCGTCTCTCAGTGACTTCAGCGTCAAGCGCAATGTATCTTTGATGAGAGTGCGTCGCTGAGTTAACATTTTCAAGAACAAATCTCTCATGGAAAACTAAGCCCTCGAGCGGTACCGAGGTGGGATTCAGTGATAAGATATTTATATCTGATTACTTCCCTCAGGATTTAACCAACGGACAAATTTGCCGTTAAAATTTGCCCCTATCTCCCAGCTGCGTTGGAGGATAAAGAATAACCCGGCTGTTCTGGGGTCACTCAGAAGCTTTGTCCGCCATATTGCTTTTTTCCGTGCGGTCAGAATGATACTGGTATCCTTTTATGCTGGCGGTCGATCTACCGCTCAAAATTCTAAATTTTAATCGTTATGTAAATTTATCGTATATATTTGTGAGAATTGTATCCAACTGCGGTTGGAAGTCAAATTCAGGATCAATTTTTACTGATTTTCCTTTGACATTGTTGAACTTCCTTCCGCCTGATACGAATAAGCACGCGAATTCGACCTAAAAAATCATTGAATATTTTAGAAAGTTTATCTAGTTTTCAGTAATTAGATATTTCTAAAAATTTTTTCTTAGTAAGTGAATCACTTACCATAAATGGTTACAGCATAGTGAAGAAAACCATTAATGCCTTATTTCAAAGGTTTTAGGTTCATAACAGGAAGGAATTTTTCAATAGAGTTGATGTAATTTCAATGAATGCCAGCGGTATATTTTGCTAAATTTTCTCAAAATTTGGGAATTATTATGTTGTCACTGCTCTGAATATAAATAATTAATGATTTCCAGGCCCTACACCCATAAGCTTACTACATTTGAAAAAGCAACATTGCACTGCTAAATCAGACACGTCAAACATTACGCCAATTGATTCATTAACTGTCACGCATATTGCTGCTTTCTTTTCTATGCTTAATTTGGCTTGAAAATTGAAATATAATCATGCAAATATGCACATCATTTCTCATAACATGCTTTCTTTCGCTTTACAATTAATTACTTACTGTTTATTTCAGGGAATTATTCTGAGCCAGCTTCATAGTATCGATAAGGCATATAAATTTACATGTCCAAAAAACAAAGAGGATGAATCTTTTCAACCGATAGATATCCCTTTGTCCTTCAAACTGTAGGTATTTTCTTCTACATTGGACAAAGAAACACGTATTTTAAATGCATATGTTTACTTCCTCACTGTAGATTTCTATTACATTTGGCTGTTGTTTCGTCGTGCTCCTTTTTGGGGCTGCGTAAATATCGTGAGTGGAAAGACGTGGATAATTTGTTTGTCAAACGTCACGATGTATAATACTCTCCATTATTTCCCGATATTGTTTTTTTATTATTTTTTAGCATGATAACTGGTGCATTGTAAAGGACTACCGTGGAAAAGTATGCGGAGTTTTTTCTTGTGATCTTCAGTAAATCACGAGTGCAACATATTTTCACGCGAGGTGAAACGTTCGGGTTTTTTTTATTACCTCGCGCGCGCAGGGAAGCGAGTTGCGTCCCACCCGAGAAAAAATCGCCTTTCCGCCCCCGGACTCCCCGGGGCAGCCGTGCACCACTAAATTCGACGAGCACTTGTTCACTCCCTCCCACTCCTGCCTCAGTCAAACACCGCATGCCCGGCGGCCACTTCCCAGCACGCCCCCTCAATGGCCGATATTTATCCGGACGCCTCCTTCTTTCCACCACCTTTCTCTCTATCTTCGTCTACATACGAGTGCCACAGGGGCGTGTGACAAGGGGTGTTTAGTCACCAGCCATGGAAAAGGAAGGGAGAATAAAAAGGATTTGGAAGATGGAAAAGACGAGGAAAGAAATGAGTGTTGCCGGGGTATTGCTCTGTTTTTCTAGTAGGCACTAATGGTGCGTAGGAAGTAGGAATTTTTATTAAATCAGTTCGGCAGTGTATCTCTCTTATTTTGTCATTCTTGTCTGTTCCAAATATGTTGTGCAAGGCCAAAATAATATCCACCGTCCCACCCTGAAACTGACGTCACCTATATTTTCAAGTGATTTAAGCCTATCGTGTAGCATCCAAGTCTCTAGCGGCTTCCAACCTCGTTATCTGCGTAAAACCTCGCAAGTTGCCGTAATGATGCCAGTCATATCAGTAATACAGAGTAAGGGAATAAGATTAAGGAACTTGGGAAAGGTAAGGGATGATTAGTGACTGGTTTGGGTAGAATCAGCCTCTTGATCTGCTCTTGCTTGCAATCGTAAATGGTGCACAAGTAGAAAGAATTCCGGAACGTATATATTCTAGTGTCTATTTATTGTTTTTTACTGTTTTCTGTTCTACATAGTATGTAATGCAGGGGTAAGGCGATATTCACTGTACAGATCTGAAACTTCTAAGATCTAAATTAAACTCCTCCAATTCTAGTAATCGTACCTGATCCCTCAGGATAGGATACCAGTCAGCCACTTATACACCCCACTTACCCGATCACGGTTTATACAACATCCATAGCATTAAATTGAGCACATTTTGGTAACACCCCATAATCTCACCCCATACCAGTCATCCTTGAGGTGGTTTGCGGGATACTATATAGATTCCCTGTGGCTCCCACCGAACTCTACCCCTAAATCACCACTACCCCTGTAAAACTCACCCCTTTAACCCTCTACCCCGAGTAGTACGTTGTTTTTATTTATATCGACCACCTTAATTTTCTCCTCAACCCTTTTTACAGCCCCCTTCATCTGCTTTCTATATTCAGGAACCTCCTCTCTGGCGTCTCGTTCTCTTTTGTGTGCTTTGGGGGTCAGCTCCCCCACCCTTTCACTCCGTTATTCACTTCTTGCCCTCTTTCTCCCCCTGCTCTTCTCTCTCTCTGTTTCTCTCTCCCACTCCTTTCTTGACCCGGTTTTTCGCTGACCTCGTTTTTCCACACCTTCCCCGGCCCAATCCTGCTCTCTTGATCCAACAACACGCTCTTACCCCCGCCCTGCAACTAGTCCAATCGAGGAGCACCGTTTTCATCATGCCACCTTCGCGCCTACCATTGCCCTGCTCACTTCGGGTCATTCATTTGACTCAATCCTCGGAATTCCCCCTCTTCTCTTCCGGTATGCTCGTTACACATTCTCGCCTTATCTCCACATCTTCCAATGTTTTAACCCGCATATTCTTTCCCATGTCTTATCGTTGGCAAATTATATTCCCTCTGGTTTGTTCCATGTTAGATATGTAACTTAGTATGCTTGAGAACTACTCATTTATTTCTAAATCTTCGAGAAAATTAGTGTTGGAACTAATTACAAAAGGGTGGTAGGCACGGTTATTCGTCGATACGTCTTGTTGTCATGTTAACAGGTCGCATAAGAAACGGAATATTCCCGGTTTATCGGTTATTTTGTGAGGCGACTGACGATTGCACTGGCCCCTGAGACGAGGCGTTTTGTTGGTGTTTTATCGACCCATAACACAGCTTCGTTCATTTTTTCATATGCAGGTATCATTCAAGTTGAAGTCATTTGTTCCGCTTTTCTTTGTTGGTTGGTTATTCAGGGAGGCGATCGAATACTGAGGCTTTTTATGCTATTAACGATAGGTGGTTATGTTGGTAAGGGGAGGATTTATTCGGGGATGGAAGAAAGGTTAAGTGAAATCTGGTGCCGGCACTAATCTGCTATTAACGAAAGCCACATAAAAATGAGGTTCGTACCATATCCTTTGCAATTGACCGAGTACTACACTGCAATTGCCTTCTTAATAACCCCAATCGGGAATGGGAATAACACTGAAATATCTCCCTTACTGCTGGAATCCGACGCCCGAGCCCTTTGGATGGGAAGTCATTACTGTAGCCATTACATCCGATCCAAGATCCTATTTTTTTGTTATTAACTAATCAATAGAAGTCCGGCTCGTGATATATGGTTAGTAGAATTTTAATCTCACGTCCAAGTACTGCACTTCGGGTTGCCTCCACCAAGCACCCAAGTATATGGATGGAGATGCCGCTTTAAAATTTCCGCCATCGCCTGGATTCGAACTTTGGCCCTCTAAGTAGGAATCCCGACTGATGCCACCAAACCTATCCGATTTTTCACTTTTTTCATCCTCTCCTTCTTCGGTATTACATTCTCTCTCTTTGCTCGTTCTCCAATCTCTCTTTGGCTATCTGGAGGCACATAACCCTTGGGATCTCCATGGGCCCCCCCTTGGGAATCGAACTCGCGCCTTAGGAATAGGAGGCCAGAACTCTATCTACCAAGCCAGCCCAATCCGCCCATGTTTTCCCTTCCCCTCTTCGTACATACGTTTGCCTCACCTTTTTCGTCCTCGAAGTTCTCCTGGGCAACCTGGAATTATTTACCCTTCGGGGTACGCCAGGGGCCGTCGCTTCTCCCCTTTCTTCCGCCCCAAGTCGTTTCCTTACTTTTTTCTCACGCTCAAGCTGTTCTGCCTCCGGTGTTCAACGGGGGTGGATAGGGGTTCTCCTCAGGAGGTGTCCGCTTCCGTCGTTGCGGAGGCGTTGCTTGGCTCGTTCTCGTCATTGTTGTCACCTCTGTATCTTTTTATGCCGTGGCGTCCCAGTTTTTACTTCATCGAAATGACCGGAGTTCATTGTTGGTCGTTTTCTCAGGGGAGGTGACTTTGTATCTCATGAGTAACATCAAATGTTTGACTCTATGATGGCTGCTTACGGATTTAAAAAAGATATTTTCGTTTAATATATTTGATACGAGCAATGCATCTTCACCGTTATCTCAGTTTTTTTAAAGCCTGCATATTGACATTTTGTTACAATTGGTCAGAATTGGTCACAATTATCTAATTGTTTGGATTTTGCATAGTATATATCCAGTTCTGTAGTTTACCTTTGCTCATGGGATTATGCCTAATTTTGTGTTGAAATGATTTTACCTTATTTTATTATGCGATAATTTTCATGCACCCAATTCCATTTTACTTTATTTCATGTATCATACTTCTCATGTGTCAAATTAACATATATGAATGTGTTCCTTGTTATTTGTCTGTTGTTATTAGTTATTATAATTGTGGGACCATTTTAGGATTGAATAATAACTATTTAACATGCCTTACCACACCTTGAAGATTCACAAGGCATCGTGCAAATGTGAAACATGAATTTAATTAGTTTTGTTGTACAGATCCGTACGTCATGGATTTCATGATGAATTACAGAGAAATTGATTGCTATTCCTTATCTCTTTGGGTACTTGCTTAGTTCTTATTACACTCCCAACACAACACAGTTTGTTGAATACCGTGATACGTTACCTCTTGCGTGATTGAGAATTGTACATTTGTTTCTGGATTACCTATGCAGATGGAATGATTAATGTAAGCAGTAATATATTATAATAAACTTATCGAAGGTAAGGGGTTGTCCTTTTTGAAAGAAAGGGATTATATCATCAGAGCCACGTAAAATGTACAACTCTGTTTGAATTCCGTTCAAATCCCATTTTATCTCAATAGACGGAAGTTGGTGACACGCGACTGTGGCGTCACCCCTTTCAAAACACTTGCAAAACTCAACCTTTGCCCTTTGAGATGATGGAGTTGATAAAAACTCAAAGCATTTCCCCGACAAACCTTTTGCATTGTTAAAGTGAAAAACCCATCCTCTCGAAAATTCAAGAATAAAACACGAGCGGTGTCCATTTGACCCTTTTTCACCTTTGATGTTTCCTTTTTTGACGTCATCTGTCCATGGTCACATGGCTGTCGAAATATACCGTCTATCACATTGGCATTTTTATGTTATTTCCGTAATTTAATCATTTAAATGCCAGGAGTTTCGGTGTAAGAATCTAAAAATCAATCCAAAGCTCCTTCTTTATACGCATCATCATCAATATAATCGATATTTTTTCTGCAGTTCGCTTCCTTGTTTGCAAAAGTAAAGAGAAAATTATACATTTTCCTCCATATTTCAGAAAATACTATTTTGCTATGTAATATTCAAATTTATGCATATAGCCTAATGGATTAGGAAGATTCATAAATAAAAACAGTTTTCTGACTAATATCTTTAATTGTTTGATAGCTATATCATTTGCTTCTGATGATTTGACTACTCTGTGAACATATTTTTTAACTGAAATGTGACTTCACCCAAATAGCGTAAATTTAACGACCAAGCATCAGCATAGACTGCGTAGATGCCATTATTTTTGGGTAGACCTAATTCTAATGGATACTGAAGCGACCAAGTTGTATTTTTGTTAATAAAACTTCTTTGTCAGTGTAGTAATTATCTTAAAACTAAAGATTCAGATTCTCTTTTTCATAATTCTCTTAATTTTTTGTTTCATAATTTTCTCACAAGTCTTTCTTGAGCTTTATTAAATCTACTTTTGAAATGATGCTTGCTAAATTCAATATAAAGTTTGTCTATAACGTGTCGTATCAGATAGCGTATTCAAAATTAGTGCAAGTGACGTTAGGCGTATAGAAGGGATAAAGATCTAACATTTATTGTTAAAATTCTCTCTTGTGGCTTCATACCAAGGACGTCGTTGGCATGGCTTCATGGTTTGAGTAAGATGTATTAACACACAGCTTTCCGAAAGAAAAATTTGTCGTTCTCTCCACGTGCTTACTTTGGTTTATTACTTTGTAAGCAGTTCCCTTTACCAAAATCTCCGTTCTTATCCACGGAAGAATGGATCGAGTTCATCTCCAACTTCATCTCGATGCTCGGCTCACATTTTTATTACGTCCAAGGAGTTTCATGGACGACGGAGAGGCAGCAAAGTCTCCCGGTCGCCCAGATGCATTCTAATCTTTGTCTTTCCATTCTGGCGCCACTATGGAATCCTTTTACCATCCCTTTTTTCCTCCACTTCGTTATCACCGTTGTATTCATCATGCGATTCTCTGAAAAACCATCCGAACTTGTCGAGTACTCCTCAGTACTTCAGTGTTCCAGTTTCCTCTTTTTGTATTTCTTTTCGGTCTAATCCTTAATATTTTCTGCTTTCTCATGCTTTCACTATGCATTGCTCAAAATTTCAAGGAACATGAACCACTTTAAATGACAACTTTTCAGTGTTCTAGGTATTTAAAAAAAGGTGCTACATTACTGCTATGATTATTAGATCCATTACATTTAAGTACTATGATTAACACGCTCTTCAACATCATGATGAGCAATATAAATGACACAACTATGGTAAAAAGTGCCATAAACCACATTTATCGTTTTTCTATATTTTAAAGTAATTCGCAAGGAAATCAGAAATTTAAAAATTCATTAAGCACTTTAGTCTTATAAGAAAGTTTTAAGAAGTAAGAAAAATAAATTTTGATTCAGGTCCGATGACTGCATAGTGACTTTAGAGCTCTTTTTTTCTTCATATATATGCTTATACGCTAACTGGGTATCGTCAAAGTTTTTACTTAGATTCGCATTTAGGTGCTAGAATAACTCATCAATAATCATGTAATAAGATGATAGTAATATTTAGATGTATTAATTCTGTGGGATTCGATTGATTCAGCTCTCTAAAATCTTACATAAAGTGAAATTTCCGCATTTGTCTTTAAAATTATTTCAGATAAGACATTTACATTTCTATTTCCTCGCCTCTACAAATATTTTCAAGGCGTATATCAGCTGTGTTATATAATATATTATGCCTCAAATTTCTGTTTTACGGCAGTCGACACATAGCTTCGTTGAACTTCACGTAAGCTCCAGTCCTGGTATCATCAAATTTTTTGCTAGGATTTGTTGTTTGATTCAATACTAGCGTTAAAGTAATTTTTAACTTATATCTTACCCTTTGACTAGTCATAATTGATCTGTTTTAGATGCAGTTATACTATCTGATGAATATTTTTTAATATGGTCCTGCTCGATGGCTAGGTATTTGGTGTTACCATATGTACACATACCACATGCACATTTTTTCGCGAAAACTAGCATTAAAAATCAGGTGTGCGTCATACCTACTATATTGGACTGGTGCGAAAGAATTCGGCCCGGTTTTTTGGCTCTCAGACTGACGCCCGGCACAATAAAAAATAGGTACTGCACCAAATGCAGAAAGAGACAGACATGTTCTTCATTATAGTTGTACGTGTGTGTGTGTTGTCGATGTGTTATTTCATACGAAGAGTGCAATTTGCTTTGCAATAACAACGCACCGACAAATTTTTCGTGACATTCTTTGTAAGAGGTACGGTGCGAGTCTTAAAATAGAGCGTGTATGGTACACGTGTAAATGCGGTCCTTAGTTTTCGTCTTATGCTTTTTTTAAAGTTACTTTCTTAGGTTACGCGGCAGATGCCATGGGAATCTCTCCCTCTTTTGTTCGCCATTTCTCCGCCTTTCCGTTCTCCTCTTTTATCACGATCCTCCTTTTTCCTCAATTCGAAATTCCTTCCGTGCAATCCGTTATACGGTACCGGCCCCACCCACCTGCTGTCTCCCCTGTAGAAATTCCTTCGACCGAATTTCAGCCTTCTCTAACCTAAAGGAGCGCCCCTCCGAGATCTCTTTCCCTTTAAAAGCCTATTCTCCCTACGCACTCGGTCCGGTTTTGATCCTTCCCCCATCCCCAGTGTGTTTAATTCCGCGAGATAAACTGCAAATATTTCATGGCTTTGAGATTGTGTGCGCGGGCTAACGTGAATACGCTGCGCACGAATGCCTTCCTTCCGAAGCGGGGCGCAAGTGGGCATTCATCGCAAGAGTTCTCCTCCGCGTTCTTATTAGTGATAAATGAAGTCGAAGCATTATAAGTAACTAACCACTTGCATGCGAATAGCATACAGCTGCGAAGGGCAGAGTCCGTCTCATTTGTGGGATAAAAGAGAGAAGGGAGAGGATTACTACAAACATCATCCACTTTTATTTTACTTTCGTTGGAAAGAGATTCAGGCTTATGTTGGTGTAAATGTATAGTGTCCATAATTGTAGGTGTAAACTAATCAGCAAATTTCCATACCTTCGTAATAAACACCGATCATGATTTCGACGTAGTGTCATTCTCAATTTATAACAGAACTTGCCACTTTTGAGCACTAATACCCATCTCAAATTTCACTCGATTTCCCTTAGATATATATCATTCCCTATTTAAGTCTTGCCCCTGCGATTCCTTGCTTCTCGCATGTCATAAAAGTAACTCAGCATTGCATCCTCTCATCACTTGGGCCAATTAAGGGTATTCAAAGGCTCTCCTAGCGCACTCTCCTCTCGCTATTTAACCCGAGCTTTAATTGCCCTGAGCATTACCATGGCAACTACTTGGCTCAGAGTTCAAAGTTGTCGTAGAAGGAGCTGAGTGACAAGTGAAGGGTTCTTGAGTAAAAGCTTACTCCTACCTGAGTTGGACAATGAGGACAGGTCTATACTGCAGAGTTAAACAGAGATGGCGTGTTGAGTTATTAGCAGTTTTTGGCGCTAATCACCCCAATAGAGTAGAGAAAATTATTTCCGTTTCTGTTGTTTGAGGAAGAGTAAAAGTAAGATGAAATATTATTCCTTAGTTATTTAACAGTCATAAACGTGTTCGCTATCTCCGTGATCCGTGGAGATAAAGGCAAATATATTTCATAGGTTACATTAAATTGAATGACTTGTTATTCTTAGGTTTTTTCTCTTTTGCCTTGTTTGGTATACTTTTAAAGTATGATTAAAGATATTTTAACAGGTGATGAATCATATCAAAGAGCATATAGGGGTAGCTGGTAAACATGCGATTAAGGTAACAGTGCTGATGTTCAAATGTGCTACGAAGAGAATCATTGATACTTAGATATCGCACCATACTTAGATACTGTATGTTGCATTGAATCATTGAGATGAATTTGTTTGTCTCTGATGAATGTGAGCATCGTTGTTGCCAATGTAGTAAAAGCCAAATTCTTTTCAATAAAATTAACTGTGAATTCGCGTATGAAAGTTAAGGATTGGAGGATTCAGTCGGCTGGACATCTTTTTCCACTATCTTTGCTACATCTTCATTCTCACTTTTGAACACTTTCCTTTTACTTAATCTCTACAAGTTACTCCTATGGAAGCCCACCTTCCCTATATCTCTACACCGGTATATGCTGCTTCCTCTGCTTACCCTTACACGTTGTCTATTTCCCTGGCATTTTTTTGCATCTCCGATTGAGAAGTTGATCCTAGGAGAGTGCTTTGGGACGATATCCTTTGGGGGATTTCTCTGTTGGCCTCAAAAGACATAACATTCACATTAAAATTCATTTCCTTCCACAATGCCCACATTATTCCTCCCCTCTTTTTCTCTTTCATGCATATGTGTTGATCCTTGAGGCCAGTTGAAGCATCACCATTTGATTTTCTATTCACCAGTTTTTAAATATTCTTTTGTTCATTATGTAATACTTTTAAAGTAATCAATTATTTTCTTCCTATAATATTTTGAACTGTTACAGTATACCACACTGTTCAATGAGAAGCACCGACACTAAATTAAGCATATTTGTATTCAAAATTCATGTATAAAGTATATATATGCAAGCTATAAAGATAAATCATCTTTGAAATAAATGCTGGAGAGCAGCTATTACTATTAATTTTCATTAAAAATTATTCAGTTTATGGTGAAATTATTTCATACAAAGCTACTATAAACGAATTTCTAAAAAGAGATTAAAAACCTATTCGTTGTTTTTATTTTGATAGTAAGATTTTCCTCATGTGGCACGCTGGGAATTCGTTCCCAAGTCTTTAATGTGCCACCTATTGGCCAGGAGAATTTCAGGGTGGAAAATTACGAAATTTCGTCTATATTGCTAAATCACATGTCCTAAATTTTTATTATTAATAATCATTTTATTAATTCCTAAATAGTCAAATTAACATATCGGCATTTTTACTAAGATCAGCAAAATTTATAAATGCGCATGTAGTATATACATGCAAAATACATGTCCCCTGCTCACATTTTTTGTAAACAAGTGGTGTCGTAGCCCACTATAAAGAGTGTCCCGGGATACAGCGGTGGATCAAGGTAAATCCTCTTTGGTTTCATATGTATAAAATGATCACTGCATTCAGTGCAACATTTATGAAACTGCGGGCGACCCAGGGAAAGCGTGTGAATCGCCTCGCTAATATTTCAAGAAATCCACCTATGATTGTAGTACCAGAGTTTGGGTTAAAAGTTCAGCTTATATGTTGCGATAATGTCCATCAAACGTAGAGTGATTTATTGAAGTCAGAGCCAACATGTGGATACATTTCAAATGTAAAAATGAAAGGCTAAGTTGGCGCTTCAAAGCGCTCGTTTGAGAATATTTGCTTTCATGACTGACGAATCACTCTTCATGGTCTTCCGGTTTTGCGAAGCGGATGTTTTGCCTTCCCAAGTCTCGACTCGAGTTCTGAAGATTTAAACCGTGTACATCTCTCCTCCTACCCCACTGTTTTCCTACAGTGCATTGAGGCGAGGCTCGGGCGAATTAATTTTCAGACGGGAGGATAAAAAGGTCATTCTCTTGCGCCAGGGATAACATTGTTCGAGCTCGTGTTCATCCATTCACGGAAGGGATTCCTTTCATAAACTACGACTCCTCATCCCACCTCCAGGTCTCCTTCGTGGATGGAGTCTCCCCGCTTCCTCTTCATCTGCCTCCGCCACCGTTCCCACCCGACCCCCGTGCATCTCCCTATTCCCACAGTCTTCCCTCTTCATGTTTTCTTCCCGGGAATCCTTGCCGTCCCAGGAGATTAATGAGATTGCGTCTTATGTGTGGAGTGGTACGGAGCGAATAACGCTGACGTAAGAACAATCGGAGATGGTCGGGGATTTGGTCTTTGTTTCCTTGTCTTCCGTCTTGCCTTTCTCCGATGAAGATTTTCCGTTCCTTTTCATTTTACGATATAATTAGACTCACCGACTGGAAGGTAATCGATTTATTTAATTTTGGCTTCCAAATTTAGGGTTCCAACTCTTCATTTTTGATAGAGTTTATAGCAATTAAGGGTTCATTAGCGCTAAAGGCATAATGAACTTTTAGGGTATCGGTAATATCAGATTGCGTTTTAGTCTTTGAGTTAATCCAAAATTATTTTTTACGGCTTAGCCAGAATTCGATCCATAAGGCCTTACTCTTTTCATCGAATTTATTGGCTAAAAATCCTGGTTTCTCACACTTTATGAACCTAATTGTATTGATTATTAGACTATATGTATATTGGAGAGACTTAAGTCTACTATCCGGCTTGATACCCACTGACAGCAGTAGTATTTCAATTGCATAGGTCTGCTGAGCTGGAAATCTTAGAAGGAGCTTGGAAACGTTAACGTGATTTCATCGAAGATGAAATTTCGTTAACGTTTCCAAGTCGTATCATCGGTTTAAACTCTAAATCCCATGGTGTGGGTGTTTGGATGTTACACGAATCAATTGTCAATACGTTGCTATGGTAAATGTATTCCTAAATTGAATCCAGTTTTCCAGTTTCATTGTCCCTTGTAAGATTTTGAGGGAGAAGTGCACTCTATCCATAGTCAGATGAGTTTTAAAAGTATTATTTGCTGATAGTACTCTACAAGGCAAGTAAAGAGCGCATTCATTATAATATGCCATCATTTATTTCATCAGATATATTTTCTTCTGTTAATCGGTGACTTCTATAATTAATCTTACGGCAGTGTTCACTTACACGAAATTTTTTTTAATCCAAGGTATGTACTTAGACTTTAGCTATTGACATCACCACAGATGGCAGTAATTAATAAAAATGAGCAATTTCCACAGGTATAACATTTATTGCACGTTCGCTCCTCTTCTTACGTCTCCCCGTTTTACCACCTCCCTACCCTTCCCGCCTCCCAAATAAGCTTGTGCACACTTGATATATGTACCTGAAGATGCTGTAAAGAGCGAAACCGGTCGTGCAATAAATGTCATACTGGTGGAAATTGCTCATTTTCATTCATTGCAGTAATGCTCCGTTTCCACTCCATCACGACTGAAACCTCAGATTATAACCAGAGTTGGCCTTTATTTGAGAAGGTCGAATATATATTTATAGTTGCACAAAGGGTAAGAAAAAAAGACTTTGCTGTTCCACAAAATAAAATATATATTTGCGACCGGTGATGATGATACGCCGTATCGAAACCGGTCGTAAACATATATTTTATTTTGTGGAACAGCAAAGTCTTTTTTTCTTACCCTTTGTGCATCATGAAGGAGTTCCACCATGTTACGCCACCCACCATCGCGTATATTTATAGCTCATTCTTATATTTCTAGTTTAAAGATCGCAACTAGTTCTTTAGCCTATAGAAAGAAATTCAAAACTGATATTATGGCCAATAATTGCCGATTCATATTTTCTATGCTTGAGTGGATGTGTTTTTGCTGCCTTTGACGGGTCTTTATCGCTTTTTCGCTGGTGTCATTCCGAAAGGTCCTGATAGAACATTTTTGCTCCTTCGAACGGCGAGTTTGAATTAAACCAACAAACGTTCGGGGACTTCAATTTGAGCAAAAACCTCACATGTTCCAGTTCACGTCCTTGTATCGGCTTTTCTTGCTGCCCGTTTGCTTTTCCCGTTTAAATTATGCGCCGAATTTGGGCGGTTAAAAATTTACTTTCTCTTTGGTGTATGCTGTGTTCTCATTTGGTAATTAATAGTATCCACATAGAATAACGCATGAAATAACGCATCATGCAAAAACTGTGATTGCGATAAAGTTGAAGAATATGTTTTAAACTCCTATAATATTCGTATTTCTCTTGTCGCAAGTGGGATAAAATATCATATTTCACAAGAGGAAGTAAATTTTCAGTTTCGTTTGACTCCTTTTACCTCCAGAATAGTATTTTTAACGCAAACTGATTCAGCTGTGGAGTAGGGTTGCGTTGTTTTGAATAGTTGATGGTTTAGTAGTAGGTATTTCTATTTGGATAATATAACTGGCCAATTAACCGATTTTTAACTTTGCGCAGAATAATAATAGATTCATATTTTTATTGTCACATCATGCAAGTATATTATGGGCTCTTACGATAGATTGTGGTGACTAAGTAGAGTTGAAACAGCGAGTTTAGAAATTTTGTCATTAGTAAACAATTCATTGCAGTCCAATCAGTGCTCTTGGCGCCATTGGATACGGAAAAATGGAAGATAATTCTACCAATGGAAACGTTTTGCTGTACAAAAATACTAGTGAGGATTTTCGTAATGTAAATTCGAGGCAACTTTGGGGTAAAATATATTGAGTGAATGAGTAAAGATTTTTTTATTTTTTCTTCTTTGCCTGAAGTATGATTTCTTGCTGGAAAACTCCGAGGAAGTATGTAGCACGTTATCATACCACTGCTTTTATTGGAAATTCCCATCATCTCGTGTAGATAAGCCATTAGGAAAACTTCGTGCTGGGTGTTAATGCTGAGAATTTTCTCGTATTCTTGAAGCCTCTTCCCTGGGACGAGCTAATTGATTTAACGTGGCTCATTCAAAATCTCGCCGGCGACTAACCATTGCCCGTCATCCTCCCCCCTTAGTAACGAGACCATTCAGTGCCAGGAAAATTAAATTTAACTTTTTACACGATTTCTCGTTCGCTAGGAGGGTGGAAATAAAAATTCCATTCATTATTCTTTGAGTTACCCCGGAATACGTGCAGCCTGGACAGAAAGTGTCTCGGTTCACTTGTCATTTGTTTTTGTGCTCTCTGCCGGAAATGGGTATTCTTATTTTTTGTAAAGCATGAGTGGGTGGGGCAGCAAGCGGTGGTTTTCCAGAGAAGTGAGAGGAAGAGGAGAGAAAAGGAGGGATAGGAAGAGAGAGAGAAGGACGGAGAAGAGTGGGCGGAAGAAGAACTGGACGTGTGGTCATTAAATCGGTCGAGTGGGGCAGCGTGAAGTGTAGTGGAAGAGTTGGGCGAAAGGGTCCAGAGGGGGGTAATCAGGAAAGTGGGGGTGCTGGCGTAGGAAGACTTCGGGCGGGGATTGGAGTACTGGCCAAGGTTTCCGACGGGGAAAGACAAAATCGTATGCTAACGTGTACATATTTCAAATCCGTACCGTATGTATTGTCCCCTCATACTGGGAGGAAAGGTATTAGGATGAAGTAGCAGTTTTTCGAAAATGGAGGCTTCCATCGGCGTTAGCTTGCTCTCACCGAAATATGCCGGACGAAATACTGATCTTGAAGTACACTCCTTTCCAGATCAAAGTAGGAGTTGGATCGTTAGTGAAAATCTTCCACCATCAGTGGAATTAGAACACGGTACACTTGTGTGGGAAGCTATTACTCCTGTCTCCACGCCTATCCGACCCTTGGGCAAACTTTTATGTACAGCGAGGCGTCATATAAGAAATAAATTGAGCATAATGTGATTCGATGTCTTGCGCATATTCAAAATGTAACGACTATCAGCTTACTGAAAGGTCTGTGGCCAAGTTTTGTAGAGAATAATGGATTCAAAAGAAAAAAACGGAAATTTTCGGATGGGAAATAGAGGCACTGTGAAAGGGGTCACTATCCGTGTTCATCCAAGGTCGGTTTACAGCTACCCTCAGTTTTTTATTGTTCATTGCTAAATCGGTGGAAACCAATGTATTCAAGCCGACGGTCGTTGTGGCAGGTGAGAGTGGTGCTAGTCCCAACGATGTATGAAATTCGCGCATCAGGTTAACGTTCCTTTTCCTGCGCCGTCTGCGTTATAATATTTTGAGTATCAAATGAAGCACCTGGTACCAAGAGAATTGCACAGTACCGAAAATAACCGGGCCTTTCAAAACATTTCTGCTGCGTAATAAACCATCTTCGTTAACATTTACTGTTGAAAGATCATTGATTTTCTTGTATTGTGTTATACGAGTAGTAGTAGTATTTTAGTTTAACGTTCTTCGACGCCTAAGGTCATTTTGCACATACTGTCTGCCACGTGCAGACAGGGGCAATAGCACTCGGACGAATCGGATGATCACCCTTTCAAACTCGAGCCGAGCCCAACGATGCTTAACTTCGGTGACTGATCGGGAACCGGTGTTTTCATCGTCGAAGGCCCTTATTTCATTGAATCAGCATGCATATAATGTTGACGACTTATTAGCGTATTTTTCTTAATGAATGAATGTTAGCTGATGTATAAGTATTCAGCATTTTTTAAAGCATAAAGTTCACGTGACTTGTTTATAAATTTTTAATAATGAATGACTTCCAATATTTATATTTGCTTCAATTTATTCATCATATAAACCCCTATTCCTTATGAAATGTGGTAGGTAAAATTACAAAATATTTTAATTAAAAAAGTAATTTTTTAGAGACTTCTGTATTTTGGGGCGCATGGGAAATGTAGTGCATATAAGACAGCGAAAATTGTAAAACTGGTTTTAATTCACTAAAAGGAAGTGTGCTGGGATTTACTTCCAGGTGAACATATTTAGTGTCGGAATCAAGCGTCAGAGATTTTCCTGCTTAATTTAAGGCTATAAATAATACTTCCAGGAAAAAGGAATCATTAGAGTGCAAGAAAAATGAGAAAGCAATTGATATAAGTGTCTTTCGTTTTTAGCTAAGGTGAGTCAGTCTTTAACTGTAGTGCATATTTACAGGTAGTAAACAATATTCCTCCTGTTTTTATAAGAATGTATATTGTGACGTTCCCACCTCTTTCTCTGACGAAGGTAACCACACTCTCCTTTTCTGTTTCTTACTAAAAAAATGGATTCTGAGAAAATGAATTTCTGCAGATTTTCGTAATGGTTCCGAAATGGGGTGCCCCTCAGGACCGTACCAGCTAGCCGTATGCCGGAAAAGCGGGTGAATGTCTCTCTAAAGAGTGAGGAATTATTGACACGGGACACGCACCTCCAACGCTTTTGTGGAGCAAAATCAATTAATTCGGTCAGACTCGGTGCATGGAAGGGAAGACGACTCACACGTTTGTTGACAGGAGCAAGTATTTATTGCACTAACATAGGATTATTCATGATAACACAAAACATCAGTTCACTAATGAATCGCAAAAAATATATCCTTAAAAACTAGTCAAAGATGTGAGTGATTGATTCATGAAACAGCAATGAAATATTAGCGGCTGATTCCAAACAAGGAAACAGAAAGAAACCCTCTTAAATATAATTATGGATAGAGAGAGACGGTGGATAGAATGAAAATGGAAAATGAATAAATGCAAAAAACTGCAATTATTTTCGCAAGTGAAGTTTTGTTAAACAAGCTCCTCGCCCTTTTTCCGATTACTTTAGGACGGGAGAATTGATAAATTTAAATATCTCTCCCGAGGGACTGTATTGTCCTGGACCAATAACGAGCGTTTTCTTTTTGTTCCCTTTTGCCTTGTTTTATCAATTCATAAGGAAATATATTTTTTGGAAGTAGGATTTTTTTGTGGGCAGTGCTTAATGCGTTTGTGAGGATGTGGAGGTGGTTGGGCCGGTCCTCTCGGCGTAGGTGACACGGGGATGGTGCCTCTCCCATCTCTCTTCAATCGGGTGTGGCGGTGCGCGGGTATCCAGGCTGTCACGCCGCACCTCCTTGCCGATGCTGCACCTTTCTCGGTTGATCACGGGGACTTGGATACGATTTCGATGCACCTTGACGAGTAACGGCTTTCTGGACTTCCTTCGCATGAAGATGGCCATTAGTGTCAACCAGATATCCTGACGGCAGAATGGTTGAAGAGACTGTTGTAGCCAAAGGACATCTAAACGCGTAGGTACGCCAGAAAAGCGTTGCTTGTGAATTCGTCGGGGAAAATAAAGAGAATCACTGCAACAACCTTGTCTACAATGTCGAATTCAGCCGTCGAAAAGCCGGTTGTTGGCAACCCGGTGGAAGGCGCGAAAAAATTTCAACCACACTTCTGCCTGGGAAAACTGTCGTGCAGTCTTGATGAGCGTGGTATTTTCGAGTAAGGTGCGGAAGGAGAAATAGAGTGAGAATGAGAGGTGGAGAAATGAGAGGTATTCAGATGGAAGAAGGAAGGGGAGTGCTTGGTGAGTGCGAAGGGGAGGATTTTACCGTGGATTAGGGCGTGGGAGATGTGATAAATGGCAGGGGGGTGGAGGAAGGGCAGTTATCTCATCTCTCTCTTTCTCTTTTCTTCCTCACTACTTTTAGAGTGGTGAGAACTCCACTTGGATTGGAAGGGGGTTCGAGGGTCGTGGGTGGAAAGAAAAAAGGGCTCGGCTCATGGGACTCTCCCCAGCGTGGAGAGAATGGGAAAGAGGACCAGAGGACAGACCTTCCTGTGCGGACGGGGGAGGTGGACTACTTATACTGTGGAGTAGACACGGGGAAGTAGCCCAGGATGGAAATGAGAATTTGGCGGGTGGGGTCAGAGGGGGTGAAGGACAAAACGTGTGGAAGTGGCGAGTTGCGTATTCTCTAGCTATGGGTGTTGAGATGGAGAGGGTGATCCGTATGGTGTACAAAACTTGAACACTTTAATTGGGTATGGCTCTTACACCAAACATTGCTAATGGCCGTTAAACGGTTCTGTATACGGATAGAATACTTACTCCCCATTCTGAAGGATCCGAGTTCAAATCCCGGAGGTTTCTAAGTGGAACCAGTGGAAACTTTTCTTAGTTGCTCTTAGGAAGGTAATTCAAGTAAGGTACTCTATTTGTCGAATATGATGTTAAACCGTAGACTCCTTTGCTATCCGCTATTCTGTCTACTTATCTGTAATTTACCTCTAGGTTCTCTAGTTGCCTGCGATATCTAGTTACTACGGACCACCATGCCCATATTCATGATCATAGCCTTAGGTGTACGTACAAGATTTTTGGTAACTTGTATTTACATTTTTTTCTGTGCCGAAAGAATGAAAATGTAGTTTGTATATTCGAATTGTAACTACTTTTTCGTAGGTGAAATGTCATGAGTGTGTCTTGGGACAATTAGAAACCATGATTTTTATGTAGATGTTTTGTGTATTTTTGATAATGGGGAAAATATCGCTTAACGAGAGTAGTTAATTTGTCATTATTTTGGCTATTTAAATGAAGGTTGTTGGATAGAGATTCACGTGGATAGACGAACCATTTCTTTAGCAAATGGGTCGATTTTTGTCTGTTGTATTCATGCATCGCGCTGAGTGTTCCACTCGGTCATGGTCTTTATATTTAGCTAATTTTTCCCTCGTCCTCTCCAGAAAGGTTAGAGGGCATTTTTTGTGGGTTTGGTTGCGTATTATTTCTCTCATTCCGACCGGAAAACCTGTACCGATGTGATAGAGAACTGATTACTTATAAATAGATCAGTAGTTTGCACTATTTCAACTTCAGAAACTTGTGTAATTATTCCAATCATAATCCTCATATGTCATGGCTGCTATTTTACGCTTCGTGGAGGTAAACACCGCCGACCGTATCATCTGTTGAACCAGCCAATTAGAATTCGTATCCAATATTGACATTCAGCAACTGCAAATCCAGTATTTACCTTGCATCTATTCCAGCGTCCACGTGTATTTTACAATTTCCTATTTGAGTCATGATTGTCACTATTTGATGCCGCGTTTATGCGCACGTTTATCATAAATATTTTTATAACGGAAGTAGTGAAAAGAAAACTATATATTTTTATATACAACGCTTTTATTGTGTAAAATTGCGTTTTTGAGAAAATTAATACTAAGGATGCATACGAGTTAAAAGGAAAGCATGTTTATCGTCTAGGATTGAGTGCCTAATCGTCTCAAGCGTAATATTTTGCTGTGTTACTCGGTAAAACCTATGGTAAAACTTAAGGTAATGTGTTTGGAAGCTGCAGTGTGGTGTATTTATTGGAGAATTCTAAAAATGGGATTGTAAGACGATTTTCACCTCGAGTAATGCGTAATAGCTGCATATTTTTGAACTCATTTAGACTGGTTTAATTCAAATTTACCATCTGCATCCAATTTTATATCCTGTCAGATATCCGCTTTTGTTGACTTTTCTGAGGTCTCACTTATGCCACGGGTTCCCAGGGCAATGCTAAATGCGTCATAAAAATTAAATGGCTAAAAAAGGAGACTGAAGAGAAGAGTGGATGAGGGATGGTGGGAAATAAAGGTTTACTGGTGGTGTTGCCGCGGAGAGTTGAGGCAAAGCGACTTGAGATGGATGGGCTGAAAGGTGGAGTGGGCAAGGAGGGATCAAAGGAGGACGGAATCCGTGGAGGGATGAGGAACTGCTTCGCGAGGAGAGTGCGAGAGAAAGCGAGATGGGATGAGCTGGGATGAAGACCGTAAAGCAAGGAGAAATTTGGTGAGACGAAGTCAGCCTAGCAACCGAATTTCTGATAGACCCCTATCCGTAAATGCAGAAATCTTTGCGGATTTTTTTGAGGCGTAAAAAATGCTGGTGTTATCATGAATGCATAAAATGGTGCCAAGAAATTACCGCGGTGAATATTAACCTATCTCTAAAGGGTGAAGAGGATAAGATAGAAAACGATGCCTACCTCAATGGATGTGCAGGTAAAAAAATGACTACTTATTAAGCTCGAATACCATCAAACGGTCACATTTGACTCAATTGTTCATTATTTTATACTAGTGAAGGTGCCCGTTGAATATCAACGGGAAGGAAAAAAATCAACACTAATACATTGTAATAAACCATTGATATCCTATTTAGCGCAAGGAATCATTGAGTTAATGGATGTACACGGAATCTCGACATAAACAATGAGTATGGTCGTAATGGAGACGATGACTCCAAAACGCTACAATATTGCGAAAAATCGTTAACAAACGTTAGCAAACATTTCGGAATTTCGACCGGAATACAAAATTCGATTGAAGTAATAAAGAATCTTTATTTTCTTTTTTTTTCTTTTGGTACCTTTCCCGATAACAGAAAACCACTATTTCTAAATTAATTTTGCGAATGAAAAAAGGTCTGCAGCCAAATGAATATTCAGCTTCACGTGTATTTCTTGTGTGAAAGTTACTGACGTATATATTTATACACATCGGTGATTATTATAGTAGATTAGATATAACTCTTGCACCCGTTCGCAGTGTCTAAATTATTTTTTTCAACTGGCTCTTTCATTTCAACTGTCAAGTAGTTAATCGTGATATCTCTTCGATGATATTTCACTCTTTCTGTCTATGCAAAATGCACACACTGTCATGACATTGAGGACATAGGCATAAAGTTTGGTGCTGTGGTTGCTGAATCGGTTATCAGCCACACAGCCAATTGCTACCAACTCGTGGAGAAGAAATTTCGGCCTCAGTAATTTATTTTGATTACGTACTTTACTTACGCAGGTAATGGATTTTTAAAGTATAGGGCCGGTTTTATAATGTCTGGCTAGTGGTAGTCTGATGACGTAGCCATTACATTTATTTGATTAACTGATACTTAAGTTTTTGAATCATTCATCATAATAGAAGACATGAGGGATATAACCTACGCGATTATCATGTCAAGAAAATGTTTAATCAAATATAATGAAATCTGACCTTAGTGTTTCTAAATACATTAGATTCACAAAGCTTCATTTATACCCCTTCTTCTTGGCTGGAAGCTAAATTACTAAAATATACCAATAGGTGATGGAAATGTGCCACTTGTTTCTCTGAAAGTATAAATAAAACTAATCTTTACCTACCATCGGAACATAATAATGAGAATTACAAAGTATCATGGTGTAAAACAGAGTGAATAAGAACTGTGCTTTTATTCCTATCATGATTCTGACTGTATACATTTTTGTTTTCGAAGTAAATGATTAATAAGTTGATAATAAAATGGATTATATTATCAATAAACCTTAACTACTAAAATAATGACTCTTTAAGTGCGCATCAAGCTAGACCTATTTGCTGTGCCTCCTAATATGAATGTCCAACTTTTTGAGTTCATTTATTATGGTAAATATTGCTTTCGTCGAAATGTTTATTGCATTGTTATTTCATCGTACGAAATAAGTAAGCACCAACCATTTCCCGCCGGCATATTTTCAAATCGTTAGTTTTTTTTTATCATTGCTCCTGAATTATTTTTCCTTGACCGGGAAATGGAGCAGGGATGGTAAAAGGAGGGTGGTGGTAAAACAGGAAAGAGCTAAGGAAAGAGTAGGAAAAAGAAATAAAGTGCGGAAAAGGATGACGGGAGAACTGAAGCGAAGAGGAGGAAGGATAAAGCAAATGGAAACAAATGAGAATCGAGAAGGCCGAAATTTCCTCCAAAGAGAGGGAAAGAGAGAGCGAGCGAGGAGGAGTAAGGGGTAGTGGAGAAGGAAACAGCGGAACGAGAAAAGGGTTTGCGAGGCCATTTTGTGGTGGGAGAAGAGGAGGATTATACCCTTTGCTTGTCCAAGGGGATTTATTTTTATTCTCCTGCCTTTCTTTCTCATGCTTTCGTGTCAGTACCATTGACAAGTTTACCCCTTAATTATGTCTATCTGCGTCTTGGTCCTGTAGTATCTGAAGAGATGATCGTTTTGAAGAGATTTTTTTTATTTGCGATATTCGTTCATTTGAACATCAATGCTCTCAAATCTCTGCATTGGTCCTTCGAACCAAGTTTCTTTCGAGTCTGAGTCTTTTAAGGAAATGGAAAACCTTTCAAAAACGGGAACTCGTCATCAAATTGTGATTCAAAACTAAGGAAAACTTTGAAAAAAAATGCACGAAGAGACATTATTGTTCATCTAATATTTATATTGGTTTAATCATTGCTGTTTGCTTTAATGAGAATGCGATGATTTACATATCGTTTTCAGTGTGCTCTCACCTCTGTAGATTTTACATGGGACTATATTTGTAATGGAAAACAAGAAGACAACACAAAAACTCTCCTTTTACTATCTATGTCTTTTGGTGTATCTGCCGTATTTAGGGATCTTCCTCCGAGTATCCTTGTGTGTGGGCGACGCTAATTTCTTTCGCAATCCTGTTGGCTTCGTTAAGCAAAGATACCTGAAGAATGGCTCGAGAAACTTTCGTTGCCCAGACACAAGGATACTCGGAGGAAAACCTGGGAATCAGATGTACCATCGAAAGCAAAATTAATTGCTTTATGGTTTGCAATCAAGTTCTGAGGATGCGTATCTCTTTCATATTTGCAGTTATGGTTTAAATGGTTCAAAGAATTCCATAAGCCAGAAATGGTTTATCTGGCGGTCTCAATTTCACCCGACCAAAAAGGAATTTACTTCTTTATCGGACCTCTCCATTTCTCGGTTTCCTCCCTCGTCGTCCTTTCTCGTGCGCTCTCCTGCGCCCAATTTAGTCCTTCCCTTTTAGTTTTTTCATGCGTCAACCGCCGCCTCAACCCCAGCGTCGCCGTAGGGCCAACTCCATTCGATGTTATCGCTGCGTCTTCCGGACGGAGCCCCATCCCTCCCCTATCCTCTCCACCCTGCTCCCCTCTTCTACCGGCGAACCCCTCCGACCTCCCCCCCTGTCCTTCCAGCGGCAGTCATTCCCTTCCCCTCCGTTCCCCCCCCACCTTACATCCACATAACCCCTCTCTTTCGCTCTTTTTTCCACTCCTCCTTAGCTCTCGCAAGCCTTTTAAAAATAAACTAATAAAATTCCCGGCGAGCATTATTATTTTTTCAGTTTAAGCCCTGGCGGAGAACTGAAAGGCGGTGCGATTTTCTGCGAAAAAGTGTGTTTGCGATCGTTCTCACGTGATAATTTTTTACGCGAATCTCTTGCCTCCCTCCCTTTTCTCCTTCTCCTCCGGTTTGTTTGCGCGCCGTCGCCACGTTGCGTCGCGTATTCAATTAATATTTCACGAGAAAAGCGCGAGGGAGACAAATTTGGGGGCAATATCGTTTCGGACGAGGTTTAGTTCGAGTGGCCAGTCTGGAAGTACGCGTGCTCCTCGAAATACGTGATGTCCTCAAAAGGCTTCCGAAAATCTGGAACGAAAAGTGGCTATTAAATGTGGCGGAAAAAAGACGAAAATTTTCGATCTATTAATTTTATTTGAAACCGTTTTATCTTCCCGTTCTCGATGAAATCGGTAAAAGCCAAGAATATCTCTCTGTATGATTTATAGCTTAATATGTGTATCTTTTCAAGAATCAGGCGTTAGTCACGGATGAGTGAGCATCTAATTACATTTCTCATTTAGTGGTGCGGGAGTAGCATTTCGAGGGGAATAATATTTTACTCTTCAATTTTTGAAAATCTTCTGAAGTCAATAAAATCTCTCCTGTAAGTTTATCTGGATGAATCAACTTAAAAAAGCAAGCAAATGCAAATCCTAATTGACATTGTCTGGAATGAAAGGTTGACGCTAAATAACACCATAAGAAAATTTTATATATTGAAAAGAGCCACCCTTCTACTCCTATACATGCACTTCTCACATTCAACCCCTGAGGATTTGGAGATTAAGGACTAGTAAATATTATAATCATCTAAATGGATTCGATCTACATTTATTTCGGCAATACACCTTTCTAGTTTGAAATTTGAGATCTTTAAGGACTTCATTGCTTGCATATTGAACGTACGTGCCTGAATGATGAGATTGGGATGAGGTGGTGTAGATATTTATAAATATTATGTAAAAATATATTTCCATTAATATTTCATTATGCATAGAATAAAATAATATTTGAAAATGTTTCTCTACTCGCTATTGGGCTGACTTTGTAAAAAAATAAGTTATATTAATGATATTTTGTTGAATTTAGTTAAATATAATTTTAATTTACGTGATTTATTAAATCATTGATCATTTTTTTTCTTCCTAACAGTTTCCGAGAAAGAAATCCGGCAATGGTGAGTCACTTTTTCCTTTTGCATGTATTTATGTAGTATTTATTTTGTCAAATGTGATGCAACCTTCGAAGTTGTGGTTAGAATATTTACAAATTCAAAGTTTTTTTTAAATATCTAAGATTTTTCCCTGAATTTTTTCGAGACACATTAAAAATAATTTCAGCGAAGTCTGCCAGGCGATTATATTTTCCTTTTCTTTGTCGTAAAAACGGATACACGTTTTTTCCCGAATCTTGATTAGCTCATGTATGGGTATGCAACACATATAATAGGAATTAAAATGCATGGGAAACGATTATCTTGTGTATGGTTTTTATGGAAAGGTTAATTGCATAATATAAGGCCTAAATGTAGCTTTTCAATCATTTTTGGATATTTCATGAAATAATGTCCTCACTACCTTGCTCCTGCTTTAGGAAATAATGTATCATCACCTGTAAGGCTGCAACTATGCTTTCGATACGAATTCCAACGTACATTTCTCCAGATCAGAGGTCACCTAACCTGTGTTATGCGCACACTCAAGGGGTAAGTGCTGTGTGGATTAGAAATACGCAGACAAATCTGAATAATGGCATAAGTGTGGCAAGTAAATTCCTATTCTTCGACTTGTCCACCGTTAGGGTTTTTGTTGGCGTAACATTTGCGTTGATCCGTGCTTAGTAAAATAATATTGTGGTAGTGCGTGCTTCTTGTGTATCATGCCAAATTGCTTGATTCCGGTTTCTTTATGTTCCAACTTAATAGTTTCGTGGTCACGAGTTTTTCGAATATTACTACCACAAGGATGTCCTTCGGCCTGTAGCCTTAATGTGATTTAAAATCGCTAAGGGCCATTAACCACTCCGTTATTTTGAGAATGAACCGCAGCTGGCTAAGAGGCGCTGGAATGGCAGCATAAGAGCTCCAGTCTCCATTTATTTAGTGATAAAGGGTCCCGCCGCTTTTGAGGTAGCTTGATTCCACTAGGAGCAATTGGATTAGCTCCAGTAATGAATTCTGGGTGTTTCTCAATTACTGGCTGGAAGGAGACGGAAGACTACATTCCCAGGATATATCTCCCCTGAAATATATTCCGAGTTGTTTTAGTACTTTGTGCTCCTTTATTGGTGCAAGTGCTGTTGTGTTTATTTGGGAAACTTAGGTATATATCAAACAAGAGAGATTATTTGAGTCTAAAGGATTGTGAATGATTTTATTTTGTCCCTTTTTTAACTATTAATCCTAATGAGTAATTTTATTTAAATATTAATCAAGCATTATAGTTGTCAGTACACAAATTTTACTAATTATAATAAAATGTGCGTGGAATTTCTTTTGAATTATTCGAGATCTTTCTTTCTCCATGAAATATTGACACCTTACGAGAGCTTGGTTGTTTTGAATGCAAATGGAATGGGTTAAGAGGTAGGTACTTATTTTTATTACGCATTGATATTGCATCATTGCGTAAAGTTGCGAAAAGTTATCGAGTAAAATTGAAATTTGTATTTATGTAAACAGCTTGATCACATATTACAAAAACCCTCATTTATTGCATTTATAAGCGGTTAGGTTATGAATTATTGAATTCATTCTTTTAAAATAATAGGTATTTTTGAAAAAATTACCAGTTACGTGATTTCCACAATATTTAAGCTTGCTAGTGTATCATATGCACCGAATCAAGCGTGTAATTGAATCTTCGAATGCAAAGTAATAATTATGGCGTTGTTTTCCATGCATTCTAGGCATATATTTTAGGATTTCAGCCTTGTTGGCACCGTTATCAAAAATAATTAAGTTTCATTCAAAAACGTGAATAAATAATTCTAAAATTTCAAAAGTAAAGGAAAATCTATTGAATCTTTATTAAAAGGGGGGTATGGTTTTTGAATACGTTGAAGAAATTTCAAAATGGCATCGCCTTTTCAATAATGGTGGTATACCCATGCGTAGTTGAGGAACCGATTAATAATCGTAGAATATTTACACGAGTACATTAAAAAATCGGAAGAATTTTTCTCGAATTAACTCATACTTTAAAGAGTCTTATAATAATAAGTAGGCTGTAATACTTAAAACATTCATAACTTTTTTGCGTGCTGAATGTCTTCCGTGATCGTGTACTTACATGACTTAATAAGAGTTTAATTACGAAAAATTATTAAAACTTCTCACTGATCGGCGCTAAGCCCTCATGAAAATGTTTTGAAGCCACTAAGGTATGCATTATCATGTGGTTTAACTGGGTATTCTACCAGCCGATTGGTAAGTTTTTTGTATAGCCCTTTCCCTAATTTTCCCATTTCTGGGATTTTGTCGCTTCTCTGCCCATTAATTTCTCGTCATAAGGTTTCTTTTAAGTTCCTCATACACTCTGCCTCTCATTATTTCGTCCAATATTCCTATTCTTCTTCCCTCTGTTCCATGCTTTCCCAGCTTTTTCCCCTCTATTACCATCTTCAACATCCCCTCGCCTCTCAGCAAGTCCTCCGTCTTTCGTTTTTACCTTCACCGAATCTCTGTCACTAACTCCATTCCTCATTCACAATATCCAAAAATTCTCTTTCTTCTTCCTCGCTACCCAACTCACCTTCACTATTCTTCTCCAAACCCTCATCTCAAATACCTCTAGTCTACGTACAGTCTCTCTTCAGTACAGTTTCCGACCCATGCAGCGCCACGCTCTGTATTATTGTTTTCACCATTCTTTTCTTTACGTCTTTCCTAAGAGTACCTCTCATCAATTCCCTACTTTTCGAAAATGCTTCCTTAGCTAGGGGAATTCTGCGTCATTAGTCCCTACCACTAAAGCTATATTCCAAGCTGTGTATGCTTGACGAAAAAGCTCTTAGTTACGAGTGTAAGAAGTGGAAAAGTACTTCTTTCTACATATTGACGATACGAAGTTCTTTCGGCTAATGTGGTAATATGAACCGGGTCCTCCTTCCCCAGTCTTTTTGCAAACGCGCCAATTGAATAATTGAAGCCCATGGCCTCTGCTTTATCCTTAATTGGAATGGAAGTCAGATTCCCTCCGTATAATGATGACGACGCTTAGTTCTATTCCACACTTCATTTTAAAGCCTCAAGTGGTTTCTATGGTTTCAATGAGATCCAAATATAATAAAAGAGTGCTTTACTGATCGCAATTTGACGACGGTAACGTGACAGAAACACGGGTACTCGGGATAAGAAACTACCTGCCTACTTTGACCAGAACAATTAAAACTCAATGGGTTCAAAAGTAACATCAATAATTGTTGATTCTGAATGAAATATTATCTGGAACGTTTACATTTCACTGTTAATTCAAATATTCATAGCATTTATTTTATTATTGCGTAGCAATTCACAAAAATCCACTGGGTGTTTTATTGTGCTGCAAAATTACGAGAATAACTTGCCGTTCACGATGTTTATATGAAATGTTCGGTGTGGCCAATGGATACTAGTTTATGGAGGACATTTATTTTCGATATTTGATTAAATGGTAGTTGTAGTGTTATATCTGAAAGTTATGTCTTAGAAGACCAACCCGCTTTAGTAAGAAAAGCAAGATGGCGGAATTTTTGGCCACACGAAAATCTCGTATATTTCAACTACGTTGGGTGCTTTACCAATGCACATTTTTAAAGAGATCTGCGGAACCTGTGCAACGTCTGAGTTGCACAAAGTCACTCCGCCCACTTTCGCTTTTTATAGATGTCCTTAGCTGGACGTCGGACGATTTAGATGCAGGGATATGGGGAAAGTGGATTGTCTCGGTAGAACTGAAAGAACCTTCTTAGAAAACAGAAGCTGTACATGAGAGTTTCGTTAGAGAAATGCAAGGGCATAAACGGGGATGGAAGATGTTGGTATGAAGGGGGAGAGATTGGGGAAAGAATGGGAAAAAGAGAGAAGAACAAAGGTTGGAGGGGTAAGGGACCGTTTCGCTTTCGCCATTAATGGCCATCCGTTACTCTTCCGCCCCGCCCTAATATTTGCCCGAGAGCTGCGATCCATCTCTGTGATACATCCCTCCCTCTCTTGGCTAACACCATGACGCGCACCCAACTTCTCATACCGCAGCAAAACTCTCAACCGTCGGGCACATCCCCATTACACATCCCCCGCACCCCTTCCGCTCTTTTCTCTTAATATCATCTTGTATCTCCCTCCCTCCTCGAAAATCGTCCCACGATGAAAAGGGTCCTCTTTTACGAGCTCAAGCCATTCCATCCCCTTTTCCCTTGCGATCACTTGTCTCAGCTCTTCCCAAGCTCTTCCCTCTTCGAAGTATGGTAGCCGGCAAATGATTGTTTAGGTAAAAAAATAATATTTCTGCGATATTTTAAGCTTATAATAATATTCTTGCATTTATTTACGGCAAGCTACAACGTGACCGGGGACTGAAGGAAATGGTAAAATTGAAAATCTAATCGGAATCCCTGCAAGTTACCGTAGGCCAACGACAAGATGAAATTAATCGAGTTATATATTACGAATAAAAGGTTAGTTTAGTGATTTACACCTCAAAAATAAAAGGCGAACTGTGGGAGAAACAAAACAGATTCTGGAATACTAACAGGAACCTAAACTACAATGTTCTTGTAGCACCAGTCAAATGTCTTGATTTAGAGATTGCCTTGAGTTAGAAAATTTCATTTTCAATTTTCAAAAAAATTTCAGTTTATGCTAACCATACTTTTGATGGAATGACACGCTTTGATAGCTGTGGATCGTTTCATAAACGTAATAATATCTCAGAATTGGCCCTTATGTTTCAGCTGTGTGATGGCAAAGGTCGCTTTGAGCGGTATAAACATTTTTTATTGATTTAACGAATAACATTCCGATTCATTAATTATGAAAACCTTCTAAATTTTATTTTCCTCTTAAAAGTTTTTCGAAAACAACACATTTTTAATTGAATTCCAAATTTAAGCATTAAAAGCTTGATGAAGACAAATAAAATTATGGTCGGACTAATTTAGAACGATTGCTTTGCATATATTTTCACAAATTTAACTTCAACCACGAAAAAAAATCTCCAATGTTTTCAGCTTCTTGATGGCGTAATTAACGATATAGAGTGAAGTACTGAATAAATAATTCATACGCATTAATGAAGAAGAATGACAGTTACAAAATATTTAGTAATATTTGAATTGATTTTTCACATCTTAAAATGATTTCCACATTCTTTTTATTCACCTTTTCTTTCCCCTTATCATAAAATTTTCTTTTTGAATGTAATGCATTAAATAATTAAATATTTGCTCAGTATTATTATTTATGATAGTAAAATAAATATAATTTTCATCGTAAAAATGGAAAATTGGGGCGTGTACTTGATTTGACTATAGAGTGTAGCGTATTACTTCATACCTGCTACCTTCTATGATTCTCTATAACAGCTATCTTATAGTTTGCGGCATGCCCATAAGTTCACTCTAATGCCTTTCGTTATGTTTTATCATCGGTTAAAAAAAAGAATGAATCGTCTGTTATTTGAGGAAATATTTTTCTAAAAAAATCAAATTTCCTTAAAATATGAAACGGATTGAACCACGTGAATCCAATTTTTAGCTCACATTATAGCATAGTGGTACCGGAGGGTTGAGTAAATCGAAATTCCCGGTGAAATAAATGGGATTATAGCATCGATTATGCAGTTTATCCTAGCGGCTATACATCACTCTTTGTTGAATGAATGTAAGAACGTAGTGAGCCCATGAACTTTTGCCATTTTTATTGACAATACGTCGATTTTTCGAGGTTTTGATGTACATCAATGCCTCCATAACTTTCAGAGACACTAAACGTTGGGCTTAGATAAGAGGAAGTTGACTAATATTGAGTACAATTCAGTCAATTATTTCTGCTAGAAAGTTATTCATAGGATTAAATTTTTTATGTATTTGATTAATTATCATTTTCAATTTATCAAACGATAATTTTATAAAGCTGGCCACCTTTCCTCGTACGTTCAATCACTAACACAAAAAAGATTTGATTTTTGGAAAGTGGTCGAAGCATGCCAATGAAACACTTCGGTGAGTATTTTCTTAAATACTTTGTGTTAAATTTTTTTATGAACTTCTTCGAATTCTGTGATACTACGAATACCTTTCATGAAATTTGCATGAAGAAATCTGTTGTTGGACCCTACTACGTCTCACGAATGTCTCAGCACATTAGCATCACTTGACGAGACCATGGCGATTTGGCCACAAGAATCAGTCTAACCCTACGATCTGCTTGAAAGTACCCAAATCCGTTAAGAAATAGAAATTAGTTTGACTATAAACTCGGGAATTAATGCTATTTTACTTATGAAGAGCTGAATATTTTCGTCTAATCACCTTACCATTCATTTTTGACTTCGCAAAACTTTTCTTTTGAGGGGAAAATTTATGGGGCGTACACTTTTATCCCGAGGCGATGGCGTTAATATTTCTGAGAGGAGCTGCTTTAAAAAACGGCCATTACCTGCCTTATAAGGCAAGGGGCGCCGTTTCGCACATCGCCACCCAACGTAAGTGGTGAGCCATTAATAATTGACTTTTGCCACTTGACAGGGAACCTCCGTTCATTCTAATAAACGAGAATGGCTTTATGGTTGATGTCCATAGTATTTAATGAGATATATCTTTCATCTTATTTTCTTATATAGCATAAAGTAGGCAGACTACTCTTATCTGTACATTTCACCTACTTCACCATAATTTATCTGTTTCTTCTCTGTACGGTGGGTAACACTCTCGAGCTCCAGGTGAAAAGAAAGTAAGGCATTTGTTTATTTTTACGGCCGCATTTCCGCAGTATGTAAGTGTGTGTGTGTGTGTGTATGTGGAGACAATAGCATTCTGCAAGAGCTGGCTCACACGAGGTAGGGTCCGTTTCCCCCTCCCTTGACTCCTCTCGCCCTGCGTATTCCAGGTGCAGAAAAAAGGCGGAAGGGTTTGGGGGTTGAACTATCGCCGTAAATCTCGCGGCGCCGCTCCGTCTCGACGGCCGCTTGAGAAAGCTTTCGGAAAACTAATTCCACCGTTCCCCATTCCCCCACCTTCCCCGTCTACTCTCCCTCCATCCAATCCGCATTTTTTCTCAAATTATCGTTTTCTCGCCACGAGCTCAATTTTTTTGTTCTCCCCTCAAACTCTTTCTGTCTTCCTTTCGTACCTTTTTTTTTTAAATCTTTTACCCCGTCTGACTGGGACTAAGTTTCTATGGAGTAAATTTTGCGTTTACCTACATACGTATTTTTTCGCTCGTTCGTTCATCGCATTCAGAACACCGGAAGCTTGACTGCCGCCTTGTAAGCTTCCATTCATCCCAATTCCCCTCATTTTTTTCACTCTGTCTCATTTTTCCTCCCTCCCTCTCGTCCGCGCTCTTGTTCGGCCAACACGTCTCTCTACCCTCGCCTCTTTCCCTCTCTCTCTCTCTCCTTTCGTGTTTTATGTCTTAGAAATAAATCATTCTCCTTGTTTTCTACCCCTCATTCATCCCTCCTTGTTGCTGTCGCAGTCTCCTCGTACCTCCACTTGGTGTTGTCGGCTGATATTCGTTCTGATTTCGTATATCTTATGATTTCCTACTTTTCGGGTCAGTATTTCTACTCACTCTTTAGGGTATAAGTAAGTCTATTTTCATATCTGCGATTTCTTCTTCATCGTCTATAGGTACGTAGAATATGCTGTAAATATTTAGGATCCATCAGAGTAACAGTCAATTGAGGAAATTGCATCTAGACTGGCTTTGTGGTATCGTTCCATCTAAAAAAAAAGAATAACTCAGAAATAGTAATGTTTAAAGTTTCAAATTTTTCCCACCATCACGATAGAAAAACTGTAATTTTCAGTGTTACACCTGTCAAAACCATTTTTGGTAAAAAAAACTAATGATAATAATTGTCGTAATGAGTTTTACCTCCTTGTTAGTTGTTTTTCGAAATTTTATATAGTTTAAGAAATATCTCTCATTTTTCTAAAACATTGTTGACAGAATGATTTGGCTTAAAGTGAATTACTGGATGAGTGAGGATGGGTGTCCCTCATGACACGGAGAAATCAAGCAATATTGAGCCTTCAGGAAAGCCACAGGTACACGAGTTTATCACTAACACAAGGTTATTTGCCTCCATGCCTATATTGGTAGATATTACTACGCAGATAATATAAGAGAGATTAACTCTTTGAATGAACTGTACAAATACGGGGATTGCGTTGTTGTGGTGGCTTAAGTACTGGATTTCCATCTCTGGGGCCCGAGGTCCAATCCCGGCTGTGGTGAAAACTGTTCAGTGGAATTTCTATCCCTGCAAAAATACACTTCATTCACTACGTAGAGTGTGTTCATTTTAAGTGTTATGCTCCGTGCGTCCGGTGGGACGCTAAACTGTGGATCTTTTGGCGGTTTTCGATAAGAGTAGGCTTATTTCTACGCCAGGTTTATCTCCCTCCTTCATTCAATCCCAAACAATCTTCCCCTTACCAGTCTACCAAACTATCCTAAATGGCGAAAAATGTCTCGGTTGCCTCCCAAAATAATCTATATACCGAAGTTTAAATACGCAATTTTCCCTCGGACAATACACGCTCACTGCAGAACCTACCCAAAGAATTCATTACCTCAATTAGTTATTATTGCACCGCAATTACGTACACTTGGAATACTTCATTAGAAAAAATACGTAAACAAGCCACTAACACTTTTGGGACTTACAGAAATACGCCATAGAGGCGGCTCCCTCTGAAGTAAAATTGCAAACTTAATGAGTTTCTTTAATTGAATGAGATTGTAACTTAGCAGAGACGAGATCCAGTGGAACTTATGTTCCTTGGCTTAAATCTGAGTAATGGCTCAGGTTCTCTCCAACTATAACCCGAGTGGTTCAAATTTCTGGGCACCGAAATTTTATGGGAAACCAGAGGTGACAAAGGGAAAAGTGGCTGTCCCACTTGAGATGAAAGTTTTGATTTCATTATGGCTAGGGATGAACGTGATTAGATTACTCATCCCTCATCCATCAAAACCTCCCTTCAGGTTTGATTGCAGAGTATATACGTTTTGCGAACCCTCCCCCAAGTATAGCGCTCTACTGCGATTTTTCTATATAATTTATTAAATTCTACAGACAACAAAATTTTGAATATCTGATGTTGAGCTATATGCATAATGGAAGTGTCCGTTCACACTGGTAGCCCTTGCGCCTCACAAAACAATTAAAGGAAGGTTATTCCTTTGTGATGAATTGTAGTTTAATCCAAAGTAATTAATTGCAATGATTTTCTGTATCAATTTGATGTATTGTTTTTCGTATCACATCCTTTAAGGTACATTAGTGCGATTTAGCAATACATTTTCTCGTGAATTTAGCCTTCGTGAAAACAATGAACCGTAAAAACTTCAACAAAAGCAACTTAGTTCTGAATTTATCTTATTAGCGTTAGTGTTCTTCTTCTCATCCATCCTCGGAGACGGTAAAAAGATACTCCTTCCAATTCGGGTGAATATAAAAGTTTTTAACGTTTTTCCCTAATTTCTGACGCTCTCGGTTCCTTTGATATTTGTGATTTCAAGCAGTATGCCACACGTAGATAGTATTATTAATCGCGGCGTTCTTGGCTGTTTTTCGTTGGAAAGCAAATCCATCGGACGAAAATTAATTGGCGCATTGCAGTGACTGATGAAGTGTACGATATACCCCTTTTAATTTATTCCGCTATTAGGCTTAAGTATCGCGCTTTTATGTTTCCCTAAAAAAATCATGACATCGAGGAAATTCATCTCGTACAGTGTGTGCAGTGCATATCTCCAATATTTTGATTTTTTCCATATCTTGCTTGTTCATTATTACTAATATTTTTACGCCCCCTTCCACAATCTCCTAATCATTTCGCTTGCAGCCGGATGTTAAGACTTTGCATTTTTTTCACTTTGTCGAAGATGTCAAACCTAGGAATTTTATGGTCATTTGTTTTTCCACACCACGTACGTCAGAAGACTAATTTTTAGCCCCGTTATATCTTAATTTATTTTAATATCACCGAAGTAAGAACTTCTACTATTCATTGTCATTTAGGGGTATCCAACCTTCCTTCTAACCTTCCATAAGCCAACATTCGGTTTCATTCATTTTGTTTAAAATGTAATTTAAAAATCCTTATTGAAAAAACAGGCAAACCCTTGGTTTTACTGGAATACTAAAATTCTCCTAGATCTTAAGGGAACGCATGCTTACACCGATAGCTATGCTGTGATTTCTGCTGCTGGAGTATTTAAAAATAAAAGACCATTGATTTTCTAAGAAACACAAATCGCGTTGAGTTTACGACCACAAAGAGTCACAATTTTCTGTTATTCTTATTCACATCACATAGATGGTATCAGATTTGTAGTTGTATTTTATATGAACATTAAATTTGGAAGACTTATTGAATATAAGATTGCTGGTGGTGGAAAGTTGATGTGGACAAGTGATGCGCTGAATTGAGAGAACTTGTGACTAGCTGCGAAATCAGTCCAAGTATGGACTTCGTTAGTGATTTTTTCCGGTGTAAACGTGGCAGGAAAAAGTACTCAATGTCATAAACTTTGAACTGTAAAGACGTATTTTAAATTAAAGTTCTTTTGTTGGTGAAGAACTATGTAAACCAGATTATTTTAATGCTTTTGCAGGTATAGTCCGTAACAAGCGCTTTGCTCTAATGATTACTAACATGGGTGTAGGCGTGTGGGTTCAATACTTCATTAATTCTGGGAAGCTTCAACTTCCACAAAGTGCGCGGGATACCTAATTAAGCCTTTAATCCCAGTTGGCTTTCTTATCTTCTCGGCGGACTGTCTGCGGAGAAAGTTTTCTCGACGAAGGTCGGAAGCGTTCTTTTCCCATGTAGATGGTAGCTCTCTGGATTAAGCGACTAAAGGGAATTGAAGGAGCTGGGAAAATGATAGAAGAACCAAGAAAACATTTGCAATGAATTATTTAATAATTACACAGGAAATGTAAACAGTTTTTATGTGTTCTTTTCTGGAGATATAGGTTTATCTTCATAAATTAAATATTAATAAATGGAGAGGCCAAGAAAAAAAATCATCTGTAAACAGTTTTTTTTTGCTAATTTGGTATTTATTTATCATTTAAAGAGTGTGTTATACTGTGAAATAACTTAAGTCTCCGGAGGAGAGGGTTGTTAGTTGGCGATGAATCATAATTAATTCATGACGTTTTAATAGTTCATCGGTTATCCCAAATTTTATACTCTTTTGCCATTTGGAAAAGATGCTTTAGTAAGCTAGAGGGTGTTAAACCCCATACTTTAATTTTAACGTACTACTGACGTACTAACATGCTTCTCTTTCAATCGAAATATTTCCATTTTTACTTTGTAGCAAGACGGAATTCTAAAATATTAAATTTTACACGGATGAAATCAGGATCAATTTATTCCCTCCTCTACCATGTATACAGCAATAATGGCTTGGGGTAAGAGGAATGTATTTTAAAATTTATTTTGAGAAAGGCGAGCGTCTTCCTCAGAAAAAAAACCATTAAACATCATTATCCTGACAAGGGAATCCATCTTAACAATATCCTTCTTTGCAATTGAATTCTGCTCATTAGGTTATAATGAGATTTTTTGGGATGAGTTTCGTAATGAATAAATGCCTTGATTTGATTAATGGGAGCGGATCAGAGGAATTCCGAGCAGCCTCCAGTGCATGTCATAAATCAGAAGAAATTAAGAGAACGTAAAAATAAAGAAAAATAACTTTAACTGTGCGGTGGAGGATCATGAGAAATTGGCGATGATATCCTTTTTGCCGAAAATTTAACACATTTTTTATCGTCTCTAACCATTGCCTGCCTGAGCATCTGCGTCCTCATTGCCTTCCTACTTCTTCCAAGCGGCCACACTTTCCTGGTTATAAACGCCGTCACAAAAATTAATGCCCGCTTAATCGTTTTATTAATAAATTGTGCGTGGGGGTATATTCTGTTCATGTGCTAATACGCCTCTGTGTGCGCGTAGTATATACATTTCCGGTCACGGGCGTTCTCCAGCCATAAACTCCCCTCAAGTCCCCCTTTTAAACTCACCAATTTTGTAAAATGCCTGCGGCTTTCGTTCCTCGCCGCTCAGAGGGAGCCTTCTCTGCGCGTTCCCGTGATCCCCTGCAGCCATTCCGATCGCCTTTCTCTCCACCCCATCTCTTCTCCCCTCCCCCCCCCCATCAAACCTCCACTCTCCCCCCCCTCACCCCAAAATAATGTTTCCCACACACCCTCCTCCCCCCGCCCCCTTTGGTCCATCGCGTGGATTACGACGGACGCAGACTGGAGGCAATTACGAGATTGGCGACTCTCTCTCTCTCTCTCTAGGGCCGTGGGCGGGTGTCCCGCTTGGGGGCGCGACGGTCGCTTCGGGTTCGGCGTCCCGCGCGATAACGGTGAAATGAGGGGTCTCCACCCTCTCCCTCTCATTCTGCTCCCCTCCCACCCACGCATCCTCTCTCTCTCTCCCTCTCTCTTCTCTGCCTTCCTTTATCATTGCTTCTCCTCCCTCTCCAGGATAATTCATGTGAAAAGCATTACATACATTTAATTCATAATTGAAACCAAAATAGTTATACTTTTCTACAAATTCGTAGAAAGGTACAAGTATTTTTATTTCAATTATGGATACAAAGTAATTCTACGAAGTGAAGCCTGATAGGGTAAAGTAAATATACTGAAATTATGAGAAATATTACAGTTTAACTCTTTCTCGTGTGGAGGTGTTGATTTTTTTTCTAAATCATATAAAATTCATATCGAAATCCACTGGTGAATACAAGAGAGTACGGTACTGTAGATGTTTTTCTTTGACAATATTTTTCCCCGAATCCGACAAGCGATGTATTTATTAGTTCTTAATTAAACGCCACTTCTCTAGAGTCAATCGTGCAATTTCTAGATTGGTGTCATGTTATTTCGTTGTTCACTATGACAGGTGTTCAAACAAATAAAATATGTAGCTGATTTAAAGGCTGTCACATCTTTAGTTTGCCCAAACCACAATTTTCGCTTATGTATTCTTCTCAAAATACCATTTTCTCAATATTAAATTCCAACTGTTCCTAACATTTTCCTCCCTCCATACCGTTTAAAATTCCTATAATTCTCCTCTCTCTCTCCTGCGTTTATCCAAATATCTCTCCTCTATCACTCTCTTTAGCTTGTAGTAACCTATTTGAGTGAATTAGAAATCCACTTGTATAGATTAACGGTGTGGGCGTATTTTAGAAAGGACAAAAGCGTGATACCTCTCTTTCTCGTGACTATCCGGTTTCGGTTGAATAAAAACATAACTCAGTAAATTAATTCTTCAAATTCTTACATTCACCCAGTTTAAAGACAGAATTCCTCCATGAGTCTGACGCCTCTTTAGTGCTATGGATCCTCCGGATTCTCAAGAAGTGTCGCCGGGTGAATGCCTTTCAAAAATTATACCATCTCCCGATACTACCTAATTGTAAGACCTTTCCACCCAGAGATTTGGTACTCATGTCATCAGCTGGTTGATCACCACTGTGTGCGACTGTTATTTGTGGGTATGTATGCGTTCAAGGCATTCACAAATTATCTAATCCTGATCTCCTGGTTCCTTAATCCTGACTCGTGCTTTTGATCATATCCCGAACCTGCAGTTCAACTCCTTACGACGTAACGTATTTGAATTTTGTCGGCGTAACTTGCGGTAGGAGCCTATACATGAAAATGGAAGAAGTGAACCGAGTCCGGGGAGTAGCATAGCTCGGACATTCCGCTGGACTGTGATGTAGATCTCGATTTACAAACTAGATACGATTTGTATGAAAGTAAAATAATAATCCCTCATACCCGGGTAAGAATGATAAAAAAGACCATCTTGAATGTGTTAGTTTCCTCGCCGTTAATCTTAGTATTAGGAAAACTATGTAGAGAGTGGAGGTTGAACGATTTTTTCTGCTTGATGGTTGGTTATTTGGGGAGGCGTCTTAACTACTGAGATCATTTGCACCATTGAGGACAGGTGGACTCGGGAAGGATTCTTTGGGGAATGGAGGAAGGGTGGAGAGAAACTCGGAGTCGACATCAGCCTACACTTAACAAAAGACGCCAAAGGGTTCACGGTTTAACATCCCCTCCGACAGACAGAGCTCTGTACTTGAAGTTCTCTCCACGCAGCACCCAAATGGGATCGAGATTTCCTCTGAAAAACCTCCGCCAGTATTCGAACTCGGGCGTCAAGGATGGGAAACCAACACTCCCGCCACACCACCCCAAACCGATGCCTACGACTCTTCTCCCAGATTTTCTTACGAGTAGACGCATGCATGGAGATGAAAGGAAGGAAGTTGAAAGAAGAGGAGGTAGAATATAGGAAGAAATTAATCGAAATTAATATTGCGCTCTACACCGAGATGGTCGACGGTCCGAATCCATTGACGCGGATCGTGAGAAAAAGAGAATATCCATCATTGGTCCATATAACACCCGGGCTCCACTCCACTTCGTCCACTCGTTGAATGACCGCCCGCGAAACTGTTTCTATTTTTTTTTTCGAGTGGAGACCCGCGGTCGGCCATCTGGAAGCCGGTCGGGGTTGACCGATCCGACCCCTTCGTTTGAGGGCACGACGCGTCGGCGGTGGCGGCGCCCCCTTCCACCGCACGCCGAGGTGATTGATAGGCTCCGGGTGTCCGGGGCGTAGCTACTCTGTTTCCCTCTCGAAGCAGGCGAGTATAGGGGGAAGAAAAAATTGGAAGGGAAAATCGATTCAGGGAAAAGTGCTCGCGGGAATTTTTTTTTATTTTATCCCTCAGAGAAAAACGCACCACTTAACGTCCTTGTGAAATTAGCGGGCTAAGGTCGGCTCTTTGATCTCTCGATACGCTGGATGAATGGACCCGTTCTCGCAGTCCCGAAGTTATTTTATGGCGTTCATTGCCTTTATCTGATTTTCATCTAATTGCTGGGATTAATGAATGTCTATATTATAGCCTAGGTATATTAAAGATTTTAGATTCCTTTAATGCGCATACCGGAGCTAATGTTCAAGGACAATACTTATGGGTCTAATAATTGCTCTGGGTTATGGCATTTCTCAACCTCATCAATGCGCAAAAATGCGATCACGAATGCGTCAAATTCATTTCCCTCTGTATGTTCGGGATGGATTTTTCGTCAGACCTGTAAGTTCTTAATTATTCAGTTATAAAGCTGTATGAATTCAATGAGGTAAGCTTTTATGGATGCTCAATAGTTCTAATTTTAATCTTAAAGATTCTCGTTAATTTTTTATACATATATGTTACACAAAGTTACTTTTTTATGTGTTAGCCGACTTGTCTCACAAGATATAAGCATCTCCATCTTTAGGGTGTGGAAATAATAAATAATAAAAATTTCATATGATTGTTGGCTGAAAATTACAAATATAAATGATTTTCTGTAATACTAAGCAACCAATTTATGCTGATTTTGTGCGTCAAATTGAAAAAATAATGATAAGGAAGTGAAGACAAATCACCGGTTTAAAAAATCATTTTGAAACATTTAACAGGGTGCTTTGGTGATTTAATTAAACCTGGAACCTGTATTTTAAATTATGCCAGCCAGGTTAAAATTCTAAGATTGTTTCATAGACTAATTATAATGGGGATAAACTCTTGAATGAATTGATAAATTACCATTTCAATGTTCGAATAATGGAAAATATAACATACCAATAGAGTGTAAATTTAATAATTTCCTCTTTGGCTAATGAAAGGTGAATTTCAATGCTTATGGTTATTCCCCCTTTAAACTACTCAGCCTTAAGGCGTATGTGACGTTAGTACTACTGAGAAACGGTAAGGTACCTATTTTCTTTACCTGTGCCTATTCAGATGCCACAGAAGGTTATGACCTCCTAAACCCACATAGCTTAGTATCTAAGAATCATATCAATCAGTATAACTTACAAAGGAACCAATAAACAATCTTTAAACAACATTAAGGTCAATTCATTAGATTATTAATAAAATTGTTCCTAATAGCGTGATCTGTGTTTTCCTTCAAAATTTGGCTCCTGCTCTAATTGGTATGCTAAAAATTCATTCAAATATTTAGCATCCTAAATAGCTTTCGCGATAATGTCTCCTTCATGGTTCTCGTATAAAAAATGCCCCGGACCTGACGGACGGTGCATTTCACGAGGCTGGAAAATTTAGCGAAGCTTATCTCTGGAAAATTCACGATTCATAGTTAACATGGAAAAGAAGGCATCACAGGGTCACGGTCTTCGGAGATTAAAAAACGATTACATTATTTACTGACGCTGTTACCCTCCAAGAAGAATTTTTACCGGTCTTTCAGGAAAAAAAACAAATTGGCACAGTTGTCATAACTGGATGAGTAACGACTCTCGTTGTCTTGCGTCAGTGTGTATGCTTGTCGGTCACTTACAGCATTAAAATTTTATTTCAGAATGTACTTTTCCACTTTCACTCTTTCTTTAATGTTACCATTAGAATATATCTTTACTCAGTTTATTTTTATTCTTTTAACCCTCTGCTATTAGTCAATATTTTAATTGCCATTGGTGGTAAAATATTTAAAATTTTAGTCTCAATTATTTATATAATTTTTTTGATTCATCAGCTCACTCTAAGATATGGGAACCCACGTTTAAACCAATCACTACAGCCGAAAATGAAGCATAGAAACTTTTTTAATGGCCCTTGAATCCTTTTATATTTAATAATCTCTCACGTTGTCACTCTTTAGTTGTTGATAAATGCAGCAGTCAGTTTTGGCGCGCTTATAGTGCTTATTAACAGGCAATTCCTCTTATTTGCCCTCTTATTAACTGCTTATTTGCCCTCTGCGGGAATAAAATTTTGTATCTTTTCAAGTTTATTTTTATTATTATTAAACTAATCTCACATTTTCTCTCTGCCATATTGATAACGTGAAGCCCAAAGTTCTTCAAGTACCTAAGATTAACTAAAAAATGAGGAAGCCTGAAGTGTGCCACGATGCAATTTACTCTGTGGCTTTATGAACAATTCAAACCAAATATTACTTTATGGCTGTCGTTTTCTAATTTGGTGTTCCACTGCGATAGAAGTCGCATTTATATGTATAGGCAAGTGATTAGGTTAATCCGCGAATTTTAGTGATCTTGATGCAAAGATATATCTTAACAGAAAAATTACATTTTTCATTTATGAAAACCATGGCTTCCCTAGGTTTACCTAATTCTAAGATCCATGAAATACGCAGATTTTTCTTCAAAATTAGAAGTATTCTAAAAGCAAAAATTGCTGCCCCTTCCTTCTTCTTCTTCCCACCATCATGAATAATCCATGTTAAGTGGTGTTTCTGTTTTGATTTAATATCTATAGTGGAACTAGCTGCATGATAACGTGAAAATACTAATCCAATGCTTGAGAAAATTAAAGACTTCACTGTGTAAGCCGCATACAGCATTTTTATGGATAATTTTTTATTGTTGACGTATCTTTTGAAGGCGTATCGAAATTTCTGATTTGGATTCCCTGCAGGAATCCATGCTCAACTGAAAAATTACATGAATGGACGTAATTATCTATAATCGATATGGCTCATAGAAGAGAGAATGCTGTCAAATTGTATGTCGAAGTAAGATGGATATAAGTAGAGCTTGTGGTTTTAGGAAAGAATTTTTTCATTAAGCTTTTATTGATGATAACATGCCTTGTGTTCTGCTTGGGAAATTTTTCCCAAAATATTCCGCCACACTGAGCTCGTTACGTGTGAATTGGAACATTTTCGCCAACGGTGCCACAATCGAGTGCGCGCTGAAGTATTCGCAAGCCCGATTTAATTATGAATGCGAATGAGAGGAAATAAAAAGAAAATCGATCGAGTGGAATAAAATCGGTCGTGTTCCATTGAAAATAAATGGAACATGCCGTGTGCGGTATGTGGAGGGAGCTCTCAATCCACCCTCAGTCGCTGTGAACGATACGCTCGGATGAAGCCATCGGCGACACGCGAGGGTTTAAACTATTCAGGGGCGAGGGGAGTCGGGACGTCATTATCAAGAGGGGGTCACGCGAGCAGGTCCGCGTGGTTGAAATAATTGGCCTTAAGGAAGCTTGTCGTTGAAAATCACTGAAGAAAATATCGTAACTTAAGCTCAAACTTGAATCGAATTGAAAGCAGTATAACTTCAACGGGCATCCCCGCTGCAGTCCTACCTAAGTTTAAGAATTTTTTTATTATTCCAATATTTCACCAATATTTTTTTCTTCCACAATTCCAATGCTCAAAAATAGTTTCAAGTTCAAGCCATGTGATGACTTTTATTTTGGAAATTTGAGGTATGCTGTCCATTAATATGTTCAAATGTGGTCGCTTGGTGACATTCTCGAAGATAAGGGACTCAATTTTCGATAACCTGTTCATGATCTCGCATTTCACTGCCTGGTCGCTGGTGGTGCATCTCTGTACGCCAAGGAAGCTTCTGATTTGTAAGCCAAAGAAGCGTTCTTCGTGATTGGCCAATTTGGAGACATGTCTTTATGAGATGAAGGAGTCTACTTTCTCATTTTCTACCTTATCCTGGTCATGCCAAATGATTTTTCATGGCACATTTCACTTTATTTGGTGTGTATTTTGCACCTGTGCATGTGACTGCGTGCCACATCATTTGTGCTTTCGTAATGATTAGAAAATATATCATTTGATGCATAACCAGTATTCTGGTTATCACTCGTAATAGCTTGAGGACTTACTAATATCCTTACGTGATATGAAACATACGAATATTAAAAAAAGAAATTTCAAGTAAAATAATCAATATGTACTTCATTTTAGTTAGTACGGTTATATTTTGGTGCTTGGAGCAAATTTATTTCAACACATAAGGGTCATTTTTATAAGAGATTTGCGACCGTTAGTACTGATTTTCAGGGCAATGCTCCTATCTTGTTAAAGATCAGTGGCCTCATAAAAGAATCTAGTAAGGCTGCAATTTTACGAATTTCCTACCACAGTACTTACCGTTAACTACATGACATAAACGGTCTTAATAGAATCAAGCTTCGTGTGATTTTGGATAATTCACTCTTTCTGCGTGCCAGCTGTGGACCGGGGCTACGGCACTCACTTTATGCTTTTTTTAAAACCATCTTGGGATTAATATGAGTAGTTCATAGAGAATTTTGGTGCGAAAGGTGCTAATTTACGGTCAACAGCCAAACGAGACTGAAATTACTGCTATATCTGTGGAACCAAATGCATATAGCAGATGAAATAAATTCTAAAATGCTATTCATAAATCTGCTATATATTAAAAGTAAGTTGCTGTTCCATTTAAATTTATCATGACAATTATATGTTTTTAAAATCAAGATTAAAACACTCGAGCTAAATAAAACTTAGGATTAATGTATACAAAACCTTACGTATTTTCCATTATTCACTATTGTTATTAAATCTTGTTTAATCCATGCGCGATGCGGTGCTCGTTCCCGCTAACCTTGGGTTACCAGAACGCTTAGCCAACCTTGTGACGACAGCTGAATATTAGATCCAAAATCTGCGTCAATATTTTTCCCCTAATAAATTCAATGACTTACTCAGCAGTTTTGTTTTTCTCGTGACTACCACGCGTTTACGGTTTTCCCAGTGTCTGGAAACATTCATGGCCGTGGACCGGGTGTGGTTTTTGGACTTTGATGGGTGTAGTGGGAATCGGGGAAAAGAAAGGGATGAAATGGAGGGAGGACAGTTCCAAATGGTTTCTGTCTCGAAGAACTTTCGCCCGGACGACATCGCCCGCAGAGGGAAATGTAGATAGGGGACGCCGTATTGAGGGCATTTCCCAGAGGTCGGCTATGGAATAGGCTGTTACGGCGGTCGGGAAGGATCGAAAGACGGTGGAGTTGAGCAGGGGGAGTGTCAGAGGCGAAGGCTTGTGTGGGTGTGTGTGAGACGACAGGTTGGACGGGGGTGTAAGAACGTCCGACAGCCAACATCCGCTCTCAATTGATGGATACTGAGCGAGAGATGGCATGAAGATCGGATTACAGGCTGTGTTGGATATGAAAAAATGGCTAAGGGGAAAGGAGGAAATGAGTCATGGCTGGGTGAGAAATAATGAAATTGTGAGAGATTATTTTGATGGAATCATCAGGGTATCCTATAATGTGAAAACTTTATATCCGAATTTAGAAAAAAAATAACTTTGGCCTCTCTGGTTTCTATTAAACTCATTTTTTTGTATAGTAAGGGTTAATTAGTTGATCATTTGAAGATATTTTATCAGTCAATGCATCCTGTATGCGATCATGTTAACCTACTTGAAGACTGCGATGCTTAGTGGCCCTATTAGGAAATGCCTAAGACACTGATGGACCTACATTCAGCTTTATTACTGAAAAGGGAGTAAAAATACTTCAGTTGTAGGTTGGCATTAACTTTTAGTATAATATAGTGTTTTTAAATATTTTGATTTATGAAATGGGGAATAGGATAGATACATATCTAAATTAATGATTAACTTGACAGTCGACTTGACGACTTTATCTGTAACAAACATGCACCACACCCACATCACAAAGTTATTTCTTTAAATAATGAGCGGGTAAACATTATGTGCTCGTTGATGTCAGAAGTTCTATTTGAGTAGAAAATCAAGGATTTACGGGCTGCTTATAAAGTTGAATATGATCCATGCGAAGTTGGTAATAACTATCTAAATGAGAGCCATAGATAGAAATGAGATTATGTCATACTTCATTAGCCATTGACTGCTGATTATTAAGAGATTTAATATGGCCAAGTATTAAATGTAATATATAGCTAATGAATGTTGTTCAAATTGCTAGTGATTACCAAATATTTTTAAAAATGAACTGGTCATATGAATGTAATGATCAGATTAAGTGACGAGTATGTTTCAAATGAGGTTCTTGTATATTTTTTGGTGTGCGGAAAAATGAAATGTGAAATAATTCGAGCCTTAAGCTGAAATGCGACCGAAGCTACACTCCTAATGCGAGAATTTTTATGATCAGATTTATTTATGATCTTATAATTGATCTGGCAGCGAAGTGCTTCATAAAGCCAATTATGCTACTTTAATTTATGCTAATTCTCTGAGCGTAACTCAATATCAAAACTCAAAGTGGCGTTTCTTCTCTGCGCAAAGCTTTTGCCCGGTACAATTATTCCATGTTTGCTACTACGTTACTGTGGAATGACTGATTCAGTAATTTGTCCGTTTTATTTATTTTTACAATTGTTAGCCTTACTATTGCTACCACTTCTACTATTTATTACTACTGCTTTCGCTACTACTTTAGCTACTTTATATTTTATCGTACGATTTCTTCTTGATGAATGTGTGGAGAATGCGCGGAGTGTGAGGAGGGAAAGAGGGATGAAAGACGGATAGTGTGAAGGAGACAAGATGAGAATAAATTTCATGCATAACATTAAAGTCAACCAAAAAGGCGATTTTGATGAAGTTTAAAACTTGGAGCCTTAGTTATGTAGTCCAGGAACGACCGGAGCCTTGGAGGAGGGACGGCGGGTTGGGAAAATTCTTCCCCCTGCCTATCCCTTTAGAGTGTGCGAATATGCTGTTGTGATACGGAACTAGCGCCTCAGGCGTCAAAGCACTTCTAAGCGCCTTACCTCCTCCGGATCAGCGAAGAATTTTCTAAAACTCCACGCGTTTACCCACCTGAGTTTGGCTCTTTCATGAGGATTTCATGGGGTGAGGTTCTATTTAAGACCCTCTACATGGCCACGCTATCCGCAGATCCGCATCCCGTTTCTACTTCTACGTATATTACGCACGAGCCTGAATTGTACGAAGAGACTGGAAAAAGGAACTGAGGAAAGAGAAGAATAATGGAGGTGTGCTTTCGCTGAATTGTCCCTACATCATTTTCCTTTGTAGAGAGCGTCTAAGATAAAATCGCAGTTGACATGAATGCAGCCAATAAGAAAACACGTTCAATGCCGTTTGGGGAAGGGACTTGCGTGACCGAGAAATAAATGATGGTGGCCTTTGTTTGAAATCATACGATCCTGAAAAAAATTGTTAACTTTTCATTTCTTTCTAAGCCAAATCAGTATATTTCAACTGCGCTATTATCTTGGACGGTCTCTGGTTGTGAATGAAGCGAGGAAAATAGAGATTCAAATACCTAACCACTTGACAGTGTTTATTTCTTATTTTACCGCTTTCATTCATTCTACTTCTTTCACCTACACTTTTCAAAAACTCCCTGCAAGGAGCAGTCAAAGAATTCCAAGAAATATAAATAATTAGGAATTAAGGTAAATGAAAAATACATCAGCATTTTTCGTTTCGTTAGTGACATCGCAGTCATAGCAGAGAGGTCAGAACACCTGTAATCATTATTGAAAACAATGGATGGAGTACTACAAGGCTACAGTATGAAGATAACCGGGAATAAAACGAAAATCGTGGTATATAATGAGAACAGCTGAATGCAGACATTACGTCACAAGGAGTGGTGCGAGGACCATTGGAATATTTCACTTTTCATTTTCACTCTAATTGACGGTCCACGAAAAGGGACGGAAGAAGTTCATCACGCATCAAGCGAGAGGTAGTGCAAACCAAGAAGGTATTCATGATGAAAAGCAACTTTTGTGTGCATAGAAAATAGGATTGCAAATAAGGAAGCAGGACTTGAAAACATTCCTGTGGACACTTGCGCTATATGCCTCAAAGACGTCGACCGTTGGAATACAGGAGCAGAGGGAAGTCTTTCGAAACTTGGTACTGAATGTGGATGCTGGAGATCTAGCGGACGGATACGATGAGAAACGAGGAAGTATAAAATAAGAGAGGATAAAATATTTCTCCTCTCCTATTCTTCAGTACTTAAACTTTCAGGAAGGTATGGTCCAGATGGGTAGACCGCACTTTACGAGGGGAAGTAGATGTGAGAGTCTCACGTGGAATACTGAGGGATCAATACTTAAGCCAGGTAAAACAGTATATAAAACTGAAGAGCTACAAGTATACCACAGCCTTTTATAGAGTTATCCTTTTATTGGGAAAAATCAGATATGATGATCGTCATTCAGTAAGTTATCGACGGAAGCGTGTCATTTGACGAGTCCTGTTCACGTTCTACTCCTAATGATATGGTATGTGGCCAAACTCGGGCGATTATGACTACATTCCGAAACATTAACATGACTGTCATGACGTCATATCTTATCATCTACTCTAATCGTCCTTCAATAAATTCCTCGAACTAAAAAATTCGGAGTATTGCTCCATTTCTGAAACCCATTACACTTATGAGGAGCCTCTCATAATGTCAACACCGAATTAGAATTTAATTGAATGCCAAGAAATTCAACCTGGGGTAGGATTATATCTTCAAAATAAATATTAAGTAATTGAGTAGGGGTGTTTTTAAGAATAAACCTCATGTCTTGGAACTTTTCACAGTTAATTTTAAGAGAATTGTTAAGTGACCAGGAACTAATTTTTTGAGCAGCAAGATTGCATTTTTTTACGAGTTCCTGAGAGGAAGCTATAAAAATATTGGTATCATCAGCGTAAAGGACAGAATGACTGCAGGGAATGCTAACCAAATTATCAGGTAGATCATTGATATATATGTATAAGGAATCATGCAGGCCCGAGAATAGAGCCCTGTAGAACATCGTAATTAATCACTTGAGGGGGAGATATATGTTTCACACCATCTTGATTAATAAAAACACGTTGGGTTCTACCCTGGACATAAGATATTAACCTGTCTTTTGGTGGGCCTCTGACACCAATTATAACTTTTTTGAGAGTAGATTATGGTTCACAAGACCAAAAGTTTTAGTGGAATGAAACAGTAATGCGCACATGTGAAGTTTATCATCAAGAGCATTGTGCATCTGATTGATGGTTTCATATACGGCAGTTGTAGTGGAATTTATTTTTACGAAAGCCTTGTTGATGCTGAGAAACAATGCCGGAGGATTCCATAAAAGGAACCAAACGCCTATGATAGGCTTTTTCAAAGATTTTGGACAGCTGAGTTTGAATAGCAATTGGTCTATATGAATTAGGATCCAGTGTGCTACATTTTTTCTTCTAAACCGGAATAATATTTGAAGTTCTAAAGCAGAAGGAAGGTGCCCTCAACAAATGATGCATTTATGAGGTGTAATAAAGGGTCATTGATAAGATCAAAACAGATCTTATTGATGAAATTAGGCCGGTTATCAATGTCAGCACTATATTTAGTACCACAATTGTTAACTATAATTTTGAGTTCATTTTCTGAACATGGAAAAAGAAAAAGTGATGTAGCAGAGTACTTTGTAATGTTATGGAAAAGTGACTGGCTAGTACGTAGGTCTAGAGATGGAAGGGTCATGAAATGATTATTGAAATCTGTTGCCAAATTTACTGGATTTTATTGGATGTGTAATGAATAGGGGTAGGTAGCAAATGTTATGGATTGATTAATGGTCTTCCAAATTTCACTATATTTGTTGGTACACTTTAATTATCCCTTATCATTATAAGTACGTTTAGCTTTTTTAATAAGGAATTGATAATCCTTTTTAAGTTATTTATATTCAGTATCCAAATCCTTGTTACAAGGAGACTTGCTCTGAACATATAAGTCCTTAAGATTAACCTATAACATACGAATTCCGTTAGTAATCCACAACTTTTTGTGATCCATATTAGAAATTTCACACATGCTCAATGAAAAACCCGTATAAAAATAAAATAAAAGCTTATCATAGAAAGCAGAGACTTTCAATTCAAATGCAGACTCTTCATTGAAACCAAACCATGTTTCAGTTTTTAAATGACGCTTTTGAAAACAAATTTCCATTTTTTAACACATGAGCAGGCGAAGGCCGGGATCTCAAGGAAGAAGCAACTGAAGATGGGGAACCACTAGCCAAACATAGTTTTATAACACAGTAGCAACACTATTCTTTAAGTATTTTCAATGAGTACCAGCAATTTACAATTTTGTATTTATATTTTACCTATTATTTGTCAGATATCGTTATTTACTAGTCCGCGTAACTATTAGGATACCAGGATGTCCTACGATTAATTGACGTTATGCATGTAACTAAAATGTACTTTTACTGTATCTTGTCCATTAATATTGTTATTATAATACTAACCAGGAAAATTCAAGGACTACGGATTTTTCTTACTCTAAAAATTATTCTCTGGGACTTTTTTTGAGTGATCTTCAATGGTGTCCGAACACACTGGAAAAGTTCCCGCTTAGTACTTATAAATGTTTGGGTTTGGAGGTGAAACGAGCGAAATGCACTGGAATAGTATGCCTTTACTGCCTTCGCTTCCCATTTGCTCGTCCTCTCACGTCAACCCACTCTCCTCTCGTTCCTTCCATCGGGCAGCTTAAGGGACATGGCAAGAGGACGAGGATGGGTGTACGGGAGAGGGTTTGTCGAGCGATCCCGGAAAGTTTTCCCCGGAAGCCGTTAAGGGACTGCACGCGCGGAGTCGCCAAGTTTCGAAGAGTTTAGGGTGTGGGAGGATGATCCCTCAAAGAGAACGCTGTGTGCGCTACGGAGTGGGCGGCGGGCGTGTGGGATGACGAGGGTCGTGGGCGGGTGGAAGAGAGTTTGCCTCTGGATGATTGCGAGTGATAAGGACCATCTATGCAGCCAAGTTTACATTGTTGTGATATTTATCTCCCTTAAGACCTAACCTCGATATGAATAAATTATTATTGTCTGGAAGCTGACTTCTGGTGGCATATTTTGGCACGAATATGCAAATCCTTCACTAGGGTTGCCATCTTGATAACTTTTTCAATTACATCTACGAAATATCTCGTGATCCCCCGCTAGAGCGTGCGGCAGGGAGTGTTAGAACATATGGGAAGAGTATAGAATATAATAAATATTTATTATACTCTGGGCATCACCCTTGGAGCAAATTCTATTACAAAAAATGAAATACTTGGCTCAGCCAGAAGTACAACACAAATTTGACAGCATTTATGTGGTTAATTTACGCAGTTCAGCAAAGTTTGACAGCAAAAAGTGCAACTAAAAATAAATAAAATTCAAAATTGCCTCATCGAAGAAATAGGATTACAATTTGATAGTTAGGATACAAAATACGATTTTTATGGGCGAATAGATACAAATGCAATGCATGAAAAACAAAGACATAGATACAATGATTAGATACAAAAACAAAAAAAGAGGATTGATAAGGAAACAATATTATAATTTGCAGGCTGTAATTTATTAAGTACATATATTTTGCTCTACATTGAGTCATCAATAACATATTTTTTAAAGAAATAGGGAAAATACGAGGGGGTGGGAGATCTAATCGCTTGATTTTACTTAGGTTATGTGTCTGTTACAATCGTACTAGTTTAGGTCATTCAAGGATAAGCGTGCAGCTTTAAGTATATAAGCTTGTAGCCTAAATACATAGTTGCATGTCAATCTTTAGAATATGGACACCCCGGGCTCAAAAATGTAGCAGTATTATTTCACTTTAATATACTTCCACTGCTAACGTCATTTCACACTTACTGTAAGCCACCTTAAGGTGGGGAGTAATAGCTCTTGGAGCGAATTCTACGTACACCCATCTAAATCCGAGCCGAGTCTAAACATGCATACATTCTGTGATCAGACAGTAACCGGTATTCTCATCGTGGCACACTGTTACTCGGGATAAATGAATGTATTTTACTTAATATTATTTGGTGTTTGTGAAAATAATTCTTATTGTTACACTTATTGTTATTTAACTTATTTTAAAACTTTTGTATTGTAAAACGTTTTTCCGGTTCAATCGTGCACATTCATAACTGGTGTTCACTCTCTCCATAACTTTATGCATCCACTATGGACTCTTTCAGCGTCCACCATGTGCGGATGAAAAGTGCGTGCTTCGTTTTTCCTGTGAAAAATACCCGTTGTTTATCATTCCTCTCTTGAAAATGAGCGATTTTCTGCATTTGTATTATCTCTGACAGTTCGTTATAGCTCTGTGATAAGTCTCCTTTGCTCAACGTACCCGCGTTTCACCCACTTAAAGGCGATGTTGACATAGGCTATTCGCGATACCGTAATCAATGCATCTCCGTACGATGCCTGTTGGAAACACATCATCCCCGTATTTGCACGTGATGACTAGGCAAAGTGCTATTGCCGATTCTAGCTCTTTCTAGGCATTGCCGGCGTTGAGTCACTTCCCTTTAGATTGTGAGATCGATAAATTTTTATCTTCTTTTTTGAAGGTCCATGCTTGACGTCAATGCGGTCTGGATGGGGGAGGAGAACGGGCCCCCGAGATATTATTCGATTCTATGTGGGGAGAGATGCTTCTAATTGAAAAGACCATCCAGCTTCCATTCCTTAAATTCTATATTTAACCTTTTATATTGCCTATATATTTTTGACTATATCAAAGATCTCAGACCAAGGTGTGATTGATCAACAAAGATTAACTGCTTGGGCAACCATCTGTTTTGACGTTGTGATATCGAATTCATAAATGTTATAAATATGCTATTGTTTCCTATTCTATTTACGAAACACTCGACTCTCTCTTGCTGTGAGGACAGATGCTTCTAATTGAAGAGACCCTCCAGCTTCCATTCCTAAAATTCTATATTTAACCCTTTATATTGTCCATATTTCTTTGATTATCCTAAATATGTCAGACCAAGGTGTGATTGATCAACAAAAATGAACTGTTTGGGCAACTATCTGTTTTGACTGCTGATGCTGAACTTAAAAAATGTTATAAATATGTTATTATTTCCAATTCTATTTACGAAACACAGATAGATGTCAACACTATATATATCCATTAGACCCGGTTTTATAATGTCTTTAACGTAAGATAACGTTAATTTGATGCTAACTGTGAGCTAAGGTCTTATATTTTAAATGAGCAAGTCGATAAATTGTCGTGAGCGTTGTCGATGGGAGAACATAGTAGCATTATTCATCTTGCCAAAAATTTATTTAACTGAGATTATAAAACCAGGCCTTAAAGCAATAAGTCCTCTGAAATTAGTGATTGGTTTATCCTACATGATGACGGGGAAATATTCTATTATAAATGCTTATATGTTTAAATTATAATTTCCCCATGTGTATTTGTGGATCTTCATAACTTCCAGGTCCAACAGAAACGATCAATTAAGAGAGATATTTTGCCGAACGGATAGGTATGGGAATTCGTTTTTCCCCCGAGCAATAAGGGACTTTAATAAATGCTAGGCGTAATTTCATTAGAGCGTTTCCTTTTTATATGTAAACGGCTGGTGTCCTAACACCCCCCGCCACATGCCTATTGAGGCGGCTTGCGGGGTAGTATGTAGATGTAGATGAACTAATAAGTTATTATTTCTTAGTTCTGTAGTCAAATACGGCATGAGTTCCACCTAATATTGGCAGCACCGAAAAATGCTGTCACAATTTAAATTATCTTATCCTTTCCATTTTATTGCATATACCTGTTGGCTTCTACTCGTTGATATCCCTCATATGTAGTTTCCCCTAATTAAATGTAGCATTTGAAGCAGAATTTGTTATAAATGACCCTAGACTTGAAAAAATCTTATAATACCTACTTAAATGAAAATTTTATGCTGTTGTAAATGTAATGTGAAAAATAGGCCGTTATATTACAGGAAATATGCGTATGTGTGATTTCATATTTTAAAGACGAAGGAAAATCTTCTTTTCTACGTGTAGGTATCTGCGTATGACACGTTTTTTATCTACCAATTGTTTTCATGTGGCGTATATTATAATATTTTCTTGAAATAGTTATTGTGGAGTTGACTTTTGATAAATGGGCATAGTTAAGTAAACTTGGTACAATTAGTTTGATTCTGTAAATAGGGAGGTTTTTCCTATGAAAGTTGTTGTATTTTTTATGGAATTGAAGATTTAAACCTACTTAAATGTATAAATGGCAGTTAAGATCATTCGCCCCAAGCTTTGATAAAACCTTTGAGCACTATAGCTACTTAATTTTCCATTTACACCACCAAAGTGTGCCCCGAAAGGAAAATAGTTTATCGTCTTTATGAAAAAACTTCTTTATAATAGTTATATAATGGCTTTTCAATTTCATCTCAATAATTCTAAGTCCACTACGCCCATCAAAGGAAAATTCCACCGTTCTTTAACTGCGTGGGCCTTTTAATTCTAAACATGCAGCCGTGAAGGTGGGGATATTTATGAAAGGGGATTCCGAAAGGGCCTTCAGAGACCCATGCGTTACCTTAAGTGAAAGCGTAAAAGTGCCGGTTGTGGGACTATAAATTTGCTCGCCGAGGCCCGTGGTGAGTTCAAAGTGTGACGTCGGTCGGCTGGAAGCGTGTGCGTTCTTGAGGCGAGGAGGCAGTCGCTGCAATGGGAGAGTAAAACTCCGCTCTCGGAATGGGAAGTGGGAGGAATGGGGGAAATTTACCCGCTTCCCTTCCCATTCATGGGATATTCTCCTTCCCACACACCCCCTTTCTTCCGCTCCTTCTTCGCCTCGATATCCGCGCCAGTTCCCTTACGACACGTGCGCTCTCTTCGAACAACTCCATGAAGTACGAAAGTTGGAAAAAAAATCGCCGTAGGTGACTTCGAAAGTACCAGCCCTTAAAAAGGGAGGTATCGTGATGTTGTGGAATTTCAAAATAATTTAGAAATTTAAGTTGCAATTTTACACAGATAAATAAGTCATCTTTATAAGTGGAAAATTGTAATTTAAATTTCTACATTAAGTACAAGCCCGTCACGCGATACATGATCGTCCATTACCTTAAACTATCGATTATTGATTATAGTTACTTACCGATTATTACTTTTATCGATTAATACCGAAAAAATCATTAACTTCACCCAGAAAAACATTGGTAATCATATTTTTCAGCTTTTCAGGATAAAAAAATTAACATTAGCAAGCTCTCCGGGATCAGATTCTTTCAATAATTCTGTAATTTGAAAATTTAATGAAACACTGTAGGAGAATATACAAACAATTATGTTACATCTGGCTTATAATTATAATTAATCAAAGGTGATATAAGTCAATCACTTGATTAGCATCAAAATATCGCTTGCTAACCATTTTCAGCGAATATCGAATGAATGAGGAAACTTTCCGTTTCTCATGTACATATGAACATTACTTAAATTTTACATTTAGGAGACTGTACCAAATAAAATACTTTGAGGGTAGTCATACAATAGATTTAGATCAAATTATCTCTGAGAAGTGCTGAAATTGATTAAGTGTGGTAGCTAGAGTGTCTTCTTCCTATACCAATCGTTTTGGCTCGATTTTATGTAGTAGAGAAAGAAAAAGACGTCATAAAGACCTTAACTTTGTTATTATCAACGCTATAATTATTTATCTTCATATACTATTCGCGAAAGATACGAGGAGTAGAAGACCCCAACCAGCAAAATTCCTCCATTTCTAAAACCTATCATCACACAAAACCATATGTTTTTTTCTCGCCCTTCGAGTCTCTTCTCTACTCCTTGTCGGCAGTCATTATTCCAGGCCCCTTTTACTTTCAGCGTCTCCTCAACATCTCTTTCCTCATCGCCGCCATCGTAAGTTTTCTTGGCATATTTCTGCTCGCCGAAGGCTTGTATTTATACCCGTACGTGAGGTCGTGGGTTTGGATCTAATTCCAAGTGATGGTTGAGCAACAGACGTAGGCAGAGAAGTGTAGAAAACGGTAGGGAGGAAGGACGAGAAATGAATCATTGGCCACGGACATAAATTTAAGGAGAGAATCCATGGCGTCTTGGCCCATAAAAGAGCCTGTTTTCTTTTGCAAATAATGAATCACCTAATATCCAAGAAAGAATTAGTTTTAGTTTATCTTTGTTCATGGATAAATTATCACAATGCCGCGTCAGTTCAACTATTATCTCAGATTACGTATTGTATGACTAAACTAATCATCTATTCAATAATGCCGATTAAACATTTTAAACCCTTCATTTATTCCCTTTGTTAGAGCTTTTGCGAAGGCTTATTACCTTTATCAGGGTGGTTACTCAATGGAGAAACCATGAATACAGTGAATTAATCGTGAATATTGATAACCGAGAAAAATCCGTGACTTAGTATCGAATCGAATATCGTGAGTAAACCTTTAATTTGAGTATGTGTTGTCCCTCGATTGTCCTTATCAATTTTGAGATGGTTCATAAAGTAATTTTTATTTCGTCTTGGAAATAGATCTGAGCGGTCCCTATGAATTTTGTCCTATGTGCTGTTTCTAACTATTGAATCCTGCTCCTATAGGCTGTTATTTTATTTTCTTTCTTGTTCCTTGAAATTGTGGCCACTAATAGAATGTTTGTTGATAGGGTCGAAAATAATAAAATACGCCTACATCGCCAAGTTTTCTGTAAATTTCGCATACTTTGAATTACCCAATCATTTAACATTTTAGTAAGGTTGATTGTGAATACCTACTTAAAAAATATAATTTCTAACTTCTTGTTAAAAGCGATATCTTTTTTGGGACGTAAATTAATTAATTACCGCATATTTACATTGAATTATGTTATCATGCTTTACAAGAGTATGAATTTGAATGACTTTGAATTTTATTCAAGTAAAACCGTGAAAATTGTGATTTTCGACTTGAAAAAAACCGTGATTAACTGACATTAACTTTATTGAACGAGTGGCCATCCTGTAAATGTGCAGAACTGCATTGAGTGGACGGAGGGTGCCTCTGGGGGAGGATATTTGTTAGGAGAGCACAATAGCCATCTGTTGTGAAAGCGGTAATGAATAGAGAGGCTTTGAAGGCCATTCAAAAGAATGAGATACGGTTATACTTGGGTTATCATGAGTCACGGAATTGAAAGAAATTTCAGGGGAGCAGGAAAAGCGGTGAGGTTGGCAGCGAAGGCACATGTTCTCATTGGAATTCCAAAAGATAATTTTATACTTTTCCTGCACTCTTTGTACACGAAGAGAGTCGTAATAGATTCAAGCAGGTCGAAAATGTGTTTCTTCGCAGGGGCAATAAGTTTTCGCTTAAACTCTATCATTCCGTATGGTTTTATGAATTTTGTTCTCTAATCTTTCGCCGGGGATGGTTTTTGTGTTTTACCTACCCTACTATCTATTTCTTCGCTGCAACACTTATTTAGAGTTGTATTTCTTTTACAAGCAGTCTGTATGAGGGTGTGATGAGAAATGGGGGGTGAATAAAAGACAAGGAATACGGTATGAAGGGATAGAGAGCGTGCGGAAAAAAAATTATGACAGCATTTTCTTTTGTCTACTTTCTAATAATTTCTTTGTTTTTTTGCATTTAGAAATAGTTCCAGTCATTTCTTGCAGGTTTCAGTCTTAAAGTCAATTTCATCAGATTTTTCTTCACCTTAAATAACATGATTTTTTCACTAAATCTAACAAGCATTATTTGATTTGCTTATTTTCAATTGACTTGCTCATTTTTCATTTACTTTTAGTTAAAAAAAATTAAATCCTTGTTATTAAAAAGATTCTTATTACCTTTACTTTCTTCCTTTCACCATAACGTTTTTTTGTTTCCTCTCGTGCTCTCAAGGCCGATAGTGGTTTGAAGCTGTTTTCAGGATGGCGATGACTAAATGGAATACGGCTTCAAGTGTGACTGTTTAAAAATAAGGATAAATAATTTTTTGTCGATTCCTGCTGCAATATACGTGAGCTGCAATGGAAATTTCAAACAGAGTAAATGATGATTTTCGGAGTACAATTGTGTATCTCAGTAAAAAGTGGAATTATAACTCGCCAAATAGGACAAGCACCGTAATTAAAATGCCCATTAATTTTTTTTTAATCTTTTAAACACCGTTCTAGAAATTCGGTGCAAGTTGTATTGAAAAAATGTACGTTTCCCTTCAATTGCCGACAATTTATGGCGTCCTTGTCTTCCTTTTCCACTTCGGTATCGCATACATGCAAATAACGCAAATTCTTTGGGTGAATTGGGAGCAAAAAATCTTTCGGATATCGATCTCGCTCCAGATGCAGCCGTTATTGGAAATCCGTCGCGAGGAATTTTCTCTTGTCAGGCCGGCCCATTGGGGGCGGGAGGATTTGGTGGGGGGAGGGGAGAAGGGGACTTAGGAAGTGGGAGGGCTCCTCTAGTGTTGGGAGTGAGGACGTTTAGTAAGATTGAGTTAAGCCATTGGGGATTGGGTGAGTTCGGCTGATTGAAGGGCGTTTTGGAAAATCTCGCCCGAGTTGTTTTTTCAATCGTGAAACTCTCCGAGTTAAATGCATTCCGCTCTGGAATTCAAAATACTGGAATATACCCCTTTGAGCAGCGCCTGCATCCTTGTGGTGTTATCCTAGCCTGACGCGGTTCGGTTCAGTTCAACCGGGTACTCTTTCTCCCATGCTTATAATTTGCATCCATCCAGATAAAGGCTCCCTCGAATTTATTTTTTCTAATTTCTAACAGTTTTAAATTGTTAAAAATTTTTTTTGCATTAATAGATGGAGACTGGGCCTACTTAGTTAAATTATTCCGCTGTTGCACATGATGGAATGAAAACACTATTTTCAGTTACACTCTTGGTTTATTTTTGCGCTGATCGATAGTCGTCTTAATCGATCGGGGCTGTAAAAATCTATTTTAGCAAGGTACAAAGTGTTTTAATTTCATAATTTTAATAATGGGCTAAGTGCAGCCTAATACTTAATTAAATTGATATGCGGTAGTAGCTTACTTCATGGAAAATACCTTCCGGGTAAAACTGCATCCTCAGTTTGCGAGGATTTGAAGAAGAAGATAAGCAAATAATTCATTGAATGAGCGGAGAATCTAATTGAATGAAAATGAAAAGAATGAGAAGATTTGAAAAGAGTTCTCGAATAGAAAAATGTACTGCAAATACTTTACGAATACGGAATAAGAACACCAAACCTTTCGATAAATCTGTTAGTTTATTTAGTCTATCTGGTGAATGGGAATGTATTTGCTATATTTCTTTTCTGCTGCACACTCGACCAAAAAACTGGTTTTTCACTATCTAATCCAATCAAATTTCAATGAAAACGATATATGGGCATTGAATTTAAATGAAAAAGCCCATCTTATAAGTTATGAAATAATTTCCGTATTATCTCATTTTTTTATTCCATAACATTGAATAAATATTTGTTTACGACAAGAAATCCAAGCTTTGAAATGAGTTAAGACTTCACAAATCCAGTCTTTTCCTAAAAATTGGTAGATTTAATCCGAATTCAATTGCTTCGTTATAAATACCATTCGTTCCGCTTAGTGTTATCAGAATTTAACAGTTGATTAATATGAAAAACTATATTTAATATTTAAAATTGAAATAAGATATAATATAAATAATAAATATATGATTCAAAATTGTAGAAAAGTTCCAGCATTTATTGTCAATTATGAATGCTAAAATGTACGAGCTTCTATGAAGTAAAGCCTAGAACATTTAATTTCTTTCAGTACTGTTTTTCATTGAGCGTTTACTATTGGAGTAAAGACGTCAATCTAAACGAGAATTGAGGACCTTTAATCTATGCACAGCATAGCATAATAACATCACGTCATGTTTTTACAATAACCGCTTTGCAATTCAATTTTCAACTCAGGAAGGTCCCAGTTATGGCTGACTTGCAAACTTCCACCGCATAGCTCTTTCAGGAGGAATTTAAGGCTGCTTGTCTCGGTGCTCGGGTGAGTTAGGTGACGCCGTGACCTAAATGAGTGACTTCACGGTCGCTGGTTCGGGTGCAATGCTTGAGCGGCTCGTAGGTGACCTTTCACTTTGGCCGGAGCGCCCGATGCCCGAGCGTCAAATTTCTCAGCCAAAGCACGTAGCCCTAACCATGAGCGCGTAGCAAGGGAGGATGCAGCCATGGGAACATGTTTTCCTGCACGTTGGGCATACGTCACTGCAAGGCGTGACCGGCAATTCAAACTTGAATTGGATGTACATCCCTTTGTCTTAAATTTTCTTAAGGTTTTATGCCTCTCGATATCATGTTAGCTTAATGGGTAGCCTGGTTATCATCGGAGCGAACCAGATTCAAACGTAGTTGATGCATCTGCAGTTACTTCTGAACTTAATGTGATTTTTGGGATGTCAAAAGCAGTAAATACAATAATCATTATATATATATATTAATAAAGCTGTAAATATATGTAATAACCCACAATTGGCACACTAGGTGGAACAGGCTCACCAAGTCTTGTAGATCACCCTTAGGATTCATTAACTGAACATATATATAGTTGAAGTCTAGCCTTTTCCCTCAATGAAGATGTCCATAGGGTTAAAGATATCCTTCCTCTCCAATAATTTTCTTGAATTGCTTTCTAACATACATTCATAGCGTTACTCGTGTGACTGATTTGTCATTTTCAAAATTCGAAAATATGATCTAAACTTTCCTCCTTGCCTGACCATTATTCAGTATCGTATACAAATGAACGACTGTTCAGAGATCAGTTATTAAAAACAACTCCTGTTTACACTCATGCGACTTCACTGTTACTCAACTCAAAATTAACTTACGGAAATAAATTTCTATAAGGCTGTTTAAAACGCCACCAAAGAAGCCTTCCAGATTGGAAGGCCTATCACGCCCCCCCACGCCTATTCATAGCGTCAGTGCCCACCTAAGATTTTTGCTTGGGTTAAGAGTCATTACTCCATCGTCTCATCCTAATGTCACGCTTTTCAATTGGCTGAAGAGCCTTGAGACTGGCGGTATCGTAATTAATCTTTTTTTCTTGCACCGTTCATAGAATCTAAGGACCTTCGAATATACCAATTTTGCATAGGAACGTTTGTCTTGGAATTTGGAAGAGGGAATTTCAATGCATTGTTCAGTGAAGTTTCCAAATAGTGCTACCGTATCTCGCTTTTAATTATTAAAGCTATGAAGAGTTCCTCACCATTCGAGATGCTTGTAGGTGACATATGTTTTGGAACCACAATATAATTTGTATACCTTTTTGTGTAGTCCATTTACTTACAATTTTCAACAATTATATTTATTTTTGAGGACATAGGTGAAAGTGACTGGCCAATCATGTTCACACTAGATTAAATTAAAGACACACACACACACACACTCTCCTTTAAATTGAAATTAGCCTTTGAATGCCCACTCCATATTTTTCTTCAAATGATTCAATTACATATTACCCTACAATCCACCGCTTTGCAACGCAAGTCACTGAAACGTGACGTCACGAGCGAATTGACTGCGATTGGTGGGTGGAAACGAGAGAAAAATGACAACAACCTTAGCCAGTTTGATTTTCTTCAAGTAACAGCATTTATTTAACCACAAATATTACAATAGAAAACAAGCCCATAGGCTAAGTACCGTTAACTTGGTCTATACAAGACAAACACAAGTCACAACTGGAACCAAGCAGATACGTCCTTATCGGGCCTCGGTCAGGTTCAAAGAAGGCTAGTACAAAGAAGGCTCTTCACGGTACACTTTTTCAGCTCAGGAGGGGAATCAGCTGACCAGTGGAGGAGTGGGGAGAGTAGGGGAGGTGCTATCACACTTTGGATTGGTGGGAATGTTCACAGGTCGACTTGAAAGTGGAAAAAGATGTCAGCACCAGCGCGGACCGAATAAAAGCAGAGTGATTGCAGGAATCACGATTACCAGAGCGTTCACGCTGACCAGATCAGGTCTCATCGCTCTCTGGCTCTCTGAGCCTCCGAGGATTTTCGAGTCTCGAGGTTTCGAGGAGGGAAAATTGGCACAGCTTATCTATGCTTGGTAAAAAAACTTACTTTGCTCTTTGTATTTTGTCAAAAATAAAATCACAAAGCGTTGTCTGGCATTTAAGAGTTCTGTTTAAGGTGAAGCGAAGCGAAGTAAAGGTTAGCGTTTGTGGTAAATTGAATAACTCCATGTAGTTCAGTTTGTGGGAGAGCTTTCGAGGAAGAAATTAACTTATTAGGATAAGATAGGCTTGTTGGGATAAAGTGTTGCTCTTTTGAATATGCAGTTATGTGGAGATAATTCGACGCTTTAATTCTGGAATGTGGCTAAAATTATGTAAGAGGTGAAGACTGAAAGAGCGTTTCAACAAAAATTAATAAAATTGTGTTTCTTTTTTTTTTTGATGTACCAGGCAGGTCTTCAGGACTTTGAATACGTCATGTGAGAGCTGGGTGGAAATAATGGATGCGCTTGACTCGATTACAACGTCTTGAGTGCGTCCGGGCGTATTTATCTCCATTGGCTCGACGGAAGCCAGTAGAATAGCGTACTCTATTGCGGTTCGCGGCTCTCTGTCGCCTCGTCTCTCTTGCGTTGGCTCTATACAGGCTCTCTTAGCCGCTCCCAGACTCGGACATTTGGGGCTGGTGAAATTCCTTTAGACTCATTCTTTTTCTATTTTTTGTTCCTGGCAGGAAAACTGTGTTATTTTTTGATCATCATGTTTCATTGTAATTAAGATCTTTGGGCATTTATCACTGAAATTAAGATATTGAGAATTTCCGGCGATGTACACAAATTTCGGCGAGATCACAAATAGGGATGAGACGGTTCTGGTTCTCGTGTCTGGTTCTATTAATTAGTTCCAGGTTCTTAGCCCTGTTTCTACATTATTATTGATGCTAATACCACCACTAATGCAGCACAATTTATTATGACTAAATATATGCTTTATTAGATAATAGATATATAGATAGATATTATGAAACAATTACCTTTCCAACATTTTTTCATGGTAAAAACACAAAAGTATTGTACCTACATTTAATAATATCATTTAATCCAATGACTGCTGCTTACAACGCATTTAACTCAGTGCTGCTCTTGAACTTCTGAACTTTTAATTCCCGCTGGAAAACTCTTATTGCTGGTGCGATAAAGTCTTTCCCTTTCATCTCTTACTGCATGAGTACGAACAAAGCTAACAACGATATTTCTCATCCAAATTAATTAAATATCACCGCTTGACCGCATATTTTAAAACAGCAACCCTAAAAGTTCCTTTCTTCCTCAACAGCTGTGCCGCAAACTGAATTCTTAGAGCGCAGAAAGTCTTTCGACTTTTTTTTAATGGGCGTATGTGGTTATAAGGAAAAATCTTCACCAATTTCTTTTGATTGAAAAATTTTCAATTACTTTTTGATTACTTTTTCGGGATCTTTTTTTTTGACACATCGGGACTTCTTTTTCTCGATTAAATTGAATTTTCTGAGACTTTTCATTGAAATCATTTTCTTTAGTCTTTAATCACCACCAAACCTGATTCTGAATCGTATTTACACCAAAGGAATAATAAAACAATCTTCATGAACACTTTCATTCAACTGAGTGTTTCTCATCCGGCACTCCATGAAAATCTAGTCATCTACAAATAAGTTTGGTAGACTCCCCAAAAAACTGTGTTCGTGTGTATTTCATAACTGTCTGAGGAAATATTAATAATAGCTCTGAAGTAAATAATTATTAATAATATCTGGAGGATAAAGTGAATATTCCAAAAATTGGTTTCGTGTGTATCTGATAACTGTTTTAGGAAATTTAAATAATGACTCTGGATTAAATAATTAATTATTACATCTGGAGGATAAAGTAAATACTCCTTCTGGTGCTCCTCGATTCCAGAAGGGTTACTGGTCTTATACACCAATTAATTTGAACCAGGGCTGTCTGTTAAAAAGCTGAGTGCTCTAAACTTTGGGCTTACACACTGCCCTTCTCGAGGTGATTGAGGAGAAAATTACAAAAATTTATCCTTGATCATGTACAACTTTCTACGGGTTCACGCGGTCTACGGCCCCGTCCCAGGATCATTGTGCACGGCTAGCAATTTGCCCTTTGGTACGTGACATTTAACAGGATAATTCAAGGATTAAGAAAGACCGGCACCATATGCAGATTGCACCCGTTATTTTATTCTCTACGCACGTAAGCCACGTAAAGCTCATATCATTTGCCGATGTGTCAAAGCGCCATAATAGAATTGTTCAAGAGATACGGACAAGAAAATTTGTACGATAAAAGGATAGGTGTCGTTAGGAGCCAAAGTGACTGCGTATGCTTCGCTATTCAAGTACCTGAATGTATTAAATAACAAAATTTACTGCAATACTTGTGATAAAACCGTATAAATAAAAATTTTTAAGGACCTAGATTTTAACTTACGACTATTAATATGAAATGTTAGTCCATGTTGAGAAAAACCAACATTGTAGTTTCCGCAAACTTTATTCCGCTGGCACGACGCACGTTTCACCACACTGTGGCATATTCATGTGCATTTAGCGGTAGGTTGGGTGAGAATATACAGACAGGGTTATAGCCGAGGAAAGGAATTGGGGCGTGTGGACAAGTTGAGAGGAAAGGATTTCGGTCGAGTTTAAAACTACGACCCAAAGAGGTGTGGATTTCTAGGAAGACTACTAGGCGACTTCGATGGCTGGAGGGGGAGGAGAGGGTGTTGGGAGGGGTTTTATAGGGGGGCGGAGGTTCAAGGGGGTGGGGTAGGGAGGGGGAGAGGTTTACGGTGTAGGAGGACTCGTAAATTTTTTTTCGTAAAATTGAGGGCTTTTTCCGCGCTCTATGAATTACTACACGCTTCAAATTAATGATGAGCTATAGAATTGAGATATACTGCCGAGATTGAGTCAGGTGCCGACAGTAATCGTTACAACCTGAGGCAAGAATTGAAAACACTGTGATTTGATCACTACTTTACTGCAGCTATTTCATTTTATGGTTGTTTATAATACTAGTATTTCCCAAACTCTTGTTATATCGCATTCATAAGGTTGGGAAAATTTAGTGTATCTGGAAATAGGTATTCAAGTGAGCAAAATTTGCTGCGTTTGGAGTGAGGAAGGAAGGTATTCAGAGAGAGTGAATGATAGAAGGGAACGTTTCTGCAATTGGGCCGGTCACTTGTGGACGATGCTCATCAAGTAAAGTGGTGAGGCCGACGGAAGGGAGAAAGTGTTGAGAGAGAGAGAAAGGCAATTTTAATGAATGATACCGGGAGGGGCGCGTGGTGGATAAGCAGAAAGGTTGAAAGGCGAGAGAAGGAGGGCGTGAATTCGAAGCTCGTAAATGGTTTCTGCGTTTTTCCTGTTTCAGGAACATGTTTAGCCGTATAAATTTGAGTGTTTATTTTACAGCTCTAATGCGAATTAAAAGAAAATCTTTTTACAGGTAATTTAATCAATTGGAGGAAGTTTTGTTATCATCTGTGAATACTGATGGATGTTCAATTGTGGTCTTCATTTGTCGGAAGCCATGGAAAAATTAGACTACCGTTGAATCCCTTTGGAGATAGGAGACGTGGAGGTGTAACCTTTGGTTGCCTCTGTTACTGATTGAATCTTTGCTTTAATCCAAATAACATATTCTTTCGAGGCCCAATACAGAGGTATAGTACAATTATGCTAATCAAGACACTGATAGCTCAGGACTCCAGAAAATTCCCCTAGGATCACTAAGAAAAAAGACCTTTCGACGTAATTATCGTATTGTATACGTATTTGAGTTTACCAAAGCAATAGATACCAAACGGTCGGATTAATATTGGTGATTGGTGAAGCGTAAGTTTTTCAAAACAAAAGCTATCAACGCGAACGAACCAAACGGACATGCCACTCATTTGAGACGAAAGAAAACATTTGATTGTCTTTGGTTGTTACTTGCATGTGATAATGTAATATTTTAATTGCCCTCTGCATGGAGGCTTTCATGATGAATTGAAAGTCTATCTCGTAGTATCTATCTATAATAATATACCTATTGTGATGGCGCCTCGTTTCCTCGATTAGCTCTGGGTGGCGTTGGATAGCGCGGACCGTTGAGAAACTGGGCGGGTATAATGCGGACGCCAGTGCAGGTAGGGGTAAGGAATGGTCCACCTGTAGGTACTCAGACGGTGGGGTTGAGACGAAGGGCAGGAAAGTTCTTTTCGTAATTCCCTCAGCGACTTACACTCATTACAAGTGTTGAGAGTCACATATCAACATTGGGAATCACGAGAAGGAGGGGAAAGGTAAGAGGGAGGTAGTTTGGGACACAGGGGACAATGAATGGTATCATCAAACAATAATATCCCTCACGCGAACACAAACCCCGCGACCTCCATGGCTTCCCTCGGGTAGCCCTCTACAAGCTAACCGCCACCCATGCAAATGACCCATCGTCTAGGTGAGTCGAATAATAAGTACCTAAATCGACACCGACGATACTCCGCGGCCGGTACTGCAATTAAAGAAAAATAAGAAAACGAAAAGGGACGTCAGAACTTGGCGCCAACAGTCAAATATTACACTACCTGAAATGGAGAGCAGAAGTTGCTAGAAGCAAGTACTTCTCATATGAAATGAATTCAATCCCCTAATTTTGGGAGAAGTAATTAACTTGCTGCAGGTAATATTGTCTTCATTCGATTTATTTTAATGGCATTGTAGGACATGAAGTTCTGTGCCATAGCTTAGAGGTAGCGTGGTGAATATAGTGTTGTGTAATACGACGTAAACGGTAGTTGGATTCGTGTATGTAGCTATATTTTTAGGAAAGCAAACAAAATCTTACGAAATAAAATGCAGAATTTCAGCTGCATCCAGGAGATTTAAAGGGTCGTTGGAAGATTCTGGATCATACCTTAAGTTGAGGTTGTAATTCTCTCCATCGCAGGTTTTGACTGTTACCCTTACCCTCCTTGTACAGATCAACCCTTGATGGATTCACAGAAATTGAATTTCCATCATGGAATCAGATCACGTCTCCTAATCCAGACTATGTTGAGTCAAGACGGACTGGTTATAAATACTCAAAAGAAAGCCAAAGAGGAAGTAGGTATTCTGCTCCTCGCGCTCTGAGCAATAAACCAATACTGCTTCTACTGTCATCAGAAATGGACGTACAATCTAAGTCACCACTGACAGAGGTTTGGTTGAATGACCACCTACCATTATTCGTCTCCACGCTGAGATTGCCTACTTCCAGGAATTCGACGCGTCGGCCACTTCTGGGAATTCGGGAGCGTGGAGAATATTTTGCGGTCTTACGAGCGGTAAAGTTTGTGCAGCCGCTTAACCGATGCGACGAGCATCGCAAAGATGGCATTTTATATCAAAACCTCACTTAGTTTTGCCGCCACCCATAGTATCACAAATAGATTCCTCCGAGTATAAAACAGTAGAACAAGGACGAAATCTCTTTTTGCGTCCATTTTTAATATTTTTAATTACTATTTTACGTCCTGAGCTCCAGGTCATTTTCTTCCATACGCGACTAAAGCTGCAGCTCTTCTGGAAAGTGCATGCTTTGTTCCCTGCGCGTTTATTTGGATAAAAAACTCACATTACCCGCCGCTACGTGGCGTGTCTTTGATGAGAACCGCGATAGATGGACCACAGAGGGAAAATCCAAATGCCAGACAGGAATATTTGTAGCCGGAGGCATTTTCAAGCAGATAACTTCCTAAACACTTACTTAGACCACCCTCGAAACTCTTCGATGACTCCCTTTTCTAAAGTATTATGTGCGGTGTTAGTTCTGCTGAAAAAATACGGAGAGCTTCCAAAGGATTTATGATAATAACTCGCATCATCAATTGGCAATCATCAACCTGAAGATTAGTCTGCTACAGCTCTCCACCCCACGATTCCATGAGCTAACTGCTTTTTTCCTTCATAATTCTTTATTGTTACGCTCCTCATAACCTGCCTGATGTATTCCATCCTTGATTTTCTTTGGTAATTTTTCCTTTTGTGCAATTATCTCTCCAATTATGTTTGCAAGATGCTGTTTTGTCGCTAAATGTGTCCAGTAAATGCTCCCTTTCCTGTATATTACAATATTTAAAATGACGGCTGCGAAAATGATTCGTCTAAAAATGAATTTACTGCAAAAACGTTATCGCACAGGTGAAAAAAACTCTTAAGTCACTGGGTTTGAGTCTGCGTTGATGCATATCTGTCATCAATCTAATCATTTTCATGACTTGAAGTTAACTTTAATGATGGTTTTATCGCTGGAATAATCAGAAGTATTAGTATGGAGAAAAATACTAAAGGAAACCATTTTTGAAATTTTCGTTTTAAAAATGCACCTAATTTAAATCAAATGGCGGAATTAAACGACAGCGATCCCAAATGTTTACTTTTTCCCCGCTATTCACTTCATACTAAAATTTTAGATACTTGGTAGGTGAGGAAGAAGGATGAACGTAGACTGAGGCCTTTCGAAATTTGCATGTAAGGGAGTATGAAAAAACTGAGCTGGTTCGAGAAGTAGCTATGTAGGAGGAAGCCATTGAAATTTTTGGAGAGTAGATGGTAGGAATAATAAATAGCCAGTAAAAGTGGATGGGGTAGTCGATAGGGTAAAGAGAGGTAGCGATATTCTGAAGATGGTGATGGAGGGTAGTTTAATAGCAGCTCAACATTTACAAATCGATAGTTTTGGGAGGAGAAATTCAGTAGTAGGAGTACCTCCGCTCGGAGAAATTACTTATCATTCACTTGGTAGAATACCAATGTTGATGAAGAATGAGTTAGTCATTATCTTGGTATGACTTTATTTGCGGTTCACTGATTTCCAAGGACATGAGGGTAATTCATTGAAGGTTGAACTTGTATTCATCGTCTGTACGAGCTGAAAGTAGAAACAGGGTTCCTAACATGAATTATGAACCAAGTTTGCATCGGAAGAACACCGTAATGTCGCCATGAAATTAATTACACTGATACAGCAACAAATGCTATTTGGTAATGGGCAATAGAATGGCGAGAAAGGTTAGAGGAAAAGGCTTCAGCGCGGAGGAGAAAGTGGAGAGGAGGGTGGGGTTGGAAATAAAGTGCGGTGGGGTCGAGAGGGATGAATTGGCCGGGAAGGGGGGGGGGTCACATGCGGACGTAAATTTCCCGTTGAGCGTGCCCCCGTGTGTTGGTGCGCTCTGCCCATCTTCATCTTCCCACTCCCTCTCACCTCCGCTCTTTTTTCCCTCGCTCCGCTACCGGCCTCTCCCTTTCCGCCTCAAGATGGATGCCCGGCCGCATCGAAGGAGGAATAATGAATAATAAATACGCGATCAGATTGAAGAGAATGGGAGCTTGGGGAGTGATGGATTGATGGCAAGGTCAACGGAGTACGGACCGGGATATACGGCTTGGCAAAGGTTAAGGAAGATGGTGAGCATGTTGGAGAGAAGAAATTTGGGGAAAGAATAATGATTTCCGAAGACAATGATTCTCTCTTGGAAGTAAGACGCTAAGCATTTTTTTCACGATTCGAAGATTTCAGGTCGTACTAGGGGAATTTGATTATGCTGTAATGTGTTCAATACTTTGCGAGTTTGGTTATGTTCTACGGGAAAGACGAGTTCTGTTGATTATTTGCCATTTTTAAATCACTTTCCATTGGCTATTTGTATGTTCGCGGGACTGTTTCGAGTCAAATTTGAAATAAGTCTTTAAATTAATGTTGTATTGCTGTTAAAAAAAACTGCTATTTTCTTATTGATTTGTGTTCAGATATGATAGCTTTCAAAGCTTATCTAATTATGCGTCAATCCTCACGCAATGGCCTTTAATAGGTTGAAATTATCCTGGGTTTTAGAAAATATGAAATGTCTTAGTGTTAATGGAACATATTCCACTTTGTGTCACATTTGGTCATTAAATGGTAATTGGGTAAGGTGTCTAATTATAACTAATTTGACAGTTTTCGTACCGGAACTCTGTAAAATCTGAAAAAGCCGAAGAGTAATCGCAAATTTAATTATTTTTGTTTACTTCATGCATTGGAATGCTACTCGATGTGTCAGCATAATGCTTAAATCGTCATTACACACTATTAAAGAGATTTAGTTTGGAACTCATTTTAAATCGCACTTCCGGCTGTAAACTTCCAAGATATTTTCAAAGGTCGAGGCAAAAATGGGGCACGTGGAGTCTTGATCGCGATGAGAATAAAACGGGCATGTCGACAACGTTTATTGAAGGTTCTTAGCTGTAAACCGTGGCATGCAGTGATTCTTGGGAGAGAGCCAAGGACTGGGGGTCATTATCACTCCATTCAAGGCGGAAAACATAGAAGCGCAAGACCGATAGAACGTGTGCCGAAGTAGCTAGTGGAGTAGCCCGCCGGTTCACATAACTTGGCGTGACATACAACTTTCATGTGCTTCGCCTGCGCCTAACGTGACAGGAAATAAGTGAGGGGACCCATGAAAACTTACACCACGTGAAACACGCTATTTAGTCGGTAAATGAAGTCAACCTACCTGTTCTACATCAGAAGCAGTGATGGAAGGTAAACTAGAATGCTTGGTATGATTTCAGCGTAAAGGAGTGTCATTAGATATTGCTAATGACTATCACTATTTGTCCTCTTGATATGACTAGACTTAAGGCAAGTTATGATTGAAACAGATGTTCTCACAGCGGAGTGTATTCTAGAATGCTCAGTATGTCATCCAGGTTCTGGCCTATATTTATTTCACTAGAAAATTATAACGCATTGAATGTAGTGTAAACACTAAAGTCGGATAAAAATCATTTTAGTAGTAATCAATAGAATTGTAACAACAAAAAATGGAGTTTTCTTCAAAAGAAAATAGAATCTTCTGAATAAAAGAAAATTATATTGCTCATGCCTATTGCCTACTCGTGAGTAAAAAGTGAAAGATGATCAGTCTAGTGCATACCTCGGAATTCACGGTGAAATATAAAATCCGAATATTTTTTTGAAGTTGATTGGAATTTGTACATAATGAAAAAATTTCACGTAAAATAAAAAAATTACTTCCAACCCGGGTTTCAACTCTGATACATCATCTTCAGGTCCCTAAAGATGATGTATCAACGTTGAAACCCAGGTTGAGTGTAAATTTTATTTTTGTGGAAAGTTGCACGTGTTTCTTCATCACGGAGAAATATTTTCCAAACCATCTATCATCAACATATATTTCGGAAAACCAGCTTTGCTATTGGCTTCAATCTTTTTTGTTTACAAGGAGGAATTCAAGGGGAGGAATAAACATCGTCAGCTTAGGTTGGCAACATTGACTTACAGCACGTAAAATTAAGTAACAGACTGGACCCAAGTAAGTTACAGCACAGCCGGGCGAAATAGATAATAATAAAGGAGAGAAAAATTGAGCAATGGAAACGTCAAAATGGGAGAGCATGTATCCAAGCCAAGTATTTGATGGTTGTCCTTGGTTCCCGGTTAGCAATGAAATTACTCGCAGGATGGCTGATGCTTTGGGACTAAATAAGAAACACTGTCATCATGTTTTCTAATTATATTCTGTGTCGTAGTAATACGTAGTGAATTTCTCTTCATCCTCCGTTTGAATTCTCTGGAAAGACTACTTTTTTCTTTATTTTTTCCACGCAATACTGTTGGAAAGATAATTAATCATCTTTCCTCACATGGAAAAGCTAATGAAGATTCTTAAAAGAAGTTATCTATCCCCTATGAGGCCCTCCAAACTGTGAATACAACGAGTCAACTTTTTTGCCGGACTTTAATTCAATTACAATCCATATTATATTTTTGAATTTAGTTTTTTATTTTGTACAGTATGATCCGGAAAGCTGATTTCCTGTACTCTCCGTTTTTAAAGATTTATTTAATATTAATTCAATGTTACTAAATTATTTTTTATTCATTGATAATAAAATGTTTACTCAAAGTTTGAATGCTATACTACTGCCGTTAAAAGTCTGCCCTTTAAAACAAATCCTTGATAGAACAAATTATGTATCTACTTTATATTATACATATTCCATTGCTAGTAAATGATGATTATCTCAGAAATGCCTCCTCATGCTGATTTTCACCCATGTTACAATGCTTATAACGCTTTGATTGTGCTCGGAAGACATTATTCACTACTTATATATGTGTGAAAGAATATTCTACCTAGAAATATTCGCGTTGGGATTGAATGCCTTTCGTCCTAGAATGAATAGGTTGCTTTCATTGTACATGTGACATATCAGGTTAACATTACCTCGTCCTCAGCCAGATTTATAAACCCCAGTTTGAATGTATTCTGAAATATATAATATACTCTTGTCTTATCTACAGTAGGTATGAAATAATATATTCATAATGGCCACCATAATATACCCTTCCCATATTCTTCAGAGGTGATTCGGGAAGCCGATGTTGAAAGGTAATCTGAATAACAGACAAAAACCTGCCTCGCATTTGAAAGTGAAAGGTTGGTTCTTATGCCTGATTTATCAATAAGATAATTAATCAAATACAACCTATTACCTTGGATTTAATGTCAATCGCAGTTTTTTGAGAATTTTGCTAATATCACAAGGCGATATTTTAATTTCTTAAATGTAGGAAATGTCTTGGACTAATACAGAGGCATTAAAGAAATATGCCTGCAAAGCAGAATGAAAAAGGTTCTTTGCGGGTTAAAATTTTGATATCACTTATAATTCTTCATTTAAATTAATGGTGGTTTTAGAGCGTGTGCAAAAAATGACTTAAAAAAGTGTTCGCAATTGTTTTTCGAGGGCTTTCCCTGGCAAAGAGCCGATGCTTTATCCTTCTTCGTGGGCTTCCGTCACGTTCTTGGCTTAAATTGCCGTTGACGAAACTGTGGTTGGCGTGGGGAAAAATTTGCGGGCTAAAATACGAATACTATTAATTTTAATTGATGGCGGAAATATTTTTCGATGAATTCCGTGTGCAAATGTCTTTTCACTTTATTTCTGGTTTTTAAGTGCTATTTTGAAATTTAAATGAAACCGGTGGATGATTTTAATAATGATTCGGGTGACTGCGGAATGATATATTTAGAATATTTTTTTCTAAGAGCTATGTGAAAAAGTAAATCATAGTGAATCAAATGCAGCTAAAAGATTACTGTCATTCCCTTCTTACTTTTACTTACCTTCTTAATTTTCATTGTATTCCTACGTGTCCAAAGCAAGACAAGAGTTGAGCCCTTTATATATAATTGTCTAGTCAATCTTGTGATGAAGAAACATAGGGTAAATGAATGCCTCACTTAAGGAATTCTACGATGTAGAACCAAATCACTTGGTGTGGAAAAAATATTTAAGAACCTGAACGTTTTCAGTTACGTTCGTAGTAGATAAAGTGAAATCTTTCTTATCCTGCCCCTTTGAGTTCAGGTATGCACTAAAGTGCGAGAGCAAGAATGTTAGCAATTTTTAAATAATTAAAACATCCTGAATTAATAAAGCGCATGTTACTACACTTGTAACTTAATTTAAAGACACCTGTACGTGAAAATATAAATTTCTATGTCTTTATATTGGCTGTTATACTCAGTAAAATCTTGTCCTTTGGTAAGGCGCTAATGACCTTTTCCATCGATGCATCATAAATATAAATCCTACTTGCCTGCAATAAATCTTGTGCCTTGATCTCGTGTGTAGCGAGCTCTGACCAAGGTAGTTCGTGTATATTGCTCTGACGCGCACACATCACGCGGTTTTCAAGCGAGAAAAAATTGAGGACGTGGTAAAGGGCGATAGTACTTCGTTTTTTGGCTCAACGAGGATAGGTAAGGCAGGAGAGAACAGAGAACTGGCACTGCCGTCGGTTGATTTGGTTGAGGGGAACGGGTAGCGGGGTGGAATGGGTATTCAGTTCGTTAGAGTTTGGGTTCCGCAAAGGCTTTTCCGTCTGGATTTCCAAATCCCTGCCGAGGGGAGTAAGGGGAGCCGGCGAGAGCTTAATCCAACCAATCCGGCGAGCTGAGTTGGTGGCCCACGCAATCCACTCCGGAAATCGCTGTCAAGCAGATCGTGCGCAAGGCGTGCCGGGAAGGCTCAAGATGGCGGATGGACCGCTGGGGGAAGTGAGTACTTTTTGTCTTTTAGTTCCTGTATAACTGAGGTTGCGTTTGCGGCTTTAAGTAAACGGATATGAGCACCTCGGAAATTGAGGCGTGTTAGAGACCCTAATGAGAAATATGGCTTTGTTTATTCATCGAAGATTGGGGGATGATGGTTTGAAGGCGTGCCGTGGACCACGGATCATTGGCTTAGACAAGGATCCGCACCTTTGCGGCGTCTACCCTCTTTCACTAGTATGTAAGGAAGCTTGTTTGATATGCTATTATGTGTAGAGATGGGCCACTCTGAAAATTACCTCGGTAATTTTCGTAAATTACCACGGTATTTTTCGTAGTTTACCGCGCCCCTTGAATATTACCGTAATTTTCTCGATAATTCACCTATGTTTGAGATCATTTTTCATACAGATAAATTCCCAACATGTTCTTTAAAGCCAAGTTCACATTTCCTACGTGTTTAATAAAAAACTGATGCATGTACAACTAACTTTTTAGAATATTTTACTTAAATTATAACATTATAGTGTAATGCATTTGAATATTCTTCTTGATAATTTCTCATACTTGGACAAAAAAAAGCCAGATTGCGTGTTGCTGACGTAGTTCTTTTTACAATTTAAATAATTTATAATAGATTTATGTTGTATTAGGTATGGTATAAACATCTTTATTCCCTTCCTATTGCTATTGGCTTTCTTATTTAACCATATATTTGCTGTTAAATGTATAAAACTAACAAATACTGTAAAATTATGGTAATTTTCGAAAATTACCGTACTTTACCGTGGATATTTACCTTGTATGAAAATTACGGTCATTTTCCCATCTCTTTTAATGTGCCGTATCATCACATATTCACCATGGCACGATTTAACGCCCATGCATTTGAAATGAGACAAAAATAGGGTACTGGTGCATGAGAAGCTATTGTATGTCGTATAAATATGCCGAGTTCTCTTTAAGCCTACTCAGGGTAAAGCCTTAGGCGCTGAATATTTTTCAAACATGCACTTCGTTTCAAAAAATGAAATTGTTTCTGTGTTTAAATTGACGAAATAATGAGTCAAGCACAAATGCACATGTACTATTTTAATTGAATTTTAAAAAGTTGTGCAGACTTTTGAGAAGTTCTGCCAGTACCAAATGGTTAGCTGAGTTGAAAGTCATTAACCTGTGATTTAGTAGGCTACCGGCAGAGCTACTACCCTGTCCTAATAATAGCCATTCCATTCTCTTATTATGTACGGAGAGAAACTGTTATAAAGCCTGATCACCCAGGGGGGTAGATTTTTTGTCCGTAGAGATCTCTTTCAAAATCTGTGCGCTTAAAAAGCAAGCAATTGTGTAAAATGAGAAACTGCAATTTGGGAGCATGATACTCTAAATTAATTTAGTGGGTGGTAGAAATTAGGGAGTGGACTGAAATTTGGTTTTAAAATTGGTTGGTGAAACAGCTAACTCAAAGGGTATTGAGCTAAATTCACAATCAGTGGCAAGACATTTTTAACGGATAGGTAGTAGAAAAAATCGGCCTACATACTTGCATTTTATTCATTTTTGAAAGACGTTTAGAGCGAAGGAAGATGTAGTTACTTCCTATGCCGACTGTTGTATTTTAGATACATCTTGTATTTTTTTCAAGATGAAGTATTTCATTTTCTCCTCATACCATTAAATCTAGGTAAAAATCTTATTGGTGGTTAGTACCAAAAATAATAAAATTCAGCTTTAAAAACGTTTCACAACCTGTTCAAGTTTTATGGGACAGCCTCAAAATGGCAAAGTAGATATTTCACGAAAGACTCATTATTTATTCTCTGGAAGACTGATGATTTCTAGAACATGCACATGATCATTCTATTCAGCGTCACTTTATACTATCTATCATCATTTTACAGACGTCACGTCTGACGGAAAATTTAGTAAATTTGCACTCCTTTACATTCTTTAAACATTTTAAATTTTGGTTAATTGCAGTGATTTATGTGGTGATATCAAAAGTGGCTTTTGTATTTTGCTACCATCATTGTGCAGCATTTTGAGGAGAATTTAGAAATATTGAAACTCTCCGCTGTCAAACTTAAATAAAATTTAACAACGGTATGTCAAGACGGTAGAGGGTAGTAAAAATTCGAATTGCTCAACATTTTAACCAGCACCAATGGTTTCCAAATCGCTAAAGGTTAGCTGTCTATTGACACTTGCATGGAGGTATGATTCCTTAATTCGGGATGCCCTTTTTCTTTTGCATATCCGGAAGAAAAAGTCTGAGTACATAATTTAGTTACTTGCGTCAATATTGGCGCAAGAAAAATAGAAAAAATACGTCATGTTTTCTTCAGTACCGGAATGTGTTTTAATGCAAATTATTAGATATCTACAATGGTAATTCATGCCATTTCCAGCCTGGATAACTTTAAACTATGTAAAACCTGAAATTACGAATAGAACAAAAATATTTTATCATTTGAAGTAAAATGTTTGGCGCACAGTAATTTCAGTTTGACAACTTTATACCTATCACTCGAGCAGTGTACTTCTTTGTTATTATATTCTTTTGAAGTATTGCTGTTTCTGCTGTTTTGAAGTTGAGATGTGAGGCTGAACAGATGTCTTTGAAAATTATGCGCCATATCCAGCTTCAAGGGAAACTCCTCTGTTGCAATGCGGGTCTTATACCCTTGCAGAAGAAGAGACTGTATCTCCAATGTTTTTGCGCCAGTAAAAAGCGCTGTAAATGTTCTCTTTGGAGCGGAGTGACGACCAATTCCGCATCGGTTTTTGCCCTTATTGGTCGCAGCATGGAGCTCTCGCCCATGCGTGCCCTGCGGGAGTGATAAATGCCGCCGTGGCTCCGCTTGGGAAAGCATGCGCCGTTTTACCTCCCCCTGCGCTTCACCCTTGTCAAATGGGGCTCTCCAACCGCGCCACACACGCTACGCTTGTTCCCTTGTACGCGTGTCCTGATCTAATTTAACCGGGGCACGCGCTTACATAAGCCGTAACGCCGCCTCCTCCTCTATCACTTTACCCGTTACCTTATACACCCCTTCCCTCCTGCTAAAGGTCGCAAATTTCCTTGTCTTGCGCGTCTTGCTTTCATCGTTTCTCTCTCTCTTTCTCTCTCTCCCTCTCCGTCTCTCCCCCCCTTTCCGTCTCTCTCCCATTATAAGTGAGGGTATTTTCTCAGGGATAAACCCTAGCAATAATGCTTCGCAGTAAATGCGATCAAAGGAAAATTGCCGAGTTTCGGTACCTTTGTGTTTTCACTCTCGTTTTTTATCATCGCATCAGAAACTAGAATATGCCTGATAATTCGAGTTTGGCGCTTCATCTGCTTACGGTCCTCTTCATTTAAAAAAATCGTATAATGATATTTAAATTGGCTTTTATGCTTGGTAATAAATTCACCGAAATTGGAGTTATTAAAATGGAATATAGAATATATTTTTTATGCTTTCAAAATTAAAATTCATCGAATCAAACAACAGTGAAATTTCCCTTCCTTGGGAAATGCTTATTTAAAAACATTGTAAAATGTACATTTTTACCTATATAACGTTGATAATTAGTGCCGGATAAAATAAAAGTTGACCTTGGGCGATTTAAAAAATTGTTTTCCGTAATAGAATAATTCTCGAGCGCTATAATTGCCTGTCTGGCAAAGTACCTTTGAAATAGTTAATCACTTACGCTTTACGGATTCTAATTCTCCCTTCCCATACATTCTAACAGTTATTTTACCAAGTACCGCCAAGTTCATGCTTGGAAAACTTTCTTCATAAAAATTGGGAATTTGAAATTAAGAAAATTTGTTTTTTTTTGTCGTAACTCACCATTGGAAGGAATATACCGACGCTTATGTGGGTTAAAATGTTCGTTCGCATAATAAAGGCTTATTACTCTACTTTCGGTATGCTTTCAAGATACCTGCACCCTCCCACTTCCTCCTTATCTCTTCCCACCCTCCGTTCTAAGCACACAAACTTGGGTCCATAAGGTTCACCTATACCGCACTTGAGGCCGCCTTTTAGCGCCTTCCCCTCCCCGTGAAGAGGCGAGAGCAAAGGCAGAGTGCGCTCGCGATGAAACTACTCCCCAACTCTTACGAGGCCCCGTGTGTCTCTCGTCGATATCACCCCGACCCATTATCCGAGTCAATATCAGGGTTTAGCTCTTGGCACCCCTTCTACACCCTTCTACCGTCTTCCCCAGTCTTACACCCGCCATGAAATTGATTCCTTTCGGCGCCCTTCCACTTCCTTTATAGATTCACACTGAACCTAAGAATATAACTCAAGATCATAACTTTAAGAACCTGAGTTAGATAGAGAGCGTTCACCACGCGCCTGAGGAACATACTTAAGGAAGATGGCTCATCTTCGACGTACTCTCTTAAAAAAAAGTTTTCTTATGTACATCACTATGTTTTCTTCGAAAAAGAGCAAAATATTTCCTAGCGTAATTGACAACTAAGCGGCATGCTCAGTTATTGATTGTAGAAGAATGATGATAAACTTTATTCGTCGGTGTGGTTTACATTCTTTTCTTTTTCGCTTTGAACTACTAATGACTCTTTTTACGTTCGTCATTTAAAGGCCTCATCATGTTGAGCATAAGAACATAGCGTGGGAACGTAACTTAATGTAATTGAAATTGAAAATATGATTCGTTAGCATTCTCAGCTTCCCTTGGGATGAATCTGGTTCCTTTTGTAAGTAATCTTGATAAGTTTGCCAATCACGAAGAGTGATCTGAGGCGAAGAATCAAATACTACCTTGGTGAGTACACATGAGTCACCAGTGACGAGAAAGTGAAATAAACACAAGTTCTTTTTAGATGTGGTCCCTTCTCAGTGTGATTGATTGCATTTTTACTGTTAAATAGATTATAGTTTTAAAAATTCTAAAGTGAAAGTCGACTCATCACATGAAAATCGAGCCGTTTTCGGTCTTAGGGGATCATAGAAGATGGAGAAACCATAGGTCAACATAGGAAAGAGAAAATAATTCTCATTGGTTTGAGGACTCAAACGATTTTAATCAGAGTTTGTGCTACATTATATTCTTATGTTCAATGTAAACCGGCCTCTTAAGTTCCTCACTTTCCGCTTTTCCTCTTAAAGAGACCCATTCCCACCCATTCGCCTCTCGTCTCCAAAAGCTCTCCGCTTAAAATTCATGGTAAATGTAGTTGACGCGGGAGTTTTTTTTGTTCTCTTCGGTTCCCATGCGTTTTTTATATCTATTTATTTATTCCGATAAGCCTCTCGAGATGTAAATATTTTCCCCTCTCTCGTACCCTTGCGATGTTTTTTCGGGGCTTATTTTTTTTTATAATCCCAATTTTCGATGAAGTACGTGGAAATTTTCTTTGCGTAAACACGAGCCCTTGATCATTTTGAAAAATTTGGCATTTCAGAGTGCGATGAAGAGTTGAAAATTCCACGCGCGGTGGTAGTGGCGGCGATGTGTGCAAATTTTGGCGCTCGCGAGCACGTTGCTGATGTACTTCTTGCGGTGGGAATAATATTGCTGGAAGGCACTAGTGATTTTCATTCAACACTCTTTTTTGGCACCATACTTCTGTATTTATTGGTAGTGGATACTTAAGCGATAGACGTTATGCGAGTTTGAGCTATTTTCGTGCGTTTTTGGAATGAAATATTGAATCTTACTTTTTGGGATCTAATAAAATAATTTCACCTCAAAAGAGTTAATCCAAAAAGCTCACCATTAAAACAATATTTACATTAGTCTAAAACGTAAATTAAATTTAAGGTGCTCGAAAAAAGCTTAACTTTATATTTAAAGTGGCATCTTTCTACGAATAAAGACATATTAATTGTAATCTTTAATGAACAGGCCACGCAATTCCGAGTGTAGAAATATCATGTTCAAATCTACTTAAATCACCGCGAAGTATCAATCATACGTAACTTAGTTTTTGGCATAGCCTTCGTGCCACGCTTTTTTACATAATATTAATTACTGACATCTTTATAATATTACTATTTAAGTGTTTACAATAACCAATATATTATTATCCAGTGTCTCTTTACTTCAACATCACCTTAGAAGTCTACTTTTCTGATATATGAAGGGTCTGATAATATTTTTAATTCACTGTAATATGTTGCTTTTTGCTCTTCAGGCATCTTAATAATTTAGACAAAATGATGCCGTAATTTTAGGGGGATGCTGTCAGTGAGCGCAAACCTAAGACTTCTGGTATTCAGTGTCCCGAGCTTGAAATCTATTGCAGGGACATCCCTTTGGTTACATTTGGTTGGCTGTCCTTAATTGCCACCCCCATTAGTCTTGCTCAAACACTTCCCCTACCTAACTGCCAGTTACTCATCCCCCCCCCTCTAGAATTCCATGGAACGGCCGTTGTTAATCGGAACCTGTCCAAGGAAGTGAGGCATGAGCTTTGGTATTGTGTAGTTACGCGTAGTAGTGTCTTTGAAATGTAATTGCTGCCTGTACATCGTAGGCTTTAGCTTGCAAAAAATGTTATCAGTTATTACCCAGAATTATAACTATGTATTTTTTATTCTCAAGATTATCAGTAGTTATAAACAAAAATGCATACTTGCATGCGTCCAGTTGATTTCCGGTACATTCTGCTCAATACGTTTTGGGCGTGTAATCAAACTCTAGGGTGGTCTGATTGGCCTCCATCTCCGAGTATTGTGTTGATTTCTGACTTTTTATCGTATTTTAAATAAGATCGACAGTGGAGTACCAGGTAAATAGTGGCGATTTAGCGTTTACAGGGTGATTTATTTCGACGCTTTATATTCGGTAGGTATTCGGTATACATGATTGAAAGAAATAAGTTCTCGCTCGATTGGGGATACGACCACGATGCGAGTGTAAAGCTGAAGCAGAGGATGTGCGAAGTTCAGGTGGCCGCGGATACCGCCATTTTGGACGCAGGTGAAACTTTTTCATGGAGTACATATTGCGGCTCCAATGTGTTAGCACGCTGAGTTTTTGTGGAAAACGAAAGGTATCGTGTTTATGCTTGTAGTTATGCCACTTAACTAACTTTTTTTGACGTATTCTGCTGATAAATCAGAAACAAGTAATGAAATTTCGCTTGAAATACCAGTTCATACTTACTTTAAAGTACAGAGGAAATACAAAGCATCTCATAATTAACTTAGCTTAGTACTTTTCTACAACTTTTTATTATTACACGACGCGTTTCGCCGCTTTACGGCATCGTCAGGTTTACTAAGTATAATGTACAAAAGTTTGTTATTTCAGTTTGTTATTGTTGTTGTAGTTACGGAGGAGGAGGGGGGAAAACCAGATATTGGGGCAGGAAAAAATATTATTGGGACAGGCAGATATTGGGGCACGTCTTCAACAGTCCAGTACAAAGCATCTCATTGAAATGGGCGTATAATTATCCATCAATCAGTCCCGCCTTGTTCCTGGAGGAACGTATGAGACGTCTCCGAGAACATAGGCGGGTTGACTGGGCAGGCGCAGAGAACTGCGGTGCAAGCAGCTCAGTAGCCGGTAAATATGACTCAGTAACGCTGAAGTATTCGCGATTTGCGATTCAAGAAAACCCCCTGACGTTTCCCCGACTCAGCCTTTCCCGACTTTTTATATAAACACTACCATATGGAACCATCTTCTCTGTAAAAGTTATGTGGGTTCTTTGCAATTATCATCGCTTTCCGCATTATTCTAGGTAAGAGGCGAGAAGCTCTTCGGAACTGTGATTTATATATCTTGAAAAACACAAAGTAACCGAAATTTATCGATTGGGAACACTTTTTTTTCACATTTGACTAACGTAAGTCTTCTTACTTATTATTTTGTGAAGTATTAGAATGGTATTCCTTCCAAATTTTACTTCTTGATGCTTAACCTTCCGCTCGTACTCTTTCGTCGAATAAACCATTGACCCAGTTTCTGAGAGGTCGTCTGCCATCCGGCCCTTTGAGCTCTTGTGCCAGGCTCCGCTGGTTTTCCCACCAAACCCAAAATTTCTACCCTTAGCTGAAACCTCATTCTGAACTTTTCTTCAATATTCCGGGAAATTTCCATCTCTTCACCTTCGGAACGCTTTTCTTCTTCTTTCCATGGTAGTCTTATACTTCCAAAGGGGTCTCACACTTGCGAAGCCTTAGGTAAGGACAGTAAACCGGTTAAGTGAAAGGAGTCATGCATTCAGGTCACTGTTATTCTATTCTTTACCTAATTCCATCTGGATAGTCTGCATTATCAACGTACTCGCGAACAGTGGAGTGAACGTTCAAATTACGCAGTTTGTTCCCTTTATATTGGAAAATAGATCGTGATTTTGTCAACGAGGGAGGCAATTGACTCACCTGTCCTGAAGCTTTGAAACGATTGTCGTGAAAATATTGCTGCACTGTATTTTTACTATTTGAAACCCGTTTTTTGGTTACCGTGGTAAGGATTTTGTGTGATGTGCAATTGTAATGAACGGAAAGGTAGACGAAAAAGGAAGTACTCAAAATGGTGGGTGAAAAGAAGAAGCTTATTGAGAAGAAGAGAGGAAGGCTGAGTAGTTGGTTAAAACGGGTAGAGAAGGGCCATAGGAGGCTGAATGCCATGTTGGAGGAGAAAGGTTTATGGTGTAGTGAAGAAATGGAAGAGGGGAGTAAGCTCTATGGATGGGATGAAAAGTAGCAGATGCTGACTGCTGAGCCAAGGAATATAATAGTTTATGGAGATCTGGGCCTTCAGCATTTCAAAATTAACAGATTTAGATAGCCTATCTAACTGTATCACCTAGATACTACAGTGAAGTAATCAACTGTCAATGGCTATTAGCAGCATATGGATTCATCATCTGAGGAAAAATCCGTGGTTTTTCTGTAGACTTATCGAATCCACTGCTCCTCTATTTAATGATGCAGGTAGTACTAAACATTTGCTTATTTGGTAGCTAATATGGGAGATCGTATAAACTTCCAGCAAAATATCTAAATTTTTACTATTTTACATATATCAGTGAACATATTGAGCAAATACTTTGACACTGAAGTTTTTATTTTACTCTCCGAAGTACGTTCTCCTCTGTTCATTGTCTCGCTTGCCCCTTCTCTCCCGTTATTTCCTTTTTCAAAGGGTTATTCGTTACTGAAGTTTAAATACATTTATCCCTAGCCATTTGGTCTTTATGTCATTTTATCCGCCTCTCCCAATATTCGCTCAATTCTTAACTTCCGTTATCGTTTTATCCCCCCTTGACCCGTTTTGCTAAACTCCGCCATATGACTTCCATTTCTCATTCCCCCGAGTAAAATAAAATATCTTACTATCTTCTCATTTGTGTGCTACCGAAGCACTAAAACTTCGTCGTAGGGAACCACTCTGGATACTGTGTCTGCAACCATAGCATAATTTCAACGCGGCAAGCCGCTCAAGCCCCTAAAACTTCTCATGAAATACTAAATTGATAAAACTCCGTTTGGGATACAGGAGATAGTTCACGTCCTCCAGTGTGACAATTTTTATTTTTCAACTGCGCGCCTTAACTAACGTTGAGCGTATATCCGTTACCGGGAGTGAAGGTTTTAACTTAGCTCGCTCCTCCGTTTCATTTTGTGAAGGTAAATAGTAATAATATTTAACGACTCGTGAAACAACATTCAAAGTTTTGGATTATTAAAGCCTTTGAAATGAAGCCTTCTGGAGCCATTATATTCTATTCCCATGGAGTGTGGGGACCTCTTGCTACAGGCTATATCTGGAAATTCTCCTGAAAACCTTATGTTAAATTCATTGGAATATGATGAGGAATCATCAACTTTTTTCAACGTTTAGTCTCTTTAACACGCACCTTTTGCATTATTTCAAGAGGTTAACGCCTTTGAAAAATTGGAGTACCGTCACTGCATGGACCCTCAACATACGCACTACTGTTTATTTAATCCCAATGGGTATTTCCAAAACCAAGTATGAACGTTGGAAAATCATTTTTTCTGTAAAATCTGTTTCATTGACCTGGAAATGCCCTGCAGCAAAGTTTTCCCTTTTAGCTTGTGAAAAGTCACTATCCCTCCTCAGTGAAAATACTATTTTCTTTTCTGAACACTTCTTTTTTTGCCTATACTTAAGTTGTAGGTACTCGTATGTCGCTGGAATGTGAGCTAATAGAACTTTAGACCTTAAATGGAAAGATAATATTACATTGAGCCTTTTAACTTTGGTCCTTGGATAACTGATGATCGAAAAATATTTTCCGTATTTCACCTTTGCAAAAATGAAGTTTCTGACCCAATTTAAAGCTACGTGACAGGTGACGAATTTAATCCAAGACGTCCGCGCTCATATTAGAAAATTTCCGGCTCGTACCCCACCTAATTTTTCTTCCGATCCCACTGCACAATGGACTAGTATTTATTCGTTTCTTTTTTCCCTCTTAATCAGTATTCTCTCCCCACACCCTGGCCTTCCTTCCTGGCTGGTCTTTCCATTTCACGTTTTATCTTTCTCATGTTCGCTTTTGACCACGTTTCTTACCCACCGTCACAAGTCCCGACTCATCTCTCGACCTTATCTCTCCATCCCCTCCACGTCTTGTCCTTCTATCCAGCTCTACCGCCCACTGCCTTCCCGTCGCAAACTCCTCTTCCGAACTCCTTCCCCCTCTGCAGGTGAGTGAAATGAGAAATAATTGCCCGCGTCCCTTAGAGACCGCGTGAAACGTCTTCATACAAAATGTTTTGCTTTTGCTTTGTATCTTCTTCAATATTTATTTTCTTTCATGCTCTTCCTTTTATCTCCTAACGCTCCATGTCTTATTCTTACGTCTTCAATCTGTTACAAACGAGGGTCCATGATAGACTTATTCAAGCTGTGAAAAACGATGTAACTTTCTTATGCCATCATATGCTGATCCTCCTAATTTTTAAAAATTATTTTGCTAATGAAGAGGTATGTTGAGATTGTAGTATGCATTTATCCGACCATACGATCATGTTATTTATCATCCTTCTATGTTTGATTCCTTACTAAAGTCCATCTACCAGGACTCTGCTTTCAATCTGAAAATCATGACATGTCTTTTTATGAGTCGTGGCTGTAATATGGGTGGAGTTTTCCTCTTAATAAAGAATTTGTTGTGGAAAGCTACAAAATGCTGCGCAATGTTTTCTTTATCCACATAAAAGCGTTGTGAAAATTATTACTACAATAGGGAAAATTGAATGTTAATAAAGTGTTATTTAGCACAAATACGTATTAAAATATCATTGTTTGCTGCAATTCTATAAATGTAATCTTGAAACAACACGAATTGTGATTTACTCCTCAATGGTTTTGAATCTCATTTCAATGTTACATACCTGCTACCTATCGATTGTGTAATTAATTCTTTACAAATTTCAGTAATTTCTTTGTAAAGAAAGATTATACATGTCAAATTTCAGGGAGTCTTAGCTTCTATTATATTTGAAGGTTGATTTATTCAAATATGTGAATTAAATTTTCTCAAGTTATAGTAGATCCCTGATCACCATTTTTCATGTGATTCCCGGCAATGTTATGCCATTGAGCTGCCATTATATTTTCATGCTCCATGGCGAACAACGTTATAGTTACGTAAACCATTTTATTTACAAAGTTTTTCTGCATTATTATTGTTAATATTTGAATAAACGTTATTGTCTCATCATGTCAGCAATGCAGAAAGTATCTACCCCAACTTTCCACTTTTATATAGTTTTATGTTCGTCTTTCTTTTTGGAAGTTTAACTTTCCAATTGATATTTTAATAGGGTAGTTTTCCTTTGTGGTGACATTCCACCTTCATCAATAAGTTGGTTTTATCCCGCTCTCCTCTGTCCTCGTGGTTATACATATCTAATTCTGGCTCTTTTTGAAACTTCATACTATTCTTTTGAGACCACAAAGTCGCCTTTGTCGATCCCTTTCTCTTCCGGCAGTATATTTTCCCCCTTGCCGTGAGATATCACGGCCATGAGAATAACAAAAAAACAGTTGATTTATTGCTACCGCCGTTTCGCCGACTCACATGTCTCGCCACTGCTACGATTCCAGGCAAGCCCAACGTAAAAGAAAAACGCTTTCGAGAGTTGGCCAAGTTTTATTGGGCATTTTACACGTGGTTGTAGTCACCATTTTTCCAATATCCCTCCATTCGGTGAACCGCGCAAAATACTAGAACTTTGATTGCTTGCTTTCTACCGCAGGTGCTTAAATTTAATGCTTGATAACTCGATAATTCAAGACAAAAGGTTCTGCAAAGAAGTTGAAGGGGACATTTTTGCGGAAGTTTATTTAACTCTCATCTTACTTTCTTTATCTTTACTGTTCGTACACACTTTGTTTATCTCAGATTAAAACATTGAAGTTATGATGTGCCATAGGCGTCATTTATCGTAAACGTTATATTACTGGTATTTGTCAATGTGCGCCAATTTTGGCTAAAAACACTTTTCTGTAGAATTTACTGGAATAAAATGCGAGTATTTCGAGAATATTGCCAAGATTGTCAGTGTGTCGCACGTTTATAAGCATTCACTTGTAGAGTGATTGCACACTCAATTTTAGTTAACATCAAACATATTAAAAGTGTAACAATAATTCGTTAGAATATCTCAGTAGAGATAGCAATATTTTATGCAAATTTTGTATCTTGAATAACTTCAAACTTTGTATTTCCACTTGAAATTTATTTAGCTCCTTATTCAAGTGGAAATACAAAGTTTAAAGTTATTCAAGATGAATTCCAAGTTCCACAAAGTAACGCCTGAAACCATCAAATTTTGTATTTGAAGTCAAATCGTATCTTGATATTTATCTGGTCGATGTGTATGGAAAAAGAATTAGGCATGAATGGTTGGTTTGTTAATGGTATTAATATTTAATTTTAAATTTAGTATTATTTCTGCTGTAAAACTATGTTATCTGCATTAGCACTAAAAGCTACTAAAAAGCTACTAAGCTACTAAAAGTAATCGAATGGTGAAGTAGCCTCATCCTCATTTTGTGAGTGCCTCTGAACGCCAATTTCTTGATATTAATAAATTAGGATAAATCGACCAAACGATAAATCAGATAGAACAAGCGAACAATGCAGTCTCGTTATCATTGTTTGACTGGGAAAAAATCGTCCTCTTAACTCCAACTTTTATAAATGAGCTGATGAGAGAGTCACTTAAACTCATCCTATCAATCACTTTTTCCCGTGATTGTGTATTCTTTTGAATAGTCAATCGAGCCAGATAACCTCTCCATGAAAAGTAAAAAATGCAAGTCTTCGCGCCGCTTCCATCATTCCTGGAAGGGAGAATAATTTATTTTATATCTAAACTGCTCGATCTTCTCAAATGATGTATGAGCCTTAAAGACTTACCGCAGAAAAACGTGTTAGGAGAAAAACATGAGGACAATCTAATAGTCATAATAATTATAGCATTTGGACGTGAAAAAATTGTATGCAGGTTGGCGATAAATGAATCATATCAACGACAAGATAATGTGAAAATAAACAAAAACCGACACACGTTTTCCCTGGTTTGTTATTAACTATGGCTTAAGATGCCGAAAAGTGTTTTCGGCGTTTCTACAGAAAACTATGGATCGATAAAATCTGGGGATTTCAATGAGATAAAATATGAATAATAGAAATAAACAAAAAATGAGCCGTTGCACGATAAGATTTCTTAATTTTTTGTCCAGAAAAGTCCAAAAAACATTGAAATGGCTCTTTTTACGAGTAAATATTAATTTGATAATTGAAATATTATGTGCTATTAAATATGTGATGTTGTAGAACGTTTTATACCTACTTAAAAATGCTCTCAGCCTGGGGTCTGTAGGTGCAATACCTTTTGCACAAGAGCTATTTGTTTATAAATCGATTCCGGGTTAATTAAAGTCCATAAATTAAGGCGGAAGGTAAATTTATAATTTGAAACGTGGTATTGAAAATAGAATAATTGAACTACAAGTATTCAATTGGAAACATTTCAATTATCTTAAAAATGATATTGAAAATGGGGTAGTTTTTACGGCATAATTCAATGTTTCCGCATTCAGTATGAAATTGAAGGCTTTTTCATACTTTTGAACATATATAATTAAATATTCGTCAATTTCTCGACGACCGACCCCAAATTAAAAAAGAAACATACTTACCGAGTTCTTATCGAGATAATGAAGTTTTGGCTAAACTCGGTGGATATGAAGTAGCCCGATCGCGACAAAAACCGATAAGGGTCAATCCATTTGGACTGGTCCAAAAAAATAAGTTGGTTGCTTGACCAATTTAAAAAAATTGAAACTTTCCTAGTTGTTTTCCTCATGTCTTAAGACATTAAAATTATTTTTATCTCAAGCGGTTTACCTTGGGCGGCCATTTTTATAATGTTGCGCAAGCCCATTTTTGCGTTTGTAAAGGTTTACGTAAAAGCCTATAACTATAAAAGTATTTATTCCAGAAGGATAAAACAAAAAGCATGTAAAAAGCAAAGAACATATTGGTAACATGTTTTTGAGCTCATCATCGTTGTTGAATTATTGACCACCAAGGAACGTTTTCAGGTGCAAAAAGAGATGGAAGTCCCTAGGGGCGAGGTCAGGGCTGTACTTAGGGTGGTCAAACTGGTTCCAGCCAAAGTCCTGTATGATTTGTTTCGTCTGGTTAGTAGTGTGAGGTCAAGCATTGTCATGAATCGAAACTGCTTATTCTGTATTTCCCGACGCAGTTTCCTAGGCGTCTCACAGTAACCATTTGCACTGATTGTTTCACCTGGAGGTAAAAAAACCTAACAGTAGAATGCCGTGTCTATCCCAAAAGACTGTGCACATGATTTTTCTAGGTGTCAAGATTTGCTTGGCTTTAGTTTTTACTGGTGACGAAGTGAGCCTCCATTCCATTGGTTGTCGTTCCGATTCAGGGGTTTCATAAGTGACTCATGTATCATCCCCATCTTGCTTAGAAAATCATCACTATCCCTATTGTAACGCGGTAAAAAGTCAAGTGCACTACCCTGACGCTGTTCTTTGTTATCGGTTAAGTACCTCGGAGTTAAACTGACTAATGATCTATCGTGGAGTAAACATATTCGAGAATTTACCGGTCAAGCTAATCGTAAATTGGGATTTGTTAAAAGAGTCCTTGGCAAGTGCGACGATAAAGTTAGGGAAATCAGCTACTTCTCCCTCGTTAGACCCCACTTAGAATATGCCGCCAGTATTTAGGATCCTTATGAGATAAACTTGGAAACTGAGTTAGAACGCGTGCAGCGAAGATCGGCAAGATACGTTAAAGGCCGTTATGATAATCTCGTTAGTGTTACTGACCTTTTGCAGCAACTGGGATGGGAAAAGCTTTCAGACCGTCGACTAATATTTAGACTCAATCTATTATGAAAGTTCCAATCCGTTCTATTCTCCGACGACGTTGATAATATTTTAAGAAATCCGACATACTACGGTTGATCAGATCATGAGAGTAAAATTAGGGAACTAGACTGCAGAACGGACAGATTTAAAATGTCATTTTTCCCACGAACGATAGGGGACCATAACAGCTGCCAATGAGACTTTCATCTAGGTTTGTCGTGAGGTAGTGTAGCTCTTAGTAGTAGTAGTACTCCTAATACTTGAATACTAGTACATACTAACAGCACGCCTAGCATGTTTTCTACATGGGTCTTGAGTCCCTGTCCATCTGTGTAGTTGTAGAATGCATGTATATTGACGGTCCCTCTCCATTGTGATGACATCTGTAGTGTAGTGGTGCATGCTTGTGAGGCTTCGCCTCGTGACAAGCATTAGCGATTTATACTAATGCATAATTAGTCGTAGTTACACTAACTCTAGGGTATAGTGTAATGCATGTTGGTGATTACTCACCCCCTGCCACACACCCCTGAGGTGGCTTGCAGGGTATTTTGTAGATGTAGATGTTTGTGTTGCTCTGTAAGAGTTTTTGGCACCCAGCTAGCGGCGGGATTGTCAATTACCTTCGCCATTCTAACCAAGCACTATAAAGCGTAAACCACAAACAGCGATCTCGAAATGGCGTCATCTCCTTCTCCTTGACTCGAAGCAACTACCGCAAATGCGCCAAACTGCGATTGCAGCGCTGCCGCTGCAAGAAATAAAAACGGAACTTACTTTCTGGACGTACCTCGTATTAATTAGGCTATTTGTTTACTATACCATATATTTTACTGCCCCATTTTGTGCGTGGAAAGATTTCAGGAGTTGGCTCATCCCAACTCACCATAGAGTATTTATTATTAGTCATCATGATAAAACGAAATGGATCCGATATACTTGATGAGCTACCGTTGAGGCAAATTGGAATCGTTCTCCCGGCTCCCGCCCACCCTTTTCCGCTACTGGAGTAAGGGATCTCATACGTTGGGGTATATACACAAGAGGAACTTAATTTAAAACGACGGAGCAAGTACTATCTCCTGAAACGTTTCAAAACATTCGAAGTTTGCACTTGCGCAACGGGATGAGAGGGGCTTCCTGCGGTGGGGAGGGAAAGGCTCCTGGCCTTTCACCTCTTCGGCCGAAGAGGGCAAAACTTTGGAAGGGAGATCGATGGAGGACAAGATGAAGAGGGTAAGGAACGTGGAGACAGTTCGCAGGGAAAATGATGGAAAGGAGGAAATGGGACGAACTGGAGAATCCAGAGAGCCTTGGACAAACACCATGTATATGCTAGGGAAACTACACTGGGCACACATAACCCAAACAATTCATTAAAAGAGAGGAAGAAGAAGAATAAGATAGGGTACATTTTGAAGGATGGTGGTGGAATACAACAATGGAAGAACGGGAGATAGAATTCTTGTTCTAAGTACTTCCTCAACGGTTTTTAAAATTCACTGTGAGTTGTGAGTGGGAAGGAAACACTAAAATTATCTAGGTGGTGAGGTAAGACTTGTGATCAATGAATGCTGGGGAAGGGTTTAATGAAACAAGTGCCGATCGTGCCTCCGATGTGACTCTGAGAGTTGGCACTTATTCAAAACAGCCACCTGGAGGGCTGTGAAGATCCTGTCATCGGAAGAGTTTGCATATTATCTAAAGCAATGACGATTTTCTGTTACCAATATCAACTTATTTTTTACTTACCTTCGTTGACATTTGCCCTATTAATCTGGCCTGGTAAAATACATGTAGTCCAATCTCAACTTCTTTTCTGCTTGAAAGGTTTATCTACAATATAACCCATGCATGAATAACTAATAATTAATGAAAGCTGAAAAGCACGAGAGTGTTTTTGGCGGGCACATGTGAGACAATATTAAACGTTGTTCGGTAGCTTGAAACTTAAATCTCACTGCATTATCTTTTGGCGCAATTCTGGCAGTGAATTGTTACTGAGTTACTGATTTCTTAACAGTATGTAGAAGTTTTTCATGGAAAGTGGTAAGTAAACATGGTGTTTTGGATGATAATAAATGTTGACCTCCATGCCTTCCCTCGCTTTAAATGTAAGTACACGCTCCACAATATCGATCGGAAAGGTTGAGGGATGAAGTTTCGTTTTCCTGAAAATCTATGAAGCATGCTCTAACTTCAAATTGCTCTCTGCCTCTTTCATTCTACTTTATCCTCCATCCCTCCTCTTGCCCTCTCTCGAATTTCTTATTTCCTCTGAGTCCCACTACTTTCTCATCCATTCCCTCCTTTTCTTTTTCTCTTCTTTGGCATTTCCTCCGCCTCCTTCCTTTCCGTCCTCTCTCCCTTCTCGTGCCCAACCTCCCCTTTTCCACTCGAGAGCATTTCTGCTTTCCGTGGGATCCGTAAAACTCTTTTTTATTTCTCTACGTGACGAACTTTCCTCCCCTCTTCTTTTCTTCAACTTCTCCCTCTGCAATATCCTATCTTGGTCTTCACTGTCTTTCCAAGTATTTCTCCGCCTCAGGTATTCCACGTTTTCATCCTCATTTTCATGGATATTCTTCCCATCAACCCCATTTCCGCCTCTTTCAGTTTTCTCTGTTTCTTCGTACAACTGTGTTTACGAGAGGCTGTGACAAAATGAATCGTAGTAGGTATTTTCCAGGTATAGAGTGTAGGGGGCTTATCGTATCTAACGTTTACGGCGAATTATATACGCTTGAAATTTTGAACAGAAAATATTGCCATCTCAGTTCGCTTAAGTTTCTTGAATCCTTACTATCCTTATTGCGTACTATCTTACATCCTTATTGCGTGTCACGGTAAAAACTTCGTGAAGTCGTGCGTGGTAGTTTAATCAGTTAGAAACATCAAACGAATAGGCTTAGGCTACCTTTTTGAAATAAAGCATGTTATGAAGAGAGGAAAAAGATTCGCATGATAATGTAGATGAGCGTTTTGCGAGTTAAGTGATTATTATTTGCGCATTTTTAATTTAGCCTTTGGCGATTAACGATCTGCAATCATACTTTTGGAACAGAGAAACAATGTGATCTGATGTCCCGTTCCTTACGTCCAAAATCAATTGTATAGAAAGTAACGTGCTCCTTCCATATTGATTTTTTTATACAATAAAGAAAACAAAATATTAGATATTTTCCTGAAGTTTGATGGCTGTGGGATGTTATGCTGCCACAGGGAGTTTCAAGCCTGACTTTTCTAAATTCAGATGAAAGTGAGACTAATTTTTAACGAATGCCATCTATAAGGGGAAATTTTTTAAGATTAGTAAAATTATTCCATTATGAAATTCAATAGGAGGAATGATTTTATTTGAAATATCTTCTTTGTAAATATTGAATCTTTTTTGAGGATACCGGGACTAGCCACGGTAGTTACCTTTACGGAGTCACCCGCATATATATATTGAATCATTTTTATGAGTGCTCATAAACTCTTGACCAGTGACAGTTGCGTTATTACCTATTTTATATCTGCCGAAATATTGGTCCTGAGGAACAAGCGTCAAAAGGAAGGTAGCTACTCTCAAAATTCCTCATGGAAGTCATCAGATGAACTGGTAAATCGCTATAGATTTTCTACGTTGGTAATGTGTAGAGTTCTGTTACAGCGATGGACTTTTTTTCGTATTTATGTACCCATCAAACAAGTTGACGTTATGTTGGAACTTCCCTCTCCTCCGTTTCAGTGTTCCGCAATGGGATTTTTCACTTCTTAGTTATGCGGTGAATGAATTTTTAATTGTTACTTCATGGAGTATTGTAGTTCATTTGCCTTATCATACTTAAGTCCATGCGTACACATTTCACCACTTTGGATCCACTCGTGCTATCATTCCTCAGCCAACACCCATCAAATGAACTCCTTCACCAGTTTTCTGCCACAGGTTCTGATAGAGTCAATTATTATTGGCACACACATGGTCCATTCTTCAATCTGTCACCATGTTCTCTAGCCATAAGTTATGACATTTTTTTTTTCATGTACTCTGAAAGGGTTCGAGTTATTCGAACTGTATGTGCCAGAGCCAACATCACTCGCCTTTCCACTAATCACCGCAACCACTGTGAACTTCTCCTGCCACGAATCGTCCTGTGACCATGGACCAATCTCTAAGTCATGCTCGAATCTTTTATTTTATAATTAATATAGTATACAGATCACGTGATATCACACCGAGAAGAAGACTTATTTTTCAAAAACTTCTTTTGTTTTCTGAAATGGCTTGACAAAAAGAATACATTTTAATCTTATTTCCTCACTCAAGTGCGTGGAAAATTTCAGGTACTTGAATTTTAATTTTTTTACTGAACATTCATTTTTCAGTACATCCAGCCGCTCCATGACCAGATGAGCTATTTTGTATCTGAGTAAACGACCCCATTCCCTCGCTTCCACCGTGTTGATGTTTCTTTTCACTTTTTTTTCACCACGGCTGTCCTTTCTACGACGAATCCCCCACTGCCTGTCCACGTTTATCGGTTCAATTCTCCCCGGCTTTCTCGCTTCTTATTCCATTGCTCCTGATGTCAGTCGGTGTCGCGTTTTTTCTCCAACGTAGACAGAGAGACGAAGAGAAAAATGGGGGGAAGTGATGGAGGATTTTCAATTCTCTTAACCGTCATTCCCTTTCCACACCTCACCCCCTCTCCCCTTCTCCCCATGCTCTCTTTCCTGAGCTTCGTCCCTCCCTCCCTCAACGTCCCTCCCTCCCTCAACGTCCCTCCCTATTTTCCATATCAGCTGAGAGAAGGGAGAGGGCAAGACCCCTCTTGTCTCTTTATCCTCTTCTCCTTCTTCTGCTTCCTGGAAGCTCTACTTTCGCCCTCCACGTACCGCTGTTTCCTCCCCGCGCGCCTCTGCTCACGTGGGGCGGTCCCAAAAGGTCGAGCCGCCAGGGATAGAGTGGGGAAGGGGTGTATTTGGAGGGGGGCGAGAGAGGGAAAAGTGGAAAAGGTTGGTTGGCCTTTGGAATGGGTTTGGCCGTGGTTCTTCTGCTCAGGGCGAGGAGGCAGGTAAAGGGGTCGGGTGGAAAGGTTCCCGGCCAGCGTGTGGTTTCTGATGGGAAAGGGGTTTAAAAGGAAGCTGAAGAGGGAATGGCTTGGTGAACCTCCTGGCGATATTTCAATGCAATGAAGTTAGTTATGCAACATCGAAATTTGATATTAGGCTGATGTTCAAGGAAAACCTAAAAGTAGAGGAGGCAAACTTCCTGGAAATCTTCTATGATGCCGTAGCATTCTCAAATGTCTTATGGGGGGAAGCGTTTATAGGAAAACAAACGCATTGAGCAAATTATGAGGGATTTTGAAATAATGAATTTGGTGAAATTTAGATTTCAGCTGAAAATGCAATTGAATGAGAGCTACAGCAAATAAATCTTCGGAATTCTTACTCCTAATGATGACTGTGATTGCAATGTAGAAACTAATCTAAAAAATGTATGAATAATTTTACATTTTTACCTATTTGATGCGATACTGCAAAAGGCAATGCGAGGAGCCGATAAAATTGTCAATCGATAATGGCAAATTAATCTTATGGACTAAGCTTCCCCCGATGTAATATTGTCATTCCTTAATCTACGTATACTAATTAACAATTGCGTGTTTTTCGTCAACCTTGCAAATAAAGGAAGAGAAGAGGGAAATATTACTAGGAAGAAAAAATTGAAGAAGAGTGTTGAAATTTAGTACTGATTATATGTTTTTAACCTCATACACCTAAGTTGGAAGTTGAGTGAACTGTGTAAAACGTAATTTTCCTATGAGTAATGAGCAAGCATGTGCGTTGGAAACAGCATTTTCATTATTAATTTATGTTTTCGAAACGTGCGTAATGCATTACAGACTCATAGAATTTGACGATAGTTTTTTTTAATGGTAGGTCTCCAATACCCAGCCAAATATTTTGTACTGGTTTGCCAAAATCGATAATGGATTGTTTCCTAGCATTCAGTTTTGCCTTCCGACTTTCCAGCGTGAGTATCGTTGTAATTATGTTCAGTAGGAGCTTTTTCAACTAGAAATACATTTCACTTACTCCTAGTTACACCTTTTTATTAAATTTGAAGGGTACCTCTTCGTGACCAATCATATACACTTTATTAAAACTCATCAAATGCATTTTATTAGTTCTAAAAGGATTAACATCCACAGAACTTGTGAAAAACTAACAATATAAGCAGGTCACTTGACTCAACAAAAATGTTTTCTGACTCATGCCTGGTGGAGCAGCGGGAAAGCCACAAAATGATATATCTTGTACATATTTCGGACTTTCCCAATTTCCCAGGAAGCAGAGTTTTTATTAATATCATAAAATGGATGTAGAGTATGCACGATATTCATCAGAAGAGGACTTCACGGGTTTCATGGAAAAAAATCCAAACTGTAATTTTATAAGGGTGCTCAAATTTTACATTTGTATCCATGTAGATTTATTCCCGATTGCGAGTCGGCCCTTTTCCTAAGATTGCTTGGAGAGGCGGTTAGATAGGCTTAGCGGTGATCGCGCACGATCGCTTTTTTGGGAATGCTTCCGAGCGTGTGCGTTATATTTTTTTAACGGTTTTATTCCCCTTGCGCGATGAAGGTAGGTCGGCCACAAGAGGGGGGGGCCTATAAAGGGTAGGAGGATCTGGGGAGGAGGCAGTTATGGTGGTATTCAAGGGGCGGGGGAAGAACGTGGGCGAAGGAGTTCGCTGGGTGGGCAGGGTGACCCGGCGACAAATGCCGAGCACGTGAATGCTAGCGGCGATGATTGATGAGTGGGGGAAATTTCGGCAATTCATTTGCTTGCGCGAATTACTTTTCTGGAAATGCTCGGGCAGTCAAAAGGGGATAGAGGTCTTTTTTTTCGCTCGCTGATGTTTTCATTTTAGCCGGGAAAGTTATGAATACTGGTCTTTCTCGGCTCTCCTGCACCGCTGATTTTCTCGAGGACGGCCATTAGTTGACGCAGCGGATTTATTTGTTTCCTTTTTTCGCCCCATGGGACCAGAGCAGTCGAGTGGCATAATTTTTTTAGCCCCTTAACGAGTTTTAATTACATTTCATGTAATATTGAATTTATTTACGTAAGAATGGTCTCGGCTATATTGAATGACGTTGGATACAGCTGACAATGAGTATCCAATGATACTACAGTGCTGGAGTATCTCTGATCACGAAACATGAACACAAAATAGTCGCAAAAAAAGTTGCTATAACAATCAATTATTGTAATTCAATTCGAATGTTGACCCTATTACCAATATAATTCCATTTAGATTTAACGAATGCACTAATCAACAATTGTCGATGTGTACCTAAATACCTAAATTTCAATGTAAGATACCAACGATATTTTTCTGCCTAAGTCTGGCCATTTCCAAAATCTGTAGGATATTAATGTTATAACTACCGGGGTATTTATTTAAAATTTCATAATAATTTGGAACGTGAATGACGAAAAATGCGGGTGTAACTTTCGAAAAAATGTTAAATAATATGTAAAAAACCAGCCCTGTTTTCTTGGCATTGAAAAAACGATTATTTCTCGACTCATTCATAGATGACATGTAATTATAGCTACGGCGACATTGGTTAGTACTGGATATTGATGTCGCCTTAAACATTTAATTGCTATCCATAAGTAGATACTAATATTCTTCTTTGGTAAAAAATTAATATATTCAATATACTTCTCCCCTAAAATGGGTTTGAAAGTGTCATAAATATCTCAGTGCCGGAAATGGCGCTGATATCCCGTAAAAGCTCTCATGAAAAATAATGATTACACAAGATTGGGGGCCCAAGGTGTGAGCTTATGAATAAACAACCACCGCACTCATTTTTAATTGCACATCACGGTGCTGTTTATGACATCATTTTTACGACGCTCTCCTCCAGGAATAAGTATTGTTAGAGTGGATGTTTCAACTAAATCGCTAATGCTAACTTATGGTATTATCAGGATAGAAATGATTGCTTTTTGATCATAAAAGCACCTAGTATTTATACGTTTTCGGGTGATAACCTTTCAGACGAGCATTTGCAGAAATATTCTACCTTTAAATAAAAAAACGCCTGTTTTAAATAATCAAGAGGATGAACAGGATGATGTACTGCTGTACGTGTGATTTATGGAAAAAATAAGTTTATGTGGCCATGCAGCTAAGCTCTGATACAAATGAACTTTTAGTTGTTTAATGTGGCGTATACTGAATTTATGAATGAGGTAAGCAAACAAGGGCAATTTAAATATCCTAAATATTTTTCGGCTGTGCAATTCAATTTCAAAATTCTATAAAATAGTAAATGTAATCGCTCTTTTGGTATCATATAATAACTGCCCTTCTAGTCACATGAAGATGTAGTGATAATCACCTTGTCAAGTTTTGGCTCTTTATATTGAACAATTTGAGAACTTAATACTTTAGCGTAGGTATGTCATAATGAAATTGTACTATTTCATAACTGAAGTTATATTTGTGTTATCTCAGCCATGAAATAAGAGTAACCGTTTTCTACCCATTTCATTAAGGCTACTAGTGAGTAAAATAGCCTTAAGTTTAAGATGAATTCGACTCGGTATCCTTAAATATTCGGTTGCCACGGTGTAGGTAGCTCAGCGTTCTCTTTTGAATATCAACCCCTCCTATCGACTCATGTACCCTCGCTCTTGAGCGCGATGCTCGTCGCAATATTCCAATTCGAAGGGACCTTTGTACCCGCCAACTTCTTCCTAATTCGAATTAATGACCGTATCTCAGAAACGCTTATAAACGGTGTACGGGAGGATCTCGCTTTTAGGAAGCGAAAAATTCCTCACAAAAATAAAAATTTGATTTATTTTAGATGAAGTAGTTTATTCCATTTAAATTCCAAATGTGGAAGATTTAATAAGCCTTAGCTTTCTGTCACTATCAAATATAATATTTATGCAAAGCGATCGTGTAACAGTAAGTATAATAATGACTAAAACGCTGTGAAATCTCTGGTGAGAAGATGAAATGGGACTTGATGCATGTGAGTATTGGGTGAGAAGGTTAATGGAGAAAAAAGTACCATGGTTGGAAGGAAAAGCGAGCGAAGAAAGTTGGAAGACGAAGTTGATTGTTATCATAAGTAGGTGATAAAGCTAATACACTAAGAAAATAATAAAGGTAGATAGAGCTAAAGACCGTTTTGAAAGGCGTAATGCTGAGAAGAGATGAGGAAGGAGAAGTGTTTATTGCAGAGTAGTAATTTATCATCAAATACGTACCATTATCGGTGGATTACCTAAGAAGTAGTAGACTCTGTGGTTTTTATAAAATACTTCGGCACTATTAACTATATATCTGCGTATATATCGGGCTAGCATGATAATGTGTTTGATTCCAAACCATGCAAAGCGATCTAACGTTTACCATAATTTTCCCTTTACTACTACCTCTAAATTAAAACTAAAGTCAACGTATACAATTTGTTTCATATCATTGGCAGGCTTATCTTCAGGCAATCTATCAGGTTGCCTGAAGAACTCTATGTCGCGTTTACTGATATACCATTTTTGAAAATCCTTTCGGAAATTTTCCAAATTTTAAGAGCTATACTCGTTGTCCGCACAATTTTGGAACGAGTGGAAGCCCTTCCTCTCTATTCATGACGCAGAGGGAAAAATAAATAAGAATGAACGTAGATGCGTTTGTGAAGGCTCATCGCTCTCTGTCATTTGAATGCATCCCCGGACTTTCATGCGATGCACATGATGCACAGCATTCATGCGCCTTACAACCAGTCCTTCGCCGGCGATAGCTGCCTAGCAAGACGTTTCTATCGATAATGGTAGGTACGTATAGCAAACACTTGGAACCCGCTTGGAAACACTTTCAACGATTCCGCTTTGGATCCGCCGTGTTTCTTCTTTCTCCCTCATCCCTATTACCCTTAACTCATCCCCTCACTCGCTCCTTCCTTATCTGGTGCTTTCATCAAATCCCAGTTATCTTCCTCATTAACCTCGGGGAGGATTTTGCTGGATTTGTTGCCGTTGGAGTGAGTTTTGATCCCCTAAGGCACTAAGCTCGCTCTCTCGGCTAAACCTACGGCTTGCTCTGACCCAAAATTGTGCCCGTTACATCCGTTGATCTTTTGAGTGATCCATATTATGCTATTCATACCTACTCATGATCTCTGTTTTGTCTTATTTCCATCACATTATTATATGCAAATATTCTGAAAATGTCTTTCGGAGACTGTCATAATCTTTAAAAATAAATAAGTGCCATTAAAACACTCTGATCGTTCGATAGTTGAATTTATTTGCTGAAGTTCCTCGTACAAATCGAAGGTCTGCTGTACTTTTTGGCAAGTATTAATGATTGACTATGTTTTGAAAATTTGACTCCATGCCCACGAAATTCTTTTAAATGAATATTCGATTCACTAGCAACAGGACAGCCGCACCTTCATAGGTCAGACTAGGGAGAGAGCCGCTTGATGCTTGAGTTTACACGCGAGGCTAATTTTTTTAGGAAAATGTAGATTGCACGAGTCTCAGGTGGCCGACGAGAATGGTAATTTAGCCCCAAACTACATCTTTATAATAGGCGAAAACAACAGCAACTACATAAGTGAGATTAACTATCAATCAGGTAGGCATACGAGTTACTTTTTCCTACGCGCCATTCATGGATGTAGTAAATAGAGTTTGAGACGCTAATCCTCCGAAGCACACCTCACTTTTAAACCCTTCCTTTCTTGTCAATTCAAATTTTTTGTTTCGTTCCTTTTTCTATTTACGCTTAGACCTATTCACGCGACTCGCTGCGCATCATGTGCGTGTAGAAACAATTTTCACTGTTGCACACACTTTTATGAGACTTGGAGTTTTGTGGCGATTATTCAATCATATTTTTAACATAAGCATTGGTCCTTATGAACCTTCAGGACTTATGATGTTACGAAATTGGCAATTAATGTTTATACCCTTTCGAGGGATTCGGCGATTATCGAATTAAGTAAAATCATGGGAGATACAAACGCCTCTCCCATGAATAGTAGTAACAGTTGTTCATAAGCAAAACAAACCGCAATACTTTCAAGTGCAATATCTGAGCTGGAACTGTTGATGAAAATGAACGAAGACATTATCGGTTTTAAAATGACATGTCTCGTCATTGTTTATTGAACCAGAATCAAAATCCTTCTAAATATTCGAGAGACAATGCCCTCACCCTGTGGTGGACGCCATTATCTGTGACTTACAAGTGATTATGCAGCTGCACAAACACAATTTGCGACAAATGACCTTTATCATAAAGCCCTCTAATTATACATGAAGTTGGGAATTATGTGTGTATGTTTTTTGCCTAATCGCGTAAATAAAAGTTCTAGATTCTCGTTTTGGGGGTCAGGGATCGTATCCCGGCGCTGTTGGAGATCTTTGAGATGCATAGAGAGCACTAAAAGTTCATCCCTCCGTTCGTCGGTTGGGAAGTATATTTTTGGACTTCTGGGCGCCTAGCGTTAAGAAAAGGCTAATACTGAGTTCGGGCTTCTCTGTACCCTTCCTCCGTTTCCCAAATAAATCTTTCCTCGCCAATCAAAGCACCTCTTCTCAGTTAGCTGGTTCGCTCAATCACCAATCAAACTATGAGGTTTTTGCGTTATCGTAAAGTGGGGAATTTGGTGTTTGCGCTCTGTGCGTTTTCACTATTGTCCCTTTCAATCTGTGGAATGAGGCGATCAGGACACTTCAACTTTCACTCTTTCTGGACGACAGCGACATTCGCCCTTCATTCCTTCGAGAGCGAAGCGGAGAATTTAGATTATCGATCGAGAGCAGGGGTGGGGGTCGGGGTCGCCTTCCTCCGAACCAACCTTTATACCTTTTCCTCCTTCGTCTCCCTTATTCCAAACTCCCTTCGTGGCCCCCACTTGCGTTGTCCTCAAGGACGCGGAAACCGGGACACTGTCACGAAACTGCTCTCGACTATGGAGCAGCAGCGACCCTGGCCGGCATGCTTGCGGATAAATTATTCGTGCAGTCTTCCATGCAAACACGGTCGCTTGCATATGGATGGGTGGGCAAATGGTAAGCATGAGCGGAAGGGTGTCGACAGGGCTGAGAGCATCCTTTAGGGGGGGGATGAACCGAGAGAACTATATCGCTTATCTCGTAGGGGATGTGGAAAAGGTACTGACGCTTTTAACGCTGCAGTGTCCGTAAATAGACGCGTAGCCGCAATAAGAATGACCCGAAGGGGAATTATGTTTCTTCACGTTGCTGTAGCCTGATTCCCTATAGTGAACAAATATCGAATGTATAGTAACGCCTGATGTATTTTAATTTCGTTTCCGTGAGTTTTTTTTAACAATTTGATTGTGATTGAATTTTTAACATATTCGAATCGTATTTACTAATTGTTTTTAGAAATTCCTGATTAGTTGTTTGTAATATCGATGATGGGCTGTTGATGTTGAGGTGGCTCTTTGAATTGCCTCGCGTTAAGGATAAGGATTGTCAATGTGCTCTAAGATTCATTTTGTACGTACATACTTACCCATCGCGTCGTTGTCTTTCGGGTTAGGTGCCGTCAAAATTTTAATTCTCGGCGAGGGTTCTGTAAAACGTGCTCTGCTTTATCATACTAATATATAAAAATTGAATGGTGTCTGTCTGTCCGTCTGTCTGTCTGTCTGTTGCTCAATCACGCAAAAACTGGTGAACCGATTGAGCTGAAATTTTGCATGTAGAGGTAAAATGTATATATGGGTTGAACATAGGCTATATTAAAAATCCCTCAGGGCCCCCAAAGGCCCCCCCTGGTGGTCCCTGAGGGTCCATGCTAAGCATTGGGTTCGGTGCAGTTGTTTAATTTTTTGCTTTTTAAAAGTACTTACACTCATGATAGAGGGCTGGGATTTTTTTATCGGATGGCTGAATAAATCAAGTTTCTAATTATTTCAATCGATTTTCTTTTACGCTTCGTATTTCTCTGAAAATTATGTTTATAGCTGAAAGATCTCACATTTTCTCTGAAATCAACAATATCATATTTTCTTCACAACCAGAGATTTGAATTTCAAAGGATATTAATGCATCTGGCATTTAAGTTTTCCTGTCGGCCCATAATAGCACGTAGAAAGAAAATTTGTATAAGAAGGGCCAGGAGTCCCAAGGTCCCCATGATAGATTGCTTCGGGGTGTAATCGATAAATTCAATGCATATATACAAGTATACTCTTCCATGTCTATTCTCAAAGTAGCTCTCATAGGGGAACTGCATACGAGAGAACACTTATGTAGAAAACAATAAACATAAAGGAATTAAAAGTGGAAGAATATTTACGTGAAGCGAATAATAATGTTAATAATGCCTCTGTTGCTACAACAAACACGGCGTCGTTTATTATAGTTTAATACTCAGATGTATCACACGTAGTGGAACCATCTGCCTCTCATTACGATTGCGAACTGTTTTTTAGACCAATGCGCACATAAACTTTACGAGTTATTTATATGTACTTAAACGTGTTAAAATGCAGTTTACTTACATTCACTCAATCATCGACTGGCCTATTCGAGTCTCTCACTTGCCTCTGTGTTTCCCCTCCTTGGACTTAAAAATATATCCATAAATATGCCAAAAAGAATAAAGGTTAACCTTTTGAAACAATCTTCTGAAGCATGAGGAATGTCTTCTTTGCGAGAAAATGAGTCCTTGCATGAAAAACGACAAAGGTTAGCCTTGGATGCTCAAAGACATGCCTACCAGCAATCTCATGATAAACTCCCCGTGGTGTTTCTCGGATTACGCTAAGAACCACACAAATTTCATCCTAACCAAACCTACTGACGAGTAACCAGCTAAAAATCTGGTTCAAATATTGAGCCATCTGTTTCGAAACTTCAATCTGTTTTAAGATGGCGGAAATTATATTTGCGTCACTACATGCTTCTTACTCATAAGAAGAACGGATATTCTGCGCAATGGACGTCATCGGTGCATGAAAATTGGCAAGTGCACTAAGACTGATCACCATAGATTTTTAATTTTGTAACCAATGATTATGATTTAGGAAACAATGAATATAGCCACCCTTTATGCCAAAGGCATAGTCCGGGTATTGAAGGATTCATAACACAAATAAACATCGCTGCTATTGAAAATGCTCCTTTTTACGTTGTCAACCGATGGATTATACTCTACTCTCCTATCCTGATTATGATACTCAACGTACATATCAACGTTGAATTGCGGAACTCATTTAAGTCATTGAATGCAAATATATTTATGTACACAAGGGAAGTGATCAAGCTGTTATTCACTCACAAGACGGCTCAAGAGAACTTGAGGGACGAGGTCACCATCTATCAACCTAGGTGCTATTTATTAAATAGTAATGAGTCTTCGTGGCTCATTATTGGATTTTCCCGTGTATTAAAGAGGACAAACAATCACTCAACTCTCCGTGCACGAAATGGAAAACGAACGAATTACAACGATTACAACAAACAAGATAGGATACGAACTTCTCAAATGATCATGCTAACAGTGTTCTTCAGGCTTTGTGGTTTTATAATAAAATTAGTTCAATTTTTTTCGCACCCGTTGAATTTCAACGGGTACCTTCAGCTAGTCCTTGAATAAATATTTTGCTTCTATTACACTCATACACGCCCTCCTGTTATTAAGAATCCTAATATTCCTTCTCTTTTGAGTCTCTTCAAAAACCTTCACCCATGACTTTTTGTCTACTCCTTACTCTCACACCATTTACCTACTCCCCTATCATAAATCTGCCTTGTTTTTCGATTTTCATCCATTTTCTTGATATCGCCAAGCCAACGAAGCACGCTTCTTTCATGTGTGTCCATTATCGAAGCGTCCATTCAAAATTAATTCATCACCCACTCATTCCTCACCCTTCTGCGTTTACCGCAAACATTTCTCAGATACCACATACCTACTGCCTTTTAGCCTTCTCTTATGCTTGTCCTGACATACCAAAGTTTCGCTACCCTAATAATGAAGTGGGAAGAAGCTCACTTTTATCACTGCAAGTTTTGTTCCCTTTAGGGGTAGTTGTTCGTACCATGGTGAAAAGCGTCGAACGCTCTATTAGGATTACTTTCTTCTGATAATGTTCTCTGAGAGGATGTGCCATGGATTTAGGTCGTTTAACTGTCGTTAGCGTAGAACTTAAGAAGACATAAAATCGCCCTTGAGACTCTGTCAGCACATGCGTCAGCACATGCATTCAATGCAGCATACGAACCACTCAAAATAATGAAGCCAATGTTCCGATAAAGTTCATCAGTTCCTATTATCGTCTTAAATCGAGTGTCCTTTTTTGCCTCGTTTACTGTACAATGTGTTTTCTCATCCACGTTTTTCATTGGGAGAGTTAATACAATTTTGTGTACCTCTGGGTCCTTACTTATATATTTTACCCCTCATGAAATCCTAATGACCCCTCGGAGGGTAATTTATTCCATGCAAAGAGCGTAATAGTTGCCAAATTACATTGGCACCATGGAGTATTTTACGAATTTTCCTTGTACAGCATTTTCCTCTGGAAAGTTGGACGGAGGGAGCGAAAAATAAGTGTTGAAAACGGCGGTTTATCGGGACATATCTACGAGTCAACCGTACTGATCGCATTAACTTCCTTTGGTGACAGCTTTATTTAGATAAGCAGGAAAATGTCACGCAGATAGGCAAGTTTGTATGCCGTAAGCATGTCCTCATGAATATATCTTGTGTTGGTGTATTCTTATGCAGGAAGTGGTATTCAAGCGCCTTTTGGTGAAATATTAGCTTTTCTTTAGAAAATGTTATTTGAAAGGCGTACTATTAGTGACTGGGGAAGTAAATTCTTTATGTGATATTGATTTTCTGCATATGAAATTACTGAACGACTTATTTATTTTATTTGTAATTTGGGATTTAAAAAAATTATTTTGATATTAGTAAACATTTACTAATATTCCTTCTAACGAGTCAGTGGTCCATGTGGGTTAGAAGTGGTTATAAATGGCATTGTGATTTTTTTTACTTGTCACTTTTCACTGTGAATAAATATTTTATCTTCTCCACTGGATATTGAGACTTATCGACACATACCTCATTTCTAATCATTGTATTTACAAATGACGTGGTACGCAGTCACGCGCACGGGTGCGAAGTTATACACCGAAGACGGTGAAATTAGCCATGAAAAATCATTTGACTTGACCGGGATTTTTTCCCGGTCATTTCAAATGATTTTTTCATGGCTAATTTCACCGTCTTCGGTGTGTATCATATGTCATTATTTTTATTCCTGCCGCGCTGACGGAATTGTGATGAAAGGTCTTATTAAATTACATTGGCTGAATGTGTGATCATAAAATATTGCTTCAGGAAGAGTATCTTTATCTATTGTCCTCCCATCCATCTCAAAGTGCTTAAATCCGCTTAGCATAAACGCTTAACGAAGTTGGCCAAACGTTTTAATACTTTGGGTATTTGAAAAAGCCTCCATCACGTCACCGATTTATATTTTATCGATCTATTCAACGTGAACAATTCGTCCCAGATTTTTTCCCTCCTTTACATATGGAGCTGCATATTGCATCCTGTCAGAGTTAACTATCTAGGAAGTAATGTCCTTTTAACTGCACTACGTGCCGGAAATTCAAGTGAAGGCTTACGGAACTAACCGCTGAAGTCACGTGGTTTGCTGTTGGCCCGATTTGCAGGGGCGTGAGACATAAGGTCGCGTTCATTCTGCGGCAGTGTTAGTATGGAAGCTTCCAATTAAATTGCCTAACCATATGAAGTGTAATGAGGTACATCGCCCGGACGAGGTAATTGCCATGTAATGGTGATGAAGTTTACCCGCTAGAAACTCCATAAAGGATTCTCGTGCTGGCTCTTAGCACTTCCATGGGGTTTTAATATGGACGTCCTATTTGAGCTCCGGCGCTTTTCCGACAAGGCCTTGGTTGCTTAAACAGAATTTATTGCACAAGGCTATTTTAAAAGACTTTATTTTTGGAAGATTCATTAGCTCATATCAACTATTTTTTTTGGAAAACCACCTTATCAGATCCCTAACATCACTTAAATTCTAAATTAACATTCAAGGAATAGATAGCATTATGAAACATATGAATATGCGATAAACAATGATAGGTGAGAATTATACAGAGAAAATTATTGATTTGTTATTAGGTGCTATGGTTTGGATTATTATAATTGTACCACGTGTACTGAAGTAATTATGAGTTTGTTGGGTCTCTGAATACTGATGTATTTACGCCCACGTATATTTCATGTTTCCGAAATGGTAATCTCTGCAATGGCATGGTTGAATCAGTTATTTTGAAGATTTTCCGACTAAGAATGAATAAAGTGTTGTTTTGGGGAAAAATGATAAAACATTGATGATAAAAAATGTGGAATTTTTACATAATATGAGTGTGCTGAGCAAACTGAGTGCGAACATTGAAATCATTGAAAAGTGAAAGTGTTCTACTGCAATACAGTTTGACAGTGAATTCCCACCTTAGGTGAAAAAAGAATTATGGACTAAATACACTCTCCATATATATGTGCATATGAATATCGCTTCAAATATAAAATAATTATTTTGTTACCCAACAATTCAATTTGGCGTTGAAATCCCAGTGTAAGTATACTAATTTCAAATTTATTAGATCCCTCTTTTAGGGAATGGAAATAAAGAAGCAGTATGGACCAAATGATTTTCATTCGCTATATAACTTGGTGATTTCAGTGGGATTAATTATAACTTCATTAGTTTACATAAATATAATTAGGCTATACGATTTTTCATCTTATTTCAAATATCTCCCTATTTACTCATTCACTAGAAAATACACGTTTTAATACTGCAAGTAAAATTGATTTTTAGGCAATGGACTGAGTTATTCTACGTTATGTAATTTTTTGAAACAAATTTTGAATGACAAAATGAATCGTAAGAATACGTTTCATGCAAAATCAGTGCTTCTTAGTGTATATATTTTTTAACAAAAATAGCTTAGTACTTTTCCACACTTTATATAAAACTGCGACCGGTATCACCTTGATAAAGCATGCCAGAAGATGCCTTATCAATGGGAAACCGATCGCAGTTTTAAAAAAGTATGGAGAAGTACAATGGTTTTTATTAAAAAATGGACATCTTTCACTTGCACGAAGTCAAGTCTGAAACAATCAAATTTACTTCTTATTGTAGATTGATAAATTGGCGTTAATTTAGAAAATAATCCATGGTAGTATCATACTACCCCTTGAATACATATTCTCTTGTCGTTCTCGACCAAAGTGTTATTCCCTCCTCTGCTCTTTCTATTTTTATTCCGGCCCTTCGTTCTCATCCCTTATACCCACCAAGTTCCCTCTTCCTTTCGCCGCCTAAAAGAGAACCTCAAACCCTTTCACCGTCTTAACGCCTCAAAGGATCTTAAAGGAATGCTTCAGAACTAAGGAGGGGAAGATGCGGTTTAGAGGGGAAGGATATTTTTTCTCTCCTTTGCGGAAGTAAGATGGACGAGGGTACTCAGGGGGCGGGGGGATATCCGTTGTCGGAGCGGCGGAGGCGGGCGGGGAGGGGAGGGAGTCGGCGGTGCTCACGAGCGGGAGTGGCGATGTGAACGAGGTGGTGGAGGCGTGAACTTGCCGGGACCTCGGGGAGCGGAGGAGATGAAGGTGAGATCAGTTGACCCGGCAAAGGAGCAGGAGGGGGATGGTGAAAATAAAGCGGTCGGATAGACGAGTGGTTGTGAAAGGAGATAAGAATGGGAGTAAAAGGAGGGAATTGGGAAGCCTCCACAATTCGTGGAATTGGGTTTCAGGTGCTCCGACTGCTGATGCTATATGGTATATCGTCTGTCCTGAAGCCTTGATTCTAGCTGCTCCTTTTCGGTAGGCATGTAACTCATCCAAGTCTACGCGGTACCTTGCAGGTAACCAAAAGGTAATTCCACGCCAGGCATGCAATAACCGTGAAACTTTCTATTATTCGCTATTTTAATTAATATACATTTATGTGAAATTGAGTAAGGTAAATGGAAGGAATTAGTCATTAAGTACGACTTCTAGTAATCATTCTATTCGTGTGAAATTGACTCTGCTTTCATAATTGGCCGGAACCATTTGCTCGATTTAAGTCATACTAACATACAAAAACGTTTTACTGAATAGGGGACAGAAAGCAATATTAATTAGCATCTCATACAGAAATTGTAAATAGAATAAATCAATAATGAAAATAAGATAATAAAAAACGCTAGCTCCCTAAACGCTAGGCTCTAGTAAAAATTTAATTTTCAGAGAACAGACCCATCAACACATTTTTATCCAATTTCTCTAAAATCCTCCCTTTCCTTTCTCAAGAACCTCCTCTCAATCAATAAACGAAGCTATAAACAATAAATATAATCAAATAAAAATACAAAGAAGAAATTTAGTTATCATTTAAAATAAAATTACAAGAATAAGTTTCAAAATATAATGAGAAACCTTTTATCGCGATCTTATGTTATAATAGCTATCATAAAAGATGTGAAATATGAAAGAAGGCACTGAATATGTCGGTTAATCGGCAAGAATGCGCTAGTAACTGAAACACCGATCAGTGCCTTCGATGTATTTATATTTTATACTCTGAGAATTGGTACGCATCTTGTATTGCTTGGTTGACAGCCCAATACGTAAATTTATGTAAATCTTCATGGAAGGAAGAAAAGGGGATGAAGTTGCTTCTCAACGAAACCTTAATCATAAAAAAGCGAATGGAAATTGAGCGTCATATAAACTTTTTTAATTAACCTTCGTAGGAATGGCATTTTTCCATGACAAATTATTGGTGCCCACTCTTTCTTTCTCATCTGGTTCATCAGTATGGCTCATAAATTTATGTAATTTCAAACGAAATTGCAGTATAAATTAGTGTAAAATGGTAAGATTCTTTGCTGTAAAATGATTGAACATACTGTGAACTTATAAGGACCACATCCGTGAAAAATGAAATATTGTTAATTGAAAAATATCTCTCCCCGAAGCAATGGAAGATTCGTATAATGTTTACGCATTAGTGACGAGTGAGACTTTCTGGATTTAAGTGGATGGTTTTATCTGGTGTGAACCACGTCGTCATATGAAGAGGGTTGTTTGCGTAGCAGTGCCTTTGGAAGGATTGGCGCTTTCTGGTCGGGATTAGGCGATAAGTGGAATGGGTCGTCGCATCCGAAGAGAAAGGGGCCGGATTCTTACGCCTTCGGTTTACTAACCCCTGCCTCAAACCCTCTCTCACTCGCTTAATTGAACGGCAAAAGGGTGGACTGTCATGATGAGAGGGAGAATAAATGTGTTCTGGAGGCTGACTTAGTGAAGTGGAGGGAATATGTGGATGAGATGGTAGATGAGTGCCACGATACGAAATGAAATACGAGTGGAAAATGAGAGATAGGGGTTCCGTTGAAAGGCAAGCAAAGGCTTGGGCCATTGGGTGATGTGAAGACAGAGAATTTGGGCCATTAAATGAATGGTTCCTGTGAAAGGCGGATGAAAAAGTGTCTAGTGGAAGTGATGGAAGGAAGGGTAATATAATGTGACCATTTCCTTTTGATAGCTTGTTGTGATAGTTTTGTCGGGCATAATGTGGTGATTTCATGTGCAGATTTGAGTGAATATTATTTCCACCAATACTAAAGCCTCTGTTTACCTTTATGACAATGAGATCTAAGCAATTATTCTTTCAATCGGAATTATTTTTAAATGCAATTAGGTAGTCACCAAAGATCAGGCCTCAGTATATCAGGATTTTTTCTATGGACTCTTCTAAGAATATACGAAGAAAGTGTTACACAAATTATTACAAAAATTTATTGTTTTAGTTATGACATGAATAATATGATCCAAGGAGGCTTAAAGATAAGATAGTCGTAGAAATCTAGCATTTTTTTCTGTTAGCAATGTTTTTCCCAGCATCAGGAAGACTAGAATGAAACGGCTCCAAAGAAGAATATTGATATTTTCTCTGCGCTTACTATCCAAGTTAAAAACTAATGCCATTTACTCCAGTATTATTTAAGCCCCTTGTTGGGGTTTGACGTGTCATTGATGGTTAAGAGTACATGCTGTTTTTGAAACTCACTAATACAAAAAGACCCATCGATATTCTGTAAATTGCGCTCCGTTAGGTCGATTTTTTTTACTAGTGGTAACAAGTTTATGCAAAAACGTGATAATTATAGCTTTCCTGAAAATGTCTTGCGAAATATCCCAGTCGTACTCCGATACCTATAAACACTCTTAAGTTGCCATCAACTATAAAAAAATGTGTCGGTGGGATCTTTACACCTATCTTTACGTTGTAATTGCGTTTTTAGAGGAAACTTGACTGCCATGACGAAAATAACGGTACGATTAAAGAGGTTATGCACCATTAAGGTTGCCTCAAGAGTTTATGTGGTTCGGCGTTCTATTCTATCACCACTCCGTTTCCAAGCGGCTAGGAGTTGGAGCTAAACTGTCATAGCTTTCGAATCAAGCCAAACCATCACTACCAATAAAAAATAACGTTGGCCAGTTCTCTCAGGAACCCCATCCTTCCCGTAAACACATTATACAACTTGAGAGAGATTGAAATAGAGATTTTTTTTCATGTAGAGTAGAATAATTCCGAGAATGGTCCATGCTGCTTGTATTTCTGTATGATTTCATGCCAATCAGTTTATTCATAGACCCACAAAAATTGACAGGCACGTTTTCTGATTAAAGGTTAAGATGAAGGTTTAACGACGTGGCCTGTGACTTTTTTGAAGCCCGCTTCAGTCCCATTGCAGGTACTATCCTTGATGAGCGGCTACGGTTTTTCTTATTGCGTCGTAGGGTCATTCACGAATTACCTAAGAAGTTAGCAATCCAGAGTACTGTGGAGGTTTCCGGTTTGATGTGCAAAGTAATAGCTTGTAGTTCAGTTTAAAAATTTCCGTATTAATACAAAGATATTCTTTATATTTATATTGTATAAACTTAATATTAGCCTTAGTCAGCATCCTTTTAAAAAGTATATGAAATATATGATGAGAGTGTGATTTGGATTTTTAATGACTGTGTAGACCTCTATCAAGCCCCCTAAGTCTTTTTTGAATCATGCATTCATGGCTGAAAGTCTATTTCCCTGAACAAGATTCATTTATTTCAATGAAATGTGCGGTATCCTAAAACGAACCATTACGCTTATTGAGAACTTATTAGCAGAATAAGTCCTGAGACATATATTATATAAGCGCTTCTCTCTCCAGTTAGTGAATTTCGAGAAATGGGAGACTGAAAGGAGTTATACATCGCCATAAAACCTGAACTTATAGAAAATACAATGGCAATTTTCGGATTCCATTCTGGGCGGAATTCGCCCCCTGAGGGAAATGACTTATAAGAGCGTCCAGCTTACTTCGATGGGGCAAAGGAGAACACGAGGAGTTGAGAATTGAGTAAAATATTCTTCTCTCTCAAAGCCCTTTTGTGGAGGTGTGGTGAAAACTATTTTTAATGGTTCAACTACAAAATTTGTTTCCCGTCAGGGAAAGACTTCTAACTTCTTTTGGGCCAAACTTTTCCAGCCACCGACAATTTGTGACCGGCGTGGAGTGAAAAAAAAAGTGGACGGGTCATCTCCAGCTTAGAGGTGCAGGACTTTTCATGGCGATAACATCGTTGAGGTATCACGAGGAGGGGAGAGGTAGAGTTTCACGCCCGGATCTGGGCTTTCATCATATCGTCCACGCACCCCGCCGTGTGACCCTCTGAAATGCTCCTCTAAAAAGTTTTTCCTGCGGCCGAGGGTGCGACCCTGAGTCTGTGTGCGTCGAAAGCGAGTTGGCGCCCTCTCGGACGCGCATAAACACTGGACCCGCGCGAATTGGAGTTTTATGGGTCGTCGCCGTGGAGAGGATGTGGGAGGGATGGGGAGTGTATGGGGTTCGGTGTCTTCTTCAACTGGGACTGGGGTAGGGGAGCGTAAGTTTGTGAATGACGGCGCTGGGTATGAGGTTCTGGGGGGAGGGAAAAGGGTTTTTGAAGGAGGGAACGGTAGGTTGGCACGCACTTGGGGGATGGGATTCTGCATAATTACGCACTCTTGCCGACCCATAGCTCGCCCACTTGCGGTCACCTCCACCACTCTCTGCTCTGCCCTGCGTTAAAAGGATGAGATGGGAACCGACGGCGGTCAGGGTATCGGTGACCAACGCCCGCCTCACCCTCCGCCGCCACAATCCACGCCCCCTGGGTGCCGTGGAAGCGTGAAATGGGATGGAAGCGCAGATAGAGGGGGACTGGTGAGGGGATTCGCTGGGAAAGGATACTTGGCGAGGCGAGACTGATACCGCTGTATGTCACTTCATCTAAAACCTGTTTCACTACAGCTGATGTGGTATAAATTAGTGAACATGGAATGAGATACAAAATTTATAGGTAAACCAATAAAAAACGTTAATTTAAACATTTCTTTGACTTACCTGTGACTCAACATTTATGTATTCGGTATTATGTCCTCATACACTTATTTGGTGTATTTCGATGGCTTTCGAAAAGTAAATTATCATTTCATTTTAAGGCACACAGAATCATCAAGGATGACGTACATGTATTCTTCTGTTTTGAATAACTTGAATTCAGGGATGAGAGCAAAGAATGTTCAAAATATATATTTGTCACAGCTTTTGTTTCTTCTTAATAGTTAACGCATTTAACTTTATGTTCTGCATTATAAGCTTGAAAAAGTACATTTCCCGACCCTTTTTAATCACTCAACTTGAAATTTTCATGCGCGCCCCTTTTTCTTAAACTATAATTTCAAATTAGCAAATTTCAAATTATTGAAAGCACTCTCGTTGAAATGGAGTGAATAGACACAAATCACTCGTGCTCTACAGATTAAATTGTGAAACTTAAAAAACTATAAAAAATAACTAAGTATGTTTTGTGGAAATAAATGTTTCGTCCTGAATATTTTCAATAGCTCTTCCGTAAGTACCTTAGGCCAGGAAGGAGGTATTTACATCTACATCTACATCTACATCTACATACTACCCCGCAAGCCGCCCCAATAGACGTGTGGCGGGGGGTGTTAGGACACCAGCCGTTTACATTTAGAAAGGAAACGCTCAAATGAAATTACGCCTAGCATTTATTATAGTCCCTTATAGTTCGGGGGAAAAACGAATTCCCATACCTATCCGTTCGACAAAATATCTCTCTTAATTTATCGTTTCTGTCGGACCTGGAAATATAGTGGGGTTCTAATATGATGTTCTCCGTGTCGCTCTGAAAGATATCTATTCTCAATTGTTCAAGCAATCTAAGCCTAGCGCGCAGCCTCCGAGTCTCTAGCGGCTCACAGCCTAATTCGTTTAACATCTGAAACGCCAATTTAGAACGCCATTTGATCTGCCGTGTATTTGTGGTAGTTTAATCCGAATTACCGTGCGTACATTTTTGGTCCCGGATCAAAATCTAAGTTGTGGGAGGTGGAGGTAACGACAGGGACTAGGAGACGAAATTACTTAAAGGTTGTTGATTGGGAGTTTGTGCGGACAAGTGAGCACCATTCATGAAGACAAGTTGGGGCCACACGTTGTGGCACGGAATGGCCTCAAAGTCTACACGCAGGGGAATGTCCATCCGTTGTTCTAATTGGCCCACTTACGCACGTTATTCGCATGTTCGTGATCAAATTTGACTAGATGTTTGCAAATTACCTTCGCATAAATGCATGTAGTTATGGCTGCGGCTGGACCATGAGAGAGATGCCGCCTGCATGATCGATCTCCGAATCTCGCTTGTATCCTTCTCAGACGTCTTTTGGGATGGTCTTCATGCTATTCCGAGATGATACAATCATATTGGTGTCCGCAAAGAACCACTAAACTGTTAATAATCATATTAGCTAATATAAGAGTTATCACTATAGAATTGTTCTCAACCCCTCTAGTTTTATCCTTCATAACCCTTCTCCACTCGTGAGGAATCTTATAGTTCTGGATTTGAATTAGAGTAAAAAAGTATCATTTTTCTTTTGAACTCTTTACAGTATTCATTTTTTAAAATTTTATTTTGTTTCAAATGTAGAAATTCATACCATTAAACTTAATACATTATAAAATATATGGATATTATGAAACACATTTTTCTCTTACAGTGTGACATTTAAGGCCTCCGTCATTATTTTTTTCTGAAATAGAAGAAAATTAACAGTAGACTATAAAAGCAAATTCCAAATCTTATTGATTCAGGTACAACTATGTGTGTTGTGGTGTCCGTAGTTAATTCATTTCATTTGTGATTTTCAGTCGAAAATGTTTTATTGACTGCTCTTTCATAAAAGTATTCTGGTTTGTATAAATGTCTGAATATTCATGTATTCAGATTTATTAGAAACTTGTCACTAGCAACTTCTCCACTGCTGGCTGTAGTTAATTTTGGCTTATTATTCACGTAGTGCAGCCACATAGCGGGCAGACGTTATTATTGAGGTAATATCACAGTCTATACAGTCGCGACAAGACAGACACAATTCTTGCAGCTAGTGGTTAGTAGCGCCCCAAGCGGCGAACGTGTATAACTACCGTAATGTGGGGTGAGTACATACACTTGCGCGCACTGGAACTAGAACCTATTTTCTTCTTCGTGATGTAATGGTATTATTCCTTTTGTAGATAATATTTTATAATATCTCCCCTTTTAGGATTTAATTGCGTTAAAAGGAAACACGGAGAATAAAACGCAGTTCAAGCGTATTAGAAACAACCGTTCAAACTCATCCTGTATTTCAATCTCGCGATACAATACCGTACTTAGGATGCCATACCGGCTTTGATTGAGACTGTGTGCTGAGTGCTGCGACTGCGTACAGTGTTTTTACATTTAATTTGTATTAAATAATACTGCAGCCGAAATCGGAAATGGAATTCAGGAGTGTCATTTTTTCCGATTCCCTAAGTATCATTACAGGTTGGTCGGTGCTATTGATATTTTTGAAGCTCACAAAACGTGAGCGCTCTCTAATTCTTTTATTTTAACACGCAAATGTAATTTATTATGATCATTACAGGTCCATGCGATGGGTCACCCATTGCCGTAGAAAAGATTGAAACGGGAAAAATGCCGCTTACTTGTGCACAAAATTATTTGCTCTGTTCTGGGCATTTTGAAGACAGCAAGTTGATAAAAAGAGATTGATGCTAACCGCTGTCCTCATAATACTTGATATACCCAATAATCCGTCTCTAATAAGCTTTCAACGGAAGTTATCTGCCAGAAAGACAGTCTTCCCGAGGAAAAACTCTAGATACCAATCTCCTCTTATATATAAAGAAAGTATCCTTCGATAGCTTTTTTTAGCGTTACTAACATGTTTCTTTTCACCCAGTTTCTACCAATCATGGCACATTTTGCTCTGATATACAGTTACAACAGTATCATCCAATGAGTGAGTAATTTTTATTTGCATGTCTCTAGTTCGAAACCAGAAAATTAAGAACTCACTAAAGAGAGTAAGAGATTAGATCTCTTGTTTGAGGAATAACATAACAGTTCTTCGAATTAAGAGTAGATTGAGATGTACTGGTGGTAGGTATGAGATGGTCAGGGTAGTTAAAGATGCAAGATATTTTGCGGAAGTGAAAGATATAGCCAAAAACTGTTTTAAACCTTTTGCCTGGAAATTAATAGGGAATATATTTCGTGGTCATGGATCTCATAAGTTCAGTGATACCAAATGTTTTTCACTGAGTCTCTTGAATCGCAGTCCTTAAGCACAGTCTAAACAAATAGTATAGACTGTGTATAACAATAAATAAAACTTTTACAATCCACAATTTTAGTCAATACAATTATGCACAAACCGGATTTCAATGCATGTGCATCATCATCAGGTGCTTATTTATTGTTATAAAATGGAATTCCACAAAGTTAAACCTGATATTATTTCTTTTATTAGTTTAGAGTGTGCCTTAAGGTTACACATTTTTTCCGAACATTTTAATCTATCCTCTGTTTGTATGTAGCAACAGTAAGTTGAGGGAATAAATACCAAAAGTAGCCAGGATCTAAGAGTGTTTATGCTTTTTAAAGAGAAGGCAAAGAACTTGAAATAGGACCAAAGGTTGGTTAGTTTGAGCATAGAAAAAATAGCAGTTGTGAGGCATTTGTCGTACAATAATAGTGTAGATTATGTCTGTGGCTTAGAGGAATTGGGTTTCTTCAGAAGCAGTAACATAACAAGCCCAGCTCTACTGCTAATGATAAAGGGATTGTTTTATAACTTAAGGAAGCCTATAGGGTATCTATTTCTCCTGCCAGTCTGTAAAATACAAATGTTTTCAAAAGTTATTCAAAACTACTCTTCAAATACTTTCTAAACCAGCGTTTACCGTGAAGATATGTGTGACTGACCAGGGTTCAAACTTTGTTCTGATGCGTAAGTCAATAAAAATATCAACTGATTTATCTTAGATTTTTATGCAGGAAATTATACTATTTTCAAAATATTCCTCATTTGCTGAATAGTTACAGGAATGACCTATTTAAATATGATTGTTTCCATCTATTAAAAAGTGGAATTAGGGTGTTGATCTCTTTGGAGGTCGTTTGTGAATAGTTCTCCCTGGATTCTAAGAATACAGTCAGACTTGCCCATAGTTTATAAAAGCAGTAACTCCCCCTACTAACTCCCCCTACTTCTCCAAATGGAAGGCCAGTTCACCACATATACTACGTCATTCTACAGAAGTATCAGCAATAAGCACTCTTATTTCTTGTGGATTAATGCCTGTTCAGTCACTGGAAACACCAAAATGTGTAAAAACGTTGATGATTTATCCAATATTTCCAACTCCCACGGCATTATTTCAGCTGCGACACTGATAGTTACTACCACAGATGAATATGAACACATTGAAGCCCTCGAGGCAATGAAAAATTGGCTGGGGTCAATCAGGTTAATTGGTCATTAAGGAAATGATAATAAGTACATACAAGGTAAAATTTGTTGAAGTTTGGCTTCTAAATATCAACTCTCTGCAAAATATTTGGAAAGAGCTGAGAACCAAAGCACTTTAGAAAGATGTCAAGAAACAAGAAAAATGAAACGAGACTTTTTGGAGAATTTTTCTCTGTTGTCCGCTACAAGGCTACTCCTATGTCAATCTTTGGTGTTTAAATCGTTTCTGAAGCCTAATCCTTCCTGCGGCAGTGAAGTATTCGATAGTCAGGAAGCAATCCTTGATAGCTTGAAAGAAGTGGTTGGTCAAAACATGATTTCTTGTGAATGATATATGTTTTTGGGCTATTTTCTGAGAAAACTGCTATCACTTCATTATTGTGAATGTAGGTACTTCCTCATGAAAATAGAAGATAATATCCGAGGAAAAAATTTATTAACATATTTTAAAAACTTTCAAAGTAGTGAAATTTCCTCAGTCTTATATTGTGCAGTGAGGAACTGAATTCCTTTTTCGAGGAATGCTCATCAACATTGATAAGTAATACTCATTTTGTTGATAATTAAAGCAAATAGGACGTCTTATGGGAATGTGATTTGCGAATCAAACAAAATGCCCCTTCCAGAAAGATGCAGCTCACGTGAAACATTTGCTCAATAGAATCTTTGTAAGGACATGCATTTATTTTATATTTGAAATGAAAAAATCAGGGTCTCTCTAGCTACAAAAATCGAATGTACAAAAAATACTTAAAGGCGAATAATACAGGTTACCGATTTGAATTAAATGTGTGAAAAAGTATATTTCCATAGATCCTTTTGTGTTTTCATTCCTCACAGCAAATACAAAAATGTAATAGTGACCTCAATAAATACGTGTACATGTGCCTCCTATTTTGTCTTTATGCCACTTAAAAAGTCAGAACAGACGTACAATATGTCATAAGCCATAAGTGCTAGACTGGGGTAACAAACTACTCTGTACATATTTCAAAAATTGAAGAAAGTTTTGCTCCTTCTTTGAAATGTCTAACCATTGAGCGGACCATTTATTCCGCGAACGATTGTGACACATCGGTGCTCTGAACGAGATTACGATAATTGAAAGAGGATGGAAAAGCCGTTAACATAAAGCATTACCCGCAAAAATCAAATGTTTAGAAGGCAATGCAAATGTTGGCGAAAGTGAGCAAAAGTTAGCTTCATTTACACCGTAATGAAAGTAGTTATACACGTTCACCACTAGAGGCGCTTGCATCGGCGCGCTGCAAGTCTGTATAGGGAAAATTACATGGCATGACGCGACTGTATAGACTGTGGTAATATATCGGTAGGGTAGGTTTAAGTGGAAGTAAAATAAAACCACTAGATATTTACAAATGGAGCCCCCTATTTACCTATAATATTTCTTTCTTCAACTCAGCGCACTTCCTACCCTTCTTCAGGAGCTCTCCTTACCTTGATTCGCTCATATAAACTTTTTCTGTTTCTTTCGAATTGGGCTTTCCAATTCCCAATGTTTACCTAATATTTTATGCACTCCAATAATTGTTTTTCCCTCTATCCAGCCTATATTTATCATCTCTCCCACCTCAGTGGAAGGAATGGTTAAGCTTTTAAAAACTAAAGGTAGAGGAATAAATCCAGCGTGGCGTAAGCAATGATAGAGAAATAAGCGGAGAAGGGGAGGGTCATAATGAATACAGCAGGGAAGAGGGTAGAGGGGCGGTGGTTGCGTCAAAGCAATTTACATAGAGGAACATTGATAATGGAATGGTGTCTCTGTATTGCCGCACATCCTGGGGAAAAGAGACGATATTCAAAACGGTGAAATGACCGGTTGGTGAGCAACGCGAACAGTACCAACCTTTGGCCCCGGGTGACGAAAGGTAGAGTGGACACGGGTAAGGATTCCTAAGGGAGAAACAGTGTAAAAGCGGATGGCGATGGAGTGGTCACAGTACGAAAACAATTGGTGGGTCCCGATCCCCTTTAGGGGATACGTACGATGCAAATTGAATCGCGTGCAGCGTTGGGAGGGCCTCTTGCACTTATGGAGCATCCAGTGGATTTAGCGCTCATTTTTATTTTGAGACTCGGCCAATGCAGCAGAGGCAGCGGACCACGTTTTGGACGGGCCTCGATATACCGGGAGGTGAAAGGTTGCGGTGGGCACGCGCATGGGATCCGTGATTCCACTCTCAGTCACCTTTGTTTCGCGCGAACTCGCTGACCAATGGTCTCCCCCTCGTACCCTCACCACCCATCGCCCTCCCGCCCCCAGCCTATCGGCTTTGTTCCACCTCGATTCCCTTTCCGTCCTGCCATTCACTCGATCCCATCCTAGGGATGGTCAATTGAATCGAAATTATCGATATAGCTGTATTAATATATCATAATAACATCTATATGGCAATGTAATGTAATCAGGAAAATTTTTCGATTAGTTTAAATATCCAAGAAAAACCTGCCAATGTAGTATTCTAATCAAAAAATGAACAATTAATTATGCATCTTTCATTACGCTAAGATCCCACACAGTAATTCACACCTCTTCATGAATCCTTCCTCGGCTACTTCATGCTTTTCCTTGATGTCTAGGACTATGGTGTGTTCCACCGGTTCTAGCCCATACTTGAACTTCCATTACTCTCCAAAACCTTTTTAATTTAGTAAACACTATAATAATATTATTACCATTATTTGTATTTCTGTAATCGAAAGTTCATGTTGAAAAGAATCACTGAATGATAATTGGTAATTTTGGAAAGTTTTGTGAACGCTCTACAAGGGCACGTTTTGATACCCGAAGCCACGTCGTCATGTTGGCTATGACTTTGACGTTGCTAGACTCCGTACTAACTCCGTACAATATTACTTTTTGTGTTTCACGTCTATGAATTGTTAGTGTGCGTAAAATATATAGACTCTTTATTGCTAAAAGGTTTTTCTTCACCTCTCAAATCACGACAACCTTTCATATTTCGCCTTGTTTTAGGAACTCCCTTTATCTGGTGCTATATATCAGAGTTGACCTTTACCCTGCCGCAGTTCACTAATCTTTAAGACCTTACCTAAATGTCTTAAGAGACTATTTTCCTATAACGAATTTTTACAGCTCCCGGCATTTCCATAGTTAGTAATGTTAGCAGAAATGACAGTTAGCAGTAGACGGCACGTCACCAAACATGGAAAACAATTTTTTTGTGAAATTTTTGGAAGTGCTGCCTTTGTTTTTACTTTTTTCATGTATCGAAAAATGATAAATGTTCTCGTAAATTTGGAAACATATGACAATATAAACGTAAAAAGTTACAGAAATTAGAAATATCGATGCAGGTTCATAAAGAATGCATATCGCCCATCCCCACCCCATCCAAGTGCCCTGGCTTTTTGCATCAGTAAATTCACCCTTCTGCGCTTGTCGTGTCGTGTTTGAGTGACCCACGCATCTCTGGTGCTTAACAAATCCCTCTTCCTCTGATCATGCATGGATTTAAGGGAGAAAAAAAGCCGCTGCTTTGCAATTGAACACTCCCACGCAGCTCTCTTTTCCGAGGTGAGTTTCGATTACTAATTAGCAGACTGGCTTCGCCCACGAGTATCAGCGGTATTAAGCCTTATTATTCCTTTTGCCGCTATGAAACTTCATGAACGGATCCAATTTTTCTCAGTGGACCGTTATGGATACGTGGTACATACTATTTCTTCTTAGCCATCGACGCCAATTCACGAATTCTTGTGGTAGTTTGATTCCAACTGCAACGGAAAGCCACAAAATAAAAATATCCAACACTGAGAATGTCATGTTATTTGGTACAAGTTAATTAGGATAAGCAGGTTTTATGTTTGTGTAAAATGAATTATAAAAGTTCATTTTGTCCTTGATTAGTTCCGTTAATTCAAACTTAGGAAATACTCAAATTTTAGAATCTAAAAAGAGTAGAATGGGCCTTTATAAAATGGAAAATATGAATCCTTGTGAAAAGCGCTACGAGTATTTTTTTACAAGTGCTGATTGATTCAAGTTCTAACTAAGAAGAGTGAATATAAAGGCTGCCCGATTCGTTTCAAAGTGTTATAACGACCAGAAATGGGTTCCAAAATGTAATCGATTGGCAGTTTAAGCTCTCAATTTGCTGGTGGAATCCAAATTGTTAATGTGAGCCGTTTCATCGCCGCGTTTACGTATAATAAGCCATAAGTAGAGGATTAGTCAAGGCCCATAAATATCAGGGTTGCTATAGTTAACACCCCTAAATTGGACTCACCATTTTTGCATTTAATTAGTAGTGCTGTACAGTATTTGACATTAGTAGAGCCAACCCACGAAAGTAGTTATTGGGAATAAATTACCACTCAGAGGCCTGGACTTACTATGCGCATATGTTTATCAAAGCAGGGGTTACCTCCTTCAATGATTAGGTACTTGTTACACAAAATTGTTGCGAAGAATTAAGACTATATACTGCTAGATGGTGCTCTTAGAAGAGCAGCATTGATTTACTTGACTCTTTCCATTCATCTATCATAATTTTGGATAATTTATGCTCTCATCTTGAATGGAGTGGGAACTGTTATTTATTATCTATTGTCGTTTGAAAAGCTCTGCCAAAAAGGCTCTTCATATCAAGCGATGCTCGTCTAAAGAAACGGCAATGAAAAAGTCATGGACTCCATACGGTTCCCCTACTCCGTGCAGCACTGGAAATATCTCAAAATATTTTTTTTCTGTATGGGCAGAGTTGCTTCACGTGGCGATCACAACACCTGATTCAATAAACGAAATATTGAATGAGTCATGGTTAAAAAAAAAACAGAACTCTCATTTCTCTCTCTCAATACTTCCCCACTGAAAATCATCAATCCGCTTCGCTCCCCATAACTCACGAATTGAATTCCTGAGTCCCGGCGCTTCCCAAAACGAGAGTTCCAAAAGAGGCGCAGAACAGGGAATGGGTTTAATTTGATCCCAAATTACACATCCCTTGCCATATTCCCTCATCAGGTTCCCCCTCCCCTATGGTGCCAAGGTGCGACCCCCTCCCTCCCTTGTCATTAGTTCCCGGTTTCAATTTCCAAAACAAAGAACCCAAAAAAATAATAAACAAGATTCTGGCATCATCATTCCGATCCATTTCGCTTCATACATCCCCACCCCGCAGCGAAACAATGCCGGTGAGAGGATAATATTTTTATCCGCCGCGCGGAACGTCGGTCCATCACACCGCTTCCGTCTCTTCCTCTGTATCCCGGCATCCGCTACACCATAACTTCCACTGCGACACTCATCCCCACCCCAACCCTTCGCTTCTCGCTACAAACCCCACGCTGACTAATTCCATTCCTGCCGACTGCTGTCCTCTTCCTCCCCCTCCCACCCACGCACACCAAGCCGCGGATAACTTACGCATTCCACCTCCGCCGTCCGAGCAGTTCATGCCATCGTTGTTTAATTTGGCAGTAGTGATGTCGCACGGGGATTTTTTAATCGGTTGAGAACTCTACATTCATTCTCCACACTCTTCTGTTCGCGTACATTCACCTCTCAAACCTCTCCCACGGTGTCAAGCGTTTCGTAAATTCTTCCGATACGTGGTGCGGCTGGTGAATTTTCATTCTGCCGAAAAAACGGCGATAAAATACTTAGAAATACTCAGAGGAAATTTCGACCCAGAGGAATTCGCACGCGCGCTTGCTGGGTAGATACGCAGGTCACCTTCCAGTCTAGTTACCTTAAACATTTGTCGCGAGAATTAGAAAACCTCGGTAGCATGGTGATCTACACAGTAACCTGGCTAGTCAAAGGTCTGTGGTTCAATTGCCGAAGAGGATTATTTCTCTCAGATATTTTTTAGTACTTGGTGACGATGTTTAATAATCATTCATCTCAGTCATACTCTTTAGTAGTGGAAGATATTTTTCTGCCTAGCGCATTATTGGGTGTTGTGTGAGAGTATTCCTGGCAGCTACGCAGAGATATCGATATTTGTTGATAACTTGCGATATGTATATCGGCAGTAGGCATGTATGGTTTTCAATACTAGTAATTAGGATGGTATTTATCTCAGGTATACCATTATGATATTAGAATCGTTGCTACTACTATGCAGTCAGCAATCTTAAATGCAATTCTGAGCTTGAGCTACCGTTAAATAACACTTTTGTTTTTTATAGATATTTTTTGGAAAAAGAGGACAATTATTTTGAGGCAATCATTTTTGTTGCACCGGGATTATATTTGTTGGAGATCTCTCAAAACTCCTCATCTTACCTTAACGTTTTCCTCATCCTACCTATCAATACTTTTGCTGAAATTTCACCATTGTAAGTACACCGTGGAGATGTGATGGGAATTCTCTTTCTGATATTTTGTTTAACATTGTCGTTGGAGATCTGCTGCAGCTTTGAAGGACGTAAGAGAGTTATTGCAAATTTGATATTATAAAATCGATGCTTTTTTTGTGCATGCCCATATTTGTAGCGTGGCTTGCACTCTTTTCGGATTTTTCACTTGATCTCAGATTTTTTGCTAATGATATACAGGCAGCTTTACGATTTATTACTGCAAGAAGGACATTTTTGTCATTCTGGTGTTTTTCATCGGTGGAGAACTCTCCAAAATGATCCGGAAATAGTTTTAAAATAGTGACCCGGAAACTCATTTATCGATAGTTTGTGGTCAAACCATAGTGTTTTCTATGGCTTTCAATAGTTGTTCTGTGATTAATACATCGGGTATATCATCACGAGTTGAGAAGCGTAGCAAATGCAGCATGCAGTAATAACTGCTGAAATTCATTTCGGCTAAAACACGTTTAATATACACTATTTGTCTTCACTACGTTAATTAACTTTATAGATGCGTATTATTACTAAATTTGGAAATTTATTGGGTTTCAACCTTTTGAATCACTCAAACATTATTGTGGTAAACATCAAATTCAAATTTTAGAAGTAATAAACTGGTCTGTACCCAAGAAAATAGTAAAACTAACTTAAAAATCCGATTAATGGAGATGGTTATGAACATTTATACATTAATTTGAGCTAAAAGCTGAAAAATAAAAAAAACAAGGCATCGAACATTCTTCTTCACCATCATTGGTCTTCTTTCCAGTCCGCATATTTGCATCTCTAAGACTTTTTAATTACAGTCAATCCTCAGAAACCAAGTGTCAGAACCATGTGATGATGTACTTCGTGTTATGATTGTTGCTAATCTTTTGTGAATGCTTTTACGCAGTCCCTGTCATCAATGTTCTATTCATTCCATGCGCGTAGCCACTTGTATATGGGTTACTTATGTCTATCCGATTTTGCAGCCCCCTTCACTCCTGATGTGAGTTAATTCTTTTTGTATTTTCAACCCGAACACGTTCCCCATCTCATCCGACATTTCGACGAAAGACTCTCTCATCGTCCCCAGGGCTTCTGAGTTGACGGAGAAGATGAGCGGGTCGTTCTTCGAAACGTGGGTGGAGATTGGGAACGTGACCTCGGAAAATCTCGAGAAGACGTTACTGAGAAGATTCGCCAGGAGAATGTTGGATCTCCCATCTCTTCTATCCTAGTTCATACCTACCGAAATGGTTACCTTTGTAAACAGTTCGGTAGTTAACCTTGATCATCTAGTATCTTTAAATGCCATGAAAGACCATGGCAAATCTTCTGGTGTCTCAAAGTTTCCTAAAAATAACATAAATAGAAATGGAAGAAAAAGGGAAGTGCGTGGATGGTTAATTGTTGGGTGGTTTGTTATTTGGGGTGGGGGCAGGCAGATGAGTTAATTTTCTCCGTGAAAAATAGGTAGATGAATGAGTAGGTTTGGTGAGGGAAGGATACTTAGGGAAATGAAAGGGATCCGCGCGTTGGCATTGGCCTTTTCCTAACGAAAGGCGGCAAGTGGTACACCAATTAACGTCCTAAGTAATACATGGATGGAGTCCTTCTCTTGAAGTACAAGTAGTCTCCACACAGCGCTCAAGTTAAGACCGTGAAATAACTGAATGATCTTTGTTTCTGCCATGATATGAACCGAGGCCCAAAGGCTGGGAAGCCAGTACTATGTACACCTCTCCATATTTGCTCTATATTCATTGAATTGGAAATACTAAAGCCATTCGAATCCTAGTTTTGTTGAACATTTGATCATACCTCGATTATTCTTTACTAATTTTCCATTACCTTGGTGCACGGGTTCCTGTATGTTGATTTGATTGAAACAGTTAACTAGAGTCCGTCCAAGATAAAGTCGAAGTTGAAATATACTGAGTCGGCTTGGTAAGAAAAGAAAAGTAAACAATTTTTTCTCGATCGTATGATTTAAACAAAGGCCACCATCATGGATTATTCGGTCACGTGATTCCCTTCCCCAAACGGCGTTAGACGTTTTTACAAATTGGCTGCATTGCTAACTATCAACTGCAGTATTATCTTGTACACACTCTAAGTATATTTGGCCTTGAAATACCGGATACCCGCATGTATCACGCGCCCATTTTTCATAAAAATCAGCCATAAAACAAGTTTCCGTCATACCCGAGGATATATGAGAAAGATCGTGTTTATTCTGCCCGGTGCCCGGGTCCCAGGAGCAGTATTATTTAATGAGTACAATTTACTGCTTAGAGTACCGAAGAAGACGGATGTTCTCCGCTGTAGTGATCCAAATTGATGTCTTATTCCGGCTTCTTCTGCTTCTTACCAAATTTCAAATTTCAGTCAACAACTTTATTGTTCTGGGAACAAAGTCCCTTGGAACATAAATTCAAAATACATGCCACATTGGGGCAAATAATACAAAAAATAAATAAAAATAATTACATAAAACTGTGGTAACTAAATTAGCTAGAGGGCATAGACAATTGTCACGCTTACAAAACCGAAACGTAATTATTTATCAGCCAGGACACTGAAGGGTAAAAAAATCATAAAATAAAAATAATCATAATAACAATTACCAAATATTATTTAACATGCTTAAATGAGAATGTGATGTTCATGACACAGAAGGAAGCAACGGAAATTCTGCGCAATGAACGACATCCGTGCATGAAAACCGACAAGTGCACTAAGAATCACCATAGATTTTTTATTTAGCAACCGAAACCAATGATTATTACTGTTTATGCCGAAGGCGCAGTCCAGGTAATGGAGGATTCTTAGGTCAAATAAACATGGCTGCTGCTGCAAATACTCCTTTTGACGTTATCATCCTGCTGGATTGTAACCTACTCTCCAATCCTGATTAAGACACTCAACGAACATATCAACGTTGAATTGCGCAACTAAATTAAGCCATTGAATGCAAATATATTTATGTACACAAGGGAAGCTATCAAGCTGTTAATCACTCAGAAGACGGATCAAGAGAACCGGAGGGACGAGGTGACCATCAATCAACCTGGGTGTTATTTAAGTAGTAATGAGTCTGAGTGGCCCATTTTTGGGTTTCCCGTGCATAAGAGAAAACCAACAGTCACCTGGAAAACGGTTATCGTGTCTACTACAACGAGCACAACATACAAGATAGGTTACGAACTCCTCAAATGACAAGGCTGACGATTTTTCTTCAGGCTTTGTGGTTTTCTTACAAAATAAGATCAATGTTTTTCACACCCGTTGAATTTCAACGGGTACCTTCCGCTAGTTACTGGATAATTTGACATGATTTGGCAAGGAGTCTATAATTTACAAGATTATAAAATAATTTTCTACATTTTGTGGTGTGATATTTGCTATAGAAATAGAAACTGCTTTTATTTTTCAGGGAACAACCATTGAAACATATTTTCAAAATAACAGATACAAACCAGAAAATAACAGACAAAAATAATAAATATCGCTCAATTTGCGTAAGTCTAAAACATGGTGTTCAGGACTTTGAGGGAATCTTAAGGAGTCTTAAGAATAGGAGTGCATGAAGAAATGCACGATTATAATTGAAGCGAATGACGTGTACAATAAGATGGCATTATGGAGGATATTTTTGAAAGAGAGCCAGTTTTTCTTTGACCCTATAGCAATTACTAAGGTCTTTGATTTTGCCTAACCCGAAAGGGAATGGCGAATTGGGTACAAATGTATGCTTTTACGTTTTTATCCCTTACTCCAACCCCCTTCTCACTGCCATGCGATCATTTTATCTCCTCGCGATTCTTATCTTCATCAATAAAACCGCACCTTTCCTCTTTCTTCCTCGATTCAGCCTCTCCCTTTCGGCTGTCTCCCGCTGAAATTACTCTTTCTCTTTCGAAAGAGTGTGAATCACTCGCTCTCCCCTATTCCCCCCATTGCGCTCTCTTGCGATCGCCTTCTCCGCCTGGCATGACAGACACTCTCCCTTAAATTGTTTTGGGCAAACAAACTGCCTCTCTATTTGATTACGGTTGTCGATTTTCAATTTAGTCAACCGTATTTTAGGCTAAATAAATACACTTGAACTGTTCTAGAGTTCCATTTATTTTTGCGCCCCGCATGTTTGCTCTCTCACAGAAAGGAAGAACTCCAGCGTAGAGGCACGCCGTAAATATTTGCATGTACTAGACAGGATATTTTCCGTCTTCGTGTGATGCATGAAATATTCATTTGACGTACGATTGGCAATTATATATTTCCTTAAAAAAACCCTGTGTTCAATAGTTAATCTGAACGGCCTTTTCTGAGAAATGTGGCTTCAAGAATCTTTTTAATACGAGAATGCTTCTTCAGAAATGAGTGGTATCAAGATAGTTGTTCCTTTCTGAAATAAATCCAGAACATTAGTTGTGCATAAGTTATTAAGAATCCTACCGTGATAGTTCAGCTATAATAAGTGTCTTTTTGGTTTAAATATAGTTTTAAAATGGAACGCTCTGCTAATTGAAGCTCGGTCCTTTTTTAATGCTGCTACTTTTATGTGCAAGTACAGTTATAGTCAGCAAAGAGTAAAGCTTCTGACATAATTTCATAATTTGGTCTTTCAACGGACAGAGATATGCCTCATCCGCAGTAGGAAAAATGGATGTGAAAGCAGTAAAGATATGAAAGTAATTCATTCATTCATTACAGTAATCTACCGGTTAGAGGTAGGTTATGATGAAAGTCAGAGAATCTCCAACGGACTCTCACACGTGCCGTGCCCTATCTACCTCTAGTATATCTTTCTTCATCTCAGCATAAGTCCTACCTATCTTAATCCCGTCCGTAAAACCTGAACTCTTTCTTCCCCTTCCCCGCTTTCCCAACATCCTCCTCTCTATCACGGCCTTCAGCAAACCATCGCCCCTCATTACCGCTTCCAGCCACCTACCCTGCGCTTCCCCTAATCTCATCCATAAGTTTCTCTCCTCCTCGCCCGCCATGTCAAGCACTCCCTCATTTGTCTTCCTTTCCGTCCAACACACCTTCTCCATCCTCCTCCACAACCACATCTCGAAAGCCTTCAGCCTATTTTCGTCTTCCTTTCTCAAGGTCCACGTCTCTGCTCCATACAACGCCACAATCCATATTAAGCTCTTCACCAGCCTCTTTTTTACATCCTTACTTAAGATCCCCGTCATCAGCTCCCTTCTATTATTGAACACTTCCTTCGCTAGCTCTATTCTCCTCATAATGTTTTTGCTACTATGTCCTGTTTCTTCTAGCTTACTACCCAAGTAATTAAATTGTTCTACTTGCTCCAGTTTGCGTCTTCCTACTCTTATCCCCAGCCTCGCTTTCTTTGTCCTAGAGTATCTCATTACTTATGTTTTCTTATTATTAATCTTCATCCCGTATTTCTCGCTCTGCTTTTCCAATGCATCTACTAAAGTTCGCAATCCTTTCGATGACCGACTGACCAACGCCTGGTCGTCCGCGAATCTTACCGACTTTATCCACTAGCCTCCTACTTTTATTCCTACATCTAGATCCTCCCATGCCTCTCTTACCATTTCCTCAGCATAGATGTTAAAAAGCAAAGGCAACAGCGGACACCCTTGCCGCACCCCACGACCTATAACTTCCCACCCTGATTCACCGTCAGCTACCCTCACCTGAGTCCTCTGCCCCATATATAAGTCTCGGATGAGTCTCCTATCACGCAAATCTAGTCCTAGTTTCCCCATTATCTGCATTAGTTTCTCCCAGTTTACTCTGTCAAACGCCTTTTCTAAATCCACAAAGCAAGCGAACACATCCTGATTATACTCCATGTTTCTTTCTATAAGTGTCTTCATTACCGCAATCGCGTCTCTGGTGGCCCTCCCCTTCCTGAACTCAAATTGGTCATCGCCTAAATAGTAGTTTGCTCTGCTCTTCAACCCTCTATTTATTATTCTAAGTAAAACTTTTGCCACGTGCGAAATTTACTACCTAGAGTCTTCAGTAGCTCCGAAGGTAGGTTATCGTTTCCCACGGCTTTTCTACCCTTCATCTCTCTTAATGCTCTCTCTATTTCGCTGTCAAGTAACTCTAGTCCTAGGTTACCCTTATCTATTGTTCCTTCATCCTCTAGATCTAGGCTAAAGGGTCTATTCTCGCTGTCATATAGCTCCTCTACATATTCTCTCCACCTTTCCTGGATATCTTCATGTTCGATTTATATCTTACCTGTTTTGTCCTTAACCTTTGGTATCGTTTGCTCTCTCTTACCACCCGATAACATTTTCACATTGGCGTACAAAGCGCCCGCTTCCCCCTCCTTCTGCAGCTTTTCCATTTCCTCCCATTGTCCCTTTCACCAGTTTTCTTCTGCCCGAATAGCCACTCGCCGGAGTTTATTACTCAATTATTTGTACTTCCTCTTGCCTACTTCGGTGTTGACGTTTTTCCATATCCTTCTCTCCTCCATTGTCTTAATCATTTCTTCCGTTACCCACTGCTTTTTAGCCCTCTTCTTTTCCACCGTTCCTATTGTTATCTCTGCCGCTCCTATGATGCCTTTTTTTATAATCTCACATCTTCTCTCTATTGTTCCCATCCGCTTTGCTTCACCTATTTTCTTTTCTACCAGCTCTTGGTATTCCCTCCTTTTCAACCGTTTTAATGCTTCAAGGTTCCACCTCTTTATCTTCCTACCTTTACAACGCCTTTTGAATCTAACTTAACGCTTCATCATCACTAAATTATGATTTGAGTCCGCATCCGCCCCTGGATAGCTACGCGAGTTTTTTATATTGTTCCTAAATTTCTGCCTTACCATTATATAATCAATTTGGTATCTCCCAGTAAACCCGGCATTTTCCATGTGTACCTACGCCATGAGTGATGTTTAAACCAAGCGTTTGTCACTACTAATTTATTTATTCTACCAAACTCAACTGCCTTTTCACCGCGACCATTTCTTCTTCCTAGCCCAAACCCTCCCATTTCTAATCCGTCCCTCCCTTCCCCCACCACTGCATTCCAGGCACCCATCACTATCTGGTTTTCTTTCCTGGCACTTCTCTAATTATTTCTTCTACTTGCTCATACACCTCTTCCACCTCTTCCTCCCTATGGTTGCTTGTAGGCATGTATACCTGGACCAGTACGAAATTCGTCGGGCTTGTTTTATTTCTACCACTAGTATCCTGTCGCTCACCACATCAATGTTTACCACCCTCAGCCCCAATTTTGTCTTGAATACCTTACCTACTCCACGTTGACTCTCATCTCCCCCACTATAGACTACCCTTTAGCTATCACTCCAATAGTTCCCGCTATCCTTCCATCTCACCTCGCACAATTCCAAAGCTTCTATGTTTCCTTTTTCCATTTCCTGTTTAATATTTTCAAGCTTTCTGGCCCTCATCATGTTCCTTACGTTCCACGTTCCTATTTTTACCGCTGTTTTCCTTCTCCTCTTTCTCTTTCCCTTCTTCTTCTCCCTCCTATACCTTGTTTCCGCCGACGATGATGCTGTGTAAGGATTTCTTGTGATGACGACCGCGGATACCTTGCCTCTCCCGCTGCCGGGCACAACACCCGCCCTAGTAGGTGGCGTCCCATAGTTGCCAGGAATCAATTCTTTGTGAATGACTTTTATATCTAGGAAGTGTTAGTTGAGAGGTATTCCCACGCCACTCAACGGTATTTTTAACGTGACACCATCACGGAACTATCTTTAGCCTGGCTCCTACCCTTCGACCTATCTGGCATGAGTGGCCCTACCATGAACAATAGTACTTGCTCCTGCCAGTCCAGCTCTAGGGATCATTGGAATGCACAAGCCCTTCCACCACGTCAAGGTCGTAGTTCAAGGAAGAGATGAAAGTAATTAAGTAATTTTAATACCATTTTCCAGTTTTCTTTCCACAAGGTTCAAGAGATTTTCTAGATTTATGGAAATTTCCTAAATAAGAATTGGAAGAAAATATTTGCATTTTTGTGCTCTTGCATTTATAGCTCGAAAATGTGAAATTTCATGTTTGAAACTCAGAGAAATCATTCCAGAGCCATTAATTTATTACGTCGCAGACCATGTTTTATGATGTTAGTCATAAATCTTCAGAACATAATTTTCCAGCCAGAACGTTGATATGCGGCTACTGCCTACGGATATATATTTGCATGTTGGATTTAATCAATGGAACTTTTAGCATTTACATTTCGAAGGCTCTTACCATTTAAAAAACGCAACGTGTTGAGATACGACAAAGTGTTTTATCTGTGGAAGCTTTTTAAACTCTGTATAATTTCTCAATCCAATCCTGTCATATACCTTATTATTTTCAGGGTTGAAATATTGCGGCGAAAGGGGAAAGCTTTTTGGAGGAATGCGAAACATTTAACGGGATAATTTTGCCCCCCGGCGATGTATTCATTCTTCCCATATTCGCCACTTTAAACTCCCCTTTAAACTCCGCGTGCGTTCCCCTACCCTCCAACAACTGACAGTCTCCCACTCTCCTCCCACCGCCTCTTTGACCATCTCTCACCATCCCTCACCGTAACTCCTTCATCCTGAATCCTTCGCCCTCCTCTCCTTCCCTCCATCCGCTCCCACACCACCACAACCGGCCACCCGACCGCGGCGAGTACCGCCACGCTCCCCTGCAGACGTATTGCCGCATAACTTTGGGGAATTATTTTCTACTTTCGCTGCGGATGCACTAATGTTCCATCCCTTACTTATTTCAGATCGATTTTTCATTGGGTGTTACTGGCAGCTGTTGGCGTACTGTGTCGAATAATTTTACGGTCGACGGTTTTTCGTTCCGCTTTGTATTTTATCCACCATAGGTGGCCAATATGGGTAGTGATGTTTTATTGTCGCTTCTTTTTTATTTCATGTTAAGTGCCTAAGTTATATTTGATGAAACCTGAGAAAAAATAATGCCATGTTTTCATGTTTTGAATTGTTGCTTCTTTAACTGGTACAATGCATCTATTTCACAGCTTTTTAATTGGGAATTCGATGATTTATTTCGTAAATATCGATCTTTCTGAAGATATGAAGAACCAGAAGTTATATTTAAATCCTTTAACACCATGAACTTCACTCTTTTGCCACCCCCTCATAACATTTTTCACATAGACATTCCACCAAACGAATCTATGAAAAGTTGCGCTTATAATTCATCCTGCCCCGGGAATTCTTTACAAACATTGCCTTCAACAAACGGCCCACGTTCTTTTTACTTTGCAAAACTTATTTTTGACAAATTCGTAAAACTATTTTGCCTATTGTAAATCCCTTATAAATTCTTTAACTACTGCGTCCCTTCATACCCCTTTAATATTCTTGCTCTCCGACCTCTCCCGCGCTTATCTGCGTTCACTTTTCCATCACCATTTTAAACTTCGCTCTTCGACAGGGCGCCACCCAGCTATGAACAGGGAGATTAACCACGGTTCCCTCGAATATATCATGTTTTTTTCCTTTTGAGTTGTTCCAGAGGAATCTCTGCAGCACACTTACTGTGCAGTAATTTTTCGTCCACAACGAATTATTTCAATTGCCTATATTCGTTCATGTCGTAGCATCTCACCGTAACAATGATTTTCCGATCAAATACCTTCAAAGACACACCTCTTGAGCCTAATTAATTACCTCATCACGTCATCACAATGTCTTTTTCAAAATATTTATAGCAGAATGCGTAGCCTGATCGAGATTGGAATGCAGCATTCTCATTTACTCTTACGCTTTCCTCTCATTCCTGTTCAAAGATTCTGAATTTTTTAATTAAAAAGTGACGTGTGCCACAAAATAGCATTTTATGACTTCCCCTTTTGAATTGGACCTAGCAAGTTGTATTGATATTTATTGGTGTGAATTAATTCAAGTTGGGAAAAGCAGGAATAATTACATGAATGAAAAAATTCATTGGTCATAGAGAGGGACGTACGGTGGTGCGTAAGAGTATTTTGCTATTTTATCCAACGGCAATTATCCCAATTTAATTATGGGGCTCGGCAGGGTTTTTTAATTCTCGCTTGTATTTTTTCGGAGAGAATTTAATTATTTGCAAATTAAACTGGACGTTAAGTAATGAATCTCTTGCTGGTTACATTCAAAGCCGAAGAAATCCTTTCCCCAGATATTTTTGGTTTGTTTAAAATTGTCAGTGTGCTGAAAGAATACTCCTAGTGCGCAGTGTACCCTTGGAAGAGGAGGGCACATAATTGAAAGATATTTTAGTTTCTATTACATAGTTGTTTTCTTGTTTCTCACTCTGTGAATGATAGAAATAAGGGCTTGCTTATTTAAATTCTTGACCTAATTCTACTCGAGTACTACAAATCGTTGATTACAACTCTACAAGCAATTGATGTGACTTCCTACAAACGCGTGACAGAATGTTACATTTTTAGGAAGTTGGCCTCTAGCGCACAAAATTTTCGTCACTAATTAATTTACATGTTGAAAAAGAGATTCTTCAAGTATTGTTTCACGTTTTAAGTTCCGGTAACTTTCTGCTCTGTAAGAATATTTGTTATTAGCTTTTAAACATTTATACTCACCCTGTCGAAGTCCCAGTTTTTACGTAAGTCCAATATTGCTTATTTTCGGTTTTTAGCACACAATGACAACACATGACACATGACAACTTAGGAAACTAAAAGAAACTAAGTTAAGGGCATGCATGCTTTAAATGAAATATCGGGTTACTTCCTTTACTTATTTTCTCAACCAAGTATTCATTGATCATTTAACGATCTAAAGATGTAACATAAGAGAGGAGCTTTTACGTTATTCAATTGTCCTTTCTTTTAGGATATGCATTGGAACTGTTAATTCTTCTGTATCAAGTGACGTTCGTCCACTAATCGGCATTCGTTACGTATTTAGTCTGGAGAATTGATTCATGTTTATATTAAATGTATTAGCCGAAGGAAGAATTCACGGCTCAATATTAATTCTGCGTCATGGAAATATTTAGGTGACAGCTATTCGAGGCAGTCCGGCTGTAAACAGTTGTGCGAATCGATTTCGGGAGCAATTTCGAGGCAGTGCGAGATGTTTTCACGCTCGAGTGATTTGCATCTTCATTTTACCGCCGCATCCAATTCTGAATCGACGCTGGCTAATCCTCGGAATTTGAAACGGCGGATTCTTTTGCGGTTAGGAGCGTCGAACGCCCATGTCGAGGATCTCTAGTCGAATTCATTGATTCCTCCCGAGGAGAGGAATTTTCACCTACGTAGCTTCTGCTGCTAAGGTGGAATATTGTGGCAGTCTGGACGTGGATTTGTTGTCATTTACGTTGTTCTTCTTCAGATTTATAAATTATTTCACTACTCTGAGTAATTATTCACGAATTTAAAGTACCGGAATGGAACACCCTGAAAACTTTGCACAGCCGTTTCTGTGATGTTATATATTCCATTTTATGACTGATTTTAAAGGTTTATTTACGTCAACAAAGTGTCATTAATTCATTATGGCTCGAATATCGGCTCTCAAGTGGTGAACTGCCGGTCTATTTATTTCATTCATCCACTCTTCCAACTCTTGATCCGTATCTTTCGACTCTTGATCCGTTTCATTTGGCTCCGCATTTCATTAGTTCCATCTCACCAGTCGTATGGAACGTGAAATGGAGCCATCATCGGACCTTGGTCGATCGTGAGCCTATCATTAAGAGAGCGAAACGGATCTCCCGCCTTCCCGCAAAGAATCATTAAAAAGGTGAGATTACAATATAACCCCCTGCTCTGAATGGAACGAGTCAAATGGGTGCACGGTAAAATCCCATATGTCTCATAAGACGGAAAAATTGCCGTACCTGAAGTGCCCTCCACAATGTACCAAATGAGGAATTAGGATTCCCTTAAATATTTCCACTTAATTCGTGATTAAAAATCTAGGCCCTTTGTGCGGGGCTTTCTTTGGCTCTTTTATGACCCTCTGTCCTTTGTACTGGGAGATTCAAGTATTTTATATTCCGTGTCGTATTTTTTGACTTATGTCAGATGTTTTGAATTAAATACCTATACAGCTGCAATACGTTACATAACTTCTGAGTCAGTCGTGTTTTAGATATGCTGTGAACGAAGTTTTATATTGAAAACTGATCCGAGAGCTTGTGAGACATTTAAGGTGGCTAAGGCGTATATTTGTAGGTTTATCGTTATTTATGTGTTTATATTAATTTTAAAATGTCTTCAATATATATTTTTACTTCTCCTGTCACACCTATTTGTCATTTCATGGAGAATTTCTATCAATTCTTTGTAGATAATTAGAACTGCCGTACCTTTCTATCACCTTGTCATCTTTCTCTAATGATTGTTTAGACCACTTTTGTCCATAATGACCCGTTTGTACTGATTCCCCGGGTCGTGAAGGCTCGGAAAATAAAAATAAAATAAAGCGCTAGAGTTTATGAAACGAGCAATTGCCTGAGTGATAAGGGCATTGTAGGATGAGGCTGACTGGTGACGATCACAAGATATCCTTCGGCCGATATTCAAAGAGCGAGGCCTGCATAAATATTTAACTAACAATGGAGCCTCTTGATTAGATTGCTGATGGAGGTTCTTTAAAGGCTTTGATACTTAGCGGGCTAAATATCTCCTCACTTCGCTTCTGATAGCCTTTGAGGCACCGGCGCGCCATTGTGCTGCATAAATTGGAAGTGAGCTCGAGAAGATCAAGAGTTCTTCACTGAAATCATATGCTCTATTCTAATGGGGATAGTGTTCCTGGCGATCACTTAATGGATTAAATATTGGACTTGTTTTTAGACTTACATCGATGATCTTTACTTTTAACACTCAGTATTAGGTGCAACATTACATTCCTTTTCCTTTCAACTGTAGAATTGTCAGTCTCTTTCAGAAATTTGGACATAAATGTCTGTTAATTCATTATCAAAATGTAGTTTCATTTTGAAAATACGAAAACAGTGGCTGTGAAATTTGTATAATGGGAGTCAAATTGGACCGGAACCACATGGCAAACGTAAATTATGATATATATGACTTTTCTCCGCCAATTGTTGACAGATAAATGAAAAGCGTAATTAAAGAAATGTAACTCAGAAAAAAATTATATTTATTTCATTAGGCTTGATTGTTAATTAGCAAAGCTCTAATGAGTAAATTTTTTATATAAGTGCAAATTAATGTGTTAAATATGCCCATGTTGACTTCCGAGTATCCAAATATTGAGTTGCTTTCCTCCTCATAGGCACATATTCATTCTACTAAAATTCAGTCCATGGCGATCGGTTAATCGGTAAGGGATTTTATTGCATTTTTAATGCTATATTTTCCGTTAACCATCCAATGAATTTTACTCTACCGAGTTCAGTCACCTTTCGAGTAATTTGTAACCCCTTAGGGCATGAGGTTGCCTTGAATACTTACCAGCCCGTCCACCCTCTGGAGAGGCCATGGTTATTCGGTAGAGGGCGTGGCCCTGTACCCTAAAATATGATCGGTCCCTCCATTCATTAGTCGGTAGCTGTGCATACATTGCTCGCTCTTCTTGAACCATCAATGATAGCATCGCAGCGAATCAATATTCACACCCAAGCGCACCCAAGTATATTTTCTCCATTAAATTTAGGGAATAGTTTCTAATATGAATGCCATTCCATTCTAAAGTATTTAACTACTTCTAAGTTTCCTGCCACTTTAATTGAACGTTAAGTTTTATTTATAAGTAAATATGATTTAACACAGTGCTAATTATTATTTAAATCGTCATCATCATCGTATCTAAAACCGTCTGTGAATATAGGGTTTTGACTCGAAATACCATATGATTAACTTATCAGCTGACTTATTGCCTCCGTTATCTAATTAATTTTTTTTCTACCCTTAAAAATAATTTCTACGACTAATATTTCAGATTTGAATAATTTCTTTTCTTTATGCCATTCATTCTATCATGTAACAGCATTTGTTTTGCATGTGTCTCTCGTTGACGATCTTTCCCAGCATTATGTATTCCAGTAAATTCATATAATGTAAAATCATAGTTATTTTAGACACCAATTTTGAAGTCCAGTATTTGTTATTATCTTGTTATAATGGGAAAGCTAAATTCTCTTAGCTTATATCCCTAAAACCTTGAAAATCAATAATTTAACTTTCGACCAAGTTGCTAAAGTGATGAGGATAGGCGGGGGAGGAAGTAAGGGGACTTGAGCAATTAATCGCAGACCTTGAATATTAATGGGCCCGCTTCCAATCTTCTCTTTTTTCTCTGGCGATATAGACAAAAGACGTCTTCTCTCTGGGAGATCCATGAGAGGCGTCGCTTCGAGATCTTCTTCCTTCGCCGCCGAATGGGCGCCTGCCAGCACCCCTCCTCCCCCCGACTACATTCTATCTGCCTTCCCCTAAAACTATCCATTCCCCTCCTCGTCCTTCCCGCTCATATATCCCTTCTCTTCATCCCATTTTGCCCTCTCCGCTACGCATACAATCCGGGATTACAAACTCCTCTTTTCCACCTCTTTCACGCATTATCTCCCATCCTTTTCTTCTACACTTTTCCCAGGGACCGGGAAAAGCGTCCCAGATTATTCTCTCCGTGGAATAATATTTTCGGCGCGAATAAGTTTTTACATCCTGCGAGATGGGAACCTCCATCGAGACGATCGGGAATTGAGACTGGATAAGAGGTTGTAGCCTGGGGGGATGAAGAGGTAAGGCGGTCATTGGGTGTGACAGGGGTCCAAATGATGCCATTTCTTTCAATCCATCGCCTCCTCTCCGTCGTGCATTGCTCTGCGTCTTATGCCCGACACCCCGTTTCGCTCCTCCCTCTCCTGCGTAAATGTCGCCTCCCACTTCGCCTCTCACCCACTCAACCTCCATGCCGTCCCACGCCTTCAAATGGTTCCCAGACATCCCCCTTTATATATATTCTCTCATTCTGAACAACGGTTCCTTCTTTGCCGCCCCTCAAACTCGCCCCCCCCCCCCCACACTTTGCCCCCCTCGCCCAAAGTTTCATATCACCTGCCATTTTCGAATTACGTCATCATCATAATCCTTATCCCCAGTTTTCTTCTTGTCCCCTCTCATCCCTCCGTCCCCTCCCCCATCCCCACGTGATCCATCCTTTAACGAGTTCATCGCGTCAATCTCATTCACCTCCCGACAGATGGCGCTTAATCAGTTTCTCCTCCCGAAACCCTTCTCTTCAATAACGCGTCTACTTGTCCCGCCTCCTCTTCCTCATCCGAACCTCTCTCCAACCCATTACCTATCCTCTCCTCTTGCTCCCCCACCCTCCCACTTCCCCCCTCCACCCGTTGCCGTGCAATATCTCAATATCTCTTGGTTCCCTCTCATCTCATCGACGCTGCCTCTCCAGATGACTCCTTTTAAATCCGTTCTTTTCGCCCGAAGGGGCACCACCTAATCGAATTATTATTCTTCTCCTTTCGCGAAATGTAGCGCATTTTTTATGTTTCCCCTGTGATTTCATCGAATCATGGCAAATGTTCGGTTTGCTTTTACTTTGACGCGTCATTTACCACCAATGTTTATGGGAATTTTTTTTTCTCTAAAGCAGCAGTTTCCAATTTATGGTGCGCGTTCTCAAAGGGCCTGCATTACTTTTTAGGGGACCATAAAAAATATAATTAATAGAGGAAGTAATATTGAAGTAACAGAAACATTATAACAACATGTATCCATAATTTAAGGGTTGATTTGTTTTGGGAACGTGTGCCCAATAAATAAAAAGTGGTTAGGAGCCGTCGATCTTCATGCAGAGGTTGCCAATCTTTCTACATTAGGGTACACCTTAGTCACCCATTTATCACAATTCGACTCTATATTTTAGATGACTGTCTATTAATTATATTTTTTCTGCTATTTCTACCTTGTATCTGCTATTATTTATTTCGCATACCTCTTAACCTCCAAGCGCGTATCCCTTAAGGCATCAGTGCTACAGGCTAAGAATCTGTGATCTAAGGCATTTGATTTGAAGCCTTGAACGGAGCAAAACGTTATTTTTAATTAAGATAAATAAAGTTTTTTCTTATTTTACTCTTATTGGATTAATCAGCTACTTTTGGATGAAATGCCGTTACTTTAAGAGAAAACCTTCAGATATTGTGAAGTATTCAACTCCTAGAGGATTATTTGTAATATTTTAGCATATTTTTGCATAGTGTGGTGGACCTCTGCCTAGAGCTTTGAACTACAGGGCGGATTTCCAGTTCCAAATCTGGAATAGGCCTATTTGTGTGGATCAAAATTAATTTTCTGTGTCTAGGCCGCCTGGGCACCGTATATATCTAGGGAAGAAATTGTGACAAAGAGAATGTATCTGACGTTGCTCTCCTGATGTGTGCCTTTCCCGTACTTTTGCACACACTAGCGTGTTGGCTTGGCACATTGATCTGTATACCTACCGGTCAAACCGGTCTTAGCGTTGAGGGCATCGTTTTTTATGTATGTACATATTCGGAAAAATGTTTGAGAACTGGTTCATCGCGGTATATCAGAGGAAATCAGGATTTTAACATATTTTTGCGTAGCTAAATGCGAGTTTCTGATATTGTGCTCTGAGTCCTGTTATTATCCGATTGTGATATGGATGCATAATTATGTTTGTTCATTTTTGGTCTTTTTCTCTTGAGATGCTACCTTGAGCTTTAATATTTTCTTTGTTGATTTTGTTGTTGAAAAATCGTCGTTTCTTTGATTATTTAGGAAAGATACCTAATGCGATAGATGCTATAGCATCATTGCCTTCTAAATGCGTAACATTTTGGCCAAAAGTGAAAGTGGCGAAGACCATCCATGCACCTAGACAGTAAAATATTGTGAGTAGAAATGATTTTATTACCATTAGTTAGTTGTAAAGCTAGACGCAATCTTGAAAGATATCGGAAAATATTTTCTTACTGATTATCCTTCGTAGTTTCTAGTAAAGCTGTTCGTAGCTGCTATAACTCCATTCCGTGGCTGGCATGAATTGCAGCCTTCAAATAAAAGACAAAACAGGAGTTCTACTTCACAGGGCCTAAAAATTCTTAAGCTGTAACTCTGTTAGTTTTTTCTCCAAATAGATAAGATATTACGAAAAATTTGCGACTTAAGTCCTTGTAAACAGTAATTTTATCCTCGTTCATAGAGGGCCCTTCCAATGGTGGTGAGATTTAAGTGACTAATTATTTTCTTTGAATCAATCTTAAGTTTTACTAAAAGTGTGATCATTACAACAATTTTTTAACCATGCAACCATTTTTCTGTAGCCCATTGTATAAAGTCTTTTATTTTGATTGCTTTATCTTTCGATTTTAATTTTGGATAAAAATAACATATTCTTAAACCATAGTCATAAAACTATTGAATATATCGTAGCCACTTGAGGATCATCATTGATGCAATTTAAAAAAAACATAGATTTTTCAACCGACAGTATGTTCATGATTAAAGTCTTTACTACATATATCTCTTATTACGGGAATACATAGCGTGATCCCTCAACCGATTATCAATGTCTTATCCCTATCCCAGTTAAAGATGTTTGTTGTCCACCCGAAGGTATAAGACGTGCAACATCCTGAGATGCTTATCTGAAGGAGATAATAAGTTCCCGCCTGTCGATACTCTGGATAACTTCGTTTCCCTATAAAATTTCAATCGACCGGCAACTTAATCTCGAGAACGCCGGCGGAATATGTCTCCGTCCTTCAAAGAGGGTGAAAGCACCCGTCCGCACAGCGGTACAACATGAAATTTTCATCGGCGTTCCCATGAGAGTCTTCTTTTTCTTTATTTTTCTCCTCTTGCATCAATCCCCTCCCTAACATCCGCTCTTTCAAATAACTCCTGAAAGGTTTTTACGAAGCCCTCGACACGACCACATTTCCGTCCCTTATATTAACTACCCCATCCGAGCCGAATACACACATGTCGGTCGCCCACTCGTCTCTCAACAAATCCCCCTCGCCCTCCGGCCGGCTGCTGCTCCGATACAAGGACCCCTTGCTGTCATCTCTGCGTTTCTCCTTGCTTTTCTTCTCCCACCCCCCTGAAGAGCCCTCTCCTCCTGCTCCCACTTCGCGACCTATCCTTATCAATCTATCGGCGCGCTCTCTTCTCATTCCTTCCTTCCTCCCCACACGCCCAACCCCAGTCTCATTTAACGGGAGAGCCTTCTCCAATGGTTTCCCCCTTAAGGCACCCTCCTCCTCCCTCTTCCCCTTTCCCCACGGGCCTTAAGCCGGGAGCATGGAGGGTGGGTGTATGGCGAGACAGGCCATTGATCACCGAGGAAGTCGCCTCGATTCCTCGACAACCCACCCCCGTCCCCTTCAATTCTCCTCCCTTCCTTCCCTTTCCCACTCGAGGACCTCGTCTTATCCCCCAAAATCTCCCACGCGAATTCTTTCCATCCTATCCCCCTATCCGCCCATTCACTTGCAACCCCCCCGTCCCACATCCGACCGAACTCTTCCACCCTTGCTGCCGTCTTTCTCCGTCCACTCCAGCATCTGATCATTCTTCTTATCTTCCCTCTCAAACTTCCCTGCCTCTCTCCTCTCTCTACCTTCCCTCTTTCCGTTCGTTTATCTTCTCATTCCCCCTCTTTTGTCATAATTTTCCTCAAACAATGAGTGATTGAAGAGGTCATCCCTCCAGGTGATCCGAATGTGGCTGCAGCATGTTATCGTTTTAATCTGTCCTTAGCGGCGGATATGGTGCTTCGTCGACTCGGGGTTTTTTCTGAGAAATTTCGACCTAGGAGTCCGATGAAAAGATCATACATGAAGTCGTGAAATGCCATTTCAATATTTCTGGAATTCCTTAATGTTGTATTTTTACGTCTTTTTCATAAAATCTAACTCTTTTGAAATACGATTGTCATTCGACTAAAATATCAACGCATTAAAATGTACCATGGAAAACTATAAAGGGCTCCCTATCCGTATTTTAAGAACATAGTGAGTAATATTTATCCGTATCGCTGCCCGCTAAAGTATTTCTATATTTTAGCTCACATAATTTTATGGAACAAGCTTAAACTGTTATTATTCCCTGATTTTTAAAAATGGCAAATATTATAAGCTATGCCACCCGCTTAAGTATTTTATACTTTAATTCTTCGTATCGGGGAATATTATTTCTCCCAGATGCCTTTTTGTGCGGTGAAATGGTTTCCATTTCAAGGGATTTTTCCTCTATCTACTTTTTTTATTGTCTCTCAAACCTGTCAGCCTTGGGATAAAAAATGCATGAATCCCTTTCCGAGGCGGTTTTCAACGTACATTTTCGGCGCACGGCTGACAAGGAGTGTTTTTAGGATAAATCGCTCGATATTTGAGTTTTTAATTTATGACCCTGGCACAGTTCCCGGTATCTTAAATGACCAATTTTTTCTCCTCAGTATAATCTCGGTTTCCCACCTCCCTCCTTCAACACGTTCCAATGCTTCATGGTCTATGGGTATCCTGGGATACCTTCTTCTCCTTGGAGCGGATATGCCGTGCAGTTAGGCATAACACTCCCAAGTTTGCCGCCCTTACTCGTTGTGATGATAAATTTTACCTTAGTCTTGCACCTTGGGCCATTTCATATCAGCCGTGTAGTCAGAACGTAACTTAGTGTCACTCGATTATTAGGTATTCTTGTGAAGAGTTCAGTGGGCTATTCTCAATTTAATATAAAAAATTCATATGGTGCAAATATATATGAAGAGGTCGAGAATAAATACAATTTGAAATAAAAAATTCAGCGGCATCGATTAGAGTTTAATACAATATAGAAGCATAGCCATTCATAGCATTTCACTGAAACTTCTTGATTTTAACTTTAATCATTCAAGCCAGTGATTTTTGTAGTTAAAAAGACTGCTACAGGATAACCCTAAACGCATACTATAAATAGTGAAATTTTTTTTTCAGATGAGTAACGTCTAATATTATGCTATTCGCATCCGATAGTTTGTAGGCACACGATTCATCTGTGGAATGTGATCATAAGGTATAATTTTAATATTTATGGAAGGTTTTATCGCATGGTTAGTATTATCTATCGGGTTATTGAAGAGAGTGCCAAATTTTGGGAATTTAAAACATGGAATAATATTTGCCATGGTTTATTAGAGAGAATCGGAATGTAATTCTGGGTCCAAGTGTCTGGAAATTTGGGATAATTAATTTAAATCGGGGAGTAGAATTAGTATGATCTATAGGGTAGACGACGTGCGATATAAAATGACCACCACTTATCAAGAGTGACTTGATTGACAAACAGTTGTTACTAATCAGTCAACTTTTCAGTTTGACGCGGATATGTGTATGAATATGCATATACCCTGTATAAGTTTGGGTGTATGAAGGATATAAGTATAGTATAATTACTTTCTTCTTCAAATTTAACTTTAGACGGTTATGTGGGTATTGGCTACTTCTAATGTGTCCTTCTTAATGCGAGGTTTTGATTCACAGTAGGAGTAACTGCAAAAGAAACTGCAGCGATTATTGCGAGTTAAATACCACAATTTGCAATCTCCGAATCATACCAACGCTTGCAAGCTAAGACATTAAAAGTTTTTATTTAGCTCACTCATTTTGAGAGATATTACTGTAAGACGCGGAAATAAAATGACTCTAAGTGGCTCATTTTAGACGTGTAATTATTTTTTTCTTGCTTGTCCATTAATTTTGAAATTATTTATTTCTCTTTACCGTCTTTTTTCATTTTTATACATGCTTCTTCAGAGATCAGAGAGAGTTTCTTCTGACTTTATTGTATAATAATACCTTGTAGGAAGCATTTATGAAAATGCGAAACGTCGGTAAAGAGATATAAAATAGTTAAAAAATTAGTAGGCCTATATCTCCTGTAAGAGAAAAAAAATTATTGCATAATAAGGAATTATATAGATATTTAGACTTGTAGTGTGACGCATGAGATGCCTGGAGAAAATATGTTTATATCCGCAAGTTGTAAATGAGGTTGGAAATAAACTCCGAATCGATATACCATTCATCGATTTGCCATTAATCGATTTATAATCCAACGAGCTTCACTCCAGGTCTCAACGTCCGATTCTCTCCTTACACCGATAGGGGGCCTCCTTCCGCTCGTGTCTTCGACACCACCGCCGCCTACTCCTCGTGCAGCCAAACACCCACTCGACCCATTTGAGAGGGGAGACGAGTCGCTTTACACCAGGCCACCCCTCCAGTCCCCTGACCGCAACCAACCCCCTTGCCATATCCAACACCCCGCCTCCCTCCAGGTGCCCTCGAATTCCTGCGGACCCTTTGAAGGAACGCTGAGCGCAGGGGGCCGTCCCTGCCCTCAACCCATCACCTTGCTGCCTGCCTCTCCCACCCCCCTTTTGCTTGAAAGCCTACTTGTTACGCGAGGGCGACGTCCATTGTGAGCCGCAGTTCACTCCCCATCCCTATGCCTTCTCCAACACCACCCCCAACTCTCCCCTCAACTCCTTTTGCCACTCGACCGCCGACCCCTCTCGCACTCTGCGTGGGTTTGTTCGTTATATTTTCGAAGCTCGAACGCTTCTTGTGAATAGAATACCGATTTCTGCGATAAGCGCAAAAAATTGAAGAATTTTTTTTTGCTGCGGGTTTGGAATGGTGAATCGCGGAGTGAATGCGTTCATCCCTGGCTAGGGAATCTGGTGACGTTCAGGAGCCGGTTTTAGGTCGCCCGCGAGACCCAGTGGGGTGAGAGATGAATACCATGAGGGTATTCAAGGTTTTATGAAGCAGAGCAGAATTCAGCTTGAATAGGTTTTACGCGAATGCTTTAAGGGATAGGATCGCTCCGTCTTTGTGGTTAAAAGTCCTGGTATTAATATACATGGAATTTCATTCTATCTTTTGACGCTTACAATTTTATCCGATCAAATACTTATGCATTGCGGTGGTATTTATAAAAAATACGCCGATATTATCACGGAATACGTCTCATGGATATAGTGTTACTACCAGTGTTATGAAAGTTTTCGTTGCTTCACATACTCTTTGCAATTAAACTTTTTAAAAATTTGAGAAGCTCTAAGGAGTGTATCAAGTACCCGCATTCCATCTACCCCTTCAGTGCAATAATAAGATGATGATACTTGATAGAATTTTGATGGTAGTAAATGATGCCAGATTTCTTTGTCTGAACTACACACAATGTGAATACGTTATGTGTCCAGTTGAAATCGAGTTTTCATAAAAAATAACAAAAATGATAGAAAAATTTTTAAACCGTAGAGCATTATATAGATATTTTACGCACACTAATTACCATTCCACAATAATCATGACCATATAATGCTCCTCATTTGATATTAACAAAAAAGAACAAAATGAAGAAAAACAAGAAATTACGCTAGAACACTAACGTCTACCTGCATGGTATACAAAGAAGGAAATCAGTACAAAGTAATAGGTACATATGATAGAAATAAGTGAAAACAAAATACTCCTTTTACGCATCGTGGGTGATATTTAATAATTTTACCTAAATTTTATGTGACAAACAATTCATCTAGTTTTAATCATTAGCTTCCTTAAGAAAACCTCTTAAAATATATTTATTCATAAACTCTCACTTTGAACCATGCGATGGATCGATATACCTTAACATCATTGGTAATTGAATTCTATCTGCAGGTTATTGAGGCTGTGCACGATTCATCAATATCTTATCAATGCCGTTGGATATGTAAATCAAAATATTAAAAAAAAACTTAAAACAGCCTAGGATTAACGATTGAAATATATAAAAGATAATTTTTTTTATACCCTTGAACTGCGTCTATATATTTTAATTGATGTTTCCTGTCAATTTCCGAAAATCTTTACATGTTATCCTATCGATAATTTACTTCTTTGAAAATTAATAGGGTAGAGTTAGGGAGAATCTCTAGTGAAATTCAACAGTACCTACCATGAATCAGAAGTAATTAAGGCTTGGCGAGATGTGAAGTGTTGAATACCTTTCACCGAGTAAACTTTTTCAGGCTTCAGCTACCGTAATTTTGTTCGAATTCATTTGCATTTTGTTTTCATAGCGTTTCATCATAATGGAAAATATAATTTGGTATTAAACATTCGAAAATTGAATTGAATAGCTTGGAAGACTCGGCTTATCTCCGGCCTAACTTTGTTTCTTTATCTCTAATTATCTCTCTTCAAGACTTCTAGATTTTTCTGGGCTATGGATATGTAGTTTTTACAATTATTTAATATGGGAAGTGAATTCCTCAATAAATAATGCATTATATCTCACCACTTGACAGTCATTTTTCGGAATAAATTTGAGAATGTATGTTCTCTAAAAGGGATACTCTCTCATTTTTTTCTGAATGAATCTTCTTTCATCTGTCAGATATGACGTATGGAAATATCTGGGTATGTTAACATCTGAACTATTCAGTCGCTGAAGAATTCCTAACCATATTTTTGAAACGGTACTAAAAGATCCCAAATATGAACACACTGTGCAATCAATTTGACTTTCTTATTCTATAGAATGGGTATTTTTTGTAAATATGATTATATTTCCCCATGAATATTTCAGTTTGTGGTGGGAATAAATGTTTGAGTAAATATTTGTAAATGATGATGGTTAAATTAATGCGCAACTGCAAATAATGTCATCCGCAGCAAAAAGCATTTCATGCCTTTATGATCAATGATACTGGAAAATTTTCGCTTTTTGAGCAGAAAGGTAACATTTATGCTTGAGTTCCCGTCACGAATAATTGCCATGCTACAGAATAAACATAAATTGAAAATTATCCCTTCGGATCAATTTGGCATTCTAATTTTGAAAATAATGGATGTTCAGAGCGCGATCGTGTTCAGAGCCCTAGTGTTCAGAGCGCGATCGTGGATCCATTACGACGCAGAGAATGGATGAGAGAATTTGCCTTTTGAGAAACTGACAGATGAATTCAACCCACCATTTCTTTTATCACAGTAGCTCAGAAATTCGTTTGGAAATACCCACGGATCTTGAGCATTAAATAAAGTCGTGCTGAGGTGTATATTTCTCGGAAGGTGGAGTTCCATGCAATCAGTCAATGTTCATATTCCACGCACTCATATCATAACTCATAGTCGCACAAGATGGTTGCCGCTTAAAGAGATGGCTGAACTGAGATTGAGAGAATGTTTACTCAAGGATTTCCGAGATGGAATGGGTGGAAAGGAAACCGAGTGAAATCTATATTTTTTGTAAATATGGCGGTAGAAAGATGTCCGTGTTCTGAATTCTTGTAGGCGTATATTTGCGTTAGAAACTATATGCCGACTGCGTCATAATGTAATTTCAGAGCAACCTACCGTTTTTAATGGAATTTTCATCGTAGGAAAAGGTAGGGCTCGTGTACTGGTGAAATGACGATCCTTGAATATTACATACTTATTTTTAGTTCCTTTTCAGGAGCAAAGACCTTCGATATCAATGTTTTGGGTAAAAAAATAAAATACTGAACGTATGAGCTGTGGCGTTGGCTTAAAAGGCAAAACTGCGTCAGCCTAGTTGAAAATGTGGAACAGAAGATCTTCATAAATTTCTATCTGTTGCTTCTATTCGGTGAAAAATTATTTTTATTTTTATTTTAGCTCAGTATATCAAATAACTCATCATACAAGTTAATGATTCAGGCATTACACGAAATGATTTATTACCCATTAAATTCTTCACTCTGTAGTTTAGCCAACCATGGTGTCGTTATCAAGGATGTTCCTGTCGATAATGACTCTATATGTCGAAACTATGGTCGGCGAAAATAAAAAAGTGCTGAATTCGCTTGGTGATAAATCATTTCATGTGATTCAGTCATCATTATTTTGTTGCTAAATCAGAACATCAGGCATTAGTTATGATTCTATCCAATTTACAATACATGTTTCTATTTATCCACAAAAGCGGATTCTCTTGGATTTTCTATCAATGAATCAATAATTAGGATATCTATAAACCAGACGTTTTTCTTACTAGAGATTGAACATAGTACAGCTCGCGTAATTTGTATGATGGCACTTTGTCGTGGTGTTACCTGTTCCGTTTCCGAATTGTAATGGAATGACATGCATACAACGATGGTGAATTCATTCTTCTAGGAGAGAAAACTACTTGAAAGTGAGTTATGAAATTTGAAATCATGAAATAAATCACTTCGTCTGGTGCTCGTGCTATCGTTTATATATTCGACTGGTTCTGGACATTTCTACCTTACTTACATGTAACATAACTATGCAAAAATGTTTTTAGCGTTGAACTAAGAGATTTATAGGATGACTAGTTACTCGAGGGTTGTTTTTGGATGTTTTCGAGTCATTGTGAGAATTGTGCATATGCCTCCGAAATGTATATTGTAAAAGGATTTATATTAATTTGAGTTGGCTAATTTTGGAACTACAACCTCGGCCGCACTCGAACGCACCACGTCATTCGGAGCTCTAATTAGTTCTCGGTGATTAATCGCCAGTGAGCGCTCCGCGCGCCTCTGCCCCCGCCATGGAGTCAGAATACAGATGAGTGGACGCTGGTATGAAAAATGCTTAACATTGTGGAGCGGCGGTTTTTTCGGGAGAAATTTAATCCGTGAAACAGAAATCGGCACCGGGAAATTGTGGTGTATCCGCTGAAGGGTGGAGGCTTGAGTTTTAGCTGGTTGGCTATTTGGGAGGGGGGGGGACCAACAATCGAATTCATTAGCACCATTAATGTATAGGATTATAATAGCAGTTATTGTTCAGCAGATGAGGAAAGGTTGGAGATAAAGCCGACGTTGGCATTAACGTAAGTTGAATGAAAGGCGATAAGAAGTTGTGGAAAATTAGTATTCCATTTGACGAGAGGAGTCCACTTGAAGTGTTCTTCTCAGTATACCCGAGTAGAAATCGTATTACTTTAAATGTAAACGGTCCACCGCAGTTGATACTATAAATCTGGCCCACTGCGCGGGAAATTTTCCCTGGTCCTTAAAGGTACTCTCAATATAGCACCCAAATAGGGAACAGGATCTCCACATCGAGATAGTAAATCAATAGTAAAATCTCCACATCGAGAATCGAACCAGATCCCTCGCAGTGGAAATACAGTTCTTCGGCCACCACACCAAAATCCTCTGACTTGGGTTTTGTCGGAGGGCATACGCAGATAGCTGAGCGAGCAGTGGCGGGAGGGGGGAGGGAGGGTGGGGGGGGGGGGTTGAGTAGAATAGGGGGCATCGCCCGGGGAGCGCAAGGGTAGGGAGGGACAGCCGGGAGAGTCAAGAACGTGACTGGAAATACTTGTGCACGGCCGAGGAGGGACAACTCCTCTGGGAGGAGTACAGGGAGCCCCTTTGGGGAGGTGAGAGGGGGGGGGGAGGGCAGGGAAAGGCAAGGAGTTTGGAGGGGCGAAGAGGTGTGAAAGAGAGGGGATGGCCGAAGGGGATATGGAAAGGAAGAATGTGGGACGCGTGCGAAGGAAGACGAGGAAGTGGTGAGGAAGGAAACTGAATTGCCTTCATCCCTTCCTGCCTGTACGCCGAGCCAAGTGAATTGTTTCCGCTCTTTTCCAAGAAACGCAATGAGTTTCGTACGTGCCGATGAGGGAATGTATTCCGTTTTAGTTTAAAGTTAAGAAATGGGTTTCCTTTTCGTTGAAGTCGTTTTTAATTAAATAAACATCGATTCACTTCTTTTAGATCTTTTTGAATAAAGTTATTGTACCTCACCAGCACAGTACTTGCTAATACTACAGCTGTATTTCTTTCCGCCCAAATCACCAGGTCGTTTTTGTGTTGGTTTGTTTATTCAAAGGTTACGCTTCTGAGTCCCACTTAGATCATTTATATTTTTTGCTTAGGAGTAGGCCTTTAAGTGAAGTGGTTCACAATATCGCTGTGGGATCACCTAAAAATAAAAATAAATGCAAGTTTTAATACTTCAAGTTCTCTTTTTTTCCCGATTATTTAATTGGAGAGGTGATCGATAGATCATGTCATCTGCGTCTTTTTTTCCTTCCTTATTGTACGTATGGTGCAGAACTCCTATGCGCATACTCGAAATATTAGCGCTTAATTTAGAATAGCAGTGTAACTGCTCAATAAGATTTTCCCGCGAGGTAAAAGAATTTGTACTAGACGGATGGTAATTAGAAAGTTCTGGGTATAGGTTAGAAACACGTAAATGTCTGAGGCCTTGAATTTTAGTTAGATTCCTGTATTCTTCAAGTCCTTCGCTCATTCCAAAGTTGCCGTTATACGCTAAAGAGATTTCGTTTTGAACTTAATAGTTGTTTTCATGTATTTTACTGCAGATAAAACATTTCGAGAAGTACACAACGCCGAGGGTGATTCCATCAAAGCAGGAAGAGCAATAGCAAAGCCTTGAGTTCTGAGATAGCCGGGCGGAAGCTCAATATAAATAGAGACGGAAGTGGAAAAAGAAGGAGATTTTGAGAAGGGATGACGTTTGAAGAGGGGGTGGCGGGGAAGGAAAATGGAAGAAGGACGAAGGAAGACGAAGCGGTCTGGATGAAAAGGACTGAGTTAAGGAAGAGGAAGGATGAGGAGGGAGCGAGGGTGTGTGGCGAGGGCTTAGAGAGGGAAGTGGAGATGCCTTCCTCTAAGACGGAGAGGTCCTGAGGGTCGTTTGACTCCCGACACACGCCAGTGAGTGGAGAGGAAGGAGAAGCCTCGCCTTGTCCTTTTCCGCTGCCGCCTCCTTTTTCTGGCGAAAAAATAGAAGGCGGGAGAACGTATAAGAACCAGTGGCCATAGGGGACGCCGTTTTTTTGAGTGACGAAAATTCTTGAGATGTTTTATAGCATTAAATTATGGGTTTTTATATCCTTTTCCCGGTGGACCAGAAAGATTTGTGTCATGCATCAGTTGATTAGATCTCTCCCAGTGATTGGATGCCATAAATCTTATTTCTGACAATTTTTAATCCGTATTTGGAATTAATGTGATGGCTGGTGCAATTTTTCGTCTCGAGAAATGTTTCATCTCTAATGTTTTAACTCAATAGTATTTCATCTCGATTCTCTCTCTCCATATCGCTATGGCATCGATAACAAAAATTCCTTTATTTTCAGTTTCGTTCATTTTCGATCACATAATGAGCATGTCTCATGGGAATCAGGTGCATGTTCATTCAAGTTAGTTTACAAAAGTGGCACCAAGATGAGAGGGTGGAATGCGGCTACGGACAATAGAATCTCATTTCAAAATCCTGGAGTTTTACCCAAGGATAAACTTTCCTAAAATACTAGCGTGGGCGAATTTTGAAGTTATACTTCTTTGCGCCCGTTGAAGACTTTTGGGATGGGATGTTGGTCGAGAAACCGCGTCACGCTCTTTTCCGCGTCACGCTCTTTTTTGGGTGAGAAAAATCCACAATTGTACTCATTGATACGAATTCCTGGGTATTTCTAATCGAGCTAAAAGGATGACATTTTCAGGGAAGGGTTCAAATTTGGTGTCGAGTCAGGAAAAAATCGAAAATCCCAATATTTTTCATTGGTTTCGAGTCCAGATAGGATTTTGTTTTTTATTGGGTTTAAATGGGAAAAACGAATAATTTACGTGTAGAGTAATTTTCATTCATTCATTAAAATATGAAATAATTTAGATACAAGTTTTATTCTTTGATTGAAATGAGGCCAAAAGATCAATGCATATAATTCTTGCAACCGATGTTTCTCTATCGATCGATAAATTGAAATATTTGAAGTTTAAACGCAAAATTAATGCAAATTTCGATCTTTTTTCATTTTCGTTGCTAAGCAATTTTTTCATTGTTCCCGAGACTTCCAGTACCTTATACGCGTGCTATAAAGATTAAACTTAAAGGAACATAACATTCTCCGTGCGTATTTTAATCGCTTTTAACGATATTATGCCTCAGAAATATACTTTTTACAATGTTTTATAATTATATACATAAACTGTTTCGTAGCTTTGACACTCCTCCATTTGCTCATGCCTACGAAATCCGTTGGGATCGCTCCAGATTCCTCCATTTTGCTTCTGAAACACTCTTTACACCTTATTCCGGGTTTCCCTCTCTCTGTTTTTCCAGGAAGCATTAATCCTTGCACCTACTTTCTGAAATGTACCTCGAAACTCCATTCTACAAGTCAAAACCATGTAAAATGATAATGTTCTATGATGCATTATCTCTTGGATTTTGAAATTATAATAGAGAAACAGGCCCCAATATTTCGAAGAGAAAAAAATGTCTTTTATTTCATTTATATATCCTGTCTGCCTGTGTGTGTGAGCGGGTGTGTGCGACGTCCAAAGAAGTATAACGTCTGGTCCGACGCAGACCACGTTTTTTGGCTAATTGAACTCAGCTGAAAGGGGTGTACGTGGAAACTGTTCCCCGGACAACGTGTACTTCACTCAGGTTTTGGCTCACTTGTTAGTGAGGTTAGTTAGTGGTACATACCTCTCGTGAGCGTGTTAATTATGAGCGAAGTTATTGGGTGAATTTCCTATTTCTGTTCAGTGATTTCCATTTTATTTTAATCTACATCTACAAAATACCCTGCAAGCCACGTCAGGGGTGTGTGGCAGTGTGTTAATGTATTTGCACAAGGTTTGCTGAAGTACAAACTACGATAGTGGGTTCAGGAAATAGCCAATAAGTATTATACGTAATCTTTAAAACGCAATCACTGCCTTCGTTGATAACACACGAACTGAAATTTCCTAAATTTTTTCCTCTTTTCCTGGGTGCATCACACTTAGAAAAATCTTACATGCCATCATGGGATTTCATAATGAGCGTTATTTACTGTATTATTTTGTATCAAATATCCTCAGGTTGACGGTAGAGAGAGGGGAAGAATATTCTTCAAGAAGGATCTGAGTTCAAAATCCTGGAGTCTAAGATGGAAAATCCCTTAGGAACGAGAGGGTATTGGCTTTGACTAGACGGTGGAAAGGGGAAATGTAAAGAAAAACGCAAGTGAATGCTTTTCACTGTGAGTGGCGACTCAGCTGAGTGGGTATCGGGCCAGGAATCCATTCCCTTACCTCCCAATTGGCCTGGCACTTCCTGGCAATCCTAGTCCGTCGGTTTTTAGTGCTGTAACATAACCCTCTTTCATCCCGCCCTGCCGATTCTCGACTGTTGAACCAAAGGCTTGAGATGGCAGCATTTTCACTACGATGCCAAATGTCCAGAGCAAATTCTCTAAAACTCAAACGCTCCACTGAAACCAAAGAATAGAAGAAAAAAACTTAACTGATAGCTTCAGAAAATATTACTCTCTTCCATCTCCGAGAAATATAAGACCTACCTCCTGTTATATTATGAGAATCTTAATCTGGGATGGGAAAAGCTTTCAGACCGTCGATTAAAATTTAGACTCAATTTATTATGTAATTACCAAACCGGTCAATTCTCTGACGACGTTGATAATATTTTACGAAATCCGACATACTACGGTAGATCAGATCATGAGAAAAAAATTAGGGAACTAGACTGCAGAACGGACAGATTTAAAATGTCATTTTTCCCACGAACGATAAGGGACCATAACAGCTGCCAATGAGAGTTTTATCTAGGTTTGTCGTAGGGTAGTGTAGCTCTTAGTAGTAGTAGTAATCTTAATACTTAAATCCTTATATGTTACCTAGTACATACTAACAGCACGCCTAGCATGTTTTCTACATGGGTATTGATTCTCTGTCCATCTGTGTAGTTGTAGAATGCATGTATATTGACGGTCCCTCTCCATTGTGATAACATCTGTAGTGTAGTAGTGCATGCTTGTGAGGCTTCGCCTCGTGACAAGCATTAGCGATTTATGCTAACGCATAACTAGTCGTAGTTACACTAACTCTAGGGTATAGTGTAATGCATGTTGGTGATTACTCACCCCCTGCCACACACCCCTGAGGTGGCTTGCAGGGTATTTTGTAGATGTAGATGTAGATCTGTAAAATGTCCGTGTTGTTATTTCATTTTGTGATCCAAGATTAGGCAATCAAGTACGTTACTCTGTGGGCTTATCAATTCTGACTAACGTCCGTTGTCTCAGGCGTAACTTTATGGAATTTACTTAGCATATTGAATGAGAAGCAGTAACTTAATAATTCCACATGTATTTATTGGAAACGACCTAGGCTTCGACGTAGCATGTCATCATCAGGTACAAATATCACAGAACACTCAGAATATATAGTCACAAATATTAGAGTGGAGGGCGAGAGGGAGGGTGACGTAGATTGGGGAGGATGTGTTGTGGAGAGTTTGGTGTGGGAGAGGTAATTTCCTTCCTGGGGGGGTGGGGTTCGGGTGGGAATGTAATGTTTTGGTTACTCAGTGCACTCGTGACTCACTGACCTGGGGTTGGGGGCGAGAAAGGGAGCTTTAGGACGGGTCGGTGGAACATTCCATGTGTGCGTGACTACCTAGGAGGTCCCAGGCTGGTGGGGGTAGGGGGGGGGGTAGTGGGTTAAAAAGGGGGGTTGTTAATGTGAGGCTAGGAGGAAGGTCCAAAATGGGGGAATGGCAAGAGAAAAAATATTCTTTAACAATTTTTTTTTTACACTTAAAATTTTAAAATTTTCCAATTCCTCAAATGTATCCAGTCTTTGTCCTTTCTTTTCCCGGTGTAGTATCTCTGGTTTGAAATCACTTTTGTGGTTTTCTTCAATTAGGTGTTTCGCAAAGAGCGACGTCGAGGCCTTGTTTTTGACACTCGTTTCACGTTCCTTGATTCTTTCTTATGTTCGTCCTGTTTGGCCAATATTGGCAGCACCACATTCACACTGATCTTATATACTCCACTTTTCTCTAACAAAGGAATTTTGTCTTTGGTATGTGACAACAATATTTTTAGGCACTTTTTATTGTAGTAAGCCACTTTCACTTTCATCTTCGGTATTTTCCTACATACCCTCATGGATAGGGGGCCTAGATACGTGGAAAATGCATGACTACCTAGGAGGTCCCAGGCCGGTGGTGGGGGGATTAGTGGGTTAAAAAGGGGGTTGTTAAGGTGAGGCTGGGAGGAAGGTCCAAAAGGGTGGAATGGAAAGAGAAAAAAAATTCGTTTACACTTCTTTCTTTACACTTAACACTTAAAATTTTCCTGAGAAAATTTAATTCCATTAAAGCTCCTATCAGTTCACAGTAGAAGAGGACGCCAGGGTAGTCTGAGAGATAAAAGCTCTCGACACAGTATCGGTGATCTGAGTCGGGATTCAGGGTTATATTTTTTATAGAGAATATCGCATACTCTTCAACAAGCAATAGTTGAGCTTTCCATTTAGCATAGTGAAGTTAGCGCTGATCGGACCACTTCAGCTTCCACGAACGACGGCGAATGGATGAATGTGTGCAGGCGAGACGCTCGGTAATCTGCTGGTAGAGGTACAATTTTCTGTAGGCCAGTCACGGTCAAATGTTTTTTGAGTAAGGAACGAAAACATGCAAGCTCAAAATTTAAAAGGAAGCTCTTTACCACTCTTTAATTAAAAACATTACATTATCCACGTTTGACGCTTTTTCGGAAAATCGGCACAAAAACAACGATGACGGAGTCGATTCTCTAACTTCTTTTCTTCTCAAGAACACATCAACTGTTCTGCCTTTCTGTTTTGATGTGCACTGCTAAGTGCGCACGTTGCATCGATGAACGGAAAGATTCAGCAATATTGTATTGCGAAGTGGGTACCGCACTAAAGCAAGTGGAAAACAACCAGCATTATCAGATTACAAAAAATTATTTTGTACACCAAAGGGATGAACTTAGCTCCTTCACCAGGATTCGAGCCCGGATCTCCTAATTGCCTGCCGGTTTTGTTTATCCAGATACACCAGTCCTACCCTAGTCCAAGGTGGGTTTCAGCGGGGGTTCATACGAACTAGATCCTCTCGTTTCCTATCCTCGTTGGAGCACAGAAGACGTGGTCGCGCATGATATGCCACTGTCGCGAAGGATAAAAACCAACAGTACTTAGAACCAGTATGTTTTGACAAATTTTAAATCCCTGCGAAATGCACAAGTCATATGATGAACAGTCATGCGCATGAGTGCAAATATATACGCCAAATGGTTGAACTTTGATGTGAAATTATCCCCACAGTATTTTTGAATGAGGAATAGGGAAATGTATCGCCGAGCTCTCTCCCTATCTTCATATAAATGCTCATTAGTATTCAATGATTTCACCCAAATAAGTATTTTCATGCGGGATCGTTCCTCGAGATCTCCAATTGCAATTAAAAGTGCATGTCGGCAAATATCCGTCGAAAGGTGGGCGGCTCTATGTGAACACCCCTTGTTTCTGGGAGGGAAGGAATTCCCGCGCGGTATAAAATCTTTCCTCAGATTTCTCGACTCCCAATAAAAATTGGTTGGCTTGTCATAACACTTGCTCCTACAACCTATTCTTAAAAAACTTGTTAAATTTTAAGACCTAAATTATAGCCAAATTAAAGCAAAAATTGTTCTCTTTATCATAGCTCAAGTTGACCTCTTCAGCGTCTTAGGCAAGAGATGTTTTTTCCATAAAATTCTGTTAGACATTTGTTTGGTAAATTCTGACTCATTGTACTTCATTCTGCTTTGACATTTCTCCAGAGCATCCCCGTTACTTTTGCAAGATTCCGCATCCGTGATCCAGAGTTCTGGTTAATTTATCCTCGCTACGGCTCCGCGATGAATTAACATTTTCTGTTTTATTCATTATAACATTTTTATGGGATTTTTGAGGATTATTGGGATAATGCACGGTTTTCTGGTCTCGATTCTCAAAGGTTTCGAAATGTCGGGTTTCTGGAAGCCGTACGAGTACGTACGTCTTCCTCTTGGCTCCATCTCCAGCGTTTCCTTTCCTCTTTCCTGTTGTTCACATACCTTTACTTTTGTGCCCTTCTTATTCTGTTATCGGCTTTCTCGTCCAGGCTCTCTCTCTCTTCCTCTCTTTAGCTCACCTTCGACCTTCACCTCCCATGTCCTCTCATCTTACCATTTGTCCCTGACTTCTTCCCTATCTGTCCACAGATGCTGTAGGGAGTGGGAGCGGGGCTTTCCGTCGCAGATCGTAGGAGTTATTGGGAGTTCCCGGAAATGGGAGAGGGGCGCCGGAGGGGGGATTTGGAGGGTTATCCCATAGGTGGTGCCTCTCCTAAGGGCTTGGCGAAACCTTTCACTCTGTAGGAGCTGCGTGCCTTTAGGGAAATGATGAGGAGGACAGGAAAATAGGAATCAGAGAACTGCGCCACGGTTTGCAGCTCTTGCTGGAAATTGCCGAACCGTACTCTATGTACCTTTTGATTTAAGCAGTTGTAATACACACCACTGTGACCAGAACTCCGAGACCATAACGCGCTACAGAACCGGATATGCGGTCTACCGCGCTAGGGCGAGCGCCTAATAATTTATTCGTGTTTATATCGAAGTGTCTCAACAATATACCTTAATTTCGTTTTTTGGTTTGATCGTAGGCGTTTCCCAGTATCATGTTTCCGTGTTACTTATTCAAACAGTTACTAAAATTATCTCTCTAGTATTTAATGTAATGTGCTTGGTATTTCGGTATTTGTAGTATATATAAATTATGATTTGTAAATCATTGAATGTATAATCGTCCAGTTTTATTATAAATAGTGGTAATTTATATTGACATACATATAAAAGTCGCTTTATTTCTTTTAAAAAACCAATCGAAATCACGAAATCTTTTTTCGAACGCGAACAAGCTACTTCATCGTGTTCGCTTTCTATCTGGCCATACCCACGCATGTGCCCTTAAAAACGTTCCTTTTTGGAATTGTCTCTATCAGTCTTTCGCCAGCTCCCTTACTTACCTGAAAGTCTGTTTCCCAATTTTATCTTTGCTTGTATTTCGTATTCTTCCTCGACCTTCCTCACGGGGCAGCTATGTCCTCCTCCATATGTCTCTAACAAATTAAATTTGTCTTAGAGTGTTGTCTTTTCTGCAGCCCTCTTTTGTTTATGTCGTCTCATCGAGTCATTTTTCCTCGGCTCTTGTGTATACCCTCTCGCATCTCACTTCGACCTTCCATTTAATCTCTAGAAATCTTTTTCAACGTTTTTATGGAATGGTTATATTCACCAAAACCTTAACATTTGTCATGGAATCATCAAATCAAGTTTTGTTTTCTTTTACCCTTTCTAATATTTACACAAATCTTTACATTTGAAACCTTTATGTATTCTTTACTTTGTTCATGGTATTTTATTCGTATTATACCAGCTCTTGTTATTGCCAACGTAAACACATTCCTATGAATTTATTGGTTCACCATTACATATCTCTTTCCATTTACTTTTCAATTATATTTTTTGTGGACTACTCTCGTCCATTCTCTAGGCTCGATGAAAGCAAGGAAACGCTCTCCTATCAATCAATGTTATCCTATGTAAATCCTAATGTACAATCAAATCACCATTACTCATGAGGAGTGCCTTTTCAGTGCAATCATTCATCAAGTCATTCTTTCGCACTTCTGAAGTATTCTAGTATAAAAGTATTTAGACATCACATAGGAAACGGATGTAGGCTTAGCTTTGTGGAAGTTATCCATTATGGAAGAATTAACTAAGGTATTTTAATTTTTCCCTATTTAGACATCATTTAATTAAAGCTTCAGGGCCACACAACTAGGTAGGGAGGAGTTATTTTTTTATATCTGCCCTGCTATTTTTGTTTCCTTGGAATATTTCTTTCTTGCTGTAGTTAATTGAATTCCAAAAATACTTTGGCCACCACCCAAATTTTAGTATCAGCATGCAACCAGTCAATGTTTTGATAAAAATCAGTTAAAATTTACTAAATGTCTGCCAAATATCGCCATTAACAGTATATATGATGTAATTCTTCAGATTCTCTTCATTGACCACTACTAATTAATCAGTAGTTGTTGGCGCTAACATCACGTGCAACATAATTGAATAGTATGAAGATATTTACTTAGAAATGTAGAACGTAAAGTGCGTTAAAAAAGTAATGTAAGTAAACCACGAAAAATTGCTGCTTATTTCATGATGTTGTAATTAATTACAAAACAAATTTCAGGTTATTGGTTTATACGAAATGTGAAATTTTCAATTTTCTGGCACGTCTTTTGTATAATATTTATTTTTAAATTATATTGACTAAAATATTGGGCTTATAACTGTAAGAAATGTTTCCATTCCTAATATAGCGACGCTGTCTAACGCTTTGGGGCACTCTAAATAATTAATCCCTCTTGATCCCGTCAGCGACAGCAATGGAGGCGCTTTGTTCCCCAGAATTCACGAAGAATTGATTGAGCAAAAACAAGAAATCAGCCGGCCTTGCTCGTTTACTGTGCGTCATTGCATTACCAGTTTAACTCTAAGTTTTAAGGCATTATATGGCTCGGGGAGAAGCAAAGAGCCTTCGTGTGTGCATATCAACGCAGAGCCTACTGTTTGAATTCGCGCTTATCAAAATCAAGGGAATATAATTCCTGGTATTAAATCTCACTGGTGATAATGATTTTGATGCAGAGAGAACGAATGAAATTACGGTAAATTCAAACTTGATTTGCAATCGCATTGGGGGAAAAATGACGAAAGAAAATTTGAAAGAAAAAAGTGATTCAGTGGAGTTGAATTAATTGCATTTCTTCTTCGCAGATGGCTGATGTCTTCAATATTTTGTAGAGGTAAAATTTTGAATAGAACCATGTAACTAAGTTTTTAAAATGCTAGTTCAACCCTATGCATGAAACCTAAAAACAGATAAAATGATTATGCCGCACTTCAAAGTTGATTATAACAAAAGACACACCTATAATGCAACCGAAACGATCACCTCTTAATTTAAACATAATGTTACTAATGGTAGCACTCGAGACTCTGGGAAACTCGTTTTTTGAACCGTTGGCATTTAACAATGGGCTAAACTAACATAAGATAAAACTGAATCAACTCAGATAAAAGCATAAAAAATCGTTCAGTAAAGAGAATGCGCTGTAATGTAAGCACAAAAAGTAAGGTGCATTATTGGTTGAGGTTTCTGAAAAATTCCTGATACCTTTTTTCGAAGCTCCTTGTAAAATAGCGTTTTTCTTAATATCATGGATAAATTGACCAGAGAAATCGACCTCAATTCGATTAATTATATGTGAAATAAATACCTATTTAGTCAAAAGCTGAATTAATGTTTTTTATGGAGCAGCAAATGGGTTGAAGGTTATAAAAAATTAAGAAAAATCAAGGTAGGCATAGCTCTTATAAAATATCGGGCCGATCTCGAAAACACATGGAAAAATCGAGCTAAGATAATACCACAGTCTATACCATGAGTTAATATTTTGAATGACCCAAAAATGTTTATGCTAAAGCTTTATTGTGATGAATTAAGGTAGCTGAAGGTTAATGCTCTCTAGACTACGTCTTAAAAACTCTGTTTAAAATTACGTATCTAAATTCAAGAGCACACCCGTGCTTTACGTAAAGAGAGGGATTTCACATTTCTTCATAGAATGCCAACGTCAATCATTTCGTCGACATAGCTCAAATTATTTTTATGGTTTGCTCCAAAATCCTCGAGTGCGTAATTGTTTATCATTTCTTCCCATAATTGAATGGATTATGGAATGAATGAAAAAATATGCTTTTTGACTGTTAAATTCTGTGCTGGGGATATTGAATCTAGAACAAAAACACGATAGACGTGTCCGAAATTCGACATTGAATATGCCTAATCGTTAAGGGAAATAAATATTTCTTTCCCTCCGATTTTAAAGTATCAGGCGAAAGTTTGTGGAAAATTGTCACAGATTGCATTGTAACAGAAAACACTTTGTAAATATTTCCACACCATTTTTTTTTTATTCAACCGACCTAGGTTTCGGCAAACATTGACAACCTTGATAATGGCAATGTTTGCCGAAACCTATGTCGGTTGAATAAAAAAAAAATTGGTGTGGAAATATTTACAAAGTGTTTTCTGTTACAATGCAATTTCTTTCCCTAATGGCAGGGATTATTTGTTGTATCTCATATTCAATATTATAGACTCCCGAATTTTGTGAATATACTGGCTGGCCGGAAGGATCATTAAAGAAGAAATGAGAACTTTCCATCCTTTTCTCAGGAGATAATTCCTTCCGTTTTATTTGGAAAACATTACTCTGAGCAAAGGTATTTTTTATTCTCTTCGCACTTTAACTTAATTAAAAGCGTAGTATCTTGAAAAATTCGATAAAAGACTTCCAAATCGTGTTTATTATTAGCTTTTATTTTTTAAGCCACATATTCTGAATACATTCCGAGATGATATTTCTATTGCTTTTACATCATTATTTTATGCCTCTATTAATCTGATTTTTTTAAAGAAAATTTCTGCTATCATCAGATTGATGCGCCTTTACTTTTTTTCATTACTCCTTTCATCGTATCATCAACTTCGTAATAAGCAATACATTATTCTTGTGGTTAATGATAAAAACACTTACTTGATTGAAGCGGAAATTTCATGCTCTGTTAACTTTGAATCACCGGAATGGAGGCAATATAAGACTTGTTTGTAGATGCCTAAGGCTATCAATTGCTCTGCAAACGATTCAGTTTTAGGTCCAAACGAAGGGCGCCAATTAAGAGCCTGCCGCCTGAATAAATAAATGGGTCCGCCTGTGACTCTGGACCCGGGTGGTTGAAATTTTCCGGTTTGTGTTGCTATATTCATTGCGTTCAATTCCGTCGAGTGCGTCGTGATGAAAGAGCGCTGCTTTGATAAGATGGGACCCCGCGGGATGTTCCGTGGCTAGCCCCTGCGTTGACCCATTTTCAACCCCTTACTGGGAAGTGAGATGCTAGCAGAGGGCCCTGACTTAGAAATAAGTGATCCCCCTCATTAGAGTCTGGTGAAGAGTTTACAAGGCAGTTATTTCAGAGATTCAAAATTGTATTGACTTAGTCGAGTACCCTGAGATATATCGTTGCTTAATGAATTAGGTTGATTGGGCAAATAGAAGCCTTTTGTAGTGGATTGGATTCCAAGGCTATTTGCAATGAATTAGACACTTCAGTCTGTTTTTGTCACTAAATGAGTACCATTATCCGGATTGGCAATTGAACCTCCATCATCGTTACCAGATACAATCAATCAAGAGGTTGGTTTGATGCAGTTCTCCTATGTGTAATGTCTTCAGCGGCTTCTTTCTTTAGAGTTCTTTTACTTGCTCACAGTATTTATTGTTTTAACTTTTAATGACAACTCTCAATGTTTCATGGAAGTGCTCCATTCTTGACCATTCTCCACCATATTTCAATCAATCATTCCTCTTATGTTGCTTTCTTAACGTCTGAAAATGAACTTGTTTTCTGCCAACCCTCGTTTTCTTAACACCACTTTTCTCCTAATTTAATTCTCCTGTCTGCGTTGGCTGATGTCAGTAGCGATCGTGCCTACAGCATTTCAGACGCCGAATCACTTTTCTTTTAGGAATGAGACATCATCTCTGCACTAGAGAGTAATGGCTATCCTGCAAAGATGATCCTTAAAAAGGGGCGCAGATGAAGAAAATGTAGCCAAAAACAGCCGAGAACTGCTCCAAAAATGAACCGAGGAAATGCCAGCCGCATATGCCATAATTCCATTCTTTTCAGTAACGGCAAAAAAGATAGTCAAATTACTTCTAAAGCATAATTTGATACCCAGAAACTAAGCGATGAAGCATTAAGATCTACTGCTAAGAAAATAGGCGATGCAATCCCTGAGCCCAAGGACAGGATTCCCGATATCATACACTAAGGAGTTTATAAAATGATGTGCACATGCCGGCAATGTTACATTGGCCTGACTGGAAAGGCAATAAAATGCAAAGCCAAGGAACACCAGAGGGCCACGGAAAATAAATACTCGTCTTTCCGCCATTGAAAAACATGCCTGGGCTCAAAATTAACTTTGAAAACGATTTTGTGGAAAGAGAAAACCGATATTTTCCGAGAATTATAAGAGAAGCTGTGAAGATAATAAAGAACCTGGAGAACATTAACCGAGAAGACGGTTACACCCTCACTACGACATGGAACGTGGACTAAACTCCGGCCAATAGGGGCATTAACTTAGAATTTTAATCTACAACAGCCGTTGACAAGGAGCCTTGGCCACCATCTACTATACATACTATATAGTATATAGCGGCCGAAATTCAAACGAAAGCTCTTTACCTGACGACGCATTCAGGAAGAGAAGTGAAACGTTATAAAATAATCTACAAAACGCGATGGATACCAAAAATAATCAAAACAAAATTATAAAAAATCACGGAAAATTTTATGTCATTTAGTTGAAGTACATTTCGAACTCTACGCTTAAGAGGAGATGGACACGTATTGTGTTGAGTTTGTTATGTTATGCGCAAATACGATTTCAATTTCATTCGTTCTTTCTGTGTCATTTTCAAGATAACTTTAATTCATCCCTATAATTAATAGCCGAGATTCACTGAGGTATTCAGTATCCTAATACGTAGTTTTTGAATCGTAAGGATTTAAGCCGATGGTGGTGAACGAGCTCATTTATTTTATTCATAATAGGGAACATAGGTCTTCAGATAGATAGGAAAACATATCTCAGAAACATCAAAGATGAGTTAACTTCTGCATAAATTAATTTAAGAGAGGCTACTGATATCCAAAAGCGAAGAAGGCTTAAATCCGTTACACTACAGAATGTGTCAATAAATTCGCTGCGGCGTTTAAATTGTTCCTATCCCTTCGCGGAACTTTCAATCTCTTTACATCACATTGCGCGGGAATTGCCGATACTCTTACATTCTTCCTAATTCTTCATCAAATAGGACACTTGGAATGTAACTGGAGCGCCAACTTGAAGACCGATGTTCGTACGCATTTGAATTCTTCTACTTCTTCTGCAAAAGTTTTTCGAAGGTTCATTTTCTCTTCGCCTGGTAGTATTTTGGCTTTTACCGAGTATAAAGTGACTAATAATCCCTCTCAAATACCTTTACCTGTATTTTTCTTTATTTAATAACACTTTTGTCTTAAAAATTCCATTTGCATTTTTTGTGATTTTCAGTTCTATTTAAAGGTTTGATAAAATACGGTAAAGATGGAGTATTAATATTTGAGAACGAGGTACTATTTTTTTCTTACCCCGCCTAAAAAGTAGGTCTTTGGAAATACATATTTTTTAAACGGGAAATTAAGGTTGCGTTTCTTAAATTTTTTAATGGTGGAAACAAATTTTTATGCAAGGAAACACAATTGATTACTGTAAAGGGTTCATTGCACAAGGAGGAATTTCTTCAAAAAAGGAGCTATTTTTTTAGCATTGTTTTAAGAGAAAGCATATTAAGAAGCATGATAATCTATTTGCTGTCCTGGCAAATCTATCTGGTAGGTTATGTCACGAGCATATATCGTAGAGTCCTCTCGTAGAAGAGAAGGGAACGAACAAACGTAGCTATAAGAATGTTATTTTACTAAAACTATTTTTATTTTAAGTATTAATGGCTATCACGTTTTTATGACCTTTAAACCAATATTAATAATTATGATGAATACTCGTACTCAACTGCTCTATCTTTTAAACTGCCTTTTTACAATATTTCCTTCTTTCTGAACTTTGTGAAAGTTCATCTTAGGCTTAATAAAATTCCTGTCTCCTACGCTAGTTGTTACCCACTGTTAAATTAGTATATATTTCTTAAAAATAGTAAAAATAGAATTATAAATATAATACAGCATGTGATATTCAAAATTATAAGTATAGGGACGTTATTAATACGCTTGATTGCAGAAATACCTAACTCTTTGAAAAAACCGAATTCTCTCTGAATTTCGTTCCGCCAGATTTTTTATGTTATTCCAAGTTTTCTGCTAATGATCAGTGAAATGCATCATCATTTGCAATGCATGCAGAGATCAATTTTCTGCCAATTATCAGCAAAAAATATGAAATCATCCTGAAAATTTTGAGCAGAGATTGTCAAGCTCTGTATATGCAATTCGTAACTTTCTACTCCTCTCCCCCTGGGGTAAATCATATTTTTAATACCAATTTGTGTAAAACTCATGATCCTCGCCTTAGAAAAATTCTTGATTTCCCCTTCAGTCCAGCTGAAAAATATTATATACTCTTTATGTACGACTGAAAGTCAATAATTGACTCGCATAAAGTAAGTATAAAGTATTGTGCAAGCTAGTCAGCTGATGTTTTATAAGGTATAGAATGATGCATTATAAGGTATAGAATTTATTTTATAATTAAGGTAAATAGAGCTGATTTAATGTCAATAAGGCTCCTGTCTTGCTTAAATATGTTTACTGGCACCACTACGTGTAGTTTCAATTTGTCAGAAACCGTGGTTACTATCCCACTCTGATAATGCCCTGGTCTATCAATGCTTGCGCGTGTGACTATGCACTTGACAGCTATGAAGCTTTTGTGATTCTCTGAGATCAGAAAGGAAACCTATTCTGTTCTATCTATCGATGAAAATGCTATCAAACTGAATGGAATTGCTGAGCGTTTCCTATGGTAGGAGGACAAGTGTCAGACAAACGTTTGGTTTAATTGACATAGATTTAATCGTGAGATCTTCATTTCATTTTAACAAGCATCCTTTTTACATTTTCCTCAATACTCACTAGAGGATTGCCTATGCCGTTGTACCCTTACACCGCGAAAGCATGTTTCCTCTCCCACAATAATCATTGGAACACAGATCGATTCAGCCAGGGCTTTTGTTGGCGATAATTACGCTGACTAACCTTCCAGTTTTTTTGCCCAAGGTTCTCGGTTGACACAGGATTTCCAAAAATTGCATCTTAATTGACATCATTTATCTTGTTAGGCTTATTGAGTTCCGTTTAAATGACCATCGTGAGGTTCTTATGGATACACGCCTCTTCATTTTAGCTCTATTGATGCTCTGAGTGCAAAAAAACGCGTTGCCTCTCGATATCACATTTTAAGAGGATTAAAAGAATACATTTCATTTACAGATATTTTTACGCAATTATTCGTTAACTTCACCGTACCTCTACAACCTGTATGACGTAATTGAGAGGTTGGGTTTTAGAATGCTTTTTCTTGAGAGACTCCTATAACTTCTTTCAAACTATTTAACTGAAGCCCAAAGCAATCATTTAGCTTGTTTTATGTTACCTGCTGCGTTAAAAGGGTAGTGAAGAGTGTGTTTGGAGCATGGTTTTATAATTTTAATAACTCATATATTTAAGGCAAAGGATATGCCATTTTATTATATGAGGCATTGATCAGTGCTGATGAATAGCTAAGATGATAATTGTGACCCATCTCCTACTATTGAGTGAAATATTTGAGATAAATTTGTATGATATTCCAATTAATTAAAATTATTGGATCCATTATTTTTTCGATAATATTTGCAATGACCTCTGGTTAAGGAAGTAATTTTTTTGGTGATTCCCATTTGCAATTAGCGAACACTGCCTTTCATTGCAGAGGGCGGAGGAAGACGGAATGCCCTCAATCATGTGCCATTATCAAAGTGGACGCAGTTAAGCCTCGGTTCTATCCGGCCGCCTGTTTAATGGATGCCACGGCACTGAAGGGACACAAAACGTAGGGGATGAACGATACGGTTGCGGGAGAGATTGGGACACTTCGAGGCTCTAAGAATTATCTCGGAAGTATTGTTTCCTTGCGCAGGATTTTACGCCGTCATCAAAAGTTTTGCGTAGGTCGCGCAAACGAGGCGAAGATTCTTTTATGTCTCATGAGAGTGATTTTGTGAGCCCGAATATGTGCGAGCGTGCGTTTTGAGTGGTCCGTTTACTCCTTGTATGGCCCCTTTAGCCTTACGGCATAATGGTGGACCGTAAAGAGATTATCGCACGTATAGTATAGTTCTCTGGGACTTGGCGAGTGTTTTATCCAATCTCAAGATTGAAGAGGGGTCGCTAGGACGACAGCGAGAAGGCGGTCGGCGGAGAAATGGGCGGGTGTCGTCTTGTTGAGAGGTAATGGTGTGTATGTCTCCGTCCTTACCAATGTTATGTTTCTTGTGTTTCATTTCCTTTATTGGAGAGAGGTGAATTGGATGGGAGGGCAATCCGCCTTACGATGTACGCTTTTGCTTTATCGTCGTTGCTTAGGATGCTGCAGAGCAGGGATAGTTGCCGCGTAAACGGATAGTTATTAGCTACCTGTAAAACTTTAGTTTTCTATGATATTAGTGGTGAATATTCTTCCTAATCTTTTTTAAGTATTTTCTGTTTCTATGTAAGTATTCTGTCGAAAATTAGGTGGTAAATGTTTCTATTTCATCAAGTGAGAGCTTTGTATTCTATAATGTGCGCTAGTACCTCGTTAAAGAATTTTTATTAGCGTTTTGATAAAGTTTGATTTTTTTTAAATATCAAAGTGCTAACCATGTTTCATAGCCTTTTTATTGTATTTTCTCAGAAGTTATATAGTGTTATGTTCTTCTACATTCCCTGATTGACCATTATCGTCATTTCATTGTGTGATGTTTCTTTCTATTGTTTCTTAAAATAAAAAGCTATTTCTAACTAACCGTTAAAGAAAAATTAAGGATCGCTGATAACATAAATTGTAACCCGTATATGATTCGCTCATATAAATTTTACAATATTTTGCTCATATCATCAATATTTTAGCATATTTTCATACAAAAATTAAAAAAAGTTTCGCTTTCAATGACCCGTTACGCCCACTAGAAGATATGTAATAATTTTATTGGTTCACGAATTTTATTCAATTTCTATTGATTTATTTTTGAAAATTTCTTTTTTACTTTTCAATATTTTCGTAGCAACGTTTCTTTTGCATTATTTTATTTTATTTATAATAATTTATTAATTTGATTCAATAATTAATTTAATAATTAATTATTTAATGTTTTCGTAGATATTCATTATGACCATGAGAACTATAAATATAGTGAGATACTAATGGTGCCTTACCTACGCGAGTTCCCGCTGATAATAACTCTGTAGTGCCCATTTGGGATGTTATTACTTTAAAAGACTTAAATATCCAACGCTATTTTAGTTAAATTTATGTTGTATTTGTAATTCTCACAGCTATATTCAACATTTCATTGTTTTCTCTCTGAAATTAATCAAGCATCACTAACGAATCTAGATTCGCAATTACCTGAAGTAAAACTTCTTAAGTGCTGCCTTTATTGAACATAAAGCTTTAGCCTAGAAAATGTTGAGTTTAAAGCTCAAAAAGAAGCATTATTTCGCTTGGGAAATGTATAAATCTGGATGCGCATCACATAGCATCATGCCAAAACTCATGCATCTCTTTAGGTTTTTGCGAGTTTTCTTTTCATGTGTAGTTGGCAATTGGTTGTACGAATGTTTTTCGAACACAATTTACTATGCAAATATTAAGTCATTTGTTTTCCCAGTAACTGAGTCAATTTTGTGTGATCTCCACTGAGCCTTGCTTCAGTGCAGATGATTGACCGGTGATGCCCGCTAATTCACTCACGCAGTCTCGCTAGAAAAAATAGCCTCCAGAGACCCGCATGAAATTCCGACCGCAGCAGGTGCGTGCACATAGAAACTGAATAAACATGCCACATCGAGCAAGTTGCAAACTCAAGTTGCTGCGAGGTAACCGCTTTTGATGGGAAAAGCAAAGTAAAAAATACGTACACTCATACAGGCATATAAAAGAAAGCCTGTATGCCTGGGGGCACAAAACAGGAGCGAAACTCCTCCCTTGGTAACAAGAACGTTATTGTCATTTTTTATAAATTACAAAATGTTTGTGCGTTCTGGTTACACGTGAGTGCATTAAAAAGTGTGGCGGTTGTGTGGTGATATTGAATTTGTTATTGGCGAAATAATATAAAGTAACACCAATCAAGAATTATAATAATTTGCTATCGATTATCATTATTCCATTTCACACAATTTATTTTTACGCTGACAAATTGGAAAGAGCGATTATCACAGCAACCCTATGTAGTTGATTAGTATCTTATCAATTGGTCTGTTTTCTTTTTTTTAAATTTGCGCTTGTAGGTACCAATGACCATGGTAAAATGTAACAAAATTCGTCTTTGAATACTTAGCCTTCTGATCAATGGCTAGTAATATATTTTTCTTTGGCCCGTAATCCAGAAAAATACCCTATATAAGCGTAACCTCATGGTAAAGCAAGTATGTTAGCGCATCAGAGGACATCTTGTACCCTTAGGTAGCTTTGTTTCATACTTGAAATGACAAATCCACATGCGTTTCTTTAAGCCTACCAAATTTCAAATTGTAAATAGTGAAATACCGGCACTTCTTGTGATGAGAGAATTAATAAGGAAATCTGTTGATGATAAGCGGAAATATGTGGAAATAATAGGAATCTTAATACGTAAACAAATGTAGAGAAATAGGAAGCCGTCTGAATCTGAGTATCTGATTATCAAAAATTCAGTCTTTTATAATAATATCGTCTTCACAAAATGTCTTGTAATTCTCCAAGGGGGCTACTTTCGCTGTCTTCATCCTGCAACCTTTCCTTTCCCAGGTTTGCTTGCCTGTGAGTTGGGTGGGGGGAAAATGTGGGACTATGAGAATACTTTGCCCTTTAATTATAATGCTCTCACGGTACATCTAGTGACCTCTCATTTCTTCCACACAGCGGCAGACACGAGGTCGTATCTTTTACCAGCAGGGAGATTAGTGGAAGCGGTATCGTCCAGGACGGTGCGAGATGGTGCGAGCCGTGGGTAGGGGCGTGGAGAGGTGGGAATTGGTTGTCCCAAAGGGTCGAGGGAAAGGGCCAAGGGAGTAGAGGAGGGGTAGGAAGCATCCCTTCACCCTCGCAAGTACCTGACTCACTCGCCCAAGGGGCGTCTCCTCGTGCTTCCCCGAAACCCCGCCCATTTCCACCCCTACCCCCCTTTCCCCGCACATTCCCACTCGCTCGACAATTGCAGGGCCGCTTAAAGGGAAACAAAAGGGCGTAGACGATCCCAAACGATGGCTTCTCCCTTTCTCCTCATCGTTCTCTCACTTGTCCCCCGCCCACGTTGCATCCCTAGGGCAGTGCATACTGCGCGACATTCCATTCGGAATGGCACAGGGAACTAGCGGGCGGTGTTTCACCTGCTCTATAGGGGTCTTGGCTGGTTGGTTATTCAAGGAAGCGTCCGACAACTGTCGATGGGAGAAAATTTCTCGACAATGAAGAAATGATGGCGAGAAATGTGGGATAGGGGTAAGACTACACGTAAGGGAGTACGCCCAGGAGTCAGCAGTTTAACGTACCATCCGATGGGCTCTGCAACTCCAAGTTTACAATCCAGTAGCACTGAGTTTGTGATTAATCGTTTCCGCATTTACCCGAATTCAAACCCGGGCACTCGGGATGAGTATAGTCCCCAAACAACCTCATCAAGTCAATCCCTATTTGACTCGGCATTCGTGACTGGGGTGCAATTTGGTATCTACTCGGTCTGGTTTCTGTATCCTTACCGAAGGGGGTGGACACAGAATATTATGCGGCGCCAGCTAAGTCTCTGCAAAACACCTTGCGAAGTGGACAGCCAACATTTATACAGCTATATAATCCGTCCCAGCCTGAGATTCTAACTACATACCTCGATTATTTTCATGAAAAAAGCTGATTCCTTAGTTTTTTTTATTTTTCTCAATTGATCAATCGATTCTGTGTTTCCTTTTAAACTATGACCTCTCAAATTCACTGTGTCTCAAGGTGAGTCCGATCTGTTGGCCCTTCCATTGCAAGTATGATTTATATTGTTGTATTTTATTTTTCTCTAGTCCACTCGCATATGTAACTCCAGAAGATATCATTGTCATAATTCGAGCAAATGATGGTAGAGACTGAAAATACGAAAGGTTTTGTAACCGTATGCGTCGTATTTTGACTATTTCATTGAATGTTGGTTGTTGATTAGCTTCGTTCAAGGATCTCCATAACGGCCAGCGTTTAAGAGCTATTTTGGCTCCGTTAACAGTCTTAAAGATGAACGGGCTGCTCTTTTATAATGTAACACTATATTTTCGTAAAAATCTTTAAACTGGCCCTAGCAACTTTGAGATGTTTATTGTAGTGTAGACTTAGATATGATGCTCTAATATGGCGGGCATCAATTTTTTGGAGTTGGTGGCTTTCAAAGTAAGAAAAAACTTGTAACCCATAATTATATTCCTAGACGAGTGAACTTTGTACTTCTTAATGGATACATATGTTACATTCTCTTCACCATGAATGGCTCTCTCATAATACGGGAAAAGGAAATTTACAGTTAACAGATGTATTTTGAAGTGCGTGAATTTAATTAACGTTGTGCCCAGTGCTTGAGGCTAGTGTAAAATAGTCCGGTGTGATTGAATCCTTAAAAATTGCTCAATGGCTCAAAAAATCAATCCTAATAAGAAATTTTAAAAACTCTGAAGAAAGTTTAAGTGTTTAAATCTAGCGAAAAAATGTAGGAGAATACGATAAATGAAAACCTTAAGTTCTTAATTGAAGTTGATATATTCTCTCCTTGATGCCGAGAAGACAACCAGAACTTGTGAGCGGAACTGCAGTTCTATGTGAAGCTACCTTCACCAAAGTTAGCGGAGTACTGGCGCCCGAGTCACACTGAATAACCCAGGTCGACTCCACAGTTGAATTGACATGCATATTCGACAGCCAGTGGAGTCGATACAGATAGGCGCCAAATACAAAGACAAAATTGAACTTCCTGAACATTCCGCCCACCTCTCTTCGTATAAGATATAATTCTTAATCAACAAAAATATCTTCTTGCATATGTAGTTAAAAATCAATTACAAACTTGAATGATGAAAAACAAAATGATAGCTAACAAATATTTTTTCTAAACAAGAAATAAACATTACAATTAGATTGATCACTAGATACATTTTTCAGAATAATTAGTTTAGGAAGTAATGATATGGTACTAAAGGAGGAGAGAGAGTTTTGTAGTCACTGGTGATGTGTCATTGTTTTTCTGGAACAGCCCCAAAATTTGCTACGGAAGCTTCTGCGGCCATTATAAGATGACTCGAGGGTTTTCGGGTTCTTCCTGCTTTGGTTCATCCTTGTGGACGACAATTTCACCGGCATTGCAGTCGGAATCCTCCGATCCGAAGTGAGTCTGCACAGTTTTTTGGCCACTATATGTAAGCCTTTTGGACCGCAAAATATATTTGGCTTGGGCTAATCTGGAGCGTTTTAATTGGCTGTGGTTAGACATTTTGTGGAAAATTCATTTTTCATTCAATTCATTTTAATGCGGTGGAGAGGGCGTAGCCATTTTCCCTGTTTAAGTTATCGGAAGTCAGCGATTTCTATCACCTTCCGTATCAGCCGAGGGAAGTACCCATTTTCCTTGGAAATGATCTTGCGTTTCTCGAAATTGAAGTTGAGACCGGGTACTAACCAGGCGTGCTCTGCAACAGCGGAATGACGGAATTGCTTCTTCTTAGTTGCCATTTGGTCCTCATTTCAAAGTGGCCAAAAACATCGGACCTGAAAATCCGAAGCTGTCGTCCGCAAGGATGCGCCAACGCGAGAGGCGTGATAAAAGGTGCAGTAATAGACATAATAAATGCATTTATGTATTAACCTCCACCATTTGATTAAGTTTGCCATGTATATTATAAATTATATGATTGTAATTATGAGTAATCGTTCCATCCCGTTTCCGTGAATGTAAAACGTTGAGTGTGCGAGTTGTTGACACCCTAGCCATGGTGTGGATTCAATTTTATATTGAAGCACTACTTACTCTCTATAAGCACATCGTTTTTGAAATTTTAAGACTATTTTCATAAATATACCAAAATGGCGCCAAGATTACACTAAATACCAGTATTTGCGCGACAAGTATGATATATCTGGGGAGGTCAAGTGCATACACTAAGAACGAAGAGTGCGAAGAACACTGGAATTTCTTGATGTAAAGTCATGTCTTAGAAAATGTTTTGGCCTTAAACATGAATCACGGAAAAATAGTTACTACGTAATTACTATATATTGTAATTCTCTTAAACATCATTTATGATGCTTACAATTTAGGAAGCATTTTCCTAGGTGGGATTCTAGATAACCTGGATGTCGATGCGCCCAATTAAGTCAAATATGCTTTTAATATCAGGTGCAGCGTGTGTGTTAGATTTTCGTCGGTATTTGAGTTTATGAACATTTATAAGCACTAACTACAGTTTGGAGTCCAACCGATAGTTAGCATTCAAGATACACTTTGGAGTGTCTTATATTAACACAAGTTATAATTCAAATGCTTAGCAAAGTTTATGTCCATTGTTCTTACTGAGCTGAAACAATCAGTAGTCAACACTCTCATTGACGGAGTAATGCGTCAGAAATTCTAAGGAAGTGAAGAGAAAAAACATATTTCCGACAAATCTCTTGTTTTTGCCAGAGCACCTCTTGGCTACAATTATGATGTATGATGTACCGAGTGGTATCCTTCTACTACCCGGGATTATTTCTCATATACGCCGAGCATAGGAACTTAATTACATTAGGTGTCGACAAGGCTGCTTGCCAGCCTGTGTAGTTGCAAGTATGTGAAGTTCTTAATGCAGATTACAGTGTTTACATTCAGACTCTGTTGAAGTGATGAGGACATTTAAAGGCTAATTATGCATGCAATGGTAACTAGCATCCAATGTTTGGCCGATAAATCGTAGTATCTTGTTTTTCTATAATTTATCTTCTTTCTTTACTCTTCAGATTTGTAAATTTTTGTAATGGCTTAGTGACACTTAGTGACTAAACATGCCCAGATTCTCATTTAAAAATGACGCTAATGTACATGTGTACATAGTTTTGACCTTACGGTCCGCAATAAAAATAGATAATTATACAATAAACGAAGGCGGAGGGGTGGCAGCCTTTCAATAGACCGCGTGAAATTAAATTTTAAAAGGAAACCAGAGAGAATACAGCCTTTTTGCAATACAAAATTTCAGTTTTATTCATTATTTCCCTCTAATTTGGAACAGCAAACCTTCATCATTCAAGTGAAGTAATTAAAAATTTACAAAAGGGTTGAGGGTAACAATGTATCTTGCTCAGGAATTTTCGCTTTTTTGCAATACTGAACGTGTTCTTCAAAGGCATTACACCAAGTTGCTCATAAAATAAAAATGAGCTGTTTGCTCATTGGTCTAAAAGTTTAACCCAGCCGGTGATTAAATGATCCCCAGAATATATCCGGCTTTGCCTAGTCATTCTCCGATCTCATTTCCCGGCCTCGCACCCATTTAAAGCGAACTCAACTAATGCCTCATTCTCCTCGATTCTTTTCGCATTATATCCCCTTACGCTCGGATATTCTACCCCTGTCATCTCTCTCTCTCTCTGCCCTTGTATTTTTTGCACCATACTCTCTCGCATACACAGTTGCACCCTTCTCTCGCTCCCTTTGGCCGAGTAAATTAAAGGGCTCCATTTCTCGCGTAATCCCTTTACGGTCGTGTGAGAAACGCGAGGAGATGCGGCTGCTGACCCGCGGAAATGGATACCCCGTCGGAGGATGAGAAAGGCAAGCGAGAGTTCGCCGAGGGAACAGGAAATAGCTGGCGGACAAAGGATGCGAGATCACGGACATGCATGCTTGCAGTGTGCGACGGAATCGGATTTGCGATGTAGCTAGGAGTTGTGGCGATGGAAGAGACGTTACATCACGGAAGAATTAAGCCATATATGTAAACAGTTTTTACTGCTCTTGGAAAAATTCTCGTGGTACATTGATAAAAACATACACTTCTCCTCATTGTCATTGTAGCTAGCTAGGAGTGTGGCGATGGAAGAGACGTTAATTCACGGAAGAATTAAGCCATATATGTAAACAGTTTTTACTGCTCTTGGAAAAATTCTCGTGGTACATTGATGAAAACATACACTTCTCCTCATTGTCATTGTGAATAACCACTAAGGTTATCTTAAGGGTAGTCATTGAAATGTACATTAGTGCTCTCTTGGGCAAAAGTAACGAATAAAAATTATCTGATAACATATAATGATAAAAAGTAAAAAGCTTGCTATTTTAACCAACGTACTCTCCTAGGAAAAGGTCTATAGGTCTTATTATATTAAACTATATACACATTAAGAGTACTTTGACGATACTCTCTAAGAGTATCTTGTTTAATATATCAAATAATAGCAGCATTACGTATCAAGTGTTAATAAGTTACAATATTACGTGGTATTACATGAAATTATAGGATAAGCTTGATTCTGTAGAAGTAAATATTTTCTATTAACAAGCGGCAATTCATGGCGCTGGATTCATGGAATTTACATTGTGGCTCACTCTACGTATACATGTAAATGAAGTGAAATTTAGCCAACATATGGCTTGATTTTCGAAGCAAGTTCAGTTAGATATGTGTCATAATTTAATATGCGATAGATAATTCAGGGAATAAAACTAATTGAACAAAATTGCGGTATTCAGACAAAGAGTGAAGCATATAGTCAGTCATGTAATCTTTTTGGTCTGCAAAATGCTGCTAGATTGTTTGGATGATTTGAAGATGGGGGATTAGCGTCTCCCCTTGGCTAGGGATTCCGTCCCCTAGAGCGGATTTGCTGGCGCCCAACGTTGTTTATTTTATCCCCGCCTTTTAGGGGTGCCTTGCCGCTCCCGTTGCGCTATACTTTCAGAATCCTCTGCATGAGAACGCAGCATTCTACGGATTAAAGTGTGATGGATGTGGTCGAGACTTTAGCGCACCCATTTTGCGTAATCGGCTGAATGCCTGACAGGGGCTTACCAATCACCAGCGTCAGCATATGTAGGATACTAAAAGCAATATTTAAGCGTAGTTTTGAAGTTTACGTAGTACGTTTGAAGCGTAGGCAGTTGTATGCGTAGTTATTCCTCATTTGTCGTTTTCAATTCCATGTGCATTCGAGAAACGGTTGGTAAAAAATTTTTCTTTTGAGTCCAACTGTGCGCGGCCTTGGGGAATCAATAAAACCTGATTGAGGCAACGCCGATGTTGATAATGGAGAATAAGTTATAATGGTGATACGTATGTGACGATGTAATTTTAATAATACCTGTATTATTCTTCCTAGAATCTCATAATGCCCTTTATTACCACTAGAAAGTTACTACAGGACGCAGATTTTGATCGGGTCCGACAGGAAAAGGGAGCAATGTTTGGATAACCGTACATATGAAAGTAAGGTCAAGCCTTGATCAGCAAATTATTGAAGCGACATAACTATTATATTCATAGTGTCATATAGTAGTATTCATATAGTTGTTTAAAACACAGTTTTAGTCATCCCCAGGATAATGCGTATCAAAAGTATCATTATTCATCATGCGTTTTGTTGTTTTAGCGACCCCAGAAACCCAAAACAACCACGTTTCTCCGAATAACGAAATTTTTTTGATTCGTGACTACTAAATTTTCATAATGAAAAACAGTTGCTAAGGTAATTACGGCACTTTAAATTTAAGGCGGCTGGTGCAGTAATCTTGGATCATTTAGTGCACATTTTAATAGTATTTTAAGTGAGTCGAAAAAATCTATTGGACCAAATTTCGCTTAGGTGCATTTATTTGTTTATTTACCATCCAGGCAGTTATGGAAGTTGTATGAGAATTATATTTTTTTATTTTGTTTATCAAAGCACGTAATGACTAGAGATTTAGGTGCGGTATCCGAAATTTAGACGACATTATTTTAAAATATATTCTTTTCGAAATTGACTCGGAGTGACACCTTAATATTATCGGCATTAGGCAATTTTTCCACTTTCATCCATATCCATATCACTAATGAGAACACGTATGCGAAGTTTCACGGAAATATGTTCATTAAAAAAATCACTCCAACCACCTTAAACTTGGTTTCCATGAACCTATAGGAGTCGAAATATACAAGTAAAATAAAATTAAAGGAATTTAATCTAGGCATTACTAGCAGGTAGTGTAAACCGTGATTAAATATCACTATCCATGCTATATCCACATATCCTTCGATTTTGCACTTTTTGCCCCTATTTAAATCCTCGATGATTGACTTTAGTTGAAGGAAACTAGCATAATTTGGATTTTTTTGCTGAAGGAAGTTTTTTATTTGAGGTTTTATTTCAGCGCAGCTCTAAAATGTGATTACTTAGCGTTGGAAGTTTTCCAAAAATACAATTCCGGTTAATTTATTCGAATGATATACAAGGTTTGTCCGGCAAGCAATGTCACCAAGTCCATAAAATCCAATTTATTGATCAGAACGGATCAATAAATTGGAACGGAAAATGGATCAAAACACTTCTAACTACTACCCTTCGGCGTCAATATCCTTTTTCCAGGGAGATTTCAATGCGTTGTAGACATATTATTCTTGGGCAGGCATGGTATTGCCCATTAGCTGGAAGAGTTCAGTATTGGTTTTTGGGAATTAGGCCTTCATTACCCGTTAGCATTGCTGTATTTATTTAGCACGAATTTGAACTCTTGATGCCGGTTTCATTTAAAGTTCATATATACACATTAACTTGAGTGAGACGGATAGTCCACATACTTCGATCAAAGGTGTATCTTGGAGGAAAATGAATAAGTAATAAGGAATGCTCAAACTCCACGATGAAGGAAAAGTACGCTTTTTCTATTGGAAAATAGGGGGAAGTTACAAATGTGTACATAAAAATAGTTGGCAAAGTTTGGGCAAACGAATATATTTGACACTAGAGCTTTTCCAATACTGAGCAAACTATCTCTCATCCCGACATTTGTGCAGAAACATTGTGATAAGGGTACCTCAAGACGAGCCGCATATCAAAATTTTATCGCAGAAACCCTTATGGAAACCCTTATAAGTAGGAAGTAGGAGAAAGGGAGGGAAATGTTGGAAGCATTTGCCTCCAAGAATATATTTACGGGATTATTTGGTCTGAGTTTTTTTGAAGAGTGAGCCAGTAATCCAGTGGTGGCGGTCCTACGTCGTATGATTTTCAATTGAGGGCGAGTGGTTGTCAAGAAAGAAACGGAACAATCATTTTTTTGCTTTATGTGAGATGTACACTGTGCCCCACTCATCAAAAATAATTGGAGATGAGTATCTTTAATTTTGTTACTTGTCCGGTTGCCTTTGGTTGGAGCATGGATGTACAAAAGATGTCAAGGCACCACAGCCTGAGCTATTCTCGGATGTAGGTACCTTTTTAGAACTGAACGTGAAAACCTTAAAATTTGAGTCAGCGGAATTTTTTAAAAGATCTTTGCGTTGGCAGCAAAGTAAAATAAAACGAAACAAAATCCGGAGGAACCAAGGCCTTAAACCTCGTTTTTATTGCTGGAATCAAATACTACCCTCTTGTACTGCTTTCAGTGAAAAAAAATTACTCATTCATGGTTTTAAGATTCGAATCTTATACTCAAAATCCAGCTGCCAATTGGTCCTTTGGCTTGGCCACGAATAGCAACTTTTGGGAACTCAGGCAACAAAATGATTTTAAGAAAATCGATGAACACCTCTCACCCTGGGAATGGATTGGCAAAAGAAACCCGTATTAATAAGAGCATAGGGTATGATGTGAGACCCGTAGCATATATTGTCGTCTTCATACGAGTGGCGTGATTGTGCCAGAAAGCAGTTATTTTCAGCACAGGCTCTCACAGAATTATCAGAGATAAAAGACGAAGGCCACTGAATAAGAGCTGAGTGAACCAGAGGGGAAGGATGAAGACTGCGAAGCGGACTTGGGAGAAAATCGGACAGAGAATAAATGATTAAAAAAGAATGAAATCTCTCGACAGTGAAGAGTGGGGAAGTTATGCTTTGGGGGAGCAGGCCACATAATGGTTAAGGAGGACAATGGAACGAAAGCAAAAAGGGGAGCGAGCACGCGCTGTTTGGGGAGACAAAACGCTCTCGGTTGGGAGTCGCCTTGAATAGTCTAATGCAAATAATGAGAGAAAGATGCAGAGGGAGGAGTTAGTCTGCCGCAAAAAAATTCGCTGCAGTGGTGAGGAAAAAAGCAGCGCAAAAAATTTACTTACAATATCATTAACGAAAAAGGATGACGATGTAAATGTAAATTACTTTGAGTTGGATGTACCGATTCAAGATCGCAGCTAGTTCTTCGAAATGGCTTTGCATAATTTAGCGAACTAGGCACAGTTATCGAATGTAACCGAAATTCAAACGAGCCAAGCTTTGAGGACTGAATACTAATTCTTGATGATTACTATGTGGGGAAACAATGTGCTTGACGAGTTGGTAAGGTATTTAAAGATGGCTTTTTATGAGTTACTTAAGAACAAATTACGCTACGCATCGGAGAATGTTAATCAAGACAAAATTATGTAAGCGTTAGGGCACACGCCCGGCTATTAGTGCATTAAATGTAGTTTTGTCGTTTAAGAATTAACATTTTCCTAAAGGAATTAATTTTTTATTCATATAGGTGGAAATATGTAACCTTTTTTACTAATCTACTCCCATGAACCTTGGTTCATTAGTTGTTTCGTTTTGAAAATGCTGTAATCTTTCCACAATAAATAGTCTTTAAACTAATTTCAGGAGTTTTATCCATTTATTATGTAGGCCATTATGATGATACCTCAATATTGCTAGGAGCACCTCAGTTTTAACGTCTATCCAAAGTAAACCAGTGCTGCCAGATATTTCACAATAGAATGAGAGACATTTTATGTTTTTATTCACTATTTTTTCATGTAAAAATGAGAATTTTAAGTTAATTTTAACGACAGAGAAAAATAATTTTAAAAACTGGTGGGCAGGTTTTCATACGTCTTTTATTTCTCTCGCCATTCATATTCAGTCAATTGTTGCGTAAAATTGCGAAGGGATAACCGAATGTTTTTCACTTAAACTGTGTTGGGTGAAACTTCCACTGCTGATTATGTGGTCAATTTTGGTGAAAAAGTGGTCTTCTGAAGTGTTGGTGCCTCAGGATGGCGTAAATTAAGACCAAAATAACTTTTTGTGATCGACCCGTTGGTTGCCATCGACCCTCCAGCCTCCCTTGTGACCTACCTGTGCATTGCGGCCGACTGTTTGGGCACTTTGCCTGATTGTGAAACCTTGGTGTCATTTACAAAATTAGCGTTGACCTCCCTCAGCAAATTTTTCCTTTATCTTCGTAATTCAATTGATAGAAGCTTTGTCGTTTACTTGTCTTTTACCCTAGCTTGTTGATGCCCACTTAATGGCTCTGGTTTCAAGGTGCTAGTGCAAGACTGCGTGGTTGGACCAAATAAATTCACGCCGTCATTGCCAGATATCTCCGCTTTGTTAATCGCTGAAATGTTAATGAAATTATATCAGCTACCAGTGATTTGAACATTTCTGTTTAAATTTTGTTGTGAATTGGTGAATACAAACCTGTAACTTATTTGCAGAAACAAAATGGATAAGTTAAATCGTCAGGTTTTACAAAAATATATTTCTTGGTCTAACATTTTTCCTGTAAAATTCTCTATGATTCTATATTTACTTCTGAGCCCCTATTTATTATTAGCTATTTTTTTCAAATTGAACACATTTTAAATGCGCCCCAAACATATGAAGGAACATTTATTTCACTTGTAGATCTGTAATGGCTAGCTCAATGTATTTTGAAAAATGAAGTAAGAATCGAAAGGCAGCTGTTATTGTTTGTAATACTGTTTAAAATTAAATAAGTTCTGAGCTAGTTCCAATTTTATTTGGACACATCATGTATTTATTTGGATTAATCTCGATTGAAATCGGAAATAAAAATTTAAAAAGTAATTCATCCTAAATTTCTTGAACATAATTAATTTAACGAATCGCATATAATTCCCTTCTCTTAGTTGATTTTTTTCCCTTGAATCTCTTCCATCCGCCTAGAACTCACCTAATTCTTCGGCTTTATACGATACCATAGACATTAATAGTTCGCCCATTATGTTTGAGAAATCTTTGCTAAGCCTCCTTCATATGATATTACACACGGGTCGTGACTCATACGCAGAATGCTCGACATTCTCGCAGCTCTTTCTCGGGGAGGAAATGCATATTTTTTAATCTAACCTTACATTAATGGATGAGCCCGGATGTAATACTTCAGTACTCATTTTTCTTTCACTCGTGCTAGTTGTGCTCAAAGAGAATGCGTCGCATTATCCATTCCTCTGTCCCTAAATAGAATGCCTCGTGTGGAATCTTTCGGAAGCCTTTGCGGGAAAAGGCTAATGTTAGTTTTCCAATATGCACATGTGTGAACCAAATATTTAAATACTTTCAAGGTTATTACGTTGTCAAAATTAACAAGTGATTCAAGGGGTTCCTTTTTTTCGAAATAAATGTTTTGAAAAAACCTTCCCAATTTCTTTCATCTTTAATTTTTCTTCTTTGGTTTACTGATGATTAGCTCTGTTTTGTTGAGTTGCAATAATAATGTGGCCTATGTTAGCTAATTTGAGGCATAGTATCATCATTTTCCTATAAGCATCCTCTTTTAGATACCATATTTAATTTAGCAGAAATATCTACTTCCAATCGCGGCAGTTTTGCCTGATTTTCCTCTCGTGAATATAATAGACGGAAAGTAGAAGAGAGCATTCCTCTTATCCAAACCTATTATCCGTCTCTGTCGTCGATGATAGAAGAGTAAAAAAATTCAGGGTGGGGATTATAACATTTTACAATTTTAAAACCGATATTTTAAAATGTCCAGTTCATCTTGCCCACCTACTCCTCCTGTATCATATAAATGTGAGTTAAGGAGTCTTAATGTAAGCCGTTCAAAATACACGGTAAATGACCCAGCGATTTGCACCGAGAATGCATAACTTGCAATGCCCTCCCCCCCGGTCTAAATCCACTTGTTGACTTATACCCATCAACTGCTATCAGAGCCATAATAACGCTTAACCCGTATTCTTATTCTACATCTGCTTCTCAAATCCCGCGAGTGTAGGAGTATAATGCTAAGTGTGTGGCAGATACGGAATAAAATTCGTAGATAAGAATCAAGGAATATCTTTTATTATAAATTAATTTGTTGACGGGCGAACAAGTTCCTTTGGAAACAGTTCCGTTCACATGTAAAGGAAGTGTCAATTTAATACCCTGTCGCCTTTGTTTGGATTATTTGACAGCCAATTTGTTGACGCCTTTTTCTGTTACCCATGTTTTTTTTAAATATTTTCCGTTTTACCGTATTTTATATGGAAATTGATTCTTGTATTATGTACAACATTTTGGATCGAATTGATGACAGTTGCTCTTGAAATCAATTACAAATTCTGGTCATCTGATCTAGGAGTCCCTATATCTTCATAAGGAAAATTGTCAAGAGTAACATAAGTAGTTATAAATCCGAAAAGAGTAAAGATATGGTAGCGTTTACATTTGGATAAACCTATAAGTTGATTTTTAATCAACCTGCGACAATGACATAGCTGTATTTGCTTATTAGCGAGATTTACTGGATCAAGGGCGTTGAAAATCGTTCAAAGATTCGATACCATTTATTCGTGATTGTTTTGAGGTGAAGAATTACCAGCGTCTATAAAATTGTACGAATCAGTACTCCATCATAATGTGATAAATATCAATATTTTCTTCTCTGGAGACATCGGTCTATTTTGAATGATTAATGGTTAATACAAATGGTTTTTCCAAAGTTTCGTTTATTTATTACACTTCTTCTGGGCGGTATCGGGATTAATTATGCAATTTATACAACATTCAACAAAATTCAATTTTTACATAGGTATTATAGTTTATGAAGTGTGATAGCATAATTTCATTATATATATATATATATGCATGATGAAATTATTACTTCAGAGTACCTTTATACTTGTTTTTATGTGGTAATGATCATTTAATATTTTTTACAATGAACTGATGTCGTTAAACTTTATAAAGCATAATAAGTAAACCTTGATAATTGCTGAATGTTGCATAAAGTGTATAATATTTTCCTTGAATGAGGAAGTATAATAAATATGCGAAACGTTGGCAAAAAGGAGTATTAAGTGTTAATCGTTCATAATAGCCCTTTTTCTCCAGAGAAAAAAATCTTAATATATAGAGAGATCGAGAAGAGAAATTATCTGGTTAATTAATATCGTCAATTAATTGCTGGACATGCTCCCAAATTATATCGATTGTTTTGCGTTGATTAACATTGCTGATCACGAGGCAATGAATTTGCTTCCAGGAATTGCGTAATGCTAAATACATGCTAAATTTATCTGCAGTATTTTTTTTATTGTTTGATTAATTTGTTCCTAAGGTTCCTTATTTCCTTTTGCATCACTTTATTTTTAATTACAGGACATGGAGGGAGACAGATGAATTATTGGTTATATTTATGTAAAATAGCTACGTAATACGAATCCAAACAGTGGTTGCTTCCATTACTCAAATCCTCGGCTATAGCAATCGCACTGAGAAATATGTTTATGCTAAGATAATTTCTTTGGAATTTACCCTAAAGGAAGTAATTAGGGAATAAGATAGCCTTTTAATTGGTTGTATTATACGATATATGTGTTTGCAGCTCATCTCCACAAGATTCTTGGTATTTTCTTCTTAACATTATGCGGCAACAGAACTTCAGCGCTGGGAAAAAAGAGGGATATATAGAAAGGCAATTTGTCACTGATCAAATTATCTCTTTGCTTGTTTAACATAAATATTCTTGAAAGACATCGTGCTCATGTTTTTGATTAAACTGTGAATGGAATAGGAAATCAAGGACGGTTTTGACGAATGAGTTAATTGCACTCCTTTAGAGGTCCACTGATATATATTCGTTTGAAGACCTTTTAGCGAGTAATCCTATGGTTTTCACCTGTATGGTTCCATTCCTCTTGAAAAAAATGAGTTCTATTTTCCTCTCGAAGGACTAAACTTTATTGAAATATGAGTACGAATTGAATCAGCTTATGTCTGCTTATTGATTTGATGCTTTTAGTCTTAAAAGGGCAGTAACGAATTGCTGTTTATTTTATGCTTTTGATAGGTCGAAGATTATTATTCCTTGATGAATTTGTATGGCATTTTTGTCCTTTACTTCTAATTTACGCTGTATTAAAAATGTTTTAAAATATAATTTTAGAATGGGGCTGTCTCAAAAACAGTCGTGCACCGAAAAATGCAGTTTTCTTTGTATTTCTTCAATGTCGGTTGATCAACGCGAAAACCTTTCGTGGAGGGATTTTTTAAATATTTTATTACGTTGATTATTCACCGATTATGACTTGTTTTCTTTTTCCCTTCCCATTACTTTTGTTTTGAATGAGTCAAAGTCCTTTTGATTTGAAGATTCTTTGGCAACTTAGAAATCATCATCCAATTAAAATCGGAGACTTTGATCATTTTTTTAATCCTAAAGAACGAGTTTGCTTTTACTCGCAAAAAAAGATTGAAACGTCGTATTGGGGGAGGTTTAGAGAGGGAGGGTGGGAGTGGCCTGAATAAAAAAATCGGGTTTCTAGGAAGGTGTGTGAGCTTGGATGGGGTGGCGACGGGGGATGGTGGGGGAGTGGAAGAATGGAGGAATATCCACTTATGAGCGGAGAGGATACGGATTTGGAGGAGGGGAGAGGGCGAAGATGGATAATGTGTGTCTTCGTGTGTGTGTGGGTTTGTGAAGGGTGGGGCCCGGGAGGGGAGGAGAGGGTTGGGACGGGGGTGAGGGAGCAAGGGGCGCGTAACCGTCGGGCGCGGAGAGCGGGCGAGGGGATGAGGGAGTGGGGTAGGGCCTGCACGGGGGTGTGGAGTGGGGGAGGGAGGGGGAGGGGGTGCGAGGGGGAGTGCCGCATTGCGGGGGTGGAACTTCGGCTGCTGCCAGTCCGTCGGGGCGAGAGGGGGTGAAGAGGGGGGTGGGCGGACGGGGGTGGAGGAGGGGAGGGGATGAGGATTTCGGAGGGTGAGCGGAGGAACGGAGAATTGGGGGTGGAATAGATGGGGAGCGGTGATATTTTGGAGACTCAGGTATGGGGTTTGTGTCTAGGAAATGTGGGTCTGTGGACGCATGTTGAAGGAATCGGGTTGGTTTGGTGGGAGGAGTACTCGCTTACTACTTGGAAGGCTCGGGTTTGTGTCCCGGTTGTGGTGGTGATTTTTATCCGGAAAGTCAATCCCTGCCTGGGTCTTGTGTAGGGACTCCTTAAAAATCCGATTTTATTATCCGTGGGAAAATATTTTCTCGGTATAAAACTGAAACTAATGCGTTCTCCCATCGATAATGCTCATGTCAACTAACCGATAGTCGGGAATTAATCACACAATCCGAACTATTAACAGGAAAGTAATGAAAGCTAAGCATTATTTTCTTGTTGATATTTACCAGACATGAAAGCGGGCCTAAGAATGGTAAGTGTAGGTGTGACGTAAAATTTGCGATCCTTTCGGCAAGAGTAAGCTAATACCGCCTCGGGGTTTCCCTCCACCCTTTCACCAATCCTCAAGTAATCCGTCGTATACTGAACAAGTAATCCTTAGCTTCCTAACCATCTGTTATAATGGTGAATGGTGAATATGAATACGTGTTGTTGATCACCACCCCAAATGACCATCCAACCGACCAACCATAAATAGGGTGTATGGATCGTTTCACCAAAATTGAGGTCAGAAACAGAGTTGGGAACTAGAAAGAAATGAAATATTTCTAATTGTCTATTTTTCCCGGTTTACATAAACATATATTCTATACGTCTAATTGCCTAGAAATGTCGAAAGATGACCAAGAACGTCTAAATTGAAAAACGTCAGAGAGTGGAGGATTGGCCCGGTGTGGCGGCTAGAGGTCTTCCCATCTCAAAGAACAGGCTTCGATCCTGGTGATGGTGGAGATTTTTCAACGGGATCCCAATCCACGCTCGGGCGATATGTGGAAGGCACTTAAAGTCTAGTTCTAGAAGCTCTGTGTATCGAATGGGACCTTTGTACCGCTTGGTGCCATTCGTTTGGAGTAGGCTAATACGCACGTCGTGTTTCTCTCCTCCATTCCCCATTCATCCCTCTCATACTACCTCGATTGTTGGTCGCCTCAGCAAATAACCAAACAACCGAGTGGTTTGGACAAAAAAAGCTCATTTTTTGGGTCAACTGTAAATAAAGTAATGGTTGCCGACATGGTTATCAACATTCGTAAAAACAAAATGGCACACTAAAAGAAAATGGGGGTTGAAGAGTGGATAGTGGGTGGGTGGTTGAAAAGTGGAGACGTTTTTGGAGGCACAGACGGGGTATAACGGGAGGACGTAACGGGGGTGGATTGGTCGAAAACGCAGGATGGAAGACATTTTCGGTCTGCTTTGAGAATATGAGGGGGTTGACGTTCGTTAGTGGGAAAGGCTTCGCTAGATTGAGAAGCGGGGAGAGGAGGTGGAGAGTGAGGTGAGGGTACATTTAATTTTTCCTCTCTGTTTCCGCATATTTTTTGGCTAGAGAGGATGGGGCCAGGAAAGGATGAGGGGTGGAAAGGAGGTCTCTCTCCTCTCTCCACAACTTCTCCTCTCCAGGGATAAGGGTTAAAAAACTCCTCTTTCCCAGACTCCTTTTCCCCTTGTCCCTCTAAGCGTATATGGCAATTTAAACTGATTACAATATAGTGAAGTATTTTTATCTCGATTACCTATCATCGAATCAATTTAATAGGGTTCGTAGTACAGAAAAGCGGGTTATAAACTAATTATAATAGCTTTAATATATCTCATAACCTCATCTCAAAAGGCTTCAGTCTACGAATTGATGACTATTAATGATGATGATTATATGTTGGTAATTCACGAGTTATAAATCATCCCTTCGTCTCTCAACTCCACGTAATGCAGAAGCAAACATTATGAATAATGCTGTGAAACTACTACTCCACCCCGACGGTTGATAGCCGACCTCGCTCTCGAGAGATTACTCTCATTTCCACGGTAAGTGGAGTTAGCTCTCTAAATGGTGTTTGGTCATTACATACCGGGAAGTACAAAGTTTCTCATTTCATCATGCTGCCTTCAAACAAAGTTCAGCCGGAAAGTTATTTAACGTTTGTATTTCAGAATGAAAAAGGAAATGAATTTCTATTCCTTTGGTTTCCGGTGTATTGTTGACTGCGTGATGAAAGCGAAGTCATACGTATTTCTTTGCCTACGTGTTTCTTTTCAAGAGATACTGATGGGAACAATCGAAGGGGATCGGATGTAGGAAGATTTCAGCCTTGGGAGATGCGGAAAAGGGGAAGGAACTGTGTGTGGGATTTGGGTCATGGTTTTCAATGAAGAGAAAGCCAGCAAAGTGGGGGTGCATTTCATTTTTTCTTTCCCTTTATGTTTCGGAACGAATGGAAGGAAAAGGAATCGGGAAAACGAGGACTTCTCAGACGCGCTCTCTTTCCTCCTTACCTTCCCTCTTTCTCTCTCCGGAGAAGGGTAGTAACCACCCTCTTTCTTTATTGTTCCGACCTCTCTCCCGTCTCCCCTTCTTCTCAACTCCGTTTTTCTAACCGACTCTCTCTTCTCTTTCTCTCTCTTAACCCCTATTTAACCTTCTCGTCAGTGCTGTATCATGCTCGACTTTTGGTATCGCATGGCGATATTTATTTTGCGTCGCAAAGAGTACGATGTGTCGCATCGTATTACTTCACATTAAATATCACTGCATGGTATAGCTCGCATTGCGGAAAAGCGTTAAATCGCACAAGACCTTGCATTGCAATTCACATCAACGTTTAATGAAAACTTTGCAAAATAGAAGAGAGAATATTATTGGGAACGTTATGCGGCGTACTAGGCTTTTGAAAACGATAGTGGAAGGTACCGTAGGTAAGGAGCACTACCGAGGAAGACCGCGGCTAAGAGTAGGTGTAGCCAATTGTGAGGGACGGTAATGTGAACACACCTGGAGAAATGACTTTCATGATAAAATTTAATTTAAGCGACTGTAAGAAGTATAAAATAAGTATTGTAACATTATTGGCGCAATATATACTAATATGACAAACATTCTCAGTAAATAAATAAATATATCTACACAAGTATCAAACTTGACTCATTTTTTCACGCCGTACGGCTAAAAAGCCTTCAAAACAGCAGGTTTTTTTGTGATTCTATAAAAATTACTAGGATGGGTAATGGATTAATTTTTATTCATAGTTGAGAAAACATACAAATCATCGTTAGTTTTTCGACGTAATGTAGATGTTTATAAATTCCTATTTTTTTCAATATTCTCCCTCAGGAGCGCACAGCTGTAATTTATCCCATGCAAAACACCTTCGTATTTTTAGGTAAATTGCTCGAAAAGTAGTTCGATAAAGGGTAAATATTTTGATTTCATTGGAAAGATTGGAGTTTTTTCTTTAAAACGAGGCCAAATTCATCAAATTCTAGCTTAAATAATTTTGCACTCAAACTACCTTAATTCGCCTATCGCGTTGCATCGCACTAAATCTAAATTCGATATGTCCCATAGTCCGAACGATCAATATCTGGCGTATCGCAGTTGGTGGTCGATGCATCGCATCGTCTCCAACCCAACCAATCCCCGTGCGATTAGGGGGTTCGGAAGACGACGTCGGTGGCGGTTTCGGCGGTGGGTGGGTGGAGGATCGGAAGAGAGGGTTGGAGGGCGAAAAAGGGAGGTTAGCCCTTTTCTACCGAGGCGGGTTTTTAGTGGGAGTGGCATTCACTGGATGGGGGGAAGGGGGGGGGATTTAGTCGGCCTCTTTAAAGGGTTGAAGAGCGAGCGCGCCCTCGTGGAGGGTTGCAATGGCGGGCAAGAGGGTTGAGTGGCGGAGGGGCGGGGCAAAGGAAAGGGGGTTTGACGCGAAGTGCAAAGTGGGGGTGGGCTTCATTTATCCTCATTTAACTGTTTTAATATTTAATCACAGCAATTTTTCCAATTTCCCCTGATTTTTTTAACAAGGAAATGACGTCGAGTAGTAGTTATTTGGATTAAGGGAAAGCAGGTATTTCACTTTTGGATCCTCCTTTCCACATGAATCTTAGCGTTGAATCTTGCCAAATCCTCTAATATGCTGGAGATTTATTTATAAGTTTGAAATTATGACATTGATTTTAATTTTATATGAGAGTATGCTTCATTCTCATAATTAGAACAACTGAATCATTCAAAGTGTTCTTAAATTAGCTGTTAAAACTCATTCCATGGAAATAATTTAAGTATAGGAATAATCTTGATACGAACTCTTAGTAGCTTATCATATGAAAAATAACTGTGATTAGGATAAGGTGACTCCAGAGAAGAGACAGCTTATTGCATCAGGGCTAAATGATATGATATGATTCATAGAAATGTGAAAATATTTGAGAGAAAAAACATTGCATATTGTAGGAAATAACGGAAAAGGCTGTGAACGTATCTTCATAACTTTTTTCAGGGCAAATAAATAGCAGTGGTGACATTTTAAGACGTCAAAATAATATTGACCATAAGCCCAAAGCGTATATTTTCAGTGTTACTGTTTACTCGGTAATTCAGTTGAAGAGGCAACATTTGGAGCTGCCAAAAAAAATAAAACTAATCATTTTATTTTAAAAGAGACTGCATCTCATTAAAATCCACCGATAACTTATTCATGTATGAGCAGTTCGTCGTGAGGCATCCTTCTCGGATTACGCGACAGGTCAGGCCCTAAAAAAATATATTTGGTTTGCAAAGTGGAAATGAAGGAATTGCGGTGTTGGGAAGCGTCCATTCTTTCTCCTCCCCTCCAATGAAAACTAGGACTTAACCTACCGCTACCTCAAACTAAAGCTCATTAGATGAGAGTGCGCGACTGAGAAAAGGGAGGAGGAGGCACGAGGAGTAATTTGAATGAAAAAGTCCCGTGAGGACGCTCTTTGCAAAAGTTTTCGACTGACACTCGTGCCCTTGCTGGGTGGAGTGGATTCTCACCGGTTGGTGGTGTAGCAAGCGCGAGGGAGAGAGGGAACAAGGCCGCCATTTTCCTTCGCTCTCGACTAAATTTCGCAGTGTCTCCTCCGCCTTATATCCTTTTTGGGGATTTCATTTGCATCTAAACGTGAGCCCGTGGCTAGAGCTTTGCGGGAATACGGAAATTCGCGACGGAGATACCATCACAGTATCGCAAGGCATTTTAGGTAAAACACAAATTACGTGTGAATTTGTCGGTGATTTTCACATTCTCTCTGAATGAAAAGTTTTATTTTCCTCGTAAAAGATAAATTTTAAAAATAAAAATAGTATTAAATAGATTTAATTATAATAAACGTTTTCATAGTTACACAAAACATTTGGGTCGACTAGGAATTCATGGATCAGGAACGTGGGCATTGAAAGATACTCGGAAAGCAGATTAATACTCGGGGCTGGAGGTGAACACCATATAAATGAGTAAAATATATAAGACTTAAAAATGTCAGCAGGATGATTAGGTAATGAGAGCAGAATGACGTAAATGTGGAAAAGGTCGGTCATTTGGTTTTTGTAAGCATGCAAAAGGGCGACTAAGGGTTTAAAGTCTATTGAACAAAGAGAGAGTTTACGAAAGGGGTCTAAAGAGAATGAGGATTGGCTTTGAAGTGCTACGGTGCGGCAATTATCCGACAAGACCGTGAAAAACGAAGCTGAGAATGTAACAGGTAAAAAAGTGAGGCAATGGAATCTCGATTAGTGACTCTCTCTCATAGATCGACGGTCCTCAAACATTCAAAACTCACTGGTGGAGAGATTTTCCAATTATTTTCAATTCCATCATCGTCAGACACAGAATACAGCCGAAAGAAACCAGATTCATCCGTCCCGTATAACGTTCGTTTTTTTGTTATCTTTTGTTTTTATTAGTTTATGAATTTTTTGTGCATTATATATCGTACGCGACAGTATTTCATGCAAAATATTCTTTCATAGCGGTAGTATTGTAAACGAAAAGGTTTTTGAACTTGAACATCGAAATACGAGCCATCTTCGAGTGATCTTAATTTTACTGGCTATTTTAGTGGTTTGTACGCACTTACTTCACAAAATGCCGCTAATTTATCATGATAATTGTGCTCTCTGTGCAAAAGATTCAAATCCCGCAAATAAAATGTCATGTGATCGATGTAAATTGACTTACCATTTTGGTAACGAATGCTCAGGCTTGTCAACTCATGACACCCAGGAACGGAAATCCGGAAATTGGAGGGAATCATACATTTATGCACATTGCTCATCTACCCACAATGAAGTGAGCGAGTTGATACGTATGATCGGTGAGATGAGGAATCAAATTACAATTGGCGAATTCCTCACAGAATTGCTACAGTTCCCTGAGAGTCAGGTAAACACAAACATGATTTAAGATGCAGTATTGAAATCCTGGGAGCAAAAGGCTATGGAACATAATTTCATCCTGATTGACTTGGTGGAATCACAGACAGAGGCTCCTGAACTGCGTACTGTTGAGGATTGTGATAAAGTGAAACAGTTGAGGACCCAAGAGTCAAGTAATACAAGTGACATCAACACGAAAAACGATATGAGTGCATATGTTCTTTGTTGGTACCGTCAGGTAGCTACAGGAAAAGGAATACAAGTGTACGAAAGTATGATGCTGCGATATAGCCGCCGAACACTTAAGCTACTTCGCTTTTTGTCATTTCTTACTGGAGTAAAGTGATACAGGTGACCCTGGACAATGTTTGTCACTTGTATTACTTTGATTCTCAGGCCCTCATATTGCTTGCTAACTTCAACAATACGCCAGTAAATTTTGTACACCAGTTCAGTCTTGGTAAACCACGCGAAAATCATGTGCGACCAATAAAGGTCATCTGTTAAAATGTTCGTTACGCAAAAATGACACTGATGAAAAATATGAGTTTTTTTCCGCCCTGCCAATATTGAAGTAAGGTACGACCGCAAGGCTCACCAGTGATCTGTTTTGAACAAACTTCAGCATACACTTAATCAAGGGATAAGTAGAGGTGAAAATAATTTTCCGATCAAATATAAAAATGGCACGCCTAAGATTGTTGAGTCAAAACATTTTTTTTTAATTTCCACCACTGACTCTAATAACTGTGAAGTACCAAAATGTAAGAGGTTTAGAGAAGAAATTAAGTGAATTACACTGCATGGCGTCATGTTTCACTCATATAGTGATTGTGTTGGTCGAAACCTGTGTCGGTCGACACTGACATGTAGGCCGAAACCCTCATGTCCACTCGTTTGAACTCGGAATAGATAGCTATGCTATTTACAGTCATGATATGAACTCCCTGACCAGCCGAAAAACTAAGGGTCGCGGGATACTAATTTCATTTCATTATAATTCGGCCGTTAAATTAGTTAAACTGTGTGATAGTATTATTGAACAGTTATTTGTAATTTTTAACATAGGTTCACAAAAATTTTAATTGGTGGAGTTTATATACCCCCAAACTCTCCTCCTTCGGTGTATGAATCCCACTGTAATACCTTCAACATATCATAACGAGTATGTTCAACTTCCTACACCTGTTATCCCCCCCTTCATCTCCAACACAGAACAGTACTCGAGGCCAATTATTTACTCTCATTGTTACAAATAAACAGAGTCGTTAATTAACAGGACAATATGTTGGACCCGGCTATCTCATTTGATGCGTATATTCAAGCAGTTGAAGATAAAATTCCCATAGTTCAAATTGATTCTTTTCATTCTGCTTTGATATTTCGTTTAAGTACAAAACGGGAAAAATTCTAACCAGAAAAGACCCTTCCCAGGATTGATAAAAAAATGTTATTTTCAATCATTTGATGCCTGTTTGGGAACCATTAACTGGGCTTATCTCTTGAGTGATGCCTCTTTTAATTATTGTTTTAATTTTTTTATTCGGTGTTATATGATGCAACTAGCTTGTTTACCCTTAAGTCAACTTAGATCTCACTATCGCTAGTGATTCTCCAAAGAACGACAACGGAATGATCTGATTAAAAAGAAGAAAATGCTTCACAATATTTATAAATTTTGCTAAAATTTCCCCCCAAAGAGGGGAAATTGTGGCAAAAAAGGCGTGGGGTGATACTTAAAAAATGCCACAATAGTAACCAGTGTTAAAGACCTGGGAATAAATCTTTGATAATAAACTCTTTGAACGATCATTGCGTATGCTGGGGTTTATTAATAGACGAAGCAGAAACACTAAAAATTTGTATATGTTAAATACTCTTTATTGCTCGCTAGTATATCCTATGCTAGATTTTAACTCTATTATCTGGAATCCTTACCTACTATAAGGTATACGAAAAACTCGTTGAAATGGTGCTATTTAAATTTATTATATTCGTTAACTATTACGCTGGTATTAATATGGATGTTATTCTATACGAAGAAACCAAGCACGTACTTAATTTTTGTCCTTTATTTGTGAGAAGACTTATGTTTGATTTTATTTTTCTTCATAAGTTGTGCAGTAACTTTTATCACTGTCCACCATTACTTGAATTTGTAAATTTAAATTGCCTGTTCATCTCAACAAGGAAAAACACCTGTATGACAGCATACAACGAACCTGTAACTCGTATGATGCGCAATAACAATAGATTAGAAGAAAATATTGATGTATTTCATGACTCGATGCTTTTGTTTAAAAGAAACTTACTTTTTCGCTATGCGGAATTTATAAAATCACATATTTATTTAATTTTAATTGAACATATTTTGTTAATTTTTTGTTAAATTTTTAATTAGTAAAACTGTGTGGTAGTATTATTGAAGTTTGTATTCATATATTTTATGTATTTTAAATAGAATATGTTGCGTAAATGTAAACTTTTATTAAATAGGGAAAGTTCGAGTGAAATAAATTAAGAAATATACGAATCAAATAAATCGATTGTGGCGATACTTTGTGGAACTTGAAGATAGAATTCATTGTCACAAAAAACCGGTCGACAGCAATAAAATAATTAGTGGATTTTTATACCGTGTTTTGCGATCGGAAATGAATTTGGATCTTCTGCGAGGGTCTGTAGCTATCACCTGACTATTTTTCCCGCTATTTTACTGCCGTCAATAACGACTACTAAGGTCCTGAAAAACAGGTAATTCAGTCCGATTGTGCGAGATCAGTATCACGACCAAGCACATATCCATCCCAAAGTAACAATACTGAGGCCTACTAAAATATCATGGCGAATATTTGATAGGTTTAAGCGTCCAATTGGCAGAGTAATGCTTTCTCATTCAGGCTTTATAACCACGACGCAATGTGAGAATGAAACCGGAATATGAATGAATATTTACAAGTCTTGGGAAACTGAGCTTGGATCCATGCACCTCGATCCTAAAATAAAAAAATCTGGAAAACCCTTACATGAGGGTGTTTGCTACGAAAAGCCCATATGTGAACTGAACTCGGATAAGAGCATCGTTACCCTTGGAATAGGGGCAAAGGAATATTAATTTGAATGTTAAAGGGCCTGTACCATAAAGAGACCCCTTTCTCTCAGGAGCGTCCAACGCCGAGTTGTACCCATGGTTTTTTTTTACCAAAAACTCCATATCACAGAGTGAAAGAAAAGCTTGAAAATTTTCGCATTTAAACTTTCATTGCATTGCCTACGCATTATGACGATGAATTCTTTCTACGCATGTATTTTCTGTTAGATGCTAGATGATTGATTTTCTTATTTTAGATAGTTTTCTGTTAGTACTCATCAAGCAAATATTGATAAGCCATCTTGATAGAAGAGTAACATAAAATATCATATTTCATAGTTTTTTATCGTCACTATGACTTGAATAAACAAGTTTTTAAAAATTTTCATCGTCCGTAAACACATCACACCCTGTGATGCACAATGACTAACTAAGTCGTTATACAACGGTATTTCTGATAAAAAACAGATATTTGTATTTGTATATTATCTGAATATGCTTCTATTTAATTTTCTTTTCGCAAAAATAGTAACTGTGTCGATTATGCTCCATAATTTGCCAATCCAATAACTATTAAAACTTGGGTATAGATACAGGAAATTGAATGTTTAAATGAGGTCTAGTTATGCTGTAACACTGGGAAACATACTGATTCAACGGAATTAAAGTATCGTTAGATTAATGAAAGCCCTAGTATTAGTACCATACAGAATAAAGCATGCTCCTAAGCTTCGCAAAGTTTCACAATAATGTAAAATTTCATTCCATTAATGAAGTGCATAATATTTGCGTAAGACGACGTCCTATAATTTTAATTAGTTTTTAACACCTAAATAATATATTACTTGAAACAAGGTTGCCCTTACAAACGTAATTAATTGAATTTTCAATTCAAGAGTTAAAGTCATGGAGACCCGATCATGGGATACAATCACTTCAAGGGTGGACATGTGGGAAGTTGATTCCCCCCAAGTTCGTTTGCCGAGTCAAAAGAAAAAAACGGGGGTTGTGCTGAATCAGCTCAAAGTGCGAGGAGGATGGAGGGAATTATGGGGGAGATGAAAAAAAAGTTTTGATTTTTGGGACGCGTTTAAAATGAAGGAAATGAGAGTAACGAGTCAGTGAGGAGATCACTAAAGTGGAGAGAAAAAAGCCAAAGTAGGGAAATTTATAAAAACCTTTAAGGAATTGAAGATTTCCGGGATAGAGGAAAAAGTATAGCGGATTTATGAATGAGCTTCAGAACTTAAAATGAGCTTCATTGTGCCGTGTCTGAAAGATGAAATAAACGAGGTCTCTCAAATGTCTATGTGATCGGGTATTCAAGACTTGCTGCGTCTCTTCATTAGTGCGTTATTCGTTTTTAAGGCAAAATAAATAAAATTCAAAGTCGTCAACAAATTTAATTGCACCATCCATTGCAACATAACCTATCCAAGAAAAATTGAGATTCAATAAACGTGTAAGATTTTGTCAAAAAAACTTCAAATATCACCAACCTTGTAACTTAATGTTTTAAATTGCAATTTTGTAATTCTTAAGTGGCCAAATAAGATATATGGCCTGAGGATTAATTTAAACCTTGGTTTTTATCAGTTATAATACAAAAAGGCATTTGACTAAAAAGACAGTATTTTCTGTAATATCATTATATTTAATTTTTTTGGATCAATATCAATCATTTTATATAAACACTTTCTCCGTAATGCTGTCATGAAGCTCGTATTTTCTTATTTCCTCTGTCGCACTTATCAAACGGAAACTTACCCGCTGCATATTCTAAAAATCCTGTCCCTTCTGCCTCTGGATAGGGATTGAAAAACCACTAATAAAATAATATCACCATAATTATTATTAATTTAATTCCGGAAATTTATAGGTAATATGCGTGGGTTTACTTACGTGCATCACTAAAAACCGTTACTCATCTATTGTCTAGTACAGTTGTGCTCTTAACATTTCTCATTTTTGTGACCATGTCCGAGATATAAGACCTCTTCCTATGTTTACTGCACAGTAAAGTTTCAATTTTTCCTACAATTTCAAAGGTAAATCTTAAGTCTGCTATGAACTTCATGCAGTATTCCTCGAATACCAATGGTGTCAAACCTTTGAAAATCCGTCTATAAGAATCCACTGGTTTCCAACCAATGGCCTATCTTATTCCTTCGAGCGGCCACACTTCCGCACGAGAATCCCGTCTATTTTCCAAGACGAAAAATAAATGGAAGATCCAAGGTAAGGAGAAGATATGAGTCGTTGAGAGAATTGTACGGGGGTACGGGAATTGAGCGCATCTATACATGGGAAGAGTCGAGACTTGATGCGTCGTTGGTGAAGGGAAGCAGGATTGAGAAGAAGGGATTTTAAAAGAAGAGACAAGAGAGCAGATGGAGTTTCAGGAGGGAGGGCCGCCTTAAATGCGAATATGATGGGCCGAATGCCGTCAGAGGGCGGGATCAGCCGGGAGGGTAGAAAGGATCAGGGAGAGATGGGATCTCTGGCTGCGTGGAGTTCCCTGAGCGAAGTCTAGAGAGTTCGGTGGGTGTAGGGCGAAGGGTTTCCTTCCGCTCAAGGACGGCCGTGGGACGGTGAGGATTTGGTTTAGTGCGGTCGATCCCTTGCGAATGAAAGTCGCCGTCTGGCTGGGGATAAGGGAGTTGTCGATTAGCCATTTCCATGTTATGCCAGATTCGCGTTGCCAGTGGTGCCGAGTTCTTTCCATCGCCATCACACCCCGAGCATGCTATTGAGGCGCTCAAATTGAAGGGAACTGTTCTCTCGAATGCTGATGACTCTGTTTTCAACCTCGAGAGGAGCTCGGAATCACTGAGTGGAATATGATTTCACTCCATCTTTCGGTTCTTGTACCAAATTTTCCAGGCATTGTTGAAAGTAGGAGTCCTTCAAAATATTTGACTGTCGACTCCTTCAAGAATGTATCAAGATTTTATCCAACTTTGCAATTATGTAATTATAATAGGACGAGAAAAAAAGTCGCTCATGTGGTTTTTGGATTTTTTATTTTTGTGTTTCTACGACGACTACTTCTTTTTTTAATACGACGTACATGGCGATCGAAAATTACCTTTTACGTCGTATTTTAAAACGAAACAGAATGAGTGTTTTTGCGCCCTGACGTTAATTTAATATAATTTTGAAATGTATTAATTTGCCCAAAAATCTCGTTATCTATCAATTAAGCATGACACGTCGAAATGTAAAATCCAATGTAGCAACATATCGCTAGCTATTATGCAAGTGATTTTTGATAACCATTTTACAACCGACCCCTCTCCATGTCATATCGATCCCTGGGGGTATATATCACCCACTTTGGAGACCCCACCAGTTGATGGCTAAACAATATTTAATATTATATTTTTATGATAATAATGGTACAAAAATACATATGTGGTAACGACAGTTGAAGAGCTCCGTTATTGCCACTTTTTTCGTTTATTTAGAGATAATTCTATCATTGTCAGTCATCTATTATTCATCAGCGTGAAGCTATTGTCCTTAATTTAAGGGAATTCAATATTTCCATCTGGGTTCCAAGGGTGATTTATTGCAAAATGAAACAGTTGCCTTGCAGCAAATTACAATCTAGTCTAAATTTAAATCATCTGTTTTTTTTATTGACGATGTATCATTTAAATTACCTCTCAATTAAACTTGAACCGAGTAGAAAGAGTCAGTGATATCCGGTTGATGGATGCTATCCTTTTTAAACCAGATACATGTTGGTATGGGCTCGTAAAAGCTTCCTTTTGGTCATTGTCCCGACTGCAAATTGGCTCTCTTAGCAGAAATCAGACCAAATTTGTCATCAAAATACCTCTATCAGTAAAACTTTTATTTCAATGCACTTTTCCTCTAGAAAAATATTCCTTACTTTTTCATTTTGTACCATATCATATGTTAATATTTTTGATTTTCCTTGCATTTATGTTATTGGAGCAAAGTAGCTTAATGTTACTTATGCAAATAGTTTTAAAACATGTAATTGACTATGTATTTTCGTGTAGCATACTATGAAAATATACTCTTGTATTGATGTGTGATATTTCCTTTTCTTTACAGGTAAGTGAAATGTGACACGTGACAGTGAAGCCAAGTTACTGCCATATAAGTAAGCTATTAAATTTGATATGTTAAATTAATCGGATATATCCTTCTCCGCTGTATGTAGATAGATTGACACACATTATGTTTCTAGATATTAATCTTCAGAGACAAATGTAGAGGGAAATATGTCAACCAGTACCAATTGTACATTTTAGAAGTGCAGAGGACCTCAATTTACAATTGGGTAAAAACCGACCGGTACGCCCTGTGTCAACGACTGAGCCGCGTTTGCTTTGTTGAAACCCTCAGCGCCAGGTTGGAATTTAGAGCGGTCAAATTGACGAACAAACAGACCGTTCGCTTTTGTTTTTAAGTGAAGGAATTAATGAATCGCTATTGGATAAACGTACGGCTTCAGACTTTTCTTCTGCGAACCTTTTCATAACAGGCAGCTGAGTGGCATGTGAAAAACGATTCTCAAAAAGGTAGATGGGATGAAGGACGAGGGTGGCAGTCACGGATATATGAGAGGGAGTTGGTGTACAAAATGGGATATGGGTGCAGTGTGAGGCTGGTTGCAGACAGACAATAGACTCTTTGTTGCTCTACGGATGCGAGTTGAGTTTGAGCGGCGGTAAATGTCGCCAACGGGTGCGGTAAAGGGCATATCGTAGTTTTGGCGTGAAAGCGGCGGGTGGAGTTGGTATGTGGACTGCTTGGGAGCTTTGGAGCGAGCAAGTGAATTGTTCCACTGAGGCTATTCTCTTGGTCTTGTTGATGGGGCTGATTTTAGCCCGAACACCCACCCTCTGAACGAGTTCAATTCGACGGTCATGCAGAGTAACATCATCAGGTTGAAACCTGATTATGTTACTCAGTAACGAGACCATGTTCGTGGAAATAGCTGAGTCGAAGCTTCGTCAAAACTTCTTAGTATGTAGGACTTCCACAAAGTTACGCCCGAATCCGTTTCTTATTCTATGAATATTTTTTTCTAGTTTTGAAAAAGCCTAGCAATTGGGAACGACTAAGAGTGTGTGACCACAAGTTTAAACCATAGTCGATGAGCGGGTCCAATAATAAGATTTATTTCTGTGAAAGAGCGCACCATTAGGAACATAAAGGCACTCAAATACGCGCATATATGCGATTAAAATAACAGAGGATTGCAACATGCTGTATTTAGAAAGGGGCAGTCAAATTAGAAGTCTTGTCTCAATAAAAAATAAATCTTTTAGAAAAACCTTTTCTTTTTCTCAACATTTGCGCATTGTACCGTCATCAGTTACAGAATTTCTACTTCTCAGCATTCCATTTTTTCTGACTGCTCAGATTTTTGGAATACCCACTGAAGGGTTTTCTTAGGTTAAATGAGAGAGGAAATTGTCAAAAACTAATATCAAACTTAACTAAATAAGTTATAAAAACTCTAAGTTATAAAATACTTAAAAGTTATAATTTCCTTGGTGATATGAAACATTCTGAAGTACTTGGGCTTCAAGCTTCAATATAGCACTGAATCGATAGGGTCCATCAAAACTAATCCCCATTTATAAATTACCTTCTTTATAATTTAACTATCAAGTAATTTTTATTAAGAAATAATTTTACCTTCTTTCTTCCAATGTTAATATGAATACACCATGCTGATGTTGATAACGCGAAACGTAAGGGGAACAAATGAATATACTATTATAGGATAGACATAAAGCATTTAAAATTATCAACACCATTAAAAATACTTGACTACGATGAATTGTGCTATAAATTATTTTGGAAACAGTTTTGGAGATTCATTTCGTCTAGTTTAAATAAAGTGAATATGCGTTCAGTATGTTTCATTTTTTCATTCAATAATAATAGTACATTTCCTGACGGCTATGCACGTAACAATTCAAAAATATTTGGTTTTGTTAACTTCTAAAGTTTCTTAATTGCTTTTGCCATATGTGTAATGAATTGAGAGACGCATCCTCTCGAGACAGGCTCATTGATCTAGTCATGTCCAACCCTCGAATTCTCACATATCTCTATTTTGAAATAAGATGCAATAAGGAGAATGGAACTGGCTGTGCTATCTGAACGGCTAGAGATGTATGGTAAATCATGTTCCAGTGTGTTTTTGTCTTCGTAAGCTTGCGTGGTCATTTGGTGCTCCCTGAGCGCTGGTTTGATAATTGCCTGTCCACCATCAATATCCTGAGCTCCCCCACGTTTCAACTAGATGCACCAAGGAGAGAGTACCTCACCGCTCTGTGGGGGAGCATCAATAAGAGCCAATTGTTAAGTGACCTTTGACCGAGTGTTAGCGCAGACATTTTATGTTCTCGTTCTTGTAACAGTTTAGCTATTTGTTGGCTTGAAATATAGTCTCCTCCATCACAGTAATTCCTTTCCCATTAAATCTCACATTCACTATGCGTTTAACAGTTTCGTCCATATGCAATGGGATTTGATAATTCTCGTGAGCAACTTAGCAGAATTGAAAAAGAAATTTTAAATTATTATTATAACTATTTATTAATAATTTAGATTATACGCATAGTCTTACCAAGAGTTGCGCTCCTTTTGTAGTATTGCCGTACTTGAGAAACGTGTATACTTCCGTTGTGATGTGGTGATTTAGAGGATTGAAAAGTTACATGCAGTACCAGGTTTTTCCAATTGCTCTATTAAAATTTCAAAAAACGTTTTTTTTTTGATAAAAGCATTCCAATCTTTCACGACATATGATATCATGTTAATGTTTCTGCAAAACAAAAAATCTAGTAAGTTATGTTTGGGAAGTTCAATAAACGTGTTATTTGCAATAGTCATCGATGAATTGAAGAAATTTCTGATAAATGTTATTCGGCAATCCAGGAAAAATAGCAATCTCAGAATTTCTGTGAAGTTTGAATAAATTTTCTCCCATCTGAATGAGCCTGTATATTTGATAAATGCAGTATAAATATGTATTGATGAAGTAAATGACAACCATCGAGTTGTTAGTTTTCAAAGGCACTTTTTATGAAACGAAAAATGGTGATTTCAAAGTGTAATCAATAGATCAAAGCAATGTAACCATATGAATGATGATTAGTGAAAACAGGGGCTCTAATTGGATTCAATTGCTAAGTAAATTTTATCGTGAATGAGGTTGAGCGGATGTGCTGTTTCAGTTATTCGATTCGAAAATTGGTGTTCTGTCCTTTTTTTTTTAGATATTCTGAAGTTAAATTACCTCGTCCGTTATTATCTTTATACAGTATCATTTCATGAATTGTAACAGTAAAATTTTATGAGGTGTACACGGTACCCTGGGCATACTCTGAACTTATGACGTCAGTTAATCCATCGCATGGGGATCGCGGGTTATAACTAACTACCAGGGATAGTTAGCTTCATTTTTACAATGTTATGCCTTGACATGCATAGTTAATAAAATGAAGCATAAAATTTTGTATATCACTTCAACCACTCCGAAAACAGTCAAATAAGCTTTTCAATGACAAACAACAAAACTGTTGGAGTAGCATAAAGTTGGAGTAGAAAATCCTGTACATATCTTACTCTAAACTGCGACTATATGATTTGCAAGTGAAGGCCTTCAACCTATTTCCTACAACGCGGGCAATTATTCGCAGCTTATGAATCAAAAAGGTCATCACAATAGAGTTCCGTTCTAAAATTTTTTTATCTTTGCAATCAAAAGTTAAAATTGGTTTCAGAATGACATATTGAGATGCTTTGCTGATTAATCACGCGGCCGTGTTTGCTTTGATCTTGGCGTCATTTTGCAGTGTTTCCTGTGTTGCTCTATTAATTGGCCTATCGTTTATCACAGTTCACTTTTCAGTCATCTGCTAATTAAAAGTGTCTTGGGAAATAGTTTACCTTTTGTTGTGTGTGTAAGTACCGGCAGTTTCATTGTTATTGACGTATACAAACGCTCAGACTCTATACTGCCTAGCGAAGTAACACCCGTTTATTGGTGAAATGTTTTAAATTCTACTAATGCATTCCAGATTATGTAATTTCCTACGCATTTTAAGCTACATATACTTTACTGAGAGATACATACTATATTTTAATTTACAGCCGTAATTTCCTTAAAACTATTAACTAGTTCACAACCCTATTGCAGGACTCTGTTAACCCCTGAGTGGAACTGTGGCGAAATGTTTATGCTGAAGTAAAATAAACTTTTGCGTTCCGACTCGGAAACAGAATAGACTTCTGAAAGAGCCAAAGCAATAGTTTTGACAGTAAAATGAAACCTCAATGTATGAGGGAGAATGTTTCCGTGCCTTTTCCGCAGTTGACAGCCCATCACTAGAACAACTTCCCCCTTGAGGCAATGTGGGAGGTTTTACGTAATGACGGATGTTGATAAGGAAGTGGAGGGTGAGAGAGAGAGAGATTTTGGATGTGAGGGGGAGTTTGGAGGGGGCGATAAGACGGAAGGAGGAGTCTGAATCCATTTCCGGCGGCAGCGCCCCCAGGTGCTGGGCATGCAACTATTCCCACCTTAAAGGAAGGGGGCGTACCGGGGATTCCTTGCGCGAAAAGCATTCGCCCGCGTAATAATGCTTGAAAATGGAGGGCGCGGTCCTCCTCGCAGGAAAGAGGAGCAAAAGGTAAGTTGAGTGCCTGGTGGAATGTAGGTTTTGAGTCGGCCATTTTGGCAATTGCGAGCCTCGTGTCCCGGGGCGGCCTGCACTGCGGGTCGGATGCCTCTGGGCTCACCGCGCACTTGTTGACGTCCTTGTCAAGCACAAGAGTCATCTTGAAAGGTGCGGGATAGTTCTTTGTATTAAACGAGACATGAATCAGAAATTAAATCAAAGATTAAAGTAAATAACAAGGAACAGGAAATACTGGAGAAGTATTGAAACCCAATCGTAAAATTGAAATAACTATGATTGGAATGATGGTAACGTGGCTAATTAGAAGGGAAGTATGAAGGAGTGAAAGGGAAGAGAACGGATTATTTTTAAGTCGGTTGGATTTTCAAACGAACAGTCGTTAGTAGTTAGCTATCCAATGAAATACATTCTATGGTGAATTCATAAGGAAATTGATGCGAGAAATATATAATGAAGATAAGATATACTATGAGATAACGGAATAAACTATGGAAAGGCGAAAGTACCGAGTTTTTCCAGTAAAAGCTGGTTAAAAGTAAATATAAAAGCCATAGGACACTAGTAGAAGCAAAAAAACTATTATGCTTCTTGGTAGAGACAATTCGCAATGCTTTTGTTTCAGTCATAAGTTTGATAAGCCTGCGCAGGGAAGGTTATGCATGGGAAGGATAATAAAAGTGGGCAGCGATAGAAAGGACAGGGCTGCAACATTTCTACTATCCTCTTCAATATGTATGCGGAGGAAATAGTGAGGGAGGCATTAACGTAGTGTGAGGCTTGACTTAATGCTGGAAGAGAACTGATGATGGTGGATAGATTTTAGGAATACCAGGCGTTGGTTAATCAGTCAGATTAGAGGTTGCAGTCGTTAATGAACGCGCACGTTATTCAGTTAATCAGATATGGTGTGAATAAGAACCATAAGAAGGCAAAGACAGATTGATATTTTCTATATAAAACTGCAATTTTCTAAGGAAAATCAAAATTAAGCATATGAGTTGGAAGGCATTAATTAGAACAGATGCAATACTTTTGTTGTTTAGGATATATTCTGGACGAAAATCAAACTATCAGAAGATAATTTAAAGGAGAACTGCGATAGCGAAAAAGGGGTTCATTAATAGGACAATGAAAATGGCAGGAAACCTGTGTAACCACTTTATGAAAACGTTAGTGAGGAGCCTGATAAAAGAACATGCGCTACTAGGCAATGAAACTTGGACTCTGAGATGAGAAGGAGAGAAGAGACTGGAAGCGTTCGTGATGTGAACGTGAAGCAGGATGAAGAAAGCGCGATAGGCCGAAAGGAAGAGAAACATAAGTGTCCTTGGCATGGTTGGGGAGGAAGAGAGAGGAAATCAGGAGGAGGCAAAGATTATGGAAGGAGGGAATTTCTGTAAGCTGAGGTCCGTTTTGAAAGGAAGAATGCAGCAAAAGAGGGTAAGAGGGTGGAAAAGGATAGGCATTTGGATGTATTGACGAGAGGTGGAGTTGTACTCTCCTGTAACGCTTGCTAGTTCTCCTCCCCCCGATTCACTTTCATTTCTTTCGTCTCCAAGTTTTCCACCACCCCCTCTCCATATTATGTATATTGGTGCGTGGAATCCCTGTTTAGGCGATTGATTTTTTTCGATGTGAACTTCATATACTCATAAAATATTTGTGGTCAGACTCTTCCGCTTCCCCCTTGGACAATTCTTTCTTTCTCCGGAGTAGCCTCAGTCGCGGCCAGCTCCACCCCAAAACCACCAACCTCCCATCTGGAGCCACTCCAAAAACTACCGACCAACTGAGAGTATCCAGGAGATAAGGAGGAGGCGAGGAGATTGAGACTGATGCTGAAAAAAATATTGTGGAGGTGTGGAGTGGATAGGGGGATAGATAGTTCTCTCCCACCCTTTGGTGTATTTCCCTTCCCACTTCCTCTTTCCCCCCACTCTCCTCTCCTCACTCACCCATGTGGTTTTTTATGCCTGCACTTCCCGCAGACTTCCTCGTCCCTTCTCTTTTCCACTTTCCATGTTCTCCTCCTCCTTTCTTCGCTCGGCCTTTTACTTTCATTTCTCGACTTCCTCGCCCTTTCTCTTTCCTTTCTCCGAATTGGCGACGAGTCCCGCAATGCGCTGAAACAATTCCGCACGAGAATAAAAAAGTTTTCCCCTTCCACGTTGCGCACGTCTTGCGAATAAATATCCCGCGCAGCCATTCCTGAAGTCAGGCTATGAATTTGCCCATTATAAATTGAAATCTTTATTGCGGTGGTGGATTGCCGTAGAGAAAGTCATTCGCGTTGCGGGGAAGGGATGATATTGCCCTAATGCGGAGGAAATTTTTAATTGGAACGGTCACTAATCTTTTATAGAAAAAAACTAAATTTCAGTTATGAATTTCATTTTAGAAGGCTTCTATTGGAATGTTATCAACATCCTTCACTCTTTAAACACGCCAATCCCCTGCCGTCTGAGGCAGCCAGGTTGAAAACGCGCCGACATAGCAAACCAAAGGTCGAGGGCATCGTGGATGGATATTGTGCTCGACTCGGTATCCTCTCAGTCATTTCTTATATTAGACGCTCCGATGTGTCTTTAGTATTAGAAACACCGACCTTTCAAGTAAATATCTATAGTCACAAAAGATACATCATTTAATATTGCACTCATATTCTTTCCAATTCCCAGGCATTATAAGACTATCTTCTTGTATGTAAGTTACTGTTTATTCGCCGGTTTCCGTTAAGTCACCTGAGTAAAGAACTGTTGGCCTCGGCTCGAATTCAGACGAATGATCCTCCTATTTGTTCGAGTGCTGTTACCTCTGTCTGCATGTGACAGGCAGTACGTGTGAAATAGATTTAGCTGCAGAATGACCATAAAATAAAGTACTGATACTACTACTACCCAATTATACTTCTCCTACCTGCTTCAATTATTTCATCTTATTGAACACAAAAATCATTATGAGTTCTCTGGCCTAACCTTGCTTGCGCAAACACATAAAAAAATGCATATTTTTAAAACAGAAGTTAGTATTGACTTATATTTTTCTGAACTAACTTTTTATGCTAGTGAGTCATTTATTTTCATTCATGGCAATGGGTATTGAAAGCGATCTAATCTCGTGCCATATTGATGTAGATGGAGGCAAGGGTAGAGACACTCTTGATTGGTCACACTTCAGGCATTCCCTTCCTATTTACTTCTCATTATTTTCATTCTTTCCCCTTTGCGGAAGTGGCTTCCGGTGTTGTGAGTAGAGGCATGGGGGAGAAAGCGAGGATGTTAAGGGGACAAACCTCGGCATCCCAGTGTTTTCAGCAGCCCCACTGCCGTTCGCTCTTTCATCGCTTTTTTTCCTCCAATGCGAGACCTTCACTGCTCCCGACACTCCCTCCTCCTCCCCCTCTTCCGCTATCGGGTTGTCCGGTGCGGAGTGGGAATTAGGGAGGGCTGAGCGAGGATAATGAACCAAAACACGGGGTCGCGAGAGAGCGTATGGAGTGGAGGGCTTTCAGAGTCTGTCGCAGGGGTTACGTGTTTTGTCCTTCCACCCCACGGTTTCCCTGCCTGGCCACTTTTCGGGGTCAGAATCATTTGTCGTTGTTATTTCGGAGGTGGGGACGAAATTGGCAAGAAAAGGGAGATAGTGAGATAACCTCTACAGGACGGGCAAGATTCCCTTTATTTTTCTGGACAATGTGTATTTTCCATCTTATATTGTACTAGGGTGTTTAAAAAAATATTTTTCATGATTCTAATGAACCTTTCTTGACGAATTCTGATTCTCTCATTGTGTGTGTTTTGCTTTTATTACGTGGCACAAGCTTGAGGTTGTATTTTCCAAACCGTTCTCTTTTAAGGGACAAAGACATTTTTGGGATCCAGATCAAGAAATGGTAATGACTAGGTATTTACATTCACCTCTTGGCTCTGATCATTTATTAACCCTCTCTTATCACTATTATTTCTCTGGTAAGGAATAGTTTTGAGTGAAAACAGCTCATATACCGATTTCATAGCACTAAAATACAATCATATTATACCATTATTTGTTTTCTGGAAATGAATGAGTCATGTGATTAAGTGAATGAGCATTATTCTTCATTTTGTGGCTTTCTTTAGCGTCGTTCACAATATATCCGTGATTTATTTGGATGATTAATGATTTCTTGTTTTAAATAGTAGCTTATATTTTTAGTGAAATCCATTTGATTTTGGAAATCAGGCAATGAAGGAGAGAGGGAACTTTGTACAAAAGGTTGAAGCTGTTCCTGACTCAATTATGGTAGCTTTCTTTGTTGTATTCACGCAAATCACAAGAAACATCCCTTGGACTTGAGGCCAAAAATCATTCTGAAGAGGTTTTAATGAAAAGAGGTGCGATTTAAAAAAATATGTAGACTTTAATACCTGTTGCAATTCTTCCCTTCTTAGAAATGCTTGGTACATAGTATTATTGTTATAAATTTTTATAATTGGTCTGACTACTAATGTCATGTCGCACTGTCTAGAATAAGACCGTAATCTGGATATAAACAAAATACACATGACGGATGTTAGAATTAAAGCAAGGCGGATGATAATAAGAGATGTAAACATTTACACTCATTTAATAAAGAGTGGGTATGATAAAGGCTGCTTTATTCAAGGTATTACGGGGAGAATAGTGCATTGGGTATTTGCGAAAATGACCGAATTATATGAAATTCCATGGATATTGATTTACATGCATGCTCTTTCTTTCAAAATTTGGAGTGCTTTAACTCTTTGTCCCATGAATTGTGGAATAAATACGGCCCACTGCGTCAATTTTTTGTCGACTCATATTAACGGGACCAACATTTTTTGCATCTACGATTACGCGAATTTTTACACGATTTTCACATTTTTACGCGAAAAATGCGAATTTTGGTGTTCATAAAAAATTACACGGTTTTGAAATGTTTTGGTCAATTTGAGACATATTTTAGCCTTGATTCGTATACGTATCAACTGCGTTGAAAGATCGTCAGATGGCAGTGACGGAAGCCTCTTGCCAAATGTTCCAGCTTTAGATTTCTAAATCATTCTACCAAATATTCATACATGGTGAGGAAATACCTACGTGTCATGGACCATGTGTACGCCCATTTCCATAATATGAAAACGCAACTCTTTCAAGCCTTTTAAACCACATGTCGCACAGTACACAGAAAGGAATCAGCTTTTGTGTTTGCGAGAGAGAGAGAGAAGTATATGAGGGGAATGGAGCCCATATACGAGAGGATGTCCCTTCCCTTCCCAGGTTTTGTGCTCAAGTCACTACCGGCACTATCTTTATCCTAAATAAAAACATATAAAAAAACACTTTTTAAAAACTGGTCTCATTTCAAAGTGCACTAAAAAGTAAAAAAAATAAAAATGCACTAAAAAGTAAAAAATAAATTTTAGTTTGAAATTTTCAAAGTTAAGAGACCTTCTATTCCAAATTTATAAATATATTAAAGTTGAAAGTGAAAATGAATATTTGTTTACTTTATCTGTGCAATTCGTCGATGATTAAGAGGCAATAACTCACAATCGTACGTATAATTGATCGTCTAGTTGGTCATGATGATTGTAAGACCAAGTTGCTCAAATTCAACTTAGTAAATTACTTTGCACCCTGGTCTTGTAATCATGATGATCAACTAGATGATCAATTAGACGTACGATTGTGAGTTATTGCCTCATAATCATTGACGAATTGCACAGATAAAGTAAACAAATATTAATTTTCACTTTCAACTGTAATATATTTATAAATTTGGACTAGAAGGTCTCTTAACTTTGTCAATTTCAATCTAAAATTTATTTTCTACTTTTTATTGCAATTTTATTTTTTTAATTTTTAGTGCATTTTGAAAAAAGACCAGTTTTTAAAAAGTGTTTTTTTTTCTACTTTTTAGTCTTCACACTTACATTAATTTAACAATCATTGAAATTGTCTTCAGCTTTTTTAAATTACGTTACTACTTCTGTCTTAGCGATCGTAATCTTTGAATTTCTGCTAATGCTTCGTTGTTGCAAGGTATTTTTCCGTTGAGCTTTGCACAGTCAAGTTCTTGTATCTGAAGACAATCTAGTGAATTCAATGCGTAATGCTTTATTAATGTTTTCTCCATGTACTTAAATAAAAAATATTTAATTAAATTAAATCTGACTACGTGAAAAATTCGAAAAAATTACCAAATTTCTGTCATCAAAATTAAACATGTATGCAACATTTGGGAAAGATTGAACAACTGGAAGGGGTTCAAAAATTGGGTAATGGATATGCGATTAAACTCACGAAGCAAGTAGAAATAAGACCAGTAAAACATCGTCTTCACTGCTATCCATGCAATTAGATGAAGAGCATTTCTTAAATCCATGCAAAAAAAATACGCGATGAAGTCCCAAGGTATTTGATCTCCTTAGATAATACAGTGACGGACGGTTCCTTTATCTTTGAAAGGCTTTTTAATCACGACATCTTAACCTTGCAAATTTGTTGTCATCGCTCCGGCAGTAAGAACTAGGCCCACACGCAATTCAGCCATTTTATTCTTCACATTTATTTCAGGTGACTCATGGAAGCGTCAAGTACGAGCGTTGTCCTTTTTGAGGAGACAAGAAAATCACACTATTTACTCAATCCTCTGAGGATACGCAGGAGATTCTTCGATACTACTTTATCAATTCTAATCAACCACAAGAATGGAAAATGAAAGAAGTTGGTGGGTATGGATTTAGTTGTGTTAAGTAAGATGATGAAATGGTTAGAAAGGGTGCAGGGAAGAGTGGGGAAGATAGGGAGGATCTGGGTGGGAAAAGAGGTCGTGATAACATACCGGGAGTAAATGCGAGTGAGATGGATTGGCAGAAATAAAGAGAGTAGAGTGAGGAAGATATAAATACCGTATTTCTCCGAATATAAGCCGGACTTTTTTCTCGATTGTGGGGCCCCAAAATCAGGGTGCGGCTTATGTTCGAGGTGCGGCTTTTATTGCGGTGCGGCTTAAATTCGAGAACTTTCTTAAAAATCGTAAAAAAAGACCAATTTGAGCAAACCAGCCATTCAGATTCACTCGGACGCCTACTAAACTCGCCTAAGCCACGGGGAAAATAAGAAATAACGCTGAAAAAGTTCAAATTAGTGCACAATTTATTAATATATTTAAGGATAATATAGGTCAAATTGTGTACAGTTACATAGGAAATGTAAAAACAGATATAAAATTCTAATGTCTAATACTGTAGGTACTACCTACTGTAGGTACTACCTAGGGATATACTAAAAAGGGTGCGGCTTAAATTCGCGTATTAAGTTTTTTCCCTGTTTGAGTCCCCAAAAACTGTATGCGGCTTATATTCGAGTGCGGCTTATATTCGGAGAAATACGGTTATAGCGCGCGTGCAAGAAAACATAGGTTTCAGAGTCGTAAATGAGCCCGAATTTTGGCGAACGAAAAGGATGGGGATTATATGATGGAAAATAAAAGCGATAGCTATTTTCTTGTGAGGGAGCGCGTTGGGAAAATGGAAGAGGAAGAAGAACCTCTATTCTGCTGTGGTTGTTTTAGTTTTCCAGATGGAAGGAATAAAAAAGAACTCTTATACCAGTACGCGCCTTTATTTATTTTCGGCACGTCATCTGCACGGCGCGGCGGCAGGTAGCACAAAGGGGGAAGAGATGGGTGTCGGCGGACGCTTGATCGAAAACCCTTTTATATGAAGTGAGTGGGATGGGAGAGAGGATGGGCATAAGGGCGTGGTGTTGTGGCGAGGAGTAGAAAATGGAGGCGAAAGATGAAAAGGCGTGCTGGGAAGAGGACGTGTAATAGACTTGTGCCAGATGCCGTCGCCGCTGCGGTAAGTGGGCTGCTCTATGGATTGTCGCGAGGGTTCCAGAAATGAAAACGAGTGACAGAGAGAGGCGTGCTCAGCCGGAAAAGATATGTCCTGCGGCACACGTTTCTCTGCAGAAATTCCTTTATCGCAAGCAATATCTCATACAATTACTCTCGCCGTACGTTTCCACGGTACGAGGTATTCTGGAAATAAGAATTTGAAATTTATTCTATTGCATAAATTTAAAGAAATCGCATAGAAGTAGATAAAAAAACACTATACGAATCCCATTGAACTTGCCAGTATCAAATTACGATAAATCTTGCAATGACGTCATAAAACAAAAAAATATTTGATATTGGCCAATGTAAGAAAAATATCAGAGAAACATGTTTCATTCTTGATACAAATTGCCATTTTCACCGATTCCACTAATATTCCTTGTGACTCACCTTTTAGCTGACCAAGGTACCTGTGTACTCGTTTTGCATTAATATTGTGAGATTCCGTTAGTGGTAGCTACATTAACTACGTGGAACGAGGAGGAAACTGCGTACTTTATATGGTTGGTTGTCAACGAACTCCACTTGGAAGATTTGTTTCTTCGATTTCCTCCCAGACTTCCTCGCATCGTGTGAGCGCACGGCAGAGATTTATCGCGTGAGCAACTGTGAGCTAAACATTATGGGAGAAAATATCTGACAGAAACTTGTGCCGTTGGGCATGCGCTTTGGATTATGCCGAAGTTTCAGAAATTAAAATGGGAGAGAAGGAGAGAGAGAGAGACAAACTCTCAAAAGAAGTTAGGGACTAACGGGTGGGGAGGTTGATTGAGATTTCCGGGTGGTTTTGGACCCCCCCGGGTGGTTTGGGCCTGCGGTAGTAGTCGTTCTCGTTCCCGGTCGCTGTCCTCCATTTACGAATAGAGATAGGTATTCCAGGGAGGGCATTCCTCGTTTTGAGGGCCGGCCGCCGCTTTGGTGGCGTCGCCAATAGAAGATGCTGCAACTTCCAGAATCCGAGTGAAATGATGATTTGGCACGCGCTGTGAGATTGATCTGTTCACTCGTGGGGCTCCAAATACTCGGGATTAATTTACTGCTCGTCTCCTACCTAGGTAGAGGTATCGTAAGCGTTGATTTTTATCCTTTATGAGCAGTATTGGCAAGGTTAGTCTGGTCTATGTTGTGCGATACGTTTTTATGATTCTTGCGTTGTTTTAAATATAAGGTTTGTTTAATTACCTTATTTGTAGATTTAATCATTGGTGAAGGTATAATGAGGAGATGTCATATCGACTCATTTTCAAATTGCCATTCAACTGGGCTGGAGAATGAAGGCGATATGTTCTTTCTACTGATTCAGTTTTGTTTATTTCTAAGGAAAGGGAATAATTATTGCATAGCAAAAATAAACCAGATATCTGATGAATTTTAAAGTTATCGTTTTAGTGTCTTTTAGAAAAATATTTTTCAGGTTTAATTTATCACCCTTCATTTCACCCCAAAGGAAATGAAGACACTAAATTTTCCCGCCAGGAAAATGAGTACTGAGTTTAAACGGGGGATCTGGTTTAAGACTGTTTTTTTCCCGCAGTTGATGATGTGTGGGGATTTAATTATAAATTACTTCATGCCTTAAGCAAACTGCTAAGATAATGTGATTTTATGAGCAGCTTCCTATCTTCACTGAGAAATATTATTAGTTTAATTACATGCTCGGTTCACACGTAATTTCATTAGGGAACGTTTGCTTGATTAAATACTCAAAGCCTTCAGTGGCGCGCGATGAAATTAAGAGTTGAACTTGAAATTTTCTAAAATATTTTCCTGTAATACGGGTATTAAATAGATAATACCTGCACTGTGTAGAAGAAAACTTGAGAATTGGCACTTACAATAGGAATAATTTACTAAGCAATGATGAACTATGTTCGATGTCATCAACTAGTAAGGATTTTAGCGCAAGAGTTCGTTTTTGTAATCAAATTAAATAATTTATATGGGAATAAAACGTTATGTCACAGCAGATAAGTTCAAACATATCGTTAATCTTTCGTTTGCCGAGACAGTGGTTTACACGGACGCGCCAGATGTAAGACCAAATATAAACTTAACTTGTGTAAACGGAAAATTCGTATACGAATGCAGGCTTTAAATATTTCAAGTTTTAGACTTATTATGAGTAGTATCTGAGTATGCACATAAGAAAAGATACTTCTCAGGTTCATGCTCAACTTAATTGGAATATTTTTATTTCATTGAGATAAAATATAATGTCCGAAGGGGAGAAATGCATTGTAGTGTTCCATTGGCCGTCAACTTTTGGATTTTCTTGATTACGGATGATCGAGATTGAGTTATTGAACAGTATTCAAGTCAGGTTAGTTTTGATTGGCGAGGTAGACTCAAATACCCTGTAACCTTGATATTTTTTTCAATGGAGGAGAAAATCTTCTAAAGACACCAACCAGATTTCAGTGTAAGATTTTTACTGACTAAAAAACTCCCCGTTTTCTTTTGTACCAAGGCTGGGTCTAATCTTTTTAGTATTGCTACAGCCTTGGATTTTTCTTGGGGGTACCCATTGTTTTATAACATTCTCTTTAGTTGCGGATTTTTCCCTGAGGATCTTGGTCACCATTGTTTGTACTAGTTTCCAGTGTTCCTCTTATACTATACATTTGTAGATAATGTTGTCTCTTATCAGGCATTCCATGGCTGAGATACATTTTCTTCTCTCTTTTTTCCACTGTCTGCATACTAGTACCGTATGCTCTGCAGTGTCCTCTTCACCACAATACCAGCAGTCTGTGGTCTCTACTTTATTAACCCGATGAAGGTACTTTCGAAAGACCCCGTGGCCTGATAAAAGTTGAGTGAAATAGAAATTAGTTTCACCGTGGTTTCTTTTAACCCATTTGGTCACATCTGGGATAAGTGATTTGGTCCATGCTCCTGCCTCCGTATTTCTCCACCGCTCCTGCTATTTTATCAGAAGCCTCTCTAGTGCTTCATCTTGATCCATGCCCCTATAGCGTTCTATTCTTTCTTGGGCCATAAGCTCCAAGGGTGGGGTCCCCGCAATGACAAAGGCTGCTTCGCCGGATATCGTTCTGTAGCCAATGCACACTCTCAGGGCCATTCATCTGTCTACTCTCTCCATTTGGACTACAGCTTTTTTCGAATCCAATGCTCTTATCCACACAGGTACCCCATACAATGCTGTGGATGTAACCACCGAGGACGCCAATTTCCTCTTACTGGGGCTAGGTCCTTGTGTGTTTAACATTAATCTGCAGAGTGCTCCAGCCACTCGAGCGCATTTCTTTGTGACCTCTCCTATGTGTGGTAGGAAAGATCTTCTGTGGTATAGCCACACTCCTAGATATTTCAGCTTAGGGACTGGTCTCACTTCATTCCCATTAACATTAAAGACGATGTCTGAGAGCACTCTCCTTCCTTCCATCACAATCGCTTCGGTTTTTTTCTGGAGCTAATTCCAGGGAGTGATCTTGAAGCCATTTGTTCACTATTTTGTCTGGTTGACATTTCTCATAAGTTCTCCTTCTGTTACTGCTGTAGCCACTAATGCCAGGCCATCTGCATTAGCAACGAGCTGTATACATCCTGGTAGCCGAAGACGAAGTACGCCGTCATAGAGCAGGTTCCAGAGAATTGGTCCCAAGATAGACCCCTGCGGGACTCTTCTGGTAACCTCTAGCTCTGCACTGCCCTCTTCTGATTCCGTCATCACTTTCCTTCCTTGCAGGTAATGCTGCATCATGCGTCGTAGATAGGGGCTGATCCCCCTTGTCTGGAGTGCATCCAATATGAGGCGCTGTTAAAAGCGTTCTGAATATCTAGTGCCAGCACTGCAGGGATACATCGATTTCTCTTTGTAACCTTGAGATAAGCGCTACGGTGCGCGACATCAGTGCGTTAAAGGTATGCTATGTACTATATATCCTTGGTCTACATTCTGTTTACTAGGAAGGCGTGGTTCGCGAGTAATATCGCGAGAATTACCTGATGCATCAGTCAGATTTGAACAGGAGATCCTTCGGTCTTTGCCCTTGCACCATGTGATGAGCACATTTGGCTGCCACTCCGACCACGATGTAGAGAAGCGCCGTGTCAAAAGCTGACATTTTCATTAAAACTTAATGAGAGATAATAATTCTCTATCGCATTCTAATAAGTTGTAGTTTGCAACACACCAAGTGAGAGTTGAAATTTAGCGATATAGAATAGAATGGACTTATTTTTGTATAAGGTATGCATTGAAGTTAAAGATGGGTGCCGATGACATTTTGTCGGCGGTAGTGACCGACCCAATTCCACCCCGGCGGTTTATGTGGTGTAATGGGCGTCGAACTGACTGGCAGAATCCACATGCGTGTGTAAGACTTGAAAAATAGAACAGATAATTTTTTTTGTTGAGGAATTGAGGAAACATGGAACGGATGAAAATGTTTGTTAACTTTACGGCTATGCCGATTATAAATTATGCGACACATAATTAGTGGCTCTAGTTTATTGTGCAGCCATATACTGTACCATTTGGGGGGTGGGATAGAGGGGAGACGAACCCGTTTTTACGGCACCCTTCGTACCAACACCATGCACACTGGCACAAACACTTCCCCAGCGGACGATCATAGCTTCGGTCAACTAAAGTCACCTGTACGTGCCGACGAAGGGAATGGGCAGTGGCGGAGTGAGAAAAAAAAGCCATTGGCGGCAATCTGGCGCGGTGATTCTCGTCTGAAATTGGATTTCACGTAATTTGATGTGGTCGTATCCACTCAATGAGCGATACACTAACGAGATGGCAAAGAACTTCGCTGGTACAAGAACGCTTTAAAATGGGAGATAGAGGAAATTGAATAATGAACTACGATGCATCTCAATTTATGAAGACTTAACGGTCGAGGTGTACACTATGTTAGCATTTTGAACGTGGGACAAAAATATTAAATATGCGAAATAAAGAATATGCAAAGGAAAGCCACGCGCTTCGTTAATAATTGTTACAAGCAAGATATAAGAGTGTAACTCAGTCGATGGATGGACTACTTCGGAGCCTCGGTACGCTGAGATTACAAGAACATTTCATATTAGGACTCTCAGTGATAAGAAGTATATGATCGTTTTCTCGTAATGAATTCCTATAACTGGCAGAGGTGACAAACATAACAGATGTAAAAAAAAAATCCTTCTCCCCCAGCACCATTATTGGTTGCCATAAAAAACGCACTAGATGCACATTCTGTCACAATTTGGTACTTTACACCTTCTCCTACGATATCATCGAAGCGCGTAACACATGGAACCGGAAATGGCGGTGCGATTTTTCTAAAACGTGAGATCTGTCTAGAGTCATCCGTGCGGTATACGTATGAGATTGCTTGAGTGAAATGGTGGTGCTCTCGAATCGATTCCATAGTGCGTATCATTGCGCAGGGCTGCCGAAGAGAGCAGAAATGATGACATAATGCCTTTGCGGGAGCAAAAATAAACGCAAAGATGCGACCGAAGAGCTGAATTATTCATGGGGCGTGATTGCATCGCCCGATGATGATAAATCTAGTTGCTCCATATTGGCATGGGGGTATAGTTTGCCGCACGGCGACTTGCCCGAGCATAGCCCCGTTTGGCCATTCCGTGCAGATGGGTCGAGGTGAGCGGCGACCGCTCACGAGGCTGACATTGCACGGATACATCGGAGGGCGGGGACTGAGGTCGTTAGGCCACGGCTGGCTTGGGACGACCATGCAACAGCATTGCAGCCGAAGTGTCGTTACTTGCAGTACATTTAGCCCTCTCACGCATCGTTATTATTTATGGTTCAACGGCGATATTTTTGCCTTTTTTTCCTACTCTACGTATCTATCGCCTTTTGTCAAGGATTAGCATGAGGATGGGGCAAGTATTAAAAGTGGGATGGGTTATTTTTTTACAGCTGAGGTCATTTGGGCCATAGAGGATTGATATTAAGGTCGGTAAGGGAAGTTGGTATGTGGATGAAGGGTGGAGAGAAACTCGGCGTCAGCATTATCCTACTCTTAATGAAAGGCGTCAAGGAGTCCACACCTTCACGTTCCATCCGAAAGATGGAGTACTATACTTGAAGTGCTTTCGACATGGCACCAAAGCTGGAATTGGTATTGCACTGAAAGTTCTACGCCTCTGACGATAATCAAGCTCTAGCCCCTTGAAATGGGAAGCCAATACTCAAATCTCCATTTCTACGAAGGACGGAGTACTGAAGAATGTTTTAGACGGCAGAAAGCTGCACGATAGAGGGTGGAAAAGGTAGGCCATTAGGAATGTAATGTAGAGAGGTAGAGAATATTCTGACATGAAAAAATGGATTGGATGCAACCGTAGCAAGGGCTGTAGGAGGCGAATGATAGTAGTGAAGGGAGGGCTAGCGTGATGATCCATAAAAACGTTCTCTTCCTCGTAGAACCAAAAAATAATTTCTCCTACGGAGACTAAGTTGACGACCGAAAGTGGCTAACATGCCGGGGTAAGATTAGTAGAAATGGATAGGTCACTCGCTTAAGAATTACAGTAAAATGGTTGAAATCCTAAATAGCATTTCAAATCAGATCAAAGTCATAAATACGACATGTTAACTTCCGAGTCTGCGGATTGAAGAAATCCTTTTTTCAATAATTCCACTTTCCAGAACTATCACGTCATATCATTCTTGGTAGGATGAATAAAGAACTACCTTGGTGATAGAGCGTTCACTGCTTATGAATAAACATATGGTCTCCGACTAAGTTCCACGTCCACGTCATTATTTTTAAAACAAATTTGACAAATGAAATGCCTTTAATTTTTGGTAAATTTAATATTATTTAAAACCCTTGTGTGCCATGTCACGGTTTTGACGTGATTTGACGATGAGTCTATGGGGACAAATACTCGCTCTCAACTGGCTGTGGGTTAGTGGTATTTGACTTCCCACTGTGACCAAGTGTGGGTCGCACTATCCGTGCGCTAGCAATCCGAGGGACTCTTGACCCAGTTCCGTCTGCTTAGTAGAGGATGTGCTGGCCGAGCAGTCATGGGCCAGCGGTAGTATACGACCGCTGTCGAAGACAGCGGGCGCAGTCAAAGCTTAGATAGGCTGGCGTGGACAGATGTACTGCCTGAAGGGTGGCCAAGTGCGCGGATGAGCGATCCAATCGATGCCATTATTTTTCGTAATGTAGCAATATCATTTATCCCTCGGATGGTGTTTTTAGTCCCCGTGGTGCAGCATGCAAAGCTGTCACATTTATATTATTTCTATGTGGGACTGTAAAATTTAAATCTGAATGCATAGAAATTTACCTAATTCTTTTTATTCTAAATTAAATAAAAAACTTTTTCTATATTTTAGATGATGATTTTAGTATTAATTTAGTGTTGCGGGAGTACTTCATGAATACGTAATACAGATTTCGCTCTTTTTTATAGACCTACTTCCACGGTATTAAAAATTATAATTTATCTTCAGGAGATTCTTCTATAGTAGCTTCTTTGATTACTTAATATTAGTACTGGCATTGCTCTTTAACTGTAATTCATAAGCAGTTGCCTTGGATAGTATTACTAAGGCTCTTTTTTAGGAGTCATATTGCGACCAGTTGAAGAAATTTAGCTAACGGCTATGTAATTGGAAAATTATTATGACAATTAATTTTACTCTGCTGCTAGATGCAAATATTTGCAACTAGAATGCTATTTGAAAACGATAGTTCATCCACATCTACAAAATACCCTGCAATCCACCTCAGGGGTGTGTGGCAGGGGGTGAGTATTCACCAACATGCATTACACTATACCCTAAAGTTAGTGTAACTACGACTAATTATGCATTAGCATAAATCGCTAATGCTTGTCACGAGATGAAGCCTCACAAGCATGCACTACTACACTACAGATATTATCACAATAGAGAGGGACCATTAATATATATGTATTTTGCAACTACACAAATGGACAGTTAATAGTTAGTTAATAGTTAGTTAAAGCTGGAGTGATATGGTGTTCGTGTAATATTCATACAGTGTGTATTCATATGTATAGTTCGTTTAGTGGTGTATGATGGAGATACATACATTCACCGCCGCTTAATGGACATTTGTGTTATATTTTCATACAATAACATTCATTCTAATCATTAGTTTGATTTTTCTAGACGTTTGAGTGATTGCTAATACATGCTCGAATATGTCTGGTAAGGCAGAAGAATTAGATGAAGCTTGATGCGAACCTTGAAGCCTTGCGTTCGTCGTCCTTATTTTGTCCACATATTGCAGAGGTAAAGGACCCTTGCATTAATATTTTCACTCAAATTCTGAGTAATTTTATCCCACAAAACATTTATTATCTTCTGTACCTATGTTAACGTGGCAAAAAATTGAAATTTTTATATATCATGCCAAACAAAGGCAGAATGAGACTAAATATATTTTTCTGAGTTACACCATACGACCAGCCACCATCCGAAAAACGAATACTATACCTTAGACTGCTATACCTCGGAATAAGCGTAGTGGATGAATGGATTAGTACATTCTGTGTCCCAGGAGCTCACAATGGGACAGACGATGCTTCCACTCACGAAGTACGCATCTTCGCTCCTTGAACATAAACCAGTTTCTTGAGATATGATTCTGTCGTCTTCAGACCCACTCGTACGGAGCGGAGGTAGCACAGTGGTGATATCTTATCGTATGAAATATCCAAATGTTATCCTGGTAGATTCATGTGCTTCGTGCATGCGCACGTCATAGCTAACAGACGACTGCGCATCTGAAGGTATCCGTAAATCCCAATCCCTCTCGACATTCTTCGCTTTTGAGTTTGAGTCTGCATGACAGAGCTCTCCGCGTGCCGGTCATAACTGACTGGCGATTCTAACATGAATTCAGACATACCTATCCATTTCTCTTCTTGTTCATTTAATGGTAGAGTTAGCCGTCAAAGAAGTGAAATCTTTGTGTACCACCATAGGAAATGTATGTAGTGTACCGGCTCTCTTCCGCTTAATCCGATCGTTACATACCTCTTTAGATTTCATTATATTCATGCATCGCTACAGACACTCTCGTCGGCAAAACATACTCCTAATACTCTTCTTATGAATCTCTTTAGCTACATTCGCCCGTTTTTCTCAGCTTACCTCCTCTTATGTCGCGTGTTGATGGTTCAAACTGTTTCTTTTTTTGGACTCTGATTCCCTCTTTCAAGCTGACGATTTAGAGCTTCTCATTTGGAAATTTTGAAACTATACTAATTTACTAAATAAACTAGTAATTATGTTAAACTAGTAATTATGAATACCCTATTTTTTTCTGTTTCAAAATATGCATATTTAAAAAAATTGATATGCGTGCAAATTGGCTCATAAAATCCGTTAATCCTTAACAACTTCCTACACACTGCTCTATACCTGCCTATTCCTAATTCTACCCATATATGATTGCGGTTTTTAGTGTGTGGTTACTTGATTCGATGACTCCTAATGTGCTTCTTCTTAAGAAGTGTTTCCATCGCATATGTTTATAACTTCATCGACCTACCAGGGCCTCTAAGTGTCTTTATTTCTTTCAATATTTGTCTCGGGAGCATTTTTTCTATCGGATGAAAACAAATATTTGAGCAATCCTTTTCCTCTAATTAATTATACTATACCAGAAAATCCAAACCATTTCATGACTCGTTCATTCCTCAAACTATTTTTTTTCTCTCCGTAACACAATGCAGGAACAAGTACCTACTCTTTCAAATTATTTTTACTTATTTGAAATACATTATTTTATCCGCTATCGTCTTCCACGTCGTGTTTTCCATCATTAGAACACTTCTTAATCTCTTTCTTTATGAATAGAAATAAATTAATAATATTTTATGCTTACCGGTACGCATAAATTATTATCACTCTCCGGTAAAGAATCCACAGTCACATTTACTCATGAATTCCTTCACATGCTGCTTTCTTTCGTGTCATTTATTCCTACGTCATCTTGTCGGGTTATTCAACACTCATCCACTCCTTCAAGATTGCTCTCTAATCAAAACTCGCTAATCCATAAACAGAGCCACCTTTGGACTTCTTCTAACGGCCCATTTATTTGTCACTCTATGCCTACTAATATCACTGCAAAGAGATCTTTGGTACGGAAATCCCTCTGCAATTAAGTGGATGTCATTCTCAGTGAGTCAAATACCGTAAGAACATATACCAGTATAAAAAAAACATTATTTTCAATTGGAATATTAGCTCCGTTGGACAATTTGAACAGTGTTGAAATATGAAGAGAGAAAATAAAAAGTATGTAAAAATATTTTTTAGCTATCAGTCTGAAGTTATAAGCATAATTAAATTGTAAAAGAGTGACAGTCCAGTGCTTTTAAAAGGAAAAACGAGTTTTTTATAAATGTGAAAATTGCCAATCTTTATTAGTTTAAAAAAATGCATGTGAGTGTCCATTAACGAAATAAAATAATAAAACCTTTAATTCAATGAAAACTATCGTCACAAAAGTGTCAGTCAAGAATATCCTGTAAATGGTTTTTCCAATGATTTTTCGTTCTTTCCTTCTTCATTGTCCGGGCGGGAGAAAATTTATCGGCATTGTATTTCACTTGCCATAAAACTTCTTATAAATGATGAATGCCGCGCAGTAAGAACCTGCGGGAGCCGAAAAATTCTAACTAGTAAAATTTTAATTTTGAGGATACCGGGACTAGCCACGGTAGTTACCTTTACGGAGTCACCCGCAAGTGCACATAAGTGCAATATTCCACAGGAGAAAAATCATTCGCCTGTCCTGCATCCCGGTCAAGGCGAATGATTTTTATCCTGTGGAATATTGCACTTAGTAAAATTTTCTTATGGTCTCCTTTGCAATAACGACTCTTTGCAAATTCTTACCCTTATGTGGAAATCATAAGTAAAAAATATCATCCATGGGATGGGATCCCAGTCCAGGCAAATGAGTTTTTTTTTCATTGCGAATTTCACACAATTGCGTGATCACCATCGGTTGACTCCGTTAAATTTACTGTGTGGCAAGTCCTGCAGTTCTTTGAACTTGCTCTAAAATTTAATTATAATTCTATTCTGTATGCGAATGAAACTGATGTCTTACATGAAATACATTAGTGAGAATAGGTACCGTAACATTGTATTTTATTTTATCCACAGCGGTAATTAATTTTCGATAGAGTATGTCATACCGGTATTCAGTATTCAAATTATTAAGGCCGTTTTACACGATGCTCCGGTCAGCACTGAATTTAGTACTGAAATCAGCGCCGGAAGCTTGGAACCAAATTCGGGATTTAAATTGAATTCAATGCCTCGGAGCCTGTGCTTACACGATGCTGATTTCAGTGCTCAGTAGCGCTGTCCCGGTATTTGCTGAACTACGTAATGAAACATTTTCACACAGAAGTAGGATACCAAAAGGTGCCAAAACCTAGGTCGGTGAAATAAACTCTGTGGAAATTACCAATGTATCCTTTTTTGTGATAATGTTATGGATCGTTAATTTCCACAGTTGTCGGCTGATATAAAAACTTCACGCAATATAAATTAACTGCGCCATAATGTTTTGGTATATTTGAGCGATATCATGGCAATTTCACTGTTTTCAACTATTCGGAGCAATTTCTCGAGAGATTATTTTGGCTATGTAATTTTGGTAGATTTCAGCGCCGCCGCCGGTATATTCTGTCGAAACGTTCGTCACGTCTGCTTTCCTGTGATTGGTCCTTGAATCCAAGAATCGGATGGAAAATAGCTATCCTAATCCTTTCTCTTTTCAGTACTGATAATTGCATTCGATTTCATAATAGGATACGATCACACCCTTTACGCGGTACGATTTTAAGCATGCTGAGTTCAGTTCGATATTCAGTACTGAAAATAGCATCGTGTAAAACCGCCTTTAGAACTCTGACGTCTCTACGTGTGACATGCAATCCGACACTAACCCGACTAAAGTGCACGTGATACTAATTTCATATATGACACTCATTTGCATGGATGGGTACCGAAGCACAGGTGTTTTATTTAATCGACGTACAACTTTTTTCAATGGAACATTCCTGGAATCCCGGTGTTCAGTATTCAGATCCTTAGAATTCTGGCGTCTCCACGTGTGACGTGTAATCCGACACGCACCAGTCCGTCCCATCCTACCTGTCCCGTCCAGGGCTTCACGGGAAAATTTGTTCGCAACGGAAAGACACGGACCCTATCTCCCGCAACTGCTCCTCCGTACCCTCATCCCTCCGGCACCACCCCCTGCTCCACCCCAAGGTCGCTATACCCCGCTCGCTATCGGTAGAAGGACCTTGCTCCCCCCCTCCACTGCTGACATCTAGCCTCACTCAGGTAGTTCTTCGGTGGCGCTTCGCCGTGACGCGAAACAGATTACGTCGGAGGAGGTGGTGGGTGAGGGAAATCCGGGATGATCCCCCTATTCCAAGCCTTCATCTCCCACCTTACTCCATCCTTTACCTCCCCCACTGCTCTATGCCTTCCTCCTCAAGCCGGAGCCAAAGGGGTCGGCTTCTCTCCTTCAACGGAAAGAACAACGCCGTCATGCCTCGAGACATCAATTCCGTGAGCACCTCCTCCTCCGTCGCACATAGCCGGAATAGCGTTTATGAAGAACTTCAGAGTTGGAAAGCGTTGAACTTTCAACTGTTTTCTTCTTCTTGCCTTGGGTTAAAATGAGCCGTGTTTGTTCTATCGGGGATGTATATTTTCTTTTGATTATTGCATGGTAAATGATTGACGCGTATTTGGAAAGTTTCTATTGGTTTAAATGTTCCTCAAGGGTATTGAAACTTAAACTTATTTGCATTATCTTTGTATCTGTATTGCCTAAATTTAAGAACGCCTGTAGATAGTATAAAGGGTACTAACTCCTAGATAGTGCTCACATTTTAGTATCTCTTTGCCTTCCTTAGCTTTGTCTAAGGTAACATAGATGTTTCTGAGCAGGATATCTCTTTGTAATTTTTTTTATATTTTGATACTCTGTTTTTTCGGAGAGGTAATTTGATTAATAAGACGTCTAGACGTTTATGTCGTCATTTGGTTTAAAATCGAACACGAATTCTTTTTATGAACCTTAACGTTTGTTATTTTGTGAAGATACTCAGCCAAAATAAAAGCTCGCCATTGAGAGTTCATGAATCGATAATTAAAAAAAGGCATCCGAAACAAATTTAACTTCTCCGCCAGGTATTGAAATTGTGTCAAAAACATGGAGGTCTCACACTTTGCTTTGCACCCGAAGGAAATTTATCACTGTCATTTTTGGCAGAAAAGAAGAAATTGAAGAAAAGAACACCTCTGCAAATGAATCATATTTTCGTGAGAAAAAATCGTGTTCGTCGTTGAAATTAGTAAAATGTGTTAAATGTTTCGAATTTTACTAAAACATAGGACACAAATAAACCTAAAGCCACTTTCAACATAATCTCATACATTGTATTTAACGTTAACAGAAGTATTTTGGCCACCAATCCTTGCAGTGAGGTAGTCTTGTGAGTAGAGGGCTCAAAAGCTGGTCCAAAGTTAAACTCTAGTTACCCCTTGATCAAGCTCAGCTACACTTAAAAAAGGTAGTTTTCCTGGAAATGGTTCTTTCTGAATAACGTCATAGTTTATATCAGCCAGTCAAAGGAAACTCATATTGAAATAAATTGTATTATTGAAATTTATTACAGAAGCCTAAGAGCCCATTAGTCTCAAAAATATTTAGTGTACACATGCTCTTTAACAACTTTTTTTATTTCTTAAGCAATTTTAATTTTCCAAGAAGAGCCACTCGTTGCCAATTGATTAATTCTAAAAATGGCATAAATACCTTGATAAAAAAACGAAACTCATGAAAGCCGGATAAAATTTTGTTTCGGAGATAGTAAAAATGTGTAAGATTTCTGTAAAAGACAGCAGGAAAAATGTAAAATGAATTACTCTCTTTGGAAATCGAAAATTTGTAGTGGCCATCAGGTGCATTTAATGCCGCACGCTCCCACATGCATGATCGGCTAGTATTCTTAACCATTTCGTGTGGAAAACTCCTGAACGCAATACCTTACGTCACTCCTCCCCGGTGTTCACCCTGCTCTCAACCACGGAACCCTATCCCCTAGCCTGCCCTGAATAAGACACCGCAGATACCGAGCGATGAATCTGTTTCGTCTCTCGTAGCTGCCTCCTGGGGAGGATCTCCGGTTGATGGATGGCGGGAGATCACCCTCGCCGTCTCCATCCTCCATCGGGAAATCTCTTCCCTTGTTACATCCCGAGGCCAGTGAGATGTATCCCAACCCTCTGGGACGCTTAAAAATATAGCCCTCTTTTCTACCTTTGGTTCCTGTGTACACCGAAACAGGTGCTTTTAGAGTCTTCCTAAGATTTATACTGCCGCTCATACATACGATTAATGCTTGTTCTCTTTGCCATAGTCCGCAATGCCATATCTAGCCATTGTTTAAGTTCCATTACTTTTACGTGCACTTGAGTGGGATAAACTATTTGGATCCTGATTTATAGACTGAAAACTTTTGAGATGGTATACTTTTAGTTGTAATTTGGTCATTTTTATATTTTTTAATCGAAAGCGTTTCTATTCTCTGACGGTCAATGGTTATTCGTTGGCATTTGTATCGCGGTATTCCGTGGCTTATTCTTCAAACCACTCTCAAATGGAATAACCATTTCTAATCTCTGACGGTTTATAATAAAAGTGTTTTTGAATTCTCTTATCACAGGCTCATTTATCGTGTGCTCCATATATTTCAAGACTTCTGTTACTTCTTTATCGATGCGTTATTTACGTCCATTGTCTATTTACGATAGCTATGCCTAAGTGAGCACTAAAATACACCATAATGACGTTTGACTAGTGGTTTTTCCTCTCCTTTTAAACGAGAGATTTGAGAAATAAATCTAAAAAAGGGCATTACTTTGCTACATTAGTATTTTCCTCTTTCTTAATTATTTCGTAAAACCAACCTAATGCCGAAGAAAATCTCTGATACAGTCTTTGTTCCTTACTTACCCCTATTATCTTACCTGCCGATGAGGTATGCGAGATAAGGCAGTTATTAATACTTGTACGGTACGGGGAAAAGCATTGAATAGGATGTTTTCCTGACCAGGTTCAAGGTCATGGCCGCAGGAAAACTAGTATAGTTCTGTCGAAAAAATTGCTCCACTCTGACCTGGAAGTCTCAGACCATTCTGGAAGTAAGCCAAGGTACTGTGGCCAGCTTCCAACGGCTAAAAGTAAAACCTCTATAATTAATGCCTCAAGAGAAATTATGATTCTATGGAAAATTCGTGTTGCTATTACAGTGCTCGAAATGCGCGTCTTATTGCCTGAAAAAATGCCCTTCTGGATTTGATCTCGAGGTAAGTATTGTAATGCATGTCACGGTGAAGAAAATGATTTTAGAACTGCAGTTAGATTAATAGCCCTAGTTATTCCCAGGTGTCAGCTTACAAATTTAATTTTTAAACTCTAGATTAGATATTATCGTACCAAAATAACAATCCAGCAGGAGCTGCCAAATTGCTGTAATGTGAAAACTTCTTGAATATTTTTTTCTGTTTTTTTCCTTAAACTTCCTTTTAATTTATCTTTTGTTAAAAAACAGACATTATACTAGCTACATCTCGCTGGAATATTAACGTTAATCGCCAAGTACAAACTACGAATTATTTATTCAATAGTTTATTACTTGATATTCTGAAGTGCTTATCTCTTCAACATGTGCGTATACGAGTATATTTTGCGTAGTTGTCGAGAATGCGAGGTTTATAAAGAGATGCCTCTGCATTTTTTTTATCGGTGAGGAAATGGTGGGTAATGGAAGAAGAGGTGGATAAGGCATTAGATATGGTAATTGGATTGTAAGAAGAGGATTTTTTAGTGCCCACACAGGATTGGCTGTTGACTAACTACCAATATTAGTTACTGATGATATTATAGTTGTCAACGAACTATGCTAAAAATACCGGCACTAAGGTCTTGCCATATCGTCGTTGGTATTCTTGCTGACTCGCCACTTTTACTTTCTCGAGGGCTATGGTGTGAAATTTAGACTTAGCGAATGGTGGGAAGTTAAAAAATTGATAACATTTTGGCATTTTAGTACACCAAGGTAAACGGATCCAACGTGTGTAGATTCAATTGCAAAACGTGGAGACTGGGAGATATGCCATCATAGAATCCAAAGACTGGTCTTGTTTTCTTTCCATCAACGTACATTGTTTTGAGTGGGAGAAATATTAATTTTTTCACATTTAATCGCAGAAGGGAAGAAAGTGATCACGCATTTATGCCGTGCGGAGAAGGGGGGAAAAATCCACAGTTGACATCATGATCGTTCACGGTCATGAAGATCGACCGATCCCTACTCGCTTCTCCGCGGTTGCAGCGAGGAATTTGCAATTCCGCTCTGCCCCGCCTCTCACTCCGATGACCACAAAAATATATTATATTTCCCTTTTGAACGCTGCGTGTCGACTGTTTTTATTCTAGCGCCGATTCCGACATTCAGAGAGAAATGAAGAGGTGTGTGGGGTAGGGAAAAGGGAATGGAATGCGGTGGAGAGCCTGCCTTCCGCATTTCCACCCCAACGATCGTATTTAGCCGCAATATAATCCATCGCCCTTTTGTGGCCCGGGAATGAAGGAGAAAAAACAGCGATAAAAAGAGACGACGAACCCTTCTTTTTGAAAGTCAATTTCCTCTCCCTTTGTGCTTCCACCCGTTTGATGTCGCGCGCCCTGCGGAGTTTACCCCCATCTGTTAAAAATTCCTCGTGATCCTTGCGCAGTTCTCGCTGCGACGTAGCTCTCGCGTTGATTACCTCGTATAAATATGACCGCACGTGGATCGAGAGTAAGTTTTTGACGCTCAATGAAGGCTCATCGGCTTCCGTCATCTGATTAAAAGTAAATATTCCAGCAACATAGTTGGACTGCTCTTGGATATAGAAGGATTTGGTGATAAATAAAAATATTACAATCATTAAAGGTTGGCACTTTGTGGAAATGGATTGTACTATAATTTACGCCGAAGGTGCAACACTCGGCTTACCAAACTTAAGTCTTTTATTTTTTTTAAGAGCTCTTTTCTATGTATGAAGCCAAGCATTTTTAAATAATGCCCATTTGCATTGGAGGAATAAGAAATATGAGCGCTTTTTTAATGGGGAAAAGTAGATAAACGTAGATAGATCATGATATTGATAAGAATAGGTAATGAGAGGCAAAGTTAGTGCCGTTATAGAGATCAGGATGTTGGGAGAGTGGGAATGGGGAAAAAAGTGAATAAGCTATATAGAGCTCTTTATACCGAGCTGAAGAATGAAATAGTGCATGAAAATAAAGGCCTTCAGCGGATATTTATAGGTATTCCTACTTACATCTAAACCTACCTTTATTGGTAGACCATCCGCAATAGTAATTTATAGCCATGTTTTGCATGCAATAATAAATTTAGCTATGAAACATTGCTATTCTCATCGTATGCATAGGTGCCAAAAGGTGTTAAAATTAGCATAGTAAGAAGTTAGAAGATGCAATTTTCCACAGATAAAAAGTTTGATTCCAACCGGGTTTAGTTGCACTGCATCATCATATTTGCATCAATTGCATCTTCTAAGTTCTTATTACGCTCATATTTCACAGCATCTCGCCTGATACCTCCCTTTTTTTTAATTAACGTTACTCAATTTATAAATAGTTTATGAATGATAAATATTGGTATTATCATGCTTAAATTTTTCCTAGTTTAAATGAGGGATAGCATTTATGTCAGCTTCTTCATCGGTGGCCAATAAATCTTAATCACGGATAGGATACTTAGGCATTCCTTTTCTCAGTAGTTTTTTCTCAGATCATCCATAATCGCCACGGATCTATTTCAAGGAGTTAAGCATTAGATTAATGTAACCTAGAATGCTGGATAGATTACAGGCTAATCGTCTCTCTCTCTCTCTCTCTCGTGCTTTGACTCCTCCAGTGGAGGCAATTTCGTTGATAAAATACTTGAGATGACAGTCAGTGACTATCTGTGAATAGGTTACCTTCCGTATCGCATTTTGAAAGATTTTTCAGTGAAGGGGAAAAATAATCCACAGTTTCAGGCTCTACTTTGTAGAATCTTTTTATACCCATATCAGTAATGTTTTTTACTTTTCTACACTTTTAAAAGTGTAGAAAGGTACAAAACATTATTGAAATGGATGTGAAGAGGAAAGCTTAAAATTATTATTTTTATATGCATGGTAGATGGTAGCAATAGGGACCTAGCCCCTTTGAATTTAGGAAATTGAGTATTTTATCTCGCAAGGAGTTTGAATAGTTGTCAGGACAACGGTCTTGTACAGTGGAAACACCGATTTGAGCATCGTTAGGCTGGGCTCGAATTTGGATGGATGATCGTCCAATTCGTCCGGTGGCTGTTTCCACTGTCTGAAACTGGCACACAAAGTGCCGTTGAAGTGCGTTTAACTGAAGCACTATTACTGCTATTGAATAGTGGTCATCAAATAATTAAACTATCCATGTCTCATCATTAACCTTTAGGAATATTGGAAAGTATTTCCATGGGACTTACTGTGGGACTGAGTGAATGAGTGTGTATGATTCCCTATATTTATACCCTCAGCATGTTTCCGCATAACAGCACACCAAGCAAAATTTCTTAATACATACATTAGCTGAATAAGCGACTACAAAGCGATAGAGGAAGCTGTCCTACTCCAGGATTACGTAGTTGGTGGTTTTCCTAAAATATCGATACAATTCCTCTTTTTTCTTATTTATCTAAATATAAAAAATCTGGTAATATTCACGAAAGTATTAGGCTAGTTCGAGAAATCGCAGCTATCCATTTTAAGGAACATCGATAAATAGATCACGATAAGCTCCTGAGAGGTGATGGAGAAGCCGATTTGTAAACTTTATCACCAACAAACAGTTGTATGCCGGTAATTAGGTATGTTTTCCAGTTATTGCCGGCACTTTTTTAAATTTATATGGTAAGTGGATGGAGATGATATACCAGCTGTATGCAATGTGATGGAGGGTTAAAAAAGTCAATTTTATTTAAGATTTGTGAAGATTTTGCCAGCCTGGTTTCCATGACTTTGCTGACATTGAATATGGCTTAACTTAATCATTACATCGCATCATTATAGCTCTGGGTTAAGCAATGAAGAGGGAGAAAAAGGATAATTTTCAAATTTTTATATTAAGGTAGAAAGCTTGTGACTATGAATTCTATACTGCAAGGAATATAAAAGTGTATAGTCCTACTCCACATTTTAAAATGATACATTGGATTTTCATCTAGAAATTACATTCATCCCATCTATTTTAAATAATTATTAGACGCACGATGAGAAATTTTAAATTCTAGGTTCTTTGTGCATCTCATTTTGAATTGCAACTTTTGCGATTGAATATAAAAAGACTTAAAGTTATCCCTAGAAAAATTTAATTTTGACGTGAAAAACCTGGAAAAGTCATCGAATTCAAAAGGTAATTCAGTGGACACCCTGATCAATGAGCCGTTCAAAAAAACAAATGTGTATAAAATAAAACAGTTAATGCTAGCCTGAGATGTATTTTCATGCGCCAAAACTTGAGTGAGTTAGTTCGGTGTATTTTCTTCGCCATAGCGTTACATATCGCTCCCCATTCGTCGTTCCATCTTCAAGTACATGTGTATTTCAAGTACTCTTCCGATTCTTCTGAACTGCCTTGGACGGAGTTTTTCTGCACATGAATAATCTCATTCATGAATGCTGGAAACTCCCTTTATTTTCTTCTGTTTATCTGAGATGAAAGACTCAGACGTCCTTATTCATCGGAAGCATGCACTGAAAGTTACGGGTTTCCCTCGAGACTATTGTCATTCCTGCAGGCCTCTAGTTGCGGCCTTGAATATTCTTGCCGTTTCCTTCCTCTGCGAAAAGTTCTCTCCTTATCCAGTTTGAATGCACTTGCAACAGACTACCAGCGTTTCCTTGTTCTGGCACTTCTGCGGAACAGTTCCTGTGCTTCAACTATTATCAAGGTGTCCTTGTTCTAGGACCAGCCTCTCGGACAGTGTGCTCCTGTTTCATGAACTTTGGGTTGAGTTCAAACTTTATTTGGAAGATATCATATCTTAATGTTTCTCGGAGAGAGGATGGTGTTGCTTTTATAGTTTTTTTCTCTGAGCACGTTATTCTGTTTTATTCCGCTTAATGCAGTTTTCAGTGTTGTGTCCCATGACTTTTGTATTATTCCCCCTTGTTATAAAACAATGAAGCCATTGGGAGGAGTATTCTTTATAAAATAGTTTAAAAACCAAAACCTGTAGCTTCATGTTTGCGAATATCGATGTGAAATAATTCATGCTAATTTTCAAGCCGCCTCAATTTAATGGTAATTAATGCTGTACCTAGTTTACAAAAATAATTGAGCAACTTTTAGACAACATTCCTTGTCCGCAAGCTGTTAAAACTTGCAGATATATTCGCTCTCCGTTTCGATCATGTGACTTCTCGGTAATATAAAGCTGAAAGCGTATGAAATAAATTCATCTACGGTGTTATTTTTTTGCATAGCTACTTTTCCCGCTTTCTTAGCCAAAAAATCGAAAATTGAACATAACAATTTTTTCGCAGTGACAGGGTTCGCAATGAATATTTGAGTCAAATGCATTATTAATCGATTCAGCATGATATCTTTCATAGGATAACTTTGCGGCTATTCTTGCAAAAGGACGAATTCTATTCAAACTTCGTTTGAAAGCAATTTAGAGGGGCGAGTTTAGTTGGACGATAGCACTAAGTTCAACCATCTTTGACACACCGGCGCGCATTAAATTTGACAAACTCTTCGCCAGAGAGGAAGCTCCGCTCCTGTGAAATCTTTTGCCTCAAGTCTCCCAAATCGAGATTTATAGACCTCCGGATATTGAGGAGGTCTCCAAGATTCATTTCTCAATGTGTGGCTGTCTGAGTTCCCCGGGAAGGTAAACTTGTTTTCGGTTGTAAGAGAAGGAGAAGCCGGCGAAAGAGCTTGCGTCATCCAGAACATGCACCGGAGTGAGTTCGTGCCACAAAAAATAACGGAAGGGGAAAGAAAGAATGGTTATCGTACAATTTTTGCCTGCTCGTCGTACGTTTATTGCGAGGCAGTAGATGTGAGCAATATATTCTCCTTGCTTTCAAATACATAGTTAAGGAATCGCTCTTATAGCACCTAAATGTCAATAGCTTTAACACCTGGAGATATGCATTAATAACTTAATTCCATAGCGCAAATTATTCTATTGGCCAAACGTTATTATTTTTGCAGAATTACGTTTTTGTAGGACTTAATGGCTAGAAGAAAAATATTGGAGACGAAGAGCTATCATCTAGTCCATTAAAAGTTTCAAGTCCCCTTCTTCAAGAGAGCTGGACAAACAAGTTGCTTATAAAAAAAATCCTTGTCTGTTGTTAAGAGTTATTGCTCTTTGAATGGCCTTTCTTCGGGAAAGCTATTATGAAGCAAGGAAGGATCCTCGGTTACTCATAACACTCGGTATTAATATGATACTGAGCTTTGCTCTTTTTCAAAGAAATTCAGCGTAAGTTTCTCATTATTCAATGCACATTGAAGGCCACTACCATAGCAAGCACAGCAAGGGTTATAATAAAATAATTTTCCTGCTTATTTTTTTCTAAGTTGAAAAATGAATGTGAAACTCTGCATTTTTGTTAATGTCGTGGGTAATTTCGATTTAAGGAACTCTCCTAAAATTGAAAATGTAATAAAAAATTCAAATAGAGGTCAGTGAAATATGATACTGCTCAACGTATTTTACCTCAGTAACTTTCCTGAATATAATGAGACTTACTGCATTGCGTTTGAAAGACAACGAAAATATAATGTAACGAAATATTACCGATTTTAAAGTATTGAAGTCGTGTATAATTTTATCTCAATGCCTCCTCCTGTTATAATTAGGAAAGACATTTATTGTATGGATTGGCATATCATTTTTATTGACAGCGCATGATATACTCGCTGGTTTCACTATCTCATCCTAAATCTGGATCAGTAGCAAGAGACCTAAGCTGCTGCGACCGGTTCCATGCTAATTTTTCAAAAGTGGGAAATTAGGCTAAGGTCGGTTTTGGCCTGGGAAGGTGGGCAGTGATAACCCGGTATTAGCCTGCACTAAACGGTCGGCGCTAGAAGCCCACAATTTAATGTTCCAGTTGACGTGTTGGGCCAAATACTGAACTTAAAGTGTCCTTCACACAACGCAATAATACCGGCCGAATTACCACTGAAACATTCGCCAAAACTGGCATTCAAGCCGTCGCATCGGCTTGGAAAGTTGGGAACTGAGACCCCCTCTGCGGGCTCCTTTAGGTCTCAACGCCCCGTTATACGAGTCATTCTTAGATAAACACCGAACAAGGCAGGGATTTATTTGGGATAGTTCTGTACGAATGCGGTGATTGGGAGAGGATAATTGTTGCTTTACTTTCATGAATCATTCCTTGAAAAAACTGATATGATTTAACGAAAACTGTTATGGTAAAAACCGATCCATAACGGACAGGTTTTATTTTTAGAAAAATAACACCGGTATGTGTGTGCGGCGCAAAACAGCAATGGCTTTAAAATTTTATTGCGCAATACTGTTTCGTGCGCGATAATTTCAAATAATCATAGTTAAAATGCCTTTGTGATCTTGGGTTAAACTTCATTTCAATTATCCAGCGTAACTTTACAGAACTTTCCTCTTAGAGAGATGTTCGTTCCACAATAAAACCCTTATCATGGTAGATAACGTACATTATCTCATATACATATAGGAGCCATGACATTATTAGCCCAATCCTTTCAAGAAAAAGAGAGAGATGGTATTATCGAAGATTTCTTGTGGATAATACATTTGGACGGATTTCCTAACTCTCAGCCAATAATATTCATTACTTTCATTGGATCACGGTCCTCACTAGTCAATCGTCTAGCAGGGATGTAATAATAAAAGCTGAGTGTTTTGCTCGTAAAGGCTCGCAAAATCGACCTCATTAAATTTCATATTTTTGATTGATGAAAATATGTTCTCCTTGATAACTATTTCATTGCATACATTTATGTAAGTTTTGGGGCTTGGATTAATTAATCATTCCCACTGTAAACTCTCGGTGGATAGAGTGACATTAGTGTAGGAGTTCCACAGCGTGAAGACTGAATGTACTTACTATTCTTGTGTATCATCGGGCGATGCAGTGCTAAGGGCATAAATGTTGGGTATGGTTGTTACACACATTGTATAAGAAATGATAGAGAAGACCTGTTGACGAGGAAGTTATTGGCAGAGCTGTTCGAGGATCTGCCATATATTTGGTAGAATATGCTATAACAAGGCAGTGCATATTAGCAGATGCTAATTATCTTTATTAATTGATACCGGTGAGACTCAGCCGGTGCGAACCATGAACTTGTGCGAACTCAAACATTGTGCACGCATTAGAATCTGGTGTTCGCTCGATTCACGCGGTAACAAATAGCCTTGGTCGTAACGAAGTGCCGATACGTTTTATCGCCATCGCCGTGAACTGGAACTCGAGCGTGTCCATAGCACAGTGTGCAAGCCAGTCACAAGGGAGCCTCGCTTTTTGGAAATAATAGCAGCACGCCCAGTGTCCCGCTAAAGCGATCCGACTTTTGATACTGGCCTTGTTTTTCACCCAATGGGAATCTCTAACGCCTGCAAGCCAGCCCTCATATCCCACCTTAAAATACTGCAAGTTTTTTTTTCATACATTCGAGCGCTTCCGATAAAAAGAAGATCTCGCTCCACTTATTTCTCGTTCTCAAGACGTAGGTACGGTGATGATTTTTATCCCTTATAGCCCATTTGAACCATCTCTGTCCCCCCATAACCTTACTCTAGCACCCCCCATCCCGTGTCAAGTCCCACGCAAAACCTTGACTCTCCACGACGATAACACTTCCCAAAGTCCACTTCAAATTTATTGGCTGTCCACGGTGGAGTTCTCTCTCGCTACCGCCTCCGCCACCCATGCTGCCGACGCCCGGATGCAGTCTGCCCCCTGACTCCGCCATTCCCACCGCCCCCTGCCCCCCGGGGCAACAGAAACCGCCTACTCCTCTTGAACCTAGGGTTGCCAACTCATGAGGGAGTTTTTTACGTTCCCAACGTATAAAAATTCTGGGTTATAAAATGTAAAAGCATATTAACTATAACCAGAGTCATAGAGTAAGTATACTTACTCTATGCACTCTTACTCTGGCATAGAGTAAGTATACTTACTCTATGCCAGTGTTTAATTCGTATCCCGAATTTATTAACCGTAGAAATGTACTAGCTGTACCACCAGGTATAGTTGTCTTTAATTATTAAATTTGGGATTGAAATGTTCCGAATATCGTTTTACTATTGTAATTTACTGATAAAAAGTTTTTCATTGTGAATAAAATTTTAGTAGCATTTTATACGCATGCCACGTGCACGTTTACATCTGTTTTCTAATAGAGAGGTGAAGTAAGTATGGAATAGTCAACACGTAGCGAAACATAATATAAGGAAATACAAATTAGTTGTGTGTCGATGATTTTAAAGGAGGTATGTTAAGATTTATTCGTATTCTGTTTTTGAAGCAGAAAATGACAGATGAACAAAAGATATTGTCCGAAAAGGAAACTGTATTAATGAATAATGTATTTTATAAATTATCATTTAAACTTGACATGGGTGGGAAACGCCTCAATAAGGGAAGCGATAGGTATTTTTTAAACCCTTTTCCAATTTCGGGTGTCTCCCATGGAGAATCCGGGAGTATTGGCAACAATGCTTGGACCCAGCCCACTCCTCCCCCTGCTCAGACTCCTCCTCCGCAGCGAAATCCCGGTGGCGAAGCTACCTAAATATTTTTATCTCCTGTAGTAGCACCTAGTGCCCTAGCAAAGGGGAATTCCCTCGTACCGGGTGGGCGGGATATGAGTTGAGAGATGGCCTCGAGGTGGAGAAAAAAATAAAAAAAAGGAAAAAAAATGAGGAGGTGGGGAAAACCATTGAGGGGGTGTGGTTAACGGGGAGCTCATTGATGCAAGATTTTTTTCATATGCCGCGAACAATGGTGGAGTATGTGTTTGGAATTGCCGGAGGAAAGTGGTTCACTGGACTGGGAATCGAATCTTTGACATTTGGGATTGGGAGTCCGGTTGATATGGTGACGAAAGTACTGGTTATCCATTCCGGAAGCCCGCGTTTGACTCTAGGGAGTGGTAGATATTTTTCGTTGGAACCCTAATTCCTACTTTGGTGCTATTTGGAGGCCACTTCAAATACAGTGCTTTGTCCGTTGGGTGGAACATTGGACTTCGTGACTTGACGCATCGTTTAGAGTATGTTAAAGCCGACGTCTGATTTCTCTAACCTCAATAGTAAATAAGACTTAATGTCGGCTGCTTATGACCAGCCAATCAACCAAATAGTTTCCTGGACTGAAACTTGTGGAACTACTTTCCTGTGAATACGCAATGTGCTAGCCATGATTGGTTATTCCCAAGCTATTTAGAGGATTTATAGGCTCTAGCAGTCAAAATTTGCCTCAGGAAAAAATTTGGTTGTTGTTTTGGCCTGCGCATTGGTCTAAATTTCTTAAAAGGCGTAGTTCGACTCCCGGTTGTAAAAACCTTTTCCCCATGCAATTCCAAACTATAAATCGGATATTTAGAGCCACCTGTCGGCTCATGACTTAGATTTGATTTTTTGTCTGTCTCCGATAGAACTAACAAGTGCTCACGTCGAATGTGAGCCCTACATTATTTTTACAGACACGTGGGTGAAGGAGGAAGTCAGCCAGCACATACCAGCATGATCAATTAATCTGTATTTTTCATTAAATTGGCCGTAAATTGTGTTCCTGCGTCTGGTTTTATAATTGGCACCAAAGCATTTGAGCCTCCACTTTTGTCTCATTTGCTCATCAATCGACCAGGGTTGACTCACCCCATTGCCATAGCTGCACATCCTCTTGTAAAGACTTAGTGACTTACTGTTTTAGTGTAAGACTCCAGGTTTAATATTAATGCTTCGTTAAATAAATAGTCTTGCTTCTTTGGTATGTCTTTGCCACATATTGAACTTCTGGTGCATCCTTTCATCCTACACAGAATGCCTGAGGCCAATAAGCCTATGGTCCTTTTGGAACAACTTAACTATTATTGCGGATGCTATCATTAGCGCGTGCATAATTTAGGCTAAAAGCACTCTTGACTAATTATATCCTTTTAAAGCCGCCGTAGCAGCATCAAGTTTATTGCTTTTCACATAATCCTAATGCATCGTGCAAAATAATCTATTACCATTCATCACGCATCGAATGTCCTTGTTCGATCTTATGGGTCTTTATTATTTGATAAGATATGTCATATGAGAGTATGTTTAAATAAATTAATTACGAATTCTTTCTTTGAAGTTATACATAGTATATTTCCACATCCTTCGTGAAATAAGCCTAGTATCTGCGCAACCCTGTTTGATGAGAGATGTGCTCGTTTCCAGCCGTCCTCGATATTGAGTGCCTGGGATGTTTGCATATTCATATCGGTATGAGCAAACACGTGCCGTAGGGCAGAGCTGGTAAGGATATCAGAAACCACGATATTGCAGAAACCTTTTCTGTTGTCATTGTAGCAGTTCGTTGCCATTGAACAGGTTCCAATTACGAACAATCTTTCGTGATGCTGATGTTAATAAATGATCAAGTGAGTTTAGTTTCATCACGAGACAAGAGGTATTTATCGATAGCTACATGCTCAAAATACTATATTGTCATTATCTCCATCGTCTCAGGCTCAACCTTGTGGAAGTTCATTTACTATATTTTCATTTTTATTTCAGATTGATGGGGTGGTTACTTAAAACAAGGAAACGAAAATGCTTGTGTTTTGTTATAAGAATTTGAAATGCTGATCGGATACAATTTGGATATCTTTAAAGGGGTGAGGAAAATTCTTTGGTAAGAATGGGAGTGAAAGTTTTATTAAATTATTTATTGTGTAGTTAGTTTTTCGTTCTCAATTGAAAATGATTGTTTTCAGTCATCAGCGACGGTCACTCACTCTACATGCACATTTTTAGTACACAAAATGCGGAATTCAAGCTCTAGGATGTTGTTTAATGAAGCGCCTTGGAATTTATCTATCATTTAGATGGCGTAGTGATGTCGCTGAAAAATAATCCCTCACTCACGCATGTATGGAAAGTGGCCTCCATATGTCACTCAATTTTATCAAGAGCCTAACCAGGATATCTCGATTGCCTGTCAGCTTTTCAGCCATAGGGGTAAACAGAAGTGAAGATCCTACAAAGAATACAAATGATCAATCGATGGCAAACGAAGTAGAATTAGTACTTCCGAGAAGTAAGGGAGTCAGCTTGAGATAAGGAAGATTAAATGGCTGCTTTAAAGAAATCGTAGGATTGAGTAAACCTACGTTTTTTGAAATTTTTGTCATTGTTACAAAGATTAACTGCACTGGCAGGGGCGAATGAAGGAAATTTGTTCACTCTGGTTCTCTTTTCGGCAATTAATATTATGAAAATCTCTATAATTATTTATTCGTTATGAATATTATCTCCAGCATTCAGAAATACGGCATTTGTAAAATTTAATTGATATTTTTTTGTTTGACTTTAATTTTCCCAGAGCCACCCTTTTCCAACGAGACCACCCAGCCCCACGGGAGGCCTAGCCTCGGACGGGCACCCATATCACGCGCTAACTATAAGCCCCTCCTGTTGTCGTGCGAGAAGCTTTCACGGAAAACACCTCTCAGTAAAACAATTGGAGCTGGATTCTGGGAATTAAAATTTCCGTCTCCTGGTCGCCTTTTTTGCTCGGGACCCCTAGTCGTTTCGATCGGCCGCATGAACAACTGACCGTCCCGAAGTGATTTAACGCGCACTACGTGTGAGTTACATGAAAACTTTTGTTGTCTCCCTTAAATCAATTAGTGACGGCAAGAGCGCGAAGTCCCGGACGAGGTGTGCCGGGGGAGCGAGGTGAACGAAGGTGGAAGAAGGAATATCGAGGAAGGAAGCTTAAGGAAAAGTGAAAGAGGACATGTGAATGCTTTTAACCAGTTTGAAAATTGTGTCTTCTGCGAATATTGTACATATTCCACTATTTTGCGGGTGTAAAAATATTTCGTTTTTACTTAATTAAAAGAGACATTTTTACTAGCTTCTCTCTGCTCACTTTCTCAGATTTAAATAGGTGATAAAATTTTTACCAAGGAAATTCTCATTCTTCGCATCACTCTATCAATTTTTATTTATTATTTTGCCTGATGAAGTTTCAGTTCTAGCCATTTGTTTTTAATTTGTGTTTTTTGTCAGTAGCTTAACACTTCTATCAAAGGATTATTTCCGTAAGGTTGCACGAAATAAAACGTAGTTATTCTTCCTCAGGGAGTAATTCATCTAGGAAGAGTGGACATTATAGCCGTTGTTTTGGTAATGACGCGGAAAAGTCGGAATAGACGAAAGAGTATGGTTTTTCGGGAATGTGAGACGGGAGAAGTTGGATGAAGGGACATGGAGAAAGGAAGAAAAGAGCTAAAGAGAAATAGAGTGACAACCATGTGTGAGAAGAGAGAGAAAGGGCTTCAGTTGATTGAGCGGGATCCGTCCGCTCACTCGGTCCCTTCATCCCTCCTGATCCGTTTATCTCAATAAACAGGCGACGAAAAAGGCGAGTGGTTGTATGCGGAGCGGGCGCGATAGAACTCTGTCGGGAGGGCTTCATCCGCTGGAAGACCAAAGGGATGGTCGTGTGGCGCCGGTCTGTCCCTTGATCTCTTTTCTCCTAGTGCCATTGGGCCATGCAAGGGTTCTCCATTCTGCTGAACCTTGTTCAGGTAACGCAAAGGAGTGATTGAAGAGGTTCCAGCTAATGATGTGGTCGCACTATTATTTCAACTTTAATGGCAGATAGACACTTGAAATTGTGAAGGGCTTGACGGGGTGGGTGCGAAGGGTGTCGAGGTGGACCGTGGTTTCGTCTTTTCGATCGAGTAAACCCCGAAAAATACGTTGGAGGTATAAACTTTTCAATCGTTGTTTTCACATTTGAATGATGAGTTCTGCCCTTTTTGCATTAAGTTACTCTTAACTATCAAATATACTTCCCTGCTTTTTTACTCCTTCACAAAGTACAGGAAATGTATCGACATAACGTAAATTAAAGGATATCAACCAACAATCTAGGTATCTCCACAATGATGCTATTAAGTCTCTTATAAAACTGTCTTCTTAGCTTTTGAAGTAAAAACCCCGCCAATTTTACTTAAAAATCGATTGCAAATTAAAAGCCCCGATACTGCTCATGCTCTTAGGAGTTAGCGCATTTGGACCTTACGTTTGAACATCGTTGATTTTCGTGCAATGCCCCATATTGTTTCTGAAACTTTTTTTCACATCATGGTGATAGAAATATTATAGAATCAGAAATATTTAAATCATATCAGCTGGTATGGTATTTTTTATTGCAATAAATCCAAATTTCAATAAAAAATACAGACTTTTATAACCCTCTTTACTTATGGAACAGATGATATCAGGCCTGACCTGACCACAGTGTGGTGAAACGCTCGTCATGCCTGCGGAATAAAGTTTGTGGAAATGACAAAGTTGGTTTTTCTCAACATGGATCTCTTTACTTACTTTTTTTCACCAGCTCCGGTTCAAATGACAAATATATTTACTTAAGCCTTGCAAGCTTAACAGAAAAGCTACAGCCTGTCAGTTGATGTCACATTCAGTTTCGATTAACCTCTAACCACCATCTCTCTACTGTTAATTTTCCATTTACACTGACGATAACGAAAATTTAATATATCTTCTTGATAGTCTTGTGCTGAAGAGTGAAGGTTTAGTTTTGAAAATTTTAAAAACTTAGCCAAAGAATTTCTTCATTCTTCACGGGACGGAATGTAGATGAAAATGAAATATCTTAGGCTTTCCCGGCGAGTAATATTTGTGAAATCTTCTCGGGCTTGGCACCGGGTAAGGCTTTTAAAGGCCAACGTTTCGATGAGTGACTCCCTCAACGCCATCAGGGCTGAGACTGATTTCCGAGTTCGGCCCATGTTTATAGCTGGAAACTCCGGGTTTTTATAGCTGGCGAAGGGTGGTTGAAAACCCATAGTTGACGGGCTAATTCTAATTCGTTTAAGATAGTTTGAATTTGAATTGTTAGTCAAATATGGAGACCGCTACTCAGTAAAATTAAACGGTCGCGGAGACAATTCAAATTCAAACCGCCTTGACCGAATTAGAATTAACCGGTCAACAATGAGTTTTCAACTGCCCTTGGCCAGCTATAAAAACCCGGCATGGACCAAACTCGGCAATCAGTCTCAGCCCTGATGACGATGAGGAAGTCACTCATCGAAACGTTGGCCCTTTAAAGCCTTACCCGGTACCAAACCCAAGAAGATCACACAAATAGATGAAAATGTTAATCGTAACCCGTTACCCGTAAAAAAACAAAAGTAAGTTTTATGAAATTTGCCGTAAACTCCTGTTTTATTGTTACGTATTACTCCCTTGGACTTTGGGAGGGTTTAAAAGAGGAAAGGGATAGTGTCTAGTTGGTCTAGTGTGAACTTAATCTCACTAAGTGCTACGATAATAGACGGCGATTATGGAGGTCTAACTGCAATGCTGGTAATTAATTTTAAGCAGAGATGTCTCCAAAACACGAAGGGATAAGTAATAAAATATCGGTTAGGTTTGTTCTTTTTCTTTGATCCATTTGAAAAAGATTTTTAAAATGCTTTACGCTGGGGTACAGTTTTAAGTTTAGTATAATAGCAAGTAAACGGATTAAAATAAGCTGAAGAAATTCTAAGCCCTACAATTTACGAGTTCCGATTTTTTCCATGCATGAACCCAATCCAAGCTCTTCACAATGCAGAGAATCGAAGGTACATATTCATAAATAAAGGCTCCTCATGTGGAGGCAAGGTATGCAATACTGGATTTATCTTAAGCGCTAGATTGAAAAAATATCATTTCATCTAAACTGCACACACATTTGAAGAAAGAAGCGTTTCGTAGCCAAATTAATCCGTATGTATTGCATGCATCAATAGTGAATATTAAATAAAATTTTAGCGGAACTTTGAGTTTTTACTCGAATACAGAGTTACACTTTATAGCGCAAAACCTTTTTTTTTAATCATCCAGAAACGAAGAAGGCGAAGAAGTTTGACCAATATAACGAAAAAAGGAAATATAAAAAGCCTCATTGTCTAGAACAGCCTACGGTTAATAAAAAATATTTAAAAAATTAATAACACGACGGCAAAAAATAGTGATGCTGCGATGAAAATTTTAATCGAAGGTCAAAATGTCCCAATTGATAAAAGGCATACCAGGTGACAGATGTGGTAGTGGTTATCACCAAAACCTATTCGAAATAAAACATTTAGAAACAAACATATTAACAGATTTAGTCAACATAGTGAAAACCAATCTTATTTTTATCTTTTAGTGCCACTTTTTGCCGTCGTGTTTTTTAATTTTTTAATATTTTTTATTTTTTCCTTTTTAGTGAATTATTATTAATATAAAAGGTAATCTTATATGATAATAGAACTATTTTAATGAATCGGATAAATGAGAAAGCAAAATATTGTAATTTTTGTCTTATAATGTATAGTCTAGTCTATTAAGCACGCGAACGTATTAATAAGTTCACCGAAGGGTCGTACTGATGCAAAGATAACACTTCTGGTCTAAACCGGGAGTAAATGTCCGATAACATATAGTCTAAGACACTTACAATTATATTATATAGTCCACTGAATGGTCACACATCGAAATCTATGGATACGTTCGGTTGCCACGGTAATATTAACGTGGAAAAGTAACACTTTCGGTATTATGTAGCCTATGACACTTCCAGTTACGTAGCGGTTCAAATTAGTGCTTGTGCATCAAAATCGGTACAGTCTCTAAGTTGCTACGGTGTAACAAACATTCATACATAGCCAGCCGCTGAAAACATAACACTCCGTTTGTTTTGACATTCGTGTAATAAAGCTATTCCAGGACCTATTATAGATAGCATTCTTCTATATTAATGTACGTAGAGTGATTTTAATGTAGTCTTTTTATCCGCCAATCTGCATTCAGTATAAAAATTTAATTAATTTTTTCGTGAGTTTTTTACTTATCTGTATACATATTTGCAATAAAGAGGAATTTAGGAGATGCAGCATGGATATTCTCATAAAATATCGTACTTCTACTCCTCCAATTGAGTTTTAGGATGAAAAGCGCCGACATTCAAGTTGCAGGTAGGTACTTTCGAGCAAGTAACCATGCACGAACCTCGTATAAGAGGGCCATTGAGTGAGAGAATCCCATTTCCAGAAAGTTTCGTTTGCCTCAACGTCAGTACCAGTGGGTCGTCATTTTGATGCGCCGTGAAGGCAAAAAAAATGCAACCCAGGCTCGCGGAAAATATTTTCGTTTGAAATTCATTCATTCGTCGCGAATGGCCAACCGCGGAACCCACATGAAAGCGTAATAGTGGTCATTTTGACGACGACAGGACGCCCAGAAAAAACCCTCTAGGAATAAATAAATAAACGGTTCCCCAACATTTCTGTCTCTCTTAAAACAAAGAGGGGAAATATAAAAGAGGAGGGAAGGGGGTGGAGTGGCTAAAAAGGTACGAGCGAATCAGGCGTTTCCCTCATCCGAAAAAATGGCTGTCACTATTTTGGGGTGGGGAGGGTCGGGGGCTTGATGTAAAGCATTTTCCTTTAGCCAGAGAGATGAAATGCCCGTCGTCGTTGCCTGAGGAATGAATCGGAGAAAGGTGGCTATTTTTGTGTTAATAAAATTATTAGTAGGTACTCTAGCTGTTACGGTTGGTTTTGATGCGCAGATTTATCTCTACTTTTTCATATTTAATCGTCGCTCTTTTCACGTGATTTTTTGTCTTCAGCTCAGCACATTTTCCATCTTCCTTGATCCAGTCTAACGTATCTATCCTTTAAAATGGATGCGTCTATAAAATCAGTCTGGCAATGAGGTACGAGGATGGAAACAGCGATGTATGGTTTTTCGGGTGATTCATTCTAACTCTACGACTAACTTCGTAAAAAATGACACCGTTGTGGTCTCATTCGTTCGGGTGTACGATTACAGTGCGTAAAGGGCCTACAGTTGGTGCCATAAATGCGCAAAGCGTGAGTGGCTGCCAATGGAGACCAGGTGCGGGCGAGAATTTATATGTACCTAAGTATAAGTATATAACTATATCTCGCGACTTAGGTGTGCTAGCGCACTGATTTTAGTTCCCAACGAAATATTTCCTCTCCCTCTGAGAAAGCTTCTGTTTATCTATTGAGGACAAAAGCAGAATTTTTAATAATTTGCCTGAGAAATATCAAAAATAATTAACGTAATTTCAAGTATAATTTTAAATATCGGTCAATACTCACTGGAAAACCCAATTAAAATATAAGATCTGAAATATCTAATCGGAAAGCGCGTTTATTTTCCCAGGTACTAGCGCACACGCGAGACGGCTTTGGCTACGTCAGTAAATCGACAAGGCGCGTCTTGCAAGCGATGACGCAGAGAGCGTTTTCTCGTTTAATTCTTTTCCGTGCCCGAGTCTCATCTGACTTTTTTTCCACCAACCACACACGTTCTTAGCCGCCAACCTTAAGTAATGGTCATGAGTATTCACCCGCTTATTTACCATGTTCCGAAGAAATACTTGCACATTTTAATACTTATGTAAATGTCCTATCGATTTCCTTACCTGCAACGTTCTTTTTGAGGTGCGCAATGTTCTTGGGGTTGGCATCATAACGCCTTAGTTTGTCACTTTAATTTTCTCGCCAATTCCCGTCCACATGAATATCATCCCCTTTATAACCTACGGGAATTTCTATTTCTTCCCCACCATGCCAAATACTCCTTCGTTTGTCCTTTTATATCTCAGGTTCTTAACATCATTCTCTACCCCTAATCACTTATGCTTGTAATTTAGTATTATCCTCTCTCCCCAAGTCCCATGTTTCGCCTTCTTGAAACGCCGCTCTCCGCACTAGCTCTTAAACGAATTTTACGTTTAACTGCCAAAAGTTTTCTTCTGCTAGTATACTCGCCCGTGCTCATGCAAAATTATCATTAATTAATCAAAATCACAGTAAGTTGAATAGGGATTCATAAATAATGTAAGAAAAAGAAGTTAAATGAAATGCCTTTTTCATTCATACCGTAGGATGCTCGAAATTTAATCTTTATTACTCATGTTTTGGCAAACTTTTATCATAAAGTTGTACCAAACTCTTCTAGAGCCATGTGATTTGACACAGAAAGTAAGCATATTTTCTTCATTTACGAATGTGGATAAATATAACTTAATTACTTACTTACTCCTTGGGTGATCTATATCTTAGGTGATATTTAGTCGCATCAATCCCTCCATCTGTTTCGATCTTCTTCCTCTCTTTCTGTTGCTCCGATCTTTTCTATATCCCTCTTCACTTGATCCCACTATCTCAAACGTGGTCTTCCCCGGGGTCTTCTTCCTTCAAGAATTCCGTGCAAGACCTCCTTCAGCAGACATCCCTACTCTTTTCTTAGAATATGTCCATCCCACCTGATTCTTCTGAACTATATCTCACTTATTATGTCTGGGTGTTTGTATAGATTTCTGATTTCTCTATTGTGCTTTTTTCTCCATTGTCCTTCGTATGTGGGCCCATAGATTTTCCGCAATATCTTATTCTCGAATACTATTAGTTTTTTCTCCTCCTTCTTTGAAATAGAACTACTGGTTGAAAAAGGTTAGTATTCCTTTTTAAATACAGCACACGTGGAACTAAAAGTAAGAGGCGTTTCCCGGAGGTTGTTATTCAGCTTCAAGTTCTGAGGCAAGGGGGAGGGGCATAATATTCGACGCTGGAGCCTTCGTGCAAGAGAGCGGACTATGGTAGAACGACGGCAGTTGGCAGCAGGAGGGAGGGAGGGATCGCCATGGGATGGAACCGGAATGGCGCAATTCTGCGAGGGTCGGAGTCCAGTCGAAGGAACATCAGTCATAGCGAGAGGGATGCACCGAATAGGGTATTTACAGTGGGTGGGGTTCACGGTGGAACGGGCAGGGGAGGGGGTCAGGGGAAAGGGATAACCGGACATCTGCAGCGTCGCTGCCGCGGGAGGTCATTGCGAGGGTCAACGTTGATATCCACTCGAGGGGCGGGGTGAGGTGAAGGGAGGGAGTGCTTGCCATGATGCGGATAAAGAGCGAAAGTGCCGAAGATTTAGAGTGGCGAGTGCGAGAAGGCCCTTCGCTTCTCCCTCGCTTGTCGGTGTGCTGTGCGAGGCGCTCAAAACATATTTCGTGAGTCAACTGCCTGGCTACTTGTTTCCAAACCATGATATCGCCTTCCAATTGAACGGGTATCTCACTGTACCTTGTCTCCGAAGGGCTCGATTTTCCTAAAGATTGATATCTCTTCAAGTATTCATCGAGATGTTTTGCGAACATCATGGCACGATGAATAATTTAGTATAATGAATGCCTACCCAGCTTGGAGAGACAGCAACAAATTCAAAACTCTGCAGAATTTTACGTGAAAAAAGTATTTATCGAAAGAGTATTCCTATAGATTCTTTTCTAAAATTCTATTCAGGAGAATGTCAACCAAGATAATATCTGCGCATTGGGCCGTCAAGCCAAAGGTCCGTGGTTTGTTTCCCGGTCCTGGCCGATTTTTTTCATGTGGAAATTTCCTCGTTAAAGGCTAATCTTCACGAAGATAATACTCTAAAATCTGGTCACATACAGAAGACATTAATGAACTTAATAGACAAAGGGAACATGTTTAAAATATTCAGTTTCACTTTTAGAGATACACTTTATGGTAACCAGTTTTATTGGCTCTTTTTAATGACAGCATACATGCTAGATGAACTTCCATTCAAGCGTAACATGGAGCTTTGCCGTATTCTACACGAATCAATGCAGCTTTTGCGAGTCACTTTATTGCTGCCTAATCCACTTGTTACAAAATTATTGGAGTTATCTCAGGAAGGATCACTTTGAAACGTAAATTATTTATATTTAATTCAACTTTCCTAGATCCTACAGAGTAAGGATATTAACTGAAGATGTTTCGTTAAAAGTAATTCCGTTTGTCTTAGGAGAAGGAAACACATTATTATTCATAAGAGTATTTGTTATAACTTGAGGGACATTGTACATTTTTTACGTACAAATTTATGTTTCCTTGATTTACTTTTTTGTTACAAAAATTAATCTCCCAACAGTTAATGATATCTAGAGTAAGTTTCCATGTTGTTTGGACTTTGTATCGGAATCACGACTTTGCAATTCATAATCTAGTATCAAATGGTGAGATATAGTAACGGTAATGAGTTCCTGTGAAACCTTACGGAAGCGCTAGTGTAATCAGTAAAAGAGCTGTCGGAAAACTTTATCATATTATTTTCTGTAGTTAGGGAAATTTCGAGAGGCATGGCAACCGCGGTGGTGAATTTAGCACTAGGGTTCATTATTCGTGGAAACGCTGCAGGTGGATGGCCCTAGGGAAGTAAACACACTCGTCGTGAAACAAGTGGAAACTTCTTTATTGCGATCAGAGGATGAGTGAGAGAGCTCTCTCGTAAAATATTTTCATAATATCAGTAGGAAGATCAAAGGATGAAACTACCACGTTTCCTTAATTAAGTTTGAAAATTAATTAAAATTGGTAGTGTCACATTTTGCTTGACAAGAGAAAGTGGGAAACCCTTTCACATTTTTGTTGTTTACCGAAATTAAATGCTTTACACTGAATTAAATGTAGGAAAAAATATACAGAATGGTGGAATTTGTTTTGTGTAGGCGAGTGATTTTCATTGCTACCTCTAAATTACACATTTTTTCACTTACTTTATTCTGACAGCGGACACCGGTGTAATTTGTCAGAAAAAGATTGTTCATTGTATAGAGTCCGTGTGTGTATAGTGATTGAGGCTCTAAATGAATTGGAAATAATGAGTAGCAGAACCGTAACTGTAGGCGTTAGAAAGATAATTAAGAAAATTATTCTATTTTATAATTTTTGTAATAGCTATCGACCTATTTGAATCTCTCAAGTGTAGTCATTGGACAGAAGAGATGCTCTTATTCCATCCAGGAAGGTTTTATTCAAAATTTGAAATTAAATTTTAGGATTTTTCAGCCCCTTTTTAAATTTTCTGTGCGTGTTCCGATTTTATTTACCTAATGTAGAATCCGATCAATCAAAGTGTTTCAGGATTGAATGCCTGATCACATGCTGGTTTATTTATACTATCCAAATTATCTAAATATAAATTTATTGTTTTACATTTATTGTTTCACTCAAAATACCATGGTCTCTCATGGTATTATTTTATTTATATTAGCCGTTGTCATTGAGTAAGGCTATGAAACGGACGACTGTTTTTGATGGGTGGAACTCAATCAGATAGAAAATTTCGCGCCAAGTGTAGAAGGCTTGAATTTATTACATGCTTTTGTTACCCAGGGCAGTATAGGGGAAACACGAAAAAAAAACTAAAACGATTATAAACTTGCTCGCTGGTAAAAACATGCATGGGGAATGGACTGCCTAAGGGTAATATACTATTGTGAAATGTGCTTTCGATAGAGGAATTATTTATTATCGCTCTCCATGTTCCCTACGAACCGCAGGCCATCCCGTTTTCTCATTTCTCCCCACCCTGTTCCGTACTGAAGCTGCCCCCAGTATTTTCAAATAAATGTTTTGGGAAACCCTTCATGTATACATGCATGCAGTTTTTTTCGCTCACGCTCCCCTCTCAATAGCACCATGGTGGGAAGGGTAATCTTGTTCACTAATTTTTTTTTACGCGCCGACACTGATAGAGTTTGAAAAAATCTCGTGTGCGTCTGTGTCGAGGCCACAGCCGTGTGGTTTACGTAAATTCCTGATGAGATGCGTTGCTTGCATTTCCTCAGGGCTTTTCCGCGAGAATGATCCGTAATCAGAAGTTTTTAACAGACTTATTGCATACATTACTATTTGATTCAATTGTTGAAGAGAGTCATATGTGTGGTTGAAATCTAGGAATTTTGACGAGTTCTTGCCTCCAAAATCAGCATACGAGCACAACGGAGTCATGAGATATAATAATAACGTGTTGAAAATATCCACCAGTCGCCACAGGCCACTTATCGCGCAGAGCGCGTGCGCGGCGCCAACTCAATATCATGCTCTCGGTGTTTTGGATTCCCGATCGAATTAAACTACATCCGTTTCAATATCTCTAGTAGTTGCAAAGGAATAAATTCGAAATGGATTTACTTTACAAACATTAGTTTCATCGCCGCTTCCGCCCTTAACAGCAATCTGATTTTAAGGAGTATTCGCGTCAAAATTGAAGGATTACTATGATTTTCTATTCTTAAATATGTGGCCAAGTTCTCAAGTTATTGGTGATTTTATATTAAATTACTCCTAAAGCTGCGTTGCCGAGTTAAATATCGCTAATACGATCTCGATATGGATTCTTTCCGCGACCGTGAGCCATAATCCCGAATTGTACTCGAACCGTGCAGTAGCTGTTTTGCAAACTAGTGCTCCATAAAGTGCAAATCGCTACACACGCTTTTTCAAGGAGCTTTTCTCCTTGTGATAGAAAGTCACCTGATATCTTATGACGCAGGTAAGTAGCCGTTTTAATTAAGTTGAAGTAAGGTGGTTTTGGCAACTTTTTTAAACCTCCATTCCCCACGTAAGAGTTTATGAACCTCTCCCCCTTCCCTTACGTAAGTTGTCATAAATTTTTGGAAGCATGCGCATAAAACACTTTTCGATCAACGATGTTTCACGCAATATTGGCAACCCTTTGGGATGAATGCAAGAAATTGCTGGTTTTTGTTAGTACTGTGTAGCAATGGAACACATTTTTCCCGTTTGCCAACATAAAACGGTTCGTCATCTGGGAACTCATAGATCAAGTCATGTCAATAATGGAACTTGCTCTTGTGGGTGGGTTTATTAAATAAAATGGTAACTATAACAAGTAGTTCACTGTCAGGGATTTTCAAGGATTGAAAGTATGCTAAATATAGATATGCCGTGCCAATTATTATTATAAGGTACTGCAAAAAATTGTTAAATCTCACATCTGAATATCTAACAGCTAATGTAAGATTATCTCGGACCCCCCCTCCCCTTCACGTAGGTCAGAGTAAGGTAAGCCAATTACCCCTCCCCCGCAACACTCTTACGCAATATTATTTATAGCCCCTTGATCGATTGAGTGGGAAATAAGTTTTAGGTATTTTAATTTTCAATTTCGCAGTCAATGGATGGGCTTACAAAAAAATAACAAATATAGCCATAAATGTTTTAGGTAGTGCAGAAGCAAGAACCCTATACATAATGAGAATGGACTACAGACATTTGGAATGTTAATGTGGAGGAGAATGAAGAAAGTTCGATGGAAAAAATGGAAGATGTACGAGAAAATTCTTGGTATGGTGGGTGAGGAAAGGAAACTTACGCAGGAGATTAATGGTAGGCAGCATCGGTCCTTAGAACGTATAATGAGGAACAAAGGGTTTCTGAAGATCGTGGTTGAAGGGAGGATATCGAAAAAGTGGGGGAAGGGATGAGAATAGGCTTATGGATGGGCTGAAGGGTGGTAGGACGTATGTAGAGCTGAAGAATGAATTCGTGTAAGGAGAAAAGGTCCTGCTGCTGAAAAATATGTATGTAGAACCTTGTATTTGAAAATGTAAGTCTTCCGGGTTTCATTCCGCGTAAGTTCATTGTGCTTCGTCTACATTTTCACCGGCGTTGCAGTTGGCTTCTTTAGGTCAGTGAAATGTAAATGCAGTTACTCGCTGTCCAATGTATGGAAACTTGTATTGCCCGGGAAAATAAACGCAAATAACAACAACCAATCACAACGGATCTGACCCCAACGGACGATGGTTATAAAACGATCAAACTGCATTTCATCTTCCAATTCATTAAGCCGCGGAAGCCTCCACATTCCACAAGGACCTTGAATTATAGATGCCTATTCCTAATTCCATATAAACGTCTCTTTACCTGTAGAGCATCTCTAGTAATAATATTTTTAGGGTACGTCACGAATAAAAAATGCAGATTTAGTAGGTCAGAGTATACGACCCCATTGTTTTTCTGCAGTCATGTGTGTGCGGAAGAATTCCCCTTTGCTGTATGGGGTTGTTCGGTCAGTATGTGTAGGGCTGTTAGCAGTTGGGAAGGAGAAGAGGCGGTGGTTCCTGGATACATGGATGAATATATATGGGTGGTTCTCTCTCTGTGTTTATGGCCGCGGCGTTGGGATGTGGATTACAGGGTTTGCGCCTATATCCTCCACCGCGCCGCCACGATGGTGTTGGAGTGGGCGCTATAGTTGGCGGTGAAATCATCTGCCTAGCGATGTGTCACGTTTCCTTTTACGCTTGAGATCCGGCGTTGGCCGGTCGTAAAGTACAGAGTCTGCCAAATAATCTCCAGTTACCAGCCGGAACATGCGCTGGATGGTGGATTTAATTGCTCAATTGCTTTTGGTTTTCGGCTGGGTTCCCTAGAGACTGTAGTTGTGGCCGAGAAAGAGTCGTGTACACGATATAATCGAGTAAACTCGATTATAACTCTAGTTTATCATTTGAACCTCCCGGAACAACGATTTATATCTGGCAATCAACAATTGTAATTGCTTGGTTAAGAATTTAGTTCTGCCATTATTCTTTAATAGAAGTTATAAATATCTCATACCAATATGATCTGATAGCTTAATGCATGGTAGTTCTTTTTGGTGAGATTTTTTAATTGCTTTGAAACAAAAACGACCAATATCCGAATTTTCTCCTTCCTAGGGTCGCCTAATCCTTTAGCTATGGTAACGTACTTGAGCATTGTATTGGGAGACTGCGGGGAAAATTTAGGTACGTATACGTTTCACTGTTACCTTTTCCCTCTTCTAGACCCTTTCCAAGTATTAAGATCTATCCTTCCGAATGCTCACACTTTCTCATTACTCTAGAGTAGGGTCCTCCATACCAAGGTAATTGCCGAGGGACGCGAGGATGAGTTCGGAAGACTGCGTTATGTACCAATTTGAACATTAGATATGACAGCTAACAGTCTGAATATTTACCAACTGTTGAGTATTGAATTGTCAATAATCAGCAACGGAGGTAAATGTGTAGTGCATATACCAATTCCTAGATTTTACATTTCCACGAGATCTTTATCTATTTCCTTATGGATGGCAGGTAGCATTTCACCAACTAGGTCATCTCGGGAATCCGGCTGAGGAGTGTAGACGTTCTATTATTGCAATCCAATGAGCGTTAAATATTTAGGATCAAATTAGCGTTTTGGCTATGCCATTTAATCTCATTAAAAATTGTTGATTTTTACCCGACTATCCCAGTATATTTCTTTGCTGTTTTTGCGGCGTGAAACTGTGATGAAGTCATTTTTTAAAGGTTGCGAAATTAGTCTTTACGATTTTTACTTTCGTGTTCCAGAAATATTTCTGTTGCATATTGGTGAGGTTCTTTGATTCTCATTTGCTTTAATGTAGAAAATCAATTATTGCTATATTCTTATCATCAATAGCATTTATACCAATGGTCTACTCAAAAAATAAGAATCGCGGTTCCAAAATTCACGTATTATCATCGTATTGTCACATTACATCATTAATGCATAATTTTTCTGGGTTGCTCATGATGAACAATTACCGGTGGTGCATCAGAGCTAACTTCGCGCAAATCGCTATTCATCGTTCGCAGAGGAGTTCTAACGCGCACCGATTTCTTTAAAGACCACGGTCCATTCCAATACCTATTCCTTCTTCACATTCCATCCCTCTCCCTTTCTCCTTCACCTTTCTCTCTTTAGCTTTCTTCTCTCTTTTCTCAACCCTTTCCTTCTGCACAACACCCTCCCACGCATCCTCTATCCCTCTCTCCAGGGTATACCATCAATCTCCGGCCGACGGTGATAAGCATCTCCTGCCTTCGTCCGCCTTATAATGGACTCCTCCCATTCGGCGACCGTTTTGGATGAGCCGTGGGAAGTGAAGGCTGCGGGATAAAGGCAGGGACAAAATAAAATGAAAACAAAATGAAAAAAATTAAGCTGAATACATCCCTTCCACTCACTATCTTCTGAGACTGAAAGAAAGAGAGATTCAAACGAGACAGTCGTATTCATTCTCCTCCTATATCGCCATAAACCCCCGATCCATACCCAGAATTTATCTCCATTCATTCCTGAATATCCTTTGTCTTTGAGTGCGATTTGTTCCTCCTCCAAAGGGCCCGTTGGCTGGTTACCGCTTGGCGGATTGGTATCCCGTGGAATGGCAAGTTTTATTTTTATCTTGGTCCCGTGGGTCCCGGTGCTGAGGCAGTTAAAGCAAAATGTTATGGCAACGGTGGACCGTGTAACTTGGATCGAGCTCAATGAACATTCGGAAACTTTCGTCGAAACTGAGCATCATTCCTAACTGCCCTTTCCTCGCGCCGTGGCTATTTGAACCCACCGTTGGGCGAATGCAATGAATGCTCTCGGTCACGGTCAACCTACTTCTTGCCTCGCTATCCACTGACACGTCGCCGGTGTATCGGTATTCCCTATGGTCTCCGCGGGGTCAATCGTGGCTGCAAATGAAGTTATCCACTTGAAACTATTATCTTCAGGAACGATCAGTTAAAGTGACACCAACTAGTGGTTTGGAACCACGTAACGCAAAATCAGAGCAACCACTTGAAATAAAGTAGTTCATAGATTCCTTATCAATTGTGAAGGCATTTAATGTTTATTCTCCGCTAATAGTATGGCAATTACTTCGCGTTCAGTTTTTGGTCTCGGCGGAACCTTTTGAATGAATTGAGTTTGGTGATGAACTTAGCGTGTTTTGGAATGATACCTTAGATGGAATCTGATGTTTAAATTGGGTACTTATTATCAGTGTTATAAGCACCTGCAGTCCAATTTGTTTTGACTCCACTGCTTTTGGAAATTGGTTAACAAAAAACATTGAAATTTTTGGGACACAGCCCACGGAGTTTTTACGCTAATTAGTGGTTCACGGATTTACATAAGAGCCACTAAACGAAACCGTGACTGTAGTTCTTACGTTAGCAAATTGTGACAGCTGAATGATACAAGATCGAATTTTGTCTTTATGTGAAGTCAACTATTTCACCATTAAGCTATTATTTTCATAATCTGCCACCTTTTCCGAATATTATCGTAAAACTTGAAGTGAATTTTTCTCAACTGATTCAAACGAAAAAAATATTTGTGCTTTCCGCAATCAAGGAATTAGGAAAGTATTTTTCATTTGTATCATCATGCATTCCACCAAGAGACCACAGAGCATGCTCAACTGCATAATTTAATGCACATGCCATATCGCATGTAATTTAGCCGGGATTTTAACATCAAATACATATGATATTTTTATAAATTTTCTGGAAATTTTGTACATGCAATGGGTTTGAAGTAGCTACTTAAAGATTGCTACCTGTTGATAATCAATATAATTTTCTATCTGAGTCAAAATTATAACTGCGATGCCAATGACGATTGAGATTTATTAACGAATATTTGATTCCTTGGATAACTTAGTTTTTTATACGCACGTGCTAAAGGAACAATGAGGAAATTTTAATTTCTTTCCACTGATTTTCGGCAATGCATTTTGTCAAGTCTGCTCTATGAACGTGACGTCTAGGGAGCATATATTGAAATATGTTTCCTCGTGCTAATGTTGCTCTGTTTTACGAGCAATATATCTGTTATAAATTGTTGAATTACCTGCACATAAACCTTTTGCTTCAATTTTATAACCGTTATTTAATGAGTTCGTTTATTTTACCGGATAAAAGAGGTGATTTTAAATGCTTGCTGATAAAAAAGGTAGATATATTTCCATTTCTATACCACGCTGTGGCACACTCCTTTTAAATTGGTCTAGCTCTCTATCTGCCGTGCACGGAGGTATACCTTAAGGTTGGCTTATAAAACAAAATTCCCGCAGGATCTCATCTCGCAGGATAAATATTTTGACGCTGCCCTCGTAAATGGCGGGCTGGCGGGGAGATTGCAAAAATGCATGGAATATCCATCCACCTTCTTCCATTTGAACTCTCTTTGAACATTTGAAAGAGACCTGACCTATGTGAAAATGTCAGAGTTCGTCATTCCATTCATTCCGCCAGCGGCCAAGGTCAATATTTTTTTGGAGAGAGGCGTGTGCACATTTCTAGTTTAAAAAGAGTTTCCATATTTTTTCCGCTCCTACCAGTGGTGGGCGTCGCATGCGATGCAATCGCTCACTTCTTTTAGCCGCTCCTATCTCTTCAAGTGAGAGAGGAATTTTTTCCTGTCCTCATATCATCCCTTAAGTACTATGTTCTTCTCTCCTCGTCACCCAACGCCCGGACTTCTCTCTCCTTGACCCCCAAGCCGGCTGTGACTCTGCATCGCTGCAGACTCGCAGCCGCGCCATCTCTCCACATTCTCTGAATACCCCTTTGTCGAAACCCTTTTGCCCTCGGTCCCATTATTTCTTGGTCCCCGAAATTTACCCTCTTTATATATTGCCTTCAATTCCATTCCAGAGGAAGGAAAATCGATTCTCAAGGCGTCCCATGACTGATCTAATAACTCCAATCGTTAGAAAAAAAGGTCACTTGTACTCCAACTCTCCCAAAAAACTGTGCGATAAAGAGTCCATTTTCCGTTAAAATGTGATTGCTAGCTAAGCGCAGCACTTGATTGAAGGTAGTGAGATAAATTATATCGTCGTGTCCTTAGAATAATAACGTAACAATTGATATTAGTTGGAAGTAAAAACATCGTCACTAAGATGCCCGTAATCATATCAAGACATGAGATGCTAAAACCGCTAAAGTTACCCTGACGCTAAAAAGTGAAAATCAAAGAAACTCAGTTAATTTTATTCTTTGATGAATAGAGCTTTCTCTTTGCTCTCTTTCCCTTAGTGCAACAACTAGAAAATCTCAGCCGAAATTGCTTAAAATTATTGCGATGGAGGATTGAAGCTTGAAAAAGTTACTTTGTCACTCTCTGACACTTCATCATGATTTAAATTGATTTTTCTCGTGAAATAGCGGGTGTATGGAAGGATAACAGATAATACGTTATGGTAACTGTTACATAACTAGACTATAAGCAAGGTTTTAATAATTGCCTTTATTGCGGTAAGCCACGTCAAGCAATTTAGTTTTTTTCCTCCTTCTCACCACTCTTTGAAAAATCGTCACCTTCCATCCCTCAACGTTATAAATAGAGGACAACTGGAATCATTTTGTGATAATTTAATCACTTTCTTATCCAAACACCTTTTATTCATCCGTATTAAAGTCATGCAATTTTAAATAAACAGAACAGGATGTTTGATTCGGCTTCGAAAGTCATACTCCCTCGTTTCTCTACGAGTGGTAGTTGAAAGGGGTCAATGCGCGTATGAGTCATATCCTGGCAACTAACCCTGATCTTCATGTCCTTATCAACTTTATGATTTGTTTGATATCCAAAATTTCCTTTACTTCAGGTTAAATTTCGCTGAAATTCTAGAGGCCTTCGATTCTCCGTTTTTCTTTCGACACATATGACGTTAATACGGTGAAATATCAGCTGGAAGCTTTGGCTTCTGAAATATTACTGTTTTCCAGAACCTACTTGGTTGCACTATTTTTCAAGACATTTGGAGTATCCTTTCGCTTAATCAAGTTTTAAATTTAACGTGATGAAGCTTTAAATAGGTTTTAATTAATTTTTTTGGTTTGCCTGTGAAAAGAATATCTGTTGAATTATGAATGATTCGATTCAATTTTTACATTAAAATGTTTAAATAGATGGCAAAAATTTCCGTCCTAAGTACAAGTATAAGCATTTTAGCTATCTCATTCTGATTTTAATAGGCTTTATTTTTTACTTTACTCTGCTATTTCTTTTATCCACGTAGCTCTTGGAGTCTTAAAATTCAAAGCACTCTTGTATTGTGCTCTTAATTGATGCGGATTTACTGCAGCGAGTTTCCGGGTAACAGGGAGGGCATTTGATCTGTTTTTAAATAATAATCGCAACCATCTGTAGATATCTTAGTCAATGTTTATTTTATTCATTGAAGTAAACGTATGATGTGTACAAATGTTGGGCAACTTGCGTTTCCAATAATTTTTATTAGTTTGCTTGATTTCATATCCACTGTGAATATTTTTATGCTATTTATTTTTCCTGCAGTTTTTAAATGAATATAAAATTATCGTAAAAATTAGTAAATTAACTTTTGTTATTTTAATTAGAAATTGGTGGAAATTGGATAGTTTCCTTAAAAAGCTGAAATGATATGCTGAAATTCCCAACGATATGGGCAATGCCTTCATAAACATCATCATCTACTGGTATTCTGGCAGGTCCCAAACACCAAAGCTGTCTCCAATTCATCCTGTCCCAGGCCTCTTCCTACATGAATATATTCGAGGCTTGTTTCTGTTAAAATTGTCTCCTGTTATTATTCTTTATAGATTCATAAAAAAGTAGTGAAACAAGGAACAAAATATAAATTGGAGTGTAACCAACAACGAAAATATCTGACTGCTACTGTTGTTGTCACCGATTTCCAAGTTAGTCTACCATAACCGTGAGGTCTCGTTCACTCTGGCTCCCAGCCATGAATCAGGTCGTTTTTTTCCTACTTAATTTCTCGTTGATTTTCATGCATCGATTGCATAATAAAATATAGAATGCATTTAAATTAAAATTTATCGTTAGTTATTAAAGAACTCTACATTACGCTGAAATTTCTGATTTGTTATCATTATGATATTACATGCCGAATTTATTTTGCTTTGTGCTCACTTGAGTTAATATGATATATAGAGAACCATGCTGCATTGCTTGAAATTAAATGCAAATTAGGGGACAATGCATCATTCTGTAATATTTATGAGACATTCTGAACTGTAATCCTTTTTGCGACACACTTGTGTGGATGAGATAAATAATTAGTTTTCTCATGAAGGTTAATGGGAAATAGAACCTGTTAGATTCGAAGCATGTGCGATGAATTATCTAGAACGTGTTAGCTCTTGAATTACAAAAGTGTAAATCTGTTTATTCTGTAGGGTTCTATCCTAGTTATTTATAGTCTTTTTACCTTGATTTTCACCAAACTATCGGTATAATTGGTATCGCATTAACGTTTATGCCATTAGAACTAGCCTGAGAAGCGTCCGGTAAAACTATTCGTTACTGCCTATTTTCAAGAGATGGCTTCTTACTACAAAGTAGCATACCGAGCAAGGTCTGAATCACAATTTTACTTTAATTTCGGAAGCGACATTTCAAATTAGTAACTAAAGTTGGAACCAAATTTCCCTTACGGTTGCACAAGCTTTGTGAGGAATAACATCGCATCTACGAAGTGAAATGTGTGCATCTCAACGTTAGATTCAACCCGTGCTCAGAATTTCTCAGTGGGATCAAATTATGTGGTTAGTGCAATTGATTTGGAAATAAAAGGAATTAAAGCTGAGATTTTGGAACTAAAGTGTCTACTTTCGGTTTTTTCTAGAATGAATGTCCGTAAGGGAAATGAGAATAACGTAACTCTCATTCTTGGAAGCGTTATCTTCCAACGGTGCCTGACTTACGTAATGCTTTGGTTATGAATTAAATGCAATACGTGGAAGTACTAAACCAGCATCTTTGATTAGTCTTGGCTGGTCCTTTGCTCACTCTTTTCAATGGTTCATGGTGATTTTGTCGAATCGGTTCACCGCGCAGTTGGTTTTGCCTTTTGGTGCGAAAGAGCTCCCATCGGTGCCCTTGTTTTTAATGTAACGTATCAACTGGCGGCGAGTCAGAGTTTTCTGACTTTGGCCGCGGCGGGGAGCCCCGATCGATTGGGGTGAAGTCCCCGCCCAACTGCGGGCGGGGGGGATAGAGGGGGAGGGAGTGGGAGGGGTGGGGGAGAAGGGTCCTTTTTTTTGGTAAGCGTTGAAGGTGGAGGGCGTAAGGAAGAATATCAGTGAGGGGAGTTCGGGGGTATATGGGGGTGAAAGCAGGAGGGGAGGCTGGGTGAGGGAGGATATTTGGCTCAAAAATTGTGAAATGTCATGGTTGACAGCGGAAAATGTTGACAAGGAGTCGTGGTAAACATATTATGGGTTTTCGGTTGGAAAAGGGCTGAGAGAAAGAAGCAGCGACATTAAGCAAAAATGTCATTTCCATAGTAGAAAGTTGATGACGAAGGGAATTTGGAGAACATTCAAACTGCTAAGCCCTCGTTTATTTGTTTCAGCTTCTAGATTTGTGAGGTCTAGAATTCGTTTTTTATTTAGTTTTTGGAAAATTGGAGCAACGCTTTACTTTTCTAACATGCAACAATCTATTCTCTTGAATAATAAGCTTGGAGGTTAACTAAGCATTAAATTCAAGCGGGTGTTTTCAGCAAAAAAAAAGTAAATTTTAGCGCAAAGATTTTTTGCATGCTTGAGAAAATCAAACTTGTGAAGGAATTCAAGTCGTGACTTATCTACCTATATATACCTATAAAAATCTGATACTGAATTAAACCATGAATGAAAGTTAGTCTATAAATACCAAAATTTAATTAAATAATAAAATGTTTAGGTAAATTGAGCTTTTTATTAAATTGGTGCATTTTAAAATTTACCAAATAATAAATATTTTAGATAGGAATATGCCTTTTTATTGAATTAATGCCTGTTTCATTACATAAATGAGTATTCTCTTTGTTGAAATTCACTTCATGCCAAATGTGGTTCTTCAAAAGCTGCGTATAGAGAAGCATTCCAAATTTAATTTAATTTTCATTTAGTATGATTCTTTCAATGTATTAAATAACTGAAGAATAACAGGTTAATACAATGAATGAACGGAGAAACTTTTACCCTATTTTATCGCATGTGTGTTTATCCATCATTTTGTCGTAATGGTACTAATTTTATGGTGCTATTTCTTTGGAGTTATATTTTGATATAATTAATGATAAGAGCAGCAGTGTGGATGGTCTTAACCGTAGGTCAATTATTTATGTAATGAAATATTTCGTGAGAATGTGTTCCAAAAGCTATTCGAAACATCACTGAGACTGAGAGAATTTTGTCCAGTGTAGGTTGATTAATTACTATGAATGCGGTAGTTTTTATTTAAAATTCAAGTCTAAATGTTTAGCAAATTGGTGTTTTTTATATAATTCTACAGAGAAGAACTTGCACTTTTCAATAGCTGCGCAACAGATTTAATGTTGGGCTCGTAATTTTTAAAAATACTGATTCACTGCGCGTGAACCTGGCAACTCATTCATTCACAACACACAAAAGTATACACGGTTTCATCTGACAGTAGTAAATGAAACACCACGAGCCCAGAAAATCAAAAACAAAAAAAAGTTCTTATGCATCAAGTTTTAAAGATGATGTTATACTATGAGAAGCATCCAGGGAGAAGTAATCAAATTCATAGAAACTCGTTGCATGTTGTATGATATAGAATAAAAATAAAAATTTATTTTGGCGCTTAATTCTCTCGAAAGCATTATATTTTTTTCCTCGAGTACGTAGATATTATGAATGCTGTTTTCGGAAGTATATATATATCTAAGAGTTTAATAGATGAATCTTGATGCATATTTTTTCTGTAATGTGCATATTTTGTTACTTTGCAGAGTTCAGTTGAATATAGTTTGTACTCTCCGCTAAAAAAGGCATTAACCAAATTAAATTAAATTTTCTTTTCTTTTTCAATACGTCTCACGGAGAAATCACAAAAATGGGCAAGTTCCAAAAGTAAAATATTTATTACGACCTAGGTTTAGCTTGTTTACAGCATCATCAAGTAAGCATATTGTGTGATCGTCAGCTTATATAGATAAGGCCATCCACCGAGCGCTTCCGTGTCATTGGCTGACACCACGGGACACCAATTGGAGAGAGGTACCATTAGCGATACAACACCCGGGATAGAGTCAGTGATAAATAGAGGAAGGCGCAATGATGTTTCCGCCTTGTTATTAGTGTTCTCAGTTAACCCTAACATCCCACCACCCCTTTCATCCCCCACGCATTGGCCCTTTGAACGCCTTTCTCCACACCCTTCCGTGGACCAACAATGACTGTCCACTCACACGTGTTTCCTCTTTCTCTCAACTCCCACCACATCCCTTTATATGCCGGCAAACACACGATATACTTACCTGATGATGATGTAACAAGCGAAACCTAGATCGCAATTTTTATTTTATTTGTGGAATTTGCAAATTCTTTGTGATTTCTCAGTGATGCTTCGTTTCCACGCAATATCGCATTAATCTTCAGAGTTTGTTCCAAATGAATAATGAGTTTTGTTCCAATTGCGGATTGGACTATAAATACGCAACTCCGTATTTACGTGTATTAATTGCATGCAAACGCAGAGTTCGTGATAATTTTACCTGAATAACCTATTCATATGCAGTATTTACAGAAATGTCCAAAATTGTAAAACAATTTAAATTTTCAGACTCTCTTGAACTTATTGTTAATTATTTTGGAATGATATCTGTTTTGGCCTTGTGGGATTGTTTTTTTGGGTCTTCTCAATCAAAGTGTAGGTCCAAAAACACAAATTATATGCTCAGTGATGTATTAAAGAGCTGATAAAATTTATTTCATAAATGCCTGGGCGCCATAATTTATTTGTGAATCATTCAGTCACTTACGTTTTTTGGCAGCTTTCAATCTTATTCGGCCTTTCTTATGGTTTGTTTTAAATACCGGGCCATAGTTTCATAGAGTATAGCAGTGCCGAAAAATTTCATCCACGATCCTTGTGTCTATGACGTATAAATGTGATTTTGCAGTAAAATGAGTTGCTTGTAGCCAAGGGTGGCCTGGCCAGGGCGGGAAGGCGGGGATTCCCGCCCGGGCCCCGGGCCACGCACTAGGTTTCGGGCTCGGGTCCGAAGGGACCGGCGGGCCGGGCCTCGAACTTTGAAAAGGCAGCAGACCAAACACCTCTGATGAAAGTACAATTTTATCTTACTGTTCATAAGTACCTATGAAATTGTAGTTTAACGCGTTTTTGACGCACAATTTTTTTTCAAAAGGGGGATCACAAAAACCGGACCCCTCTGGGCGTGCAGCGGCCCGGGCCCCTGAGCACGCACGCCGCCCCTGCTTGTAGCATAAGGGGTTGGCAACCAATCATGCTTTATTTCCTCATTACCGCGAGCTGAAATGGGCCACCATTCCTCAAGGCTTGATAGGGGATCGTGAAGGATAATTATGCTGGCATTTTGGTTTTATTTTGACCTCCAGGTCAATGAAGCCATAGAGAAACCATTGCGAGTCATGTGCATTGATGCTTATGGTGAGCCACTGCTGATTGTGGTTACCAGATGCGAGATACCAATTCCGGATATTTTAGCGTAAGCAAGAGAGTTACCTGCCAGCTAACTTAGTCATAAAAACACGAGAGTAGCCCACAGTTTGAAGTAATTTAGAGTAACCATGAGTCAACATATTATATTCAACGTGTGATATTATATATATATATGTTGTAGCGTTTGAACCGTACCTCAGTATTTGATTTTAATTTGTATAATTTGGTATAGTTTTTGTTTAAATGTTTTAATTTATTTTAGTGTACAAATGTTTGAATGTTAAAATGTTTTGGTTGCTAAAGTTTTGTTTTGGAGGGGAGATGGGTTGTTAAGAAGACGGAGAGGTCTGGAAGCTGCTCTGCATGATTAAAAATAAGTGTAGAATGAAGAAAACAGAAACTAGGTGTTTCTAATTTGTACACACCGTCCGGCGCTACAGTGTCGTAGATCTTCTAGGCGCTTGCCAATTTACAGAGAGAGACCTTCGGAACATCCACTAAAGCATCCCCACGTGCTTCACTCTCCCTGATCCCGAATGCTCTGCATGCCACCAAGTTATGTGATTCCTGTATCTTTTTCTCTTTTACTTGACGTGAATGTGCACGTCATTAAACCTCCTTGACTTAGCAGCGTGAAAGTCCAGAATTTTCTCACCCTTCAAGACTTGAAGGATGTACGTACTTGATTAGGCAAAGTCTTAGATGGATGTTTGTATAGCTTGTTGGTTAAAACTGTGGTTGATTGGGATGGGTAAAAGGGAATTTCCCCGGAGTAAAGCTCAGCAGAACTCTAGAACCGTGGCTTTAAGCCTTCAAACATTAGCTGACTCTTCAGGGAGCTATGCGTAGGAATGATATGAGTTTTACCTCCATCGTCGCGTTCTTTTCTTTTTTGCGAGAAAATCCGCGGAGCAAGAGCGAAACCCCACTGTCAATCCTCGAGCTTCCCTTCAACGGATTTCCTGGAAGAATGTATATTAACCGAGAGCAGAGAGCGGGCCAAGCAATAGAGAAAATGGAAGCCCGTAGCGGGACTAGTGACTGCCTAGGGTTGTGAGGAGGTGCGCCAAGTTGAAGAGGAGGAGGGAAGGGGGTCCCCCGTCGGTGGAGAGTCACGGAGCAAGAAGGGAGCAGAGGACGAAGGACTGCGATTGAGAGGACGGTCTGCTGAGCACGGAACGTACTGGGGAGGGGTTTTTTTCTTTGCTTGTTTTATTTTCGCGAAAATATTGCGAGTTGAATAAAAAAGACTAAATGCGAAGGACGGAAGGAAAGAAAGATATAGCATAGGAAGGAAGGTTCCACGGAAGAAACGGAAGGGGAGACGGTCCCATATCTCTTGCGAGACACATATTCTCTCCTCCCTTACTCTTTCCCCTCTTGCTGCTATCCCTCTGCTGCCTTTAGGGCACGGCTGAGCCTATCCCGTCGCAGACGGACCTAATCGAAATATCGTGGCCGTTGACTGAAATTGAGGATTCGTCCAAGTGAGATGGCGGGAAAGGGAGGGGGGTAGGGTAGGGAGTCGTTATTGTGAGAGTTTGAGTTGGGTTTGCTCTTTCGAACGGGAATACTAGACGCAGATGGGTTGTGCGGCAGCGGAAGACAATCGGTGGTGAATAAACAGTGACTCCACCTTTAAACGAGTGGCACTTACAGTAGTCAAGCCGTGATGACGAATTACTTTGCCACAGCCTTCGTACCTTAAAGTGGAAGGGGGAAGTGGGGCCAGGTATGGTACAGCACTGTAATTAGGTACATTTCTATGACCACTATTTCTGTATCAAGTGCATGTTTACGATATTATATAATATTGAAGCGCATTTTATCTAACTTCTCGTGGGGTCATTTTTGAAACGCCTAACCTGGAAATGTGACCGACGACCGATCTAATTAAGTGCGTTGAACGATCAAAGATTTTAAGCTTTAAATTTGTTTATCGAATTGGTTAAATAAATTTTGTAAGGGTGATATTTTTTTCCAAAAAGGGGACATATGAGGCACAATCAATGCGATACAATGGAAAAATATCATAAAAAGGTGGTAACGCCATTTATTTCCAACAATGTGGCTATGTGAAGTGAATAAGAAGTGAAGTTGAATACCAGGAGTGTTAAAAATAAAGCTTAAGCTTTAAAAAAATGACGAAACAGAGTGACAATCTTCTCAGTGACCTACAGGAAACGAAAATGTTTTAGGCCTATTTAAACTTCACAACTTATTTACGGAATACGCAATAAAGACTCTCCCGTTTAATTGTTAACAAACATTCTTTGGCAGGATCGAGGAAGTATAATGTATTCGTACAAAAGATTAAATTAGACTTGACGACTAATCAGGAAAAATGAGAGTTGTTGAGGCAAATAGGTAGTGTTGAAGAGATAAGGAGCCTGCCATAGCCAGCTTTGAACGGCTGAATGATTGGAGCGATAGCTGACCTAATTCGATTGTTAGTTGATTTCAGTTGATAGTTAAAAAACGTCATCATTAATATAATCTGATTTTTTAAATTTTGTCAAGTTTTCGTATTTTATGTTGAAATTAATTAATCGGCAGAAGGAATTCCATGGATTGAGGTCAGTAGGAAGTTGTGAATTTATTCAATTAAATTCCTACTACCACCATGCCTGCGTGAAATTAAATTAAAGGCTTCAATTTTTTAAGTAAGTGCCTAATGTGCGAAATTTTTGTATCCGATCCATCTTTTTGCAATGCCTTTATGTTTAATCTCAAGCGATGGTGATTATTAAAAAATAATGTTTTAAGCTGTGACGGAGAAAACATTTAAAGTAGTTCTAAGACTTGCTCGACAACAGCCCTATTAGTTAAGAGGAATTTTAACTGCTTAAATAGAATAAAACCTACACTACCAAATGAATTATGATGTCACAGTGATTCCCGGAACAAAATGGTAGGTATTCTAATTTGAAGAGTAATGGTGTGTAGTTACCATTCAATTTCATTAGTCCTTCTCGCTTTCGCCCTGTAGTTAACATTTTAACACTTTGACCACGGCTCTGAACGGAAGACTTTAAAATAGCTAATCATAAAAGGTGGTGAAAAATTAAGAAATACTCAGATATTTAAAAAGAAATTATGCTCGTCAGTAATTGACTTTTTCTTTTGAAAAACTCGCATGCCAGGAGGACATATATTTTATGCGGTTTAGTAATTTTCGGTATCCGTAATTGGTTGAGATGTAAATGAAAACACGTAGGAGTGATTGAGCTTCTGGAGAAGAAGACCATTTCCCGTGGAGAATATCGAGGAGGGATTATGGTTGCAATAATGGTGGAGAAGTGGGCTGAGGGTGGGGATGCGAAGGGGGCTTGGGAGGGGGGTGGGAAAAAAAGGAGAGTTGTGCCACTGCGTCACACAAGTTCTGCCCCGCGTTCGACCGAGGGTACGTGAATTGGCCCGCCCGAGAGCCAGGGGAGGAGGCGGGGGGGGGGGGGGGGGTGAGCCAGGGGGGGAGAAAGGGGGTGGAAGAGAAGAAGACTTCGATCGGTTCACCTTGTTTGCCCGATTGTGCCATTCCGACGCGGTTACAGCGACGCCCGGTGGGTTCTTTTCAGTCACGAGTTCCGCTCCAAGGGAAGTTGTGGGAGGGAGGGAGAGAGAGAGGAACCCAAGAATGATTCGGGCAGAATCGAGAGTAAGTTGTAGTCACGTGTGCATTCCGGAGGCATGTACTTACACGCTACGCTATTTTTTTCTATTCCAGGTAAGGAAAAGACTCCCGGTGAAAAAGTTTATTTTTCTCTAATTTATACCTCCGATAGACGCCTACCTACTTTCCGAAAAGGGACTGAGGTCATATCAGTAATTTTTTTAATATGCATTAATCCAAAAACCTTTATTGAGATCGTTTATAACCTGCAAATACTAGCTATTGGGATAAGCTGTAAAAAAACTGTTTAATAAAGAATAAAGTTATAAGAATATCAAGTCGTAATCGGGTCAAAATGGTATTAAGGCAAATATGACTTTATCGTATCAAATCCTTGAAAGTAAGCATATACCTATACTGCCAGTTCCGATTTGACTATGGTCATAGTTATTTTACCAGTGTCGCTGGATTCTTATTATGGATGGCCAACAAGTAGTAGGTACTTGCAAATAATATGCGTGCCTCTTCATGGCCACAGTGATAAGCAGCGTCTTGAAGATTATCTTGTAATCTGGCGGGATACTCGAAAGTCAGAAATTCATAGAGTTTTCTGGGTCAATCCTTCCTTAGCTAATTGATAGATAACCATGTGCCGAATTCTGTGTGGTGAAAATGAGAATATCTACTTCTAATGTCTCAAAATCCGGAGGGAGCCCTTATTTGCCGATCCAAGCTAGAAACGTTCGCAGAAAGTAATCTTCAAAAGAAACGCCGGCACATACTTATACCATATGCCCGGGTGCCCGGATCACTCAAATAGGTGCTCGATATCAAAGCGGGTTTGGGATTACTATCATGTTGCGTTGACGCTAGTATGCAACGATTGCTCTAACGAAGAAGTGTTGGTGTAGTCTGTGCGATATACCTTTTAATTAGAGGGCGGAGTTCACGTGGAACTATTACACCGAATATTATATAGCCAGTGTGTGATGTACTTGCTCCCCCATTCATTTCACTGTGGTTGAGTTATAGCGCAGTATTATAGAGCTCCAAATTACAATTTTCCGTGGTATTACTTATCCCAAGTTAGATGAAAAATCTAGCTACTCTGGTCGGTTGAAAAGAAGGAAAATATTTTTTTCTAATTTCAGTTCGATTTCGAAAAGCATTTCAATTTTTCATTTCGATATGGGAATGGATTTGCAAGAAATTGATAGCAACGAATTGTAATGTGAACTGTTTAAAATTATTGCCAGAAGACCATTTGATTGAAGTTTATGTGTCAACTGAATTAAAATCGACCGAAGAAACCGATATTAGTATTATCTATTATTATTGTTCAAAATTAATATTCTGAAATGCATAGTTTTTCTGAACATTGAAATACCTTATAACCTTTAAGTGGTACCACTGCACTACTGTTATGTCAGTGAAACCATGACGATCGTTTTTATCATTACATTGAGATCTGTAGGTTGACTCTACAGGCTAGAGTTGAATTAACCTTTTTAATAGAAAGAATAAAAGTATTTCATTGCATTAAAGTCATTTTAGAGTCAATCATTGCCTTGCTCGCTTATATCTATCTCCTACGAAAGTGCGGAATGCTTAGTCGTAAAGGATGGGTTACACTTAGAAATAGATTCCCTTGTAAATTTTGATGACTTATTTGGTAGCATCTGACGTCAACAAGGGAACAAATGTCTTCTTTATCGTGGTGGAAATTTACAATGAATTTAATGATATACTTGGCAACTTGGCGTTTAAAATAGTTCACATCCCATAGAGAGATTTATCTATGAGTAATCAGTGTAAAGTTTTAATTAAAAATTATCCAGTGCAATAAAATAATTTTTATCACTCATTTTTTAGACCTCTCCAAAGAGATCAAAGGCACGTCTTGCCACAGTGAAGTCCTTTAGATGATACAAGCAATCTTTGATCCTTCATCTCTGATGACCATTCACTTAAAGAGTTTAGAGTTCCGTTATACTTCGGGGTTAAAATGTTGTGGAACAATGTGATTCTTTGAAAGCAAAGGAAACCTATCAATTAATTGAGTTATTAATTGAATGTTGTTCACCACCTACTGGATTTGGCGTTGTAGATATCTCTAGAAGCTATCTTCCCCAATCCTCCGTTTCAAAAATGAACCCTTTTGTCGAACGTCAACCCGTACACCATCCTATTAAGTTGTTAACCAATGTAAAATGCTAATCAGTTTCCAAATGTAACTATTATGTGCGCGTATAATCTGTTGGGAGCTTCACATCGATGCGCAATGAAATAAATAAATCCTTTTGTGGATAACTACTAGTATCCTGTTTTTGTGCTGAGAAATACGATGTTATTAATGGGACACGGTGACCCCCTTAGTCTCTCCGTCTTTAATTTATTAAACTTGTTTGTCATGCAAAACGAATATGGTGCGGTAAAATTTTGGTTAAGTCATTCGTTTGCGGTGAACTAGTTCGACCCTCGTTATTCATAAAGCCGCAAAATATCCAAAAAAATATTTTAGCCTGGAGATTACCACTAAAAAAGTAAAGGAGACCATAGACCCGTGTTTGTATAAATAAAATGATTGCACAGTAATGGGGTTCGTATTCGAGGGAGACAAACGATTTCATTAACTGCCCCGCCGAACTCGCAGATGTATATTCCTAAACCGGCAGTGGGGAGGGATGAAATACGTAGTCACGTGACTGGTTCAACGTTTCGATTTTGAATCTCCCGAGCCGCAACAATTTTGTGAAGCGATCGCCGTTAAAAACCGCGTTGATTAATCGGTCTGCGATGCGCATGGCTCCGCCGCCTGTTGGAAGGGGTGTGGGTAGTAATTTGTCCGGTCATTCGCGACCAGAATGCATTCCCTTCTGCGGAGAGTTATTGCACGTGTGTTCGAAGGCCTCTTTTGCCGCATCAAGAAGAATCAAGTGAGAAACGGAGGCAATTAAACTTTCAACTGGCGATGCTAATTGCGCGGCGTTAATCAGACGATGAAGTCACACCTAATTAGAGCTCTAGTGGCCGAAAACAGGTGCAAATGAATCATGACAATGAGAAGTCTTTATAGTCATTATTCCAGGATTCATTTTTTTAGTTCCTTAGAACATTTTTCAGTCGTTCCTCGGTCAGGGAATACGATTGCAAATTGCTCGGGGAGATAATCGAAAATTGAGGGGTGCCCATAATGGGAATAAGGGTAGTTAATTTAGAAACAAAATGGTGGAGAGAATCCTGGTGTCGGAATCAGCCTATCATAACAAAAGGCGCCAAGGGGTACTCAAGAGTTAAGTCCGATCCGATGGACTGAGAACTAGGTATATATTAAATGGACTCCGATGAAACCCGAGGAGAGATCAGAACCTCACTGAAAATTACTTCCTCTGCTGCGATTCAAACCCGAGTCCCCGGGATGGAAAACAAGTACTCCAGACACCGTACCAACCCAATCTCCCTGGATTGGTTCTGGGGTCCTCTTCACATAAGAACGAGGTATGAAAAATTAGGAGGGTGGCTTTCTCAAGTTCTCTATATATCTAGAGCACCTCATCAGACATCTAAAGGAAGTCGAACTGATCTTGCGACCCTATATCGTCAATCACCTACCATTAACAGACTAATTAGGATTTCATTTCTTGAACTGCCCTCCGTTGGCAGCGACTCATATAAGGTTAAACGTAGTGTGACATATTTATTTTCTTATCATGTTGCAAAACTTTCGTACGTCGATACTTTCACTCTTCGTTGTCACTTTCCGGCTTCCGTTGTGAAAAATGTAACATTTAAAAATTAAAACATATAAAAATTTATTGTCAGGCTGTGACACAAACATATGTATTATAAATTATTCACTCCATGCGTATTTGGCATACAAGTTTCCATTGGATCACCAGTGGGCCCAAGGTACTAATCAGAATTCTCTCCCCTTTCTTATTTTAATTGTACTCTCAAGTCCATACTCTCGTCAAGCCACAACATAATAAATATTAAACAAAGACACGAAAATTATTTGTGAATGAGCGTCCATGCACAAAGTTACATATATCGATACTTACTTAGCCCTTACTTAGCCCTTTTCTTTCCTTGATGATAAGTACATTGCCTTGGACCAAAAAGCAATCTTTTTCACTCATCCACCCACGGTTTGAGTCCTACTTAGGTTCAGTTGGGCTTTCCTGCATTTACTCGATCCTCGTATTCCAGGTTTGGTCAATCTCGGGTCTGTTGTAGTAGCTCTGCCCTCGTCATCCGATGTCCACCCCTTGGTGTGTTCTTTGGCTTTAAATTTCTTATTTCGTTTCATATTGCCTTTCTTTCCCAACTTTCAATTTTGTACGAGCGTTTTCTATGCGTCTTCACTAACTCCGGTTCTTAGCATGAAACTCTTGACGCGTCCGCTCACTACAAGATTGGCAGAACAAGTTTTCGTGTTTTGCTACCATTAGCCATTTATCCCCACTCTCTGTCTATTATTTCTGGGTTAGTCTCATTTTTTGCGGTTGTCAAGCAGTAATTTCTATTTTTGAGTCGTTCGGCTCCGCAAAGTATGTTTAAGAGTTCACTGGGTTACCTAACGATATGACGGGCTCACCTTCACCGACACGATTTAATTCTTCATCTCTAGGAACAAAACAGGGTAGGCCCCCTGACATGGTACTGTTGGTTATTGTACATTTTACGATTTTATAAAGCGTAATGTTATCGTTAAATTTTAAAAAGGATTAGAGCTGTTTAGCATTGATGCATACCTAGTAGGTAGTCTATGAATGCAACTGATTTATGATTAAGAGTGACCAGAAACTTTAGAGTTTATTATAGCGAATTTTAACCAATGGAGATATTTTTGGGAGCAACGAAATTTTTCGGTTGCTTTTTCCACTCTTGAAATTATCTAGGCATAGTCCCCAGATAGGAGACTAAAGCAGAAAATATTACCTACCCATACGCATCTGGTCGGAGGAAATGAGGTAATCTTTTTCAAGCATTGATTAACATTTATTCCCGATTATCTTGCACCAGCTAAATTCAAAACCCTGAAGTGTAAAAATGGAACGGCTTGCTTTATCGCCGGACGTTTCTCCGTCTTTAAAGGGACTCGGTGGCATTGTCTCGTCCGTGCGACGTGGTGGGGCAGGGCGAACAACCGCCGACACGAACGTAATCTTCGGCCTTAAACGTTATCGCTGCCGACGGATGACGTCACGGCTCGTATTTAAACCTTTCCTCAAATAGAAAAAACGATATTTTTTTACAAGCCACCCTTTCCTGAAATTTGGATCGCGTGCTTTTTATTTTTAGCCCGCACCCAATTTTCTCACCCCCCCGTTGTCAACTCCCACCCCCTCAACACGTCTTCACCCCTATTCCTCCTCCTCCACCCCTCCCCTGCCACCCCCGCCCACCCGCCAACCCTCTCTCCCATTCACTCCTCGGGGTTAACTCCGTCGGGGAACACGTGTGTCCTGTGGCGCCACCCTCCATGCCTCTCCTCCGCTCTTCAGAAACGCACTCCCCTCCTCCCCATTCACTTCAATATCCACCCGCACCCTTCGTGACGTCAACCCCTCGTCTGCTCCACCTGCACCCTTGCACCCTCCCTACTGACTGGGACGTAAAATTGCACATTTTTCCGAATGCGAGGAATATCTAGTGGCGCGACGTCTTCCGCTGGCACGGGGGCGTCGAAGCAAAAAAATTCCTCTCGTCTTCCTCTTGTTATTTTTATTCTCGTTGTTGTTTATTCCGTCTATTTCTGTGCACGTGCCATATATGAGGGAGCGCCTGCACGTTAGCTTATGGTACCCCAGCGGGAAATTTACTGTCCAAAAGATGTTCAAAGAACGTTCAGTGAACACCATTAAAGCGATCAAAGATCATTCAAGAAGGACATTTAATGGACGTTCAAATGGCACTCATAGATTGTGCAAAGAATATTCATTGGAATACTTCATAAATTGTTCAAAGAATGTAGATGAATCTCTAAACGTAAAAAGTTATCTTAACTCTAACGGCTACTATCATAGATATCACAATGTCTACTTATACCATAGAATTGTCATATTTCCTCCTACCTTTTGGAATAATACTATTTCTATCACATGTCTACCTATGATAACCTATACTCGCTACTGATTTGAATAAAAGCACTCCAAGTAAGTGGCCACTACCTGGCCACTGCCGTGCGTCAATATAACTGTGAGATCTAATTTTTAAATGTAAATGCCGTGACAGTTTGATAAAATACCATCCAATCACGATAACTATTTTCTGGCATTAAATAATTGAACCTATGTTGCCACATAGGATGAATATAAAGTCAACCTTACTGAGCCACTCGAAACCAAACAATAAGTAAATATGGACATAAGACCACAAGATAAAATTCATCTCGCCGCACCCACCATGCACATTTCAGGATCACACACAACACAACTGACTCCGGAAATCCAAAGCCGGCAACACAAGTCAAAATGAAATCCATGAAAATATTTCGACGTGACCATTTTAGTTTTGTTTAAACTAAACATCACTAAAGTTATCTATGTGCTTGAAAAGAACAATATATTTACAGTATCAAATGAACAGTTCGCACTTGAACATTCAATGAGCGTTCTGTGGTTGCATGCTCAGGATAATTCAGTCGTGGACCACTTTTATATTAGTTCATGAATGTATTTAAATGGTCTATTCCCACTGGGACTATAACCTTTGGTAGATGTGCAGTGAGGAACTTTGATTTAGTTTTGGGGTGGTATTCAGTAAGTAATCTGAAAAACAATGAGTAGAATCATAGATGAAAGAAGAGAGTAAATGATGTAAACAAATTATGTACTCTGTAATACATTTACTAAATCTATTTAAACTATCAGCAGATTACAACAATGCCAGAAATTTTCATTTTGCTGAATTTTATCTCCTACTGCCAATGATGTTCATAGACCTAACTTAGTTTGTAATTACGTCATTTTTTACTCAAAAAAGAGTAATGTATTTCATAAAAACTTTGTATTGCTATCAGCTCTCTCTATTGCTCTCTTGGTCCATTGGCTGAGTTTTCTACTTCTTCCATTACTTTTGCAGACTGATTTTTGTCGACATATTCATATCAATCATTCTGTGGGCATTTTTTTATTCTGTTTTACCATCATCTAGTCTATCCATTCTGCTCTTTGTCCATGTTTTGTCTGATTATTGTTGTCCATTTCTACTCTTCTACAATTTATTACCTGCTTCTTTTGCATACAATAATTCTAAACAATGATTAGTCCTATTTATTTTATTAGATAATCTTGCTCATCAATCGTTCCCGATGAGGTTAATTGAATAAGCTATTATTTTCGATGTAAAAACGTGGTCTAACAGAACTCGATTAAGTTTTCTTTCGTTGAAATTACTGTGAGATATGGAGGCTATTGTTAAGCAGTACAAATGGCGTGTAGATTCATCGGGGCTATGTTTTGTTTCCGGCTATTTATGTCAGATAATTAAGTACGGGAAATCGAGGGTTGGCTTATTGCTAATTCAAAATATGCTACGGCCATTTTATTGTTCACTGATTCTGCTTCGGAACATACCTCATTTTAATAGTGTAGCCGTATCTGTTTTTAACGATTTAATAAGGTCACAATAATGGGTGGCCTAGATCCAGCCCTACGTAAACTGTTTACAATTTTATTTAACCAATAGTCTGTCCGTTTTTGTTTGGAATATATTTTTAACGCTTTTCGGACGCAATTTTATCATTCTTAGGTGATTTTAACGCGCTTTTGCTCTTTTAAATGCAATCAAAAGAGCTCCGCAACCTCTGTTATTGTTTCAAACAAAAGTAATATAGTGTTTTGGCCGTATATCGAATTATAAAATATCAAATAAGAAAATAATGAAATTAGATATATCGTGAAGCATCTTCTGATCAACCTCACATTCATTTCGTGGAAATTCGAATAAAATCGCTCAATATAGCATACCTCTGTGCCTTGATCACTATTGTAAAAATATTGATCAGAGGGAATTAATAACAATTTAAAATTTCAAAAGATTTTAAATTTTCATTGCTAATCAAAGTTAAAATTGAACAATTTTAAGTAGCAGTTGCCTCATGAATCCCTCTCAGAAATTTTTCTCCCTCTACTGGTTTTCTTTACAACTTCGTATCATTGGTTCAAGAAATCGGTCTGCGTAACTGATCGATGCAATGGAATATTCCACGATGTGTGCATGTGAGAGGAAACGTAGGTCCTAGAAGTATAAAATGTGCCCGTGTCATTCAGGCTTTAGGGAGGACAGTGCAAGGTTCTTTATGGAGACTTTAATATTCCCACCCTCTTCGTTTGCCGAGACCTTGGCATGGATAGCGAGTGTTGGTGGGGGGAGGGGAAGCTCCCATTGGTGGCTCTCTCAAAGGCAATGGAGGAACGTCCAACACGCGTCATATTACTTTTTGTATTCGCAAATAACGTGATGAAAGCGAAACGGAGAATCACGAGAACAGTCAGACCCTTCCCATCTCCGCGATTCGCTAACTCCGCGCGGATTATATCCTCTGTCCCTCGCCGTCCGCCCACATGACTTCACAAACACACAAACACCCACTCAATCAAACCCTGTAACTAGGGCTGCCAACCCTCATACATTCTCCGGGAGGGTCCCGGAGATGGATAATAAATCATGAAACCTCCCATTTAGAGGTACTTTTACTCAACAAGGTGATCGTATTATTGGCTGCTTATTACATAGTTAATTCGTAAAGTAGGTCATCAGAGTTTGCTGTGTTGTTTGTATAGATTAATAGGTTCATTTTCGTTCACTTTTTCCACCCTTATTTTAACTTGTCCTGTTTGTGTGTTGTTTACCTGGTAGGAATCTTGTAATCGAAATCTTACCCACTATCCAACGTTCATTCGAGCTGAAATTTGGCGCACTTACTTAATCTTGATGAAAATTTATGAATCAGTCATTAAATTTACTAATTAGCAAGTAAATCTACTAAAATTAAATGTTTTAAATTTTATATTTCTTTATCCTAACGTGACGCAACCAGCATCACATTGACTACTCACAGTCAGCGCTGTTGCAATTCATTCAAACCATTATTTTAACTATGGTGAGAAGAAATACTAATAATTGAAATTTCAAAGAACCGTTGCAAAACTAATATAAATACGAGTGATACCCAGTAACAGTGAGCGGACACTTTATGAGCCGAATCAACGCTCTAATGAGATTCAATCTAAGCGTGGTTTAAAATAAAGTATTTTTATACATTAAATTCTTATAAATGTGTTCAATCTCTTCAATACTGCGAAGTAATGTTATAATATGTTCCATCATTGTCTCAATATATTTGGAAGTATTTAGGGAATTTGAGGAAATTATTACTTTCAGTCAACTTCTAACATTATACTGAAATAATCATGTTAAACCATTATTCAAAAATGCTTCTTCAGGATAAAAGAGATCAGTTTTCATCTTATTTAACATGCCGTACAAAATTTCGGCGCATTCCTTTGCAATTGGACTTCTTAATCTAATTCTTCTCGTATATCCCGGAACATTCTTCTATTGGAACGGAAATACTCAAGGAAAAAATTCTGCCGGAGGGAATCAGGGTTGTGTGGTGCCCGAGGTTTCACGTTCGAATCACGGCAGTGGTAGATTCGTACTTCTGGTGCTCTGTGGGGAAGACTCAAGGCCGCCACACACCGAATGCTATGCTAAGCGAGAGAACTGTTCTCGCAAAGGACGTCCGCTATGTGCGCGCACACACCAGAAACTAACCATGCCGTGCTATGTAGCAAGATGGCGGACAGCGTAAAACGCACTTCTCAGGTTTGACACTTGACTATTCCGTTAATATTGATGTCATTGCAATAATGAATGATGTTATACAATTTTAATAGTGTGCATAACTAATGTACGTAATTAAGTTGAAATTGCTCTGTTGTAAGTAGGTTAAAAATGTATTTGAGCTGGCGGTACGAAAGCGCTCATTAACCGCAATACATACTGCGCATGCGCCATGATAGCTATGCGAAGAGAAAATTGCCGGCCGAGCGATCCCTTGCGATATAGCGCTAGGGAAGTTCGCATCGGTTCGCATGGCTCGCATTTGGTGTGTACGGACAGCGGGAAATCGCTTTACGGGATCTTAAGACACGTGGCGAAATCTGGTAGAGCGCTTAGCATAGCATTTGGTGTGTGGTGGCCTTTAAGGAGGTTCCACCGCGACTGCTTGAGTCAAAACAAATACTAAATTCCTTTTTATGTTCTCTTTTTTTAATATTCCGCTTCCGCCGATGGCATGCGTTAGCTACCGAAAACATAGTTATGACACAAGGTATGCAGATTATTATGCGAATATATTTTTAATGAACACTATTTCCCAGGCTTAGTAGCCGACTTTAGCGCCATTTCCATGGAATTACCGCATTTTGACTTCAATTATCGCAGTTTAGCTAAAAATTCAAAACATAAAGTGGTAAGATACCCTTATAATAATAATAATAATAGTAATATTTATTCGCTCTGGGTACAATACCCCTAAGAGCACCAATTTTACAATGGTGGTGAGCTTAAGGTACTTAACCTGCTATTGAACATATATAAATATATACATTACATGCCAGTTTTATATCTCTAATCACAGAAAAGACATACAATCAAAAATGCATCATATAAAAATAAAATAAACCTAAACGAAGAATACAATTAAGAAAAAAGTGACATAATCCTTTTAGTGTAAACATAAGCAAAAACAGAATCTGAACTGGATAACTGAAGAATAATTTTTTAACACATTTCTAAATCAGAATTTACAATCAAAGACATTTTAGTGAATAATAAACCAATGATAAAACAGTAAATAAAGTCGTTGCAGCTTCTTTTTGGTATAAAATCAACCGAAAAACTAATACTGAGCAACAGTTTCACAAGTTCATTTTTGGTGTAGACTGAATCACAGAATTATGTTTTTTTGTAGAAGGTAAGAATAAAGTTTTGTCTTGAATGTCTGTGTGTTTAAAATATTCTTTAGATGAATGGGGAGGAATTTCCATAATTTTGTAGATTCGACCAGGAAAGAGTGATGATATTTGGTGGTTCTATGGGCGGGCAATAAAGGTCAGATTGTGCACTTCTTGTATTTATAGTTCGGGACTGTGGTTGGTGTATAAACATGTCTATTAAGTATTTTGGTTCTGAATCGGAGAATAAGGAGAACAGAAAGACACTGAGCGAATAATTACGTCTGTCTTTGACTGTTAACCAAGACAGTTTTTCCCTGTAAGAGGACACATGTTCATCGTAGCGAAGGTTAAAAATGAATCTAATACAAGAGTTTTGGGTCCTCTGAAGTTTGTCATTAAGTTCTTCTGAAAGATCACCAAATACCAAGGAACAATAGTCTAAATGGGGAAATGCTAATGCAATAACTAATTTCGTCCTAATGTGAGTCGGTAAGACATGTTTCTGGGTTTTAAGCTGATACAGAGTACTGTTTACGCGGTTGGAAATTTGGTTCACTTGATCATGCCAGGTGAGATTGTTATTCATAAGAATTCCCAGATTTCTGACTACGTTAGAGTAGTGAACCGAGACATTATCAATCCCTTATTTTATTATTATTCAATTTCTCGGGACATTTCCCTTCTTATTAACAGTTTTCGAGAAAATGGCATGTATATTATATGATAAATACTATTTTCCCCCGTGTTTCCCCCATTTAACACGATTTTATTTCAAGTGCAATTTGCGAGAAAAATAGTGTGGAAAGGTAGGATTTTGTTGTTCATATTAAAAAGAGGAAATGTGTTTCTACAAGTAGCTGGAATATGAATGAATTGACATTTAAGTCATTTTAGGGTGGAACCACCTTAAGAGAACTGCTTAATTTTGTACGATTAACTGTGGACCAGTTGGCGCATTCGATTTAGAGTAGACTAATTCCGACGCCGGGTTTCTCTCTGTAATTCTCTTTATTCACCAAGTAATCCTCATTTTGCCCTCTCTCCTCAGTGGCACCGATGACCTCACTGACATTCGTCTCCCCAAATAGCCAGCCTAATCTTCAGTAATTGGCAACCCTGCCTTCAACCCCACATTGGCCCTTTCATTCGCCGGCATCACCACGCCCCCCTCCCTTTCGTCGCGTCACACTTCCGTCTCCCCCCTCTCCTCTCACGCCCCTTCCCCTCCCCTTCCCTTTCTACGCCCCTCACTAGCCTCGACCTCACTGCCTCGACATAGACCCTCCCACCAATGCCTCCCTTCAACTTCCCTTATCTGCGAGGGCACAGGCGAATTAGGATTCGTTGTGGATCCCCCTGGGGATCAATCGAAAAGGCTTATATGCAAGGAAAAGAATCACGAGAGACGTTCAAAAACTTTTTTATGGGCCGACCGTTTTTTGAAGTTCCCCTTGCGCGATACCACCCCACAATTTCGGTCGTAAATGCCCGTACGCCTAATAAAAAAATATTTAATTTTCGGCCCGTTCCACCCTAAAAAAGGAACCTTTTTGACCGCTCCTGGCTGCCCCGAACGTCAAATTATAAGATTACTTGTCTGAAATAGCGATCGGTGATATGATTCCTTTGAAAAACTTTTCGTATTATAGGAACTAATTTTATTGCGGTTTTTGGGATGCCAGCGTTCAATAAAGAATTCAGGTAGGTATTCTATCTTCGAAATATCTCATCTGTTTAATTTTGTCTTAGTCGAATTAAATAGCATTTGTTTTATTTCAGAGGGAGCGTAATCAGGCCATTAGCTGTTAATGAATATTCGCTCACAAAAGCGGCTATTTAGTGAGTTGACCGTATTTAAGTTGACCGTTTTTCAACAATACCGCTGAACATTGCTCTAGATAATGGCTAGGGCATCGGTTGCATTGAATTAATTCTCAAAACTGTAAAAATTACCGGTACAAACAAATTTTTACATACTTAGATGAAATAGATGTATAATGAGGGAATTTATATGCATAATTTTCAATATTTGTGCTTCATTTTGAGGTAGGGCTCTCAAATGCCGAAAATACATGTCACTCGCTATCCGAAAATTAAAGCTGTCTGAATGATTTCCTGTCCTTAGCATTCCCAGGGTTAGATAACAGACTATAGTGGGATATGAACTAGTTTGAGTGCTCGAAATTTACTCATCCTTGGTCTTATCGCCGTGTCAAATGAACGGTTTCATATAAAACTTCCTTTAAGATTGCCTAGTTTTTCTTATTTTTGACTCGGTAATCATAACTATTTTCTGTTAAAAATGTCGATTTTTTGTAGTAACTCAATGGAGATTAAAAACTTAAACTGGCCAAAAACCAGTAAATAAGGGACTTACATACATGCTAACTGACTTTTCGGGATAGGCATAGTCAAACTACCCTAATTCTCGGCGTTAGATGTGGAAAACTGGTTTTGATTTTAATAATATCCTCCATACTGCCATATCCTTGCAAATTTACTTTGCCTCTGCGATATTCATGCATTGTTTCATTAATCTCTTGAAATTATGACTCCTGATATTCTTCCTCTTAAGTTTCTCTTCCGCCACATTCAAATAAGGGGTATAGATGAGTATATTTGGATGGATATGAGACGCACGATGAATGAAAGAAGGGATGAATTAATAAACAAAGGTCGGGAAAAAGCTTATCTATTGAATGATATTGGCGTCAATTGGCTACCATCCCAGCGAAATTGCGTAGAAAACACTTAATATGTGCATTAGGTTACCTCACGCTCTTATTGGACCGCACATGAAATCAATTCACAAGGTATTGCTAGCTATAAATTTGTTCAACAAACAGTTTTTATTCATAATTAAGTGGTGCAACTGATGGGAAGCTGTAATTTTGGGCTTATTTAAGTACTGCATCATGAAATTAGGGAATAACTAGTATGGAATAAAATAGAACTTCATTAGGACTTCGTCGTTATGTATGCTAAAATTACAAAGGTATTTGTTTCTGTGTACATTGACGCTAATGATTCTTGAATGAACTATAAAATACAAACTGCTATTAGTTCAGATATATAACAGCTACTTGGCTCTTTGATTTAAGCATACGTTAATTTAAACAGTTGATGTTTTGTACAATCGCGCAATACATGCTTGTAAAACTCTTTATTGACTTTTATAAATATGACCACGCATTAGGGTGATTACAAAATTGGCAATATTCGAAATGTTGACCGATCGGTTATTGGTTCCAATCCGGTAAAAAAGAAAGGGGAAAAAATTTGGGCTCAATCGAACGTTTTGAGGTAGCGCAACGGCTTCAAATTCTGGAAAATAGAGATTTTCCTGGTAAAAAATACATATTTGCCTAATTTCCAGGGGCATGGCTGACGCTTGGGTGGGTTTTTTACACGGGAGATGCTTCCACAGTGTTCCAGTAGTGGTATGACACTAACTACGTCTTCGCCCAATGTGGGGGTGCGGCAGAGGGCGGGGTAATAAGGGCTTCCCGGTATTCTTTGGCGTGGGTAGTGACGCTGTACATTGGGAGCATGGGAACGGCAATAAAAATCCCCGTATTGAATAACATTTTATTTTTGCTTACGATGATCACACAAACCATATGTCACTCAGAATTTTCTTCAGAATTTTTATCATCATAACTTTTCCTATGCTCAGCTACAATTGCTAACAAATATTGTATTTGCTGTTCATCTTTGGTTGGGTTATTACCCGTAAGGAACTTCGTTATCAAAGCAACCCCTCTTTCAGCCGTGCCATTTACTACTCTAATGTTCAGAACTATTAGTCGTCCTGCGAGATAATTTTCATTCTTCATCCACAAATCTGGATCCTGCATTAAAAATTATTTGTCAATGTCATGGAAATCGAAGAATTTACTAGTGTTTTTTGTTCACAAAATCAGAAGCCAATTTTGCACTAGACATATGATACGCCTTAGCCTGGGGACTCTCCTGCCCTTCCCTCTTGTTACTTTTTTCCCCGTTTCTTGTTTTTCATGTTATGTAATATTTGTATAAAAAAGCGAGCCCCACAAGAACTTCAGAAAAGTACCATAAATGTACTGCAATATTTCATAGACTATCTTCCAGTGATTGCCACTTTTTTCTTCTGAGCTAAAACTTGAAAGAAATGAAGGTCAATGCGTGGCGCCTCCGCTGCAAAAGGTGCTCGGTGCCTGACCGGGGAATAATACGTAAAGAAAAAACACACACAGAAGAAGGCGCTCTCAAGCTTAGCAGTTAAATTAAATTGTTTGCTGAACATCCAAATTTTAATGCAATACAATGCCTTTGCCATCCACCGAGCTTTATGGATTGCACTTGACTTTTTGAACGAATAGACAACTTTCCCAGGAACGCCAAGGAACATGATGGCCAGCTCAGAAGCTCCTTATAATACCCGCGTGGTTGTTTAATCTGGAAACAATAGACGAAATAAAAGTTCAATGAACTGGTGACTTAAATAAGAAAGGCAGTGTGAACTTTACGCGAAGTTGTAACGGTACCTGAACTTCCTGGATGCAGAATTTAAGAACTTCGTCGGGGTTGAGAATATTCCTCAGGCAGAGATTAGACGCTGATGTGTCGTAGATTTAAGTAAAATTTCAGAATAAAAGATGTAAAAGATGTAAGATGTGAAAATTAATGTAGGTACTCCAATTAATGACTCATTGACGTATAAAAGGTACCTTGATCAAATTTCGTCCACTCTAAAACTGCGGAAAAAGTGGCATTCTGAGATGTTGGAGTTCCCAACGAGATACGAGAACAAACACTGCGCTGAGGACTAGCTCAAATATGTGGTGGCGGCACATAAACTTCAAAAGTTCAACGCAGAGAGCGCCTTCCAGCAGCTTAACTACCCCGATCTGCTCGCCAGTGTTCACGCTAGCAGTATCGCAGCAGACCCCATGCACTTTGCAAACCACTTGCCATTCCTCCACTAATTTGGAAATACTATCGCATGCTGCACGTTCTGTCCCTAATTCGAGTGTCTCTCCGTGCACACCGGACAAGATGATGGGCAGCCTTTCTCGCAAGCCTTCCCCTGTAACAAGAAGGAGTGTGACTTGACGTGTGGAGCAAAATTCGTCACTTTAATTAAAATATTATTAGCTTAATTGCAGTTATGTTCCGTTTCCACTCCATGACGCCTGAAACCTCAGATTTTTATTAGCTTACCTTTGTTACTCGGCAAAAGCTTCCCATCAAAATGAACCACAAATGGCCCTGGAGTGTCCTAGAACGCATTTTCAATATTCGTAGACATTCCAGTTCGGTTCTCTATACGATGTTTGCGCACTGAAATGCGCCTTCGAAAATTTCAAGAACGTTTTTATCAATCCAAAGAGTATGTGTAGTTGCTATTGCTGCGGCAGTTATTGCATGGGCAGCGATTCGGTGACTTGCCTGGGTACTTTCTAATAAGGGCGTAATGTCTTTGCCTAAAAGCAGTCTTATTCGCTTACTAACAGCGCTTTGGTTTAGGCTTAAACTCTTCGTATGACCTATTAAGTTAAAAATTCAAGAGGAATTTTACAAAATAGCAATATGTGCCTTAATTTACTAACCCTTATCCTTGGAATCATCGTCGATAAACCATTTTCAGGGCTCTCGGTGTATACACTTTTCATCTCCACTTTTCCTAATAGCTGAGCGAATCTCTTCTTCACTCCTCCTTTTCCGTGTCCCAGCTGATTCGGACCGGTTTACTTTACCTTCCTCGCGCTTAGCAGTATCCTTGTCAACACAGCTCATGTAACCGAAACGGTTTTCCCTCATGGACTTGTAGAATAATCAATCCTCTTTTAGCTTCATCATATCCGTGGCATTGATATGGCCAATGTCAAGAACATTGGCTATATCAGTCATAAACCCATTGCGCCGCGTCTCCCCGCGTTTTCTCCATGCGTGATTTTTCTTTTTAAGACATAAAAAGCTTTTGTCAATGCGTACGAGAATCTCCGTAGTATTCCTTACCTCTGCAATCGCAATTCCTGCTTTTTTCCAGAACACCTCAAATTTCAGGCACTTTCACGAACAGTTTTCTTCTCATTTTCATGAAGGTGTTTGAAATACTGTAAGGACTGGCGAAGTGTTGGGACCTTTGGACTTACAATGTGCGAAATGGAGCCCCCAATCAGCAAATCTGATGGGCTCGCCTCGTCTTCTTGCTCATAACGCCGGAGATAAAATCGGTATGCTGGAGTCACTTACGGGTTTCACCGCACGAAGGGAAACGAGTTTCGCTCCCAAAATATAGCAACCTCGGTGTGCCTAGCCGTACGCGAAGTCCACCGCCCCCGAACACCCTCGCTGTAAATCATCTAAACTGTAGGGCCGCGAAGTATCTCGGCTAGAAAACAATGTAGTCCCGGCCCTAGCGCCCAATGTACAACGTCCCTGCCTACACCAAAGAAGATCGAAAAGTCGCTATTATCCCTCTCTCTGCCGCACCCCCACATCGGGCGAAGTCGTAATTGGTGTTTAATCACTGCTGGAACACTGTGGAAGCATCTTCCGTGTGAAACACCCACCTAAGCGACAGCTATCTCCCTGGAAATTAAGCAAATATGTATTTTTCACCAGGAAAATCGCTATTTTCCAGAATTGGAAGCCGTTGCGCGACCCCTAAACGTTTTCCGATCGAGCCAAAATTTTTTCCCCTATCTTTTTTACCGGACTGGAACCAAGAACCGATTAAGCTGGTCAACATTTCGAACATTGCCAATTTTGTAATCACCCTAACCACGCATATGTTGTGCGAGGACAATTATGTCAATTTAAATTTGTTGCTATCCAATTGCATATCACAGGTTAAACCTCGCGTCTTCTTTTAGCATAATCTTATCTTGATGAATGTCACTATAGTTTTCCCGTGTTTTTTTTTAATAAAGATGGCATCTGTTATTTGTTGTATTATTCCGCATCTGATGCATTTCAAAGTCTAAAGAGAGAAACTAGATTTTCTTTTACTTCTCTTTCGTGTTATACCTTTTTTATATTAGTAGTAAAAAACCTATTTGTAAGAATAAATTATTATTGAGTCACCTTAAGCATTTATATTACTTATTTTAAGTAATATGTGCGCCATTAATGAATTTTGCTTAGACATAGTATTTTAAGTCGGAGAGGTACTAGCTCGCTTATTAAACAATCGCCGTGAAGGTGCAAAACTATAATTGTTCAAATTATGTATGAAAACGAGAGTTGCGCTATCAGTGATATAATTGACCGTGAACTGTTGAGATGATATCGATGGCTGCGATTTAAAATTAAAGTTTTTTTAATCTTTCCATCGAATTTATTTTTACTATTTCATAGCTTTCGATAGGTATGTAGGAGATTCACAGTAGATACGAACTAAAGATACCTCTCAGAGGAATATTCATCCTTGAAATATATTCTATCTATATTAGCATCTAAGATTATCATAGCTCCCAATGATTATTGCTTCTTAATATAAGGAACAAGAATTATTATGTAATGCATTGTATCGCCTGAAAATGCAGACATTTAAGAATGGGAGTCATTACCTTGTGTGCTGTAATTTCCACATTGTGAAAGGCTTGGGAAGAAATAAAACTAGTATAAAACATGAAAATAATTTTTAATGGGTATTTAAAAATTAAATTCACAACTGATATTGTTTTTTTCAATAAAATATGAATTGCTCCAAAACTCCATTTATTTGTCATTTAACTAAGGAATGTTTATTTTGCGTTAGTTGCAATTTGCTAGTAAAAATATTTTGATCGGAAATATTTTATGCGATTTAAATGTTCCCCTACTATTACTACGAATAATTAAAAAATGTAATAATGAATATATTTCAACTGTATTTTATTTCTTTATAATGAGAAATAAATGGGGACATGTTTTTCTTTCCCAGTATACGGTATGCACTCTTATTTAGAGCGTGATGTACATTTTCGCATGTACTTCAATGTTTTCACCAGATGCTGCTGGAACTACTTCTTCACGCTTTCATTAGTGGTCTACCATGTTGTGAAGAATAAATTATGTTTTTTATCTCTACACGCCCTTTGCGTGTACCCTTGTTTCTAATTTTTGCCTGGAAAACTTGGGCTGTAACACAATGGCGGGTAAATAAGCCGAACACCCGAGGCTTTTGACAGTTGTTCCGGATGGAGTAGTACTTTACAAAGGGCGTCTCTAAGCCAACCGCAAAAGAAAGAGTTCAAGGGCTTTGTGCTTGCGCACACAACCTTACCAATCCATAACATTGCTATGACATAGATCTATGACAAATTCACCACTCAAATCTCCCCATGGCAATTTCACCGGGGAAAAGAAGTGCCACCAATGTGTGCTTAATCTTATGAATAGGTATAATCTAACATACAATTGATGTACAGATGTTTTATTATCATACATTTAAACTTATTTTAGTTACTTTTATTTTTATGTAAAAACTAAACTCGTGTTTTTATTTTTATTTTATCTTGTTTATTAGTTAAATAGTGGGTTGTTGAAAGAGGAAAAATTGGGTTATTGAGAGATTAGTGAAAAGTTAGTACCGGGACTACTCCCGAAATGTTTAATAGAATTATGTAATTCAGTTACAACAATTTTTATGATGGAGTTTGGATTAACAATTTGAATTTTATTTTGCGACTATAGGGTAAAGAATAAATATAATGACGAAGAAATAAATGGACTTATTGCTTGACGCAATCAATGCCCCCAATTTCCTCGTTTTTCCTCATTAAGCTTTACCTCTTGGTGACTTGGGATAATTCATCTTGAAATTCCAAGTTTCTGATTTAGCTAGATGAGTCAATAAAAGCCAATGTCGCTAGTTCAGCGAACCAAGAGAAATGCATTATCGTTCAATTTCAGGTCGTAGAACGCAGCATCTAACTTCGACGGAGAGATTTTTACCTCGGTGCCGAGGGCCTTACGTTTTTGGATCGCGTTTTCTATTCATGTCAAATTTTTATTTATGCATTCCGAGTCACTTGGTGCACAATGAAATGCTCCCATGAGTATCGTTGGAGTAAACACGTCTTAAAGTTCTCTGAGGGAATCCAAGCCAGCTGCTGTTTTCCCAGCGTAAAGTCTGACGAAATTCAATCTGTATCTGGAAGTATATATTACCGAAAGTAAGTAAAAAAGAAGACACAAGCTTGCAGTAATTTTGCGTATCTGGTTCCTCCTTTTTTATTTATATCCATGAACGTTATTAATACTTGTGTCCCTTACAAATTATTTTATCTATTTTTCACGTATTAGGTACATATAACTCATTAATATTGCATTAGTCTGTGCCAAATTCTAGGTCTTGGATTCAGTTGTCAATTATTGTTTGAATTATGCATGATAAGGATCTTTGAAGGTAGGTTTCCTTTTTTATGTTGAAGTTATGCCGTTCTGTTCTCTTGGTATATTAATTTTTATACATTTTTTAAATTTAGTTGGTACAAAAGCAGAGAAAACGTTGACTTAAAGCTCATATGATTTCTATGAGGAGAAAATGAGAAGAGTGGATAGGTTGTAGAGAATTACAAATGAGTAAGCGATGCGCTCGGTAGGAATGATAGAGGCTGACGTGAGAGATTTGTAGGAGATATGAAAAGCGGGTGAAGTTCCCCATTTCCCCACAATGAGGAAGGGAAATAACAACATGCTAAAGATGATACTATAGGGGAAAATTGTGGGTCAGCAGAGAAAGGGGTAATAGGAATATTGAACTATATAAATCGGTTCAAAAGTTAACAATCTAAGTTCATTGAGATACAGTGATAAGTGATACCGATTGTATCAAAAAAGTTCTTGTGGAAAAAAATGTAAATTTCCATTTACATAAAATATAATAAAAGACTAAGAGAGTGGGCAAATAATGGCTTAGTCAAGGTAACTTTAGAGAAGACGAGAGACTTCACAGACTTTACTGGACGTGGAGATAGCTAAGAACGAGTAATGAAGAATTTCGAGAAAATTCAAAACTCTTTCCATTAATTTCCATTAGCTATATCACTGTAGAGTTTTCAGGGATTGCCACATCTTTTTATCCCTGAAAATTAAGTAAAGGTGTCGAATTTCCATCATTGTCCGAATCTTCTATGCAGACGTCTCATGCTATCTTTATTCCTTATGCTAAAGTGAATTATTTTCCAACTTTACTGTCATGGATTTATGCTCGATTCGTCAAGAAATCGGTCTTATCTCTACTGAGCTTGAAATAAAAATGGAGAGTAGAAGTACTCATGCACATGATTAATGAGATTGTTTTTATGCAGTACTCGTATTTAAAAAATGTTGTTTTCACTGGATTCGAATAACATATGATAATTTATTAAATATTTGTGGGGAGTTGGAGAAACATTTGCCATCAGTTTATGTTCGCCAGTGGTGCATCTTTAATTGTTTCAGGCTAGCAGCACTTAGCCACTTAAAAGTTACTGTCAGTTTAAATTAGCTCTACGTGCGTTCATTACTTAAGACGCAATGTTTTTAACAGTGAACTAACTGAATATGTCAATTGGATAATTTCAAAGTAGAATTCCGATAACTCCGATACTCCGATAAAAATTATCTACATTTATTAATATAATTCATTGTATAGTTTGAAAAGATTTTTAACTAACGCTATTGGCGAAAAATTAAGCGCATTTTGTTGCTGCTCTATCGGTTGAAAGTTAAATATTGGCTGCACCACGAGATTCTCTTTTGTCGTGAAAGCTTATTTCTTTCTAGTAAAAATTATTTTCGTCTTTGGATGTGTTTCGATCGCTTGGGAAACTTGACAGCTATTGCCGCACTAGTCACTGTAATTTTTAAATTATGATGGTCGATAGAGGATTAGATGCAGTCTATGGCACAGAGAAAGGCGAATTATATCGAACGCTTGTTTTATTTTATCGTGGTGTTGCGTTAGGGACCTTTTCCAAAGCGATACCCTGCCTTTCCCCGGTAACTACGGGAAGAACCATTCCCACGGGAGACAAACGCCGCAATATAGAGGAAACTCTTTTTTACCTTTGAGCCGATAAAAAAATGAAGTGAGACGTGAAAAAAGGAGAGGAAAGTCTTCCACAGTCAGTCCTCTGACCGAGAGAAGCACCCTTTCAAAGTGGAGGCTGGGGTAGGTACTCCATATCTTTTGGATCCGCTTTGACACAACAGGGGGCGCGAGGGAGAAGCGGGCTGCCAGATATCTGCATATACGTACTGCGCCTCCGAAGCACCTTTACCTAACCTATTCTTTTCTACCGTAATGCATCGCTTCTCTTCCGACCTCCTTTCTTAGCACGGTGACGATCAACCAGCATCCCACAGTTAAACAGGGTGGCCACTCCTTTAAATCCATGAAGACCGGATGGGCTACTCGACATTTGCTCCCTCTTGATACATCCGGTGATTTTCTTTAATTGTTGACTTAGTTAGGGAATTTCTTCGTTATATTCTCGGATTTTGTAGTAATGGTGGGTGTTGGCAGGCCAATTTTGAAAAATCAGTTTTTTTTAGAGGATCATCCTGTTTTACGTCAAATTACTGTATTTTTGCATGGAACATTGGCCGAAAGTTGACCACATCTGCTCTAAACGTAGTTATTTCTTATTGCACCCTGATTACATTCATGTTTTCTTTTAAATTACTTCAGAGCATCTCCTCTGATTTCAGAAATGGATTTATTCACCAAGTTTTTCCTATGAAGGCAATCCTGCGCGTCCAACGTTATCCATTGTTGGCAAGTCAAAGGTTCTACAAAAACAGCTTTTAATTATAATAAGATATTTGCATAATCCAAATATTCTGTTGCTAAAATATCTCCAAATCACATTTCTTTTGAACTGCAACAGAACACCACTTGCGATAGATGTTTTCCATGTATAGAAAAGTGCATTGAGTGGTTAATGTTTTGGTACCTTCCGAGTAAGACATAATTTTCTTTATAATGGATAGAAATAAGTTTACTTTTATGTGTTGTGGTATCTCACTCAAACTACTGTATCACTTTATTATTTATTATCATCTTTCACTTCTAATTAGGTTACACTGGTAAATGTCTTAAATATTGTAATACCTCTTCTATCTTCGTAATAATCTTCGTTCTTCTTCGACGGTCAATTCCCACTATTCTCCCTTTCCTCTGTTGTCTTGTTTATTCTCTTCTAATTAAGTTTCACTGGACAATACCTTAAATATTATAACACTTCTACGCCGTTCTTTTTAGACGGCCGATTTCTATTCTTCTCCCCTTTCCTCTCGCGTCTCTCTCTGTTGTCTTTCTTATTTACTCGCGGACTTGGCGACGGCTCTTGAACTCGCGAGTCGTTACACTACCTTTAATAAGATTATAGAACATGTCCACAACCGTGCCTGCAATGCATTACAACCTTCTCGAGAAGCGTGATTTACCTACCAGAAAACCTAGCATATTCCTTGATTTTGAAATTAAAAATCAGCGGACAGCCTTGGTAGGGGACCAGAGGACCCCAAGTGATCCGGGCAACACTCCATTACTCTCGAACCCCTTGCTCCACCACCATCTCTCCCTGCAACCTTCTTAAGGGTCGCCACCCCCGAAGAATTTTATTCCGTCTTTGGGCAAAGTGGAGAAAATTTAGAGACTCAGAAATCCCCCTTCGAATGTGCCAAGTCACCCTTGCTCTGGCGGGCCTGGCAAGGAGGTGAGGGCACTGTGATCCAAATATATATATGTATTTATATACACACACACACACACACTGCCACACCACCCTCGCAGACTTGTCCTTATCGGGCCACCGCAGAAGCGACAGAGCGCCGCGACAGCTCCTTACCCCGCCGTTAATAGCGCTGGCTTCTCTCCCCCGCCTGGGGGTTTGCTCCACTCTTAACATCCTCCTTATATTTGCTATCTCTATCTCTTTACTTGCCTCTGAAACTCCCTCCCATCCGCCGTGCGCACCCCCACCTATTGGTTCAAGGCCAAAATGAATGAAGACTGATGCTTAAAATAGGGAAAAAATACAGGGGTTAATGGAATTTAGGCCCGTGAAATATTTTCTCTAACTTCATTATGATAGTAATGGAATTCGTGTATCGTGATGTGACTGAAACGATCATAGTCCTCCCTCCCGCCTAGCTACTTGTCTAAATTTGGCTATGGATCCGTGAATTTCATTCTATGCATATGATATGTTCGTTAAAAATTACTACAACTAAAGCATCATATGCACGTGTGAAAATAAAATGTTCTTTAACCGGAAATATCTTGGGTATTTTGCAAAAAAAGCATGCTGCATGATATCCCATTCACAAATAATATGAAAAAAATGTGTCATGAGAACAGTCTATTTATCTAGGACCGTGCGAAATATTAATTGGCGAGTTCCAAATTCTAGGAATTTATGTTTCTTGCGCACTGCATCGGGGTATGTTATACTTCCTCGTACTTAACATTTCGTATTTCATGTGTAAATCACAAGGTTTGCGTATGTGTAGTCTCACGCTGCCATTTTCTTCTGTATGTTTTGGATTTTTTAAATTTTAGATTCGTTTGAACGCTATGGCAAGGAGCCCATTAGTTCTCTCCTCTCCTCTTATCTGCAACCGGAAGTCAACCCGTCTCTTTGTCATTCCTTTTTAATTTGGTATTTATATAATTCGTTTCCTAATTTGACTGTAAGAAAAACCAGACACAGATGTTCTGGGCACTTGGTGCGAGGAGGGGTGCACACTGCTCCCATGGTGCGTTTCTACGCTGGAGAAGAGCAGCATTTAAGTGTAATGCTTGTCCTTGAAAAATGAATCTCTTTCTTAAATTAGTACGAGTGAATTAGAGCGTGACATTCAGTGTTCGCCTTCCACACAAGGAAAGCTTTTTGTTGTCCTACTTGGTGGCGTGAGGGGAATGGTAAGGAAAATTATAGTGAAACACAAGTGCTTATTTGGCTTCGTATTATCTCCTATCTTATATTAACAGCCTATTTAGGCAAATATATTTCGGTTAGAATTTTTATGGCTTAATTTCATTGTTATAGGAGAGATTCCAATCTCTTGGAATGAGGTCAAGGCTGGCACATGTCACGTGAGTCAATGCGGCGTTTATATGCCTTAAGAATGAATGTACGGCGCTATTCTCATCTCAACGGTAACGGAAAATTACATGGAGTACATGAGTAACTGAAAACTTTTCATGTTCTTAACTCTGGCTTTAGTTTAATAAATTGAAATATTAGGTTACTTTTTTATATAGCTCTGCAATTATGTTAGCCCACGAGAAATACGTATACATTACGGTTGAATTAAATACCCCCCCTCCCCCCAGAATGCACCAAGAACATTTTGAATAGTTATGAGGCTGTGTACGAAATACTTTAGGAAAATTACTTAAAATGTTTGGATGATAAATCATTCCCTTACATTATTACGTGTACTGTCTAAGTGACATCTTTCTGGTGTGAAAAGGAAAATAAGAGTTAACTTTTGTTGCCTTGGAAAGTCAGTCTCAAACAAGCTCTCCAAACTGTAAAATATAAATTTAAATTGGCATATAAATATTATATGAATGTCCTTGTGACATTTTAACGGTATGTGTGCAAAGATACGTATAGAAAAACATGAGTTATTACTTCACAACTTATTTCGTGGTGCCGGTTGAAACGGTTAATGCACTAACAAGAACCACTGCGTTCTAGATTTTTTTAAAGCTCTGATACCTTCCCTACAATGATAAGGGGTGAATTTTGGCTTGGTGATGATTTCCTGTGATTCTTAGGGAAATAGATGCCATGAAAATGACGGGAGTAGCTTTTTCCCAGCAAATATTCCGTTGAATCTCTGAAATTTAGCGAAGTATTAGCTCTCCACTGGTATGAATATTGTGTAAATTCCTTTGTTTGGGCCTCTCGAAAATCCCTTCGACAAGCCGATCTGAGATTATCGGGATGATATTGGCCCTTTGGGTCATAAATTTTGCTCCAAGAGCAAAAAATAAGAATACCCCGAAGGGAACCATACGTCAAAGTGTCATTCAAGTTTTGAGGAAGATTTACCGAAACATTTTTTCAAGCATGGTGGAAAGTATATGGCATAAATATTTGTACTTAAATTTTCGGCATTGCTGTTTTAAGTGAGAAAGTGATGGATTGTGGGTATATATTTGCACATATATACGGGTTTTGTGTTTGCTCTATAATGTCCAATTTGTCATCGTTATGTTTGTTGCTGGCTTTATCACCTTACAATTCAATGTGATTCAAATTCAATGCGTAAAATGTCAAGGCTCAGAGCCATTTTCGGTTTGATGTGTTCTCGAGGCAAATTTTAATTCACGCAGGGAAGTTTTCTCTCGAAATCTCAATAAAGATTGGTGAATTTTTGATAGTTTGGTAGAAAAATATAATCCCATAGCTCTTAGTCGGATCATTACGAGCGAAGAGGCACGCAAGATGTTTTCTTTGATTCTAACAGAAATGACATTGTTAAGTCTCCTTTGATTCATTGCATAAAACTAAATGACCATATTTTCTTTAGTTTCGCGCTATTGAGACACTTTCACACTACCTGATGGGGATGGATCTTATCGCCTGCATTGCGTCGCCGTCTTTTCCCAAAGTTTCTGTCTTGGGAAATAATTTGGTAGCAAGCAGAATCGCGAAAAGACTGGGCAATCTTTTGTGAGGACAAGATGAACTATTTGAGTTATTTGCTCTGCTGGGAGAACTTTCATTACTCAATTAGGACCCAGCATTGCGGACTTTTTCAACCCTTGTTGCGAAATGTTCATTAAAATTTGTTACCTGTGGCAATAGATTAACATAAATTCGTACCATTGTCCTTTAGGTTTCATGGAAAGAAAAAAGTTAAGGCCTTTTTAAGTCTTTTTAAGTCTTTTTAAGTACCTTTTAAGTCTTTTTGAAATCTTGCTCATTTTTTTGTCTCTTTCTAGACACACCCTAGTGGGTCTTGTAATATTTCAATATTTTTTCTCCATCTCATATTGCGTTCTTACTGATTTGAAACTGTCATATTCAACTTTTTTATCCATTTTTGATTCAACGTATCATTTCATGCATAAATTCATCGATATGGTCATTTATTTGGTCTTCAAGTTAGAAAAACTCAATGGTGCAGGCAATCCAGATAATTCTTTTTTTTTAATTTGTCAGAAGTGTAGAGATACAGCTATTGACAGACGAGAAATTAACGGCTACACTCGAGGCTTTGATCTTCCATGCCTAGACAGAAGAGACCAAGAGCTATGTCGCACGTAAAAAAACTCTCTAGTCAGGTTATACCGGGAGTTCAAGTGGGGAAACTGTCGCATACACCTGTTAATCTCTCAACCCATCCTCTCAAAGCATATCCCCGTCCCTCCTTTACGTAAAACATACGTTAAGCAGGCACCAAGGGGACATCATTTATTAAATGGTTCCAAGGCAATGCATTCTCAGGACCGGTAGACACTCTGAATAAAATCATATGATTTTCAAATCAAATTACATATTGTAATTTTAGCCGTTAAATTCGTATGCGATTGAGAATGTATTGCTGGCATCAACACGGTTGTTTGTTTCGTAAGAATGCTGAAATGTTTTTTCTCTTTGGACCAAATTAACCCAAGCGTAAAATTGCGAGATTCCTAAATTAGCACAATCTCTTTGAGTTCAATATTTATACAATGATACAATATTAAGGTTTATGACTCAATCCTCATGTAAATGTGGAGTTTTTTATGTTGAATGAGATTAACTCATTCCGTCATTCCTTTACAATTTTCCTCGTTCTTGCGTGAGAAGCGTTTCTCCTGCCAGTTGAGCGTACGATGATAAAAGGTGTTCCTACTTGTTTTCCTCGCTTTTCGGTGAGGCGCTTTCAAAACGTGCGCGACTAAATTCGTGACGCATTGCATGCCCTTCGTGACGGCGCTCCTTGTAAAGTGGCGCGAAAACACTTGCTGAGTTTTGCGTGTTAAGGAAGTGCTTGACTTGATTACATGCCAACGAACGAATGTAGGCAGAGTTGATGGATATAAATGAACGTGATACATTCGTACGAATTCACTATGAAATCGATTAGCTCTACCCTGTCGAATGGGAATAACTGTTTTTCTGCTGATCATTCCTAATACAATAATCCAGCTCTGTTGAAGTTTCAGGTATAATCTGTAATTGAAGGTTTACTCTCATCTATAATTAAATCCTCATTCGTGATTATTTTTTTGCGTACGAAGTCATGAAACCTATTGCATTATAAAAATTGTCCAATATGAGAAACCTTCAGAGTATATTGGGTGGAAACATACTAATCAGGATATGTTATATCCTAGAGTATGTATTTTTACATACATATTATGCGTTCTAATCACCAAAGATTCGAAATAAACTCGACGTGACAGTTTGAGAAAATACGAGGGAGTTCTGGATTTCAGATTAGCTGGATTAACAAATAATATTCCGAAATGAAGTTGTGGGGAATTGCTTCATTGGTAAACAAATGCATATAGAGACGAGAATATCAGAGAATACTTATGAGACAAATATGACAACGTATGCCTACTGATGAGGATATAAGGATTTAAAACTGAAAACTGTTAAGAAGTTGCTATTTGAAAACTTTCTTAATTTTGTCTTAATTAGTAGGTACCTATGTATTAGTATATGGTCATTTGGAATTTCCAAATGATTTGTATAATGAGAAAGTACAACTTCTTTCTCCCAGTCTTTATATAAATTTCTTTGCTGTCATCTAGTGAGAGGTTTATTAATATTGCTTTTGATAACGATAATGCTGCTTATCTTAATGTCTGCTGTGTTATGTAAGCTATCTTACTAGGAAGATTCTACTTTGATGAGTCCTTGCCTTAAAATTTCATATTTATATAATCGATTTGGTGTCTATAGTCCGTCCAAGATACTAGCGCAGTTTAAAGTAAGAAATACAGCCAATCAGTAAACACGTCCGATGCAGTTTTGGGAAGGGTATTATGTGACCAAAGAGTCCATAATGGTGGACTTCGTTTACATCATACGGTCGTCAAAAAATTGTTTACTTTCCATTTCTTTCTAAGCTAAATCAATATATTTCAATTGCGCTATTATCCTGGATGGACCATAAAGGTTTAAAATTTGTTTAGTATACTTTATTTGTATAACTGTCTTGTACATTCTGGTAATTAAAACCATGCCTTTCTTGAGATTTTACGGTATATTTCAGATTTGTTGACAATAATTTATAACATCAAAAAAATTTGAACAAACCCTTAGCATTTTAAGAACTCAAATACCAGTTTAAGTGGTGTTTACGTGGTAGCTGCCTTTCTGAAACCTTGGATGAGAATTTTATTGCTGGGCATTCGAAATAAAGTGCTTTTATTTTCTTTTCAATTGTTTGTCGTAGATATTTTATTTTAGCGCGCTAGCGATGAAACTTTATTCCTGCGATAACTCTTAATTAGTGTTATCGCTGATTTTACCGCAGCCAATTAGTCCCTCGGTGCAGAACACAGTTCTCTATGAAGTCTGCCGTGGGGATGCGGGTGTAGAGAGATCATTTATTCGTTCGTGTTTCGTGGCAACGATAAAAAGAACAAAAAAACAGGCATCGGAGGGCATGTCGCAAGTGACAGGGGAAAATGAATGCTCGGGGATTTATTAGCCGACTCGGTCTTTTTTTATTGTATATCTCTCCCCGCCTCTCTCATTCCCTCTTCCACATCATCCAACCCTTTCTGTGCCTTGGAATACGTTTTCATTAGGCGCCGTAATCCACAGCTGTCAGCCGACTTTAGCGTTTCTCACGTCTGCTATTCGCGGGGAGACGCGGGACGTCCCGCGGGAGGGAGCGGGTGCTCTAGCCGGGCAGATTAGACAGAAGAGCGGGGAGGAGGAAATAAGAGGAGTGACGGGAGACAGCGAGGAGAATATAAAAAGGAAGACATTGCCCTCTCCGCTCCTTAAACCCGTTTCGAGTGCGGGAGTTAGGACTCTTAGGACACGCCCTCCACTTCAGAAGCCATCCCTCGGTCCATACCTACTTCATTCTCACGTTCAGAAGTGCTTCCGTGAAATGTATAGTATGATTGTGGGTGACGTTGGGATCAAAAATGTTTTCCCCCCTCCTATGTGATGAAGTGCCATTTTATGCTTTATTTGGTGGGTTGGCAATTTGGGGATGTGGGCTTAAGTTGAAGTCTCTGGGGCCAATTAGTACAGGTAGGTAAGTTTGCCTGTGAAGCATAATAGAGGGCAGGGATGTAGAGAAACCCAACATGGCCATGAACTCTCTTTAACGAAAAGAACTATGTAACGTCCCATCTGACAAAAGAAGTACTGTGGTTGAAGCTGTACCCATCCAACACCCAATGAGAGATGGATTCCACTGTAATATTTCTGTCAATGCACTCAAGATTTGAAATCCTTGGGATGAGAAGGTGGTACTATAGTCACCCCAGCAGCATGAATTCTTTAAGGTTTGAAAATACTGGATACCAAATGTTAGATGACAGATGAAGGTGACAAAACATCTTCCTCTATCGAGTCAGATCATCGAGAACACCTGTAACCCAGAAGAGATGAGAACTGTTCAACATGTATTATCTTTAAAGCAGATTTAATACTTGATGTTGCTCCTTTGCAGCAATACAATTGAAATGAGAGCATACGATCAGAGTATGTATTACCATGATTTCATTGAATTTGTTGGTGAAAAGTTTTATTTCCATGTCCGACGTAGTGGGACTATGTTGAGGTAGAAACCAAAACCTCTTTGTTCTATTTCTTGGCCCCTGATTTCTCTTTCTTTCTTTGAAAAGCGTTTTGTCGTCTTCGTCCTCGGAGATCAATTGCTGATTAATATTCTAGACTTTTCCTTTTTAGAAAAATACATAAATTCTTTTCAAATTCCCAGCAGTGTAGGAGTAATTGCAACAAGATTAACCCGCTGGTAGCGGTTCCTACTCAGTCACCAGAGATAATCATAGTTGGTCTCAGCTTAAATTCGAAGGTCCTCCGAGTGCAGTTTTCCCTGACTGCAAGTAAGTGCAAAATACCCTTGACCGTCAAAGCACGCTAAACAAAAGTATTAAGTCACCCACTGAGGAAAATACACGGAAGTGTGAAATTATGTCGTGCATGCCCTTTGACGTCCCTTCTAACTCAACCACTTCTACGGTGTAAGAGAAAGCCATTCTAGATCAAAATTGTTGATAATCCGAGAATAGGCACAATATCAATAGGCTATTAATAGGCTCGCATGCTCGTGTATTGTACTCGACTCGATCCTCAGCGGAAAGCATAAATTCTCTAGTCTAAATTCTTTTGTCTCCTTAAAGAGACCCCTGTCATTTGGCACCCCTTCCACCTCAGTCCTCATTCTACGTTTGTATATTGCCACTTTGTGTATAAAATCTTAGACAGTCATAATTTGGGGGTATATTATTATACAGAATGCTGCTGGGGATGCTGCTCGACAAACTTCTAGTGCTCTAGTAATCGAACATGTGTGTAAACCTCTGGAAATATATTGTTTTTTCAACAAACGCTTGAGTATCAACTATTGTCTAAACCCAAAAAAAAAATTGCTATAATTTATCTGTAAACATGCTACAAGTAAAATGCCTGTAGTTATCCGTTGAAGATAGCTAAAGTTTTCACATTGTATTAAATTATTGAATCAGAATGATTTTCTTCGAATAAAACATTTAATCGATTTCATCTTTAATTCGGAACAGCTTGAAGGCTCTACGCCACGGAGCGTGTCGGAGGAAGCATATGTAATGAGATATAATTAGCCTAAAGCGTTGCTGTTCCACTGCTACGTAATTCGGTAAATGAGATCGCACCAGCAGTCCCTATGCAGCTCCTTGTGCAGTAGGTAGAAGTTGTTGGAAGGTTTTGTTTTATTTCCAAGTTCCCCATCATTCACTAACTTTCAAAAGTTTGTCAAAACCTGTAAGTTTAACTTGATGTAGCTGCAGTGTAGAGAGGCTCTTTTTATTAAACAGAACAAAGGGCCAAAGTTAGAGCAGATAAATAAAGTACATTTAGCTCTCATAAAGCCTGGATCATCAATTCCAAGCTTTAGCATTTATCATGGTAGAACTATCTATTATTCATTACAGTAAATCTGTGCTTGACTCACGCCGCTCGAGCAAATGGTCTGTGAGGAGCTGAGTTTCATTGATAATTGTTATTAGTTTTACACGTGCTTGGAAATAAATTATTGGGTTAACAGCACAATATTAAAGCAATAAGTGATAAATTTATCGAGATGGATGAAGCTGAGCGATAAAATGAGTCAAAAAAGACTGCAATGGGGAATATTAAATTAGATCTTATTTTCTCAACGTAATTTGCTGCAGTTGGTCTGGAATGCAATGCATCGACGTGGTTTTATTTACGCGAATGTGCTCCATGAAGGATCTTCTGTGGTATTATCTTTTAAATTATTCTATTATTATGTTAACTGCTCCTAGATTTTTCGTTTCTCCTAGCTCATTTAAGCTGTCTTCATTTTATTTCTATTGGTCGTTTGTATGTTATTTAATCTCTCCTCATAGCAGAGTATTGAATATTTGTCTTTGTGCTTCATTTGTGAACAACTAAAGCAGAAAATATATATTTGTTCGTGCTTGACACATCCGTTACTTCTGGCCTCCATCCGGCGTTGGATAGCATCGTTTTCTATTTGTATCACCATAACCTCAGTAATTTATTTTTTCATTGTAATATTCTCTTTGTGTTTTCATCTCAATTTCATAATCAAACGACTAAAAGCCTATTTTCTTATCTTATACCATTCTTTAATATGTTTGGATTTAACTGATGCAGGAGGTAACTTGATATTATTCATCATATTTGCGTATAAAATGTTTGGCGTTAATGAATTTTAAGGAAAAGTTTTAATTTATTATAATTTTCCATAAGTGCAATCCCAGAATTTTGAAACTATGGGACGGTTTGCTCCTAAGAAACAAAAATCAGAAGACATGATTTTTTTAAATATTCCTCATATATATCGCAAGATGTATTTAATTTTAATCGTCACTCATGCAAGGTTTTTAAAATTAAATTAATAAAGTATACATAATGAGAAATAAATAATCTAATTACAATCATATGCACGCATTTAGTTCTGGTGATTTTGCGGTGCATACATTTTTTGGACAATGTTGAGCAAAAATTAGTAGTCACATTTATTTTCATTGCATTAGTCAATGTACTTGAAATGCGCTTGAAATATTTGCTGAAAACCTACTTAATTAACTGAAAGTGTTTCTCAAGTATTTGCATCACTTCACACGATTATAACGAATTAGATCTGTGAGACAAGCCTCATATTTTTGCAGGGACTTATCTTTAAAAACTTGAATTAACTTCAGCCGACTGTATGGCCAAAGATTAAGCAGCTGGGACTCAGTCATAATTGAGACGTATATCCCGGCCATGGGGCAAGCACTGTGAGTCCCAAAAAAGGTAACTGAAGCAACCAAGTAATGTCTACCGATGTAGACTACTCCCCCGGCACCTCATGACTCCCATTTGAAGAACCCGGTCGCAAAAAAGAAAGGGGGCTTGGAATTTTATGCGGCCGCGATCAAGAATTGCATCTGATTGCTTCTTACGTGCCTCGCTCTTTCTACCGCTAGAAATAAGAACAAAAACTTTTTTTTAGTGCTTAACTTAGGAATCTGGAGGGAACCTTAATGAGATAGCGTGTTTTTTCCCTTTTTCATCTTTTCTCGATGATTTCCCCTTCCTTTCTCACCCTGGCATATGCTCCGGCATTGAACTTACTTTTATGTTCCTCATTAGGGCCCCCCACCCGCACACCTTAACCCGTCCATCAACTCCCATCCACTTCACCTTTTCTCCCATCTCTTAATTCTTATTCCTCCTGCACACCCCACCCACCTCTCTTTCCCAAAGCCACCCCTTATATAGTCTCCACCCGAGTCACGATAACTTATTTTCTTCTCTCCCCCCTACCCCCACCATACCCCTGCCCCTCTCTCCTGGCACCGCCCTCACTGGCATGTTAACGAAGAATGTCTTATTACGCGACTCGAAACTCGAGGAACTTCACGCCATGAGTATCCTTTTATTTTTTTCTTATTCGGGAGTCTCGTGTTATTTTTTAATGTGCCGGTCGCTCATCTATCCTACGGAATATTCATTCTAGTCCCCGCTTTCCCGAGTCCGTCTCCGAGCTTCTGCTGTGAATGCGAAAGGTGGCGCTATCACCTCTTGAGCAAACGACTTGAGCAGAGCTACTCCTTTATCTCGCTCATTTATGCCACAAGCTGCCCACTTTCCTCGCATAACTGCAGCTGTTTTTTTTTTGTATTTTCAAAGTGCCGTGGATCGTGGAAACTTAAAATGTCGGAAGGTGATTACCAAAACAGCTTTCCCCCTTCAAGCCTTACAATTTTAACATAATGCTTGTTCTTATTTGTGAATAAAATCAGTTACTGATTTCTGAAAGAATTTATTTGAAAATTTTGCAGGATCTTCAAATATCTGCAATGGAATAATTAACCGGAGTGGTTTCTCTTCTCGTGTTTGATATAGAACAGATAAAGGAGAAGACACTCTTTATAAGTTTGTAATGCAATAGTCAAGTGAGAGAAAGAACCTTAAAAAATATTTTTGTAACAGGATTGAGAAGAGCAGTAAATCAAGTTAAAAAAAGATTTAGAAATTGATGTAAGAGAAGAAATAGAAGAGATGATTTTTCCTCACAAAATTGAAAACTGCACAGAGGCGATGCATTCATAGGCACAATAGTATTTTACGGCATAAGGAAGAATATCCATTCTCACCAATTCCTGGGAGGCTAGAGTAAAACGTTCTACAATGAAATCAGTGTGTACAAACTTTAGGCATGAAATGCAAAGAAAGATATGTTGCATACCTGAGCTCGACTGTGCTTGTGCATTGCGTAATTTTAAAAGATTTCTGAAGGTATTTATAATGTGCGATATTGATTTTCTTAAATCCTGTCTGATAAAGGCCAATTAAATTTGATAAATACATTCTTCTGTATTTATATTTTTGCATATTGTTGCATATATTTGTAGATATTTGCATTTGTTTATCGAAACTATTATTATACTGCTTATTAAGTGGATGGTGATAATATTAGCTTCTGGAAATGAATGTTTTAAAATGAATAAATGTGAATCACAATGTCATCGATGTCTCTTTTCATGTATTGTCTAATTTTGCAAATTCAAATTATCATTTATGTGATTTTGCGTGTAACTTTTAAGTTGATGAGGAACTGAAGGTTTTTATTAGCGTTTACTCCTCGGTTGTTTGTGTGATAGAAGACCTTAATATTCAACTGAAAATCAGTATGCTCATAACGTCATTGACGTGGCTTTGCAACCAATTCTTCAGTGGCGAATGTCACTCGTTGTATATGTGCCCGTTGATTGATTAGCACACAATCAGATAGCTCGATGCAAGACTCTCTCTAGTATAGTATTTGGAAATTAGACAATTTCACAGAATAATACTGGGTAAGTTTGCATCGCTGTTACCGATTTTTTTCAATCCTTATTTTTTCGTAAGTTTGTGTCGATTTCGAGGAATAAATTAATGCATTGTAAATTACAAGCAGTCACAAGGTAGAAGTAGCAATTAAATTGTGCATACGAATATTATCCTTACTATTTGAGCAATGCTGATTTTGGCATTTTTAGTTTGTGATTTGCATGCTTGAACACCAATCTAATATCTCTTTATGATCAAAATATAAGTTAAAGGCTAAATTCATTATAAGTGAGCAAATCATGGTTCAAGCCATACATTAGATTCTACGTTACTCGAGAAAACTCGAGAAATTAATAGCCCGTAAATAAAAAGAAATTTAATGAAATTTTGAAATTTATTAAATTTCCGGTTGAGAATTTTGCATTCACTGAGAAGAATCGAGTTCATCTACCCTGCGTATAAACGTGTCTTTCTTTTACAATGGGGAAAAAACTCGCACAAACGAAAAGCGATACGTTTGCGTGGTAAATTTCTCGCACCCAACTGCTGCTGGTTGATGCGGTGCAATGCGTTTCACTTGGAGTTTTCATTCAGACATTCAGAGTTTTCATTCAGATGAAACAATCCTGGGGTTGAAGAGCGCCTTTGTGTCCATGTCAACGAACATATTTCTTTCGGGAGAAGAGATGGGCTGGGCGATGACTCAAAGAGACCGTGCAAACTATTGAAGATGGTAAGAATTTCAAACTACCGCAGAATCAATTCTGAGCCATCAATTATTTTCTCTTTGAACCTCAAAAGATCATGGCTCTCAGAAGGGCTTCAGCTCCATCCGCCAAAGTTGCACAAAATGAAAATGTAGCGTTGCAAATGTCTTTAAAGTATGCCGTTCGAAATAAATCACAATTATATTCCTGTTTTTAGCTTAATGGATTCCTTGGAATCATTCATTTACGTTTTTCCAGCACTTTGTATTTAGCCTGAGTGATGATATCAAAACTCTATTTAACATAAAGTTATTTGCTAATGGAGGTGGTATTCAGACCTTGTGATATGAGATTTTCCTAAAATATGGATTTTTAAACGCTTTAACTGCAATTTCTCCTTCATAAGCCTCTTAGTGTGACCTTTTTAACCAGTGTGAACGGGGCTTTGATATTTTATAGCTATGTTATCTACCTGATAGTCACTCATGGAAGAGACAGTGCCCCTACTGTCTCCTGTAGTAACTTATGTCTAAATGATGTTTTTCTGGTATTATATGCCAATGATTGTTTGGCATTCAGCTTCTACTTTTGACCAAAATGATTCTATACATAATCCCTTTCTCTTACATCTTATGAACTCAAAATTATTAGAATCGGCTCTGTAATATTGCATGATAGTCAATGAGAGGAATTGCATAAAATTTATGGTAAACGTACTAAAAATCATAAATTTAATCAGTAATTGAAACTTCTTTTGTCAATTAACTTTTTCTACAATCAGAAAAGTACTTTTATCTCATTTTCTGTTCTTGATTTCAGCAAGTCTTCTTCAAGCCATTCGTCCGCAAATAAAAGAAACCTGTCTCAATCAATATAAATAAATAAACATTCTCATCTCCGGTAAACAAAGGGGGTGGGGAATGATGAAACCAGTTATGAATCCGGAATCATTCATGCTGATGTTTATGAGTCTCTTGCAAAACTTCCGATCTCTGCATTTGCTTGAAGCTGAAGATTCTCTCATGTTTATCTCCCTGTCTCCAAATAGAATCACAAAAAAATCATCACCAGCAGTCAATGCTTCATTGAACCAGTCAGTTTTGACTGCACTCATCATTTATGTATTCCATCCTTGGTCTTTCTCGATAGTTTCTCCCATCTTTCCCCACTTTGCTGTTTTCAAGAGACTGCTCGGTCGCAGAATGTGCCCAATAATTTTCTCACTTTTTCTCAGAGTTTTCATTGCGTTCCTTTTCTCTTTCAAAGCCATCGTTCTTTATTGGTAATTCTCTCCATCCATATGACATTCGTTATTCTTCTCCAACAGCACATTGCCATTGCTTCCGATCTCCTTCGTTCTTCTGATGTTGTCGCTTGTGCCTTGATGCCATTTAAGAGCATGAATATATTCATATGCTTTGATGAGGTGCTTCCCTACTTCTAAGCTGGTATTGCTGGCTGTTTATAAACTCCTCTTCTGGTAGGATGCCTTTATTGCTTGCAATAGCCTGCTCTTAATACCTTTCTTGCTTCTTCAATCAATAGCTATCCCACTTCCCAAAGATCAAAATTCTTTCACATGGTCCAGTTTTAGCAGCCCACGTTTGTAGGTCTTTTTCTTCCACAAAATATATTTCGGTTTTTCTTACGCAATAATTTCGTAACTCTTCAAATTCCTTCCCTAAAGTTTATCATAGTCAACATATTTGTTTCTGCCCAAGTATAAACGAATTCACCGTAGAAATCGAATTTGTTCCATATGATTATTGAGTGAACGTAAAAACGAAGTATCATAAAAAAAAAACATTTATTTTGAATGCGATTGGCCTTTTTCATTAATGTTTACGCTTTCACGACAGAACTGTAGCTGCTAACTATCGAGTTGTTTATGTGGAAACAAATCTTCTCTACGAGACGTTGTTGCGTACCTTGCTATCAAGTCAACACGTTGTGGCTGCACGGACGGCAGTCTTTATGCGGTTAACTCCGTTCCTCTACTCGAGTCCCAACTCGCGACAACCTTTCCGTTGTCAGCCGCCTTGGCTAAAGGGTAGGTAGTTATAGATAGGACGAAGGAGCTGGGAGTGGGCGGATGCGGAGAAAGGCCAGCATTGGAGGTTGTTGGGTTCCTTTCTCTTTGTAGGCTCCACCCAGCTGACCGCAGAATTGGAAGGGGGGTCTTTGTTACTCTGTTTCGTACCAAGCGAGTGGACTCACCTCGTGATGCGGTCGGCTTAGGGTTGCTGGTCGTTGCAAGGGTGCGCTGAACTTCAGGGATGGATGGGAACGCGAGGGGGTTAAGGTTTCAAGCAATGAGTAACACGGTCAAAAGTCGACAACTTTGTCTCCCGTCGGGCAACTTGAAGTGGTACCTACGTCCTTGACCTCATCGCTGCCGCTCTCTCTACGGCAGTACACTGCTCAGCTTCTTCTCTACGTTTCGGCAGTTTCTAGAGCAAATAGACGTGTATAAAAATTGCTTTTGGAAATAGAATCAAGGATTATCTCTTAGTGCATAATATATACATGTATAGAAAATACTCGCAAATGTTTTTGGTTGGCTCATTTGGGGATCCAGATAGGCTACTGATATCTAAGGTCTCATGCGTCATTACAAATAGACCTTAATAGATTGATAATTTTGAGAATGAAGAGGGATGGTGAGGTATACGGCTTTTGTATTAGTCTACCCTAAAAGTAAGGTACCAATGAGTCTACATTTTTACATGTGATGGAGGGAGTACTGTAACGTAGGCGCTTCTGTCAAGTACTCAAGTAGGGATTTGTTATTCACTGGAAAATCCTCAAAAACTTTTTCACCATTTTCCACTGCAATGCTTGTCACCTAAGTGTGCCTTGAATATTTCTTAATTTTACCTTACTCACAAATATATCATCAGTCATAACTTTGATTTAAATATATAAATGGTATTAAAAGTGTTATTCATAGTTTCACCTTTCTATGAGACGTCGAAGGAGCAAGTGCGTCAGGATTTTTGCCAAAAAAAGGCCAGCGTGATCAGAAATGAAGGCCTTTCAAGGATGAAAAATTAAGTTGAAAGGTTAAATACTGTACTTCGGCGCTCCAACACTGAAAAAACTTGGATCTGAATTGTTTAGCTTGACCCGTGACGTTGGTCACGTATGGTGTATATCCCGTTTATTCAAAATTAAGACAAACATAATGGAGAAAATAAGCGGTATGGAAATTCTGGAAGCGGTTGGCCAATTACGACTCTGGGTTCTACCTAGACTCTGCTGAATAGGGGCTACCTTTTCTATGTTTTTCCTAGATACCTTTGCGACCTGGAGTCATCCTCATCAATTTAACTCTAATTTCTCTGGTGTTGTGACTAGCCTCTTCTATTTTGGTCCGTCAAGGTAGTAACAACTCTTCATCTACCACTGAACTGAAAAGACAACATTTTGCTTTAAAATAGCTAGCCATCTGTTTGCTTTAAAATAGCTAGCCATCTTTTTGCTCCCGAGTCTAGACAAAGCTTCGGATCTTTATCAACTGGGCTCCGTTACTGAATAATTTGCGATGGAGTTGACCTTGCAGGCTTTGTATGTAAACTATATTAATTCATATTTTTCCCCTAAATTTTATTAATCAAGAGTAATTTGGCTCCGCATAGTGGTGCATGGATAAGTACCCTCGCAATTTCTCATTTCTCAGATATGAGAGAATAAAATCCTTCTTATTCGGTTATACTTACAATTACAAACGCATATAACGTCAAAGGCTTCCTTAAATCAGAAAAGGTTATTAATAAAAAAAAACGTGGTCTGCGTCGGACCAGACGGTGGAAGTTATACTTCTTTGGCCGGTCGCACACACCCGCTCACACACACAGGCAGACAGGATATATAAATGAAATAAAAGACATTTTTTCTCTATTATTCAATAGCTTTCTCTTCGATATATTGTTATGAGTGATTTAATTTTTATAATATACGCCTATATATTATCTGTTATATACACCTATATACTATATGTACGTTTTTGTATGGTTTTTTGTACGTTCGAACTTTGAAAAGAAGTTTTTTTTTTTTTAAATCGCCCCAACCGGGAATCGAACATGGGACTCTTAGGTGAAAGTCGAGTGCGCTACCGACTCACCCATCGATGCTCTTGTTCAAAGTTCGAACGTACAAAAAACCATACAAAAACATACAATTGTGGATTTTTCTCACCCAAAAAAGAGCGTGACGCGGTTTCTCGACCAACATCCCATCCCAAAAGTCTCCAACGGGCGCAAAGAAGTATAACTTCAAAAAGTTAGACTCCCTGGAAAAATGTATCCTGTTTTAAAAGTATACCTAATTATTTTGAACGGGTATCAATAGAGTTTATATGAAAATTTAGATAGAAATTATCTGAAAAATGGAGACCTGCACCAAGCCATTAATTTTGAATTGATGGCTGCTGTTGGTGATCAAGATCAAATTATGTACGTAGAATATGGCTTGAACAATGGCTTGAATTGATGGAGCAAAACTGTAGGAAGCTAATGACCTAGGTGTTTTATTTTTTTTCTAGAAGAATTTACTCGTTTCGGAATTCACTACTAAGTGTGTGCCGGTAATTGGGAGACCATAGATCTCGGACAAGTAAAATGATTTTTTTACGCCGAATTCAATTCCCTTGTTATATACGAGGTATTTTATTTCGAAGAACTTCCTTCCAACTTTCAGTACGCTTAGTGGCTTCCACTGACGCTAAGATGATCGGGAATAAGCGGAGTTATATAAAAAAATCGGGAAAAAATTAATGTTTAGAAAAAAACTTCAGAAAGGTTGAAAAAGTGCACGGGGAAGCATGAAAATTCATTTGACTGTAGAATTTTTCCCTCAGGAAAACATTGGGAGAGCATGAGAATCACCATTTAAAATGTCGTGAAATGAACCTACGTAGGAAGTAATAGGAAGAATAAAAATATAATATGGCGAAGGATGAGCGCTTAATTGGTTTAAAGGATAGCATTTTGCGATCTTTAAAACCATTTCAGGCGTGCTGAGTGCACTACCGGAAATTACTATATAGAATTATCAGCTTGAAAGAATCAGCCATTTTAATGGTAGAAAATATATTTATTCGCCATATAATTTTCCACTTTTGAACTTTGAATTCTGAATATATTTGAGGCCAACAGCAATATAAAATATACCTATTGGTGAAAATGAGAAACCCTTATGTCTAATAACCCTCCAAGTTTGTAGGTACACTAAAGTCAAAAATGAAATTACGATATGAGGACTATACCACATTTTATAATAAAAAAATTACGAAGGAAAGCAAATATGGCTTCAGTAAAATCAAAGTAGGTATTTCTGGGGGCTAATACATCTTAAGCTGCGGTACAGTTTGAGGAATATCACCAATGACGTGAGAGGCTAATTTTGAATGTTTCAGACCGTTCTTAGTGGGTGAATAAAGAAGGAATAATATCCATTTTAATTTTACACAGCTTTGCTTCTCTTTCCATCTATCTTGGTTTTAACATTTATTAACTTATTTAAAGGCATGAATTCTGCCTAATTCTGTCATATTTTCTTGCCACACCGTGGATAAAATCATATCAGAATTCCAGATGGATTCGAGCTTTGGTTTTCCCTTCTTTGGATAAGAGGCCATGGTGAATATAAAAAGGGAACGCATGCATCAAAAAGTGGATCTCCTTATCTTCAGGTCCCATCCCCTGCTTTCTCCCAATGACCGCGCACCCCGCCGCACGCGTTTGATGCGGCATTTTAACGGCGGGGGTTGTTCCACTGCGGGGCGGGGAGAGGGTGGAGGGAGGGCTAAGTTGGGGGATACGAGGCCACCCCCGCGCACCACCCCCTTGCATGTCACGGCTCCTCTCCTATTCCAACCCCCATATTGATCTTCCCCAACGGTTTGACCCGCCAGCGCCCGCCTCCTCCCTCCCCCTCCCTCCCCCCGCACTCGCCTTCACCAAAACCAACCCCCCTATTCACGTCGACCTATATATCTCTTCATCCCCCTCCCTCATCCCTCTCCCCCTCAGCACCCATCTTCTCTACTCTCTCCTACCTCCTCCAACCCCCCCGAAACTCTTAACCTTTCCTCCCGTCTCATCTCTTCAGCCCCCTCCCGCACTTTAGTTCTAAACCATTTACTTTCACATTCTATCGCATCACCAGCCAACGGCGAATGTCTGCCGGCCAGTTGAAACGTGAACTCAAGCAGCTGATTCATTGTCTGAATTGCATTCCGTATTAGCATCATTTGGAATTCACGAGATCAAATCGACATGAGCCCGGTCATATGACATTCAAGCATTTTAAGATTTTAAATGAAAACTGCGAAGTAGAAGAGACAGCCTTATTGGGCACCAAAGTAGGTACGTGATGACTGCGGAAATAGCCTCCTGAAAGAAGTAATAAAAGTAGAAATGAATAGGAATAAACTACCGAGGAATACGAAGAATTATCGCAGGCTTTCCCGGCGTATAGAATTGTGGAAGGTTACTCGGGATTTCCACCGGGTCAGGTTCTCCAACTCCATCTCGGCCGACGTTTCGATGAACGAGTTGTCCATCGTCATCAGGGCCCTGATGACGATGGACAACTCGTTCATCGAAACGTCGGCCGAGATGGAGTTGGAGAACCTGACCCGGTGGAAATCCCGAGTAACCTTCCACAATACCGAGGAATACCATGGATGAAGTGCATTGTGCAAATCATTAGGGACGTTAAAAAAGGTAGTGTGTAGAACTTAATGGAGAATGGAGTAGAAAGAGAGTTACTGCAAGCGAATCAATGTTTTGATGACCGCAAGGGAATTATCTGAAGCATATTTAGTTAGTTTTTATGTGGCCTCAAAATGTCGTTTGCTTCGTCTCGTTACACAGGCAAAACATTCCCTTACGTTATATCTGATAGGTGACTTTGCCATTTATATTTTTCTCTCTTATACTTTTCCTTAATTCACTATGACTTTTCGCCGTGTTACCATTTCCTGGAGTTCTCTTATTATACAATGAACTAAAGTTTGGCTCAAGGTCTTCCTCTTTGTACTTCTCTATTACAAATGTCCAAGGACGCCATCCTCTCCCACTACTTTCCCTGCTTCTTATTCATATTTATTTGAGAGTGCCCACTATTTTCCTTTGCGACTTGGACTCCGAATTTTTTTGATACAAAGTTGACCACTGTTAGAATTGCCGGTCACCCACCAAAAAAGTTCCCTTCCTCAAATTTATTCCCCAAAGCTATTGCCAAAGTGAAAGAGTTGGACCGGACTTTAGGATGGCTAAGCCTTCCAAAAAAATCGGTGCTCGAGTTTTATTACGTTGTGTTACTAGCTAGCACATTCCAGTCAAAAGTAGCCTAACCATTGACATCAGATTATGGTTTATTTGGCTCTCTGTATTTGCATTTAACTCTTTCAAATCCACATTTATCATCATAGCATAATAGCTTGGTTTTCATTTCTGTACTTGGATGTTTACTTATGTTGCTTGATGGAGCTATTATTTTCAGCATTAAGGGACTTTGATAATACTGATTGACAATTCAAGTTGAGCCAAGTAAATGTAAGTGTGCGGAAATAGTAAGGGCATACGGCTTGAAATTAGACTCCTGAGAGATTTAAAAAATGCATAATCACGTGTAATACTTCGGAAACTCTCATTCAATGATTGTTTCTATAGCTCATGCTTTAATCCTTTCTAACTAAGCCAGTACTCTGAATGAAGGCTTTTATTGATAACTAAACATTTGATCAAGTCATATGGCATTTTTAAATTCAGCTTGTTTCGATGCACAGCTTTGTGAAATAATTCAAACGAGCATTCTTGTTAATTGTGGTAAATCTCCATTTCACTCCGCCTAAGACATTATTATTATATATTATTTATTAATATAATAGCTAATACTTGATAGAGCGTGGCAGTAGATGACTTGTTGCTGTATACTTCCCATGACCTACTGCGCGTAGATAGTGGCTGTTTCAGTGAATATCTTAATAATAATTCTTCAAGATTAAACGATGGTGAAAGGTTGCTACCAGTCGGTTTTTGCCTCCTTAATTTGTGAACTTGCAAATAGTGTTCTCATGGTCTGGGCGCAAAGGTCACGTCTCACTAAGATAAGTTAACCTCTTTCACTAACGAGCCTTAAGGGTATAGCAGCAAGTTCTTTTTACAGTTCCGTAGTATCCACATGCAGATCTGGTAGACAGAACATGCAGTCAATGGAATCTCGGAACGTGCTCCACCCCTATGATCTCATCTAGTACCATTCTGTCTGAAGCCGAGTACTTTACTCAATAGAGTCTCGGAACGGGCTCCACCCCTATGATCTCATCTAGGACCATCCTGTCAGAAGCCGAGTACTTAACTCAATAGGCTACTACGCCTTACTTAATAAAGAGCATTTCATTTTTACCTAATGGTACTCTTTTCTACTTGGGAGCCGTCGAGTCGAGATAACTTTTCTACAGGTCTGCACTACGTCCTTCTCTTAGCTGTTTTATGGTTATTTTTTCTTAGACTGATGCATTATTTTGTATGTCTATCTATGCCGTCTACCTACCTATGCCGTCAAATTGTGAATAATGCAGTAAGATTGGATAATTGAATCTATTTAGTTTATTATACATGAAATTGGATTACTGGTGGTAATCATGATAATGGATGTCATTTAGGAACTGAATGAGGAAGTTTGGAGCTTGATTCAAATTTATTCTCACAAATTAGAGTTTCACCCAACGCGGTGGTTATTTATTGGGTAAATGGTTTTAATTCGTTTCCCTTTGTTAATGTCAAACGTTCCGTGGAGTGTAGAGGCGGGATTGAGAGATTTGTTGCCGTTTTAATTCAATTAAAGAATACCAAATGCTCTGCACCGCAGTGAACTGCGGTCAGACTAGTGGGGATATTGCGTCAGGCCCCCAAGCCGGCTCTTTCATCCGCTGCTTACTCGCAAGCACTTTCCGATGACCGCAGCAGGGATTGCTCGCCCCCCCTCAGCTGCAACTCATCTTCTCCCGGGAAGTTTGTACCGACCACAGGAAGGCATTCGAGGATGCCGAATCGCCATCTTGAAATGTGGAAGAGGAATGTTGAGGAATTGAAACGTGGGCGTAATGGCGACCGTAAAAAACAGTAGCGAATGACGCATCCACCCGCGTTACATTGCTGTATATCTTGGGACAGCGCTTTTACTCCTACTTATCGTGGAAAATAAACCAATGACTTACGTTAGGGAAGGATTGCCATTATCGTGAATCTTGTGATGAAATGTTTCTAGGCTTCAGAAAAGACATTTTTTAGAGTAATTGCATCATAAACGTTGGCGTTGAGTGAACTCCACTGCATTACAGCGATAAAATTATTAGGGGCTTTTTATCGCTCAAAGTGTAAAAAGAACAAGATTTTCAAAAAGTTTAACATCTCATTATTTGTTTCGGGTTATCTACCGGTTAAGGTAGGCATAAATGAAAGAGAGTAAAGCTCCAGTAAGTTTTTGAAGATGCAGGCCTCTTCACATTGTAAGGCAATATATTTTTCAGGGTTTGGCATTCCACGAGAAATCGTTCGTTATCTTCTTTTTAGCTTGAATACCCTTCATGAGGAAAAGGATTGATCTTTTCGGCTTTAAGTTTATGTCAATTTTCAATTTGCTGTAAATATGTATCGCTATTTCGATTCGTGAAACCATAACGATCATTGATACACCGTATCTGTCTACCAACTGTCTGATTAATTCATTTAGCGGACTCTATGACTTGTTACGTGAAATGGTGGGGATCTATTATTTGACTTTTTAAATTAGCGTAAATTGTGTTTTTTAAGTGTCATCGTGGTTTGATTGTGAATTAATTATTTTTCAATCGCGAGTAACCTGTACATATTGAGTTAATAACTGCGCAGTGGCGGCTGGTGCAGAAGATCAGCAATGTGCTGCCCCCCCCCCCCCCTTTTCCGCTCGCCCCCCACTCCCCCTTCTCCCTCCCCCCCTCCTCGTCCCCACCCCAAAATGAAATGTGTGGAAATGTAAAATTTACTCACTCAGTGACGAAAAATGAAGTTCATACGCCGCTCCTTCTTGCTACAGAATTTGTCAATCACCCTGGCATTGAACCCTTGCGTGGTGGAGATCATCCTCTTCTCAATGGAGAGCATTGCCAGTGCACTTAGCCTTTCCTGTGACATGGTGTTCCGTAGGAAGGTCTTAATCCGTTTTAGCGATGAGAAACACCTCTCAGGCTCCGATGTTGGAGTTGATATTAATATTCTCAGAAGTATTGTTATTTGGCAGAAGGCGCCTTGCAGATTGCCGTTAATTATGCACTGCAGTAGTGGACCTGCTCCTGCTATATTCTTAAAATCTGGCCTTCAATACAAAACAGATAGTTCTGTTTTGAGTCTCTTTTTTCCAGAATGTTGTAGGCCCTGACTACTATATCTAATTATTTATCTGGAAACTGTTTCGAATATAGTACGAAATTTGTGAAATTTAAAAGTTTCGCAGATTCTAAATGATTCAAGGAATGGAAACGATTTCGTGCTTCTCGCGCAATTCTGTCACATACTTCTTTGGCATCAGTACGTCGACATGATACTTTTCTGCGTTTGTTTTCTGTTCCGCGTAATTCTTGAGGATTAACGCCAATATTTTCTGTCAAGTCCCTTATTCTAATGACTTCATGAATGAAATTTAAAACGGCAGATTTAGCTTTCATAACATCAGCTGTTCTTGATTTTAGCTGACTGTAGAAGATATTCACATGTGGCATTAATTTATGGAAAAATTCGAGCCAGAAGATGAATCCCTCGTCTTCTAAAATGCGCCGAAGTCCGTTTGCTTCAAGGCAAGATTTATTTGACGTGGTTTTTTCTAAGTTTAGCAAGCAATCAAATAATGAATCCCTATATTCATTTACGGTGTTAACAGTGTGTGACTTGAAATTCCACCTGGTTGTTGATCCTCTTGGAATTCTCCGAGATGCTACAGCATCTAATGCAAACATTCTCTGCGGCGACCTTGAAAAAAAGGCAGGGAACGCTGACAGATTTGCGAAAAAAAACCCTTGCCGAATGATTTTGTGAGTTCCATTATTAAATTAAGTTGGTGAGCGTAACAATGGATGTAATGAGCGTTGGGATAGTAGGCTTTTATCTTTGCTTGCACTCCTCCTGTACCACCACTCATTACTGAAGCACCATCATACGTCTGTGCAATGACAATATGCGGAATGTCCTTAAACATGCCGTCCATTTCATGTAATATACATGATGCAAGAGCATTCGCACTTTGACCCCCTAGTTTAAAGAAACCCCAAATCGCTCATAAGGAACACCTTTCTTCTCATGACGAATCACCAACACCAACTGCGTCTGCTCAGAAACATCGTTAGTCTCATAAGCCATGACAATCACGTAATCTGCTCATTTTATTTACTCTGCTATAACTTCTCTGCAGATTTCTAGCATGCAATCCAAAATTTCATTTTGGATGGTTTTCGAGGTCCCCTTGAAAACATTATTAGTCTCTATATGCTCCTTCACTGCACTATCTATACTAGAAACTAAATCTACTAGGCCTAGAAACACACCAGGATTATCGGATCTATCACTTTCGTCGTGGCCCCTCAAAGATAACTCAAATGCTCCGCAAAACTTTATGCAATCAATTATTCATGAGAGCACACACCTGTTTTTTCCACTTGTTGGTTGGGCCTTTCTTTTTCTTCGTGGTAAGCTCGACTTAATAATGTTGCTATGTTAACAGTACCTAGAGCGCTCAGGTTTAAAGCATTAATAATATGTCTTTAACTGTCGTTGTGTTTTTTTATATAAGTATTAAGGTGTCCAAGATCTCGAACACTAACTGTTCCCCAAGAGTCACTTTTGCCAAAGAGCAAACACGGAAAACAAAAAAGTGCGTTCCTAATTTCGCATCCACACACCCAATCATGCTCGTACACTTTCTTGTTAAATTTTCTAATGTACTTGGTTTTGTTCGAAGAAGCACTCGGAGTGATAACCAAGTCCGGAGTGGGTCTTCCTATCTCTTTTACTTTAATTTTTTCTTCCAAAGTTCTGGTAGAAAATGGACTACTCAACAGTTTTTCCACGGAATTATCCATTTTGAACTGGATCTAAATACGCAGATCACGCAACGCTCACACCTTAAACTTAATCGAGCATTCAAATACACGCGGCACTTGCACCAGACTACGGTCGTGTATACTAGACAGTAGACACAAGACTGATTCACAGAACAAGTAAATGACCGCGAAAATATTTTCAGTGATACCAAAAACGGTTAATAAATAAACTAAAGATGTACCGCAAGATGAGATTATTATTTTCCCCAAATCATGTTCGGAAATTCAACATTTTTTTATTAGAAAATAGAAAAGTATCAAAATCTAAGCCCCATTATCAGCATAAATATTATAACTTGGCTAAAAAGTAGCAACAGAGTTCATAAGTTAGGAACCCTTCTAGCGGGTAAAGGTGTTCCTGCGTCTTTCTCAAGCCGCGCAAACTATTTGCTCTTACATTGTCTTTACTATGTCGAGTGTGACAAGCTCTTTCACCCTGTGGCCAAAAGAAGAAATGGTCTCCGCTTGGACTACTGGGGGGGTAGTGCTGTCCGATGTACATATATATATATATATATATATATATATATATATATATATATATATATATATATATATATATATATATATATATATATATATATATATATATATATATATATATATATATACACACACACACACACTTAAAAACACAGGCACACGGAAATAAAAAGGACCCTCACAAAATATTTTACGGGACGTTTCGACGGTCAGGCCGTCATCGTCGGCGACAAGAGACTAACTAGTGGTCTGTTACCTCGGGGGTGGGGGGGAGGTGGAACATGAGATGGGAAGGGGACTGGTGGGGAGCGGGAGCGAGGGGTGGCTATTGGTCGGTGGGCCAAATTAGCCCGGGTGATTCAAATGCTCTTAAGATCCAAATTAATGCCATCTCGCGAGTCCTCAATTCGATATTTGTTACTGATTCGAGGAGGGATTCTAATACATAGAGAGAGAGAGAGAGAGAAACATTTATTGAAGGTTTTACGATGGGAAGCGGTATGTTTAGGAATGGGATCAATTAAGGGAGGACATGTGGTGGAGTGGCGGTGCCCATTCATTCGTATGGAAAGCGGGGTAGTACACTCGCCAATGTAAAATTCCGGGCAGAAATTGAATGAGAGACGGTAGACGATATTTGCGGAAGTACAGTTGGCTGCTGAGGAATATTTATTGGAAGGCCTAGCAGAAGAGCGTAGGAGGGAGCAGCATTTGAGTCTAGGACGGTTTCAAGTTGAAGAGAGTGGTGGGGAGGGGGCGGTCGGTTGAAAGGTGGGTTTCGTAGATTTTAAGATATCTGGCAGGTTTGCGGGACGCTTAAAAGATACTGTGGGACATGAGGGTAATAGGAGGGCAGTGGAATTATTATTCTTTAAAAGTGGGTATAAATCGTGGAGGATGTTTTTGATTTTATCGGAGCCAGGTAAGAATGTGGCAATGAGGCTGAGTCTGTCGGGGTGGTGGATTTTGGCCCGAGGGGTGTAATTGGCAGAGGGGGGCAGGATTTTATTGGTAAGAAGCTTTTTGGGGTGCTCACGTTCTCTGAGGGAGTGATATAGATTATTAGTGTATTGTTGAAGGGAGTGGGCGTCGTTACAAATTCTGTGGCCGTGGACAGATATGGAATTTGGTATGGTTTTTGGTTTGGTATATGGTGGATGGCAGCTATTGAAATGAAGGTAAAGGTTATGGTTAGTAGGTTTTTTATGGACGGAGGTGATGAATTTGTTGTTTTTAGTTTGATATTAACATCCAGAAATGTAATGGAAGAATCAGAGACGGAAGAGGTGAAAGAAACCGAAAAGGAAGAGTTTAGCGCAGAAATGAAGGAAGATAGAGATTCACGGCCATGAGGCCAAAGGACAAAGATATCGTCAATATAGTGGGCCCAGAAAAGAGGTTTGAGGGGTTGGTTTTTGAGGAAAGTGCTTTCAAGATGGTCCATGAATAGATTTGCTTAAGAAAGCGCCATGCGAGTACCCATGGCGGTCCCTTTGATCTGAAGGAAAACTTGATTATTGAAGGAAAAGGCGTTTTTAGTTAACACTAATTCTGTTAGGTTAACAATAAAGTTGGTGGAGGGAAGATGTTGTTTTGGGCGTAGGGAGAAATGAAAACGGAGAGCTTCAATTCTTTCTCGTGTATACTCGATGGGGTATACTCGTATTGAGGGAAGTGACATCTATTGTGTCGATAAGATAGTCAGTATTAGTAGGGATAGAGATGGCGTGTAGAAGGTCGAGGAAGTGGTAGGTATCTTTGATGAAAGAGGGGAGAGACATTACTAATGGTTGCAGGTAATGATCAATCAGTGCTGAGATCCGTTAAGTGGGAAATTGATGCTAGAGACAATAGGGCGACCGAGATTGTTGGTTTTTTGAATTTTAGGAAGCATATAAAAATGGGGAGCATTTTTATCCAGTACGAAAACAATTGATCCTTTGTCTGCCTTAGTGATGATGATCTCATTATTTTTGGATATTTTTTTTAATCGAGTGCTTTTAGACGGGTGAGATTACTTGGTGGAGTTAGTGATTGGAGGAATGACTGTTCAGATAATTTAGTGAGGAAGAGTTTAATGAAGATTTCAAATTCGTGTGAAGTCGTTGGACGCCCTCGAACAAAAAATCCTCGGAGTGCGAGGTGGCCCAGGGAAAGGAACTGGCCCCCCTACCCTGAATGTGTGAAATTCACACGCCTGTGGCTTAGTCCGGGGTGAGCTCTACCTTCAACTATCCAAACCAACCTTCGGGTTGAATCACTGAGTGAGTGATATAGATGACTATAATTTATAGGCATGACATTAATATCTATATAAATAATTAATATAAAATGCTTGTTATGTTGCTCTTCGTTTCTGTACATGAATTTTCTGGGCACTCGTGGTGATATTAATAATAATTTTATACAATGCAGTGGCATCACTTGAGTTAAATATGTATATGAGCACGGACAAATCTTCTGTCATTATTTATTTATATTTTTATATTATTTATTTATCTCTGCAAACCATGGATTTCTAGTTTTATCTCTAGATGTGTGAGTGTCTTCGGAATTATCCTTCTCTCCTCAGTTATAGTCTAAGCGCTACGTATCAGCACTGCTTCTAAAATATTGCCTATTTCCTCTTGCATTTAAGGTATATCTAGACATATAAAATAATGTAAAATACTCCTTATCCCTGCTCTGCGTAGTGGCGTAAACAACCAATTGAACTGTGGGGATAGATTTAATAATATTGTCTTTTCTCTTTCCAGGTATGTGTCTTCCTCCCTTTGGGTTTAAATACGAGTATCTGAGTGAGTACTATTGCAATGATTTTCTTTTTCAGCTAGCAGAATAATTTTGTGAGCTTGTCACGGCACTTTGACAATCGGTCATCATTATTGTTTACATCTACGCACGTGTGTAGTTATACTTACTTGTAATGTTTAAACTTATACTTATTGGTAATTTTTTAATGGAAAATTAATGAATATGAGTAGGATTCCAGGAATATAATTATGATATATATATATATATATATATATATATATATATATATATATATATATATATATATATATATATATACAGTATGCCAAGAGGGTGGCCGATAAAAAATATACACACGGAAAAAAGAACACTTACACATAAAAATTTTCGATATTTCGGTGAAGTCTAGCTCCACCTTTCTCAAGGTTTAAGGTAGGAATGAAGAAAAGGAGAGAGATTGAGGTATGGGAGGGGAAAGAGGGGGAGACGAAGGTGTAAGAGGGGAAGGAGGGGAAAGAGGGAGAGAGGAAGGTGTAGGAGGGGAAGGAGGGGAAAGACGAAGAGCGGGGAGAGGGCGTGGAGGAAGCAGGGAGAGATGAGATGAGGGGGAGGGAGAAACTAGTGTGATTTATTGAGTCCGGGGGGCGAGAAAGCCTGGTGGATTAAAATACAAGAAGATTCAAGATCTTTGAGCTGAAGGGGAGAGGAAGAAGGGGGAAGGGAAGCAAGTAGACCGACTTTAAAAGTGTTATTGAAAGTGGAGTTGTGGGAGGAGACGTGAATGGCGACAGGGAGAGAAACAGAGAGGGAGGGGCAATCGTTACAAGACGAGCGGTGCCCATTCATTCTAATATTGAGAGGAGTGGTGGATAAGCCAATATAGAAAGAAGGGCAGTATTGGCAGAGGAGGATGTAGACAATGTTAGGCGTGGTGCAGGAGGGTGAGAGGACAGAAGGGAGGGGAAAAGCGAGGAACTTGTCCGGCAAGGGCTGGGTGATGAGGATGGGGCAAGTTTTACATCGCGGGCGGTTGCAAGGGGTGGGAAGGGATTTGGTGAAACGCCCTGCTCCTCATATTCCCAGCTCTGAGTTCCTTCTTGATCTTTCCAATTTCATCCTAACCCACAACGCTTTCTCTTTCAATAACAAATTCTTTCTTCAAATTAAAGGATGCGCTATGGGTAGTCGCTTCAGTCCTTCCTACGCCAACCTTTTCCTTGGACTTTTTGAACAATCTTTTCTATCTTCATGCTCACTAAAACCTCTTCTCTGGCTTCGTTACATTGACGACATCTTCCTTTTATGGCCACATGGTATTCATTCTCTCAACTCTTTTATTTCCTCCCTCAACGCCTCCTCTCCCCTCTCCTTTACTTCTAACATCTCTGCCTCTAACGTCGTCTTTCTGGACGTAAACGTCTCCCTCTCTGACCGCAAATTTAGCACTTCCGTGCATATCAAGCCCACCAACCAACAACAATACCTCCATTATAACAGCTGCCACCCCTCCCATACTAAACGTTCCCTCCCCTACTCCCTTTCTATTCGTGGCCACCGAATTTGCAACAACCCTGACTCCCTTGATAAATTCCTTACTAACCTCCATCAATCTCTTCTTCGCAGAGGCTATCCAGAGCAACTTCTCAATAAAAAAATCCTCAAAAAACCACACTCCCCCAAACTGCCTCCTACTAATAGCATTTCCCAACACAATATCTCCCTCTGTACCACCTACTTCCCAGGTGTGGACTCTATTAGGCGTATTATTAAAAACCTCTACCCTATCCTGTCGGACAACCTAACCACTTCTAAAATATTCCCCCAATGTCCCTCTCTCAGCTTCAGACGCCCCCCCAATCTATCCGCCATTTTCAATATTACCAAACCCCTGTCCAAATCACTCAAACCCACCAAATCCCTTCCCACCCCTTGCAACCGCCCGCGATGTAAAACTTGCCCCATCCTCATCACCCAGCCCTTGCCGGACAAGTTCCTCGCTTTTCCCCTCCCTTCTGTCCTCTCACCCTCCTGCACCACGCCTAACATTGTCTACATCCTCCTCTGCCAATACTGCCCTTCTTTCTATATTGGCTTATCCACCACTCCTCTCAATATTAGAATGAATGGGCACCGCTCGTCTTGTAACGATTGCCCCTCCCTCTCTGTTTCTCTCCCTGTCGCCATTCACGTCTCCTCCCACAACTCCACTTTCAATAACACTTTTAAAGTCGGTCTACTTGCTTCCCTTCCCCCTTCTTCCTCTCCCCTTCAGCTCAAAGATCTTGAATCTTCTTGTATTTTAATCCACCAGGCTTTCTCGCCCCCCGGACTCAATAAATCACACTAGTTTCTCCCTCCCCCTCATCTCATCTCTCCCTGCTTCCTCCACGCCCTCTCCCCGCTCTTCGTCTTTCCCCTCCTTCCCCTCCTACACCTTCCTCTCTCCCTCTTTCCCCTCCTTCCCCTCTTACACCTTCGTCTCCCCCTCTTTCCCCTCCCATACCTCAATCTCTCTCCTTTTCTTCATTCCTACCTTAAACCTTGAGAAAGGTGGAGCTAGACTTCACCGAAATATCGAAAATTTTTATGTGTAAGTGTTCTTTTTTCCGTGTGTATATTTTTTATCGGCCACCCTCTTGGCATACTGTATTTTTATCACCCGAGTGATTTTCCTGGAAGTTTTATATCGTTGCGTCCTGCAATCCTTCTGTGTGTTCTTCTGTCTACGAGCTGCGTCTTCGGTTCCGGTTCTACGTTCCTGTGGTTCCTGTCCTGTGAGTCGCATCCATCTTTCTCAGTGTCCTATCCCTCCCTCACCACTGTGATATCTTATCTCATTTCCTATCTTATCTCTTATCCCATATGCTTCTTCACGCCTTTCTCCTCTCCTAATACTTAGTCCGTCATGCCTTCCACCGATCTTGTCATGTCTTGGCTGCACACTATAAAAAAACTTTCTTTTAAATTGGCGCAATACACGTGCCACTCCGAGTTTCTCTCCTCTTGCTTATCCCTTGGCATCTTTCCAAACGGACTTACTATCAAACTCCCCCTAACCGGCCTCCCTCCTTCTTTACGTCCGTTCTTCCACACGTACTCTTATCAGCTTTCCTTTAATTTCTGTCATACGGTCCTCTTACGTTATCAAGCTCTTGTACACCAGTACTTCGCTGATATTCATTCCCTTATCAAAATTGTCAAGCTGTGCAGCCCACATTCGCTCTCCAGTATCCAACGTTCACTCCACTCTGCGCTTCGCGTTCTTGCCTCCAAGCGCTTAAAAGCCCAGCGTAAACTCTCTTCACTAATCCTTTCCTTTTTCTGCCGAGGCCTCTCTCTTCCCGTGCACATGGCGACATCCCCCCCTCCCCCACCTCCATTGTACTTGTCCAAACCTGACCTTGCTACGTGCTTCAACCTGGCTACCCCGCCTCCTCCTACGTCAGTGGATTTCCCAAAGCGCGTCCTTCCTAGAAGCGAATCTCCTTCCGCTGCCCCCACCCTCCCAGCTCAGTCGTCGGCTGGACTAGCGGTAGTAGAAAAAGCGGTTGTTAACCTCTCTTCTACTTCTCTTTCCCCTGAACAATTATCTCTTCTTTCCAAAGGCCTTAGTTTTTCACCTACCCCTAAAATAAACCCTGTTAAAATCCTCTCTGACGCCCTTCTTTTCTGCCGACGACTGAAATGGAAATTTTTCTGGGAAACGCGTCCCACTCCTCCGTCTCCCACCTCCCCCCCCCACACCGCTCTCTCCAAATTCAAACCTCCTTCTTCACATGAACCAAAACCACTTCTTTCCAATCACCCCCTTGAAATCTTCACCAACCTTCTCCTATCAAAACTCTCTGAGCCATCTTTTTTCAACTCCCTTAAACCAAAACCCAATCTATCTCCTTCTGAAATCTCGGCCCTCAGAAAACTTACTCTAAATCCAGATATTGCCATCACTCCTTCTGACAAAGGCTCCACAGTAGTCATCCTCAACTCTTCTGACTACCTCGATGAAGCCAACCGACAACTTTCTGACACTTCCTCATATCAGCCTTTGTCCCATGACCCTAATCCTGAATTTTTGGATGAAATAATCTCCTTCCTTCAAATCAAAGGCCCTGATGAAGGCCTGTCTAAACAAGATATCACCCTTCTTTCTCCGTCACACCCACGCACCCCAAACTTCTATATTCTACCCAAAATCCACAAACCTGACAACCCTGGCCGCCCCATTGTCTCCTCTTATAACTCACCCACCGAACGCATGTCCGCATTTGTTGACTACTACCTACAACCCATTGTCCACTCCCTGCCCTCCTTTATCAAAGACACTTATCATTTTCTTGAACGCCTCCATTCTACTCCACTCCCCTCTAACTGTGATATCTTAATGGCCACTATTGATGTCACTTCCCTATATACCAACATTCCTCATTCTGAAGGACTTTCTGCCATCCGCCATTTCATCACTAAACGCCCTGCTCCTCATATTCCCAGCTCTGAGTTCCCTCTTGATCTTTCCAATTTCATCCTAACCCACAACGCTTTCTCTTTCAATAACAAATTCTTTCTTCAAATTAAAGGATGCGCTATGGGTAGTCGCTTCAGTCCTTCCTACGCCAACCTTTTCCTTGGACTTTTTGAACAATCTTTTCTATCTTCATGCTCACTAAAACCTCTTCTCTGGCTTCGTTACATTGACGACATCTTCCTTTTATGGCCACATGGTATTCATTCTCTCAACTCTTTTATTTCCTCCCTCAACGCCTCCTCTCCCCTCTCCTTTACTTCTAACATCTCTGCCTCTAACGTCGTCTTTCTGGACGTAAACGTCTCCCTCTCTGACCGCAAATTTAGCACTTCCGTGCATATCAAGCCCACCAACCAACAACAATACCTCCATTATAACAGCTGCCACCCCTCCCATACTAAACGTTCCCTCCCCTACTCCCTTTCTATTCGTGGCCACCGAATTTGCAACAACCCTGACTCCCTTGATAAATTCCTTACTAACCTCCATCAATCTCTTCTTCGCAGAGGCTATCCAGAGCAACTTCTCAATAAAAAAATCCTCAAAAAACCACACTCCCCCAAACTGCCTCCTACTAATAGCATTTCCCAACACAATATCTCCCTCTGTACCACCTACTTCCCAGGTGTGGACTCTATTAGGCGTATTATTAAAAACCTCTACCCTATCCTGTCGGACAACCTAACCACTTCTAAAATATTCCCCCAATGTCCCTCTCTCAGCTTCAGACGCCCCCCCAATCTATCCGCCATTTTCAATATTACCAAACCCCTGTCCAAATCACTCAAACCCACCAAATCCCTTCCCACCCCTTGCAACCGCCCGCGATGTAAAACTTGCCCCATCCTCATCACCCAGCCCTTGCCGGACAAGTTCCTCGCTTTTCCCCTCCCTTCTGTCCTCTCACCCTCCTGCACCACGCCTAACATTGTCTACATCCTCCTCTGCCAATACTGCCCTTCTTTCTATATTGGCTTATCCACCACTCCTCTCAATATTAGAATGAATGGGCACCGCTCGTCTTGTAACGATTGCCCCTCCCTCTCTGTTTCTCTCCCTGTCGCCATTCACGTCTCCTCCCACAACTCCACTTTCAATAACACTTTTAAAGTCGGTCTACTTGCTTCCCTTCCCCCTTCTTCCTCTCCCCTTCAGCTCAAAGATCTTGAATCTTCTTGTATTTTAATCCACCAGGCTTTCTCGCCCCCCGGACTCAATAAATCACACTAGTTTCTCCCTCCCCCTCATCTCATCTCTCCCTGCTTCCTCCACGCCCTCTCCCCGCTCTTCGTCTTTCCCCTCCTTCCCCTCCTACACCTTCCTCTCTCCCTCTTTCCCCTCCTTCCCCTCTTACACCTTCGTCTCCCCCTCTTTCCCCTCCCATACCTCAATCTCTCTCCTTTTCTTCATTCCTACCTTAAACCTTGAGAAAGGTGGAGCTAGACTTCACCGAAATATCGAAAATTTTTATGTGTAAGTGTTCTTTTTTCCGTGTGTATATTTTTTATCGGCCACCCTCTTGGCATACTGTATTTTTATCACCCGAGTGATTTTCCTGGAAGTTTTATATATATATATATATATATATATATATATATATATATATATATATATATATATATATATCTGCCCTGTGAGAGTGCGTCTTATTAGTTAGAACTACTCAGCTATGTTTTTCAACCCAGCATTTTTAGCTTACACACATCCATATCATCAATCGGTTAGCCAGTTGACAATCAAGGCCGTAGAATCAGTTTTTACATCATATTTTCGCATTCAAATCAATTTATTGTTTATTATTTACCTCATATAACTTTTTATAAACTCTCCTACGCTTGTTTTTTCCTATAATATTCCTTTTGTGTCTTTTCTTTTTTAGCTCAGAATTCCACATTGCCCATTTCGAGGTGCCACGGAATGAGTCAAAAATTAAGATGCTTTTCATCTTGTGTTTTAGTATACTTACTCTATGGTTTTACCTGTCAATGTGGCGTATTTCAATTACGAGACATGCTTTGGCCATTGGTTTATATGGTGAAATTTTAGGATACCTCGTGGTGGTTTCGCTCATTTTTTCCACTTTTGTTATATTACTGATGGTACTAACCGTTTTGCGATCATATTCACCATTTTTAAGCCTCGTTTATACGTTTTTTGGCTGAATTATCTCCATTTTCTTTTAAGTTACACAGTGGTTTTTCTGCACACATTTATTACTCTCACATTGATTTGCTTGTTCCGCTGAATGCTTTCATTGTTTTTCACAATTTCTGCAGTGAACTTTCACCCTTTCTACGCTTCAATAAATGCAGTTTCTTTTTTAAATACTCCATTATGTATAAATAAATGTACTCCTTTTTCTATTCTTCTAGCATATCTCTTTAAATTTTCTTATGACATAAAATGTATTTATGTATTCCTCAATGATTTATTTACTATAAATTCAGTTTACTCTTCTTTACTCACAACGTTGAGTTCAATTATTTATTTTGTTAATGGGGTAATTTTTGAAATACGTTGCCTATATTTAAAATATCTACTGCTCTCGCATTAGGCCTCTTTCTGTCCCTGGAGTCGTTTCCGAGCCCCTCTATAGCCGTATTGCAAGTGCTGTTTCCATTTATTAGAGTGGGAATCTCTTAAGTTAATTTTCTTCTTCACTCCATTTTATCAATCCTTGTTTGCATGGCTCATTGTCATCATCTCATTCAGCGACAAATCTCCCAATCCTCTAAAATAGTTAGTTTTTTCCCTTTGTATCTCCCGCCTTCTAGATGCCTTCATAAACGTCTTTCGCATGGAGTACTCGCGCCCACCTTTTTACTCTTGTCCAGGATTTTCTTTCTACGAATGGATGTCTTATTTAATAATAGGTTTAGTGTAATAGAATATACTATCTCATATAACTCCACATAGAATATTTCCTTCCGCATCGCTATTCTATAACTGTTTAAATTACGTTTAACGAATTTTTAGGTAGGTGAGAGTTGACGTGTTAAACATAAATAATCGCCACGACTCTTATAAATAGTTCTTCAGCTGCACCTCTAATCCTCCAAGAATTTTCCGCTTACTGGCTACCATTTCATATTTTACATGAAGTACCCACTTTTGTGAAACTGATTGTGCGGAAAGATTCAGGTTAAACCTTATATCTACGTTCTTGGTAACATGAATAATGCCAATAAGTAATGCATAGTGAATTTGTCTTTCCTTCATCTCAAAAGCTTTCTTCAAAATATTGAAGTAGGTATTCGTTGTGTAGAATTGTCAATTTCCTATTTTTTATAAGTTGCGTCTGTAAGTTCGGCTAACATAACATTCTCGTTTTTGCTTATCCATGAATTAGCCCACGACAATTTTAGAGCATATTAATACTCAAAATGCCCAAAATTTACGACATATTTTATTTTTTTTCTTACGGAAAAGTATCAACACCGCGTCCTGTGTGTCTAAACATTCACATTTGCAAATCCATATTTATCTTAAATTCCCCGTGTGCAGAGGATCAGAGCTGTTTTCCGAGCTTTGTTAGTCTTTCAATTTTTTAGAGCTATGGAATATCAGGTACTACTCTGCTAGGAATAAAGTTGGACTTTTACATGAGCCTATGAATCCGGGATTGATAGCTAATATTTGCATTTTATGTCTATAGCCAAAGGTCATGCTACACAGTAAACATTAATTGGTTTAAGCAATATATCAAGCTATTGCGTTCGGGGCCGACGTGGGATCTAACCTACTTAAGCCGGGTTCATAGGTACGTAAACAAACCTATTACTTCCGAATTTAATCTAGCTTGTGTACTAAACTCTACAGGGTGTCGAATTAAATTTATCCTTCTATTTTTTTTCAGTGTTAGTTACTCTAACCGGCATTGATCTGTTATGCTCGCAGTCGGTATTAGATGTCAATCAATCTTAGGCCGGTTTTATTATTTCTGGTTTGCTGTAACCGCAGGATGACTTAACTTTTTCGTTAACTTGATATAAACAGTAATGAATTTGTATATTGCATGAGGCTTTCGGTGATTTGAAGTTTGACTTATCAATGGAAAAATCTATGAACTTCGGTTTTCATGACGTAAAAATATTTACAAAGGGATTGTAAAACCACGTCGTAGGAGGTCAAATTCCTCAAACCGTTTTCAGCTGATTCACCTCAGAGAGGCTTGTTACGTTAACTTTTCTGCTAATGGCTTACACAGTGATGAGATTTCAACATGTTACTTGCTTTAAGTTTGTAAGAACTCTGAAAAAAGACGAATTACAAAACTAATTGGAATTCAAACGCTAATATTTCTTATGTTTTGTTACAAGTAAATTCTCAATTATGCTTCTCTATTTGCTGTGGCTTCTTTACTTTGTTTTAGGATCCCGCTTTCCTTCGAAGAAGATAAGATAGATCTATAGTTGTTAATTTTCCTCTTTTCTTCGTTGGCATTTAAAAAATATCTCTTCATCTCAAATATCTGGCATTGTTTCATTGTTTGATTTGGTTCTCAATATGACACGTTGTTTAGGTAAAAAGTACCTGAGTCAAATTTTTCCAATCTTTCATGTATTTGATTTATTGTTAGGCAAAACAATCGGAAATGTTTAAAGAAAAGAATGTTTACAGGATAATGGCACATGCAAAGGATGTATTATATAAGATGAAGCTCTAACAACTATCAGCTAAATAAAAAGCTTTAGTGGTTGGAAGAACTATTATTGCAATATCTATTCCAATGAACATGCTGTTCTCGTGATAGACTATTGAAGCCTGATAGAAGAAGAAACTAGAAAGAGTGAAATTATATTCATTTTGAAGAGCAACGAAGTTCTAAATCAATTCGGTCGGGGTGGTACACTGTTGAGTTGTACGAGTGGTTTTTGAATGGGTAAGTGAAAGCAAAATTAAAGTCCCCATTATGCCATTTAAGTTGCTTCCTTAATATAAGTGATTTTCCCGAATATTTTGTAATTCGAAGTATTTAATAACCCAAATGTTCATGGTCAATTTCTGTTTATAAAATTAAAAGCACTGTCCACTCATTAATAATTTATTTTTAACCATGTTTCACGAAATATAAAATGACGCAACTTCACACCTACTTATGACCTTGCTGAGTGTAAAATTTTCGGCAAGCAAACAAGGAAATAACCGCATATTTTTGGCATGATACAACAGTCGTTTTGGAATTGAGGAAACTTGATTATTTGCCCATATGTTAGAGAACCGCAGTATTTTGAATTTCATTAACAGTAGGAATAATAGACGGAAGAGAGGGCTGAAGTGCTTCATTTTGGATGGAAGACTTAAAGTAGGAAGTTGAATTATTGATGTGTTAGAAATATGTGGGCATGTGGATATCGCCTAGTTAGCAAATGGTAGAATTCCGAGATTCTTAGATGCTATCTCAAGCGATGATGACGATGGCCTTACTGCTTTTAAAATATTTCAACCGAAGTATGACATGAAAATTGAGTTGTATGTGCTTCTTTTTTTATTTTTCTCCTGGCTCTTATTCTTTGGGCATTAATATCACTGGAAGGTTTCTATTTATATATCTTTTTGAGCCATAATGTAACTTTATGCACCGAGATAGACTTTATTGGTACATATCAATGAGGTAAACCCGTATTATAGATAAAATAGGATTCAAATTTGTTCAAGACGAAAAGCATCCTTCCTTGGTAATTAATTTGTCTGCTTCAAATGGATTCAGCCACAAGACCCGTTCCCAGCATTCATCAATCCGAAGATTGATTCGGTGAAACTCTCCTCTCATTCTCTTTCCATATAACCGATTGGTTCCTTCATAATTCTTTATTTGGACATTCGTCATAATTTGCGTCAACCTCTCCATCCATGTCCTTCCTCGTTAATCCTTCCCACTCTTTTGACTCATAATGGGTAATTATATTACATTTTGTGGATTGTACTTCTACATCTTCAATTTTTAGAGTAATTGACGTCCGCTCACCTCCAGACTTTGAAAAGCCGACGACTCCTTTCTTTGAGGATCTGAATCACTTTTCTCTCTTGTGAAACATGAAAAAAAAACCGTCAAACTGCGTGAAATTTATGTCAACCCCTTCGGTCTTCTTAAACTGTTTACTCTCGACCGTCACTCCGAAACTTCCTTCGAAATCTTATTTCTTTTAATGAGTGCCGCTTTTCACTCGCGACGATGAAGAGACGGCGACACCAAATTCTTGACAAAAGACTCCTCATGGAAAGGCAATATATTTTTGTGTGATTTTTCCCTTTATGAACCGCCATTCCGCCTCCTCTCCCCACCACTAGCATGTCTTTGATGCCAGGGAGATTGTAGGTTCCCTGTTACGGCGCCTTGGAGGCACCCAGGGTATCATTATTAAGAATCTCTCCTCCCTATCTCTCTCTCGGGTGATTTACGTCTAGATGTGAAATGGGCTTGAAAAATTTACTCTCTCGCCCCCCCCCCCCCTTTTGCCCTACCCACCCCCCTTGCCACCCCTTGCCACACCGACCGCCTAGAAGCCGCTCCACTTCCGAAGATTGCGATTCGTCGTTTTTATTGTGTCTCCTGTAAATCTCTCCTCGGGGATATGTTGCGATGATTAATTTTTTGACGAAGGCGATTCAGACGCGGGAAGTATTTTTCGTGTTTGGTATTTGAGAGTTGGCTTCCAGTTGTCATAAATTCTATAGAGGTATTTGCGTTTAGTCTGCATCCATTTTTTATCTTCGGAACTCTGTTGTTGTCCGTTGCCATTTATGGCCATAGCCATTCTTGATCATTAACACGGACTCGGATGGAGCAATGCTGTTTTGAATACCAGACTTTAAACGAGCAGAGACGCAGGAGTTTCGATGAATAGTTTATTTTTTGTGAATTTTACAGCGCAAGCATAACGCTCAATTTACATAAACGATTTATTGAGAGCGTGTAACTCTTTTATGGGACTTTAAGCTCTGAAGAATAATTGTATGAGGTATATTCTAATAAGTTGACAAGTTGATTGCTCGCTTGATGATTTTATATAGGGCCCTGGTGAATTAAAAACAAATTTTCTTTATTATTTGTGACGAATTAGGCTCACATGACGTTTGCGTAGGTAAAAAATTTAAATCAATGCCTTTTTTACAAGAAGTGAGTCTTCTCGGTATTTAAATACAATTAGAGAACTTACTAATTTTTATTCTAAGGTATTAGTGATTTATTGGCTATTATTTTCGAAAAGATTTATTTTAACAGTGAGCCAATTTTAAGTTCATTAAACTGAGGAACCCTCGTCTTATGAAAACTCCTATCAGATTGGAAAGAGCTAGACTTTTTATTTGGTGCTTCTCTATCTTTCTTTTAGGTAATTTCTACATAATTACTCCTTTTAACATTTTTCATTGATATTTATAGTGAATTTTTCTTATATCGATGATATATTCAATATTTTGCGGACATTTTAAACATTTCCCCCATTTCCACGTACTTGATCATTTTTTTATCTTTATGAATATCACAGAGGGAATATTTCTTTTGCCATTCTCTCTTAATCCACGTTAATACTTCAGCAGGGCCGTTCCGTTGAACACATCATTTGGCCATTCCGTTAATCATCTACTCGTTTTCGCTTTGTAGTCGCATCTACATTATTTATTGTAGAAACAGGTTTTTTGCTTTTTCCTTAATTGGTCCCTCGTATGACATCGCATCATTTAAAGTACTAGTCCAACTGTCAGACTTTTAAGCATAGCTACGTAAATATATTATTTTATATTAATCGACTTTAAAATACTTAATGAAGGGATGTTAAAACTGTGTAAATTGTAATAGTCCTGCAGGTTTATTTATTTAAAACAATTTACTTAGGACCTCAAGATTTACTCTTCGGAGAGCTATTATTTATTATAACTCTCTTACTAATAAAATTTTGAAATGATCGAAACTAAGTGATTTATATTTTATATTTAATGTTAACATAATGATAGACTAAAATCAGATTAAATTAAAAACCCGTTCGAGCGATTCCTTGGAAATTCACTTTCCTTTGCTGTAAAACTGGTGGCAAATTAGGAGTGCAATTCCGTTTCCGATTGCACTTGACATTACCCCAAGGCTACGATATCTGTTGCTTGCGAGCACATAATGACTCTCACCAAGTACTCCCGAGAAGGTAAAAAATTGACCTCACGTGTACTCTAAGCGTCGCCTGGTGGTCTCTCCAGAGAGGTTTAAGACTCTCCGTGGCTACTTATCGCATGTAACATTTGTTGACCCGGGTTTGGCCTAATTAGCACTTCAATACGTGCTACGGTCGTGGTTACTCATAACAGAATTTTTTTTAAACCCTCTTCGTGTGGTCCTTAAACATCTTTTTTCGTACTTCTAAATTTACTTTCAAAAATTACTTTTCCTTTGGCTGGCTTCTGTTTGCTTTTCCCTTGATTTCCGCTATCTCAACCCTACCTTTTTAACTGGTTCTCTGTTTCCCAAGGTAAAATATTAATTCATCATGGAATTATTGAAGGATGATGGTCTTGAAATCTTCGTGAGAAGCTTGGTAGAAATCAACCAAAGAACTTCTAGTAACATGGCGGTAATGCTCGAGCTCATTATCTTTGCCATCGTAGCTGAAGTCTGAGAAATTAGATTCTTTCGTTGTCTCGAATGGTAGAAAATAGACGTAACACGTGAAACCCCTTGTGCGAACGGATAATGTTCGGTCACTGAGTGTGTGCGAAGTTGTAAATATATGTGAGATAGATGGTCATGCCCTATCCGTTATGCCCGGCTATCAGCCCGTCTAGCCATGTCCTATCAGCGTAGAAAGGTTTTATCGAAATGGCATACTTTCCGGATAGTGGCGCAAAAAACTGGCTCATTTCAGTGATTAAATTCACACTATTCTGCTCTTGCTAGTGCTTATTGTGTCATATAAATTCTATATTGTTTTAAATATTCGTAGTAATCCTTTTTGGGAGTTTTTCACCAAATGATGAAGGAATTACCTTAATGTTACGGTAAATACAACTTTTCAAATTTCCAATGGCATACTAGGTATTTATTATCAGAGTCTCATTATAAATCCAAATACACATAAGTCTCCGCATTGGATCCTCTTTATGACGTAAGTAGTTGGAAGAAATAGCATTTATACCCAAAATAAAGTAGTCTTATTGAAAATTTTCCTAAATTGTAAGCTGTGTGATGTGACGATAATTAGAATTAAGAGCTGTTAAGCCCACAATGCATTCCTGGATAAATAATTAGCCAAGGCATCAAATTAGTCCTCATAACATATTGTCTTCAGTTATTGCATGTAATCATGTCCCTTTAATGACCTTTTGCTTCTCCTAGCGTGCGATGAAAATCCCTTAACCGCCTTCTGTACCCTGGCTGTGGGATTATTGATTATGAATCTTTATGTAGAAATGCATACTTTTAGACGATAAAATATATATTATTTCATGCACTTTATATATATTCTTAACTACATGGCGATGGTCATGTATCATAAGAGCAAGAGAGTCAGAGAATCAGTATCAGATTCAGAGAGTAGGTACTAAACATAAGCTCTTAGTCTCATTATGCCCAACGAGAATGAAGTTGTGAAGGATAATACATTAGCCACGTTCACATTCATTGATTGCAAATAGTTTTTAAAGAGAGGTCTATTAGACTTGGGTGGAGAAAAGCTTAATAAAAGGTCAATTACCTCTGAAATTATAATTAATAAAGAATAACATATTTTCACGCATTCGTGTAAATTGCCGAATTGTTGAAAAATGTGGTCAAAAATAGATTAGCCTAATTATGGTAAAATAGATTTTAAAAGACAGAAGTTAGATCAAAATTGAGCAAGTAAATAAATAAAATTATCATTTAAATAAATATATGATAGCGGCATCCAACTTCAAGTCTAATTATACTATATTAAACGTAGGGAATATCGTTTGTTTAATATACCTTAACAAGTAGAATTAAGTATATAAGCCTCTTCAGGTAAATCAAGAATAAAGGAAGTAATATCGGCAGATTCTAAATTAGACAAAATAATTCAAGATTTCTGCGAAAGAATTGAATCTGGAATGATAATGTGAATTAAGGTTGGAGAGTACCAACGGGGTCCGGAGGTGTTGCATAACAATTTTTGCACAAATAACGGAAACTGTTCATGATAAGAGGGCTCAGAGCTTAATTGCTTCCCACATTTATTCACAAATATAGGGTTGCTCGCTTGGTTCTATAGTTTAGCTAATTTTGTACACCGAAGAGCTGAGTTTCAAATTTAGTCAACGTTAATGAAGTACTCCCGTTATTGAAGCCTGAGGAGGTCATTAATGATATCGGGCAAGAGGGAGATCAGTCATTACGGAGGACGGGATTAAGAGCCTCGCGTCCTTAATTATGCTCCAGTAGATGAGTGATATCGATCAAAGGAGAGAGGTTCTCGAATCGCTGTGGATGTGACTATTTGAAGAACCATAATCTCTGAGGAAGGCCTGCGGCTACCTTCGTTTCCTTTCATAAATGCGTCACTCCCCAAGCGCCCGTCCAAAACGACAACGATGGCGAAAAACAATTCATTCATTGAATGTAAAAAAAGGCATTTATGTTAGCCCACGGCTAAAACGAATTGCTTCACCATAGCCAATTGATAGCTTGCAAATTCGCAACTTTTGAGTCCTATTACAATTCGATTCTCGAAAAATCAATAGATTTTTTCGAACATTGGTTCCGCTTTCAATCAAAATAAATGTATTTCCTTATAGATGATTTCGAAAAGTATAGCATATTTTTTCTCCGAATGTCCACTAATACTGTCCGCGTAAAAATCCAGTAAACGTGAGTTTTTATCCTAAAGGCTCCGAGACGGCTAATTGGATCAATTAGATATTTTTTTCTCCATCGATTGAATGTGTAAAATATTTTATAGACATATTTTAGGTCATTATTTCGCGTTAGATTTAAAAAAATGTCCCTTTTTTCAGTATTACGGCGCCATGTGTAGCTTTGACGTCAGATAACTGCATAACTGAGCGTTCAAAAAATATAATTTTTTACTAAATGTGACTCATAGCATTATAATTAGGTCTGCTGAGTCCAAATTTTAGCTGTAATACTAATTTGCATGCTGTTCAATGTTATAAATTACTTTTTCTGGGCAACTGTGCATCATGTGGCCATGAGACCAAAACTGTTACTCTTTTTTGCCTTTCTCTTCAAGTTTTCATAGTGAATCAGATTTTATTACTGCGCTGAAGTCATGTCATCACCTAATTTATATCAAAATCCATATTTTCTGTAAGCGAGTGAGCCGAAAGCTGGACTCCTCGCTCTCAAGCTACGCGGCGATGCACTTACCTGCGCAGTACACTGTGAGCCGCAACAAGGACTTCTGGCAGGGGATATTCGGAGTAACGTGGAAAGGGGAAGAATAGGAAAGCGGTATTTTGGTGGGTATATTTTGGTTTGTGTCTTTCTCTGTTTCTGTTATGATCGTGGACGGTGCGTGGGGTGGAACTCTTCTATCTCTCTTTTCTGTCTAAAGCTGAAAGTATTTATCCATCCCCATTCAAGCCACACCAGTATTTGTGCTTTACTTCCTATTCCCTCGTTGCTATTTTTTCAAGAACGGCTATCCCTAGTGTTCTATTCAGTAAGCAGTCAAATCTTCCGTCGGTTACTGTTTTGTCGTATGGCACTGAATTCATGAGGTCATTTTATCCATTTAGGATAGGTTGGTGGTCTCTAAGGGAAGGATTATAAGAGGATGGATTACTGGAGAAAAAAGCACTGTCTCGGCCAACAATTAGGGAAAGGCGTCAAGATCTCCATTTTTAACGTCCCTTCCGGCAGAACGAGAATTACTCTTCGTAGAGCACGCAGCCCCCAAATAAGAATCGAGATTCCCCTGAACAATCTCCGCCTCGGCCAGTACCCAAACATGAACCCTCGGAATGAGGAGTCAGAACCCTAGCACCACACCAATAAAATCCATGAAATCTTTTTTTGCTGAGGCTCGAATGCTAGAGCGGCATACTCGAGGTGTGGGCTAACCAGAGAGAAGATTTGTCTAGGAAGCGAAGGTTTTGTCGGTGGCGGTAGTCGCTAGAACTCCTTTTACCGCGTCGACATTCTTCTAAGTGGAGCAGGATCTTTGCTCTGCTGAGAGAGGAGACGAGAGCGGAGGCTGGTCGGTTCTGAGATCCGGCCGGCAGTTCCATGGAACTTAATAAAAAAAATGACAGCTGCTTGTCGTGCCATCGCCAGATTGGCCTCCGTTTCATCTCTTGCCTTTCTTTTCAATTTCCGCGCGAGATCCTCGTTATTCTATCCACCCAAGGATCATCGTGAGAATTTTCAAAGGGAGAAGAGAGCCTTTGCTCGATAATCGCTGGAACGCACAGCTGAGATTCCAATCTAGATCCTGGTCGGCCTCTTTTATTCGCGAAATAAATCCAGCGCGTTCCATTGGTTGATCTTTTAAAAACCTTAGCCAGCCGGAAAATCTGTCTTCTGTAATTTTAATAAGTAACGTTGGTGGAGGATGACGCGTTTTCTTTTTCCCGATTACTTTTTAAGACTTAGGTTTAACGCAATTCGTAGAAATGCAGAAAGAATTTGGTCTCAAAGAAGGGTTGAATCTGGACTTTTTATTAAAGAGTCGATGTCTTGCTTTAAGGCAGTTACTTTTACGCCAGTATTTTTTATCTATGATATATTTATTTCCTTGGCTCAAGCTTATTAACTGTTCAAATTTTGGGCGCCTAACTCGCTATATCCCTTTTGCGTGTTATTTTTTGTTTCATATTTATCTTGAAAAATTTGCAGTTTTTAGAGAATCGTGGCTAAAGTCACCACTTTAGGTAGATGAATATCTATAGAAATGATATTTCCTCAACTTATCTTTCAAATATTCGAAACATGGCCTCTCCCTCTACACCAATTCTTTATTCAGCTCTGCATACGCCCTACCTATCTTCACTCCCTTCACATAGATTAATTTATCATCAGTCACTGGTATTTTATTCCCCTTCCCCGCATCCCCTTGTTTGATCTCTATCTCATGGCCTTCAGGATACGACACCCATTTACTCGTGCTTTTCTTACTTTCCTCCAACTCGTTCCGCTCCTCACACATCACTCCAAACACTTCGTTATTTTTCCTCCTTTCCTTCCATCAAACTATTTCTTTTCGCCTCCACACTCAGGCCTTAAACGCCTCTAAGCTACTCTAACCCATCTTTATCAGCGTTCAGGTTAGATTTAACCGTAAGTTTTAGCCCTTTATTAGAGGCGTGAAGGCAAATGCTGCCATTTGAACAATATGTTGGCAGAAGTGCCATATTAATTGTCATATTATTTTGTCCTAGAAATGTATTTTACTAAAAATGTTTACGAGATATTTTTTAATAGATGATGAAGCGCTATGGTCATTATTTTCTATTAACTGGAGTATGTACAACGACTCTGCGTTTCTCTAGGAGTTTGCACTTTGAAACTATGACCTTACGGCCATTAAGTGGCATACTATGCCCGCCAGGTAATGCAGGATTGGGGTCACTACCCTGAGCTGCTGCTTTTTTTATCCTTCCTCCGCATCATATTCTCCACTTGCAAATCAAAACGCTGGATTAACCTGGATATTCAAGATCCTCTCCTAATTCACTTCCATCACATTGACTTCTTCGTCCTCCTCGTCGAAGAAATCGATCAATGCAGTGTGGTGAGCGAGGAAGATTTTTATCGCTTGTAAATACTCCAATGAATATTTTTAGGATCGCGCTGGGCCAGTATCCTCCTGCTTTTGACGTGAATGTGAATATTTACCACGAGTGATGCAGTAAAAGAAATAATTCCTCTCCAGTATTTTCCTCTTCGCATTCGTCTGCGTTGTGAATTAGGTGGCTTTGGGTATTTCGAAAATAGGCGGATTCTTTTGAATTTATCTTTATTCTTTTCCGTCTTTCATGTGTTTTTATCTATGTGGTATCAAACAGGGCATTTATTTACATAAATCGTTGAAATAAAAGTATAGCTATCTGTTTATTGTGGACTTCAGAAACAAGGGTCTTGTGATTTTGATAAATACAATACGGCCTAGTATTAGTACATGTGCTCCACTCCCATGGTTGGTAATACAACATATTCGTGACGGTTTACGAGATACACAATTTTTATGAAGCAGTTAATGTGCAATAAAATGTTTTTCAGAAAATTTCATTTTCAGTCTCCAAATTTTGTTAAGTTCCAGTTAATTATTAGAGTAAATGCCTTAGATTGCAGTAAAAGTATGTTTTGGCCACCTACTACCTCTTTCTTCTTCTTGATCGTGGATTAGATATATAGAGAGGAACTAGTTTGATGGAACTTTTTTAAATAGAACAGAGCCCTGTTAGTGACGCTGAGCGGAGGGAGCGGACTGTTTGTCCGCCAAGGACGTATACTTCAGTAGGCCTACTTGACGTCTGAGGATACCTCCACTTAGATAGCGTCTCGACAAACGTCCTACTTTGAGACGGATAACGTGCGATCACGCAGTTTCACTATTTTATGTAACATGAATGTTTTCCGAAGTGGCTGACAATGAGTTAATTATTAATTCATTTTGCTCGACACTCCTAAACCACCCTTCCTATAAAAAACTTACTTGACGCAAAACTTTACGAAAGTGCAATTCGACAATTATGACTCATCTGTCTTTTCTTGAATTGAATGCGACTTCCCTGTAAGATCTGGTAACCTAAGAATGACTCAATTTGTGTTTATGTGGACTGGTCTTAAAATGTTTTCCATGAGACCGAACCTAAAATGGGTGGTGCTCAAGCGCGCGCCCCAATCTCAAACTCAGTTTTAAATAAGTATGATTGCCCTGTGTAATTTTAGTCAGTATATGATAAAATTTTATCTCCCACGTTCCCCATGTTTGATTGCAATTTTAAGTATTATCTTTATTGTTATTGAAAGCTGGACAAAATAATTTCTTACAATTGCACCTTACTTACAGTTGGGACTATTTCATTGATGTGAAATATGATATTTGTTGCCACACTTGATAATCATTGACTTTATATGAGACGAATAGTCTAAACACCCCCAATTTTCGTCTTTGGGGGTTTTAATTTGTACTTTAACCTGTAATTATCCGTTTTGGTAAAGTAATTATTATACTTTTGAGGGAAAAATTGGATTAAGTTTAATTTCATTCACACTCAAATTATTTGCTCTATCTGATCACTTTTTTGGGTGAAATTATCGACTCAGGAGGGATTTTGGTCCCACTCTTGAATCATCTTTCCTGTTCGTGTGCTCTGGTATCGTTTTTGTGTCATTTTAAACGGAATTATTATCCATTCCCCCTTCCAACACCTCTTTCATTTTCCTTTTTCCGTCATCCGCCGCAAAATGGCCTCTTGGAGCGCAAGAATGCCCTCTGTCGGGACAGATATCGCTCGTTCGTGCTAATTGAATTGCCAAACGCATAGCCCACTGCGATGCCGTCTACCGCAGTCAAGCCATCTGCATATACATATTCATGCGAGTGGAACGCATTTCCAGGGAGGTAGGTGAGGGAGGGTAGTAGAGATGATGAAGTGTGGACCTTCGTGCTCCGTAAATGTTTGCCGGAGTCTGTGATAGTCCTGCGGTGGAACGATAGTTGAATTAAACACCTAACGCGTTCAGTAGGTATAGTGCGTGTTCTCTCTGTGATACTCAGGCAAATTTTGTGAATCTGATGCCCTTTCGCCCTTTTGAAAATCTAAGTCAGATTTATAGATGGATTTTAAAATTTTATTTTGAATATACTAGAAGAAATGTAGGAGTATTTTTAAAATATAGTTTTTGACTTTCTGTGGTAGTAGCTCAGTGGGTGAAGCATTCGGCTTCAAACTACAGGGCCTCGGTATCGAACCTCACTGGATACGCTATTTTAAATTATTTATCTTGAACACTATCGTGCGGTGTGCATTGTGATATTCTGGGTTCACCCCATTTTTTTATATTGTGATTTACTTCCTTTAACCATGGTATTTGTGCTTTTCTTATCTCTTGTTGTAATACATATACTTCTTATTTGCCACTTTTTCTCTGTCTCTATCCTTTGTAGGTATCCTTGGAAACCCATTCGGCTTTTCTTCATTGTGATCGGTATTTTCTCAAATTTTATGTTTTATAAATAGTGGTATAAATATTAAATAATAGTTAGCATAATTGGTTTGATTAAATGTGATATGTTCATTCATTTCCTGTGACTAATTTGGATCCCAAGCTCTTTCGAAGAAACTACTTTCTTCTCTATTCCTTAGAGTCCCATTATATTTTCCCTCCTACTTAAAAGGCACTTTGGTTTTACTACTGTACCGTAGTATTTAAATTACGCTTTTTAAGACAGGGATTGGGATTTGAATGCAGTGCGGCATTTTAATGCTATCATAGTTCTAATTGCTGGTAATTATCTTCTATGTTTCCATTTAATGTCTTTTCTGCATATTAGTTGTGCTAAATTAAGTAGTCAAGCTTCTACGAAATCAATTTATTTAAAAGTGCTAAATAATATGCTAATGCACTTTTATATGTAACATATACCTGTCCATATTTATTTAAGAACTTCAATAGCCTTTCTTTAATAGTTTGTTTTGCAAACATCCAACCCATATTCTTTCATGACCCACTCATTGCTAACCTTATCAATACTACCTTTATTACAAATACTTCTCAGATATCTTATTCCCTCTGCGTGTTGCCTTAATTTATACTTATCCTGGCATACCCAAGTTTCACTGCCATGCAATGAGCCCCCTTATACCTGCGGATTTCTTTCGAAACATATAACTGCGGTTGTATTCACACTTTTTTTACCCGGCCTAAGGTATTTCTGTAGATGTTGCATAGTCAATTTTGTTATCCCAGAAGAAACTTATTATACTTATAGTACCCTAACTCATACTTATTATCCAATTTGAATCCTCAATGAGATCAGGGCTTGGTAGAACCTTTTAAAGTCCGATTTAGTTGGAAGTTATTGCACAATGAAAAGTAGGTACCAAATTGTTTCCACAGTTTTTAGCTAAATGGCACGACCAGGGTTTCGCCAAGCGATGATGTTACAAAATATTTATATTCTTATATAAATTATTAAAATATTCATTGCTGCTTTTCAGGTTGTGCCCTATTATAATGCTAAGAAAAAAACACTAAATTAAGTTAAATCTCATAATAATCTGCCATTCGCTGAGACTGTTGAAAATAACTATCAGACTACTACAATATGACACTTTGATAGCAAGGAATTAATAAGTATGACTACATCAATTTTTTAAATTCAAGACCTTGGCTTCGTTGCAGTTGAACATTATCCGGTTGTCAAAACTTTGTTCGTAAATAAGACATTTGATGTGGATATACTTAGCTATTCATATTTATTTGCATGAAAGTACTCCACAAATTTGCACCTCTGGCAATCAATTTAAACGTACAACACATTTGATATTTATTTATAAAAATATTGTATTTATTCAAATATATTTTTGTTCTAACTTAAACCTGCGAGAAATTCATTAAATATGCATTTTTGTGTGCCTTTAAACTATCGTACAATAAAATTAAATTTTATTGTGAATTGTGCGTCATAGATGCATCGTAATTGCATCGTAAAACCATTTAATGAACCATAAAATCCTCAACAACAGATTTAGTGCAAGAGTAACGAGTTAACTCACTTCTTTATATCTGCCATATAATCTTTCCTCTTTTGGATGTTAATTTCCGTCATTGTGATTATAAAAAAGTTTTATTATCTGAAAAAAACATTTTTCTTCGATTTAAAATCGGCACTTAAAATTTTATCGACTTCCTCAATAAAAGGAAAAGGAAGGTTTTATGGAAAAATTTATGAAACGCATCATCTTAACTTCTATGGTTTTTTCCCTACCATATTGACAAACAGTGACTAAGAATTAGCGCTTTTAGGACTCGTTCAATTGGTATCTACTCGGAATTCCATTTCCTCTAAGTGCTCTTCGTGGGGTGTTTTTGTATAATTGGTTTCCCTCCTGTTTCATCTCCTGACTCAAATTTATTGCGTTGAGAGTAGGAAAGAGAAAGTAGACAGCTGCTTGCTGCTTTACTCTGGACCGTCCGTTTCCCTTGCTTTCATTGGACTCGTGAATGGTATCAAACGAAGGATAATATTGACCTTTCAAAACCTCCGGGGGTCAAGGGATCTTCTTTGGTCGATCCCTTGCATTCAACTTCTTTAGTTATTGCCACTCATGTCCTGATCCTTTTGCTGGAAAGTCTGCGTGCTATTTTATATATACATATATATCGATTTGTATGCAGTTTATCAGTGGAAAAATCTTGGCTCTGGCTTAAATTGTCGTAAACCATTCTCTGCTTCCATTATAAATGTTTTTATCTGAAGGTGAAAGCACAACTAAGGTAGATGAAATTTATTTGCTATTTTTTCTCTTAGATATTTTATTCACCGTATGGAACACTTTTACTGTTATGTACACAGTTTGAAAATTGAAATTTGATCATTAATTTAACAAATATGGTAAGAATTGAAGGGAATATGCTGTAATGGATTATTTCTTAAAAGCAAATCAGTACACTAATTTACACCTTGTGGGATTCATCTATTTAAACTTCTATTTAATGAGTAACTTGAAATGAAAATATATTGAAGCATGCTAATGGTGATACCTTGCGAAAAGACTGACTGATATGTAGTTAAATCATTCAGATAGATGTCCCTTTTTTGGTACTATTATATAACTGATGGAGACAACAGCAAGGATATAGCTTCCCTACCCTAATGTTTGAGTTCCGGACACTGTTAAGGTGTTAGATAAATTCCACCCTCAACATAGCACTCCACAGTCCGTCAGGTTGTCTGCGGTATGCGTCAGGCTCTCAAATGTTTCTTTGGGATAAATTATAATAATTTCCAATTTAATTGACCTTATACGAATAGCATGTGGTTTTCTATATGCAATTATATACGCATTGGTAGCAATTTAATACACTGCCGACCATTCATGGCAGAGTTTTACTGCGCTGGAAAGATGTTTCACGCTATTGCATATTGCTCTAGTAATGAGATAACTTGGAAAATTTTACAGAGATATCTATTTAATCGACCCTGGGTTTCGACTATATAGTTATTTGAAAGATAGGACAATTTATTGATAAACACATATATTTACTATTTTAAGAGCAGCTTTATGTTTTAATATTATTAATTACTATTCTAATAGGAATATAAATGTAAATCCTAATGTTGGAAACTCTGGGTTATTTAAATGATAATTCTTTTTGTTTTGAAGAAATTATTTCGATACCTCTGGATGGATTAAGTTCAACGAAGTGACACCTTATTTTTTTATGCATGCGTGGTATATTTTTTACTTAATGTCCCGTCAATATCAGTATTTCGGGCTTGAATTCACAATTCTACATTCGGTATTTCTCTTTCTGGGCTCCTTATCTTTGCGTCGACGCACGATCATTGGGAGAGATATCGTTTTGTGACCCAGAGTAACGATATCTCGAAAATGTAGTTTTCCAAGTGATTTTTAAAATTCAAGTACCGAGATTTCATCGCTATTCAAGCACCCGCTGGAAACTTGGGCCGCAGTTGGAATAATAAAGCTTGGAGAGGGAAGCTTCCTTCTATTTTTTTTCTAAGGTTCGTCAAAATCACCGCAAGCAGTGCTCGACCGTGGCACTTCCTTCGCCTCCTCGGGGCACCCGATTACAACGCGGCTCCCCCGTGTTGTTGTATTATTTTATTTCTTTTGAGCGGTTTTTCTTTTCGGAAGCTCAGAAATTTATAAGATCAGGAGTGGTTCCATTTTTTTTATTCTCCCTCCATAATCTCCTCCTCGTTTCTTCCATCTCAATATTTCGCCCTTCAAATTCTGCACCCGGGCATTTGATCCTTCACCGAGAGGACGTTTTATTAATTTTACATAATCAAAGTGATTCATGGGCGTTGTTGCGCGTATAGCTATGTCATGAATAATAGGAAGAGGTTGTAGGCAATTAGTAAATCCTCGTGAGTCATCGTGGGTGGTGAGATGGTTACTTCCTATAAAAGAGCGACCTGATAACCATTGGAAGGTTGGTTGCAAATGGTAGGGAAGCTATATCCTTGCTTTTCTCCCCAACAGTTATACAATAGTACCAAAAAAGGGACATCTATCTGAATGATTTAACTACATATCAGTCAGTCTTTTCGCAAGGTATCACCATTAGCATGCTTCAATATATTTTCATTTCAAGTTACTCATTAAATAGAAGTTTAAATAGATGAATCCCACAAGGTGTAAATTAGTGTACTGATTTGCTTTTAAGAAATAATCCATTACAGCATATTCCCTTCAATTCTTACCATATTTGTTGAATTAATGAGTAAATTTCAATTTTCAAACTGTGTACATAACAGTAAAAGTGTTCCATACGGTTAATACAATATCTAAGAGAAAAAATAGCAAATAAATTTCATTTACCTTAGTTGTGCTTTCACCTTCAGTTAAAAACATTTATAATGGAAGTAGAGAATGGTTTACGACAATTCAAGCCAGAGCCAAGATTTTTCCACTGATAAACTGCATACAAATCAATATATTTATATATGTATTTATTCATATAAATATAAAATATCACGCAGACTTTCTAGCAAAAGGATCATTTCCCCGTTTTGGATGACATTTCCATCTTGAATCAATTTAACGCAGACATATTGTCGATGTGATTAGGGTTCTAGGACGAATAAGGTATGGACTGGGATTTTTGCATTTTTAAATTTGATCACATGTAGGGCCTTAGTTTTATTCTATTGCATCGAAGCACCTACACATTCGATTTTCAAAACACTGAGAAAAAGTAATTGGCAGCTTTGAATTAAATAAGCTCTCGTGACACACAGTTGAAGAAGATCGTCACATGTCTGATGTAGTTCGTGGCATGTATTAACAATCCTCGGCCAAGCGTACAAATTACTTAATCGGCCTACTCCCTTTTGATAGCTGGACCAAGAGAGCACTTGTAATGAAGCGATTTTCAATGTAAATATTTCAATGTTGTCAGTGGATGAAAAATTAAAACGTGAAGAACGCATTATTATTTTTACCCCGCGATGTATTTTTTAGAACTGATCAAAATCTGAAAAATGCACGGCCAAGCTGATAGGTACAATGCTGCCTTCTTTTCACACACCATTTATGACTAAACAAAAACAGAGGTGACTCCAAAACACCGTTCAAATGAAATTCACCTATTTTCTCTCCCCCTTTCTTTTCCGTATACCCTCCTGTTTCATGGCGTTTTAACACCCCTGCCACACGCCCTTGCGACGGTTGGTGGTCAGTATGTGCATGTGACTTAGGCCAGATTCGTAGCTATTTGGGTATGTAAAAATTAGTCGTTGCATTTCGTTGCAGAATTTTCGGGTTCTTGACTCCTGGCCGAGTGACGACTTTTATGCTGAAAAATATCACTTAATCTTACCAAAATTAAACAGTTCAGTTTTGAGTATTTATCATAAATAATTCGTGTGAGCACCTGCGTAACTAGCAGTAGGTTTGAGCTGTTGAAGAGACTGGATGAAGAGAATTGCGCGGAATAAGCGAGGTAACAGGTGAAGTTATTGCGTGGTTTGCAATTTGGGGCAGCGAGAAATGCGATACATAGAAAAAAGTGAATGCTTAACAGATAGGTCATATATTTTCTCAACAGCTTTTGCGCTTACGTCTCTATTTCTGAGTAAACATACTCTGTCTTTTGATGGTTTTCTTTCTTCCCCATCGCATCTATTTAGACGGCAGAGAGTGGCAACCCGACTTCTCTTTCACAGCGCCTTCAGGTGTGTTTTTCCTTTGATACCATTTATTATTTTGATGATATGTACATTAAAGATAGCGACAGAGAATGATTCCCTATTTTTCCTTTCCAGTCTTCTTTTGGTGACTTAATAATTTTGGAGTTCTATGTTTCACTAATGTAAGTGCGTGATGGAAAACATTGTTTTTACCTTAAATGTTAAGCACAATGTCCCCTATACCTCTCGTGCAATGTTGTTCCATGTTTCACATTACGTAGCTGTGAATATACTGAACAGTAATGACTCAAAATGCCACCTACCGTGAATAAAATGTTGGCAATGTCTGATGATCATTGAAGGATTTACATAAGGTTTTTACTCAATAATCCACGCGAACCTTTCATATCTTTCAAAATATACATTATTCTGGTGTGGTGGTCCTTATTTCGCCACGCCCTGTCCTCGACAGTATCAATCCCATTCCCTGGTCGTAGAGTTATTTTATGTCTCGATTTGAATGGATATCTCAATAATGGTTGTGAGTGAAACTGGAATAACCCAGTAGGGAATTAATTGTCCAAATGACGTTCAGTGAAGACTATTTAAACGTTCAAAGATCATTCAAGAAGGACATTCAATGAACATTCAATTGGCACTCACAGCTAGTGCAAAGAACATTCATTGGAATACTTCATAGAATATTCAAAGAATGTTCAACGTAGATGAATTGTGGCTGAACTGTTTTTGAATTAATAACATATGAACCATGATGGAATGTTTAAAAAATAGTTCTCGTGAAATGATTATCGATTCATATCGTATTACCTAGTACTAGTATTACCAGTACGTTATAACATCCTATCTTGTATCTTCCTAACGTCATTGTACCCATGTTGCATTATTAGGCATCATACGACTCTACTCACATTTTCTAGCACCCGATATTGAAGTATCGACGCAGAGAAATTCGTTTAAACCTATTCATTTCCATGGATAAATGTAACTTCGAGAACTATAATTATTAAATGGAAATTCCTTGATAGTTTGAGGAAATACCAACACATCTCGATAACAGTTATTTGGCATTATTTAATTGAAACCTATAATGCCAGATAGTATGAATATAAATGCAATTTTACTGTGAATAAACATGATTTTGAACTTGAAAAAGTTGGTTTGAAAGGTTTAAAGATGTTCTTTAAATGTTCAACCAAGAAGCATTTTTGAATAATACTTCGTGGACTGGAAGTGAACGATCTATGAACAGTCTCAAATGAATAGTTCACATTTGAACATTCAATGAACGATCTATGAACGGTCTTAAATGAATATTTCACACTTGAACATTCAAAGAACGTTCCATGGTTGTATCCTCAGGATAAATCAGGGATGGACTACTTTTGAATTAGTTCATGAATGTCTTGCGCATGGTCTCTCCCCACTGGGATGATAAAAGAAATGTGGTTCAACCTACCGCCATCACAAGATTGTTTTATTGCCATGGAGCCTCGAGCATATAAATCAGCTGGGGTCAAACACGAGTTCACCCTTTGATTTAAAAAAAATTCTCATCCGTGCGGACCCCGATATGAAGGTTTGTCCGTTTCATTGAGGCCGCGGGACGATCCTCGCCCGTCCGTCTCGGCGCGCGTTTACTTTCTCTCCGCATCCTCTGTCGGGGAATGATAACTCCGTCTTCTTTCTTTTTTTTAATTTTCTCCAGCCCGTGCTCACTTCTCTCACATAGTCCTTTATCTCTCTCTCCATCCCACTTCTTTTGTCTCTCTTTCCACTCCTCTTTGCCTCTTCTTCGTCACCCGGTTCTGTGTCGCCGTTCCCCTTCTCCCACCCTCCGTTCCTCTTGTAATTTCCCTGCAAACACTCGGCCCACCCCATCCCCCCGACTCATGCTTTCAACTTCTTTAGGTGTTCTCATTCGTGCCCTCGTCCTGTTGCCTGAAAGTCTCGGTACTCTTTTTAAAGCTCAAGTATTGGTTTGCATGCTGCCTATCATCAGAAAAGTTTGGCTTTGCTGTGAGATGTATTTGCCTTCTTCGTCCATTTTATGAACTCATTCTGAATTTTTTTTGGGGTGGTTCCATCGTGAAATGGCTTAAACATTATTTAATTCATATAATGGTTGCTCATAGAAAAAATATGCCCTCTGATTTATATGAACAACTAAATCCTACTTTTTTATCATGATATTTCAGCATTGAACATGGAATTTCATGATATTTTATGCGATAATTCAAACAGAACTCAGGAATGGTCTCACTCTATTTTCTGTTCATCACTCTTTCAAATATAATCGCATTTTCGGGAAAAATTGTTTACAAGAGCAAGTTTTCTCAGGAGAATTTTACGGTATTAAAGTTTCGACAATAAGCCATCTTAGTTTTGGAGTCATTACCTAATAACTGCAAGTTCTGTTCGAAATGTGTTAGTTTAATCAAAATGGTGCTGTAGTTGGCTCCTTCGGCTGGAAAAATTGTTCATCAAATACATATAATCGTCGATTAATCTGCATATTTTGTATCAATATTTTGTTTTCTAATAGCACAGGCTTGTAATTACTGTCAGCAGTTTTTTTCAAACAATACAAAAGAAGGACAACATTCAGTATTTTTTTACTCACTAACTCACGCACAAATTCCCTTGGACTACTATCTTGACGCGGTGAAAAGGCTTGCGTGCTCCGATCACCCCTAAAGCTGGATTGGCAGGAGCAACTAATATTGCTCGTGGTAGGGCCACCCATGCCAGATAGGTATGTCGAAGAATAGGAGCTAGGTTCACGGGAGGTGTGGGAGGCGGGAGGAGTGGTTGGGAGGTGGGAAAGCCCTCCCAATTATCAGCTATCCTGAATATGGAAGTCAGTAGCAGATAACTGAATCCTGGAAACTTCGGGACTCCGCCCACCAGGGATCGTGCCCGGCAGTGGAGGAGGAAAGGCTTCCGCGGTCGTCATCTCACGAAATCCTTTCGCAAAAACGTGACCAGAGGATACAAAGACTACGAGAGTAAAGAAGAAAAGCAGCAGTAAAAATAGGATCTTAGAATGTTGGAACAATAATGAGGGCTGAGAAGCTACAAAATATAGGACAGAAAATGGAAAAAAAGGAAAATAGGCGCTTTAGGGCTGCGTGAGGTGAGATGGAGGGATAGCAGGGACTATTAGCATTGGAAGAGCTAGATTTGGGAGCCAAAGTAGGAGGCCAGCGGATAAAATCTGTTGAATTCGCTGACGATCAAGCGTTGGTTAATTGTTCATCGAGGGGATTGCAAGCTTAACTAGAGGCATTGGAAAAGCAGCGCGGGAAATGCGGAATAAAGGTAAATCACAATAAGACATAAGTAATGAGGTTATCTGCGACAGAAAGCGTGGATTGGCAATAAAGTGGGAGGTAAAAAATGGAGATAGTAGAACAATTTAATTACTTAGATAGTATTTTATAAGAAATTGAGGCATATACATTAGAAAGAGAATTGCACAAGCAAAAGAAGCGCTCAGTAATAGAAGGGAGCTAATGGCGGGGACCTTGGGAAAGGCTATTAAGAAGAGGCTGGTGAAGATCTTGATAAGGAGTGTGGCAGTGTATGTGTCAGAAATCTGGATCCTGAGAAAGGAAGACAAGAATAGACCGAAGGGTTTGGAGATGTGGGTTTAGAGGAGGATGGAGAAGGCATGGCGGACGGAAAGAAAGACAAATTTGGAAAAGCTTGGTGCCGTGGGTGAGCAAAGGAAACTTCTGGAAGAGATTAGGGTTATTCAAGGTAGGTCGTTGGAGGGGGTAACGGGGGAGAAGGTTTGCTTAAGTCTTTGATAGATGGGAAAATGTTGGGTAAGAGGGGAAGGAGGGACGGCATGAAGAAGGAAAGATGAGACAGGATGATTTCTGGACGGACTGAAGAAGGGTAAAACGTACTCCGAGATGAAGGCAGAAATATTATTTGTGTATAGGATTTTCATTCACTTCCATGTAAACTTACCATATCCGGTAGATTACTTAATCAAATAAACATATAGTCGTGGTGGAACCTCTCTAAACATGAAATGCTAACGCGTCACATTGGTTATATACTTAATTTATCCTTAAAACTTAGTTATTAGTGACGTGTGACGCTGCTATTATGTGTATATTAACTTAAATATTAAATTATTTAACTCTTATTGAACGGTAAGCAAAAGATTGAATTACATTTCTTTTTATTATATACATTATTATTTTTGTGAATGCTAGATGCTGAGTTATAGCCAATTTATTCAAGGAATGGCAACTCCAAAACAAGAAATTATTTCTTCTGGGGTGCCTAAATTCACCCCATTTTTATTTGTTGAAATTGTGAAAATTTATTTTGGTGAAATTAATTCTATTCTATATACGATTCAAATGATTTTTTTCCTGAAAACCTATCAAGGAGCCAATGAATAATGCTATGAATGATTGAATGAGAACTCTGTTTCTCCCCCATTCCCTCTGGCCGTCTTTCCCGTTCTTTATCACATATGCTCCTCATCATTCCATCCTCTCGTCACTTCTTCAGCCCCTTCACCTCTCTCCTCTGAGTCGCCGCCCCCTCTGGATCCCCCTCTTTGTAATTTCTCTTCAAACACTTCCTTCTCTTCTCTCCCTTCATCTTGCCGAGGCGACCGTCAAACCCCCCCCTTTCCGCTTTGAGGGAGTGGAGGGACAGAAGAGAACAGGGAGGGGAGAGTAAAGCAAGGGTGTAAGGGAATAAGGGTGGAGAGGAGATGAGTTGTTTTCCGTGTGAGAATCCCAGGGATTGGTATGGGACATCGCTCTTTTGTGTTCAAGAGCATGTATGTGTGCGGGTATGGCAGTGTGTAAACAAGCAATCTCGAAAAAATTTTATTGTTCTTTTCTTCTTCCTCCTTAAAGGTGGCTCCAGCCTCGGCACTGGCTATTGAAAAAAAATTATAACTTGCAATGATGAATATCTCAATGATGCATGATTCATCTGCTGTAGGGATTGAAATATCAATGGGTTTCTTTTTAGGAAGGTTGTTGCTATTGTGGGATAAAATCGTACAAGAAACCCTTTTCACCATTACCGCCGTAGGCTACGAGATAACTTACAGCTAATTCATTAATTTCATGAAAAAAATACATGAATTACCTGTCAGTTTTTTTGGTGCCTACGATGGAAATGGTGAAACTTAACAAAGGTTTTTCTTTCAATATTTTCATCCCCACAATAACAGCAAACCCTCTCTTAAAGTTGCATATGCCTCGGGTCTTCCTTGGCCTCTTTAAAATATCTTGAAAAATACCAGTAAGCATTCTTCAAATATGTTTTACCGGAGGAACTGATTGAAATATCGTACTTTTAAGCTAGGTTTTACCCTAATCTTCCCGAAACGTTGAGGTTGCAACTTAGGCTCTTAAAATACAATCTCAACTTGCATTTTAAGCGTCCATTTGAACCGAAAAACACAATTTTAAGAAAATCGTTGTTCGTTTTAATGATAGATTATACAATTTTAAAAATATCGTCGTTCATGTAAATAATATATTTATTGAAAATGTTGAAGTTACTTAAAGGTGCTATTTAATCTCATTTAATATGACTATTATCTTTAATGGATTTTTAATGAGACAATTAGAGGAAGTGCGTAGAGACAATTGAAAGGTGCTGAAAATGGAATATGAGTGGCCTGCGACGAGAAAGATAGGAAAAGTCCCCTCACTTCTTTTGTATTTATTTCCTGTCACATTGGACCCGTCAACATTTGCACTTCAACGAACGACGTAGCTGTCTGGACGAAGTTCTCCGAAATTTCCGTCTCTATCGAGTATTCAATTTAAATGACATCCGGTGAGGGGTCCTCGTCAATTTTTATTTTGGCGTGTTTCTTTAAAAAAAAAGCGGCCAAAGGGTATACGACGGAAAAATAATTTATTAAACAAATTCTCGAGTAACTTAGCATGTAATTTACTCCTGATTGTGCTCATGCCTTAAAAAACTGTGAGGCTGAAATGAGAGCACTCTCTTAAGGAGCAAAAAAATTCTGACGGCACGCATGGGAGTATAGGAATTTATGATCTTCGTGTAATTAAAATGCTCTACGATTCTCGCCGCTGTGAAAGATTTCTATCTGGAAGACGTGATAATTAAATTGTATCTCATCAAAATGAGAGATCTAATAAAGCTCTTACTTCTTTCGTTTCTTGGGATCTACATTTAACCAACTTTATTGTAATTATTAAATGGCTAATGCTAGATAGCCTATGCCTTCAATGGAGTACTTTTGAAGCTGAGCATTAAACTTGAATTGATATTAATTCTCGCGAGCTTTTAATAATCTTAGGTAAGAGCGGGTTATCATGAAATGAAATAATTTAGAAAAAATCGTTATGCTAAGTCATGAGGCTTGTTTTAACTCTCTCACTTATGAATCTTAGTACAATTGGTTTCGGAATGAATCATGTTTTATTAACCACATTCTACTCGTGCAATTTTTTCAAAAACATAAATATTAATCGAATGGATAATGGCTGTCTCCTCATAGTTTATATTAATTTTCTCGTAGAACCCATAGTGGTGCATATTTTGTTCCATTATTTTAAGTGGAATTTCATTAAAGAAGGATGTCATTTCTGAGATAATTCAGAGAAAATTAAATCAACGCTACCTTTTTATTGCTGAGCTCGAAATAGATAGTTCCCTAGCAGTAAATTTGTTTCTTTTCTTCATGCAAATGAGCAGTTATTTAATTTATCTGGGAAATTAATTTAAGTAAACCTTATAATTGGTTTGGGTATTGCGTCTAATGTTTTCCGCTTATCGTTGCAAATTGTGAAACAGTTGTATTAATGAAATGATAGGCAAATTACTTTGTGAATTTGAGAAATTTATAATTTTCTCCTTTGCTGTGTATATTTTGCAGTATGCTCTCTACAGAATAATGATTTCTATAAATGTATCGATGATGCTTTAGTCATAAGCCGAAAACACCATTTCCGCTTTCCACACTTGTGAACCACGCCCTGGTTCTCGGCATTGATTCATTTCAAGCTCAGTCCACCGTTGTGATCTTTGACTAGAGACGGCTGCGCACTGAGGTGCACTTTAATGTTATTTGAATACGATGCCTAAGGCCTTTTCGCCGAAATTATCTGACGGAAAATGCGGCGAAGGCCCCTTTTTTGAGAGCGTATTAAATCTTGTGGATGGGACACTGTTCTCGGGAAGAAAATTAATCTCTCTTTCGTTCCCCTAGTCAGTGACATAAATTCATAAAGCCCTGAAGTTTCAACACGGAATACAATGGAAAATAAATAAGAGCGTCTCTATTGGTTTACATTTCCAGTTTCGGATTTCGAAATAACTCCAAAAAGCACTTCTCGCGAGAACCTGAAATAATAGCAAGAATAATCTTGGTCATTTATTTCTCCACCCAAATTTCCCAGACTTTTCCGCTCATTGATGATGTTGGGCCTCAATTGCTTCGTACTATCCTATGTAAACACCATGGAAACCCAGAGGACATCTTTTAAAAGATGGTTATTAATTTCTTCTTTAATTATTGTTTCACTAGAGGCGACATTCACAAGTCCCCTTCCCCCCTCCCGCACCCCCAAGCCTCGCGTCTTGGCTCCCCTCTGCACCCACTCCCGTCTCTTTGTGGACCATAATTCAAACTCATTTTCAGTTCCTTTAGCCTCACTTGACAACTCCAATTTCTTTCCCATTCTCGCAAATGAACACGGATCCTTTCTCTAAACGGCCCTCTCTCCCTTATTCGTTTTCCCTCCACTTCGCTTCTTTCCATCCTCTCTCTCCCTCTCTCGCGACACTCTTCGTTTGCTCCGCCACTTCTTCCTCCTCGCCTCTCGCTTTTATACCCCTTTTATTTTTTTTTCGGCAGAGCTGTGAGGACTTGCTTAATCCTCAAACTAAGTCAACTTTCCTCGGCGCAATACCAATCCCTAAAATCCAGACCCCTCCTCTCTCCCATCCCCTTAACCAGTCCCTGTCCCCTCGCCTCCTTCCTCCGCATTTTCTACCGTCTCGCCGTCGTTTCCTCCTCCTCTTCATCTTCTCTGCCCTCTCCATTCATCACTTCTCCTTGTGCTTCTAGTTCGTCGTCCGCTAAGTTCGCTCGATACCTTCGCCCCCAACTTTCAAAGGTACACGCCCCATTATCTGGGCTACGCTTTTACTTATGACCGTCTTTGTCACAAGCCACTCGCAGGAGTAAAGCTGATTTTATGTTTGATACGGCAGCCACAGATTGCGAAGCTGTAGAACGATTTTGCTTCATGCCTATGCTTGATGCTAGGCTCAGGCTGTCATAGTTCAGTTTGGCATTCAGTGATACGGCATATTTCATCAGTCATCGTATGTTAGTATTTGAATAGTAATTGTGTGGAGATAATAATTGTGGTAAGAAGTTCACAAATGGCATCATCCACATTTGGTTAGGGTAAATATTTCGTAATGGAATATCTATTTTCAAACCCGCGGTCGACTATATTATTTTTTATTTATTCAAAATGTTTATTCGATTATAGGCAGAATTATAAGAAGATGAAACATTGACTTTATCTGAACGCTCTCTTACACTTCGAAACTGCTATTATTTCAATTAATTTCTTACTAATTCTCCATGTCTGCTCTTTAATTTGCCTTATTTCCTTACAAAATTACCGTGAACAGGGGTACGAAGAAAAACCATCTTTCTACATCTAAGATGTTTAGCTGGTATTTTGCCTTCCTTTACAGCCTTCATGCTCGCTTTATACCTCCTCCTTCCTCTTTTGCAATAGTTTGCGTTTCTCCAGTTGTCTCTCTATCTGCCCTCTTTATCAACTCTTAACGTAAATCATAAACATATGTCCTCTGTTCTAATCCCCTCTGCTTAACGCTCAGATGTCAATGTCATTTAACTCCATCATTAGGCATCAGCAGATAAAAAAACTGCGTGATAATTTTGAAGAATCACGAGCTTTTTCCCGCATAATAAAAGTTTTGTGAACATTATTCTTTCATTCTATGTCAATTTATAGATTCGTTACTTGCATCGGTGTTTTCTCATTTCTGCTTTGAACCTACCTCTTTGGATACATTCCGTTTCTGGCGATTTGCGACGATCGCCACGCTGCACAGTGAGCTGAAATCGATAAAAGCTGGCCAAAATTCCCCAGTACTTTTTTTTAAATTAGAAGCTGAAACTCCGCATGATCATTTTCCATAAATTGGTGATTCGGTAGCGCATGTCGTTTGTTTCAGTTTTTACGCATTGGTATTATATGAGGGCATTTATCAAATTTTCCCAAAAATTACTCCCGCCTTCAATTTTATCTGACGATCACCGAAGTCAAGCTCATACAGAACCTTTATGTTGTTAAGTTGTGGAATAAATAATGATGCTTTCCAATAGAACAGCTCTTTGATTATAGGTTTTCGTAATGTTTAGTGTTTATTGCTATTTATACTGCAGTTATAAAACAAAATGGCGGGCACTTTTCAGTGAAAGTTTCGCAAGTATGTAGTGAAGCAGTTAATTTAGACATCAATAGATATGGAGGCATTCTGACGGAAGACTTTTTCCCAGAAAGCCTCTTAAAACGTTATTGAATAAAACATTGACTGTGACCGTTTGCGACCCCGAACAAAAACGCTGTTTTTTTAAATGTGCGGCACACAGTGGGATATTCAGGGAAGTTTACTTTCGCAATCAAAGAACTTTTGATAAAATATAAATATTTCAATATGATATAAATATGAATTTTTCACCATTTTTAAGCTTAGACTCTAAGGAGTATGAAAAACATACGTAGAAATCCGTAATTGTTTATACGAACTTGCCAAAGTCTGCAAATCAACAACTTTTTATCGAATACGAAAAAAAATCTTTCAGTTATTATAAAAATATTTTTTTAATAATGGAAATGTATATTTACAGTGTTTCAGACTAATCGCAAATATTATCGTATTTTTTAAAAGTAGATGTTGCTACTGTAATTCTTTTTTTGGTACTGAATACTGTTCTGATAACCAATATGTTCTACATGCCATGATACACAAATTATTGAATTCGCTTAAATAAAATTGTTTCTAATAAATTAACTTTCCATTTTTTGCGCCACCTAATACAATAATATTAGCGATTGGTCAAAAGCACTGTAAATATACATTTACATTATTTAAAAAATATTCTGATTTAAAGGAGTTTTTATTCGTATTCGATAAAAATTTGTTGATTTGCAGGCTTTTCGCAAGTTCATATATACAATTACGGGTTTCTACGTATTTTTCCCTACTCCTCAGGGTTTAAGCTTTATAATAGTGAAAACTTCATCTCAATATCTCTATTTTCTCAAAAGGTTTGATTTTGAAAGTGAACTTACCTGAATATCCCACCGTGCGGCGTGTTTAACGGCGCCTCAACTTCCATGATCCACTACGCGCAAATACCTTTCCCAATGGCAATATTTTTACTATATATTTTTGACCCCGGTGGCGGTAAGTTAAATCCCTAAGTTTCGAGGAGGCCGCGGGTTCGAGTCCCGCCTGAGTAGATTTCTTAACACCTAGGACATGATTTTTGGTGTTCTATCTTGCTGGGTTTTAAACGCTTGAAGTAAGAGTCCAAAGGCTATTTTCGGGCAGTTGGTTAATAGGTTAAATAATCAATATGCGTTGAAAAGAGCCTTCTTAGGTATTAAAATCAAGATATTGCAAGGAAATCGATGCGTACCGGCTGTTAGTATGTGCCGCATACCGACCCTCCGCCCCTAGTAGAAGCACGTGCAGCTAGGATCGGTCGTACGACACGGTGGAATCTCCCTGTTTCATTCTACCTTCCTGATTTCTTTCCTAAAGTCCTTTCTTTTATTCATAACCAGTGACCTACTATCTCCCACACTCGACCATGCGGGGACTTACAAGGTCATATGTAGATGAAAATTTAGCCTAACAACCCCCACAGCACGCCCTTGCAGCTTCCATGGTGTTTTGTATGCACATCTGGATGTTACTGGGTGGTGAACCGTGAAAGTAGTGATAGCGTTTCGTTATGCACCACGTTCAACAAGCTAATAGTTCTAATGTATTTTCTGTCGACTAATTTTCTTTAATCTCCAATTTCTTGCTGTTACGTGGTCTCTGTTATATTCTTGTGCATAATGTTTGTTTTTATATTAATTATTTAAAGTTGCATTTATTATCTATTTCATATTACTTTATAGTCACGGTTCTGTTTTCATTCAATAGGCAGAGAAATTACCATACGGTAAAATTTATGTAGTAAAATATAGTGATTTATGCTCCTATTTCTAATTACGTTATATAATCACGTGAGATTAATGTGGTAGTATCTAATACTCAGCTAAAATAGTGTCAGTATATAATACTGCAGTGAGTTGAGCCTTTATGGTATGCAGGTTAGGGAATCACCACGCGATGCTGTATCCATAACGAGCAAGTTAAATGCATGAATGGAGTATGATAGATAAATGCGGATATTAAGAACTAATTAAGCTCCAATATTTTTAATAAAAATGCTTTTATCGGTATGTGTATCCATACGTTCTTAGACCATTAAAACTAACTGACGGTAACTTCACGTTGGCCATACAACATAACAAAGGAAGGCAATGTCTTAATTCTGACACTCGGCAGTTTTTACCCAAGAGTCTATGATTGGTACTTCTACCGAAAATTGTTTTCTTGCAAATAGAGGCGTCGCTGGATGAAGTTTTATCTCATTTTCCCTCTTTTTGTTTGCTTTAGTGAGGCATATCCTTTCGTAACTGTGCAGATTTTATTCCGCCTCTTTATGCATTTATTTTCATTAAATATCTACAACTAGTAAAGCCAAGTTTAGATAGGATAGTGAATTCCTATATGTACCTTCTATAATTTTACTGAAGCAGGCCCGTATCTCATAGGAATATTTATTCTTCAGCTCAGCATACTTATCAACTCTCTAATTCTTTTCATCTAATGTTAAGCCGTATTCTCTTTCCTCCCCTTCTCATTATATATATTTTTTTAAAGATAAAAAATGCAGAAAAAATGGTATGGATGGATAAGAAACTGCGTCTGGACTTCCGTGGGATGATTACAAAACAGGATAAATTATGCTAAGAGAACATGATAAATTACTCATTTGAAGAGTTCAAGTATTTATATTTTGATTTATGTGATAAAGTTCGTGAAAAAAAATATTTTTATCTCGTAACATACCGATTATCTCTGTATACTTAATCTCAGCGCTCTATTCCAAAATAGCTTAGATCTTACTCTTTCTACCGTAAAAAGTACTTAAGGTTATCCTAATAGCTGCGTTAAAATTCTGTGTATTGCATTTATTGCGACCTTTAAAATAAAATAACTGAAGTTTCAATGATATGCTAGTAGTTGAATCATATTCCCTTTTGAATGTCACACCACTTTTTTTATAGCGGCAAGGCATCTATCCTACTTTATTTTCTACTCTCTAATGTGATATGTTCTATTATAAAAAATATGACATTACTATGCTCTTTTGTAGTAATAAGAAATTGAATTCCATGTATCAATATTCAATTTTTATTTCAAATGAAAGAATTTTAGGATACAGCAATAATTTCGAATTGCAATTTTCTTAATATTTCGATTTTGTTTTACTTAGAGCTTCAAGTTAAAGGAAGTGGTAAAAGTTAGCTTTTACGGTAAAGTAGCTAAAGTAACCTAAAAAAATGACGGGGTAATTGGAGACATAAATATTTATGTTATTAAAAATACTCGATTGAAGGAGCTGATTGTTTGTCATGTAACTAAACTGATGCATAATGATTATGGTTAAAAAACATTTTGTATCACTTATTCTGCTAACATTCCTTCCTTGCTCAATTCTCTGATTAATAATTTCTTAGCTCCGTCATTCATAAAAGCCGTCGGAAGTGAAATCAGCACTCGTTATGGATGGATTGTTTGCCTTTTAAGGAGACGACCTGCAGGCAATAGGCATGTTTGCTTTGGAGAATAATTGGGATGATGATGAATCAAGATGAGCCCTGTTTCAAAGTTAAATGTTGACCAATAAATCTACCCAAAGCATCATCAGCAAGAGAAATTCCTCCGATTGAACAAGAAGTACTTGTTACAGTTATTTGAGAAAATATGAATATTTTTTTCTTCCATCATTTAAAAAACTCAATTTCGTATGTTTCACCGGTTTAAAAAAAAATACATTATCCTGTGAACGTGCTTTCTTTTATTTTCTCCTTTCGCAAGTCATTGCTTGGTTTAATTTACTGTCCAATTAACGTTATACTTCTCCTTCAAGCAAGGCCGCGCTCGGTCAACTCCCGTTTTCTAGAGAACAGTTAATTTCTTTGATAATTCACTTATGTCCCTTCGCTTCCCGTTATTTTGCTAGTCATTCATAAATTAGAGTTTTTCTTATCTCCTCCAGTAATTCTGGTTAATTCCACCGATACTAAGAAGTAAGAAATCTGGGAGAAATATTTACGAATCGGAACTTTTCGAATTTTTCAAAAGACAATGATTGAAGATGGCTTAGCACCGGCCTTGTACCTTCTCCCCGTTTGATGCATAGTATGTACTATTTAATGTAATTGTGAATATTAGCTCATGTCTCGTTTTCTGCTTTCCCTCATACCTTTCTTCTCTCACGGATTTCTTTTTGTTCTGCCTTCTTCCCCCTCTGCTTTACCCGGATTTTTTTTTAAGTTTGCTACCTCTCTATCTTTCTATTTTATTTTCCTTCTTTTCACATTTTTTCATCCTTTTTTTAGGAATTACAAGGCTGTTGTGAGCTCCAAAATTCCACAAAGAAGCTTCACCGCTTTCCTTAGTCTTATATTGACGCGAATTTTTTTAACATTCTTCGCAGTAAATCATGACTAAATTTGACCCATATTCCGTAAACCACCAAAACCTGGTTTAAGTATTGTTTTGCTTCCCGCAAAAATAGCTCGAGGGTGTTATATATTTTTCAGAGGAAGACGGCAAGATCTATATGAGTTTTGCGTCGCAGGCATATCGCTATCCTACATAATCAGTGCCCGTAAAAGCGCTGACTTGGAAACATCGCAGGCTTCACAGCGCATAAATTCCGTCGTTCGTTCCCACCCTGGCCCAGGTGGTTTCGAGGAAGACCTGCCTTAGAAATTACCTATTGAAGCACAAGTATCAGATTGTCCTTGGATGTCTCCCCGTTTGCTGCCGAGAGCAACGCATGGAGTTGCCCGCTATCTATTCGTCTAAATGGGCTGAAGAAGACTGGAATGTCTCTTTTTACGTGGAATTGTGGAGGTTTTTGGAAATGAGATGCTGTGTGGTGTGACTGCTTCGTTTCAAGTTCCATACCCTTGAAGTTATTTCCCTGCCTTGGTTATTTTTATTCCTCACCCGTCTATTGACGTCAAATATTCGATGAGATAGGTCGGGAATTACATCGTCACTCCTCAAAAAGTAGCCCAGCGTCAAGAGTTTCAAAGTAGTTTGTTAGATTTATACCCTTCCACTGTTTTCTGGAGCAGGAGAGGAAACCACTGCAGAAGCATTCTATTGCAAGATCGCAGAGGAAGTCGTCTCATCTCCGTGCTCTTTATTTCTTCAAAATTGGGTCAAACGGAGGATGCAGCCAGGCATTTGTGCTATCCAAAGCCTTCCCTACAAATGAATACCGGATGCTTCGCATTAATGGAATGAGTGTTGATCATTGATTATGCTTTTGGGAAGGAAGATTGCTACACCAGTATCTTCCTCATGATGTGAGGCTAATAGTCGAGGACTGTAACGGCAGCCCTCTGTATTCGTAAACCTAACATGAACGTTGGAAATAGGACATGGGTTGAGGAAATTTGAGTCACCTTCCCGGCGAAAACAAGTGCAGCGAATTCGGCAGATAGTCTCATGAAAGGAATCCTTACTATGTAATTCAAGTCATTATTTACATCCCTTGACTCGCGGGTTAAGAATAAATGCCTGCTGAAAAACATACGCCAAGCATCCAATCTTTTTCAGGCCGGCAGATTACTTCTGTAAATTTTTCATTCTAGACATTTTTCCAGTGAAATAATTTCCTCGGACTTGTGAAAAACACTACCATAATGTGGGATTAAACTCGTCCTGCCCCAAATAGTTAAACCTTCAAGGTCAGCATATTTTTATTTCATGTAGAGAAATAGTGCCTATTGCCTCAGGCTTTACTTAATGGAGTTTCGTCCGGGTGAAGGAAACAATAATTCCACAAAAATACACTTTAAAACACTATCGTGCATCTTCGATTGAAAAAAGTTTACTATTTGCCTGATGACGATTCGTATCGCCAAAATCATAGTATTTCTAATATTTTGCTGGAGTTTGTTTTCTTTACCCGATTTCTTACGAGCATACGATAAATCCAGATGTACTGTGTTTTAAATTTGAACATGACTCCACCAGTGAAATACTTGTAGAGTGAATTAGATGAAATTAGGACTAGTTTGACGGTTCAATCTTCATCGTTTTGAGACACATTTTCTTATACCTTGGTAATGTTAAGTTTTCATAAATTCAAATTGACTTAATTAATTTTTACATTAATTAATTCCATTAATCCGTCATAGCTCGTACAAAAAAATGTGCAAAGAGATTGTAACATTACATTAATACAACAACTTTCATAATGATTCAAATTCAACAAGCCAGATACTGATTGCTGCCTTATAATAAGAAAAACTATAGGTATTAGTATTCATGTCACCGAGAACTAAGCTAAACCTGTGAAAGGCGAACATGAGGGTAAAAATTCAAACGCAAATTAATCGGTATTACGATATATTATATTTCTAAAATTTCCCTAGTGCACGTCATAAGAAAGTTTGACGGTTTAGCAGATAGAATCTATTTCTTGTAAACGTGTCTTTAATTTCATTGTCCCCTCTGTTGGGTCCGTTGGTACCATAATTTAAGTTTGCTCTTGAAGTAGCCACCAAATTTATATTTTAAGGTTTTTGGGGTAATTTAAGTCAGATATTGTTCCGGTTATATATATATATAGGGGTTTACTCTATTTAGCACAAAGGTATGCTATACAATAACGCTTCCCAATTTGCTTTCGGATCGAGATTCGGGGTAATTTCTTTTATTTATTTACCTCTTTTTAACTTACTAAATGTCACTGGACAAATTGAAATTACCAGAAAGATCCCTAAAAAGTTTTCCTTCAAGCCTTTGTATCCTTTAATCTTGAGTTTAGAGGTTTTTTAATATTATTTATTAGGCACTATGGTATTGCTGCTTAGCACTGACTGAGATCAAGGTAGTCAAGGTTATTGATTTATACCTGTTAATCATACCACGAGGGCGTTGAGTTGACCCCCCCCTCCAGGTCGATTACAAGAATGCCGTATGCAAGTCTCCCAGTTTATATCGTATTAGCGCGATTTTCTATCTCTTGAATTTTTTATCGGCACATGCACTCCTTCTCGATGGTCCAACTATGGAGCAAATGATATATACTACTCCTATCTCCAACTCATAATCATTTTTTTAAAGTCATCTTTTGACTCTTACAAATGCGTTCAAAAACGATGTTTCCACTTCTTCAGCTGCACGCTAAATGTTTACTATGTATGCACCGTTTAAAAAAATATAAGCATTGTTTGAAAATGAGAATATTTCCGACCCCAAAAAGGCTTAACTTATTTCCTTGATTTCTAATCTAATAATAAATAATATCAAAGCTAATTGTTGTTTTGGTAATTGTGAAGTAGACGGAATCATCGTATTTTTTCAAAATGTTTTTCTAATGACTTCCAATACGTTCTACAACTATGAAAAATGTTTTTTTTGGCGTGCTGATGAAAAATAACCCAGATATTTACGATTTTCGATAGTTGTAGAACGTATTGGAAGCCATTAGAAAAAAATTTGAAAAATTAAGATGATTCCGTCTACTTCAGAATTACCGTTGTTTTATGTACGTACTACTAATTCTTTTAGTAAAATTACCATAAATTTATAAGATCTAAGAGCAATGTTTATAATATTTACGCGAAACCAGGCAGCTTTTGTGGTGTTATCGTGAGTCTGTCGGCAAGGATCTCGTAGACTGGTAATTTAGTTTGGTGGTGTTATTTTTCCATTTGCTGACGGTAGATGTTTATGCCATTGATGGGTTCTGAGTAAAACGGCTTCCGCATAATGCATTGGATGCTTATCGTGTGACATCCTCGCTGCTTTCGACATTCTAAAAGGACCGGTCAACGACCTAACTCGCCGGATATAGTCTCCTCAACGTCCCGCATATCTCTCTCTCCTTTCTTATCCCATTTCCATATGCTATCCCCCTTCTCCCCGTTCTGACTTTCCATTTACTCGGTAGAAGGCATCCTTAATCTCTTGCCGACGTCAGCGGTTTCTTCTTTCCCAAAATGTCTTTTCCCTGCTGCCCTGATCCACGCCAGCTATATTCCGACCATAACATTATCTTTTTTTTTTACTTATTATACCACACGAATCAATCATTTCTTTTATAATTTCTTTTGGCAAGCAATCGCATCGCTCTATTTATGCCGATCAACTAGGGTTATCTAAATCCCTACATTTTGGGACCTTGGGGGATTGAGACCGGGAAATAAAAATTAAAGTCATAACTTCCAATCTATAAAAAAAATAATAAAATGAAAATAATATATCCGAAGAATTCTCGAGATTTTCGGAGCCATCGTTTTTAAATTGATTTTCAGCAGTTAGGACTTTAATTGTAACAATTAATTCAAAGCAAAGCCGTGGCGAGAGCGGAAACGAATGTAATTAATTGTGTTCATAAATCGCTTGCATAATGAGTCAAAAGTTTCTAATTAGTGGCCGACCGGAATTCTGTCTAGTGTATCACTTGCCCAGCACGCTAAACAGAGTTTCGCAGATTTTGTAGAGCAGAATTATTTTGGCACAGCTTCAGTTTTATTTATGTCTATCTTAAACTGCATTCCATACCGTTATAATTGGAATCAAGGAACAATTTTTCTGAGTTGCAGACCAAAGTTTCTCCACAGTCAGAAACGAAATTCGTGAAAATGCACGGGAACGGGAGGGCAGGAATTCACCCGCTCGGTAACTCTTTGATTCCAGCATAACCCATTCCTATCGTAATCTTCATCTTTTTCCTGCTTATTACCGCGAGAATTAATCATTTCATTTTGAATTTCGCCCGGCGAGCTACCTCCTCCTTTCCTTTATGCCCACCAACGCCCGCCCACAGCCGGGCCCAACCCTTTCGCGACGTTTTGTCCTTCCTCTCTTTTTTTTAATTTCCTCCCTTCCGTTTCATCTAAGGGAGCCGCAATTTTCTCCATCGATCGCTCCCAAAAGAGTCTTCCTTTGGTGGAGAAGGGCGAAAGTTTCGTCACCACAGGGTCGGGTCGATCTCAAAGGGGATTGGCGGATCGGGCAAAGGGAACGGGGCCGATTCGGAGACGACGACGTCGTGGAAACCGGAAGCGGCGGTGACGACGGCCAGGGGATGGAAGGGGTGGTAGCTGAGCCATAGGGGTCGTTTCAGTCGGACGAAAGGGATGGCCGGTCGTTTCGAGTCGAAAGAGGGTTTGGGGGGCGCCTTATTTTTCTCGAAGGGTGCTTTAAGATGTTGGACGAGGGAAAGAGGGGGGAGGGAATGGTTTTGGAGGTAATGGTAGATGAAAGCAGAACCGTAAGGGATTACTGCTGACGTGGAATCTGTGGAGGATCAATGGATTTTTCCCCTCCCTTATAGATAGAGCTTTTGATTCCATCATGCTCTATCCGTTCCTCTTGCATTTGACTAGTTGGCTGCGATTGCTTCGCGTAGTGACTGTTATGAGTACTCTAGAAGCATTGATGTTGAACGAACTTTGATGTATTTCACTGTGCCGTATATGACATGGGCGAAGTATCACTTATAATATAGTATTAAGTTTCCCAGTTGAAGTGACCCTTGTCTATTGAAATATGGGGAGTATTTAATTTTTTTTAAATATTGGAAAATTATATATCAAAATAAAAGTTTCCCCTCGAGAGTACAATGGATTCCTTGTGTGTTTCTTTTCACACCTCTAATATATCAAAATTGTTTATTATGAAATAAAAAATAAAAACTCTAATTATCCTTGAGGGCTCTAATCAATTGACTCGTAGGTGCCTCAGTTATTCATAAGCCTAAAATATTCGAATTGCAAAGATATTTTATTCAGTCAGGTCAGTCTGATGGAAGGATAAAATGTATGCAACATACTTTTAGGCTTTTAAATAGTCCTACACAATAATCCTTTTTCTGTTTCAATTTTCGATGAGGAAGTTAAAATCTCAAAACTATTTTAAAAGCCTATAAAAACGAGTGGTGGTAGTAGAAGTGGTTGATCGTATTCGCTAGTTTCCAATTTAACCATTCATATCCCTCTAAGGAAGATGATTTAACCATCCTTTTGATACCCTCCACAGCTTACTTGATAGATGCATGAAATCACAAGATTTTTGCGAGACTCTTTGGAAACTATGACATTGTAGTTCAATTTTGGATTTGAAGAGATGAAGAAGAGGTAAAGAAGATGTTGCTCTTGATGGTGTCAGTGGTAAGATTGTTTTTCACCATGACTAATGATCAAAATTCTTTATAGTAAATACTTTAAATTTTCATCTTTGTTTTTATAAAAATTTTCAATCACGTCTTCGTCCAATGGTCTTGATGGTCTCAACTTGAAAATCATCTTCATCATCAAAGTCTTTTCGTTAGATACGTAAATTTCTCATAACGCCTCACTACGATGACTTGGAAGCATAGATTAATCTTTAAGAACTATATAAACTTGTAGAGAATTTCTGCTAGGCGCTAAATCCCAGATTCACTGAAGAACTTGTGTTGTGATGAAATGAAACTTTGATGTAATTCTGGCTTTTGTACCGCCGTTTTTTTTATCCGGAGTAGTAGTCTCCCAGGAATGGTCCGTAGACCTCTGACTCTTCAGCTGACCCCTTTTGCGAGAGAAGGGCGCAAATGGAAATGACCCCGGCATGGCCAAGTTTTAGAGCGCACTCGGAGGAAGTTCGGGCGGGAAGGAGGAGCGATTGCCCCGCGATGTCGTCGGCTTTGCTCTGTTTTGAACCTCGCTTCATTGTGCTGCAACATCTGGCCCGTCATAGCGATCCCCTCGAGAAATTCCCCATCTTCCACCACTCAGAATGTTTTGACTTCCACAACTCGAGTGAAAGCGCCGCGCTCAGTCCTCCGTCGCGTCGCCCCGCTCGCTGAGCCGGGCCGGGCTGATGCGCAGAAGAGTCGTCCAACTCCATTTTAAGGTAGGGGCCCGTCATCTGTGCGATCCGCTATTTCGTCTTGTTGTTTGTGACCAACGCCGAGTCAACGGCGGTGATTCGGATGGCGCTTATTCCGCTTTTGTCTGAAAAGCACTAAGAAAGCTAAAATTCGACCAGCGTGTCCGTATAAAACACTGGTGTGTCACTTAACTGTCAGATAAAACTTATTGCCAGGTAATTTCAAGATGGACCTAAGTTCGAATACGTCAAGTTCTTTTCCGTCATTTTATTTCCAAGTAGATTTAGCGTACGCTAAGTCCTGAGTTTCTTAAGTCATTTTTCCGCTCTTGTTTTAAATATCAACTTTACTGAAAACATTAATCATATTTTATAGTCGAGTTGGACAAAAATGTTTACGTTTGTAACGATTTCGACCAAAAAGTTATGAATCTAATTTAATTCGTTCGTTATAAAAACTCATTGCAAAATAATAAAGGGAATAGGTTTTAATTTAGATTAGACAACAAGTAATTACGAATATTAATGCATAAAATGTACGATGTTCTCTTTTTTGAATTCAAAGAGAATGCATAATTGAATCGTTAGTTTTTGCTGTTATTCATTTTCTTTTCAATCAAATTTCGGATTTAGTACTCAGAAAAGCACTACTATGTAGTTTTAGTACTTAAGTTTTTCTTCAGGAATTAAAGCGTTTTTTTCCCATTACTTTTGAAATTCTTTTGACAGTAAAACTAGAACGATAATATTGGTTGGCATTATGTCCTCATAACTTTGTAAACTAATTTCATTTTTATAAAATGCACCACTTCTGATTACGCAAGAGGAAAGTATAAGCGTTCGAAGACGTTCTTCATAAGTTGAGTGGTTATATGCATTGTAAACTTCATTAGGAGCATTTGAATTCCTCGGAATGTCGCTCAAAGTCACGCATCAGTAAAAACCTGCAAGTCTGCGAGTATCTTTGACATTATAAGGGAAACGCAGGAAATAAATTGAGCGACTTCGTCGGAGTGCAGTGCCCAGGGGGGGGGGGCGGGAAGATTCCTCGACATGCGTAGCAAACGGTTAGGCTGAGGCAGCGGCGGGTGATTACTGGCGTCTCGCCCAATTTGCCGCCGAGGGGTGTCCCTCTCACCCTCTCTCTGTAAGAATTTTCTCATCCTCCCCTCCATTCACATCACCCAACCCTCCCCGCGCCTTAAATGATTCGAGTCAATCCCACCCCCTCGATAAGCATCTTACCTTCCATCCTCCCACTTCTCCTCCCTCCTTATTTTACTCCCTTCCTCCCCGCCCAACCCCCTCGACCCGCCGCTCCAGCTGCCATTCTTCCCAGCGGGTCCTCTCCCCCCATCATATCCCCTCCCAGAGAGCGTGTCCAAACGAGAAATCTGACAATACGACTCGCGTGACTACCGTGTGAGCATCGGATCCAGAACTCGAAAGAAAAGCGGATTTTTTGACGATTTTTGTGGAGGACTGAGAGGCGGTAAGGGAGAAAGGGGAATTTATTGGGATGGTTTTAGAAGGGGTCGGAGCATATTCTGGATCCGAAAGAAATGCATTAAAAAATAAAAGGCATGTATTTATTTCTAATTGAAATACCTTTTTTGTGTTCCCCTTTTACATACATTAACAGGGTGCTAAATATTCAAACTGCAACACTTTTTTACGCGAAATACACTTTAATTGAGCTTGACTTAGGGGCGAAAATAGACTTACCCTTGGAAATACCTATTTATTTTAGGCTATGAAAGGTGTATTTCATAAAAAGATTGCAAGTTTCCAAGATACAAAATTATGTCAAAAGCTAACCAACATGTCTTCATTACCGATTCACACATAAGGTAGATGGGGAAATATATAACTTCGATAGAGCTGTCTTGACAGTATACGGGCTGGAAAAATTATCCAAAATATGTATAAATTGTGGTTTTCCTGCACCTTTAGTGCCTTAGTTTTATTTACTGAAGGGTGTAACTAGTTATGATTGGTAGTAGTATTCTTTATACAGCATATCTAATTAGCAATGTGTATTTATTCGTCTTTGTTGTACTAATACAATCGTGATCTAACTTCCATAAAGGCTGTAGATAATTTTTCGGTGGAATAAAGCTTCGCGGAGAATGTGTTTGGGTTCCCCAACGGGTCATAAGGTCCAAGTTTTGTTGGAGGGATTCGAGGTTTGCTTGCGATGGGGGACAACAGACGCAAGAGGAGACAACCCGTGACTATCTGGGGGAGGAACTCATTTCGGGGAAGAGGGAAGGTGGAAATGGGGTGGGAGGGGAGTGGGTGTGGGAGGAATGTAACGGAGGAGGAAGAAAGAAGAATGGGTATTTCTTCCGCCGGCGCAGTTGATGGGACGTTGGAGCGGCAGATGATTTGATTCTCAGTCCGGCGAGGCAAAGAGGTTCCCGAAATTAAATTTTTGCCCCGGTAAACAAACGCGAGGAATCAGAAGCGTGGAGAGGGGATCCGGGGAGGCGTTTTGTCGCCAGGCAGAGCAGAAAACACCACTATTTCTCGGCGCAGAAAGGAATTGGGACGCGTTAGTAGGGCGATTTCATTGGGGTGAAGTGGGGCGGATAGGGTTAGGCTCCGGGATATCTTCTGTGAAGCAACAGAGGAAATGGAATTGAGAGTAGATGCGTTAATGACCGAAGTATTTCTTTACGAGATGGATATGAAGAATGATTATATAGTGAAAGTGAATGATGAAATAGACGAAAATGGGAATGGTTTTGGTACTTCAGCCGAAATTTTAGCAAAGGTGTAAGGATGGATGAAGAGATTTTGATGTGTACAAATGCTGGAAAGGAAATCGTAGGTTGTAGGTGGAGCATGTGAAGAAGCAAATGCTTTTGTAAGGAAGCGAAGTTTGCATTATACAATATTGTGCTCCTGCCCACTTTATCGAATGGTATTGGAATTTGGGCATGTCACCATAAGCATACGTGTAGGCTAAATGCTGTGAGTAAGGATTGGCTGAAAAGTGTAAGCAAATGTAGGACGGATTGAGTTAGGAATGAAAGTGTAAAGAGTGAGTCATGAAAGAAAGAACTGTTTTTTGTGATGGACACGAGAAAGAAGTGTCATTTATTGGATTAGCCATGTAGAGCCAAAAGATGAGTGTTTTACAGCGAAACATATTTATGAAAGAGGATTGAATGATGCGAGGAGTAGATCGAGAAATTTCAGTAAGTGTGTGGTGGAAGAGATTTTTAAGAGGAAGAAGATTAGAAGTTATAAAGACTACAAGGAAATTGTGTGGGAAATAATGCATTGGCAAAAGAGGTATAAAATGATTGGGTAGTATACAAAAAATTGATAAAAACACACCATGTTTCCCTGCATGTTATGGGTTTGTATGAGTGAGTGCATATAACTAGGGGGTGAAGGACTGAAAGGGCTGGAGAAGAAGGGAGTGAAGGAAAAGAAGGAAAGGGAGAAGAAGGAAAAACGATTTTATATTGTTGAAAGACATCCGTGGAGGGGGAGATGAGAGTGGTGAGAAGGGGAGGGCTGACAGAGGTGGATGGGAGTGAGATGAGTGGAGCGGGAAGAAAGAAGTAGAAAAAAATGGTCGGCTGTTAAGACGGTGGGATGGGGTGAGCAGTCCTTAAAAGATTTTGGGGAGGAAGAGCTTCCCCTGATTCTCTTTAGGGTATCACTGGAGTCCACAGATTTCGTAAGGAAGTTGTTTACTCTCCGTCTGATAAATTTCGGCCGATTTTAGTGGGTATTATGGTTAATTGATTGAAAAAGTTTACTCCCGCGCCCAGATCCGGCTTAAGGCCTGGGCGACACGGGCGGCTACACGGGGCGCCGTGATTGTGAAAACATATTTTATACTACGTTTAACTGGTGAATATGTCTTATAAGCGAGGCGGGCGCCGGAACACTCTCTCGCCCGGGTTTAAATTTTGTCTTAAGCCGGACCTGCTCGCGGCAATCTTTCGTCAAAACCGCATGCACTAAGTTGGATGTATCGGAAAAAAAAACTTGGTTGTGTCGATTTTTCGGGAATTCTATTACATTAGTGATGGCATTAAAGTTAAACTAGTTGGTGGTGTATTAAAAACATGGGAAACACGGGATTGTTTTGCTCTTTCTCTACAAAAAGTGTTTGACGCATGAAGTAACGTATTGATCTTCCTCTATTTCACAGCTTTAATTCCAATAAGCTTGCCTAGTATTTTGAAAATAATATAATCGTTAAAATTTCCATTTTTGTTAAATTTTCCCTATTAGTCATATTAAATTATCTTCTAAAATTCGCAATGAGCAAAAGTGTTACTGCAAATACAAAATCACTACCACGATAGAAGCCGTAAGTGTTCATTGTTTCTTCTCTAATTTTGTTTTAAAAATTCTGCTCTTTTAAAAATTCACCTAGTGACATATTATGTCCTCGTTTGAATTCTGATGGTGACATCATATGGCTATCTTAGAATTTCACAGAGGCACTAAATATTTCCTTATATTTTTAGAGAGGAATGATATACAGGAACTCTTGCAAAAACTTCATCGCAGAATGGACTTTAAGCAAGAAGTCACTCAATTATTTGAAATGTTGAGCGCTACCGAGTTTCATTATCCAACGTTGGAACAATTTTCATCTGCTTATTTGCTAAAGAAATCGTACTAGGCACTCAACAGCTTTTTAGCAATAGCTCAAATTTTCTTCAATACATTTTCTTAGTAGCTCTTCTAGAACTCATCTACCATGAATAGCCAGTTATAATGAATGAGCAGATCACGTAGTGCAAGAGACCGCTGCTGCGGAAGCCATTTTGGTCAAATTACCAGACTAAATATACCCTTGAGAAATCCGAGAAGAATTCACGAGAATATTTCCCCAGGAAATCATAAATCTTTCAACTTCCTAAAGGTGGGCTGTAACCGGCAAGTTTTTGCACAAGTTGCTTGCCGCAAGCGACTTTCGACGTACATTGCAGGTGTAAATGGCTTTTTTAGCCCGTTAGGAGAACTTTTTAAAGTTTCGACAACTCACAAGTTGAAGCGTATTGTTGCCTCTATAAATGGCAGCCTATGTGGTTCTACACTATCTCGAGAAAAACATTTCTACAGAGTAAAATCCCCCTCAAGTTGTTGCAGAAGATACTCGCAGGAGAACCGACTCTAACATATGTTTGAATGCTCCCACTTTCATAATATTCCGGAGTAGGACTCCCCACTGTAATTAATATACTTTGGAGACGGTGCGTGTTCCTTGGACGAGATTTATGACCATTTTGCGACCAAATTTAAAATTAGAAATTATAGCTAAATATCAAGGGTTTTACATTCCTTTTAGTATAACGTAGTCATAAAACAGCTGGAATAGCAAATAGTAACTGCTTGTACAAAGAATATTTTGACATAAAATAAATCAATTCTTAGTTAGTGCATCTCCATTAGCGCTTGACTCTGACCGTGTGCCTCTTCCCGACCCAAAAAATATCGACTCGGATTATGTGGGTCGCATACTTGCCGATGCCTTTCCAGCGCTATAAGGGGAGTATATTCTCCACTTACAGTGATAGTGAACAAAAGTACGCCGAAGCTGAAGGGTTAAGATTGTTTGAGTTCGTAGAATAGAGTTGAAGTAACGGCTAGAGAAGGAAATAGGCCAGTTTCGACTGCGGAGATAAGTTGTGATTGGGAGAGCATGAATGGAGCGAGTTGGAATATATATGTTCGGGCAGTGCCTGTACTTGAATCGAAGAATGTCAAGACGAAAGAAACAAACATAGACGGTAAAGTTCGGGAACTGAGATTCTTGCTAGGCGGTGCGACTCATTACGATCCTCGGTCAATGGCAATGGCGACGGCGAACTCCCGAAGAAACTTGTCTTGAAGTCGGTTTCTAGTAACCATACTTCAGCCTAAGCCACTCACAAAGAGGAAGGAATGTGGTCCAAGACTGGAATGGCCAATGCAAGCATGGGTCCATCTTCTATATCAGTTATTTCAGTAGAGCTTGGTGTTTTCGCGTCCCAATTTGCCAGCAATCTTGCTTGTCGAAATATTGTTTCTGGGTGAGCGAGAATATTTTTTATGTGTCTTTCTTTTCTGTGCCTGTTCTTATTTTAACTTGATGCTTCGGGATTAGGGCGAAAAAGATACTACTAACTAAATTTTATTCTCTAAAGCTTTTTGAAAAACTGTGGTTATAGTTTGGAAACATTGAATTGTTGTGCTATAATTATGCTGCCATTTATTTTCGTTTTTATTTTAGTTTTATTCGTGACTATGCATTAGTCTTAGATTAAATGTCGGCTGATTTAAGGTTTTGTGCATCTAACATCCCGTGGCTATTATACGAGGTATGACTGCCCGAGTTGACACAGATACCCATTCCTGGCGATAATAGAGGAACCAGCGTGGTATCATGCATACATAAAGCAAGCTATATATTTCCTTTTTTTAATAGGCAGTCTGTTTTAAATGAGAACCCGAAGTAAAAATTACCGAGCAGAGGACCTCTGCCATTGATTCATTCAACTAGTCCACATTTACGGATGTTTGTTGGGTCCGTTTGTTGGGTCAGCTAGTTATTCTGTCCTCATCTCAACGATTGATTGCGTTTGAAATCCGTCGTAGTACCTGTTGTGATCCACTGCCGTCACATTATCGGTAGTTTATATTTAATTTGCCTCAAAAGTTAATTATGCTCGCTTGAGTTATATCCAAAGCATCTGCCAATCCTGTAAACTTATGAGAATAAGTTGACTTTTTGACAGATTTGACAGTGTTGAATGATAACTTTCCTCTCCATTTCATCTTTTTAATGTAAAATAAAAACCTTTTAAATATTATTGTCTAAAAATGTGCTTTTTTATGCTGGTAAACTCTCATATTCCTACTCCCTCAAGATTTTGAATAAGCACTTCCAGTTTTTTAGGGCCAGAGTTTCTTATTTCAAATACAGAATTAAAATGTACTTTGCGTTGAAAAACAAAGTTAATAAGTTATCACGGATAAAAGCTTCTTTTTTGTTCTCAATGTTTCACTAAGATTTGTATCTCCTAATTGTACTCAAATTTTCCTGGAAAATTTATCCTGGTACCTAAGCTCCTTGGACATTTTTTACCGTATAAATAAAATTTTTAATGAATTATCGTAAAAAGGATAGTTAAATTTAATGCAAAATATATTTTTTTCTATTTAAATGGCGTATCCTTACGAAAATGTCTGTTATCTAGAGTGAAATTTCAAAATTGTCCGTCGTGCTCGTCTGAGGATTAAAGAACCTTACGTTTATGAGAGACATCCATTTTGAGAATTCCCAGTAAAAACATTTAATGCATTATCCTCGTTCCCTGAAAGGCATATTCCCTGAAAAGTCCCTCACTATTGTGATAGGCCCTTCAGGGAACAAATAGCTGATAAATTTAATGCTTATTGGAAATGGTAATAAAAAATTAAAGGTGTGCTCTAGGCAATAATTGTCACATGAACGGTTATGAGGCAGTACGGTAGTACTATATGTTAATTAAAGGGTGGTTATTATTTGAGTGACTAATTGCTTTATAGCTAATTTTATGATACGAATATTTTATATCCCAAAAAAATTAAATGATAACGATGTTCTTTTCCCTTCGGTGAATCTTTATACGTTGTACGTAGCAGAATAACACACATTTGAAACTTATTCTAGCCAATTTACTATTTCATCAGATTATAAACTCAGGGAATAGATTCAAGCAATAAGATATAGACGTTTCGAAAAATAATAACGCAATTTACGTTGAAGAGCAGAATGAGTCTTTTATAAATATTTCTTCTATATCCAATCAGTATTTTTACCACTTAAAGCATTATTCTAATGGTCACCTGAACTAGATTAATAGTCAGTTCATAAACACATGCAAGATTTTTATTTCCCCTTTTCAATTCAAACTTCATAAAACTTGGTAAGATAAAACTCCGTACGTAACACTTTAAACAATTTGTACTTTAAAAATAATGGAATCCAGCAATTAGAAATTGATTTTTGTCTTATGCATTATCTTTACAGACTTGCTGTTTCACTAATTTATTTATTCTTTAGCTTAGGAAGTATTATGTCTTCACCTGATTCTCTACAGAGAGCTAGAACTGTTCATAAAATTGACGAAATCAAATATAAACATATTCGCTCATATGCCCCTGTACACATTGAAGGATGTCGTGTAATCCATAAGCAAAATAAAGGGACGTCTTGGGTAAAAAAAAGTTACCCTTTCATGGTATTATGTTGTGTGTATTTCTTGAGAACAATGATACTTACAATTGAGTTGAGCCGATAAACGTGGTTTTAAAAAGACTAGCGCATGAACCCTCTTCTTGTCCCCAAAAATCTGCCATTTGGCTTCATCGGCCTTGTGTCTTCCGATCAGCAGTATTCTTGCCAGAGAGCATGTGTGCGGGCACATTCATAGATCAACGTTAAAAATGAACGCAGCAGTAAATAATGCAACTCTTCTCTCCATTCCTGCCTCCAAAATTCATTTCCAGAACTATTTTCTATTATCATTGTCTTCTTTTTGTGTTTCCATTTAATGGTAATGAGATTTTCCTTACAAAATGATCTGTCGGAAGCGGCCGTTATGTCAGAAAATAGTGCGGAAGCTGCCAATCCATATTGCTTAGCGCGGAAGGAGGTGATCCGTGAAATCCTTGCCTCTCGTACAACTTTCCCGCCGATCGATGAGGCACGTGAGTCCAAAAGAGGGTTGGGGCTGGGGAGGGGACAGGGGTCGTTGGAGTATAAAATAAGGGCATGGGATGTTGGTTCATGTCCCTGGTTGGCTTGCATATTTTTTCCACTCCAAATGCCCCGAATTTCCCGACCTACTAAATCACTGACATCAGTGATGTCCCGAAATAAAAATAGTAATGAACGTGAAATGAAACTAGAGCACGTTAAAAACGTCACGGTAAAAAGTCCCTATTTCAACGGAGGGTACGTCATCCACCGTTATTTCCTCGCCTATTAGAGGTACGAACATTTGTTTTGACGGCTGTCAAAACAGTGGGTGTAAAAGCGTTCGCGAGAAATGGGACACGTAAAATTCTCTCTTTCGTAGGATGTAATTTTTGGCGCAATATTCCATGCACCTAGGAGCGCTAAAAATGCAAACTTTTTTCTCTTCGGCATCTAGTCTCTTAATTAGCTGCGTTATTATTGGATTTTTAAAAGAGCTCCGCAAGCCTTTATAATGATGCACCTAGACCTGGTGGGCTAAAGCATAACGAGCGAGAAGCATCTGAAGTTCCTTCTTGCGAAGTAAAAGAAGCTTTCAAGACTCCTGTGGCTGCTCACTCATGATCACTGAAAGATTTTCTTCCGATCATATATGGCTTGCTAGACTAAGGAAGATGCTAAGGAGAACGTAGTCTTCATTCTTCCATCTGCGCATTTCAATCATTTTCCGTTATTGAAATTTATTAAGATTTGAGTTAAATTGGTTGACATTTGGTATCTCCAAAACCTGAGATCTTCACAGAGCCAGAGCATGATCATAAGGCTATTGATTCTCAGTGAACCTTTCGTTCAAAATATGCAATTCGGCATCACGATCATTGTATTACTCTACTTTGTAAGCTAACCGCCGCAATATCCTCTCGTATTATTCATCCATTCATTAAACATTCTTGATTTTTATGTTGCGTAACGGGAACTAATAGTGAAGAACCATTCACTAATCCTTAGATAGGTCGTCGATTTATATCTCTTTTGATTGCGCGGGGATTCATCTATTAGAATAAGCATACTTGCTCAGAAGACATGGATTAGATTGACTTCAGTATACACGCTGACGTTCTCTCACATCAGTACTTTTCTCAATTGTACAATGAATAACCCTTTAACCTTCCCGTTGTTTAAGGATTGTTGTTATTTCTATTGGTGCCACAGTATCTAAGGTTATCATGCACCTTCGTCTGGCAATCTTATTTCATAAAAATTTTAGTACGAAAAGTTTGGTGTCATAACATTGAAAAAGTGTTATTTAAGAATTGCACAATAAAGAGAGCTTTTACTTATAAATTTGACTTGTAAGTTGAGAATTGCTGGATATCCTTAAAATTCTACCTTCCCGCTACACATTAATGTTATCTGGCACATACTTAAATGGTGAAAAAACACACCAAATGTGCTATACATGAGCTCTATCTGCAATGGAAAAAATCACTTGCCCTGGATGGAATTCTATTTCATAACTCCTAAATTTACGACTACTTTAATCAGTCAATCTAACTAGGCGTCTTGTTTTTAGTGTGAAGTTCGCAAAGACTTTAAATAAACGTAATCTTCGAATGTGGTACCGTACAAAAGACGTTGTAAAGGTATTATTTTGTGTGTAGTATAATTTTTTTTCTTCTGTATTCTGATGGTTCTGTAATGCTTTATGAGTGCGCATTGGGATTACGGCGTCTCTTGGAAAGCTACTGTGAAATAACTGAGAGAATAGAAGTGCAGGAAATTCATACAGGGTCAAAAGAGCTGTTTTTGACCAGAAGAATAGGAAGAACGTTTATGTAATGGGGTTGAATTATGAAATAATTGAACAAGTGCATGATTTTATATACCCTGGCCGAATGTTAGCGAATGTTGTAAGAATATATGAGGACATTGAGAGGCGTACGAATGTCATAAAGAAAATCGTGGGTAGTATGAGGAGCAAGGCAGGGAATGGATGTTTGTCTAAGGAGCCCAGAATCTCAAGATATCCAATTTTACTACTTCATACTCTATTGTATGGTATTTCAAATTTTGTGAACCAGGATAAGCATACTCGTAGGATAAATGCAGTGAATATTGATTATTTGAGAAGTATGCAACAAACGTTGGAGGGATAGTGTTAGGAATGAGTGGGTTATGATAGAACGTGGAATGAATATTTTGGTAAGGAACATACAATAAATGAGCGTGCTTTAGTTATTTGGCTTTGCTGAGAGAAAGGATGAGAGTCGCTGAGAGAGAGATGCTGAAAGAGAGAATTTCAATAACGGAAAATGATTGAAATTCGCAGATGAAAGAATGAAGACTTCGTTCTCCTTAGCATCCTCCTTAGTCTAGCAAGCCATATATGATCAGAAGAAAATCTTTCAGTGATCATGAGTGAGCAGCCACAGGAATCTTGAAAGCTTCTTTTACTTCGTAAGAAGGAGCTTCAGAAGCCTCTCGCTCGTTATGCTTTAGTCCAGCAACTTATTTATTTGAAACAAAAAATTAATTTTTTTCTTTATTACCTATTTTTATATCCATAAAATCCTAAGATTGATCGACGGCAGCCCTCCATCCTTCCCTATCTAATGCTAGTTCCCTTACTGCCAGGTAGCTCTTTTTACGTACTATTTGATTTGTTAGTTCTATGTATTTATCCCTCGTCTTTCCTCTTGATATTTTCCTCTATTTTTCCTTCCTTCCTTTCCTCTATCTCACAAACCCATTGTGCCTCAGGGTGTACCCATCTATCTGGTTCCTCTTTTCTCTATAGTGTTCCATATGGCCATTTCCTCTTCTACTCTTCTGAGTACTGCTTCATTTCTTATTTCATCCTTCCATTTGATCTTCAACATCCTCCTCCAACACCAGGTTTCAAAAGCTTCTAATCTTTACTGGTCTGCTCTTTCAAATGATCCATTTTTCCAATCCATTGAATGTCATGCTCCATACGAATGCTATCACATACTGTTTCCTCGTTCGTTATCCTATCTTCTTTGAACACAGTTGTTGCCTTTTCATCATGGACGCTTTCTTAGGTTGGGCTATACTACGCTTGATGTCCGTTTTACTTATTCTATCCCACGTGATGGTTTTTCCAAGGTAGATGAAAAAATCTACTTGCTCTAATTTTCTCCTCTGAGCGTGACTTTCTGCACTCAGCTTCTCTCTCCCGCATTCTACGATTTTGGTCTTCTTATTTATTTTCATGTTATGTTATATGACAACTTGAACTATTGCGTTCAGTGATCTTCGAAGATCACGGTTATGATTACGAAGTCATCCACAAATTGGAGCATGTTTATTTCTTCTACGTTAACCTTAATTCCGTTCAATCTCATTTTTGTGCTTTTCTTATTGCCTCCTCCAAGGTATGTTGAACAGTGCTGGTGAGAGGTTGCATTCTTGTCTAACTCCTTTGTTAATTTTATCTTCTATTTTTCTTCCGTCTCTCATACGTATTGTGACGGTTTGCTTCTTGTAATGTTGGTAGATTATTCTTCTGTCGTTGAGATCAATTCCGAGTTAACCAACTGCCTAAAAATCTTGCTCCACTCAACGTTGTAGAAAGCTTTCTCTAAGTCCAAGGATGCTAGATACAGTGACTTGTTTGCAAGTATCGTATTCTCTGACATTTTTCCTAGACAGATCATGGCGTTCCAGGTTACTCTGCTCCTCTTCCTAAATTCAAATTAATTTTCCAAGAGATTTTCATCAATTTTACTTTCCAGCATTTGGCTTATTAATCGCGGAAGTATTTTTGACGCGGAAGTATTTTTGAACTGTACGCATATATGCGTACAGTTCAAAATCCTTTTTACTCTCAGTAATATTGCATTTATATTCGTACTATGTGACATTGTAGGTTTCAATTAATTAATGCCAAATAACTGTTATCCGTATGTGATGGTATTTCCTCAAACTATCAGGGAATTGCCATTCAATAATTATAGTTCTCGAAGTTACATTTATCCACGGAAATGACTAGGTATATACGACTTTCATTACGTGTGCTACGGGTGCTAGAAAATGCGCACTGAGTCGTATGGTACCTAATAATGCGACATGAGTACAATGACGTAAGGAAGAGCCAAGATAGGGTGTTATAACGTACTAATATTACGTACGCGTAATTGCATATTCATAGTGATTAATTGCAAATTATCATTTATTTATTTGAGAGAGCAGGGAAGTAAGTGGAGAGGTAATACGATATGAATCGAGAATCGCTTCACGAGAACTATTTTTTTTTAAACATTCCTTCATGGTTCATGTGTTATTTATTCAAAAACAGTTTATCTGCAATTCATCTACGTTGAACATTCTGTGAAGTATTCCAATTAATTTTCTTTGCGCTATCTGTGAGTGCCAATTGAATGTTCATTGAATATCCCTCTTGAATGATCTTTGAACGTTTAAATAGTCTTCACTGAACGTTCTTTGAACATCTTTTGAACAAGTAATTCTCCTCTGGGTTGTCTTCTTCCATATCGCAATCAATAAACCTGACAGTCTTCCGCTTTCGTAGCTATCTTTGATGATTTCGCACATGTTGTCCTTGGCTTTACTTCTGAGCGCCTTGATGATTTCTCCGTTGATGTTGTCCGCAGAGGCGCTTTGTTAAACTTCTGATCTTTCTCTGCTCTGTCAAATTAGCTTCTCAGTATGCCTGGGCCCCGGTCGTCCTCATCCACCTTGCTTTCGACTTTATTTATACTGTCTTCTAGAATATTTTTTCCTACCCGTAGGTACATTTTTAGTTGTTTTGTCAAAAATTTAACGAGCAAAAATTTAAAGGTTAAAGTTTGAGTTAAAATATACATCGCTCTTCGTTTAATCGTTAAAATTGTTATAAATCTGTCATTTTTACATGATTAGATGTCAGTTAAATTCCTCTTTTCTTAATTGCTATTTTTGTGTTACTAATTAAAAACGATATAAGAAAATATAGCATGGCAAGAACTAGGTTTTGCATGTGATTTCTTTTCTAGATTTTTGTAAGCTTCAATTGATTCCCCTGAAATGAATTCAAAAGGTTATAAAGTAATACCTGTTAAATATAGCAGCTACGAATTGGGTCATTTAAATACACTGTATTCCACTGGGGATAAACGGAGAATCTCGGAAATTTACCCTTACTCGCGTATCCCTCGGTGCAATACTTTTTTGGAGAGGTAAAATAATTTAAATAATAAATCAATTAAAATGGATCGCTAGAAAGATCCTTTTTTTGGTCCTAAAATAGGTTATGTGCCTTATGCCATTATTATTTTTGGAGAACCGCAGTCTATTTTGAGTCGCACTGTATTTTTTAGTTTTTTTTGTATTAATTTCAAGTGCTGTAATTTGAATTTAAGAAGAAAACATTCTACCACTTGGTTAATGTTGTCAATTTGGCCTTGTATTATAGGTGTGTTTTAATAGATGGAATAATGTTCTCCTTTGAAATATCAGTTTACGCAGTTCCTAAAAGAACCAGGAAGGCCAGAAATAATATTAGGACTTAACCTGCCGTAAAATTTCTGAGTTTACTTGGTTAGATATTTGTCGGGAACCCAATGATTTCCGTCCATTCCTTCGCCCTCTGCCGCCCACCGGACAACGGGAGTCAATTTGTTACGCACGTGTATCCCTTCGCGTGGGCAGCCGGGCGGAAAGAGTGCAGCGGCAGCAGCCAGCAATCTGCTCGAGTGTTCGTCCGATGACGCGCACATCGCTTCTTTTGTTTCTAGGTCCATCCGCTTCCTTGCTTAGTGGGTAGGAGAATCGGAGAGGACACCCACCTCGATTTTCTATGCAACGCATGTTTTTCAGTGACTTCTATCACCTCCCACCTCCTTCCACGTCCCCCCTCACCAGATGGTGTTAAAGCCACCCTGCTGTCGCTATTTTTCTCAGACGACTTGACCATGTGATGTTAGTTTTTACTCTCATTCATCTCTTTAAAATTTCAAGAGCAACATCTATTTTGCTCCTTGGTGGTATATATTTACTCCTTATTTTTTCTTTGCTTATTATACCAATCATTTTAAAATAGAAACTTCGAAATGCAATTCAACAATGCAAGGTGATGAGTATTGTCATTTAAAAGCCCTCCATAAGTTTGAGATGAATTGTGATACTTTTCAGATTGAAAGAATTGCAGCCGTCTTCACCTTGAATTTAATGATAAAATAATTCATACAATTATGTGATGCAATCCAAGAAAGACTATCAGTTAGCCATCAGCTCTCTTGGTCTTCATAGTTGGCTGTAAAGATAAAAAACACGAATTTGAACTTTGACTCCAGCGCTCTAAGAGCTGTGAATGTGAACTTGATATAGATCAGAGTACGAGGCTACAGAGAGTAAGTTTCCTACCAACACTGCCAGCTCTTATGTCCCATAAATAATTCTGTATTTTGAAATATGTAGTTTTATGCTATTTCCTAGCCATCTAGTGGCATAAATTTGGGATGCTATACGTTGCAAGTCTGTATTTTGGATCATGATAATAAATCATTCATTGAGAAATTGCATGCATTAGGGGCTCTGGAAACATCATAGGTATGCTTGTTCCAAAGCACTTATTTAGAAGCATTTAATATTTCAATGAAATTGTGAAATCGACTGTTGAACCATAGGTGTCCTCTAGAGTTATTTAAAATTGAACTTTTCAGCTAAAGACTGTATCAGATAGCTAGTTTTACGTAAATTGGTTTATCTAAATTGCTCATTTTTCATTAGCCTACCTTGAGGGTTAAAATGTAACCGAATAGGTTGATAATTTCATGTTGACCCGAAATTATGGTTTCAAACCAATTTTATTATATTTAACATAAGTATCCATTAAGGCCAGTTGAGATGCACTGACATTTATGTTTTAAATGTTAACACTATCGTCGTAGACTTCAAGCTATTCATTTACTTTGAGCTCATAAAATGGCACTCATATTCATCACTCTATCGCCAAATGTTTTGCGGAACAGATTGATCTGAGATGCTGACCAAAGCGTTCTAGCATTTTCAATTGCAATGAGGTGAAGTCAATTGAATAGAAGTGAAGTCAATTGAATTGATTTTTATTCTTAATAAAACGGATACATGCTAACATTTCTTCAAAATTCGACTGGTACTTCGGATCACCTCTCCAATAGTGGAGGTACAGTAGGTAGCGATAGCCGTGATTACTAACATGTATTTCTTAGGAAGTTCGCGTAATGGATTGTGATGGCCAATATATGCGACTGAAGATCCACGATAGTACATACCACGGATATTCACAGTAAACATTTCTCTGATTTCCCCAAATCAGTTTCCTCAGTTACGGCTCCGCAGTAAACAAAACTTCACAGCTATCCCGTTTTAATTTTGACTCTTGTCGGTTGAAAATATTGTACAGGATATCTTCTTTAAGAGAAGCACCTCTAATTTCGTACCGAACACCACGAAGGGCTTTGGACCAAACGGCCTCGGATGCACGCCTCGTTGGCAGTCAGAAAAGTACACTGCAGCTCCGTCAGTCGCGTAATTTGTCATCACCTCCCCGCACGCCTTCCTTACCAAAGCCACCCCCGAACTAACCCCTACGGCAATGATTAAAGGCTTGCACGTAATAACGCAACCTGCCACACGCCCTGGAGGCAGGGTATGGCGTGGAAGTAGACGTCGCTTGGACATCGGAACAATTAATTGGGCACCTGTCTACCTATTTGGCATTCCATTACGGCCCTGTCCTATTGATTTCCGTGTTCCAATTAAGGCAACCACCCTGGACGTTGCTAGTCACATTCACGCGGCTGTTGCCTATCGGATGACCCTTCGTCCTCTCTCTTCAAACAACCACCCTATGCTGCCCTATCCGTATCTTCTTTCCTCAAAGGCCTACCTATTTCCCATCGCCCATGTCACCCAGAGGACTCCCCTGATGCTCTCCTTATATCTTAACCATCCTCACTACAAATAAATCCCTGGAATGGATCATCCGTCAGTTGATCCGCCACGAGCATCCATGTGCAGACGAAAGATTTTTTTAAATTTTGGCGCAATCGATGTTGTTTCCGTCTTTACTTTCAAATTCATTCGATGTTTGATGCGCGCCACGATTTCGATTTAAAATTTCGGTTTAAAATATAAAATAATGTAGCTCTAGTTAGGCACATCCAATTAATCTAATGCAAGCTCTAAGAAATACTTTAATTTACTTTAAATTAAAATATTTAATACTTTTACGTTTATGCATTTAATTATTTGTTTTTATTCTTTACTAGCTGAAAAGTCTGCCGAAACAGGCTAAAATAAAGGCGAAATAGCAAAAAGGTAATGCATAGAGTGAATAATTAAATAGAAATTAATTTTTGCTTTTATATTTTAATGAAAAAATTATGTATGCGTTTATATTATAGATAGTTGATCATGTGTTTTTTTTTAATCTCAACGTTTCGTCTTTTTATTAAAGCATCATCAGGGATTAAGGTGAGATCAACTTTCCTGCTATCCTTGATCTCACCTTAAGCCGTGATGATGCTTTGATAAAAAGGCGAAACGTTGGTAGCAAGGAACTTGAGATATTTTTTTAAAACGCATGACCAACTCTCTGTAATATAAACGCACTAGCGGAAGGTGCCCGTCGAAATTCAAGGTGTGTGAAAAACATTGAACTTATTTTATAAGAAAATCACAAATCTTGGAGAATACTTTTGGCGTGGGCATTTGAGGAGTTTGTATCCTATCTTGTACGTTGTATTCGATGTAGTAGACATGCTGACCGGTTTTCTGGTGCACGGAGAGTTGGTCCTCTTTCATGCATGAGAAACCCAAAAATGAGTGAATGTAAGTGAACTGCACTTTAAAACCTTTAAACATATATAAATAACTTGCAACGTTTATGATGTGGAAATTGGTCTAAAAACAATTCGCAATCGTAATGAAAGGCAGACAGTTCCACTACTTGTAATATATCTGAGTATTAAACGATAATAAACAACGGTGTGTTTGTTGTAGCAACATAGGCGTTATTACCATTACTATTCGCTGCACCTAAGTATTCTTGCACATTTAATTAAGTGTGCAGTATATTTAATTCCTTTATTTGTATCATTTACTACGTATGTGTTCTCTCATATACATGCAGTGCCTCAATGAGAGCTACTATGAGAATAGATATTGAAGAGTATACTTGTTGTGAATTTGCATTGAATTTATCGATTACCCCACGAAGCAATCTATCATGGGGCCCTTGGGACTCTGGGCCCTTCTAATACAGATTTTCTTTCTACGTGCTATCATGGGCCTGCAGGAAAACGTGATATTTAAATGCTAGAGGCGTCCTAGATCCTTTGAAAATCAAATCTCTGGATGTAAAGGAAAAATGCTATTGTTGATTTCAGAAAAAATGTTAGTTTTTCAGCTAAAAGTATGATATTCAGACAAATATGAAGCGCAAATAAAATTGAATGAAAGATAAGGAAACTAAATTTATTTGGCCATCCGATTTTTTAAAATTCAACCCTCTATCTTGAGCGGAAGTAATTTTAAAGAGCAAAAAATCATACAACTGTACAAAACCCAATACGTAGCGTACCAAAGGGCCGGCACCTTTTTGGGAACTTTTGGAGCCCTGAGATCTTTTTGGGCACTGAGACCTTTTTAAAATAGTCTACAATTTTCCTCATGTATTGAACTATTAGTCTGAAAAATTTCAGTACGATCAGAGTAAAACTGTAGATTTATATAAAAACCAAACAGACAGACAAACGACAGACAAATATTCTTCTTTATATGTATAGATACATTCATTTAAGTGGCCAATAACCAATTCAACAAATGAAAAAAATATATGTAACTATGGTAAACAATATATGTACCTATACATAATATCTAAATGTCACAGATTTCTTTGTATACAACATATTTGGTGAAGCAGGCGTAGCTAAGAGGTTTCCCTAGTGGGTATTATGAAAAATCCAAACGCCCGCATCATAAGTCAGTTAGTGGAGAACGTATATGAGAGCTCGCTTGCCATCTATTGATGCACTTATGAATCACTACGCCTAGTAACTGAATCATGAGTACGGACGCGTAGCCTTTTATATAGTAGATAGGGAAGGAATTTTCTATCCGGGCCTCGAGGTAATTATTAGTTTTTTAGTCCCAAATTCGGAGATGCCCACCATCGTGCGCAGTTCCAGTTATTTATGGCCCAGTAATTCCGCGCGAACTATCTTTATTTGACTCATGCTGAGATTCCTTTAATTATTTTTGCAGGACGTTTCCATCTCCTTTCCCTACGAAAATGTCCAATAATCTACCATAATTGTGCTAATTCTTTACTCATATGATTGATTTTGGAGTCCGTGAATAAGGGGGACTCCATTTACATAGAAGAAGTCCAAATGTTATTGCGTTAATATTTTATTTACTGAAGGTGCTACAGTGTTGTGCAACTAATTGGGAATAAATATGGACTAAGGTCCAGTTTTAATGCCTCGTTTAAGGTATTCTCAGTGTGAAATTCCTTGTAAAACATTTTGGTTTGAGCATATTATGATTCATTCAATCACCGCTGATTATCGATGAAGATCATCTTTCGGTGTTGATGGTTACATCTTCGAGCAGACTCCGTTTTCCTTTCCTTGTCATTTTTCTCCCGACGTAATCTCCCTGTTTGCCTGCCGAGTTCTTCTCTTTGCTTTCTCTCTCGACGGGAAATACGATGAGGTGACCTCCACCCCGCCCCGCCCACTCCGTCCTCAACTCCCCCATCGGTCGGTCCAGCCTTTCTCTCTCTCTCTCTTCGTCTCTTCTCCCAGCTGCCCACCGCGTCTCATCTTTCCTTTGACCTCTCTCTTTCCCCTCCCTTCCCTCCCGCCCACGGGGTCACCCCGCATTTATTCTTTTCCCTTTTTAATTTCCTCTTTGGAGAAGCGTCTCAAGTTTTTTTTTTACCTTTTTCGCTCCGATGATGGGCTTTAATTTGAAAGTATGTCCTGCGGTCAAATCCTCTTTTCTCTCCCTCGCTTGAAAAACGTCTCCCCCCCCCCCTTGTTCCCTTCCTCCCCCTCCCTCCCCCGCCTCTCCCTTCCCCATCTTCTTTGCTTTCATCGGCGCTTTCTGTTTTCAGAAGGCTCTCTTTATTTCATCTATTTTAAGGACTAATTGATTTCTTCTCGCGCTCGAATTGGAGGGAAAAAATACATTTCTTTGTATGTAATTACATCCTCTTTTTCGAATGATTTACGGAGTTTTTTTCTCTCGCAAACGCCAGCCCTTTATCCTTCGTCTGCTTATCATGGCTCAATCCGTCTGAGAGATTATGAAAAGTCTACAGCTAAGTAATGGTGGAGTATTATTTAAATTGAAACGCAACTTTGGATCAGAACCATTGGAATTAAACTAGTTATTGGCTGTAGTCGACCGATTAAAAAATAAAACTTTACCTGCCTTGTAGTGGCCATTTTTTGTTGTATACCTAAAAACATTTATCGGTAACTTTTTAGGAAAGAGGTATTGCTGCTCGCCATAGTTTAAAGTGTCACCACATCACCATTCTATCAACTTAAAGTATAGGCGGTGCTCTATCAAATCATCTGGAGGAGCAGCATGATAATATTAGCCGTGGAAATCTTTCGTATTTAAAAGTGACTACGGAATTTTCGAAATAATATGGAACATACCACGATGGATGGCTTATGCATAGGAATTTATTTGGAGGAACATTTAAAGGTAACTCATATATGGTTAAAACGCGCGTAAGAAAACTTGGAGAGCACTTCAAGTGTGGTACCCAGACCATCGAATTGGGCGTTAAACTGAGGACCTCTACGAGTCAACTTTCTGTTTCAATGTTTTTCATTTTTTTCATGCATTATCAATCTGACTTAGGAAGAATTCTCTCTAGAAGAGATCTAAAACCGCCTAACACCAGTGCTCAGAACAGAAGTACGGTATTTACATGTTTTGAGTGATTTTTCTTTGAAGCTTACTTATTACTACCCTTCAATGATGCTTAGTTATTTCCAATTTTTACCTGGAGTATTGCAATTAGGCTTTTACTGGGACAAACTTTTTTACACTCGAAATATTCTCCCTATGGGATCCAAATGAATATTGGGGTTTCAATGAAAAATCTCGACTGCCGAAGTTTAATCCCAAGATCCGGCATTTGCAGGATCTAAAGGTATACGTCAATAAACACTGCATTTATTTTCAGTCGCCTAATGAATACATATTTTGAGACTCTTGGTTCTTCAAAGAATAATATTTTTTAGTACACTTTTCTGCTCCGAGGCCGCTTTACCTGCACTGCTACCGTCTTTTACCAGTTAGTTGTCTTTCTAGGTGTAAGTAGAGGTTATCAGAACTAAGGCGCTGACATTGGTGTATTATTTGTGGGGTTGAGACAACTTCCTATTATGACCTTTCAAGTTACCTCAATACAGCATTTAAATTCACCTCAAACAAAGCCAATAGATTTACCCTTGGTTTGAACCCAGATCTCCCAATCACGTATCAGTTACGTTAGCTAGTTACACCGCCAAGCCATTCTATCTTATTCCCATAGTATTAAACAGTTGCCATTGGACGGAATCGTGCCCGGGACCTTCATTTACTAGCCGATGGCTTTATGCTGGGGAGCATCAATAGATTTCAGGTGGTCACATTATCCTCTTATCACATATTCGGTATCTCTTGCAAGTTATTGATATGAGGAACAGTGAACACTCCAGTATATATCTACCTCAGATATATTTCAAGTACTTAAATTACGTATCCTGAAAATTTAGTCCCATAGTATCATCAATATAATCTGAAAGCAGTTGTGCCTGGTTGTATCCCACGTTGTAGAAAATGCTTTCTTCTTGGTTTTCGAATCTTATAGATGGACGGGAATAGTTTATTCACATCAAAACTGAACTGTTGTAATTCTTATTAAAATCAACTCTTAGTGTTTTAATCTGAATCTCCTTTAATTTTTAATTGCAACGCATACATATTATGCAATCAATGAATAGATCCATATAAGAGTAAACCTCGCCGACACCTTTAAATTTGATGATGCGTAAGATTTGACTATATTTTCATCCTATCTTGTAATCCATGGTCGATGCATCTTTCTATTTATATTTCTATTGCGGAACCTATTACGATTTCTAGGGATTTTTTATAGAAAGGATTCATCAAAACCTAGATATACAGAGAGATATCAGGCTGTTTATATTATTTTAAAACCGGGAACAAGATGAAGAGATATTTCGGTGAAAAAAGGAGGAGTAACTGTTCACTTCAATTGGATCCACTTATGTGACAGAAATAAAAAACGGACTGCGCCTTTCATATCATGGCTCCTTTATTCTGTTTTCATTTCATGGATTCGTCTCTCGAAAGTGAAATGAAATCACGATTTCAAATAAAAGCTCCAATTAAAGCTTCATGCGCCATGGATTCCAATGTATCACGAGGCACACCTTGATTTAAGCCAATATTTGCAATCCTCTTGCATTATTTATATGCAATATTCGATATAGGTATGTTCCGTGAGAATTTAGTGCGCTGAAACCATTCATAAATGAAGATTAAATAAATGCTCAGAGACCAATACTGTTTCATAGCCGAAATCATGGTAACAACTGGTGCAATACATTTCAAAAGCTTTACCTTTTTCCCTTTTTTGGGATGCCTTTCTCTTGAGGGAAAGCTGTTTTTAAAAATTGTTCAAATTAAACCACTAATCATCTAGCAGAATCTTTCATTTTTATTTTTCATCAGGCTCTTGTGATATGAGAAATTTTTATAACTATGGTTGTTTAATCATAACATTGATTGGTTGCAATTGAAATACTTCCTCGAAACTCTTTTCTGCCGATAAATTATATGTATTCGAATGATTTATCAGAGTAATTCTTATGTAATTTAGCGTTGCTGTTAAAAACTGTTTTGTATGTTATTTTTCGTAATATTTTTTCTCAGTTCTCAAAGCATGCCATGCAATATATACCCCAGGTAAACTATAAGTCATTTCTCTCTGGCTATCCAAGTCTTTACTAGCAAACATTTTGCACGCTGTTTCTAAAGCTTTTTAAGTTGTTACTACTCAACAATTTCATAGATCAAATTTACTTTAACATAAATTCATTTAAAAATTGTTATTTAATATCAGAAAATGTATTATGGTTTGAGAAACTGCTGTACAAAATGGACTGTTATAATTTTCGGATGGGTATATTTTTTCCATTCCTTAATATTTTAGTTCCTGCTTTAATTAAAAACTTAAGCCTTAAGAAACAAATGTAGGAAATTTTCAATTTTTTCGTTCCCGAAACAACCAGAATAAGAGTACGGCCGAAAATAACTTCCAAGGAATCGATTAAGTCCTCGGCTCTGAAAACTTTTCAAATGGTCTTAATGGGATTAGACTTTTTGCCCTTTTTGCTCCTGAAGACTTAGGCTTATTTAAACCACTTTAAGCAGTGGTGTAGTATTCGTGGGAAAGCTGTCTTTTGTATCCCAATTTGAATTTTCCTTAATGCTTCGCTTCTCTTTTCCGCGAGCCTTGGCGGAAATTTCTCTCGTTAAGAGGGACGGAGGAGGGCCAATCTTAAGGAAAAATGGGAAACTTAGGGAATGGGGTGGGGTCTCTCCAACTACGTAGTTGATAGTTCTCCCATCAGCTGGCGCTCAATGATTCGCCCCTCAGTTTTCCTTCGTTGTGTAACCGCATTACATGCCATGACGGTCTTAAAGCTATTCCAATCAATTTAATCAACGTCTCGAGTCTTCCTTGGTAATAAAAATTTCCTGCCTCATATCAGTCTTATTTAAACTTAGTTTTAACTTAATGAATTTCAATTTGAAGTACTTACCGTATCTCAGAGGACATCCCCCCGCTCCTATGTAAGTAATTAATTGTCTTAATTACTTACAACGACAACTATATTTGTTCATGAAGGATAGATACATATTATCTAATTTCGAAAGGTTTAGGTTGCCTCTTAGGTTGGAATTTGTAGTGAGGCAACCTGAGTTTAAAGTGCTTAAAGTTTTTTAATGCCAACAGTTTTCATAGTCACAACATATTTCATATTATACCGCAAAACAAATTTGTATCATACCTGTATATCGTATATAATAATAGGGATGTGATTACTGTTACTTCTAATTATTAGTACCAGTTATATTTTTTATATTGCATCTCCTTGGCTGGTAGCTATGGTTTGGCCAACTGAAAAACATTTTCACAATGAATTATACCTTTAAAATATGTGAGTAGCATATTACAAAGTTTTTTCATATAACAAACGGTCACTTGAAGACTATTAAATTTGACTAAATTTAATGTTTATGTGGGATCAAAAGGGCGCCCGAAGCTCAAGAGCTCAGCTAGGAATTCAAGTTGACTAAAAAAACTATTGAAGAAACTATTAGAACTGCGAAACGACTTTGCTCTTCAAGCGTTTTAAATATTCTCCCATGAATAATTTAGCAGACAAGATCCGAACCGTATTTAGCTGAGAAGAGGGAGGTAAAGTCTTAAGTACTGGCAACTGTGTTCTTGGTAACTTGATAGGAGTCACTCGCAAGTGGAGGCGCAGAAGTCACGCACGCCTTGACTTGGATTCGAACCTGACATTCGCAACGAGTGTTTTACTAATGAAGCAACCCAGAAATCTTCTCACAATTGCGAATTTTATTGAGGATGGGAACTATATTTTCTCTCAATGTAAGAGGATACCTTCGCTTCATCATTTTTAAAAGCACACAGTTCTGGAAGCATGCGAAGAGAAGAAAGTTTATACATGGATTCATGAATTCAGGATTCTTGAGTAGTAAAATCTTGTCCTCGTGGGATAATTTTCTGATGGTAATTATGGAATGGGCGTGTAGCATGCATTTCTTCTACGAACGCCTTATAGATGATCTTTTACTTTCTCCTACAATGAAAACTCTTGATTTCCGAATATTGACCCCCTTGTGTACGAATTTGGGCGTTACGTGTTCCAATCGTTGTCCAAGCGGGTGATTTTTTTAAATGATAAATTCCACTCGTTTCTGTTTTCAAACTCCACCGAGTTGCAGCAGTTTTATTTTAAGTCACCATCATTAAATCAACCGATCAAATCGATTAAGGGCGGGCGCATGTGGTTTTTTACGAGCCCATGGAACTCGCGTGACGTTTCTAGCCCCAGTGATTTCCCGTTGCTTTCGGAGTCGAAGTAAATTCGGGACGAACGCTCATTAAAACTTTTCACGCTCTTTCAGCGATATTTTAGTCAGATGGGGTGGTTAGAGAACGTGGAGGAAGTTGGAGCCACGAAATGTTACCAGATATGCGCTCTTGGAGCAGCGCGAACGTATGCTCTTCTGCTTGAGAAAAAAACTGAGCGAGAAAGTATGTAGGTAAAAAAAAAGGCCGCAGAAGGACGGAGGGAAAAACATAACTTCCGATCGAAGTCCAGGAGGGCCCGAGTCCCCTCATATCATCGGGCGCCCACGCGTCATAGGCGGACGGGGTTTTTCCCGTTTTGCTCGTCGTACAGCTCTCGCAAAAGCTGGTGCCAGGCGGATGCAAAGAACTCAACGTCACAAAGGGATTAGTCTAGTGGAAAGGGTAGTGAGAAGGGCCGGAGGGGAAGGTGTGGAGTCTGTGTGAAAAAGATTATCTCTGAAAGGCAGGGGGGAATATCGTTAGCCATCACGGTAGTTTAAAGTAAACTAATTTTTAAGTAGTGTAAAGTAAACAAAGGCTCTCAGCTACTGTCAATTCACCCTCAGAGGCCGGTTTTTTAATAAATATATTCTTCCATGTAAAATAATGTCAATGGAGGCAGGCGATACTTTATGGAATTTAGTTGCACTGAACATGTTAAATGAAAAACTTTGTACTATTCCACAATATGATGTATATTTTTTCCCAATCGATTTCGACGTCTTAGCGTCATTTTCAAGGTATACATACATCTGGCACAGTTCGGGTTCTTTATATACTCCGGGAGAGGAGGTGGGGTGAGTGCTAAGACTTACACGGGTGGGGGGCTGGGAGTCGGGTTTTGGTATTGGGATTGGATTGGGCCGTTTGCAGGAGGGGAGGGAATGGGGTTGGGATAGTTGACAGTTGGTGGTGAATGTGGAGTCCGGGTTTTGTGGTCTTTTAGGTTACATTTGAACAAGGTTAAACACTTTGTAAGCAGCTGGGAACATTTGAAAACCGTTACGTCATTTATCATTTGAACATTTGGTTGCATTTTATGTCTCATAATTTCAAATTTTTCGGGAGTATCTAGTTTCCAACTTTTGTCATGTACATGTAACACTTCTAGGTTAAAATCACTGTTATGGCCCGTTTCTATCAGGTGCAAAGAAGGATTTACAATCATTGTATATTTTTTTAAATATTTTATTTAAACGATGTTTAAAATATAATGATTGTAAATCCTTCTTTGTCAAACACCTGATAGAAACGGGCCATAACTGGGCTATAACAAATAAATATGTTCAGTTCCATTTAAAACCTTATCTGTTGCGCAACTGCCACCAGGATTTGCGAGGGTCTTAGCCCGCTAAAACCACTGTCACCCTCCCTTGCACCCACGCCTCTCTTCACACCCACATCTGCATGCATCACCTCCCCTTCCTATCCCATACGCCATTAGCCAAAGCAATCCCTCCCCTCCTCGCCCTCTGACCCAATGCAGCAAATTCCATACGCCCGCCAAACATTCTCCCGTGGATTGGTAATGGCCGATCGATGACGGCGATTTTGAAGTTTATCTGTCTACAAAAATCAGAACGACATTCCGGCAACAGAACGGAAACGGTGATGTAAAGTTTGCAGGGCGATAAATTTTGGCACCATGATTCCGTCACTATCACACAATTGAAATACATATAGTTTCGTTCAATTGGATTTACAATCAAAATTCTTACATTACCTTGAGATGGTGCCGCTTATGAGCTAGGTATGGGTGGTGACCCACGGCGACTGCCGGCCGCTTTGACAATAAAAAATACACTTGACAGGGGGTGGGGAAAGGAAAGTAAAAAGAGAGAAGACATACAGGGAACGTTTCGGGCATTTAAGCCCTTCCTCAGCTAGAGAAAAAAAAAACGTGGTCTGCGTCGGACCAGACGGTGGAAGTTATACTTCTTTGGCCGGTCGCACACACCCGCTCACACACACAGGCAGACAGGATATATAAATGAAATAAAAGACATTTTTTCTCTATTATTCAATATATTTCTCTTCGATATATTGTTATTTTAAACAAAACTTCTTTTCAAAGTTCGAACGTACAAAACGAGTAAACGGGTGCTTGCAGTTTGCAAGCAAAAGGGGAAAAGTGTATGATAGTACATTGTAAATCATTAAAAACGAATGCAATAAGGTCTTACTTCTTTTGGAAATTATTTTAGCTGGGTCAATTTTTGACCTAAGAATATAATAATGAGATAATACCATAAAACGAATGGTCCCATGACATATGTACTTTGTTCTTCTTAGTAATTGCTATATTTTTCCTTTTATTTTCATGCCATTGAGCAATTTTGAAGTAAATATTTGTAATTAAACATGATTACAGTTATTTGGCAGTATGAAATTCAATCAATATGAGCTAAGTAAATGCTATAGATTTTCACATTTAATTTTATTTTTGCTGATCTCAATTATTATAATTTACATATTAAACACATGGCGTAGTACTTGAATTCATAATTTCAAAATCCAAGAGATAATGCATCATAGAACATTATCATTTTACATGGTTTTGACTTGTAGAATGGAGTTTCGAGGTACATTTCAGAAAGTAGGTGCAAGGATTAATGTTTCCTGGAAAAACAGAGAGAGGGAAACCCGGAATAAGGTGTAAAGAGTGTTTCAGAAGCAAAATGGAGGAATCTGGAGCGATCCCAACGGATTTCGTAGGCATGAGCAAATGGAGGAGTGTCAAAGCTACGAAACAGTTTATGTATATAATTATAAAACATTGTAAAAAGTATATTTCTAAGGCATAATATCGTTAAAAGCGATTGAAATACGCACGGAGAATGTTATATTCTTTTAAGTTTAATCTTTATAGCACGCGTATAAGGTACTGGAAGTCTCGGGAACAATGAAAAAATTGCTTAGCAACGAAAATGAAAAAAGATCGAAATTTGCATTAATTTTGCGTTTAAACTTCAAATATTTCAATTTATCGATCGATAGAGAAACATCGGTTGCAAGAAGTAAATGCATTGATCTTTTGGCCTCATTTCAGTCAAAGAATGAAACTTGTATCTAAATTATTTCATATTTTAATGAATGAATGAAAATTACTCTACACGTAAATTATTCGTTTTTCCCATTTAAACCCATTAAAAAACAAAATCCTATCTGGACTCGAAACCAATGAAAAATATTGGGATTTTTTATTTTTTCCTGACTCGACACCAAATTTGAACCCTTCCCTGAAAATTTCATCCTTTTAGCTCGATTAGAAATACCCAGGAATTCGTATCAATGAGTACAATTGTGGATTTTTCTCACCCAAAAAGAGCGTGACGCGGTTTCTCGACCAACATCCCATCCCAAAAGTCTCCAACGGGCGCAAAGAAGTATAACTTCAAAAATATACACAAAAATAGGCTTTAAACTGTGGATTTCTTTCTTCCAATCTGCTTTTTGCATACTCGATGCTTCAAATCTGAAAGCTGCTCCAAGGTGGCGGGCTATTTCCACCGCAAGTTTCATCATCTTTTCAATTTCAGCATTCACGCTCCTAATGGCCCACAAATGCTTTACCTGCGTGATAAAATCTAATCCCCATGTGATAGCAGAAGCCTTTTAGCATTTACCTTGATGTTACATATATTTATTATCTTGACAGTATCGTGGCTGGAGCATTCGGGCCGTGGTCTAATAGAAGCGGACGGAAGCATGTTTTAATGTGTCGAGATTCCTTCGGAACATACCAGAAATGTGCTCCTCTCACCGTAAGATTTGTCTTGGATAGTAGGAGTGACGAGGATAACTGATCCAACACCATACCCAACGTCTTCCGTTGAAAAAACACCCTTACCCTTAACCCCCTCTCCTCCCCACACTCCCCTATCTGTCTCCCCTCCCTATCTAACTACCCCTGCCACCACATCCCCAGTGCGAATGTAGATTTCCGTTGGTACCTACCCCATAACAAGCTCTCTCTGAACATAATAGACTCGAAACTGTGGCAGTCTTTTAACTCTTATTGTGCGTCCTCGGTTTGCCTGAGCTTGATGATTACCCCGAGGGGGATTTCGTATGCAAGTTGCATCATGGTGTTTCTTCCAGCCTTCACGTCTCTAGAATGCAATCCAAAATTTATTAAACCTACTCCCCTGGTTTGGTAGAAAAACCGTAATATTTTCTCAATATATTTTTTATACTTCCATTAACATGGGGTAGTATGTTGATAGATTTCCATGTGATCATGTAGCCACTGCCTCAAACTGGGACAATATATTTGGATTCACTCGAAAAACTCAAAATCGTGATATTGTGACCTTTAGGCGTATCTGGGGTGTAACTGATGATGTAGAGAAGCCTTTTTATCAACATTACCCTCAGTGAGTGCATTTAAAATTCCATGGAGCTATGAGTAAGCAAATTGGAAGCTGTACTTGTCATAATTATCCTTTCAAGAATTTAAAAAAATTGAAAAAGACTCTCTATCTCCGTCTGACGCCAGCCAATTATTTTACAGCCTATCTCCGTTTTTCTAAGTTAGTCAATCGAAAGAAATCGTACACAACTTATACTTTAATACAAGTTCCAACTGATGGGCATACTTGTACATGTTCTCTCTGGTGTATGCTACAATGCAACAAAACTAATTGCGGAGAGTTACTCTTTTCGTCATAGATTTCAATGAGCGTGAACTCTCCTTGTGATTCGGGTAGTAATTTAAAATGCAACTAGTTTCTTGAGTAGATAAATCACCATGCATAAAACAAAATTTCTAAGAATATTATCTCGCACTTTTGTTTGTGAGTCAATTCCACTTTATTTTCTGCAATTTAAGTTCACTCCATTTTTATCTAAAAATAAGTATGGAAGTGGGATGACGACTCTATCTAAGTTCTCGGTGCCACTGACTTCATCTGTCATTACTTCACCTAACGTGGTTATTTCGACACTTTATGATGTATGAGACATCATTACTGCAGCAACATCTACAAATATGTACTGAACTATCTACGTTATCGGTGCCACTGACTTCATCTGTGATTACTTCACCTAACGTGGTCACTTCGACGCGTGATGATTTATGAGACATCATTATTGCAGCAACGGGGATGGAGGGCAGGAATATCCTACCCCCCCGAGGAGGGAGACTACTCCCATAACAGAGAAAAACGCGACAATTTCTCCAAAGTCGCATTTTTATATGCATTGCTGGAATAATCTTTCTGAATAGGAATTCGCACATCAGCCCATTTCAATGCCTCTTAACCCATTCCAGTGAAAGCGGTCGAGACCTTTTCAATACCGTAGGGATGAGAGCAACACCATGGGCTCTGAGAAGAAATTGGTCATTTACGCCAAGTCTGTCATCGCATTGATATGAAAAGCGGCTACAACGTCAATATTTCGGTGTATAACGACAGAAATTTTTAATTCAATAACGTGATTTTTACAAACTTATCTTTTAACCGAAATGCGTCCTTTTACTCGCGCCTCTCCACCTCCCAATTCCAAAACTCCACGCGCTGTCTCGCATTGCAAAATCGAACGGCGGAATCTCGTCATCCTTTCTGCGCTCATTATACATTCATCACACGGGCGGCGGCCCACCTCCGTGGCAGACAATCTAAATTCACCCTCGCTCCGCACACATCCACTCCAGACATCCGCGCGAAATCGTTACGAGTCCCCCGACCCCTTAGAAACGTACTTACACACACGTCTGCCTACCTCCCCCACCAAAACTTAGCAGCTCGACGACGCCGCCGCTCCGAAGTACAATTATTCCGGGGAAATATCTCTCCAACCACTTCTAGGGAAAACACGATAGAAAGGTTATATTGCTCCGCATGAAAGAGTTGAAAATATTTCAACAATTTTAATTATTTCTCCTCATATTCATGGTGTTGTGTAAAAACGCGTTCTCTATCAGATGGTATCAATAAAGTTCAGCCTCTCTACAATATTTTTTCACTAATTCAATTTGACAGCACGAAGGCATAAATGGGTTGAAACACCTGAGGACTAGCATTTTTCTGTCTTAATCGAATGCCATGATTGCAGAAAAAAGTGTAATGGGAGTTTTTCCAAAAATCTAAATTATCGCAAAGAGAATCCTCCAACGCATTTTGATTACCGAATCATTATGAAATTACAGTATTTATTTAAGGTAAACTGAGTTAATTCAATAGAAATAGCGCTACAGTCTGCTCTTCGGGCTGGAGAGGTTATTTAAAAAAATAACATTCGTTGATTGCATTTTTATCAGTACTCGTATCATATTCTATCACTTTCCAGGGTCAAGCATACCATATGTGAAATGGATATTTTTCAAAGGGCACGACGTAAGAGTGATATTTGATTTAATTCACGTAGTCCTGAACCGCCGTATGGAGACTAGGATATGTCTTACAAAATCTAAAAATATCATTCGACGAAAAATTGAAAGAAATACGTCCATTCGCTGTATTTAGGCCTCATGTCAAGTATGTAACAAACACATTCAGAAGAGGATTCAATTCGTGACATATCAAGACACAAAACAAAGTAGTGCTTATTGTTAAAAAATGCAAACAACGAGCATAATGCGGGACCAAACCCATTAAATCCTGGATTGGGAACCGCTCTAAATTCGGGTGTTACACGGAAGGCTTAGAATACTAGAAACATTCAGATCACACGAGTTTCAGTGTGACATGTAGGGTATTACTATGACCACCATGCAGCATTCGTAGAGCGGATAGATGTGGCAATATAAGAGATAATTCGCTGTCAAGCAGATTACCTCACAAGAATTACCTCTTTTCACACACCAAGAGTGACAAGCGTGGAAACAGATCGAGACAGTAGGACGCTCCGTCAAAACAGACCTCAATTTCTGCCTCTCCCCTCTTATCAATTCCTTTCCCATATTCCCTCCTTATTCACGGCTCATATTCTGACATTCCTACCATATATATTTACGGCATCTTGCGGGTATTACGTAGAAGTGAATTAGTTAGGTCGTTTTTACGTAGAGGAATATACTAAGAATGTAATACTACCCTATATCACAGTCAGCAGATTCCCTTTTCAATCGAAAGTGGAATATCACTTTCCGATTCTTTCCTCTCCCAATTCCTTTTTCACATTCCCGCTCCTATCTATGGATGGTGTGCAAACATCATCTGTCACACACATTTGGGATTACTCGCACGGTGCGCGGTGTACTTTGATGTAGACTTACTCCTCCGGCACTACATTCTACACCTCCAACCGTCCTAGCCTCTCAACCCTTACACGCCAATGAATTCATCCACTCAACGAGTCGAATCACTTCCCACCCCCACACATTCAGCTTCCTCCCTCTCATCCACACCCGCGGCGGGGGTGGCGGGGGTCCTCGAATGCCTTGTTCCGCCATCCCTTTAACAAAACGCCCCCGAACGAAATGCCTACACGAGCCTCCAACCAGCCGTTACAACTTCCTCCGCTCCCTTCCCTCCCACACGGCACTTCTCCCTCTCTTTGTCTCACCTCACTTCAGTTCACCTCTTCTCCTCCCTCGCTTCCTCCTCCTCGCCCCATTTGCTGCTTTCCTTCGCTTCTTCCTCCCCTTTATCCGCGCCCGCAGACCCCTCTTCCGTCGGCATTCCGCCCTCAAGAAATCCCCTGAAGAACTGAGTCGAACGGCTGGGCTGATATCGAATTCGCATCAACCTATTTAGAGGGAAACACATGCGTTCTATTTAACTCTGCGGTGTGTTCTCGTATTTTCTTTGCTCGAGTACTTGATTCATTTACCCCTTATTCCTCAGCTCAAATTGACCGATTTAGTGTTAAATAATGGACCTGAAAAAATTTCAAAGGTTGAAAATGTCGTGATACGACGGAATTTAGTGGAAATACGATTATTTTGTCTCATTTTTCGTCATCCAAAAATAGTTTAGAATTTTGATATCAAAAAATTACCAGGATCTTGAAAGTTTAATAGCTGGTAGTAGTTTCCTATACGTTCATCTAAATTGAGTGTTAATTCATAGAAGTTTGGGAAAGGAGAATAGGACAAATTTCAGGGTCCTATGGATGTGGCTTCGGATAGGGATGGAAAGGGTAATACGCCTATTGAATTATGATAAGAGAAGGCGTGGGCATTATTTATGAAGATGTGAAGAGTTCGTGTATGCATGGAATATGGATGAAAATACTTTCCTAATGAAGATTGAAGACAGTATACCAAGATGAGACAGTTCTTCAAGTAGGTATATACCTACTTGGTGTACTTAATGTGATTTTACAAGAATAATGATGTTGTAGTTTAATTACTGCTTCTATTTGAGTGAGTTCCTCACGTAATTCCCTTATGGATTAGGAGTTTAGCTTCCAGCGTTTTGATGACTTACTCCGCCATCGTGTTCAGGATGTAGAATGTCAGGTTTATGTTTTGTCGTAAATGCGGCAAAATCTAGTCCTGGTATCGCGATTTTAATCATCGAAGCGTCGGTGCCTGAACTCCTGACCCGGAGGGAAGCCCACAATGAATTTACTGATGTAATTCAACGGGAAAGTACCCGATTCTCCTGCCTCTATTGTATTGATCCATTCCTACTTGTAGTGGAATATAAGTAGTATGTAGAGCAGTTACATTTACTGATAGGCCAATGTGCAGTGTGCTGAGAGATTAAAACCTAGCTTAAAATATTACGATTCAAGTGTCACAACCTTTGTTCGCTCGGCATTGTCTCCCCTTTGTCCTGCCTCACCGCTCCGTGTCTCTTCCATCCCCATCGCTTTTGAGCCACCCGCTTCGAATCATCTCACTCCCTCCCTCTCGCTTGAAGCTTCAACCGCCCTTCAAATTTCTCCCCGCTCGAGTCCGCCGTTCAACTCCGTCGAAAGTGCCGAGCACCCTCTTCGAATCGGCGGCGGCGCCCTTCTCCGCGTTCCCGGGACATCCCTCCGTTCCTTCCCGGGCCATTTGCTTGCTCCTCCCTCTTCCCCCAACGCGACCCCCTCTTCGCCCGGCGCCATTCCTCTATCATCCCTTTCCGCTCTTAAATTCTCTCTTTTATGCACATCGTACGGCTCTCTCCCCCTTTCGTCAATTAACGGAGATGGCGATGGCAGGGGAGGGTCTCTCCATCTCTCTCTCTGTTTGTCCTTTTTCTATTCCCTCTCTCGGAGCATCCTAGCGAAGTGACGCTGTTCGCGCTGTTCAGAGTGCGTGAAGGGAGTCGTCGCTGAACCGAAGAAGGCGTAATGAATTGGATTTTAAAGGTTTTTTTCTATCGGCTTAGATGCGACAGCTTGCGTCGTCTTAGAAGAGCTAACAAAATTGTGGCTGAATCTGCGGCTTCATCTCGTTATTCGTTGGAACCAAAAGAAATGAAATAGGAAAAAAAGTCCGAACAAGATTACATAGTTTATATTAGTACAGCATCATGTTGGACTTGGTCTGTTTATGCTCCTTCCCATCCTCTTGCGTAGACAAAATTTGCTATTTCTAAGTTATAAATTTTTCGCATTTCCGTCGGGTATAATTACTTGAAATATTTTGCATGTTGCTCAGATGAAACATTACTTTATCAATTCTGGTGAAATAATTTTAAAAGAAGTTTGAATTTCCATTTTCATGTGTATTTTGCTGCGTAAATACAGTTTACCGCTTTTCTCTTAGTAAGCATGACTCAAAGATATTGTAGATAATTAAGGTGCAGTTGACATTTGATCAATTATTCATAAAAAAATGTATAATTTATAAGCAAGATATTTTTCATTTTTCGATGGCAAAAATTATTATTTGTAGATGGTTATAACGATATTAATTGCGTTAATTGCATTCTAAATACCTAAACGTTTTCCTCGATGATGTTTATTCCCTCCCTCGCGACAGGGTAAAGTATTTTCGCGTCACTGAAATAGATTGCAACCATGTTTCTTGGGGGATGTTGAGGAATTATACATGACGTGGTTGCGTTCACACAGTTTTCAATAGAAGCCTGAGCAAAATTCCATTATTTCAAAGCGCAAGGTCTTAATTCTGTCACTGAGAGGAAGCACTATAACTCCATGAATATGGGGTTTCTAGAGAACATAAAGAGAACGATGTTAAAATAACTGACAACCCATCAAAAGTGACGGGAAATATACCCAGTCATGCAAATCTTATTAGTTTGCGATGGTGGGTGGCGTAACATGGTGGAACTCCTTCATGATGCACAAAGGGTAAGAAAAAAGACTTTGCTGTTCCACAAAATAAAATATATTTGCGACCGGTTTCGATACGGCGTTTCGATACGGCCAGATGATGATACGCCGTATCGAAACCGGTCGCAAATATATTTTATTTTGTGGAACAGCAAAGTCTTTTTTCTTACCCTTTGTGCATTTATTAGTTTGCATTTTGTTTACAAGTAATCTTTTTAAGGTAATTTCACTTTTAACGGTCTAATATCTGGTAGTCAATGGTCTTTCGAATTTTAATTTTTCTATAGGCGTATTCATTAAGTATGTACTCGTTCTTAGCTAATTATTTTTTGTAACGTCGTAGAAAACCACGTTGTTGTAAGTCCACTAATCGATCACTTCTCCGGCTACGGCATGTTCCCTGCTCTTTCGCAAACGCATGATACAACGGCTGTCACCATGGTCTAATCTTGAAAAGGGCTAGCAAAACACCAAAATAGTGTGTTTGGTCTTGATATTGTAATTTGTAGGCCAGGAGGTTAAAATCGGACGCTAGATAACTTAAACATATCCTTTCTTGCGCAATGACGTTCGTCTCATTGTTTCAAATGTGTTTTGTCATATTTAAAAGTCGTAAAATAGAATGCCTTAAAGTCCCCATCAATTCCCATACTATTCATGATTTGGCCCGGAAATATCTTCGGTGCATAAAATCCATCCCTTGGCGTATTATTCTGAAGTTATATCAAGAGTAATGAAATTTTCGTTCTTAAAACTTTCATGATATGGCCTCTAATCAAATTCCTTGTTGGTGTTACCAAGAAAATTCCAACATACACAGATGTATACAATAGTTTTATGCTAATTATGATCGGAAATGCCTTTTAGACAGTTATTAATGCTAAAGGCTAATAACGTGGAACCTTGTTGACGGTAGCTATGCAAATTTAACATGGCACTTATGAGCTCGTGTTTATTTTTTCAATTTACTATTTACCTGTGTCTAAAATGGAAACTGTGATTATTTCAGATATATGTGATGCTCTACGAAAAAATTACACCAAAACAAACTTACCTGGTTCTGCCGTTTTCTCAATCATTACCATCTCCCCCCCCCCCACCCCATTCCCCTCCTCCCTCCGGACATTGCTATTATTAGTATAGATGTGTAATCTAATTTTGAGGATACGGAGACTAATCCAAAACTCTGAACCGAGTTATCATTTCGGAAGATCGGTGACCGTTATTCAGGTCCTTTATCACTGGGAATCATGTCGGTGGTGAAGGCTTCCAATCCTGAAAGTCTTGGTTCGAAAATCGATTGTATCGAAGATTTTTCTGGGCGATCCCCGCTCCTATCTGGGTGTCTTCTGGAGTGCGCTTCTAATGCTGTGTGCCGTCCATTGGATGGGGCGTCAAGCCATGGAGCTTTTAGCGTCCAGCTTAAAGAGTAGGCTCATTTCATACCCGGATTTTCTCACCTCTCCCAATTTAATATCGTATCATTTTACCCTGCCAACATATCCTTAATTTGAACCAAATGACCTCGATTGTCAGTCGTCTCCCATTATGACTACTTGCCTCCATGCCCACCTCCTAAATATCATGCTCTCGATGAAGGTCGTGGGAGAAATCAAACGCTTGTCAATCGAACAAAGGGTGCCTTAATATTCTCCGTTCCCGTTATCCTAGCACTTGATTGAAGTCAACTGGCAAGCGGAACAAATGACGTCACCTGCACGTGGCCCCGAAAAGAAACGGGAGACGTAGGAAAGAGTGGGTGGGGGTTTGTTCAGAAAGGGAAAGAGAAAGGGGCTCAGGCGATAATTGAAGTCAGCTGCTGCTCCTCGATCGATAGAAATCGAAAGGATATTTTCGAACCGTCCAGGGAAGCTTGCCCCGACCAGGGCGTGGAGTGATAGGGAATAAGGTCAATGAAAAGCCACGTGGGACGAATACAATGGCTGGCTGATTGTCAAAAGAAGGAGAAGGAATTTGAGGGGCGAGGAATTCACAGCGGAGAGGAAATTTTATGGGGCTGAGATTAGAGGAAGAGAATTTAAATGACATGGGTTTCGAGTTGGGCATGATAAATTTTCATTACTACATCTACATACAATCCCACGAGCGAATACAAGAGCGATTGACGAGTGGTATTAAGAAACAAGCCATTTAAAGAAAGGGATGATTGGTGAGGTGTGCTTTTATGGGCCAGTGCCTCGCATTGTAACTCTTGTATTCGTGAATTGACGTGGGTATTTGGAATTCTTTTATATATCTGTTCGGCAGTGATTTCTCAATATATATCGTTCTTATTTGTCGCTCAGATGTGGTGTGGGAGTAAAAAAATTCCCTCCATGACAACCTGAAACTATTGAAATCTGAATTTTTCAAATATCTTTCGTCTGACGTCTCTCCTTCAAGCCCCTAGCTAATCCTATACCAGTCTTTATATTTTTTTATACTTTCTGCAGTCTTTCGCAGCAGTTTTGACAAAAACGCGCAGCTTTCCTTAGCATTTTTCTGAGAGTTTGTTACGATATCCCAATCCAGAATAATAGAATGATGATAATTGAAGAAATGGGTAAAAGCTCATGATGGCTCTCGTTATTAATATTCTACTACTCTATCAAAAAATATACGCTAGGTACCTCATTGACTGTGTACAGTATTTGAATTCAAGCTCAAAATTTAGCTATTGATTTTTTAGGCTCCCATATGCCACCATTTATATTTGGTTATTAAATACTGAAATTTTTGTTTGCACGAGAAATGAAGGCATACAGTGTGATAAATATCAGTCGTTAAATTATTTTGGCACTTTTGACAGCTAGCAATGACAAATCCTGGGGAAATATTATGTACGAAGGGAGAAATATTTTGAACATTGAATATATTTTGGGACAATAAAACGGCTTTGATGGAAGATCTAACACACTGAATGATGAGAGATCGGAGTCCTTGGTCAGCATTCGGAGAGTGGTTTTAAAAGAAAGGTATTGGAGAGGAATTTCGAGGCGGGGATTCCGTAAGGGATATTACAGGTTATTAACGAAGAAACCGTCCAAGAATTTCCCGTTGCCTTAGAATTCCAATATAGTGTTATGGAATTTCTTCATGCTATTGGCTAGATCGAAATTTGGTAGATTTTAACTTGAATGGATCCTACGTATTTATAATTTTAGGTATACAACGACCTCGTTATACTTGAGGCGATGGAGGAGTTTCTTACCACTGTGGGTTTAAGGGAATAGAAAGAAGTGTAGTAATTATTTCAAGATGTGTCGTAATTTTTTTTACATTTCATTTCAATACTTATTCATCAGAATTCCTTTGTCCTCAATATATACTTACATTCGGAAGCAGATATCATCAAAATTGTTAGCTCATTTTAATGCTTTAAATGACTCCTTGTTCCGGTCTATCTGCAGTCCATACTTTTAATTCATTTTACTGTGACTAAGTGTTTAAAAAGTATCACGGTAGATACATATTATGAAATTATCTTTTCATAGCTATATAAAGTGTATTCTGTACAGAAATTAATTTAAATTTCAGGAGTCGTACTTTTCACTTACATTTAATGTATAATAAAACACAGCACGTGTTTCAACGTTAAGGGCGTCATCCTCAGGTACCTTGTATGCTGTTCCACCACCTAACGCCAGAGACGGTCGAATTTATTCATCTCCTCTTTCATCTCCTGTATGCTCTAAAATAGAGATTCTGTAGTATATTCTTGTAAAATATTTAGGTGTTTTCCTAGGAAAGTTAAGAATGCTTGTTTTTAAAGCACTAACAAGCTTATTTTTCCGATAGGAATTTTTGAAATCTAATACCGGGCAACTCTTCTTTCCGCTATATGGATCTGCTAATATTTATGGCCGATTGCTCCCTCTATTCGCTCCCAGCTAATGAGTAATGATAGGCTTAGTATTCTCTGAAGGCTATGTGTTCATTGTTAGCCTCATAAGAATGAATTCTGATAACAGCCCTTTTGCCATGATTACCAGGAACATTGGCATATGGCACAAGTCAGGCTAGTTAAAAAAAATCTACATAGACCGTGAACGGTGAATGGTAGTAGAGTATGAACTATTGGAGCGAAATTATAGTTTAAGAATCATTTTTACCTCCCAATTTCACATGAAATCCATGGTAATTATCATTTTGGGGAATTTGCACGATTTATAATACTTAATTAACATTTATTTCACATGCAATGGTGAGCAGCATTAAAATTCACTTTAGATATGAAATAATAGACCAAAAGTGTTTAAATGATTTGTTTATATTTTTGGGATTAAATTGGGAATGATAGAATGACATGCGCAATAGTACATTTTAGTAAAAAAAAACTCACGGATGAAATGAGGTGTAAAAAACCTGGAAAATCTGTATATTGTATAAAAATTTATTAAATTAATTAGAGATTGCATTTTATTTAAGATACAAGACAAGAAAATAAATGAAGAATCATACAATTCATTCGATGAAGACATGAGCAAACAGTAGTCTGCGGGACGGAGCTGGCTCGCTTGTGGTCCCCGTCGAGTGGTCCGCGGGTAATTTCCATGTTCATCAAATGCATTTTGTCATAACTATATTGGTTTAAAATTGTACTTTCAACCTCTCCCAAACAAACAAACAAAAAGTACGTACATAATTATAATATCTTAAGCTGGAGGAAATGGTTTAAATCTAAATAACATTTGACCCTCTGAAATTTGAATTACATATTCTCACTCTCCAAAAATGTTTCGCAATCTGTTCCGCTCACAGAGAAGGTTGCCCTTGCCTAATGCAATTTAGTGCAATTAATTTTAAAATGAATGGCAAACTGATAATCAAACTATATTGCAAACACAACGAATCAGTTTGTTTCGTCCCAATCGGCGTCCGTTTTTTTAAATCCGTGCTGTGACATTACCATCCAATTCTCCCATACAGGCGACCGCCGCTGGCAGTGCTACGCTGCGGAAACCCATCTCTCCCTTCCTCGGTCCAATCGATGCATAAACGATCACTCCTACTTCTGCCACGGTAACACGCAGCGTTCACGGCTTACAAGCGGTTTCGGAAGCGTCTCCGTCGAGGGTAACGGCCGCCTGCGAATGTCCCCAGCTCGCCCTCATTTCCCCCTTAACAAGATCCGCCAGCGGCCAGAGCATCCTCACATCCTACGGCCGGTCGCACATGTTCCGAGTTCCATGGGTAGTCCGCGCACTCTCTCCAGAGCCCTCTCTACTCTTTCTCTAGCACTTCATCCAATTCATTTGTATTCATTCGAATGAACCAGCGAAAGACGAGACTCTGATCAATATGCAGTCGAGATTCTGAATCGGGAGGGGATAAAATAACGAAGTGATCGAGCTTTAACCTTAACATCGAGTATGTTTCACGTAAAGAGCGTGTGTCAGCAACTGTGCGTCGTGGTGGTATCTCTTAAAAGAAAGTATATTTATTTATTTATATCTGATGATTATGTAGGGAGAGCGAGGCACGTTGTTCCACTTTAATTGCTTTATAATTTTGTTTTTTTTTACATTTAATATTTGGAAATGGTTTTTTTATCTACACTATCAGTGCACAAGAACAGAAATGCAAATAAAGGAAAATGAGTATGCCCGTCCATAGTACAGAGCAAAATATTACACCAAGTCACTTGGATCAACTTGCCCCTATCACGGGACAAATTGGACCAATGGCCGGGAGAGGTTGGTCCATTTCATTGCTTGAATTAACTAATGACTATAAGGATGGAAATTGCAGACAAGTTTATCAAACATTTACTTTATTTCATATCAACCAAAGGTACAAATAATACAGTAATCTTGTTCGTATACCACGCATTTATATTTTACTATGAATGTATAATTGAGTAGTTAATGTTTTCATGAAATTAAAAAAAAATGAATCAAAATAAACATGTATTGGCCACTCATGAGTTAGGAAAACACGATTATAGGCACAGAATAAGAAATTTATAAATATTAATTTAGATTTTGTCCCTGAAATATCGTATTTAGTCGTGAATATCAACATGAAATATTATCTCCCCAGTTGCACACAATTCATGTGCTCAGCGTTTACAACCTGTGTGTCGAATCCACTCTTCTCCTTATTTTATATCCTTATATGCTTTTAAATAGCAAAGACTAAGGCAGTCCTCTTCTTCCTCCTCCGCATGAATGAAAAGGTCCATATCTTGCTTGGTTATTAGTTGTCGTTTCAATTTCCTTCTCCTTCGGGAAAATCTCTTTGATGCAGTTTTCTTATTGCTTTTTATCAGTTTTTCTGTGCTCCTTTTTCTTTGATTTTTTAACATAACACCTAAGCGAGACGGGGTTTGAGTTTTTGTGACGAGTACTATCGTTCCATTGCGATGGGCAAGGGCTTAAATCCTGGCAGTGGTAGATTTTTTTTTAGCGGAATCCTGATTTGGGTTTCTGTGGTGAACATTTCAAGCTTATTATTTTTTCCACCGAATGGGACGATAAATTAGGTTCATTAGTAGACTAAACTAGGTTTATACCGACAACGAGTTTCTCTTCACCCGCCTATTCCTCTCAAACATCTTCACTTACCCAACCTACATACCTGTCTTAATGGCGCAGATGAGTTTGGTTATCTGTCACCTCCCCACATAACCAACCTACAAACATAATCGTGATGGTGAAGTCATGAAATTCATCAGCATTTCTTTTTATGCAAGTCAAAACACGTCTTGAGGAAATACTCAGAAGTCCATAAATTTTGATTCAACGACATATGCCGAGAACCGTGATGCCTAGAATCATCCAAGTGTATGATTTTAGGCTGGTCTGTTAACTGGTGCCCTTAATTGAATACATCGCTAGAGGATATCCACTCACTCATACCTCCGTCGAGTATATTAATGAAATTGCCAGTCGACAAGGTCCCAGCTCCGTCGAAGACACAATAATTGAGGAATGGTAGCCGTGATAATTAATGACTTCCTTGTTTCGCCTCGTTCTCATTAATTTCCTAAATAATAGCATCAGCTTGAGAGGATGGAAATGACAACGCATCATTATTCGATGAGTAGAAGCACATCGTTTCACCGCCACGAAATATGTTATCCGCGAACGGCGGATTTGAATTACTCTTTGCGTCATACACTAGTTATTTATCGACGGACTTGTATTAGCAAATCCATGAAAATATAGCACGTTTGAAGAATATAAAAAATGAAATTTTAAAAATTAATTGGTCCAATGTATACGATCTTAAATCATTTTGTTGTTCAATGATGTACCTTAAAATCCAAGGAAGGACGTATATCAATGAGTAAGAAATGGGGTAGCAAATATTGTGCACAAGAAGAATGAACACCGCGGCAGACCTCAAGATGAGACCTACGGTTGTTAGTTTGCTCCACTTATGAACGTCATGCTTTAGAATACCCTAGATTCTACCGCATCCCCCTGGCTAACCGGGATTAACTTTTTTCATGATATTTTAAACCACCGTGTGGTTTCTGTGACCATATTTTAAGTCCTTATCCGTACCTTTTGAATGTCTGTAGCCATTGTAACAGAGAACTTAATAAAGAATTAATTATATCAGCTCGCGATTACAGTTTTGGATTTAATTAGTTGTAGAATTCTTCCACAAAATTAATGTGAATTCTAATTACCTTCTTCCACTTGTGGTGAGTTTTCATAGTGGATATTTGCTAGTACTATAGAAAACGTACTGGCAGGTATTAATGCAAACACGGTTACAGAAGACCGAAGAGATATTTTGATCGAAATAATAAACCAAATGTCGATAGTTAATAATTACAACTTAAAATTTCTTTCTAAGAAAATGCTCATAGGCTCTCGAAAAATAAATGATTATTGTAATTGTATAATAAACTCGCAGTGACTGCAAAAATAAGGCCTCGAGGGTGTCCTACAAAAATCGATATTTACTGCTAAGAAGTATGTAGGATTCTCCCAAAAAAATAGTATTTTCTTTATACTTGCATTACTATCAAATATTCCTCAGACTACCATGGAAAGAAAATGTGGAAACCAGCTCTAAGATTCCTAAGTCCTACTCATATTTGAGTGGCATTACGAGAATAACTGATTATTATATATCTGTTTAACTGGAGGAAATCCCTCTAGTCTATGGAAGAGGTTTCTCTATTGTACAATAGGAACTTTCATTGGAAATTGATTTCATATTTCTTTCATTTCATAAATGGTGATTTAGATGATCACCATAATTGTGCCAATGAGTGAGACATTGACAATATGTGATACAAGTTCTTTGAATGCGTTATTGCAGGTGACTTAAAAAAAATACCTTCGCCTACTTTTTTGGATTCCAAAAAAAAACTTGCCTATGCCAGTTTATATTTAGTATGGCTGAACTTTTGAGCCTCAAAAGTTACCTCGTAAAAGAAGAACTAATGGCTTTTAAATGGATCGCGTGGTTTTTATTTTAGATTTTACTTGAGCAATGAAACCAAAAGTGGTTTCTTTTACAATAGAATTTCCATCTCTCTTCCAATACCTATCTCTCACCGCCTATTTTCCGTCTGAACAACTCAGAATTATGCTTGGGTCCACCTTTCTATGAAACCTTGACATCATTATGAACGTTATATACAGAGGCAATACAAGAGTAAAAGATCGTTTTTCTTAGCGCTGATATACCTCTTTCTTGAGAAAAAAGTCATCATTTATGAAGAAGACCCTCTCAAAATGAGCAAAATTGCTTGCGGAAGAAAGTGAGTTGAACGATGCTTTAGGAAGAACCTGAACGGTATCCTTTCTACCAGCCAAAACAATGAGCAGTAAGTGTTAAAGCCCCTTAAAGTTCACATCTATTATTGAGAAAATTATACCAAGATCCCCAACAGCTTCATTTGATTGGACTTTCCAGAGAAAAAATAAGCGGCGTGCGTATGTTCTTTCCGTGGCAGATTCAAACGCTCGTTTTTTACTCTTGGGTCAAATAATAGGCTATAAAAAAGGCTCCAAATCATTTTATTGGAAACTTTTTAAGCACGTATTTATCCTCCTGTGCGCACTTGATATTCACCCTTAATTCCACGAATGCTGCTGCAGCACCTTCTTCTACCTGCCACTCATCAAACCAGCGCTCCACATGGTTAGGTGGAGGTGTAGAATTTACTCCCCGCCGCCTTCGTCTTTTCATTCCTCCTTTGAATTGGGCGGCGTCGCGAGAGTGCTCACGCAGTATCGCCGACGTGATTAAAACACTTTGTCTTTTCGGCTCCCCCCTCTTTTGCACGTGCCTTTCTCTCCTCTTCATCCGCCTTCCTGCCCCGCCCTTCTCCCTCCCCCTGCCTCCTCTTCCTCTCTCATAATTCCTCACCTCCCTTCGCTACTTCTCTTCCCCTCTCTTCCCTTCCCCTTTCAGTTCCTCTTGGGCCATTCGTAATCCACTCACCTCTTTCCGCTCCCTCTGCAACTTCTACCAACTGCCCTTTCTGCCGTAAATCCTATTTCTCTTCCTCCTCCTCCTCCCCCATCCACGCCACACTTCCCCTTTCCGAGCCACGGACACAACTTCCAATCAACAAGAACTCTCTATTTCTCTCCCTTACTCCCTCGCAAACCCCTCCGTCACACCCCCTAGCCTACAGTCTCCTCCACGACCCGCCCGATCTGCTTCTGAGGAAAAATCGATGCCTGCGGTGGATCTGCCGAAATACTTGATCACCTTCGAGTATTGGATTTAAAAGATCACTTGTGATGGTGCTAATGACCTTACTAATTTGTCGTCGGTCGTCATCCAACACCTATCCATTTTTATGAGAACTAAATTATGGAAATTTGTTTGACAAGCGCATTATTCAGTTGTTCAGTTGCCAAGCACATAATTCAGTAGTTGTTGTGGTATATTATTAGGCTCAAAAAGATCCATTCAGATGGTACATTAAACCAATTTCTAAGTAGTTGGTTTTATATAGTTCTTGTAGCATAAACTCTTCACGTTGTATTTAGGCGAAGTTTTTGAAATATGCTTCCCAATCGTATGGTTTAATTGATCGGGATAAAATATCGTGTTCAAAATAAGATTTAGTTGGCATGGTTGAGATTCAATTGAGACCAACGGAGTTTATTTTTTACAGAACCGGTCTAGAACGTCTGAAAATTAATTTATTGGCATGTGCGCTGTTTCCAGGTAGTCACATGGATTGGAAATTGGTAAAATCACCTAAAATTTGGTGCGGAACTCGGGAATTGAATGTAATTTTGCGTTTACATATTGTAGGGGGGATATTACTCCGTAGAGCAATTGATTATCTATTGCTTTAGCGTAATCGTCTATTTCTTGACGTTTACCTTTGGGCTGATGGCTGGTGATAACCCGTGGGTATTGCCCTATTATTACCAGATTTGATGTGCGAGACAAAGTTAAGTCTATGGGATCTGGGTTTTGAGCTTCACCTACCCAAAAACAGTCTCATTGCTAGGATTTCATATTTTAAATGCCTATCTTTCCATCTAGTTACAAACTATTTTTGAATCTAGGTTAATATAAGAACAAGTGATGAGCATGAAGTCCATGGCTTCAAGCATGAAGACATGAAGCCCGGATGTTTAATTCCTAATACTTCACACCCCTTATTTTTTTGCCAAAAACGTTCGTTCGCAAACGTTCTCTTGTCTGCATTCCACAGAACGTGGGTTGCAGATTTTTTATGTTACATATGGCCATTATCTTGGAGAGTGTTGGCTTTGACTTATGAAATTGAGAAGCAGGCGCATTATGGTACGGTTGCTTAGAGATCGCAAAGGATGGTACGTATTTCGGTTTAGATCAGTAGTGGTTTTCTTCTGCTTGACCTTAGGTGTAAGTTCATATTTGTGTAATTGACTGAATTTTTTAATCGAAATACTCGTTCTTCTGAAGTCTTGAATCAAAAGTGCTCGCCCCAACCCTTCGTCGCTTTCATCTCTTTCCGACTCGCTTTCTCCCTTTGGGCATTCCTCCATCTCCAGAACTCACCCACCTTCCCCGGTTCACTTTATTTCTGCCCCTGCCCCTCTTTCCCTCCCTCCTATCCCTCTTCTCCACCCTTCTCCCTCCCCCTCCTCCCGTTCCCCTCCCCCGTACCCCCACGCCCCCGCAATCCACTCCAGTCCGTCTCCCTTCTCCCATTATCTTCCCTCTCCACCCCCCTCTTATCTTCTGATCTTCCCAACCTTGAGAAAGAGCATCTTTCGCTCCTCTTCCCCACTCAAAGGGCCCCCTCACTTCACACCAACTCTCAACCACGCCCTCCGCCATCAGTTACTAATTGCTGGACCCGTTTTTTTCGTAACTCAGAAAGCGTGGTGGAAGAGCAAAAGCCAAAGAAAGGGATTGAGCTGAGGCACGTGGTGCATGTAAGGTTCTCGGATGATACCAGTGCGGGTCCTAAATGTTCGTCCTTCTTTTCATGACGTTTCTTTAACTGCAGATTCCCTCGCGCGCAAATCTTGATGATATTTGGGTGGTAATCACTCATAAGATGAAAGTGAAAATTCAGGCTAACTCCCTCGCTAAAATTCGAGGCATCTTCATTTTCACTAAGTTTTAAACGGGAATTAACGAGCAAGATTATATCTTTATTTTTACCGCAGGCTATAAGAAAGCAGAATAGTGGTCGTTAAAGTTGTTTCTCGGGTAATTATATTGTCAACATTGTGTTTGGCTCATTTGGTGACATATCCTTAACAAGCTGGTCGTCTCGCGTGAATACATAATAATTAGGCTTAGTACTTAAATAAATTTCCACTTTATGAATTCTTTTTATTGTTGAGATTTATGTTTTGTTTCATGACGATTATGTGGGTCATAACAATGAAAATATCAACAGAATTTCTCGTGCTTCTTTTGTAGAATGCGAAGCAATTTCACAAAGAATTACCAGAAATGTTAGCTTTAATTAAAGCCTGAACTCCGGTTGAAAATAAAGCTCAGAAAATAGCAGTCTCATCCGTTGGATTTACTCTAAACCTTTTTTATAAATAGGGATATGGAAGTTGCGTGCTTTGCGACTCACACTACTTACTATTCTCTCCAGTGGGAATTTAAAAGGCATCTATAGTAGTTACTTTGGAAAATAAGTGCATAGATTTTAAATGCATTACAAAATATGAATGGAGAAATTGCTTATGTGAAATGGAAGTCCACAAGAATGTTTTCGCACGATTTATGTAGTCGAATGTTTAAAATTTAAGAGCTGGGATAAATGTCTCGCCGATTGCAAAGACAAACTCTGATAAAAATCTCTTTAATGTAGTACCTCTTAAGTGATTATTCAAAAAATGTGGTATACTATAAGACATTGCTGACCAAATAAATTTAATAAAAAATTAAATGAAATACCTATGAAGGAAGATAATTTTCACCTACATAACTATCGGTGAAGAAAAATTCTAGTATAATCTAATTTTTAAAAATAATTTTAAATGCTTCGGTCGAAATTTAGTCAAATAATTTTGCAAGCACTTTTTCCTTGAATTTAATGTACACTCAACTCATCCAATTTTGGCTGATTATATTTACATCTATGCGTACAACTATTAAAGCAGTAAAGTCCTAGTACATTCCAACTCCATTATTTGGATTTAACATGTTCTCTAAGCCATTATGATGTTGCCATACAAAGCAACTCCGTGCATGAATATCGTGAGCATAATACATATAGATATGTGTGCTCTTTCTAAAATCAGCAATTTCGCTGGAGCGTGGAGGTGGCACCCAAGTTTATTCTCACTTGCGGGTGGGGAGGGACGTAGGAAGCTTGAGGGAGCAAATGCAGCATTCTCGAGTTAGGAATAGCGGCGTCTCCGATTTTCTCGAAATATGGCAAACTTCTACAATTCCTTCCCTACCTTAGACATTCCTCCGAGGTCATTTTCTTTCCCGCCACCGCGCAGCTTCATCGTCCACCTTCTTTGAACCTGTCTTCACATTATTTTTATTTTGCATCAGAATGAACTTTTTTATAGCATGGAGCTTTACGCTGCAGATAGGTAAAAAAGCGTCTTATTATTTGCGTTTTTTCCTTGCAGTGTTTTTTTTGTGGGGGAATTAAACTGCCACGCTGGAGACGTGCAATGGTCGTTAGACTTAATTATTTCTACGGGACCCGCTTCGCTGTAATTATTCCGGATTCTTCTCAGTTGTTTTCTTTTCTTCCACTTTTTTCCCGACTTCTTTAATGTCCTTTCTTTTTTTTACTTTTGTTGATATTTTTTTACCGTTTCAAGCGTGACCTTCAGTGTGAAGGTTTTGTTTTCCTGAAAACAGAAGCAGCTCTCTCTCTCTCTCTCTCTCTCTCTCTCTCTCTCTCTCTCTTTCTCTGGAAGAGCATTTTGCTGTTATCTTTCCCATTTCCACCACAAGATGTTTTTGAGAGGTGCTTTTTTACGGGGATATTTTTATTAAGCGTTGTAAGTTACGATACGTAACTCAGCTTTATCTAACCTCAGTACCCATTGCCCTCGTGGCATCCATTCTCGTATCTCTCAATGTCATTTAATACTCATCCTGGAAAACGCGATAATGGGAATATCCATTAAAATTTACAATGAGATATAATGCATTCAGCTTAGACTAATGATTCCGCTTTTGCTAAATTAAAAAGGTAAATAATTAATGGAGATTTTAGTGTTTATCTTTTAAAAATTGTTTTGCTATTTATACAATCAAAAGTAATGACAAACGAGCTAAAAACCCAAACCCTTTGATAAATCTTTGCTCATGGAGTAATTTATCTCCCATTTTCGTACAATATCTCTTTTGAATGCATTTTTAGCTACGTACAGTTATATCGTATAGTTATATAAAATGCTGACTAAGGTAACAAAATTCATATTTTAACTGTTCGACAATTTGAGTCAATGGAGTTTTGGAATCTCTTACCCATCGGCGTTAGCGTCTTAGACAGGGAAACTTGCTAATAACAATTTCTGTGACTTTTCTACTCCTAACCTTCTATTTTGAAGTGAATTTAAATTATGCTTGAGATTCCTCAAAAGGTTTCGTGTGTTGTTTAAATCGGAATAGTATTATAACAGGGTGTCCACCAGTCGGGAGAAGTCGGGAATCCGGGAAAAAGTCGGGAATTTCGTAATTTCGGGAAAAAATCTGGAAAATGTCTGGAATTCGCTGAAAAACAATAAGGAATTTAAATTAAACATTTATGGAACCTGATGCTATCAATATCATTCTCTTTATATACCACGTTTTGTTTCATCGTAAATATTCATTTTTACCTGCATGTTTGCTCCCCATAAAGTAGCAGATCAAAAATAAATGGCATTTGAACCCTTGCTTGAAAACACATATTAGGATAGTCATTATCGAATGTCATAATTTTGTGTAACTACTGAGTAATTTCCTTACAGTAGGTGGTTCTGAAAAAAATTGCTGCTGCCGTTGATGACGACATAAAATATCCAATGAAACTTATTTGAAACGTCTCTCGCCCACACATGATTCGCTCAGACATGCGTAATTCCTTTTAGAGTCCCACCAACGTCGTTGATGCTTTAATACGCTTTTATAGCTCTCGGAGTTCAATCTCGACGGACGCGAGCAGAGTTATATCAGTGCTACGCCAGCGCACTGCTCGTCTTTAGCGGCGCCCCACTTTTCGGGTGGGGGCCACACGCCTTCGAGTAATGGGCGGGCGGGGGAATTAAAAAAAAATGAAAAGGAAGAGCTCACCCCGTAATCTCTCGCCGGATTGCATACGAACTTTTGAATGCTCACTTTTGCTCCTGTGCGCATGGAATAAAAATTGGAGAGAGATTTCCTGGAAGGGGAGGTAGGGAGGTAATGAAAAGTTTCACGTGCCCTTCCGGACTCGCACGCTCCCCGATTATTCGTTCGTTCTCGCTCCTTCACCTCTCCCGTCTGTCTTGCCAGTGTTCCTGCCCTGCCTCCCTTCGAGTTGTAGTGTTAGGGCAGGGCAGGTTGTAAGAAATAATCTTTATAGCGATTTATTTCCTTTAAATGAATGATACGATAAAGCGAAGACCGTTTGAACTGAATATTTGGGGCAGGCGTGGACTTAGAAGGAAGAGGAAGGGGAATTTTGGGAAGGGGGACCAAGAGTGCGTGGATCTAAATAGTGATATAATACGAATCGTATTTTTAACGTTGCCAGGAAAGTTTAGTTACAAACCTGCTATGTAGTAAACACTGGAAGGGTTGTTCCAAATTCATATAGATACATAAACTGGTGGAGTACCTGATGTATTAATATTAAAATACTTTTTTTGAAATGTATTATAAAAACTTGACCTAAATGTGGAGGAAAATATTGCAAATTCCAAAGAAACATGCTGCAGTTTCATAATTGACCTATACAATGTATAGTATACATTCTTCGAGGAAGGGGAATGACTTATTTGCGGCAAATCCCTTCCTTATAAAATGCTCATCCTGACTGGTTGTTCAAACAGGGAGCATTTGGCCACTTTAAGGGGTTCTGTAAATAAACAAAATGTATTAGTTCTTATCATATAACGACAATAAAATTCTAATATTCTGAGCAATTCTTTTACTCAAAATAGAAGGTGACGTCTTATGGGCCCAAGGGTGAGAATTTGTGAAACCATGGAATACTAATATTCTTACTTCTTCTATCAATGATATTTTTGCGAAAAATTTATTATTGGAAAACACAACAGAAGCGAATTTTCCAGGAAGTTCAAGAGTAGCAAAATGAAAGCTCCAAGACATAGTATTTTATGCGCTATTAATTCATTACTGCGATTATTAAAAGCAATTTGTATTTATTCAATGGGTATAGTGCCACAGTAAGTTCTTCTGTCTGGAATAATTATTCATAATAAGTTGTCACCTTTTTTCGGCCTTCCCTCCAGGTTATGTAGTAGATATGATCTGGAACTAATTGCAGCGACAAAATACGATTGATACAATTCCTTACTTATTGATCTAAAAGTTATTTCTTTCATCGCACCATTAGTGGCTGCTGTAGAAAAAAAGGGAGAAACTGACACTACATAAACATTCCTTCGTCCTATTCCTCTTCCCATTCTTATTTCCTCTTCCCTCTCTTTTACATGGCTGGTGTCCTAATATTCCCTTCCACTCGCCCCCACGACGGCTCGTAATGTAGTGTAAATGCTAGATATTCTCAATTTCTATCGACGTTTCGATGAAGGAGTCTGGCATAGACAAAAATGGAGAATCTGTGGGAAACCCGAGAAAATCGGACAGTGAATGTTCGCTGGGAAACCACCAGTTTCTTTGTAAAATATATACTCGTCGACTTATCTTAATGTATTGGATATATTCATAGTTTTGCTTACAAGTGACTAAGTGATAGCAGTACTTTTTCAACTGATTGGATGCCTTTTTTTACTCTATCAGTCGTGAAGAATTCTCTTTTAACTCTTTCCTGTTTTTGCGTAAACTTCCCGCCACTCTCATTATCAGATCCTTCTTTATTTAATGTGTACTCGTCGCTTAATCTTAATTTATTGGTAATTAGGTTACTTTTGCGTTCTTGTGACTAAGTGATAGCAGTATTTTTTTCAGCTGATTGGATGCCTTTTTTTACTCTATCAGTCGTGAAGAATTCTCTTTTAACTCTTTCCTGTTTTTGCGTAAACTTCCCGCCACTCTCATTATCAGATCCTTCTTTATTTAATGTGTACTCGTCGCTTAATCTTAATTTATTGGTAATTAGGTTACTTTTGCGTTCTTGTGACTAAGTGATAGCAGTATTTTTTTCAGCTGATTGGATGCCTTTTTTACTCTATGAGTCGTAAGGAAACATCAAACTGTATTCCCATCATCTCTCCTGTTTTTTCGTAAACTTCCCGCTACTCTCGTCATCGCTCGCGAGTCCCCCTGTCTACCCCGAAACATATATTTCCGAGAAAAAATATTTTAACCGCGCGTCATGAATGAAAACGAGGGTTAGAAAAATCGTAAGATTAGAGTTGTTTGGAACTGAAGAAGTGGTGCGAAAGAGAATGAAGAGAAAATCGGAGGAAGATTGGGGTAAAATGTGGGGAAAATTGGATGAATAAGAAACGGCACCCTCCGCTTGGCACTCTCGCCGGTCCCTGACTGGTTTCGGGCGCGAGTGAACATGTGCAGATGCCGGGAGGGAGCGGGTTAGCGGGCGCGGGAGTGGTCGACGCACTTGCCGCGCGCCGTGAGAGGGTCGTTGAAGCGTTTGGCGTGGAGCATGAGTGCCACTCCGCCACGTGCGGCTGCCGCTCAAGCCCCTGCGCTCCGATCTGCGCTAGGTGAGTGCTCGTCAAACAGATATTTCATCCGAATCCGTCGGAGGATATGAAACGCATCGTGAGGCTTGATGCATGACGGAACGAATTTCAAGAGATTAAGAGTCTAATGAAACCGGTACAAATTTAGGGGATGGATCGTAACTGTGGAGATTTCATATCCGCGAGGCGTTTCTTTGTAGCAATGGCAATGAACTTCTCTGAAAACCATCTCGGATCCAATTTTATGAAGATGTTATGGCACTAGCCGCCGTTAGAATTTGCAATGCTTGACAATTACAGCACATTTGTTTAATATGAGACTACTGTTTGCAAATGTTGCAAATATTAAAAATGTTTGCAAATATTAAAAATGTACCTCGATTGAAACATTTGTATCTCGTTTCTCTTATGGCTCTTTTTAAGCTTCTAGTTTTCCATGAACAGAGGTTTGTACTAAATTTGTTCTGCTAGACGAGGTTCGAGAATGTTATCAGGCGTAGCTTTGATGACCTTAACAATGATTGTATCAATTCTGTGGAGTGGTGAATGATCCTTTTACCCACTTTTACAAAAAGTATTAAGCTAATGCCAGAGAAATAATGGTTTTTAAGGGGAAGTAAACTCAATTATTGTGACAGCGGCTCGAGTAGCTACTGGTATAACTGCCAACAAACCAACAGTCTGATCTAATATGCAAAAACCGAGCTCTCAGTTAGCACTGAGTTAACGCAAAGGCTACGCCATCTTCACTCCAACCAGAAATGATAAAACCGGGCATAAACATCGCGAAATATGTCGTAATATCTAGTTTTTGTAACTACCCAGTAAAATTAGCCTTCCAATTCTCGTATGATATTTTTATACGTTTTTTTCATCCGTCGGTTGTATTAAAACATTAACTATTTTATTTAATAATATGTTTTGCAAAATGGGGCTACCTCATTGCTTGCAGCCACTCCCGTCACATCGGTATTTTTATTGCAATCAAACTGGTTTAACTATATAAGAGCTGGTGCTTTCCCGGCGTACTTGATGTATGAATTTTTCTCGGGTTCTCCACTGGACTAGACTCTCCACACTGGCCAACGTTTCGATGCCCGATTCGTGAATCGTCCTCAGGGCTGGTTTATTTATATAATTTTCATTACTTTCGTCCTCGGCATACGTAAAAATGTGGATTGCCATTCCAAGTCAAATTCCTGTATGGAAATAGACAGTGAATTATTACCTAAGGCAAAAGACAATAAGCTACGTGCTCTGAGTGATTCACCCTTTCTGTACCTTGAGAAAAATGAGCCGAAAACCAGCAAAATAAGCCATTTGCCACATCCAATCCCTTAGGGAAGTTTTAAAATCTTAATTTGTGTTATGGTTCCATGCCATCTATTCTTTCCTTTTATCTATGGTGCAATTCTTCATTTTTAATGAAGTCTCACACTGTACGCATCACGTACTATGTCTCCACTGACGATTGACGGTCAAATCACCTCCAGGTTCTATCTTTATCACTGAGGGTCTTGAAAGTGTGACATCTACCTTATCTCGTTGAGCCAACTCTGTGTTTTCACTATGGAGTGACGCAAGGAAAAGATGAGAAACCCCATCCCCGTTGCGCCCAAGAAAAATGTACCACCACGCCTCACCTCAGCTTATCACAGCGACAAAATTCGCACCTCGTTTGTTTTCCCGTCCCCGTTCTACGCGTGTACCGCAATCTAGATGTTTTAAATCTCACCACAGTGTCCTCCTCCCTTCTTTTGCCAACCCTTTAGCAATTCTGTATCATGTCCCTTTTTTACAACCCCATTTCGACTCATACTCGAGGGAAAACTTTTTTTTCAGGTCTTCTCGCAACCCTCTTCCCCCCAATATAACGCCGTCCATCTCCCTTCCTAACCTCCTCACATACAACTCTTTGCACTTTACTCCTCACCAACCGATTCACTCCCCCTTTATCGCGAAGAAGACCATCCTCTGCAATTAATGAAAAAAGAGCAATTTCCACAAGTATGACATTTATTGCACATGTGAAATAAATGTCATACTTGAGGAAATTGCTCTCTTTTCATTAATTGCATTTATGTTCCGTTTCCACTCCATCACGCCTGAAACCTCAGATTAAGACCATCCTCCTTTGTGGCTGTTAGTCAGCCACCTGCTTAACTTCCTCCTTCCTCTCATTCTCTCTTCACCAAGCACCATCCAACTTAAAGCCATCATGACATTGCTGGCATGGTCCTTTTAATGCAGGCCGACAGGTTTGTTTAAGTCGTGGCAACATATTTAATAGAATGTTATAAACCACCATTTTCCTACCAAAACAACGGTGAGAACTTAATCTCCTACCATCATTGCTGGTCATAAGTTCTTTAACTGGACTTTTACATGCACCAACACATATCCTACGGTAGGTACAATCACAAACACAAGATGAAGGAAATAGATAGCAGAAAGGAGAGATTTCAGTCATTTATTTCCACAGACTCTGATGGGCCGTAACAGTAACTTACTTAGTCGATCTTCTTCTATCCGTTGGGTGTCTAGGTTTTGCAAAGAGCTTGCCATCTGGGCTTTTCCAGGGCTTTGGATTTGGTCCACACTGCTCCTCTAATTTCAATATTTTCCTTACGTTGTCTTCCCACTTTAATTTAGGCCTGCCTATTCCTCTTTTTCCCTCGGCTCTTGCTTCCCAGGGCCTTCCCTTGGTATCGGTGGTCCTACATGCGGTGTATGTGGCCGAACAACTTCAGTTGCGCACACCCGATTTTCTCATATATATCGCAACTAATGTAGTTTTGAGTAGGTACTGCCAGGAAACCATGATGGGTGCGATTTGTATTTTTTATGAATCGCTGCTCTCACGATAAGTGCTGGACTTGGTACTTGAATTAGATAGCTACTTTTCATTTTTATTAGCACCTAACTCCGCTTGCATTTATGCAATTAATAATTATTATTATTAATACCAACACCTCTACCGTGGCAAAATGGTATTTTCACATGATTGGGTTCCCCGCCTGATTTGGTGTCCCTTTTTGATCGGTCTAGGTAGCGTGGCCTCTGTGTTGCGTGTAAGCATGTTTAATGACGTTGCACTGTGCTAGTTTTATATCCTGGCCTTGAAAAATTTTCCTGGCTACTTTTTAGCCCTCTTTCAATTACCCGTTAAGCGTGCATGGTTTGACCTTGTGTGGGGCGAGTATTGCATGTCTGGGATTCAAATATACCGAGTCACACACTCTGGAGATGTCTCGCACGACATTCTGTAATGTAGAAGAGGACTAAGATTCGTTCGTTGGTGGAACGGTGCAATGGCATTTTCTTCTAAGTTACTGGACCTAACTTTGGAGTAGAGAATACTTTCAAATTATTAGTGCAACAACGCTTAGGTTCTATTTTCGTAGAGGGCCGCTTAGCAAATGTACTCGAAATCTTTCAAAGGAAACCCAAAATCTTGGCCAACACTAAAGAAAGCATCAGCGACGTCTCCGATATTTTTATAGGATTCTCAGTTCTTAATATGGAGATTTCACCGCGACTGTATAAGTCAAAACAAATTCTGAGTTCCGGCTTTTCTTTTGTATGCTTAAAATGCACAAAATATGCAAACTATTTTACGAATATATATTTAATGAGCTCTTTATTCAGCCATAGGAGCAGACTTCGGTGCCATTTATATTTAACTAACGGATTTTGACTTTATTCCCCGTAGATATTTGCTAATTACTCAAAAACTAAAATGTATTGGTGCATTGATTGTATCACCATTACATTTCCAAGGAGAAACTTCCAAGATTCGCTTCTTATAATATTTGTTTTCGCGAAAATAGCGTTGATTATTTAATCAAAAAGTAATATGTTTTCCTTCTCGCTTTCTCATTTAGCGTCATGTGATTTCAAATTAGATTGAATAAAAAAATTGTGTGGAAAGATAGGATGTATTTGTTCATATCAAATACAGGACGCGTTTTTCTATTTGTAGCGCGAATAAGAGTCGATTGACATTTGGGTTATTTTACCGTGGAATCACTTTTCATGTTCAAAAGCCACAGAAGTCTTAATGCATCAGTAACTTGCACCATAATTGGTATATCCACGTGGTTATTGTCAGTTTAGAAAATAATATTTATTCCAGAAAGAGTAGATGTTCTCCATAATGGAATTATATATGATAGACACGTTAATGTACTATGAACACTCATCATGAAACAGTATCCATCCATCGCCTCGCGCGTCTTAAAGTATCAGGAGAAAGTCAGTTTGAGCATAGTCAGCCCTCGCGGACATTTTGTCCTTCTTCTATGATCCCCAATCGTAAGTTGAATTTTTCCCTAAAAGTTTAATTGCGCGTCTAACCGCAAGAACCAAAACTACCCTAACCGCCCCCTTGTGTCTGTTGGCCCATCTAACTTACGATGGAATAGTAGTAATGTGCTTAATTACTCCTCCAAGGATAAAGCGATGACTTTTAATAGTAAATCCAGTATTCGTGGTGTTTTTCAAATGCACTGTGGTGTACAGTGTTCGATACAACCATACAGCTGAAAGAGTGAACGACTCTCCTGCTCTCAAATTTGGAATAAGGATCTCCCCTTAGTCTACTGCGATGTTGTGACTGGAGATATTTCCCTGTGCTACGTTTTGAGTAAAATATGTAGAGAGACAAAGTTTTTATATTTACCTGATGATGACCCTTTGCATCAAACTTGCGCCATCAATTAATATGCAAGAAATTAAGGCTGTAAATCGAAAATTATCGCCTTATTACTCAGTGAAGTGCAGTTTTAGATGTGTGACCACGTCGCTCGCCAAAAATGAATAGCTGATCTTACCTAAATTTCCATGTCTAAAAAACAGGTTTCTACGTTTGGTGACGTGAATAGGCAGTAGCGGGTGTATGTGTTTTTTACATCTTTAAGAACATAGCTGCCACTGGGACTTGCCCACATGCGCATAAAGAAAATGATTTTACATACTTTATTTAAGTAATGACTCTAAGGAATGAGAGCGGTGGTTGGAAAATGGTAATTTATAGTAGAATACCAACATTATATAGATGCAACGTAAGAGTTACTAAAAACCATAGTCATTTCCAGTATCGCGTTCTCAGGTTGATTGAAACTTTCGCCGTCCATCTCTGGCATCTGTTTTGCACTGCCGTTTGAAAGGTATATTTTTAATGGTGCGCAGTAACTTAAGCATTACATTTTTTACATTTAAAATTTTAATTAATTCATGAAAAATGATTTAATCAATTTTAATTGATAAATTAGGTTCTCACGGATTAAAAGACAACAGTTCAAAATAATTTATAAATTATCTGGTGATTTGAAAAAGAAATAATTTCAGAAGTAGTTTTGTTTATTTTTCTCGGCCGAAATGAAATGGATCTGCTTTCACGAGGCTCAATGAGCTAATATTTGGTCGCCTTGTTTTTCCAATTCCGCCTCGACTCATGCGGTGCCAGGAGTTCCTGATCCTTTCCAAGAACTGATCTCATTTGTGAGACCGCAAATAACCCAACTTTGGCTGCTCCCATAACCGCTCTCCGCTGCTCCAAAACTCGAAGCCGATCAGCTAGCAGCATTCCATCGCGCTGGAAAACCACATCGTGAAAATTAGAGCTTTGGAACGGAGTTTCGTCGTTGAAGAGGTTATTGAATTTTACCTAGCTCAGAATTTTATTCCAAACCGAATGAAATAGCATCTAAAAGTGATAGTTGAGCCTTTATTTTATAGCCCCTCACCGCTCATCGGTTTGAGCTGGTTCCAAGAGGATTGATATGAACGGTATATAAATTATATAAAATGCCCTTTGTCGGCCTGACTAGCATTCTTTTCACCTGGGTGCAAACATTCGGACATTGGTGGTTAAAAATACCTTTGGAAGTCGGAATGGGTGATGCAGGTGGCAATGCGTGATATACCGCATTTTTGTGATACCATATTTAGGCCATGTTTTTTAATATCTGGTCAAGTGTTTTCTCAGATTAGAAGCTGAAATTAACGCATTCTCCCATCGATAAGTTTTTCATTGCAACCAATCGAGGGTCTGATGTAATACTGAACCCGTCATTTCAGGTAACATCAATGTAATGGAAAGGCTACGTAATCTTGCGGTCAACGGCAACGAGCCATTGTAATCCCGGGACATAGTCTTTGTCCTATCGTTCCACTTTGGTGCAAAAAATAGCTAATATAATTTAAAATATGCTGCACCTTGTGCTACTTTGCGCAGTGATCAACACGCAAGATATGCCTCGTAAAAAGAAGTCCGTTTACTCGAACACGTATTTCCTGATAGCATAAATATCGTTAAGATAACCTAGAATCATGTGACAGCTGACTTCAAAGATCAAGTGCGTGATCTTAGAAGTTAGCAGCGACAGCATTGTGATTTCTACGCTAGATCATTCTTTAAAGTGAGTGGTAGGTTGGTGGTGGTTGAAACCGGTCATCCGTATTGCATATCACGTACCCCAGCAAGCGCTGAGTTTTGACATAAAAAACTCTTTTCTCCATGACTCTTTTCCATTTGTTTTATCGCTAGAAGATCACTGTAGGAGCTTTTCGGTGAAACTGAAACTAACATAGCAAGTTATGAGACCTTTTTTATTATAAAGTTAAAGAATTCAAATGAAGAAGTTTCAGTTAGATGTCTTTTAACTACACGTGTCTAACAGCAAACCTGATTGGTTTTCTTTAAACTAAACATATTTAGCAGCAAAATTGCATCATTGTTCCTTCATCAAATCTCAAATAAGTCCACCACTGCTAAATACCGCTGACGATTCCAAACAGTAAAAATAATGTTTATTTTCCCTGCACCGATTTTTCTTTCGATTATAAAAAACATCTTGTTTATATTAGTAGTAATTGCCTTATAAAAGGAAATGGGGGTCGTTTTTATCGTTTATTCAGTGCTGGTTTGTTTTTATTTACAGTGATGATTTATCTCAAAATCTCGATAGTTATTCTATCACTAAATGGTTCTTTCATCCCAAGTGATAATACATAATCGTTTCCTCCTTATTTGTTCCTCATCCTTGAAGCGTTTCCCCTGACTGCGTGGGTATTGGGCGTGGCTAGGAAGATGCATCGCTTAATCCCCGACTGCTTCCTTCAACCCACCCTTCCCAACCTCAGGCTCTATTTTCTCTCCTCGTGCCCTCTTAAGCTGACGGAGAGGCGAGCCACATCTTTAGTGCGTGCGGCCTACAAAGTGTATCTGCCAGTAAACCAACCCACCACCCTCCCGGCTTACTTCCCGCCCACCCACCCACGTCCCTACTAATCTCCGCAGAGACACTTCCCACGCCTTCCCCTTCTCCCAGAGAAGCGCCCACCCTCCCATCCCCATCTCCTCATTCCGTTCTTACACCACCACTTCCAACCACCCACTCGAAATCCTCTTCCCATTCAAGCGGCCGAGCCACATTGTTCCCAACCATCTCCACTCCCTTTCCATCCTCAATTGGAAGTTGGTCGTGTATAGCGGACGGTAATGCCATATCTCCGATGAATCCTCTGGGAATCCACCCGCAGCGAAGATTCCTTTATTATGTTTTTCGTCCGAGCTGAAGCACTTCCCCATTTTCGCTCCCAAATCTTGGCTTTCCGTCATAATGGTACACAATCAATGCAGCTACCTGCTTGCGCTCCCCGTAATCCCCTTGCGGTGAACTGAATTACCTTGCCGCGGCTATTTGTGCCCCAGGAATTGATGGATGGTTTTTTCAAAACCGAGTCACGTCGTTGGTTTATGAAGATAATTTAGAGGTCCCGCGCTTTGGACCATTAGTGAGTCAGGGAAAAATGAAAAAGGTGCTTGATTATCATTTGCATATGCCTGATTCTATCCAAGGAATGCTTGCAGGGAAATGATTTCATCTGCCTCTTTGGTCGTCATGCTGCACCAAAAATTCTTAATGCTCATGGCGGCTCGTGAATATAAATTCGCTTCGTGTATTAGTTGGTACTTATTTATGCTTTCCCTGCACCGTTAATACCTCTCTACGGTACGTGAAAATCTTGCAAAATAATGGCTTCAGTTCATTTTTGTTCTTATCATTTTTATACGCCGTAACGAAATGTGAAAGTTACATTATCAGAAACGGCCATTTTTAGTTCTTAATTTTCCCATCTGCAAAAGTAGAATATATGATGTGTGTGGTTATTTAAGGATTTAATTACATCCTCAGAATGTTGTCCAGACTTTAATTATAAATTTATTAGCTTGACCATAAGCAACTTTAAAGTAAGTATTATCATTGCATTTAGTAGTTCAGACTTTTCTGATCGAAACACATGCAGATCTTTTGCATAATGGCACACATTTTTCATCTTTCGTTATTCTATCTATTATTCAATTCAATGAATGTTTATTCTTCATTAGCGAGGTTTTATTTGTACATTGTGAATTAGTGTAATTTGGAAATCCAGCATGACCTCTTCCGATGTGTAATGTATTTTTTTGCCTTCTGAATTGGAATTTGGAAGCATTTTGACTCATTTTATTTGTTTTACATTATGTATTGGCAGCATTTGCGACACATCAACTGGAATAAATTTCAAAATTGTTTTTAAAGTGTAATCTCTTTTTTTATCATTTATTATGAAAGCCTTGTCATAAATCGCTTGAGTATTCATGAAAGTTCACCCACCCTAAGGTTTTTCACGCATTCATACTTTTTATCGCTAGAATTTAAATGTATTTTTCCTACTTGATGTAACATGGTTTAAACTGCTGGCATTGCGTTGCTGCCCGGTACCCAATGGAAGATCGGTGTTTGTAACTTCAGATTATAGAGTAGAATTTGTGTAGTAAAGATATGTAAATACCTATCTCCGAGGAACTTCAATGAATTTTAGGAACGCTGAGCAGAGCAAATGCAAATAAGCTAAAACGCACCGGGGTTTCCTCTCCTCTCTCACCGAGCCAAGAAACCCAAGGAGGTTTCTTTTATAACCTCCTTGAAGAAACCGATGTAGGTATAATTGCTGAGATGGAAAGAATGTGTGCATTTTACTGGGATTCAAAACAGAAAATGGAGGATTTCAACGGCCTGGCCTTGCCCTCGCATGTTGCGTGATTGCGGGGCGCTGAGATCGTCGGCTCATCCGTGCATGGGTGCTTGCTTTGTGTAACTGCTAGGCTTCGCGAGAATACGAAAAATAATCAACATCCACCGCGCCTAAAGCCGTGTAAATATCCCCTACCATGAAATTCACCAGATATGCACGAAACGTGGAAAATTATCTGAGAAGCGCCTAATCCGCCAAAAAACCTTAACTAGACGAGTTTCAATGGGAGAGAATACAAAGGGTAAATTAAAACTGCCGGTAAAAAATGGGACTGAAACAAAAAATGGGTGATAATTTACGGGGCTAGCATTACGAAGACTGATGATCTTGAATATTTCAACTGAATTGGCAGAAATTTCTCGTTATTCAGATACGAAATCGCAAATTATTCATCGTGTACTCGTGTTTGTCCTCGTAGTTAAATGTAGTGACCTGAAGTCTAAGGATTGAAGTTATTGTAGGCGAGACAGGGTGAAACGAATTGTAATGGCATCACTTTGTGTGAAGTGATCAAGATACATTACGCTTGAGATCAGTAGGTGATATTGGAAAGAAGAAGAAATTAATTACTAAGAAATGGCTGCGAAATGCATGTTAAATCTCAAATTTGCGATAAGTATTAAGTACAGGTGTAAAATGTTGTGTTGCATTAGAATAAACAATGTGGAAATTTTAAAACGAGTTATTGTGCCGACTCTTTGGCTAGATTTTCTGTTTTTTATTTTATTTGGTCACAACCTGAAGCGTTGGTTCGTAATCGTATCCTTCGAATAAGGCAGAAACTCGTTACATTTTAATTTTGCTAGGATCATAACGGCGCGAGTGTTTAACCTCTAGTGACTTTAACTCATATGCCGTGGGAAAAATATCTTAAAGAGGTGTGATATTTGTTGTTTGGCTTTGCAACTCAAAAATTATAGAAGCTCTCTGTTTAGGTAATTCAAATATGATATCAATTATGCATCGCAAAAATTTTTTTTCATTTTAACTGTAGGTTGAGAAAGAATTAAATTTGATTGAAGTAAAATCCGGTGCTTTTCCAATGGATTAGACCCAGGAATTCTTCTCAGCTTTCCCTCCAAGATAAAAGCCCTATGTAGGAATATATGAAGCCATTAATCCGATAGGAAACCAAGGAAGAATTCCTGCACATGATTCACCGGTAAAGTACCTGTTCTTACTTCTTCCACACCCACAGGGCTACTCTCAGCATCCAGTCATTCAAGCAACCGTGGAAGGAGAAGATAAGACTCTTTTTAGTTCTCTTGCGCCCTTTTCTATTGCCGAGATAAAGGAGGCATTCTTGTTTTCGCCAAGGTTAAATATAGACCTTCATGGAGCTTTTAGCTCGGCGGGAAACCTGAGAATAATTCCGGCACATTTTCTGTCAATGAAGTCGATACTTAAAAAAAATAAGGCTCATTTTTCACGTATTTTTTTCCATCTGCTTTTCGCATTTCGAATATACATCTGAATTTGTAGCTACCGAGCGTAGTCTATCGCGTGAATTCGTATGTATAAGCCCACTTTTCTAAATTTCATAATTCCTGGTTATCGCTATATGCCAGATTACCTTACCTTTACATTTAAACGACGCCAATTGGGGAATCAGCTTTTGTGAAGTACTTGGGACTGTCGTTTAGCTAACGTGAACGTTATCTTTGGGAGAGCTCATCTACGCCGTTTATCTTACCGTGAAAATATTTAGCGATGCGTTGTAAAACCGGGCCATGGGGTTGGATATTCGCAATCACGTAAGTAGGCTCCGCTCTGAAATCATCCGACGTGTCGATGGCCACGTGGTAGTCGTAATACGTCCACTATCGGTGCATTTTGCATTCAGCTCGTCATGCTCCGGCTTTTCCATCGTGCAATAGCTCTCTTGCCGAGATGCGGTGCTCAGGAATCACGCAGCCATGGCCACGAGAGTGACATTAATGGACGTCCCTTCGCCGTGAATGGACGGAGTTTGTCGGGTAAATAGGGCTGTGTACTTTTTTTTGCAACTGAAAATTCATGAAGTGAAGTAAATACTGGTGACGATCACTGGTATTACTCATTACGACTAATAAGTATACAATTCTTTATCAGGACATTTATTGACGCAGTGCTAAGAAATGGCACGCAGACTTCGATTTTGACATCACTAGTAATTAAAAACCATAACGCATCACTTACAATATGTAACGTCAACATATTTCATACGCAAAAAGAGCATATTATTTACCCGAAGGGAACAATTTTCAGTATTTAGCTTTGTTTTAGGAACTCCGTTACCATGTATATAATTTAGGATTATTAAAAAGTTCTTTTTTTATATTCCTAAATTTAAAAAAACCGCCTTTTTCCGAACACTTTCTTAAAATTCTTGTGAAATTATTTTTCTTTCGCGTTTACCCAAGTCCCGGCTCTTTATTTTCTAATATTATAAACAACCCCTTTGACGCGTTACTGCTTAGTAGTGATTTCAACGAACATAACAACCCGTTTTGTTAAACAATGAATTTTTCGAGAGTTCTGCTATTTTTTTAGGCGTGCCAAAATTTTCTTATAGGTATTTCAAGTTAAGCCGAAATAGGCACTTCGACACCAAATTTCATTTTATAACGTTTTTATAATTATATATAATTTATTATATAAAATTTACTGCAAATTAAAAGCTAGTTGGTTGCCCCATCTGTCGCAGCTCTCCTCTACCTCAGTTCCAGGACTTTTCATACCCGCATAATGCGTTGATTGCTTTTGCATCATTTTTTTCTTCTACCCATAGGTTATGGAACTACGAGAGTATCCAGCATTTTAGGTGCTTCTGTTTCGTGTATCCCTGTTCTCTTTCACGGGGGAGCTGGAGTTCCTGGCATTCCGTTCGCCTGCCAGCCCGTTTCCTTTCTCGCTAAACATTTTTTGTGAGAGAGCATTTTGAGCGTGGTATTATCCTCGAAAAATACCTATAAATGCTAGTGTAATGCAATTTTCCACGTTTCACAATACAATTTCTTTTTCTTGAAACCTAACTTTCCAATTTTTAAATCTATTTTAGTTTCAATGCCAACTCTAGCTCTCCTTTACACAGCTATATAAACGTTATTTTCTTTTTTAAGATGGTTATCCTTTGCCAACCTCTTTTTTGAATAGGTCTTTAGAAATAATTTAAAATGCAATACTGAATATGCAAAGTAATTTAAAAGTCGTTGCATCCCTAATTCCCGATTTTATTGTCTGGATAACGTTAACCTCAAGGTGACGAAGCCCTTTCGTTTACTGAATGTTAACTGAGACTTCTGGTTCTGCGTATTACATCAGACTTGAGATTAGTTGACGTGAGGCGTTATCGACGGGAGAATGTATTAACTTCAGTGTTTATATTGATAAAATATTTAAACCAGAGGACATTCAAAGTTTCACTTTCTCGAATAGAGGATGGCAAAGACTTAATTCAATTTGCATTTGTTTTTTGTGCCAAACATTTTTTAACAGATAGCTTTTACTTCTAAATTTTGTCTCACGTTATTGTTATTTTAGCTGATGAAATTGATATTCCTTTTTCATTTTAATGCTCCAGTTTATATAATGTGGAAAGCAATCTATCAAAATATGCAGCCTGAAACTAAGTATAAAAAATATGAATTATTTATTTGCGTTGTCACCCAAGAGGAAATGAATTGATTTTTTCTTAAGGTCAGAAAGCTTGTGAAGGCACAGGGCAGCGTTGCGTGACTAAAAACACAACCCAGTGAAAAAAGGTCAAGGTTTTCTTAGGTTGAGCAGGTGAAACAGGGAATATAAATCTAAATTTTCATATAGTAACCAGTCACGACTATTAGTTTAGTTCGTTTCAGGGATGCCCGTCCAAACGAAGGAAAAATCTTCAGATAGAATCTTTTTAAATAATACCCCGTCACGATCTTAGCCGAATTGAGCTTGGCACTGCCAATCAACTGTCCGTCATTCCCTTTCCCTATCAAATTGCTCCAGTCACCACTAATATAAAACAGCACTCGCTTCCTATTTTAAAATCTCTTCTTAAATTATCTCAATCTTTCTTATGAAGTTGTTCCTCGACTTTTTGAAGCATTATTTAGTGCTGCTTGCGATTTTAAGAAATCTAGAGGCATAATTTTCATACGTGGAGCCATGTTTAGTGGGTATTTGAAATCGTTCAATGTTTAGACCTGCGCGCTAAAGCATATTTACATTTATATTCTCTATATCTATTTTTTAATAAATTCGCATTGATGAAATAAGCAGTAGAAATTTAAATCCAAGGCTTCGGGAAATTGTTTCCATTTCATTCAAAAATGCATGGTATTGCTCCCAAAGTACTTTACAACTCATAGCTAGATAAAAAGAAAACGCCTGGGTAGTTTTATTCTATTTTTAATGGAATTGATGCAATTGATTTTCTACAGCACTGAAGATACACGAAAAGAAATACTTTTGGTATTCTCCATTCAAAAAGTACATTACAGATACATAGTATACTGTTTAGCGTGCAATGAACTTCCGGTTAAGTACCACATCCTCCTAACTTTGCTTCCTACGGAACTTACATTATATTATATTGAGGATTTGTGGTGATATAGGAATTCCACCCCAAATTGCCTCCGAAGGTAATTTTTATCCAGAATCCATCAGCGATGGAGTATATTTCTCGAATGCGTCACCTCTGCGACGGAAATAGAATCTCATGTCAGTTGACGTCACAAATATAAGTGGTGTTCTGAAACTTTATAAATAGGATTTTTCCCTTGTGGTTTATAAATAAATCTAGCTGATGCCCGCGATATGGGAGAAATTTCTTTTTACAGCGATCGTTCACAATTTACGGTCGATTGCAGACTTCCTTTTGACTGACTGACTGATGGCCAAGAGCATTTTTTCTCCCTAACTTCAATTTAAAGCCATGGAAACAAAATAAATGAGCAATGTCAACAAATCATATGTAATGCAAGAGGAAGCTAGAGGATATTTTGACTCTTCACGCTCGCTAGAAAATTGATTTTTAAAAGATTTGGCGTGGATTGCAGTCTCAACTGTTAAGTGCCTACTCATTTCAGTCTGAAGTGGTCGCCCGAAATAAACGAACAATTACTGAAGCACCAATCTGGCTGTTTGTACTCCGTGTGCGTATTTTTGTATGTAAAGGGTTCGAACTAGAACGGATACAATACTTGTAGTCCCAGGTCCCTTGCTCACGCGACCCGGGCATCGAGAGGAAATGACTCGCATATCGGAGGCTGACGAGCGCGGAGGAAATTGGAAAGAGCGGCGAACAAAAGGCATCATTTGCATCTGCTGACTATTAAGGGAGAGTGGAGGTCTTACGCCTGCAAGATGGTTCATATGCACGTGCGATGGGAATCCGCTTGGATTAAATTTCCAAGATGTTGAAACCTCGAGAGCAGAAACTGGGAACAAATGCTGCGAATGTTATAATGCTTAAAATTATCCTATGTTTCTATTTGTATCATCTTCCTTACAATCCAGAGGAACCTTTCGTATGGGAAAATTGTCTTAAATGTTCGCATATACTGGAAATACGGATTGCATTGCATGCTGAGTACATTCCCTTTCCTGCCTACATTTATGCTTTTCCCTTGCCTGCTTCCGGCTCACATAGAGGGTGTTCTCACGATATCTAGCCCATGTATCTTGGAGCGTAAGTATCTTTTATCTCGAGTGTTTGCCTGTAAATATTTCTAAGGGGTCTGGACCTTTGTATATTCAGTCAAAACCATTGTACAATAATCGTACGAAACCCTTGTACGAATAAAAAGTTTCAAACTGTCTCTGGTCACTTGAAATTCTCGACTCACCGCTTTCAAATTTTAAATAAAGAATGAAATAAGAAACGAAATTCCACTGCGATGAAATCAATTTACATTTTTTCGAATAAGTTAAAAAATAAAAGGTGTTATTTTCAAATTTTAATGAATGCATGCTTAATCTCAAAGTTTTACCACTCAGCGCACCGCAAACGATATCGAAATGTTAACTGCTGCCCAACAAAATCCGTTGTATGTTTGGCTGTTAGGACTCAAATTTCCACATAGCTCGAAGGAATAAAATTATTTTAATAATCTTCTGGTTCTTTGGCTTTATTTACTTAATGAAAATTAAAGAATAACTCATATGCTTAAGCATTTAATGCTAATTAGTCATCGTTCCGTGCGCGATATTGTTCCATTAAAATGTACAAGTTGTCGTATCACCCGTGCCGTGAATTTTTCAAGCAGTCAGTCTCAGTTTGAATTGGTAGTTTTTTTTCTCCTATGGCTGGCAAGCAGAGTCTTTTGGAGCAGGCCTTCAAGCCATTAACGTGAGAGGCGAAGCGTAAGAACGATTTTCGACCGTCGGGCAGAGAGACGGCGACCGGCGGCGTCAGCACGTTATCTACGGCGCGCGGCCACTTTGCAAGTGTTGCACTCAGGGAATGATTGGTGGAAACATCCTTTTTTTTCCTCGCATTTCGTCGCTCTTTTTTTACTCTTCCGCGAAAACACTCGTGGACAAAAGCCTCCGTGACAAATGAAAATTAGCGCTCGTGTTGCCGTTTTGACGCCAAGCGATAATCCATCAAAACAAGTGCGGTTGAGCTCTCGACGCAATTAGGTCATATTTTAAGCTCTTCCGCAAGCAACCACCTCCACGGACGGCCTCACCATTGCTCGACGAATTTTATCTCACTTACCTTTTGTTTTGTCCCCTTCTTCTCGCTCTGCCTTGTTACTTCTCCCCTGAGTCATTCTCCATCTCAACTCTCGCGCTAATGGGAAAAACTAAGCATCCTCCCGCGAGTATAAGGAGTTCATTTTCAAGTATGAGCTTGAGATTAATGTTTCGCGTGGTCTCGGTGATATTTCAAAATTTTCGCCAACGACTGCATGGATAAATCATTTGAGCTTTATTTTTTTCGGGTAATCTTGGATGCTCGAGAGGTGTTTTTCACATTTTTATTTTTTATTTCTTTCGCATCTGTGTTCGCATGAATCTGATGAAACTAATTCCTTTAATGGAACAGTCATGCAGACGTCTTAAGGATGAATATCGTTATACTTCAGTAAAGTTAACTTGCATTATTACTGTATTATCCTCCCGAGGTGCAGTTCCAGAAATATACTTAACCTCGAATATCATTTACATCAAGCACATTGATTTAAGTGGTGACAATATTGTGTAAAATTCATTGGATAAATATGAGGTAAATTAAGCGCCTCAATAAATGTTTTTGATTCTAAATACTTAACTGGAAATAGAACCGTGTATGACTTGATTTAATTTTTAGTTTTCTCAATGAATACAAATATTTTCCCTGATACGACTTTCTAAACGTAGTGTCACATTATTTAGGGTTATTTCTTATAAATTTTACATCCTTTTTGTGAGTGTATTTTAAAACGGTCTATAATTATTATCAGTTTTTATTTTAGCGTGCAGAAAAATTCATCTTTGTTTGCAATTCCTTTCCTCCAGCATACGCATATTTTAAATCGTACACGCTTAATCAATATTTAACTTCAAGACATCTAATCTCGTCTTTCATTAAAAATGTTTATTCGTTTGCGCTCATTGTGTTATCAATCATGTTTTATGTATTTTCAGCAAATTTTACTCTTCTGCGCTTATTAATCCTCAGTCTTGCTTCCTGAATTACCTCGCTGTAGATAATCAGAAGGCATTGTAACTTCTGAGAGCCCTAAGCCAGTAAATAGCGTGAACAACATGTGACTTCGTATCTTTGATCGCTTTCCCTCATCATTATGCATCTAACTTTCAATTCACAATTTAGATGTATTAAATGCCACACATCCTAGTATTACCCATTGCTTCTCTTCGAACGATTCACTCGTAGCCTACTAATGTCTGTTTCCCGCAATTTTTATAAAAGTTTTTTGATATTTGCTCTTTTATTTAGTTTCCAGTTGCAGTCTTTCGCAAATTTTCTCCTGTTTCATTTAGGGTTATCATACATATGTCCTTTGCAAGGTGCACCTCCTTCATACGGATAATAAATAAAAAAGCTGTTGTAATGTCCACAATTTTCAGTGCAGTAAAATACTGTGGACAGTACAACAGCTTTTTTATTTATAATAATATGTTGTTGCACCATACCTCGCCCAATACCATTGATTTTATCCTTTGTACGGAATTGATTTTATCTGCTGTAACATTGTGCATGTTGACCTGGTGATTTACTAGAAATCACATGTTAACAATTTCTCAGTGTATTCGGCATATAGTCTATCTCAATGATATATTCGGGAATATAGACATTTTTCTCTATTAATAGAAAGAATTATCCCAGTAGTGATTTGGAGAATGTAGAAAATTGGCGGCAAATTTTCAAGTGACAAGCAAATGAAGCAGTGTTCATTAGACTCAGCAAAATGAGTATTACATAGGTTCCAGGATTTATTACTCATTATAGGGCCGTAAACTAATCTCTAAAATGCATGTCGTGATGAATTGTCCTTATTATTTCTTATTTTGCTATCGGTGAGACGTTGCTAACCTTTTCACTCATTATAGTTACTGTTGGACGATTAAAGTTATTTTTTGTATATGTTCTCATACACTCAGTATATTGCATGGAAATATTTTGAGCCTTTATTATTCTTAGACTATCGTATTTACATTGACAAATCACTAAATGTTGGAACATAAAATTGCTGCCGAATGGAAATGGAGTAATATATTGATATAAGTACTTTTTCTTTTTTCAAAACTCAAAAAAACATTATTTATTGAAGAACACACAAATGATTTGATACGCAATCTCAATTACGTGTGCAAAGATGTATGTGCTTCTAAGAGATGAAATTCGGCGTAAAAAATCATTGGACTCGATCGGAAATCGACTCCTAATCTCCCAAACTCCCGTCAGGTTCGTTAGCCAGTTTCACCTTCAAGCTTTCTCGATTGAAGGGAAATTGATGACACTGGTTCGATTTACATCTAAGTCAAATGAGCTTTTTGCTTGGTGAATTTAATCTTGGTGTTTATCTAAAAAAGTTTTGAATTGGAGAAGATTCTAATTGTCGTCGAAGAATGGACAAATTGCCTGTTGATTTGTAGAATTTGTAATGTAAAACTACATTGAGTGATTAGAGATTATCTTCTGATGTAGTCATCCCACATGGCGTCAATATTCAAGAATCGCCTCTGGACAATTTATTTAACTCTAGCGCAAAGAGCTCGGAAATTGATTCATCATTTAACGTCTATTTTGTAGCTTTCCATTGAATGATGCAAGTTCAAAAGAAAAGAAGGTGGAGGCCTCTCAATTTTTAGGTCTTATGGAAGTACACGGCGTTCCTACGTGTGCCACATAGCCGTCTGCACTCCCCTATGAGACGTTAAGTGATTATGAGGTGGTCTTGTTATTGACCTAGTACTGTAGCCCGAGATGCTTAGATCCAAATTGTTTGCTGTATTAAATTTGTGTAGGTATTAAATTTTGCTCTCACCTATTTTATTATGGTCAGGTTTTGGTTATTTTGGTGAGGACGATGGATCCATGAAAGCTCGCAAATTCAAATTGAAAGTTTGTTCCATTCTGCTATCGGGTTACTATAGAATGAAGCAAATTAAAATATTTCGCGTAAACCTGAAGAACAGGTCTTTAGAAATTTCAGAAGTGATGAGAGTTCATAACAGTTTATTAGATTTCCAATTTAGATTCATTATAGTTAAAAATCAGCCAGAATGTATTCCACCATTGCTATTATTGGGAGAATCTTCCTAATTAAATTTTAATTGCTCATTATCCATCGACGAGCATGGGGAACATTTTAATTCCATAATTTTGCATGACCAACACTCATCTAGCCGAGTATCGGTTTGCTGCATTAATTCAGCAACCTAATCATTTATCCTCTTATTATTTAGCGCATTCTTTTCCAGTTCTTACACAACTCCTGGTTAAAATTCATGATATTCAAATGCAGTAAATACGTAAATAATGATATCGTTGAAGTTTTGAGAATATTTGAGTATATATAATTTCACTTTTGTTTTGTCTGATGATAATGACCTCTAAGAAATTATTGACATGCATTAAAATGAGAAAATAATATAATTTCTACAAAAAATGTGAGCTAAATTTCCTCCTCCAGTCTTCACTTGTTGAAATCGCGTGCTCTCCGCCGCAGGTATTCTTAAATTTTACTCTTGGCTTTTCGACTCTTTCTCGTTTTTTCCTTTTAGTTTCTTTAGTAGCCATCGTTTTCGGCAAAAGCGCAAACATTGAACCATCCCATGACCCTTCCCACTTCACTTCAGGTTTCACGTGACCTGAGCCCACCTTTCCTCGTCTGTATCGTGAGGGTTACTAAATATACACTCACCATTTCTCGTTCTTGGCCTCAGTTTGGCTCCCGCCTAATATTTTTTTTCCAAATACTAATGGCTCTCTTCGAACTGCTGCTGCAATTAATCTTGACGCTCGGACGTTGGAAGTTGTTGGGTAGAATAAAAGAAGTACGTAAAATATCGCTTGTTCGTGTTTTGCTAAGAAAATTGATGAGATGAATAGGTACCTATTAGCCGAGTGTACTATTTGCCATTTTCCCGGAATTCGTCGTCACATTGGCGTTAAAAACGTTTTATTCGCAACAGCGGATAAGGCGTAAGGTATATCAAGTGTAATTAATGTTTATTATAAGTTAATGCTTTGCTTTTTGTCTTAAGCGGGCAATTTGAGAGTCTAAGCACGATATGCTTAGAAAAAGGGATGATTAGACGATTACAAAAGTTATAAATTCTAAAAAAATGAAAACCCATTCTTTTTATTCTAATCTTAACGGTAAACTTATGTATTCTTTGGTTTTTCATGTCAACGGATATTAGAAACGGATAATTCTGCAGCACCGAGGTGGAGTAGTCAATGATATTTTCCGTAGAATGAGAAATGCGCAAGTTTTATAGAACAAGCGCAAGTAATAATATCGCTATGGAGAGCTGCTATTTAGTAAGGACAGTGTATCAATACCCATAGAGCCAAATATTTAAAAGTAGCCATAGGTTTTTGTCCTTCAGAAACATGGTATTTCTTCGTACGAAAATAGGAGAACATTATTTTAAATACTGGGATTAATATGTTATAATAATATCTATATTTCGCGATTATTTGAGTAAATCATGGGTTGAAAAAATAATATTTTGAAACAGTACACTCAATTATTCTGCCTTCATAAGTTACGAAGAGGAAAGTATTTTCTTCTTTAGATTACCTTTAAGCCTGTCCAGTTTGATAAGTATTGGGCGTAACAACTAAGAATTTCATGTTTGCCAATAATGTTTGTTAACCTCTGTGGCACTCCCTTCTCTTTCGGATGAAAATGCCTTACATTCCCAACTCGTGTTTTGACCAAATTTCATCATTTTTCTTCGTCATATAAGGATCTAGCAGAGAAACTCGATTAATATAGCAATTCATCGAAACTCTTTAATCACCTTACTGGGAAACTACTCATATCCCTTTCAAGTACCTGTCCCCCTTTCGGGGCAATTTTTTTCATTTTAATCGACCTTTAGTCCAGTATTCGGTCCTACTCCTCGCAAACCTCTCCCAACCTTCACCTCCCATGTCCCTCTCCAAAACATCTTCTTTGCTACCTCCTTTTTCTAAACCTCAAAGCTGTATACATTTAGGACTTACCCCTACTATATTACTACTTCTCTACCTGATTATTTCTACTCTTCATGAGGAGAACGAAAGACGTCGATACCGGTCGAGATGTTGTTCAATAAATATTGTGTGGAATCTACAAAGCTCGTTTTATTATGAGAACTAACCATAGAAGAGTCGTATCTGGATGTGATGATGTTCGCCAATCGGTGATGGTTTGGGCGGGTAGACGAGGAGAGAGGGGTTTAGAGGGAATGCATCTCAGCAATGCTCTATTGGCAGGGTTTGGGAAGGTGTCAGGATTAGAGGTGGGAAGAGGATTCCCTATGAGAGACGGCCTATATATATAGAGAAGACGATTGAGGGAATATTTTTCCCGCGGGTGGGGCTGCTTCCTCCGCCGCGGGCTGTCATGCGGTGGTGTTGCATACCCCCCTGCGATCCTTTTGTCGGATAAACCTTTTTGAAGGAAGAGCAAAGAGCCCTCGATCCCTCCTTTATCCCTCTTTTCCCACTCCTGGTTCAGGACGGGGCGCCGAAACGGCAGGGGTGAGTGCTTGCCCCCGCCTGTTGTGCCCGGGATAAGAATAAAAAGGATTGCTGGAGGCGAGATTTAAGATACAAGTGGAAGGAATACAATGGGTGGAGCGAGACGGAGGTTCGGAGTAGTGCTCTGTGGAGAGATAAAATATGTGCATATGAAACGCAAGAGCCGAAATGGGCGCCTGCCTCCTTGGAAATGCGTTCTCCATCATCTCCGATGTGTTGCCGGGTTGGAGTGGAGGTTTTACACAACAGTCGGTCTATCTGCTGAACGTGCTGTCTTCATTAATTACGGTTGGCGTAACCCATATCGAAGTTCAACTATGCTTGTCTCATTCCCACGTTGAACCATTTATTCCACTCGTGAGTTGAGCAGCTGGGAAGACAGTCATGCACGTATCACGTGTACGGCGGTACTTTGTTCCTGCGGGATAACAGAGGGTGGGATGTTAATTTGATGGGGCTGATGATAAATTTGAAAAATGTCTTGAGTTAGGCTGGCTTATTCGCATATGTACTGAAGGATTTCTCATTTCGTTTTTATATCATCGATTTGATTGCTAATATATGACGCATGTTGATGAGAGGTGTGGCGAAATATGAATGGCAATTTAATATAAGTACCTAGTTTATTTAGTTTCTTCTAACTTAAAGTTAATATTGTGGTATATTTATGGCTCTAATCATCAACATGAGGATGCTTCCTTAGGAATATGCATTTAAAAGAAACGGATTTTTTCAACGAGGGTTGTTGCCTGCATTTTCTATTGATAAATAAGTTGTGATGTCATACTTTTCGTTACCGGTTCATCAATTAGAAATACTACAAAAACTCTTGCATAACTTCTGGATTTATCTTTAATTACTGCTATCTTATGCTAGTTAGTTTTCGAAGCAATTTATTTGTTGATGAAGAATGAGAGTGCAGTTTTTCACCGAATTAATTTGAATTGTTTTCAAAATAAGAGTTTTATTTATCAATATGGATTATTTTCACCATACCTGTTTCGAGACAATATCAGTAGTATAGGTATATATATTTAAGTGACATAATTTTTTTCTTAAGGTCTGTTCATTTTTCTTCCAATCGCTTACATAAAATTCCACCAATCTGGGTATTTTAAGTCTTATTTTTTCATGTTTTTATTGTTTAATTTCGGAGAAGGTGATTTTTTCTTGTCTATTTGGAAGAATAACGCGTGATCATTTAATAATACAAATTATTCGATCAGGTCTACCTCATAATTAGGTAGTTTAAATTATCGCCTAGGTTGTTTTCTTTGCATCCCTGTTTATGTACAAAGTGACACATTTTATTTCAGTAGATTGAGCACACATATCCGTACGGCGGCCAAATTCAACCTTGTCTTTCCATTTGGAAACCACCTAGCTAGTTTAATTTGGTTGACATTTGGAAGCCATAGATCAGCTATAGGTATAGCCTAGCTATATAAGTTTTCTCCCCTATTAATGTGAACTTAAGACGCCAACAAACACAAGGAGAGTGTTATCATCAATTATCAATCTGAAATCATAATGTAATATTTTGCTTAGATAACTGGAGTGACTGCTGCGGTAAACAGAGAGGGCAAACATCCATATATTGAATGAAAATTTGAATAAAATGAAAAGGTCAACGAGAAATACCAAAACCATGAGTTCATCCAATTGAAGAGGCATGAACGAGAAAGTACGAGCGAAGGTGAATTAACATTAGATTTAGGACAAACCCCCATTTCTATCTTTGATAACTTTTGAATGGAGGTAATAATGAGTTTAAGACACTGTCTCTGGCGTAACTCGGTGGAACTCCTTCATAATGAAAAACAAGTACTTGGTTATGATTTTACCTTTTATTTAAAGGAAAACCTACGTCGTTTTACTTTATATAAAGTGTGGAATCATAACCAAGTACTTGTTTTTAATTATTAATGAGTTAGTGAACAGTTGAGCGGATTAATTCTAATATTTTTCCCTAAATATTTTATCGCAGGAAAGCATGTGGCTCACATATGCCTTGTTTCTCAGGAAGGTAACTGGAGTTTATTAGCGGAATTAAAATAAGGGACCGCGCCATTATTAGTTCCCTGCATGTGACAGTTTTATGCACCAAGCTTCTCCACTCTTATTTTTTTGGGAGAAGAACGTTGCCCAAAGAAATTCTGCGCTACACAAAAGAAGCATAATTATGGTTGCTTTATTTTTCTTAATTGCTCAAAAAAGTTATGTACCGTCCTTCCAATTTTCAGCGCGGCTTAGCATAAAATGCTTTTAGACCGTAACATTCTTGCAGCGCAAAGTGGTTTCAATCATGCTAATTGCCGGCCAAACATTTTAAAGATTTCCACTCTCATTTTCTCGATTCGCAGTTTTTCTCAGCTCTATCGTCCCTCCATGGGCGCGGAAATTTTCCCTCGCCCCTCGTACCCCCTGTCAAGAAAACAAAGGATCCAATTATCTTTTAAGATTCCTTTCTCTCTCTCTATCTGTGGAAAAAGTCATCCAATTTTGCCTTATTCCTGAACCCCCACCCGCAATGGAGAGGGAAACAATTGGGAAGAATTGAAGAGTAAGAAGAAGGATGGAGTACATGATAAATTATGAGAGTTGCTGAAATGAGGAGAAAATATTAGTTAGTTAAGATGTTAGCTAAAATGAATACGGTATAGATGGCTATAGAAACTGCATCTTCGTATTTCTAACTAATGATGAGATAAAATAATTTTGAATACAAGTGAAAAAGCACGGTTTATTTTTTTTAAATATCCTAATCTATTAATCACATCTTCAGTCTCTCATAGTATGATATGTTATTGTTAACATCTGAATATTTTATCGATTTGAAGCATTTCTCATGCTCCTTTACCCCCATCCCTGCGGCAAAGTGATACCGCCCCTCCTACAGAAACAGGGTCAAGAAAAAGGAAGATTAAATTCCCTTTTAGCAGAGGACTCCTCACACCCTAGACGATATAGGGGAAGGAAGAGAGGGAGAACCCTTTTCCCGTATCCCTGAAACCCCCCCTCCATCCACCCACACCAACCCTACACTCACTCTCGGCTACCTATCCTTCATTACTCGCCATTTTCTCCTCCTCCGCTCCTGCCCCTTTAAATTATTGCTCTCATTTGCGAAAAGGAAGAGGGCCAATTATGCTGGAGGAGGAGCCGGGTGGAGAGTGGGCCACCACCGGTGGTGGGAGAGCGGGGAGTCGGGCAGGCGGGCGGGTCGGACCGCTGAGGGGCTCGTTGAATGAAGAGCGGAGGTGAAGAAGAGGAATCGGAGAGAGGAGGAAGGAAGACGAGCGGGGGTTCTGAAAGTAAGAAAAAAATGGAATTTCAGAAAATTTTCCACCCCTCTTCCCTCTCTCGCCCGTGTCAAAGGCAACAACCTCAAAATGTAAAAAAAAAAGACATTTTTCTCCGGAATTGTTTTTGTTTGAGGCCGCGTAACAAAAGGCACCGCCGCTGCCTGTGGAATGACGGTCGAATTGGATAAAAGATTTCGTTTCGAAAAAGTAAAACGAGGAATAATTAGTGTTTAACCGGGGTCTTTCATCCCGCCCATTTTTTATCCATTCATTCATCGGGTATCTTTGTGCCTTTGAAGCGTCGAGTTTTATTTTACTTTTTGTTCAAGTCTCCATGTTGAGAATTGAGGACTATTTTCTTTACAATTTCACAGCATATGAGACGTTTCTTTGAAAGTACAACTTTAATGATTTCAAAAGCAGCAACTGAGAGGTTTAATTATTAAAAAAGCAAACTCCTTTGTCAAGACTACAAAGGAATTCTATTTTAAATATTGGGCACTTTATCACGTTTTGTTTTTTTTTCAGGAACAGATAGCAAAGACAGCATCACAGGGATCGATATAAATTCTTTATCTAAAAATAAAAAGATCTGCGCGAGCAATACTTGCATGGTGGAAATTTATCATGCGTCACTGATGTCCAGAAAATAGCGAGGTAGCTCAATGTAATAACTATTTTAAATTCACAATTAATGTACTTAATATTTCATCGTCATTATAAGTAGTGCTTAAGTTAGAATATTCTTTGCTTTCCTCTTCATTTATTTATTCAGCAACCTTTTCATTTATTCATAATTCCTAAATTTTTTATCTGTAGTTATTTGCTTCTCTATCCTTGACTGATTCTATCCTTGGTGTTCCTCGGTAATTTTTCCCATCTATGTATCCTTCAGTTATTGTGTCCAGGATGCTGTGCAGGATGTTTATTGTTTCCAGGACCTTTAGATTGTGCCTAACGGGATTTTTCAAGAGTATATATCACTCATGTGCTCTGGGTCAGTGGTTTTAAGTGCCAAATTTAAAGTCGTTACCCAGCAGTCCCACAGCCCGTAGCAGGCCCCTTCGTCAAAAACGGTATTTATAGTCAAATTTCCACCCCCAGCAGCCCCCTTACCCTCTCCTAATTCTGGCAGGAGATGCATGCTCCACCAGGGGCCCCCTTATTGAAAAAATAACACAACAGATATAACTAAACTGACTCTAATGAACGTGCATAGCATTAAATTAATAATTTCGAAGATTTGGTGTTAATAAAACAACGGTAAGATTTGCTCTTAATCGATAAATATCTGGTGTGATGCCAAACTCATTTCAAGGATGTTCATATACACTCGCAGCATATTTTTTCCCACAATTTCTTCTTCTTGTGACAGGAAACTGCGTCCGTTTTCTTACTTTCCACTATATCTTTATGCTTCTCCACCAGGTCACACAAAATCATCTTCTCCACACCGTTGAAGCTATTTGCACGTCGAGCAGCCATCTTAACAGTTTTCATGCGGCGTCTGGCTATTTATTTATCCGTATCCATGTTGATCACGAGCGTCATCACTGAAACATTTGAGCTGCTAATTCCATTTCCCGCCGTTTGTAGTCCTTAGTTACTAGATCTAACCTACAACCAATTGGCGATTCTGTGATACGTGGAACAAATTAATGATGACGGAAGTTAGTCTGAAATATTGGCAAAAATATGAATAATGAATATTTTTCAGGCATAGAGGAAACAATTTTGGGAAATAAGTGTCTATGGGTTACTCAATCCAATAGAGGTTGGGAACCGCTGCTCTGAGTAAATGATTTATTTTATGACTCGCTCCATCGACCTTCTTGTTCAGGGCTGGCCAGATGTTAAGCAACTTTGTGGAATACTACAGCGAGGAAATCTCCATGCGAATTTACCTCCGCTATCCAAGGAAACTTATACAGTACTCCGAAATAATCTCATATGACGTTGGAGATGCCTCACTCCATCAATCCCTTCAATACTATATCCAGGTTTTCTAGTTCATTAAAATGGGCGTCCAAAGTTTTGTACGGAACTCGGTCGTCCAAGTTTTAATAAAATATTCTAGTGTTTTGTATTTCATTACTTGTGTTTTTAAGCTGTTTTCTATGAAGCGACAGTGTCAACAGTATCTGAATGAGCTTCAGGGAGAGATTAGTTGTCTTCTATTCTTCCTCTTCAGATTTCTATACCCATACGATGAACTACCCTGCGATACGCCCCAAGGGCGTGTTGCAGGGAATTTGTAGGACTATTGAAATGAAAAGGAAGGAAATATGGAAAAGATTTTTTGGGAGATAATCGATGAATAATCGTGGAGAAATTGGCATATTACTCTGAATATTTTCAATCATGTAAAAACTCCTTTAAATTCAGCATTAATTGCTGCCTATTTTTTAATACTTTTGAGATATGCCCTCTATAAACTATCCTCATTCAATGGCTCAGCTTGATTTGGAAGCAAGAGCTCTGGATTTCTACGTAGATTAGCTGGATAAACTCTGAAAGCGTGTAAAAGTTTCAGTTTAATATCGATGCTTTTAAGTGTCTCATGTACAGCACCATAACTGGGGTCCTCCTTCTTTCACTTGGAGTATAAAACTATCTTTACGTCACATCAATTTTTAAGCCGGCTATTGTGCACTCATTCCCCAAGGTGAGAAATTTTGTAAATTAAGACGAGCAATAAGCCGAGATTTGACCCCTTAGCCCCTTGAGGCATTTCCTTCTTTTATTTACTGACGAGTGCGGTGAAAGGACAATGAAATGCAAGTGCAGAGGAGAAAGAAGTAAAGTCACTGATTGATCTGGCTATGAGTGATATGAAAAACCAAGCGATACACAAGTTTTCAGATGGGTGGAAATAATAGGGTCAGTGTGGATTGTTAAATCTTATGTTGATTACTTATATTCAGTAGATTGAAGGACGAATAAGTACCTACTTAGAGTTGAAATTGTCAGTTCAAAACCCCTATGGGTTGAGCATTGGGCTCTACTTAGTTGAGGCTCTGGTTTCAAATCCCAGTGAGGCCGAGGTACGTCCAGCGTGAGCACAAAATTTGCGATTTCCTGTTTAATCATAGGCAGCACAAGGAAAGGAACCGTCCCTCCAACACTTGCAAGTTTAGTGCGAATATCGCAGGTTTTAGATGAAGGCTGTGAGTAAACAAATATTTAAGTCTAATTATTTTCGTTCGACCTTGCACTCTCAGTCTAATTCGAACCCAAGACCTTGAGGTAAGCGAGCGACTACCTTATCCTCCTGCGTTGGCTGGTTTCGTGATTGAAAAGGCTTATGTCAAAGTCGAGCGTCTGTCACCCTTAGTTCTAAATACCCCGCCTGCATCTAAAGATTTCCCCATTTCCAACTCCGAGAACGAAGTAGGCAGTCGGTCGCGACCCTTGAACAAACTGCTACAGGTCGAGCCACACCCCTCCTCTCTCTCTGCCGTGTCCTACGGTCGCGCCACCGGTCGGTGGCCGTCGGAGGGTTAATAGAATCCGGGAGTGGTTCCCTCACCGCCCCACTCCCACTCTTTCTCCGGCTCGCGCTGACCCAGTCGCGGTCGCCGCACCCGGAAAAGCGCGGCACGTGTGCTCCTTTCCGAGCGCCCGACGAACAATAGACTGCGCGGGGGCGACGCGACGCCGTGAATCTCGCTCTGCGAGTGGGACGTATATAAAAGGAAATATGTTGGACGCACGCGTCTGTGTAGCCATGTATAGACGACTCGCAGTCCATCAGTACTGTCGTATGGGTGCAATTGTTCATCCGGACGGAATGCATTAGTATTTTCTGATTTTTCCATGATTGGAAAAGTATGTTATTCCTAAATTAATTCCAACTGAAATAGACGGCATCAAGAAAAAAATAGCTATGCACTCAGCGGAAAAGAGGATCCTGAGAGAACATATAAAATCGTGCATATCGCTTATTCAATAACTGTAAGGTCATCTTGCACGCTCTATGCATACCACCACCATAAAAATGCCGAATTTGTCTCATAAATAAAGTTGTAAGAGAAAAACGCGGATTCTCATACATTTCAGCCTTTTTACTGGCATTTTAGAGCAACAAGAAATTCATTTGTCTATGATCTGTTTTGTAACTGAAAATAAAAATATTTTTGATGAACTCGATATTCTCAGGTGTAAATTTGTAGAAATTCATATTGGCAGAAACAATCACAAACTTGGTAAATTTAAATTAAATAGTATAATATAATATTCATTTTGAAATTTAGTTTGCATTGATTCTGTGAAAAATATTTTTGGTTCTTCAAGTTTAATGTTGAAGATGTTTTTTTAACGCAAGCAATTTGCTGATCACCGAACAGCTCGGAGTCGGGTACTTCATGCTCTGGAATAATGCATTTGGCTGGTGAATCCGATGACATTAGCGAGAGAGTTGTAATACTCTTTGGACCAGCGGAATTTGTTACAAAACTTCTGAATATATAATATTAAATATGCATTACAAAAATGCAAAAATAACCATTAATTTTATTACAATTACATGAAAACTATTTGTAGCTTGGAAATAATACCTGTAAGATGAGGATATAAACTAAGGGTACGAAAATCATAGAAATGGAGGATGGAATGACTCATATTTTTGACGGTGCGGTGTAGACATCACGATAATGGGAGTTTGGGCGAGCGGCAGGATGTAATTGACTTTGGAGGAAGTGCTGAACTGGAAAAACAGGTACATACATATATTTCGTTTTCCCTGGTGTACCTATCCTCTTCAAATAGGTTGCGGGTTGCCAGAGTTCAGTTTAGCTGACGGGCCTAGCCCAACGATCGGCAAGCGTTCTGTGGACACATGTTACATTTTATATGAAACTAGTGAAGGTGCCCGTTGAATATCATCGGGAAGAGTATTTTAATTTACATCGATTGTAATAAACCATTCAAATCTTATTTAGTGCAAATAATCATTGAGTTAATGGATGTACACGGAATATCCACATCTACAATAAGTATGGTCGTCATGGGGACGATGACTCAAAAACGCTAAAATATTGCGAAAATTCGTTACGTTTCATCAAAGATTTCGGAATTTTGACCGAAATACAAAATTTGATTGAAGGAATAAGAATATTTATTTTATTTTCTTTCTATTGGTACCATTCCCAATAGCAGAAAACTACTATTTCTAATTTAATTTTGCAAATAAAAAATGGTCTGCAGCCAAATGAAGATTCCACTTCACGTGTATTTCTTATTATATGTGAAAGTCACTGACATATACAATTATACATATACACATCGGTGATTATTATAGTAGATTTCATGTCATTCCGGACGCGTGCCACCGATAAGTGAGGACTTAAAGTATAGGAAAGTTAAATTCAATCGTCATTTTCTTGGCGTGCAATCTTGTGGCGCGCGTGCCATCGGTTGCTGGTCGCTGGTCTAGCTAATAGCAATTGGTTAAAAGTGAAGTTAATATTATTTTTCGGATGCTTGCGGTCATTACAAGTTCTATGGTATTCAAATTTCATGGAATATTATATGCAGCATGCCTTTTTTCATTCCATGCATTTTTTTGCCAATGAGGACCTTTAGGAGACCTGACCAAGAAATACCAACTTAAGAAGGTTTTTAATATCGATATAAAGCGATTATGAAGTCATTCTTATGTTGCTGCCAAATTAATTTGGTAGGAAACTATTGAAACTTAATTTCAATATATTTTGATAGATGGAAACTCAGCTTTTGTATGCTGCTCCATGTCTTGTATCCAGCCATGGCACAGGACCAATTTCCAGGTCTGAAATGGGCTCAAGATATTTTTTTCCTCACACTGCTTGGCCGTGGCCCATTCGACAGCTTGTTTCGAGGCGCATCGGAAGCAATGCAAGGTCCTCTCGTGCGCCGTGAGTCATAGCTGCGCTCCGAATGCAATGATCACGAGATTATGTGTGGCGCGCGATGCTGGCTGGGGTCACCCGTTGGCCGAGGGCGCTCCCATTTGACGGACTGTGACCTGATCTGCCCGCTTACCCGCCTAACACCCATCGGGGTTAAACCTGGATTGTGCATCGGGCGTAATTCCGTTTGCTTGCCCGAAATTTGTCATCGACATGGATCGTCGCCTGGATTTGATGCACGGCTAAATGCATTTCGCTCCCTCGGTTCGATTATTGATGCCGATGTGTGTATGTTGTATAATCTGCGTGGTAATAAATTCCATTAATATGGTGGGATACTATCTTTTTAGTGTAATGCTTGATTATTCTTTTTGACAACATCAGAGCTAAATACTTTGAAAATGTATTGGTATTGTATCTTTATAGGATTATGCAATACCCTTGCGGTTTGTGGGATTCGACAATCATCGGCTTTTACTCATTAATCCAGATTTAGAAGAAATCAACAGTTATGTAAAATTTAAATGCTACTCCAATGGTATGATAGATGATGCTTTGTTGTCGTTAGTTAGAGAACAATATTTCAATACACAGGGTTGTAGGACTAAAAGAGACCCTCAAATATTAGCTTCTACCTCTCATGTGACCTTTCGTAAATAATGGCTCGCAATGAATTAATTTTGCATTTAGGGTTTAGTTTTCCCTCGAATAGCATATTTTCGCCGAGGTACATCAATTAAATAAATAATTCCGTTATGTTTATACTTTCATTTATCTAAACTATCTTGTCATATCATCATTATGACTTTATTATAATAAGATCATCGCTTACGAACAGATCTTTTCCTATGACATAAAGAAGATGCATAAAATATTATCTAAATTGGTGTTTCTCTTTAGAATAAAGCCTGTGATTCTCTTTATGTAGAATTGTCTATGTTGCCCATTCTATCAGATCGGGATGCAGCATTATATAGAAGATGTAAGGTAATGTCGCGTTTACTGTCGCTTTCCTGATCTCTATTGACGTACAAGTGCCACGAGCCAGGGATTTTTGAACGAAAAGCATGTCCTGGAGTGTCTAATTCACTACCGCCACAACCATGATTTTTTGTAAATAGAGAATTTTAAGTTGTTATTGATCTCTGATTCCACCTTTGGAAAGTAGAGGGTTCCAAATAAGCACTAGGAGGCATATGGAAGATTTAAGATCTAGGAATCCACAACCTGATAGTCGCTTCAAATAGGCAGAAACCGAATGTAGCTATTTTCATATTTAATGAAAAACTAGACGTCCTATTAGTGAGTACATTTACCACAGAAAATTTCGCAGTGGCGGAGGTGTATACGGGGAAATGCTCAATTATTTTCATCAGTGCCTATTTTCCTCCAAGTGAGGACATTAAATCCCACTTGGAACACCTCAAATTAATAACAGAAGCCTTCCCTCGGAAAAAGATAGTTGTAGGCATAGACTCAAATGACCACTTTTTGTTACCACAGTGGTAACAAAAAGGACAGAGGAAGAAGAGGGAGAAGAAATGAATTAAGAGATAAAAGAAGACCTCGGCGAAAGGAGAAGACAAGGGCCGAAGAAAGAAGAAGCAGCCCCAAAAGAAGAATGAAGACTTCGGAAAAAGGAGAAGAGCAGGGTCGGAGAAAGAAAGGAGAAGAAGTCGACGAACGAAATAAGAGAACGCGATTGCCTGAAGTGGCATCTATCCGCGTAAAATCAGATGTATGCACAATTCAAATCCAAATTGCAATTGCATAAAGTCTCATGAATATAAAAAGTTAATTTACTATATGTATTAAAATGTAAAATCAAATGTATTGATAATAATACAGATTAAAGAGGGGTAAACGATATTACATACCCTCAGAAATAATCTAAAAAATTATTATAAAAATGCACTAACATATCTAGTAAAAAAATCCATGCAACAGCGTAAGAATTATTATTGAATTTTATCCGGCGGGTGGGTTTCCATTCGACTATAAATCAAGTTTCAAATAACTCTCAACTTCTCTTTGACCTTCCATGAGGGATTTTAAAAATGTATGAGCATGAAAATTCATGTGTGAAATTCATAATGTTAGAAATTTATTTTTAAATCCCGTTGGCGATAAAGCAAGGGGAACTGATGGATCTAAAATTTTCAGAAATCAAGAGAGACTTTAATGTTAGTTCTTTTTAAGCTTCAGCAGGGTGAAGCCAGAAAATTTGTGATCACATATTTAAAAAGGATCGTCACCATTAAGAGTTTTAGCACAGGTTCAGACTAATGTGCCCAATTGGCAAAAAAAATATTCATTCTTTGTCACTTAACGTTTGATGTAAAAATCACGGAGATGGTATCAGAGGTGGTATTCAGAGATGGTATTGAGTAGAAGTAGCATGGAGTAAATATTACTTCAGGTTTATATGGGCCGTAGCGTTAAGTACGTAGCTCCGGATCGTGGTATATCAGGAAATAGGATGAGCATAGATTGGAGGCTCTTGATTATTGAGTTATGAGAAGGATAGTGAGGGCAAGTTAATTAAAGGAGAAGATGAACGAAAAGAGAGGAGGAAAGAGGTTGGTTGAGGAGAATTTGAAGGGGCGGATGAAGTGCTGAGTAGGAGTAGTGAAGGGTAGCATGTTGTTGAAGCGTGTGATGGAGGTGAGAGTGTTGACCAAGAAAGAAAGAGGTAGAGAGGAGTGGGGATTTTGAAAGAAATGGGAGATATGAAGAGTTTATGAAGATGAAAAATTAGGACTGCTATGGCGACTCGTGATAATATTTGTTCGGAATGAACCGATGAATTCGGGGATCAAGGGCTGGAAAAGGACCTAAAACCTTCCAATTTCGAAAGAACACCTATGAGTTTGGCCACAATACGCTGCCTATTTCTTCTTGAGAGTCCTTCTTGCCTTCTCCTCTCCACCCATCCCATTAGTCGGGTCCACTGTACACGCAGTCGCACTCGCCCTTCGCCCCCGCACAAAGCGGCAATGCGTGCTCCTGCACCCATTGTCTTCCCCGGCCCGGCCTTTTGAAAACCCATTACACGTAGCCCTGCTTCTTTGCGGACGGCACCACCAACGCGCATCTCACGTCGTCGCCCTGGGTGAGTGCTTTTGCGTCGAAGGGCCTGGGAGAAAACCCCGCATCCGGACAATGGAGAAAACAATTCGAGAGACCATTCCATCTTCGAATCAAGACGAGTTTCCGTCTCCCCTTTCAAGGCCCTCAGCAACACGTTCCTGCCTCAACTACCACCTTCACTTTTATCGAGTTGTAAAACACGGCTGCGTGAGGGAGGAAGGAAAGGGATCATTCTTTTTTTTCTAAATCGTATTACCGACGAGAGAGTGAATGTTAAGGGATTGTTTTCTTACTCTAGTTGTTAACTTCCCTGTGGCTGATACAACTGATTCCTATTTACTATTGAGAAACAACACTGCATTCTGAAAAAACGTTTGAAGTTTGAACAGTAGATAATTACGCATTAGCAATACTCTGCGAATTTTGCGATTTATCACTCTGTATTTTTTCTTCATTTAAGATATTTCAGGAGTTTTAAACCCATGGACCGATCCCGGTGGCTTTTGGTTTCTCTATTTGGTAAAATTAAACTGATCATATTTGGATGAAACAATTTTTTCGAAATGTTTATCCATGAATAGGTGTGTAACAGAGGAGAGTATCGCTGATGACATGAATAATAATTTTGGGGCATAGTAACTGTTTCTTAGCTCTGCTAGACTATTTTTGAATATGTCGCTGTACGATGCTATCGAGTGTTATGTTATTTTTTTCAGCTCTGTGCTTTTGCTAGTGGGGTATGTTTCAAACCCAAATTACCTCACTTTGTCCTTGAGCTATATCATATTTTTCATAATCGCATCAATACGATTCTTTAATTTTTATAATTTTCCCCTTATTTACTTATGGTTCAAGTCATAAGTAATGAACGGAGCAGCCAATTGATATCTAAAATGTTGCTTTTAGCTATTTGAGTGGGTTATACGTGCTGACTCCTAGGTAAGGACAATAATAATGCATGGTTGTCATACTTTATAAAGTTACAATAATTTAGTGATCAATTGAAAAGTATTTTTCCTCTTTTCACTACGTTTTATTCAAGCTTCTAAGTTATGGATAAATAATGTAAAGTGCTGCTGAAAAGTTTTCGTCAGTGACTTTTATCGTTACACCTGTCTCAGTTTACCTAAAAGACACCAATGAGTTTTGTTTTCCCTTTATATTTCCCTTTTTATCAAGGAGAAGGGCTCAACTGTTTGATTTTTTTATTTAAGTGTAGTAAAATTAGCCAAAATTTGTTTAATTATGCAATAAGCACTGCGAGATATATGAAATTTTAGTACTCCATCTAGAAAAATCTGAAAGGTCATCAAAAATAAGTATGCTCCTGGTTCTTTATGATACATTTATATGTACCTGTCCATTTAATTCTTAATCAGAAGATGTAACCATGCTCAATTATATACTTTAATTGAAACTAATCCAGAATATTCCACTGTAACTGTACCAGAAATGCGCCATTTGTGTCAATTTTTTGCACATGGAATGAGTGTCCATTATTTTTCCTATATTTTTCGGAAATAATTAATTTCGTCATTGTTTTTATTTTTGGCATCTCAGTAGAAGTTACTAAGATAATCAATGCCGTCACTAACGGACCAAATATGCTAGTTTATGAATTGGGAGTCAAAATTGGGAATCGATTTAAAAAAAAAACCTCTGGGTGGAATCCGAACCGAGGTTTCCGCAGTTTTCGATTGCCAGAAGCGGAAATTTACGACTCTGCGAAGGGGCACATATCATGGAGGCTTCCGAAATCTATAACCTTCATGCCGCGGCAAACAAAGCAGAATATGCTTGGTAGCACATTTCCACCGATTGGTAACCTAAATAATTTACATCTAATACGATGCAGTATTTGTTGGGATTAATCGAAGTACGTTTTTTGATTAGTCACTACCCCGGGTTACGAACTGTAAAATATCTATCCGTCGGTCCATTTTCAGCATTTGATTTTAGAATTTCTCAAAACAATAATTTCTTTAAGCATGAAACTGCTGCCCCTCCGTCCTTCACTGAGAAATTTATGGAAATAATATTTGCCTTCCATCATCTTAATCCTTACTCACAGGAAATATGACATTGAACTCACACGGCCTCCATTTTTTCACCATTGAGCTTTGGAATATAAATTAATTAAAATAAATTTTTATGGTGATAATGTATAATATGAAGTTTGTTTAATTATTGAGATTAAATATATTTTCCCACAGATGTTTTTCATTTAATGGCTATACAATAGTTTTTTAACTTAACTGAATATCGTGTTATCTTAATGGTAAATTTATTGGAAATTTCGTAAGGCCTCATTATCATATGGCAATGAAATAGCAAAACTGAAGTCTTCAGTATCTCATCTCCACTACCAAAATACGCCATAAAACAACTACTCTGCTCATCCCCACTATGCCGAGTATTTCTTTGTCTTTTTTCCTGTGTTTACACTTTATATATTTGTCTAAAAGCCACTCAATATGTTCCTATGTTCTCTCCAGCCAAGGTTCATGATTTAAATCATTTAATATCAAGATCTACATATTTAAAACTCTTAAATAATATTTTCCTATTAATTTTCATAAGGTTATTCGCCTTTATTTCCCACATGTTAGCAAAAATCTCTTTTAGTGATGCAATCATCCTCCAAGTAACGATATATGTCCTTCACTTTTTTTTCCAAAATACAGCCCAAGGCACTGAAGCGCTCTAGTTCATGGCTTTCTATATGGTTGCCCTCCACTTCTTTTTATTTTAATATGCCATTATTTATGTTTTCCCATCATTCATCTTAATTCTATCTCTGTTGACTAGTTATACCATGAATCTAATGACAGCTACGTCCCTTTCGGTGATCTGTTTTGTAAAAATTGGCCGTCCACAAGTTTTACTGCCTTAATCAACCTCCATCCTACTTCATTAACTTTTTCAAGGTCCTTCCAATGTCCACAGGGCTGGAGGTTACGTTACTCAATGCGATACGTAGAGAACCGAAAAGAATCAGGAATTTCAAGAAATTTAATTTTAATAGGAGTGTCATTCCCAAATCCCATCATTTACAGTCTAAATAGAGGAAAAATAAGGAAAACGTTGCTTCTGAAAATCCCATTTAATGCGTTTGTTTTTTTATTTATTTTTTATTTTCATCTCATATCTTTTTCTCAGATTTTCCAATTTGTCCAATGGCCATTAAATTCCCTTGGAAGGCTCTCTCAGGACGTTGGGTCGCCCGCTAGTCTAACTGCCTAAATAAGCTTAACACCTCCAATTACTTCTTCAAGGTCTCTCTTCCACTTTTCTCGTCACATAGGTTACTGATTACTCGAAGGGGAATTGTCTTTTATATAAACGACGTGGTAATTTCAATATCTACATGTCACTCTATTTTCATTATTACTTGTTTTTTAACAGCCTGAGTGTAACTTTTGGGATAATTTAAGGGTATCATTTAGAGAAATTCCTTTTCCTTTTTCTCATGATTAATTTTCATGCCATGGATTTAAATGTTGAGAATAGCAATTTCACTCCCTTAAGAGGTACGATTTCTAACGCTAGACCTTCCGCAACGTTTAATCACCTTAATCAGGCTTAATCCAATGGAATTACAGCATTATGGCCTCTCGTCCATTTTCTTCATCGCATGGCTAACTAATTATACTAAGAGGGATAAATGTATTGACCAATAGACTAAAAATCAAGGATCAGATATTTCTCTCGTGAACAATCACAGCATGCATTTTTGCTCATTTGAATTTGAGAAAATTATGACGAAAAAAACTATTAAAAAAACATTTTTGTGATATATTTTTTCATATTCATCCCATATATCTTTACTAGTCTTACATAACTTTCCCAATGGCAAGTACATTCCATTTGGGATGGCTCGTGTTCCTTGGCCATGCGATATTTACTCATCAACGTTAATCAAAGCCTCTCGTTCAGTGTTCTCATAACATCATCATCATTAGAGTAATCTGTAATGATCCGGAAATGGAAGAATTCCATTTCCCAAAATATACATAACTGTGTTGTTGTGTGACGTCTCAGAATAGCCAGCTATGTCAAACTATTCCTCGGGAACTGTACCTTTCCCTTTCGAGAACGGCTAACCTTCCTCTTCTTCTTCCCCTCCCACCCTTGCCATTTTGTCGAAAACATCCTAGTTTCTCCTTTCCTATATAATGGCACGGTGGAGACGCTGTCGGGGAGTACACTCGACACTCGTCAGGCAGGCAGTCAGACAGTGATTTCGGCTATTGGTTACTCTGCAACCATTCACTGACGGTACAGTCACAATGTAGCCGTCAGTAGGAGTCGAAGCGCGGGCCGTATGGCCCGTGCTGCCGAAGCGCCTCACTATCCATCCGTGCCATCACCAGCAGACCCTCTCCTTCCCGAGACATTGGTAATATGTTAACGTTTGGCTACTCTAGACGCACAAATTCATTACTTGATATTTGTTCATTGAATTGATTATTTTGTGCTTTTAAATAAAATAAACTTTGAGTAAAACACTTTAAATATTTGTGTGATTATTCGTCTCCCGACACCAAGGGCAAGAACCCACGTAAAATCTTATGCTCTCGGGTTCCCCGCCACGCGGATGGGGGCCCGGTCATAACAAATCTACCGGTTAGAGGTAGGTTATGATAAAAGTGAGAGAATAAACCAACGGACTTTTACACGTGCCGTGCCCTATCTACCTCTAATATTTCTTTCTTCATCTCAGCATAAGTCCTACCTTTCTTCATCCCGTCCATAAAACAGATTCTCTTCCTTCCCCTTCCCCGCTTACCAAACATCCTACCCTCTATCACGGCCTTCAGCAAACCATCTTCCTTCATTACCCCTTCCAGCCACCTACCCTGTCTTCCAACCTCATCCATAAGTTTCCTCTCCTCGCCCACCATGTCAAGCACTTCCTCATTTGTCTTCCTTTCCGTCCAACACACCTTCTCCATCCTCCTCCACACCCACATCTCGAAAGCCGTCAGCTTATTTACGTATTCCTTTCTCAAGGTCCACGTTTCTGCCCCATACAACGTCACACTCCATATCAAGCTCAGCCAGCCTCTTTTTTACATTCTTACATGAGGTCCCCGTCATCAGCTACCTTCTATTACTGAACGCTTCCTTCGCTAGCGCTATTCTCCTCCTAATGTCTTTGCTACTATGTCTTGTTTCTTCTAGCGTACTACCTAAGTAATTAAATTGTTCTACTTGCTCCAGTTTGTGACTTCCTACTCTTATCACCAGCCTCGCTTTCTTTTTCCTAGAGAATCTCATTACTTTTGTTTTTTATGATTAATCTTCTTCCTGTATTTCTCGCACTGCTTTTCCAATGCATCTACTAGTGTTTGCAAACCTTTCGATGACCGAATGACCAACGCCTGGTCATCCGCGAATCTTACCGACTTTATCCGCTGGTCTCCTACTTTCATTCCCACATCTAGCTCATCCCATGCCTCACTTACCATTTCCTCAGCATAGATGTTAAAAAGCAAAGGCGACAACGGGCACCCTTGCCGCACCCCGCGACATATAACTGCCCACGCTGATTCAACCTCAGCTACCCTCACCTGAGCCCTCTGCCTCATACATAAGTTTTGAATGAGTCTTCTATCACGCCAATCTATTTCTATTTTCCCCAAAATCTAAATTAGTTTCTGCCGGTTTACTCTGTCAAACGCCTTTTCGAAATCCACAAAGCATACGAAAACATCCTGATTATACTCTATGTTTCTTTCTAGAAGTGTCCTCATTACCGCAATTGCATCTCTGGTGGCCCTTTCCTTCCTGAACTCAAATTGGTCATCGCCTAATCAGTAGTTTGCTCTGATCTCCAACCTTTTATTTATAATTCTGAGTAAAACTTTTGCCGCGTGTGACATTAAACTGATTGTTCTATACTCCTCGCATTCTGACGCTTTCTTCTTCTTCGGGATAGGTATTAATACTGTTTTCACGAAATCCTCTGGCCATACTCCTTCCTCGTAGATCCTGCGAATAAGTTCGAACAAGGATTCTCTCCCTTTAATACCTAGATTCTTCAGTAGCTTCGAAGGTAGGTTATCGGTTCCCACGGCTTTTCTATCCTTTATCTCTCTTAATGCCCTCTCTATTTCGCTGTCAAATAACTCTGGCCCGAGGTTATCCTTATCTATTGATCCTTCAACCTCTAGATCTACGCCCAAGGGTATATTCTCGCTGTCATATGGCTCCTTTGCGTATTCTCTGCACCTTTCCTGGATATCTTCCTGTACGATTAATATCTTCCCTGCTTTTTCCTCAACCTAACGTGTTACGGGAGGTGATGACAAGAGTCGAGCGAACTAGAATTCGACGACATTGTGAGGAAGAATTGGGGAAGAGGGAAGGAGGGAGAACACGTAGGAAGGATAACTCTTGAGGAGGGTTGTATTTCCGCCCGCAGCTTCCATGAAGGAGCCCAGGGAGGGGGGTTGGAGAAGAAGGGGTGGATGAAGGCGGGGATACCCGGCTCTTCTCCACCCCTCGTGATAGCGTGCTCCGGCCGTTTGAGCGGGCTGGAAACAACCAATTACGGCTCTAGTAGGGCTCGCCTCCCGGCCAAAGGCGTCGCTAGTTAAGGGATATTCCCACCCTCAGAGAGGAGATTTTTATTCTCCTCTCATTCCATCTCTTCCTTCTCCCCTCTCCCAGCCCTCAGCCTCCACACCCTTTTCTCTCTTCTTTTAAGGCCGTGAGCCCGTTTAAAGAAGGTGGGGGATGTTTTTCATAGGGATGTAGATAGATAGGTCCGTGCGACATTCGAGCTCCAATTTCGCATCGCAACTAATCAACTCGTATGCATCTCGACATTTGTATCACGTATTAAATTGCCTTGCAATGCATTTCCTAACGTGATGCGTGCATGTATTTGCTTCCATGCTCTTTAAATCCCAATCAGTCATTGATAAATGCATTCTTGGAAATATTTTAGGTGGTAATTGAGGTCTAAACTCTGAATAGAGCCTCCATCGTTTCGATACATGCTTGTGATAGTTTTTGGAAGCAAAAATGATTGTAATGTTGTTCTTTTTTTCTATTAATTTGAATTTTTACTCAAGTGTCATTGCCAATTCAGATTTTTAACAACGTGAACTTCGGAAAAAAATCATAAATTAAAAGAAAAGTTATATTTCTCCTTTTCATAAATATTTTTCAAATTAATAACAATCAAATCAAACAAATAAACAATCTCCTGAAAGAAGAAAAAAATTACGTTATTAAAAAGAGGTCATGAAGGGGAATCATCTAGGTTACACTTATTTACACAATGAAAAATTGAGCAAACTGAGAAAAACAACTCAATATGTTTCTGGTTAACTGCCAGTATCTGGCCATTTTCAAGGAAATTTTAAACACATTTACACATTTTTATGGTTTCAAGAAATAAATTAAGCATTTTCTTTCTTAGGCACTTATATTTTATATTATATTTTTTATTGTATCTGCAATTAATTAGGTTGTTTCAATATCTCGAACGATACGTGCAATGCGATGTCTACAGCTGTCGGTACAGCGCAACATCGCACAGCCCTAGACGTTAAGGAAAGAGGGCGAGGTGGAGAGTGTGCGTCCTTCCCCTTCCCCCCCCTGCCCACCCATCGTCTGCACCTTCTCTCCCTGCTGTTCTCCACGGAAAGACGCATGGCCGTCGAACAGACGGCGGCGAAGCATGGGTGGCTCATTAGTGTCCTTTTCCGGAAGTGAAAGGCGTTTGAGAGGAGGAATGGGGCTGAGTTGAGAAAAAGAGAGAAAGCAGTAGTGAGGAAGCAAGGGGGATTGGGGTTTTGGATGGAAAAGAGGAGGAAAAAGATACGACGGAGAGATAGGAGCATAGAGGCCGGCTCGAGGTTTCCTGAGGGGGCGCTAGGTGCAACAAGAAATGGAACTGTGGCCGCTTTCCACCTCGTGCTTTTGGATAAAATATTTTTCAACAAAATGTATCGATCTCAAAGGTTTTTTCCTTCATGAGCACTGCATATTGGTTTTAAATTTTCCAAAAATCTGTACGCTGAATGTTGTTTCATCAGATATACCTGAACACATTCTAAATATAGTCATTTTTGGTGTCAAGTCCGAGCGTTACTTTTGTCGTTCGCTTGCTTGTCTAAATGATTTGGAATAACTTGAGCGGCGTAATATGCATTGTGCACCATTTGCTTTCCCTCCTTCTCTCACATGTTTTTAGCTGTAATCAATGTTTGTACTTATTTATATTAACTCTGTGCATTGCCGACTCAGGTGACGTGGGGTGATTTTTGCTCGTGTACCCGCGCATTTCGCGTCAATACGGAAACTAATTTTTTCATGCTAATTGGGTATTTTCCTTTTAGAAATGTTGGTGAAGTAGCTTTATTCCTGGCGGTCTTTAAATTTATACTTTCCCTCAGCTTGTTAACCGGCACCACAATTACTTCACAGTATATATTTTAATCTCTATAAAAGTTAATACTTGGGTCCGCTATATTTAAGACATAAATGTATTAGTAATGGCAGTGTCAATGCGAATAATTAATTACAGGATGGATTACTCGATGTCATTTATATTTATTCTGAACTCTTGGCTTAGTTCGTGCTATTAATGAATCAAAGGCCTAAGTTGGTATTGCAGCTGGTCAGCTGCCCTTTAAAAAACCGGCCTGGTGAAATAGACTTGCTCTAAGAGACTTGTTGGGCAAGTCTTCAAAATCTCTTGACTGTAGCAATACTAAAAGCACAGTTCTCTAGAATTAGGTCATGCTGTTGTCATTACATGCGACCAGTTTTTGTGATTTTTTTATCTTCATTTCAAATAATTTATCCCAAGTGAAAACATCGTTCACAAATATTTTTACACTTAAGGGAGGAAAATAGTGAAGCACATATCCAGGGATGTCATGAGCGTACCATCAGATACGTTTGAAGTCTAATTTTGTAAATGCCGTATGGATGAATTTGGAGTCTTTACTCCATCGCCTCTCATTGCGTTTGGATTACTCCTAAATGATGTCTGCTTTCACGACCTTAAGTGGCTTGGTAAGCCCGTGCCTTTCACGGGACTTTAATTTCTTCGTGAGCTCAATGCTCTGTGCACACTTCACGTTTACTCAGCGTAATTCCGCGCGTCATGTACTGAGTCCTCATGCGTATAAGCGTAAAACAGATGCGTGGAAGAGGATTTGGGTGTGGTGAAATGGATGCACTGAAATAAATTATGAATTACTCTCCCTTGATTATTTACGTTTCTCTCGGTGATATGCCAAGCGAGGGAGCTGCATTGGGAGGGATTCACACTCCAGTGGATGTTTGGCAAAATTCATGACACTCTGAACCGATTTTCATGTTCCCGCGCTTTCTCGGTAAACGGTTATAACTTGATGAACGACCGCATGGCCCGCGCACCACTTATCGCTCCTCGCTAAATAACGCAGTAACCAATCCGAAGGTCAGTTTTGATGGTGAGTGTTCACCTCAAACTCAACCCTGCCGAGTGTAAAATTCAAAAATACAGAGTGGGAGTCCTGGTCATATACGAGTGACAACCACGGTTTACCAGGAAATTGCGGTAAGCGGAGATACGCACCGCTAGAATGTTTAGGTATGGGTTGTCCAAATTTCCCCGGATTTAAACGTAGTTTACTCCCGTCTTTTGTGGAACGCTATATTCGTTACGTCATCTCAGCCTTGTTGCGTTTCTCGGCGTGGGTTCCAAGTAAGAGGCAATCCAGCTTCTCTTAAACGTGTAATCATAATTCCAGAGTATTACTAAGTAACAATGCAAATTCCCGCCTCGGGACGAATCAAATATATACAGCAGTATTTCGGTCAACCTCTATCCACGGCACCGTCTCAGGAGCTGGCTCTCTTCCGACTGACTCACCGCTCCTCCAGCCTTCCCTGGTCCTGTCCCGCAGTGTCACTGTTGGGAGACCACCACATTAAAAACGTGGTTAATAAGGTCACCCTTTAGTTCCTCCAGCCATATCACAACATGTTTGTCTATGAGAGGCTACTTTTTCTCCATCAGAAACATGATGCATGATGATTTCAGAAACTTTGGCTGAGCAATTGTTGTTTTATGGTCTTAAAAAATGAGAGTTATTCAACATTTCCCTAAATAAGGGAAAAAACTAGTAAATCATATAAAACTGCATCCCTAACCGTATAGCGTACGCCTTGGGCGCCGCACTCCTGAATTTCAATTTTTATGTTCATCTTCGGAATTAGAGGGCGCAGAATGAATGGCAGGAGCGGGGAAAAACTCCTACCATAAATCATCGTGGGCTAAGTTAAGGGGAAAAAAACGTCCATTAGACACTCCCACCTTTGAAAACCTTCCTCCCACATCTGACTCTCTCTCCCCTTTCTCCAAGGTTACCACATCTAGAGCCTAACTGCTGTGGGAACAAGTGCAAGTGTTAAAGAACGTTGCGCCGGGATTCTCCATCCATTTTGTTTCCTCAGGAATTATCACACCGTGATTCTGTACCATCGCCATGAAAAATTAATTATCTGTAGTTCTTTGGAATAGTTTTTATTCTATATTTCATTCTTATCTACAGTGTTTCCATATGCGAGAGAATAGATTTCCTTGGGACTCAATGCGTAGATGTATTTTGAGACCCATTTGAATAAAGGGTTGAAAGTAAATAAATGATTTGTCATGCAAGCCAAACGCGACAACCTTTCAGCTGTGGTTATATTGAAGTACTTTCCCGATTCGTCTTTCCCGTAGTGAATATCCACCATGCATCAATTAGTTCGGTGGCTCGGTAGGAGGAAAGACTCAGTTTTTACGCATGTTTTTGTCAAAGGACTCAATTTTTTTGAATCTCGTTGTACAGCAATGTAAAGACCCCAATTCCTGGAAACACAACTGCGAGGTTTAAAAAAAAACAGTATTAACCAAACTGTTTACTCAGCTGCTGATTCGTGGAATTTGAACATTATGTATGGATAAAAAGAACATTTATCCAAAAATAAATTGATCTTATAAGTTGAAAATTGCACATATTTTCATCCATCCTATTGAAGCCAAAAGTATGTCTTAGTCAAGTCTATCCTTCTATGTTTCAACATTCCAATAAGAAACCCTTATTTGCGATAGCGCTTTATAAGGAGGGATTACGGCATAGAAACTGTTGTGTTTCATAATTTTGCATTGATAGTCAGTGATTTTTCTCAAAAATAATAAAGTGAGAGCCGTAATTTCTACACAACCATTTGAATCTTTGTATTTGGTTAGAAAATGAAAGCAGCGATTTATTAGGTTACAACTAAAGGCGCTCTTGTAACTCATTGATCTTAGGAAAATCACGATCATTCCCTATGCTGAAGCAAATCATGTCCGTTGTCAAGAAACACGTGAAATCCATATCTCAGGATTTAGAGGGTGATCCTAGCGAAAATCAGAGGTCGAACGTAACTTCGAAATCCCTTCCATCCCGATGGTGGAAAGATGTTTGATATGGAAAAGACATGGGGAAAGATAGGCAGGGAACTGGAAAGAGGAAAAAAGGATTTGGAGAATGAGCCGCGCGGCCTCTCTTGGATGATCGGGATCTAACAAAGCCCCCATTTCGACTGCCCCGGAATATCGGGAAGGGAAATGTGGGAGGGGGGATTTCTGGGAAGTTGGACGGGTAAAGAGTGCTAGGGGGAGGGATTTCGGGAAGGGGTGGGACGGTCGAGAGAGTAGCGCGATGGGCGATTTCTCATTTGGAGGCCGCCGCTTCTTTCTGCAGCAGCGTCGGCGTGAGTCGGGAGCAGGGAAGAAGATTGATCGACGGCCATCCACCAGGTGGCGGGCATTGCGTGCGGCTCGCCTCCTAGTGTCCCGACGATAAAGCATTGTTGATTTTTCTCTCCCCTTCTCCTCCATAGCTACACACTCCTTACGTCCATCACCTCTTCGCCCCCCACCCACTGGGGTAGCCTTTTGGCCTTTTGTTTCTTTCACGAGTCCTCCACCTTTGACCATAAGTGCGCGCTCCCAAGTGCTCGATTTTTCTTATTCTTCCCCTTTCGAACGGCCGTCTTGTGTGAGTCGTGTGGTCTCCTTTCATCTCTCTTTCCGTCTTTTCCTCCTTTTTGTCACGGGATCTTTTAAGATGCGTCTTTTGGAATTCTTCGGAGCGAGTATACTACACTGGAAGTCTCTGGTGGAGGCCATTATGCATTTTCCGACCCTGTTGTTAGTTTTCATTAAGTTTCAGAGACGTCGCGCCCGGCCCCATCAATCTCAATGGATGTTCCTTTTTTTCACTGTGCTAGTCACTTATCTTCTCCGCTTCGTCGTGATTTTTTGCGTTCGCCAAAACGTGGTTGCGTCATCATTCATTCAAAAACCAACGTTTTTTTCTCTCTCTTATCTCCATCTATCTCTCTTCCTCTCTACGGTTGCATGCTCGGGTTGTTGGGTCTATCTCTCGTGACCGTGGCCCATCTGGAGAAATCCGCCATTAAATAGTGATCAGAGACACCAATGCAACCCTGCCCTTTGGGCTAAACGGAGATCGTTTCTAGCAATTCTACCGGGTTCATTGACTGATTCAATACATCTTCTTCAGCAGTATCTTTTTTCTTTGTAGAGCAGAGGCATAAACTATTTCACGCGATTGTGGAACAAAACCTTCGAGAACGTTTAGGGTCCTTAAAGCAGTATTCTATATCAGATTTTGCACTAAATCAGATTTCAAGACTCTCAATTTTTGCGATATTAAAATCCTTGAAAATAATGCATCTACAACAAACAATCGAAATTGCTTGGACGGTTAACAAAATTCTCTGCTAACGTGCATCAAACTATTCGTGATCGTATCGTATACTACATGTAATTATTATCGTTTTTTTACTATTGATAGCATATTTGAAAACAAACCCGGTATTTTCCCTTGGCCATCGTTCTAATAATTTTTATTTATTCTGATTTTGACAAACCCAGCGAAGCCTAAAAGTTACATGTTGTGAGCTCTCCAAAAATATCAATTCATCTACTCTAATGAGGACGTTGCATTCGCTTCCAGAAGCGATTTCTCAGAATTTGCAGCATGATGCATACACCAAAAAGTACATGAGCGTTATGCGTACTCAGTATCTTACTCACCTTTTTTAATCAAGCCAAAACATTTTTTTCTGTTTTTACAGCTCATTTTAAATATAGCATATTCCTTTATCAGAGCGATTAAGTCGGGTATTTTATTTTTGAGGAGTTTAGCGTCTTTAACAAACCTGTAAGTTAGAATAATTTAAGATTCATTAAATTTCCTTCATATTTTAGTATTCCGTCCGTATCCATCCATATTCCAACTATTTCCAGGAAATTGTATCATAGAGATCTGACGTCATCTGATTTTTTTTCATTTCGCTCATGAGATGAACTGACTCCTCATTAAGCGAACGTGTTTACAGCAGGCGTAAAATACATAACGGCAGTAAAATAGTTCCACTTCAAAAAAACTTACTATGATCTCTTATAAACAGTAAGAAAAAATGTCTTGAAAAAAACTCATAGCTTGCTTTCTAGATAATACTGCTTCAGACAGAATGGAAGTCTACATCAATGTGATAGAATTTGACAAACCAAGATGACGGACTTTTGAGTACACAAAATTTCCAGTTAGCGCCTCCAGTACCTATAACTCAACCACTTTACCTTTACATGAAGGCTAGACGACGTGTTGTCTTGAGGCAAAGCATTCGTCTATATTGCCCATTTATTTGTTTGATCGAATCTTGATAGTACTTAAATATTATTTCTCTTCCAAATTCCATTCTTGATAATCCTAGGAGGAGTAGGGAACAAAAACTTATCATCCGTAGCAATTTTTCGTGTAAAGTCTTTTCTGTTATGAATCATGCATAACCCCTTTTAGAGGGAAGTCTTTTTTCCCCGCATACTTCAAGTGCTGTGTAAATTTTACCGCGATTCAGGAAAGAACTTAGCTAGAAGGATGATAGGTTACGCCGATTTATGCAAAGGGTTTGCTAGGAAGAAATGAAATTTTTGATGAAATATCTTTTGATGATATCTTCGGAAAGCAAAAATGAAAATTTTTGCTTTCCGAAGATATGGTTTCAGAAGGCATTTGGTAATTCTTCCACGTTTTCCTTTCCCGTTGCCCAAATATTCTGCGCCTCACTTACTTCTGGATAAATTTCGCCAAGAATAGTTTTTCCAGACTCCATTTGGCAGAACAAAATCCAAGAGTGCCTCTTTGAAGACAATTTTTTTCATCAAATATCTCGATTCACTTGCCGGACTGCATGGATATTAGAACTCTTTTTTTGCGATCTAGCGTCGCTTTTGGCTCCGCAAGATAAATGCGGGTGGGAGTTTTAAAGAGTGATAAATTCGATGAATTTTGCACTCAGAGCGACTGACACCCTAGGCATTGAGTTTGGGATAGAATCCGTTTTGATGAAACTACTTTAAATAAACGATTAAATTCAATCTGGCGTGTTTTTTAGTGAATATTTGTCAAATATAGCTCAGTTCCCACTCATCATTATGGTGCATGTTTTATGCGCATAGCCCAATTCGTTGTGATTAGTGAAGAAATGAGCATTCATTATTGTAAGTAAAGGTTTCTCGGGTTTCACACCGGGTAAGATAATTTAAATGGATCAACGTTTCGATGGTTGACTCAGCCATCGTCATCAGGATAATGAGTCAAGTGAGGATGCTGGCGGTCATATATAGACTAACAAAGGGCCTCTTAAGGGCGGTGATGTAATCCTCGCTCGACTCATCCTGATGACGATGGCTGAGTCAACCATCGAAACGTTGATCCATTCAAATTATCTTGCCCGGTGTGAAACCCGAGAAACCTTTACTTATATTATTCGCCGAGAAAACCTTCAATCCTTTATAGCATTCATTATTGTCTTACGGACTTCATCGAATTAAAAACCTTTTTTTTTGCATCACCTATTGCTGATTATCGGCGCAGTAGCCAAGTAAGCAGATCTTTGGACTTCTGAACGGAGATCCTGGGTTTAATTACGGTTGAGATCTCCTGCCAGGTCCAGCTTAATCCCAAACTGATCGATTTTCTAGGAACCACCTCTTTCTGGGAAAATACATAAGACATACGTAAAATAAGTGCCCACCAACCCTGCTGTTTGAACTTTACTCGCAAGTGGGCTTACCTCTCCTCTCATTGATTACGCTGTTATATTCTGTTGTTTATTTACCATGTGTGATTTGTTACACAATGCTCTGAGGTTGGAATTGAAGAATTGTTGAATGGGTGTTGACGATATGGAGAGGAGATAGGTAATATTTTCCCACCCTTAACTAGTGGAAAGCAAAACCTACCGCGGGGAAAAGGCTTTTATATTTCAAGCGTTGAGTGTACAAAATCAAAATGCAGTCAAACTCCATCACCCAGATTAGGACACTGGACCCTCGGATAAGAAGTTGAGTGTTCTGCCTATCGTACCAACGTGGCATGCGGCACTCAGTTTAACGTGCACTTGCTTTGCTGTCTCCAAATTTTGCTAGTCAACGGACCCTTGGAATCAGCCAAACGGTGGGGACGAAATTTTGCCGCGAGCCGGCAACGAGGATCTGGACACTTGGTGACGACGGATTTTATTCCAATGATACACCCAGATTACACTCCCTTCTTCCTCTACTGTCCTCACCAAGGAATTTCTCCTATCATTTTCAAGGTTACTTACTAGGCTCACCGTACGTGCTAGATCACGCCGTGTTTCATGGTAAAACGGAGGATACTATTTTAACCCAAGAGTGCACCTTTCTAAATGACGGATGCAAAACATTCAAAGCTGTAAAGCATTCGCGGCGTTACCCACTGAGGAGATACGCACGAATATGCTAAATTCACAACGACAAAATCCTCCTCCTGAAATGGGATTTAAACCCATCGATTAGCGATAGATGCTGTTTTGAGATTCATTTTAAAGGTGGATGCCTGGGTAGCTTAATTGGTTGGAGCACTTGACGCGAACGCAAGGTAACTGGATTTGAATCCCTATCCAGATAAATGACTTTACTATCGTGAATTTTGCACACTCATGAGAGAGGACTAAATAAGAGACATACACCGTAAATTGGATAATCATCATCGGCAGCCATTAATCGGAGTTCCGTTTGATTCAGCTCTCCGCTTTAATCTCATATCGGCTACCCGTTTCATCTCCTCTTAAGTATTCACTTTTACGTCCAGCATAATTTTCCTGAAATATTTCATCCCTGATCTTCCTCGGTAATTTCTACCATTCACTCCTCCTTTTCGTTATTATTTTCAAGAAACTGCTTTGCCACAAAATATGTCCATTAAGTAAATCAGATAGCCACCAAAAGTTAGCTCTTCCAACGAGAATTTGGTATCTGCGGTGAAATCGAGCAAGACATTAATTCGTAGAGGCACATTTCCCTTTTCAACCTTTCATTTTTTCATCTAATTTTCCTTATTTTTTCCCTACTTCATGGTATTTTGTCTAATGTACTCTGCTCGCCGTTCTTACGGCGGATCGCGAGGAAGTGTGTAGATGTGGGTATCTAACTCGCTCCTAACGTCTAGGTGACGGCGTTCCCTCACGCACCGCCTGTAATCAGCTTCCCGTGTGAGGGAGGCACTTCCGCTCGATCAGTTCGCCGCGAGGCAAATCATCGGTCGCCGACATCTTGGCACTCCCTCCCCCCCTGTACAAGCCATCGCATTACGGTTTCACTGTTTCAGCGTGCCACTTCTCCAGCCCTCCCTCCTATGCCACTCCCCGGCGGCGTTACCCTCCCCCCAGTGACAAGTGGCGTCTAATCACACGAATTGACCGCACCCTCCCTTTACACCGCGCCGCCGTCTAGACCACACCCTCTTCCCACCCTCTCCGCCTTCGGTTCCTCCCGCGTATCGGAGTGGACACGCATATAATGACCCCCCGACTCCCTCCCCGGCCCCATCGAAGTCACCCTTAACGTCTTGGCCATCCTGCCTCCCCCTCAGCTTCTTTCATAGGCTGCCAGGATTTGGTTTTTGTTAATAGTACAGCAACAGCCATAATGCACTATGCATTGGCCTTTTGTGCCATTTAGTATTAAGTAGGGGTCTTCAGGTTGAACTGTTCTCCAGTTAGGGCTGAAGACGCCTCCTGTAATGGAGGAGAAAACGTTTTTCACCATTACGCTGAAGCACGCAGTTGTACTTGAAAAATGGGATCAAGTTCTTCAAGCCACTGCGGAATGCTTCGTTCCAACTAAAAAAGTAAATGTCAATTATACCTACTTCTAATTTGTGACATTCAAGGAGTCATATTTTCTCAGGATTCTCAGGGATTTTACCAGCCAAAGCTGTTAATTTCTTAGGCTTAACTTTGCAAAGTTTCGCGATTAGAAATAAAAAAATCTTTATGGATTACACAAGGATATACTACGGTATTACTGGTTTTTTTTCTTAGAGATGACATTTTCAAATACACGTGGCCCACCCACTGACCTCTACTATGCGAAGAAACCGGTAGTGCCGTTATGAAGTTGTAGTGGAATCCTAATAGGATGCTCCATTTCTTGTTCAAAATTGCTTGATAATAAGAAATGGCTATAAATTTACTAGTGTTTACACTAAAAACATCCTTGTTTGATGACTAATGAATAATTAGCTACGAGGGTCGTTCAATTACTTAGTTAAATTTCTTCGAGATGACTACACAGCAAAATTTGAGAACACAAGAACAAAGTAATAACCTTCAAACTAACCAATATCAAGTGTCAGTTGGAACTGATTGTTGGTTTAACGTACGCTGAGTGTGTCAACATTGGTTTTGAACCATGGAGAAAGACGAATTTCGCGCAGTGATAAAACATTTGGGAAGTGGGCGGTTGCGCAATTCAAATCCAAGTCGGACGATACTCTGATGGGGACTCTGCACCAGCGTTGAAGACGTTGTTTATTCTTGGATCAATGAATTCAAACACGGTCGAACATCCACCAAAGATGAAGCATGCTCGGGAAGTCCAGCTGTAGTCACCACACCAGAAGTGAATGAAAACATCCATCGTATCGTTATGTAAGATCGCCGAGTATAGCTAAGTGAAATAGCTGAGATTGCAGGAATATCAAGAGGTACTGTGCATGATATCCAGCACGAAAAATTAAAAATGAAAAACTTATGTGCACGGTGGGTGCCGTGATAGCTCAATATCGGTCGAAAATGCACGCAAGTAGACTATTCAGAGGAGTGTTTGCCAATGCTTAAGCATAATCCACAAGACCTTTGGCATCGATTCGTGACTGTTGACGAGACTTGGATTCACCATTATATACCCGAAACGCAAAAAACATTCGAAGCAGTGGATAGGACGGGGTGAAAGTGCGCCAAGGAAGACCAAGACTGTTTATTTGGCCGGGAAGGTGATGGCCACTGTTTTTGTGATTCCCAAGTAATCATCTACATTGACTATTTACAGAAAAGGCAAACAATCACAGGAGAATACTATGCAAAGATTGTGAGCCGTTTGAGCCTGTGGAATAAACGGCCAAGACTGGCGTGCAAAAAAGTCTTTCACCAATAAAATGCGCGATTTCACACAAGTGCAGTTGCCATAGCCAAACTTCACGAATTAAGATTAGTAGTGCTGCCTTACCCTACCTAACTTTCGTTTATTCAAATTTAATTCTTTTAAATTTCCATCTTTCATTTTCATTGCCATCGCCGCTGTGGACGAGTAGTGTAAAAGTTTTGATTCTTCCTACTTTTCCGAGGGGATAAAAATTGGTACATCGTTGGACCAAGTGTGTAGCGATGGCAGGAGACTATGTTGAGAAATAAAAAGATATTTTTTACGGGTAGAAGGTTATTTTATTGCTTATTTTCCTTACTTATTTAACGACCATTGCCATTACACGCAAGTAATCACATTATGAGAGAAGACGGATTCGTATAAGCTTTCATATTTTCGCAAAGTTTTCAGTGAAATTGAAGAGCATTTAACACTCTGTTAGTGCAGAAGGCAAATTTTATGTTGCAAAATGTTACCGAGGTGCAATTAAAAGGAATAAAGAGAAAGTTGTGATTTGCCCATATTTAATGGTAGCTGCCATGCAAATATTTGCAGAACTGAAAAAGTGATAGAGGTTTCATGCTGGTTTGGTTAAGAAAATATTTACCTATTTCGGATTGGCACGTTTAAATATAACCCAGAGAATTTTGACGCTAATGAAAAACTGTGCATGTCATGAAAAGTTTGACTTTACTCATGCAAACTGAGTGACTTTTGACGAAAAGTTCAATTTGTCATTTAATTGGTAGGTATTTTATGCAGATGAATACATTTTCAAGTTATAAGAGTGCATATTTTCACATATTAATGAGTTGAATTAAATTTAATAGGAATGTTTTAGCATTATACTAATTTTATATGCATTTTTAATCAGTGATTTTGGCCAAATATGGACTTCCGAGAATTATTAGGATACTGAAATTCCAGGACATCGATGAAATTAGGTATATCATTATAAAAAAAATGCTTTTAAATTATAAAATCATTGTTAAATCGCTGAAATATGTATCTCTATCAATAAAAAATAACATCAGAAAACGCCTACACCATTTGTATGGAGTTCTTCCGGAAAATTTAGTAAATTAAACTCTACTTCTGTGGGTAATAAATGTCAGCGAAAAACATGCAGTGATCATGGAGATTTTCTCACTTCAGCCTCCCATCGTCTGGTTATTGGTTCACATTTTTACCGGAGAAACATTTGATGATAACGCTACGACAGGAATTTATGCTTCGTAATTATTTATGCCATGACAAATGTATTAATATGTCCTAGAAACCATTGCCTCATTTTAACTTATTTACTCAATAAAAACTCCAAATCGTTCCGTAGATTCTACCTGGATTAAATTTTTTGGAAAAAAGAAGCCATATCTTTAATTTTTTTTTAATGTAGCAGGTTAAATCTCTTTCTTCATAAGTAATATGAATTTAATTTGTATCTCAAAACTGTTCTAGGAGAACGCCATGTTAAGCAATCTGCTCACGCCGTTTCCACAGAGCATTTGCTGTGGAATTAGCTGTTTAGCAAAATATACGTTAACAAATTTCACTGTATTTTTACTATGAAATTGGAAAATTTTTCTGACTTTCTATGATGCATGAATTTTAATATATATCCCACTTTTAAAGAAAATAGTTCTGGGCGCCAAAACAAAAGCTTAATCACTTATACTACCATGGAATTATTTCAAAAAACATTTTGGCCTGAATCATGATATCATTGTAAACAATAACTACTAGTGCTATGTTTAATGATAAAATCGAACATAGAAAATAGTAAAATGGAACTGATCTGATTACTATATAACACTATGAAATTATGATATTGGCGTATTTCTTTCTCATAAGGTAAAGGGTAGTATACATCTCTTACCTCGTTCCGTTCCGTTGGATAGTTATATTAAGTAATTGGAAAACAAGGTCTTGCAGAGTAGAAAATTATTTCCTCTCGAAAAAGCAGAACCATCCGTTCTACCAACCCTATCTGTTTCCTTCCAGAATAAAAGAGACGGAAACATATATAAACGGGGCCGAAAAGGAAGGAGGAAATAATGGGGTAAAGGGATAGGATACGAGACAGAGAGAAGCAAGAAGGTGATGGAAAGGTACTGAGAGTCGGGGGAAAGGAAAACGCTATGGAAAAAAGAGGAGGTTGGCGTAGGAGGTAGGAAGGAAGGAGGGCCGGAGGGGGTCAAAGGGGATGAAGAATGTGACGTCGTATTAGAGAGGCAGGCGGGCAGGAAAGGGCGGGCGGGCCACGGCGCGGTAGCGGCCCGCCTCCGAGGAAGGAGGTTGTGTGGGCGGAGAGGGCGAGCCTGAGATTGAGAAGAATTTTCGGGGAAGGAATCGATAATAGATTACCGCGGGCGAGACAGAAATAGTGAGGCAGTCGATTAGAAAAGCAGATGAGTCTGGGGAAAGAAGCAACTCGCCACCAGAACTGCTTTCGGCTCTCTAAGAAGAACTTCTCTGAAACTTTGCTCGACAAAGCTGCCGAATAAGTGTAAAGTTTTGCGCATAAGTATAGGGAGTTTTTATGAAAAAATGCAGCTAAGAAGCAAACACAAACTTTTGATCAATCCACTTTGTCCACTTGTCTATCGAATGAGCTACGCAAGGCAGACGAAGGATAAATATAAATTTAGGCAAATTACTCTTAAAGATACTCATAATATTGGTTTAAACCGTGTATCAGAATTTATAACTAGCCTTGTCCTCGTCGATGGGACAGTATATCCACATAGGCTATTGTAACGAGGAAAAGACTTAACTATACATTAGAAAGCTGGTTCTGAATGTTATACGTTTCCACCTCAGAAAGTACAGGAACGAAGCACGTTATCAACCACACGATTATGCAAATTATCCTTTAATAGCGGTAATATTATTTACTTATTGCATTTGTTTTCATTGCCGTAGCTAATTAACTTTCTTACCCAAACACTTGATCACCTAGGCAATAAGTTACACAATTTTCAATAATTTATTAAATTCGAATGAAAATGTGGCCATTTTATGTAAAAAAACGGGTGACATGTACTTTTGATATGACCATTATACACCTTGACTTGATTTGCAATAAAAATCTAACCTTGACAGTGAAAAGGAACAATATTCTTCAATGGTAGGGGTTAGGAAATTAGGTCCAAAGAAATAACGATTCTCGGAATGCCTTTGTATATTTGCCCAGCAGATACTAAGATACATCTATTGTATCAATATATCTCACCGAGCCTCCTCCAGAAATTCAAAACGCAAGCGGCGTCACTAAACGTTTCGGTCACGAAACAGTTTATTCTTTACGACTATCATTCTTATTGAGGCAATGCTTTTGATTTATCACCCAGAAATCCGCTTAGAGTAAGGACTGTGTCACAATGAATTATTACCCCACTTTCTGGCTATTTGAGATGGAATCTTTGTTGACTCTCACAAAGAGAGTAAAACATTTCTCTCCCGAAGCAGAATACGGAGACAATCCTGACATTAGGGACTGGGACATAAGTGAGGCAAGTGAAGCGTTGCCTGCATTTAAGGTATTCACAGTACTGAAAATAATCCAACCACGAAGACAAAATAACAGATATCAAAGAATCTGATAGCGCTATAAACTAAGTAAAGGTGAAATTTAGAGCGTTCATATTTTTCAGATTGATTATCTTTTTCATAATTTTTATTTACATTTTTTAAATATCCAACTCTCTAAACCATATAAATGTAACTTCTTTTACTGCATATTTTACGCACACTTCTGCTCACAATTCACATACGCACGCACTTAAATTAGTTTTATATCCATAAATAAAACGCTTACACTGATGTATATTAGCTGCTGAAGAAACACTGGAACCTGCTTGTAAAACCTGTGTGTAAGTATTTCGGTATTAGTAGATTTGATTTAATCCCATTATTTCATTCCTTTGCCACTAAAGTGGAAATATTTTGTATTAAGAAGAGATTACATTTCACGGTAAGAAGCTGGAAATGTTTTATAATATATTTTCAGCCATGGTTTTTATTTAATTCAAAACCGAACTCGCTTAATGTCCTCAAATTCAACAAATCAATCTTATATCCACTGATGGCGTCACGAATATTTGCAATTACAAAACAGAAAACAGACCATCTTTAAGGCGAAATAAGGAAGCTGCTCTTATCTGACTTGGATAGATTGACCTGATAATTTTGCCAAGGTCGGTTCATAAACTCGATCGTAATCACCAATATGTATCGAATCGAACGACCCTGGATCCAAACCATATCAAAGCGCTATCAAAATGTCATCGCATGAATTTACATGATTTTTTATCTCACCGGTATTAAATGGATTTTCTTTGAAAGCAACGACTTTACCTAACCTTTCCTCATTATCGTAAAAGGACCAATATTTTTGTCAGTGATTACGTAATCAAAGTCAGCTACGAGACATATAATTAAAATACTACCAGAGATACAAACGAGGTTAAGAAAAGGATAAATACGACATTATGCCAGAGATAAATATTATGACGAATACTAGGTTTTACGCGAGAGGCTGAACCATAAGAGGAACTTAATTCCGAACTCAGACGGTAGCCCCGAGGATCCCGACGATCCCGACAGAGTTTTAACATTTATTCAAGCGTTGTGGTAGCGGAACATGGTGGCAAAAACCCTTTACAGTGGAAGTCTATATAGCTTTCGAAATAGCTCTACACGGTGGAGTAAGGTACACTCCATGTTTGACTATCAGGATCCTTAGGATCACACACCTTCGTCTTCAACGTCAAATGCCTGAATTTTTAATTCACTTTTACTTTCTAGCTTTCATCTTAGATTCTTAATTAAGTTGTTTTGATGGGTTTCTCCGATGAGTTACGAACATGCTCAGCGAACTTTGATGCAGTTACGTTTAGATCGTAGACATTTTTAAGAAAGGCGCTTCTGACACATTCCCACCCTCTAAAGTCAAATACAGTTATATTGTAGGATTGCATTTCATGTTTTGCCCTCTCCCCTCCGCTTGTTTGTCGGCTTTCCTACCGACCTCCACACGAGCCTTCTCCTCCCTGACGTCAAACATCGTGCAGGTGAATAATCCAATGAGGAAAAATCGTACGCCTTTACCGGGTTCGTGTCACAGTCACAGCGAATGAATTTTCCTCTGAGGAACTGTCGCACTCATGTGCACGTGCGCGACACTATGATATTCAAGGATAGGGCATTATGGAGGAAATAATTAAAAAAGATCCAGTTCCCTAACAGAAATCTTAGACTTTCCCTACCTCGGAAGGGAATGGCTGTGCATGTGCACTTGTGGGTCACTTAGTAAAGGTAATAATAATAATGAAATATATAATAAGAAAAATAAGAAATTTGACTACCTGTGGGTAAGACAAGGCAAGATAATGATTAGAAAGGCTGAGAGAATGCCTGTACTCGTGATTACTTGCCTGGTGTATTTGACTAAATTGTGACTTTTCCTTTTAATGATTGCAAACCCTGTTGATGAATTGTTCAGTGTAAAGCCTACAGCAATGATGTTGCATCAAAACATACGCAGTATGAGAAGTAACTTCGATTTATTTCTGTTGACTCTGAATAACTTACCACGGTTGCCAGAAGTTATAATTTTATCTGAAATTTGGATCAGATTTGGAAAGCCTATTTAATAGTAATGGGTATAATTATATTGCTGATTGCAGCAACAACTTTAGATCCAGAGGTGTATTTGTGTACATAAAATGTAATTTAAAGGTTGAAAGTGTGCATATTGAATCAAATACTTCTGCTGACTGTCTGTTGATTAGTCTGCAATGTGAACTTATAAATTTAGATATTATCTCAGTTTAGAAGGACCAAAACATTCCCGTGACATCCTTCTTAAATGAATTGGAACCATTGCTGGGGCGTTCTAGGAATAACTTAGTAATTATGACATGAATGTTAATATTTTAGATTGTAATAGTGTTTCAGAGGATTATTTTAGCCTAATTAGCTCTTGTGGTTTAACTAGTATGGTTAATGAGCCTACACGAATAACCTCATTAACTGCTACATGTATTTATTAAAGTGGGATTAACACATTAACCGAATTTCAAGGGAACTTAAATTTATCCACGCGATGTTTTATTTCCTTCGAAATAAATGTCCCCGACAATTCATTAAAACTATTTATAATGCGTTAGTGCAATCAAAATTAAACTACGGGATAATCTGATGGGAAGATGCCTATAAAAATTCGCTCAATCCGATGCTGATTCTCCAAAAATCAATAGTGAGACTGATTGCTAGAAAATGTCAATTTGAACCGTCCTTCCCCATATTTGTGGATTTACAGTAACTCCCTTTACGTCATATTTACGTTTACACAGTATTGAAATTGTTCTACCTCAGAAGGGATAATAAACCTAAAGAAGAATCAAAAACCAATGAATTCAACCGAAGATTTACAAAAATGTATATTTTGCCCTAGCCAAATGTGACCCTGCTCAAACGCTCATCTATCTATGTAGGGCCAAAATTATTTCCTAGATTGTCAAATAATATAAGAGGTTCCAATAGTCTAACATATTTTTTGAAAAGAGTAAAAAAATGGTTACTTAATGCATATAATGACGAAATTAATTTTCGACCGGAAAGGTAAATACCGTGGCTAGCCCGTCTAAAAAAAAGACTGCCACCATTATGTTTCACTGCCACTGAAACAGGCCTTTTAAATAAATTGAGACGTAATAGAAGGAGAGAATGCGTCAGGAATTAATGCAACAAATGCTAAAATCCATTTCCTGACAAGCAATTCTTAATTGAAGCAGTTACTTCACTGAAGTAAAAACGTTAAATAAACCACTCTAGTGTGCACAATCACGACACGAGACATCATTATCACCATAAAATTTTATACATACAATATTTTAGACTTTGTAAAAACTACTGTTATGTCATTGAGATGGCTCGTGGCGAATTATGAAGATTTTTTCTCCACGCTTCCTAAATTATGAGCTCACTTTTTCCGTGCCATGTTCAAATCCTCGGACATTCCCCCTGCTTCGCTCGCTAACAACTTCCCTTGGGGCTCCAGCCGAGAATGTCTTTTTCTTTTCCAGACATTTCCTTCATTTCTCATTAAAATACCATCCTTGTTTGCCGAATTAAGAACTTCTAGACTCACATGGAAGACTTTAAATTAAGAGATGCTGTTTTCAACAAACTTCGCCAACAAAGCTAAGCATTTACTTACCCTTGAGATGATGTTTGGGATTATCCGCATTGAAAATGATGAGAGAAAAATTACCTCGAGTAAATTACATTCCTCTATTTTTAACAAAACTTAGAGAAAGTGCTCTGCTGTTGGTAATATAGATTAAATACTTGATATTATCATTGTATCTATACTAATACATTGAAAACTAATGTTGTCTGTATGCTTGTCTGTTGCTCAATCATGCAAAAAAGGCTGAACCGGTTACTTCGAAATTTTTCATGTGGGTAATTTAGTGCACTGGGACCAACAAAGGGTATATTTCAATTTCCTCAGGGTCCCAAGGGCCCCTAAACGGGCCCCTGTATTTTAATCCCATAAGATAGGCCTTGGAATCAGCGCTTAGGTTGATTTTTTTTGCTTCTTTAAATTACTTGCACTCATGATACAGGGCTGAAATTTTTATTATCAGAAAGTACGAAGTATTTAATTCTTGCATTCGATTATGTTTTACGTTTCGTCTTTGCTTAAAAATTTGTTTTTAATCCCAAAATTTTCAATTTTTCTCCCATTTAATAATGGCATATTTCCTTGGCAGCATGATTAGCGGTTATGAACGGTAAATTTCGCCCGGGACTTTTATGGCATACATTATATTGAATAGATAATTAAGGCAACTTTCAGTGAGATTTCAGTTTGTGTATTTTTTACCCAACCTCTTTGTGCATTAATTTGCATTATTTGTACATTTAACAATGATTTTTATAATTATGGCCAAGCGGTATGCGTAATATATCGCTTACAACGTAGAATTTCGCACGCTGCTATAGACCTACGCATTGCACCTATTAAACTTTAATACAGTCCTAAAGTTCAAGTGGGATGGTTGGGGTTCTAATAGGCTCTGGTTCCCAAATCACTGCTTTTCATTTAACCTCTGTTATGGGGTCTATACTGGTACCTGAAAAAATATCGCTCGTACTCACTTAAGGAAGAATATGCTCGAAGTTTACGGCGATCTTCCTCATGCCCTTCTGTGAAACTGGAATATTATTTTTAGTTTTACTGTTTTAAGAATAAAAAATTTCAGTAAATTAGCTTAATACTTTGCGTCAAAACGGGAATTTTCCATTTATTGTTAGTATAAAAAACTAAGTTGACAAAGTCAGTTGAGAGGTTAGTTTCTCTTCTGTTTGAATAGAACTACCTACTATATTATTTATTACTTTTATCTCTGCCATTGAGAATCAACGGGCATTTCTACTAGAGTTGAATAAATAATTAAAGAAATTTTCTGTGAGATATAAGTTGGTGTATTGTTCACTGCAGCCTCTCTATTTGCGTTTACCGGCTTTTACAGAGTATCTGCATTAAGTCTCATTGATTCTTATAATCACAAACTACGGCTTTCGTGTTTTTTCTCTCCCATTGAATTTGAGCGGGCACCGTCATCTTCCCCTCATCAACATTTTTTATGGCCGCAGTATGTAATCTCATGACCAAATAATACATTTGGTACTTTTCTGCTTCTGAAATGTCTATGAAATATGCCATCAAAAATATTCTGGGAATTGGAACTTAAAATCATATTACGTAGGAACAGTTGTCTTTCCGATCATATCGAGCGAAATGGGGTCGAACCGAAGATTATTATTTACATGAAAAGTAGCCAGTTATATGTGCATGAAAGGCATTTAATAATCTTCAAAGTTTGAAAGTTGTGTAAAAATTCGTTTTTGAGTTTAACGCCTACATATATCTATACACATACATACATTGTACATTATTTTTAAGATTATCAATACGTATAAGCGAATTTCAGTGATAATTCATGAGGAGTATTTGTCACTCCACAGTCCCCACGTTCGGTTAATGGATGATAGATAGTTCCTGGTTTTAGCGCGTTACATTGGTTCTCATAATCATATAGGTAATATCATCGGTCATAGGTCATATGTCTTTCATGTGATCAAATGACTTCTTCCGCTGAAACGGGCACTATTATCCACCATCTTGCCCATATAATTACCTATTATTTAGCATTCTTTCTGGTCCCATATTCTAATGATCATACCAAATAAGTGGAATTTTGTACCATTTGGTTTTTTCTATTTTTATGAAATATCTGTATAATATGCCATTTTAAATATTCTCGAAATTAAATCTCAAGACTCATGTCACATATAATTTCTTTTTATCCGATAAAATGTAAAATTTTCAACATTATCCCGGTTCCTTTATTCATAAGTGGTGCTATTAATTCGTGTGCTCCCCGTGTGTAGCCGGGTCATTCTGATTGTGTGCTATAAAAAATAGTTGGCAATTCATTGACCGTCCAACCCATATGATTCAGATTTCCCTGACTGCTGGGATCATTCTTTCAGTCTCTTTCAAAAAACAAGTACTTATCAAATATTAAATCCTTTTGAAATTCCTCTTTTCTTTTTCGTCCCTTCAAACTATCCAAAATCCCCATTCTTCTTCTACCGGCAGCATGGTGATAGCATGCACTTCCATAGTATGAAAATCTACGAAATTATAGCGAAAGAGAACGTGTGAAGGAAATATGATGGCTCAACTTGGAGCATCAGGCACGTGATGTGGGATATGAAGATGTTTCGTAAGGAGGAAAGGAAGAGGGAATCTAGCTGTCATAGAGGGTGTTTAAATAAGGAAGGAATGCGGTGGGATGAGGACCGTTGAGCCAGACGGTGGGGTCTCTCGCAGGCTCACATCTTAAGTGTTACAGACTGAGATTAAGTTAAGACCAAAGAGAACAGAAGAGAAAAGCTATATAAAAAATTGATACATTATGAGTCAGCTGAGGATAAGTGAAGAATAAAAGGTGTATCGAATGGTATAATTACTTCACTCTAGCCCGTTTTACAGGGCGATAAATATTTCGTAAACTTCACATGAACTTCTATGGTAGAAAAATAGTACCGTGTACATCAACGAATTGCATGGACAACTATGCGGTTGCATGTAAGCTGAAGATAGCAAGGACCTGGAGCATGTTTGCATGGAGCACTAGTGCTTGTATGTTATGTGACCCAGGCCGATCAAAGATCGGTCTCAAGATATTATACTTGCTATAAGTACACAAGCATAATTATTACTTTAAAAATTCATAGCAAATTGGGAGCTGTGATTGCATTGGGTTAATATACACAATGAATGATATTGTCTCAGGGCTGATGTGGTGGAGCTTGTTCATCGTAAATGAAAGTATTCCTGCAGTTTTGTACTTTCTTTAAATCAGTTTGTAATGAGACCGGTGTTAATGCATTATTTTTATATGCTTTGACACATTAAAAACGTATTAAATACAAGTGGAAAACTGCAATAATTCTTTCATTCACGATAATATGAACAAAATTAAATGGTAACTAAAAAATCAAATTAAATCCCAATATCCACCTAATAATTTAATCTTATTGAAGCGCAGGAATATGCATCTAAATTTGCATAGATCTGCTGGACGAATCAAATGTTCGAGAGATTAACACAATCACATACCTAAGTCCTCGCATGATTGAATGATATACTTTATTTGATGGCCTTTATCGTGAATGAAACTTGTTAGACAGTCTTCCATAGGGAAGTAACAAACCTTGGAAATTTAGCCACTCATCTGTTGCGCCATGTCACTTCAGAAGCCATCTCGCTGGGGGAAAAAATGGCTAAAAACTTAATTTTCAAATAAATGTTACGCCGCACTCTCTTGGGGAACTACTGTTTTCATCGGAACAGCCTCCACGTGCGCTGAATAACACTGATTGCAATTTAAGTGTTTTTTTATGTGGCGACATTACTCTTTCATGAAAGTGGTTCGGAAAAAATACCTTTTCAGTCGAGGCTTGAGAGTGAGAGAGAGAGGAGGAGACGGTGGCACACCACGCATTAATTTCGTCGCTTCTCTCTTGATTTGCGTCCATTGAAGAAGAAGTGCGCGGTGGAAGAGAGTGGGGATCCTTTCGCCGGACGCCGGCGTGGCGTGATTCCCGCACAGCGGCCGTCCAATTTGGCGTCGCGGCGAGTGCGGACGTCTGCGGTCGGTGTTAGGGCCACTCAATTGGTGGCAATCACGCAGCCCCCGTCCAGCCGATCTAGCTACTCCAGTGGACGGACGGATGTAGTGTGTATGTAGATGCCGATCTACGATTGGTGTCTGCGTGAAATTATAGCTTGAATCGAGATTTCAATGCATTTTTTCTTTACGGAGGCGTTTATGATCTCGTGAAAGCGTCAAGCATAAACTTTAACCGTCAAATATTGCGGCGTAGATTTCCGCGGGCCTTGAATGAAGGCTGGTCCATTTTTCGGGTTCCCACCATGCTCATTGTTGTAATTGGACAATAGTTTCGCCCGGTTTCCTCGGAGTGTCTTCAGGTAGAAGTGCGTCTTCACTTCGACCTGAAGACACTCGGAGGAAACCGGGCGAAGCTGTTGTTCAATTGCCAAAATGAACGCGGCGGGAACTCAAAAAATGGACGCGCCCTCAACCGTCAACTTCAAAGTAAAGTCTACCCGGAATATCCGCCGGGTCCAATTCCCCTTCGCTGCTGACGCTTCGATGTTCGAGTCAAATTCAGGGCTAAAGTTCCTTTCAGAAAGTACATTCAATCTTTAAGAAGATTTTTCGGAGAATTCAACCTGGTGGAGATCATGAATAGACTTCACTACAAGCATGCGCTGGGAAAGCATCATATCAGTCTTCAACTTTGAAATTTAAAGGGACTAAACTTTCGCGTTCACGGTTGCCACCAGCGCACAGTGGTCGGAAATCGGAAAAAGCTGGCCAAAATTCCAAAATGGCATTTTTTGAGATATGAACTTGAAACTTCGCATGATAACTCAAAAACAATTCATGTATCTGAAATAGCACTTCATTCGGCATAGTTCTAAACCATTTCTGAGATACAGAGGCTCAAACACGAACAAATTTCCAGAAAAATGCTTGTCTACAGTTTTCTCGGAAAATCTTCCGACTTCAGTTGATGGTGAAGTTAAAGGATGATTTTTATGGAATAAAAAACGATATTATCTGTTAGCATGGTATTTTTCTGTACAATTTCTTATTTTTAAGGAATAGTTTTGATACAACCTTGCTGTGCCGTTACAAAATGGCGGACGCTGTTTTTAAACCAAATTTTACATTATGTAGGAGATTCAAATGGCTTTTTGGCAAAGTCACGCGAAGTGACTTACATCAGAGCATTATTTGAAGACCTCTCACGGTTTATATGCAGTTAACTTTGAAAAGTTACTCTGATGTAAGTCACTTCGCGTGACTTTGCCAAAAAGCCATTTGAATCTCCTACATAATGTAAAATTTGGTTTAAAAACAGCGTCCGCCATTTTGTAACGGCACAGCAAGGTTGTATCAAAACTATTCCTTAAAAATACGAAATTGTACAGAAAAATACCATGCTAACAGATAATATCGTTTTTTATTCCATAAAAATCCTCCTTTAACTTCACCATCAACTGAAGTCGGAAGATTTTCCGAGAAAACTGAAGACAGGCATTTTTCTGGAAATTTGCTCGTGTTTGAGCCTCTGTATCTCAGAAACGGTTTAGAACTATGCCAAATGAAGTGCTATTACAGATACATGAATTGTTTTTGAGTTTTTATGCGAAGTTTCAAGTTCATATCTCAAAAAAGCCATTTTGGAATTTGGCCAGCTTTTTCCGATTTCCGACCACTACGCCGCGCTTGCATAGTACGTGATATTAATAGTCATTCATTTTTCAGCCATTTTTTCTTGTTTCTCCCATTTCTACGGCCAATGCGCCAGTAATAATCGGCTGATATTATTATAGAATTGAAATCTGAACAGCGTAATTATCCCCGTCAGTTATGCTGTATGCACGTGTATCGTAAACCACGAAAGTAAGCCTGCCGTTACTATGTCTACATTCACAAGGCTGTAGAGTCGAAGATTAACAAAAATGGTCGATGATTGTCGAAGCCAAGTTCTACTTGTCAGATGATCCTAAACCAAAATCATGAACATGAACTCAACTTTTGATTAACCTTTCAAGTAGACGCCGACTGTAAAGAAGACTTAACGCGGATGAGGCGAAGGAGGAGGAGAGTGGGATGAAGGGCTTTCGGGTGGGTTTGGAAGGTGGAAGGCATAAGGAAGCGGGATGCTATTGAAGGGTTATGAACCCACCATCAATTCGTTTCAAATGAAGGCGAAATCGTATTTCTGGGAATAATAACTCACTTCAGCGTAATTCCGAATTCTCGAAACATTTCGCACGCCAGAAATAAATACCAGCTCTCTCAAAAAAATATTGAAGACCATGAGATCCAGGTTGACGTCACTGGGCTATTTGGTGATGTCACTACATATTCAGGATGACGTATATGTGCTTAATTACACCATTAACTACGGAGCTGCCGGGAATCGTATACTCGCGCAAAATGCTAGTAATTTCACTAGGCTACACATGGGGGATGACTTGGGACATGAGGCAATTAGACGTTGAAATAGCGTATGGATGACGGTAATAATAATTTTTATTAATGTTCATGGGATTACATCCACTAGGAACATAAAAAATGGAAATTTTGTAATAGAGGTCACAGTAGATTATAATCATATTACAAAAAATAAAGGTTCAAAGAAACGCGGTATATGTATAATATCCGAGGGTAACAATATATTACTTGTTAATGTGTAGCAAAACTGGGTAAAAGTCTACCATACGAAGCCGAAGGTGATCAGATTCACCATAAGATCAAAGGCTGGAACATAGATGCCTATCAGTGTCAGTAGGGCTGTTTCATGGTTTTCTTGGTGACCTAGGAAGTTGAAATTTTGCAGTAATATTGCTTGCAACCCTAAATAGACCGAAAAGATGCAAAAATTCAAAGGAGACATTTTACCCTATATTTTTTAATATTTACTCCCATAAGGATTTAATTCAGTTCTTCTTTCTTTTGCTTTTTTGAATTAGGTACTTGCTCTCAAGATTTGATGTTGAATTTTTAAATATGGGTTCACCAAAATTAAAGACTTTTAATTCCTTCTTTTGTTTAATTATTTTATTTTTAATTTTTTAATTCTCAAATTTTTCCCTCCAAAATCATCAATTTTTTTTGCAATTTAACCAATGGCAATTTTAATTTTTCTTGGTAACCACTGTGCAGTTTTTAACTAAGAATTCATGCGTGCGGTCTTTATTGCTTATGTAATATTATAAATGTAAGACTGTATTCAAGATTTTAGTGGTTTTTTCACTCCAAACTCTCCTTTTGCACTTAATGGCTGCTAATTGATACATGTATTATGCACGTCACATTTGAAGGATTCTTTTAATCATTTGGGGCTATTTCAATGTTTCCGTTGATTTATAACGAGCACTGACTCCTAGCAAATATAATATGCGGGTTTTAAGTTCAAAAATACGCACTCCTTTCGGATTAGATCAGCTTGGTCATTATTAATTATTGGATAGTAATATTGAATTTCAGTTAGGCCATCGATCACTTTTCTAGTTTTTCAAAATGTGCTCACATAAGGAGCCTTTGGTTTAAAACTGAAATTATCATTATAAATGCCTGAAAAAATTAACTGCCACCAATTCAATTCATGATGAAAAACATGCCAAAACGAGGAAAACTACAAATATTTCAATGAATTGATTGAATGTATCTTTTTAAAACAAATTTATTCTCATTGATATTTGTATAACTTCTCATTAATTATTTTTTAAAATCAAAATAAACCATAACATGTGTTCATATTATGCTAAGGTTGAATTTGTTAATGAATATCCTCTCAGGTGGAATTTCCTCTGCCTTCGATACTACTGAGCTCTCCGCGTACGTGGGGTAATTTGCATTCATTTGACGATTGTCCTGTTTACAAAAGGGCAGGATTTTAATTATGTATCACATGATTCCCTAGAGCGTATTTCGTTCATTAATGAACTGAGTGACACGTATAATTCCACTTTGAATGCTGTTATCATTTACTATATAATCACCCTACCTGGTATATCTGCAGGTTTTAATTTGTATTACGTAAATTATTTTTCTCTTTCACGTTAGGCTTCTACCTCACTTTGTATTAAATATCGTGTATTATAACTGTATAAGTCCCTCATCATTCGTATCGTACCTTCGCTTTATCATCTACGAACAAGAGTCATCTAGAATCTTATAAAAAGAGATCATTCATTGAAGATAACGTTTAATGCGTAAGATTTTCTTTCTTACGTCAGAGCATTTTCTTTAATGCGTCTAACTATCAAGGAAATAACTAAATTTCCTTATGCTAATTTTATATACGTATATTTCCTAAAACCCGAATTCAGGTTGTTTGCCTCCGTTTATAGTCTCAAAACGTCAGGAAGTATGTGAGGTGTTTGTTTTAAATATGAATTTGTTGTTAACCACGATTCAGAGCATATTTATCAAAATTCAGGGCGTGTTGCAATGAAGAGCACCCTCTTGTCGAGTGGTCTGTTTTCACATGATATTTTATTACTTGAAATATGCCGAGAATTCTGATGGAAGAAATGATTATGGACGGTAGCGGACGGCTAAGAATCTACTATATGAGAAGGTGAAATATCGTGCTATTTTCCTACGACTATTTTTAAAATCACCTACATGTCGTTTATATCTTTTTTATCTTCACTGGCCACTTGGGATTGTAACATTCCACAGTTTTTTTTAAATTACTGATTGAGTATCATCCGGAGATGAAAGAAAATTTGCGGATGTTACAATATTTACTCTTTTCTCTTTTTGGCATTATTTGTGGTAGTTACCATCCCAACGCCACTTTTTTCTCCACCAGAAACCACCCCCATACTCCCTGTGGACTCCCTAACGCTCCGTAATGCAACTATCAGAATTTTTAGGGCTATTTTTTCTCACTACAATTTCTATTCAGTTGATCAGGAGAAACAGGCGGAAAATCACCTAACCTGTTAAGCGCAAGTTGACGGAAGAAATGTGAATAACTAAAAAAAAGGGTCGTAGACGTTCAGGAAAAGCGTGTGAAGTGACCGTAATTGCTCTAAAAAGTAACTCCTGGAGGGCACGGTCATTAATAACTGTATGAAAGTGGTAAAAACTGGAAGGGTAAACGTATAATGATACTCAAAGCGTTGCTACAGACATAAACTGTAATCTGGATAACATATGGCATAATGGATATGGATAATGGATATGGATAAGATATAATATCTATGTTGATGAATTATGAATTGTATAGAGATGTCAATAATTGGAATAATATCACGAATGCTGTGGGCAGGGAATTTAAAAATAGGTGGTGTTGAAAGTATTATTAAAAGGTGTGGAGAATCATGGAGGGTCTGGATAGGATATAACCAAAGGTTAGGTTAATATTAAATTACCTCCGAGATAAGCAAACCGTTTTACAGTATCTTCAAAATCCTCTTATCATACATTTCCTAGTGCTCCAAGGAGTATCCAACCTTAGGTATAATTGCCTTTAGTGGGCCCACTGGTAACTTTGTAACGGTGATTACGAAGATTCTGTAATGGTATTTGAAAAGCATTGATGCCTACGTTATTCCACTTGATGTCCTGTTGCCTTATATCCCCATAAAAGATAAATACACTTCGAAACACATGGAACCTTCTCTCTGAAAACGACTTATCACAATTTCCTAAGGTACACAATGCATGACCTAGCCATTTCCGCAGGGATATAGCCAATGCAGGCCAGCAGCAAGTCGTTGACAGCGTCATTAGTCTAGCGAGGGAGTCTATTTTTTTATTAAACCGTAAACGGATTGCCACGCAAGATATTAATTTTAATATAACATATCTTTCGAGTCCATTTATTAAATATTCAATTGGAATTGAGTTCTTCCTAAAATGTTTACTCGTAATTCTTTGACTCACTTTCGGGACAACCTTAAACAAACCGGTGCCTTAGGTGAGTGGAGAGAAAATAAAATGAGAAAGCCAGAGAAATACGTCATTCTACACTAATAATATTGCTCTTAAGATATGCATCTAATATTCCTGACCCTTACGAGACTTGGGAGAATATTGATTACGTAATAAATTTCTTTAAATAAATACAACTGTCTGCAATAAATTTTTAAGAGAAAGAGCGGAAAGCAAAGCTTTGCCGGTTGAACTAGGATGGGAGTTCAAAGGATCCTGACACAGGCGGCAGCATGAAACGTCCTCACTGCGTCACGGGATTAATCCACTCGGATAAAATAAACATAATTTATACACTGGGACTATTAGGTTGAAACATGCGTTTTACCATCATCAATTCTTGACCACTAAACCTCAGAACCTCGAAAAACTGTTCATAAATTATAAGTTCATAAAGTATAAGGTATGGTTGCGAGAGAGTAAAAATGTTTGATTGATAGCTTAATCCATTTTACATTTGTATTCTTGCAAAAATAAAAAAAATGTGACTGGTCCTCCGACACTACCCCACCCTTCGCCTTCCGCATGTGCTTTTGGTGGCTCTGATCAATGTCAAATATGAGACCTGATCTTGATAGTACTTGACGGGTTCAGTATTCATTTTGTATGGTAGCCATACAGTTTATTTCATTTTATTCATGCTTATTCAGACAAATGGTGGATCTCCACCGAGCAGTTTCATCTCAAATTTTGTCACGTCTCCTCTCTTTTTCCAAATGCCCTCTGCTCACTCCATCCTCACTTGCCTTGGCGTCCATCTCATCAACCATCCCCTCAGGGCCCCTCACCGTCCACTTACCCGTGCCATCTCATTACCATTCCCTCCCCGTGGGCCCTCTCTCACCCCGGTGCCTTCAATTTTCCTCCTCCTTCCATCAAAATCGAGTGGTCCAACGATGGTATTCACTCAATCCAAATAAAGTCACCTGTCGTTTCTCATTTCGTTTCCCACTCGTCCAATTTATCCCCGTCTCCGATTTTTTTAATTCTAATATCCTTTTGCTTCATCCATTTCCGTTTCATTCCAATTAATTCGTTGACGGATGTATTAATGTATATTTTTATGGGTCCCCCCCCCCACTTATCTCTGGTGGCTCCCCTTGGTTGCTTTAAAAAATATATATCGGGAGCGTAATTCCATCCCTCTCCCACATTTCATCCGACGACTGCTGAGGTCTGCCTTGGATCCTGGGAGGTCGTTATTAATCTTCCTCGTGATTACGCCTCTCTTGTTATTTTATACAATTTTATGTAAATTGATACGTTTCTGCGACGCGTTTTGAATAGGTAAAAAAGGACTGAAAGCCGGAAAAGTTAAAGAAGGTGGAGTATTTATTCAACTTTTTAGGAGTTTTTTGCATCCCATTAGCTATTTTATTTGCGTTGAGATAAACCTTCCAAACCCAAATGGCAATTTTGAAGAATCTGAAGTGGGTTTTTGTACCCGAATAGATACATTTAATAGCTGGAGCGTACCATCTAGCTATGTATCCCACGAAATCTGTGGTGGGTTTTTTATAAAAAGGCTTAAAGTAAGCATTAATGTTTTCCTATAGTAAAAAAATTAGAGGTAACTTTAACTCAATTTTGGAATACTCTTATTGTATTATAAAGCTAAAAATGTATAAACACAGCTTTCTAAGTTTTAAGCGACGCAATGATTAGCTGTAAACTTCTACAAGTTTTTACGAACACATGTGCTCATGGAATAAAATTCAAATTGCTCTTTTATGGGGAGGTACTACGCTCGTTCAATATAAAGTGCCGTAACTGCGAAATTGTATTGTGTTTTTTTCTTTTTTTCCAGCTTTATTCATGCGAGGTCTTCTCGTCAAGTGTACTCATTTATGTTATTACAGTCTCGTGACACTTCCAAATGGAAACATCACTGCGGCAGTTGAAGTAAAAATCTCTATTTCTGTTGCCGCGAGGGCAGTGTATTTCTTTATTTAAATGGTAGAGTCATGATTTCTGGCTGGATGGAGAAACATTAGCATGGGCTATAAACATGCAAAATGCAGGAAATCGTGAGAATTAGCGACATAGCTCCCTGTTGCTCTAATGAGATACGAGCTAAACCAAGCTTAGTAAAATATCCCTCTGCCATAATTCGTCATAATCAGCAGAGAAACTCATTAACTGGGGATTTGATACACTGTACATTATTAAACATCCAGTTATGATAAATTATGTGGTTATGCGATTTTTTCTTGAGTTTACATTTACATTTATTAAATGTATTAAGACGTATTATGATAATGTATATTGTTATGTATCCATATTATCCGCCATTCCTTTTTCATATTCTAAATAATATAAGTTTAAAAGGTATATCTAAGATAAATCAGTGTTGATTTTTAGATGAGCTTTCACTCGTAGGCAGGAGTATATGAAGTGAAAAAAGTGAATATGTTTCCTCAATTTATTATTATGTTTCGCCTCTATTTTTGCTCTACTCATAATTTTTGTACAAATTACTTGAATTACTAATGATTGCATTCCTAAATTGGTTACTATTTTACTGGTTTTATCAAGCAACCTATTAGGTAACGGAGTTTTCCCGCCCCATAAGTGCTTGAGAGAGGAAAAAACTAAGACAGAGAATGCAATCATTCCTATGAGCTAAAGTGCCCATTTCGATTTTATGAACATTTACGCTGCGAAATAGTACCTACTCTTTAAGTCTTGAAGTAAAGTAGAGTTTACATTTAAAGTAGAATTTACATTAGTTACGCGTTACTCATGAGACACTGCAATTCTAAATAAAAGATAATTATATATTTTTAATGCATAACCCATTCATCTAGTTTTATTAATGCATTACACCTAACTGTAGATTTGGAAATCAATACACGCTTCTCCAAAAAAAGTATCACTTGATACCTCATGTGATAAAACTTACGTAACCGACTGTGATTTTTCAAAATTTTTTTGTTGTCTCGGAGAGTTTTTTAGGCATTTTATACACGAATACCTTCGAATATTTTGCACGACTAAGGATTCGTGCCACAAAAGTATACGCAATAAAAGCAAGTGCATAAATAAAACGGCTTTGCTGGAATAACATTTAAGTGATTAATATGCATCTAGGTACTACCTTGCGAGCTGTTGCAAGAGCGTATGGCAGGGAGTGTAAGGACACCAACCGTAGAAAGGAAGGGTATAAGGAATGAAATTGGGAAGAACAAAAAGTAACAGCTATATTATTTGACATATAAGTGTCTCTTTTACGTTTTGCCGTAATCCTAAATGGTGCACCGGGAGAAATAATTCTTGAATATAGCCTTTCGGTAATTAATTTATCTAATTTTTCGATCTTTTCTGTCCAACAGAAGTAGTAAGAGGGTAAAGTAAAGCCACTCTTTTGACCTGTAACTTTTAAGGTACGAATTGTGGTAAAGCGGTCACTGTTAATTGCACTATTGAGAGCAATATGCACTCGTGTTATATCATTGCACAGGCCACTGCCAGCCGGTAAGCCCTGGTATAATTCCAGATATATGTGCCGATTTTGTTTGGATTTATAGTGATGAGTGGTATCGTTCCTTTATTGAACTCGTTTGCTTTGTCCTCGTTCACTAAAAGGAGCCAATTTAAAGATGAATTCCTTTTTTAGTTGCGCCAGGAATCTTTCTTACATTCAACACGTTCAACGCGGGTGCCGTTCTGGAACGGCGGTGGTGTGGATTATAATTACGTGCTAGACGTTTAGGAACGGCGGGTGGTTATTTAAATGGATAATATTCAAAAGAAAAAAAACTGGTTCCGCTTGGAATAAATTATTTTCATATCACCCACGCGTTAAATGTGTTAAGCATTCAGGTTAAGCATTCACTCTTGATACTGGATATTAATCATCTTGTTTCCTTTAATGAATTTATTTTATACCTAATATAACGTATTGCATAATTTCTACTAATTCATTCAGTAATATTTAGCCCTAAGTATCTTCTTCCTGTACGACAGTGCTTATAAATCTTAGTAAGTTAATTGCATGAACATTCACTATCCTTCCTGAACCACGGTATCTGCAGAATACACAGTGATGTTGAATTAATGTGCCGTTATTCCATTAAAATTGTAGCTGCATGCAGGTGCTTGTAGTTTGCTTGTCACCATTTATGTTTCTTTCGTTACCGTCCGGAAGGAGTTGATGAGGAATCCTAGCGGCACCTAGGTTGTCATGTCTTGTGCCATAGAAGTTTGTGTAGCTGAACCCTATTTTAAAATCTGCGAAGAAACGTCTTGGAGGTAAATGTAAAGGAAACCAAAATAATGGTTTGAAGTAGAAGCCAAGAAGACAGACTCAACAAAGCACTTGAGTAGTATAAACTTGCAAAGAATTTTTCTATCTGGGAAGTAGGTCCACCGGTGACAGGAGAAGCGAGAAAGATATGGTGAGCAGAAAACCGCAAGCAAAGAAGCTATTTGACCGGAATAAAATTCTCCTTAAAACCGGCAACATAAACTATGAAGTAAGGGAGCACTTTATTGAAACATGCGAATGGAGCATGTAAACATACTGCAGAGACGCTTGGACGATTGCACCAGTGGTACAGATAAGACAGGCAGTGGTATGAGGTAACTAAATAATGATTAACAGCAAGCGAAAGTAAAGAATCAGCGGGGAAACATTCCTACGAAGGTCTTGACAGGAAAGACGATTGGCGAAAACTCTTCAAAGCAGGAAGGACGAACTTGTTGGACAACATTCTCAGACATTACCGCGGAAAGCTATAGTAAAATGATTGGGAAGTGAAAAAACTTACCTAGGAATACTAAGAACGGAATAGATTAATAAAATTACAAAGGATGTCAAAATGAGGTATTATGAAGCAATAAAGTGATTACCTGGCTATAGAATTGAATGGGGAGCTGCAGCAAACATATATATGGATTAATGACTGATGGGGATGATACCCCTTTCTTATTTCTAGTGATTTCCTATGCAATCTAAGGTTCATCCGAAGCGTCCTTCCTACGCTCGCGAGAGGCCGTGGGGGATTGGGGGAAGCGGAAGAGAGAGCTTCCATTTCGTGAGCCCCGCCCACTCGGGGCCCATCTCGCCCGGACATTCGCCCCGCCGCCTTTGCATCATACACACTCCGAGTTCCCTTCGCCCCCTCCCCGCGCCCCGTTACCCCACTCAGTTTACGCCCCCGTGTTTATGACTTCACCAGTTCACCCTCGCCGTAGGATGTGGGAGGAATGGAAGAATTTATTTACGAGCACTCAAGTCTTCCGGCTTCTCCTCCTCTAAACTTAACCGCTTTCTCATCCAGACTCCGCCGCTCCACAGTGTGATTGCTTGGTCTTTTGTTTCCCTTCTTGTATTCCCTTCCTCTCCATCCGCCGTCTCTCGACTCTCTTCACTCGCTCTCACTTCAACCCGACTCCAACAAGTCACACGTCTCGCTCTCGGTCTCCTTCTCGCGATCATTAGTCGCTCCATAATCTCTCTCCCTTTCCTCTCTCCGTCATCTCCAACACCCATTCCTCCTGCCCACGTCTTCCTCCTTTCCTCCCGGTTCGTGTCCGCACTTACAAACCCACAACCTAGGTTGAATAGTTTTCTTTGCCAGGCGGCCGACAACCAGGCGCCATTGAGGACTGATAAGTAACTTGGTATGGGAATGATTATCTGGGGAATGGACGAAAGATGGAAAGAAACTCGGCTTCGGCATTAACTTACTCTTTTGAAAAGCCTCCGAGGAGTCCTTAGCTTTACGTCTCATCCAAAGGACGGAGTACTCGACTTGTTTTCCTCAAGAGGGTCAAGATTCCAATGATAAATTTTGCGATGTTATGAATAAATGGATGGTGTTAACATAAAGGCGACAGATGAAGTGAAGTATCTAGGAGTTACGATAACTTCGGACATATCGTGGGGAGCACATATAAGAAATATTTGTGGCAGAGCTCTGAAAAAGCTAGGATTCGTCAAGCGTATTGTGGGAAGATTTTCGGATGAAAATGTAAAAGAGAGGTGCTATTTCGCACTCGTCCGGCCACACCTTGAATATGCAGCGAGCATATGGGATCCGGTGCAGAAAGACTTAGTCCGGGAACTTAATAAAATACAAAGGAAAGCTGCGCGATTCGTCAAAAACTGCTACGGGCGTACAGACAGTTACACGCAGATGTTAAACGAATTAGGCTGGGAGCCGCTAGGGACTCGGAGGCTGCGCGCTAGGATTAGATTGCTTGAAAAATTGAGAATAGATATCTTTCAGAGCGACACGGAGAACATCATATTAGAACCCCACTATATTTCCAGGTCCGACAGAAACGATAAGTTAAGAGAGATATTTTGCCGAACGGATAGGTATGGGAATTCGTTTTTCCCCCGAACAATAAGGGACTATAATAAATGCTAGGCGTAATTTCATTAGAGCGTTTTCTTTGTATATGTAGGTAAACGGCTGGTGTCCTAACACCCCCCGCCACACGGCTATTGAGGCGGCTTGCGGGGTGTATGTAGATGTAGATGTAGAAATCTCAGCCACTGCTTGGATCCAAACTCGGACCATTGAGATGGGAAGCCAGTACTCTACCACATCTACTTGATCCCCTAATACAGTGGTTCTCAACCTTTTTGATACCAAGGAATACTTGAGGTGTTTGGAAATGCAGACGGCACACCAGTTAACAAAGAAAAAGTTAATAGACTTATAAAAAATAAAGTATAAACAAAAACCGAAAGACAAAACTAATCGTTTTTAAACAGAAATAAAAATAATGAAAAGTGTTTATTAGTTTAATGATATAATTTATTATTATTATTGATCTTTTATGATTTTTATGTTCGTTGCGGCACACTTGGCAGAGGCTTGAGATACACCAGTGTGTCTCGGCACACCGGTTGAGAATCAATGCCCTAATACACTTAGATTACACATGTAGGATTACATTTTTCCCTGCGGGCTAGGGTTAGTTTGTTGGGTAGACTACTGATTTCGAATAGCGGTGTTGGCGTAGATTTTCCTCTGGTATCACCATGCCTAGTTGTGTGCTATGAGGATAGCACTTTACGAGTAATACTCCTTCCGTCGGATGAAACGTTAAACAGTGGACTCCTTGTCACCTTCCGTTATAAGCAGGCTAATGAGGACGCCGGGTTTCCCTCCAGCTCTCCTCAATACTCCGAATAATCCTTCCCTTCCGAATCGTTCTTGGTCATTTTTGACTCCATCTTCCTATTATCCTTGAAGAATGCTTTGCGGGGCATTATTTGTTTCAGAGTGTTTTATTACATGGCCAAATTAAGAGCATTTTATAATTTTCTCGGTGTTTCTCATTTCTTTGACTTCCTCAATTCCATTCATGACCTCTATATATGTGACGAAATCCATCCTGCTCATTCACAGCATAGTCTATTAACCCACATTTCACAGTCGTCACTGTATCTGGAGGAACATTCCCTCATTCCCTATTCCCTGTGCCTTTTCGGGGTTGAAACCTTACCAAAGTTGATACTAATCCCTATTTAATTTACTGCCACTCCTCCCTAAAGAATGAGTACGGACCGCGGTTGCTGTCTCTAGTCACTCCCTAATTTCCATCGTCCTCTTATCTCCTCCTTTCGCTCCCTTCCCTTGTCTCCCGACGTCATCACCCCTTCATCTCCGTTCGCGTCCCCACTCATCCTCTTTGGTCCGCTTTGCGCGACGACTCGTGTCTCCTTCAGTCCCTCGTCCAATTTAACCACCCTCCCCCCCCCTTTCCTTCCCTAATCCTTCTGCCGCTGCCATGTTGCCTAGCTACTTTTGTGAAAGAGTTTTCGTCGAGATTTTGTCGTGCGTGGTTAGCCCGTCCCGCCCCGCCCGTTTTCCGGCCTGTTTCCTCGACCATTAGCGGTGAGTGATCGCAGACGCTCTTCACAGCGCCAAGATCGCGCGTTGAGTTCGTTGCAGGACGGGGAGGTAACGAAGCCTCGAGCGAAATGAAGATGGAGCACAGTCATGTCGCGAAACATATGTATTCAGCAGGGAGTAGAGGAATTCCCTCATCACACGTTAACTGTGTGAATGTGGGACGTCCGCTGCGGCGATATTGCAAGAAATGGTTACCGGTGGCAACATGATATGTATATTATTTTCATTAAAAACGAACGCTTTAGGCCCAATTTAAATACTATCGCAAGGTGCATAAAATAAGAGAAACTTATTGTATGCGTATAATTATTCAAATAAATGTTCTTTCCGTTTCTTGTAGCTAATGCATATAATCCCAATGCATTCAAAAATGAAATGAGGTCTCCTTAACTAGGAGCTTACTAAAACTCCTTTTGGACAGCCGTTATCTCAACGGATGTTTACCTTTTAATTAATCCCAGTTTTTACGAATTTATACTAAAAAGGTGCTGTATAAAAGATTTATTTTACGCTTAAGATAACTAAACTTTGTGGTAAACTCTCGAATCGAGGCTTAAATTCATGCCTGATTAAGGTATTGGAAAATTAATTAATTATTAACTTGGCTCTTTATTGGGTAAACTTTCAAGGAGGTATATCTAAAAACATGTTCACTAATTGACGAACTTCCAGAGTAAGAGGGTATACATAACCTTTCGACAAACTTCTGCTGATATAATTTTTTCTACAAACTTCCTGCGCTGAAATGTTGAGATGTTAATTAATGCCACGAGCAAAATCAACCCCGTTAAGTTAATTTCATTTGTCCGTTTCAACGGCCAGTCAATTTTAAATTTTACCTAACTTAGCATAGGTATGCTAAGTTGCAAAAAAAAACGCTACGCTAAAATTCAAATAATAACATATGTTAATATTTACTTTTTGATATCCCTGACTTAATTAATTAAATGCATTTGTTGTTGGTTGCCAGGAGAAAAATTGTTTTTGTATGATTTATATTATAATTGATTTTGTATGCCCCTCCAGGTAGCGGTGAAACTTGTGAAATGCTTTAAAATGAGAAAATTGTTGACTGATAAAAGATTGCTACCTCCCAAACTTGACTGGCGAACTGGTTGTAGAAACGTTTAGAAACAGGGATTTCAGCTTCAAAAAAGTTTCTAGCTATAATAAGCAGGGTGATAAAAGTTAGATGGTTAGCCTTATGCGCTCGGTAAAAATATTTATCCAGGCTAAGGACTTGTCTCTAAGGCTTTTCTTGACCAAGTTATTTCTTAGTTCCATCAGTATGAAAATATATTGATTCAGGAACAGGGAATCATTTTAGAACTGGAGCTAAAAATGTTTAGAGTAAAATGTTTTATAGAAAGCTCAGTGACGATTTTCTTCTTTAACTCACTGATCACACATTACTTGCGTTTGTCAGTTTGTAAAAAAATTGCAAATGCGAATATGGCAAAAAATATGTGCCCATGGTTTTCTTCAAACTATTATAATTTTCGCTTCGACCTCATTACATTTGATCCAAGAAGTTGAGGGTAGGAGGCATTGCTATCTGCCTGAAAGAATTAATTAACACGAATTTCGCTAACAAGGATGGACTTACTATAGCGCAGACTGTTATCTATTTGTGAAAATAATTGACATGGTTGGCAAATGTAACTGAGATATCTAATTGTTCCAAAAAGGTGGGATCTAAAGGGGGGGATCTAATTGTTCCAAAAATATTGTTCATGATGATAATGCAGTGCATCGAAACCATGGTCGAATTAAATCTATCTAGTGGAAAATTGCCATCTCTGTGCTTCAATAATTGTTCCAGTTGTTTATCGGATATCAGAATTATCTGACACACCTGCCAGTTATGGTTGACGTTCATCGATAATATTTGCTTAGGTTCCAGAAATAAAGAAGTTCCCAATGAAATAATAGCATTGCAACTATCATTAAATATATTGAATCAAATTCGTTAGTTTTGTAAAAGAACGCAAACTGGGCAAAAACAAGCTGAGATCTTATGACGGAGAAATATTGAGGGCATAGTACAATTTCCAAGGATATTATTCCATTTCCTTCACTCTTTTTTAGCTGCTCTTCTCAAATCTCGGAAATGTATTGGATTTATGTCTATTATTCTTTTCCATTTCGTATGAGCCAGCCAATGTAGAGTTTCGCTTTGCCGTATGTGAAATTGTATCTACACATGAATTTAAAACTTATAGCTCCGCATCTTAAGTCGGAATGCCTGAGTATTTTACGTGGGTACTAAATGGAAAAACTATTTGGCAATGTTATGGTGGCTGCAGGCCTTATTTGCCAACTTTTTCTTGTGTAAATTATAAACCATATATTAGGTCTTCGAATAGTTATGCATCGGTCTTCAGATGTAGCCATGCCATTTAGGAAATACGTAACTCAAAAGATAGCTAGTGTTCATGGTATAATGTCCGAAATGATGGAAGTTATGTTAATTACTGTGTCAATACTCTTGACAGTGGTAGGCTTCTCTTCGTAGACGTAATTTACGTTTGTATTCATGGTAAAGTAATATACTTAGTACTTTTCTATAAAATGTTATTTGTACGACGCGTTTCACCGATTACGGCATCGTCAGGTACAGAAAGTTTTCTATGCCTGACGATACCGTAAATCGATGAAACGCGTCCTACAAATAAATTTTTGTGCGACAAAACTTTTTAAATTCTGTAGAAAAGTACTAAAGTATTTTGCTTAAACATGAATACAAACTTGTCAATACTCCTTTAAAATGTGCTCAACACTAAAGCTGAAAGTAATTATTACCCTCATTTTATTAATGAACTAAACAGTTTTGCAATGATAGGCTTGAGTGATAAATTATAAGCTTTGATTTCTCATTTGTTTAAAACTTTTAATATTTAATTAAAATATGGTTTTAAACCTATTAGTAGGTATATTCTTCCATGGCGTTAAACAATTGTGATCTGTAAGGCCTAAATATCGCAAATATTCTTTCGCAATAAAATTTCCTTGTGCTTGTCCATTTTCCACATTTCTTTTTTCGAGTTAGGCCTTTAATTATTTACTATTGCCCAATTTTTTACCTAGTTTCCGTTCAAACAACTAACTTTCTTGGGCTTTTGATGAATCAAATGCTACACCTTCACTAAATCCTGCAGGTAACGAGTTAAAATCTCCAAGCACCCAAAGATCTTTGCCTCCAAGTCTTACAATCTTAAATCGCCTTATATGTTCCAATTAGTTTTTTTCGTACTTACATACTGCAAGAATTAAACCTCTAAGTTAACTTTATTGCTTCAAATTAGCTAGTTAAAGCGGGTACCTGAATATTTTTTCTTGTTTCGCCCTATAGTTGAAAGCAAGGCATGAATCTTTGAAGGCACCGCCGCGCCGCCTCTAATTTCAATTCCATTCGTTGTGAAGTGAGTTCGTGAGATGCCGCCAGAGGGCTTTTAAGTGAAATAGGAGGGAATATATTTAAGTTAATTTCCGTGCCATCCCCCCACAAAACATGGATGTAGTGTGAGGAGGATATAAAATCGGAAGTTTCGGCTTTTACCGACTTCCTGCCTCTTTTGCGCGTCGCACAAAGCCTGGAAATAAAACATGAGAAGATAGTAAGTCGAGCCAAAAAGGGATCAAGATATATAACGGAATCCAAAGAAAGGAAGGGAAATGGGATAAAAACGACATCTGGCGAGCGGCAGGGACATAAATCTCTTGTTTTGCGGTTATACATTGAGGGTTAATATAGCCCGTGGTCGCCAAAACCGCCTCGCATGCAAAACCGGCGAATGATTCGGCACTGCGCTACAATAACTTTCATGATTCTGCTTGGAAAATAGAGAGCCTTGCTTGGAATTTTTTTCTGTTCGTCCAAAATATTTTTCTGTCTGTTCTCTTCCATGGCACTCATCGTACGTTAAAAATTTTCCATATAAATTGTAGGCGAATTTGAAAGAGGAGTTATTATCGTGTTATTTGCATTGGCAGTTACTCAGAATGTTTAAAAATTGTAATATTTAATAAGAAACTGTATTTGTAATATTTTAATGGTACCTACTATGGTTTAGCGCTCCTATTTTATACCTGCTGCATTGGTCAGCTCATAAATAAATAGCGCGAAACCATAGCAATTACCATAAAATACAAGGCTATACGCGAAGGCTGGCCTGAGGTATGATGTGAAACATTTCTCCCCGAATTCTTGCTCATTATGATCCACATGTAATTGCAGTTCTCCGATTTCATTGTGTACAATTGTAATATTTCCTCTGTGGAATCCTTGGATACTTGTCCTCTTGTGACATATCATGACACTCGACTCGTGTGACATGACACTCGACTATCCTCTCAAACATCATTATTCAAAGAACATCTCTCTCCGGTAAGAAAAAATATGCACTCTGCTATCTTATCCTCGGGATAAAAAAACAAATCTCATCGCTCGGTTATATCTTACAGCAGTGATTCCAGGTGGTTTCACGGAAAGAGAAAAGTAAGAGAAAAGCACCGTTAAGAACTCATGAGTTTATGAGCCGGTCGATCTGGTTTTTGTACCTTGATGGGAATAAAGAGAAACAGTAAACATATATTGTCTGGTTTTTAAATATGTTGGGGAGAGTTTCATATATTGTACCACTTTTTAAATTTTACTTTATGTAGCTCAAATAGTAAGTTACACAGTGATTAAAACTATTTTATCTTGTTCCGTGTAATGTATTACATAGACTCTGATACAAATGTTAAAAATGACACCGTTAAAATCTAAATATTTCTGAGTTTATAAATATCTGCAAGTGGTACAAATTAGGAGCCGGTACAATATAGGAAACTCTCCCCTCTTATCTCAGTAAGAGATGCTTCGAATATTCAATATCTCATCAGCAATATTTATGAGTCTGTGTACTTGAGGGGTCTAAAAAATCAAAACTTTTCTGAAACAAATGTCGGCGGAGGCTGTGAAACTGAAAAGAGAAGTAATATTTAAGAGTGGAGTTTAAGAATGAAGATTTAAGTGAGATGTGTCTTCAGTCCGATAGGCGACTGTATGTGTGCGCTGAATATGTTTGGTCGATCGGGGATTCGAACGCGGGCGGAGCAAAGGCGGAAGGATAATTAGGGCGCCCCCCTCTTCCCCGCATCATATACCCTCTTTTACATACATCCAGGGTGCACGCCAGGAATTCGAGTGGAAGAAAGAACTCCTCGACGCCGCCAGGATAAATATCGCGGAAACTCCGTCTACGGCACGGGCGCCCGGGGACGGAGATTCAGCTTATGGGCATCGCAGAATAGGGGAAACCTAGGAGGCACCTTCGTCAATCGGGAATAGGATAATAGGTAACTTCATTTTCACTCCGGATGGCGCTTCAGGGATGGGATCGTCTCTACTAAGGATTCATCTACTTATCTATTTTATCACTTCGAGTATCCTTCTATATAAGGGTCCTATAATATCTTCTTTCTCCACTATTAACAAAGTAGCGGCAGAGATGGTTACAATTTTTAGTCGAGCTGAGTTGGGAGTAGCTAGAGACTTCATTTAGATAGTCAATGAATGTGGCGGCTAAAGTTAAACACCTAGGCTTGGCATAGCATTGGACCTATCATGAAGGAAGAATATTTTAAAGATATTTTTAACGGCGTTTAAGGGAGTAAGTTGGTGTAAAGAAGTTGCCTGTAATACCATGCCACATCGCCAGAATCTTCCGACTTCAGGAGATTCTGGCGATGTGGCCTGGTATTTCAACATGATAAATAGATAAACCGTGTGTTAGTTTTTTTACTATGACAATGACAATGACAATGAAACCGTTGTAATTAAAGTTTCATTTTTCTTTGGAAAATTGCTCGCAACTTCTCCATTCTTCGAGAGTTGGTGCATTCAGGCAAATAATTACGAAAGTCCACAGGCGAGAGAAACTGAAAGCATCTAGAGATTGGACTGATACGCAAAAGACAAAGGCCTCTAGGAAAATTCATGTCCGATGAGTTTCAAGTCAACACGGTGGGTATACCATCCATCAATATACATCCGCAGAACTCGCAAAAGTGGCTTTCCTCTGTCAACATTTCACCTCTCAACATATCCTCCTCTCACTTTTTTGTTTTATTAAAATTTCTCTAACCAACCTTATTTCCGCTTCTAGTTTTGTTCAGCTTTTCCTCATTTGCATTTTTTTTCATCCAACTCCCTAGTTTCATCCTTCGTCGCACTAGAATCTCAGAAGCCTAATATCTACCCTCATAAGTCAAGTCAATGAAGAGTGTAGGATCAAGCATTATATTATGGATGTATTTTCATGTAATGCCTTCACTCAAATTTCGCTCTTTAATTCTCTTTGTAACTTTCTTATTGTTCAAATCCCTCCGTCGCTTACGCAATCCTTATGTCCATTCTACAAACGTACTGTAATCTGGAATACTCCCCAGGTTTTTGGCCTGTTCCACCTGCTCAAGTAAGTGATCAGCGATCTCAATACTTATTCCAGCTTCTTTAATTCGATATAACTTCATTACGTTGACTTTCTTATTGTTCATTTCCGTTGTTCCGTTCCATCTATCACGTTGTACTTCTAACGCTTTAATCATCGACTGCAACTCCGTGGATGACTGGCGCAATAATGCTAGTTCATCCGGAAATCTAATTTTATCGACTCCCCTTCTGACTTAACCTTCCCATTTCCACCCCAAGTCTTCCCATTCATCTCTCACCAATTACTTATAATATTCGTAAATAGCCAATATGATTATAGACACTCCTGTCTTACTCCGCAGCCTATAGCTGTCCAGTCTGATTCACCATCAGATACCCTGCCTACCTGAGCTGTACTTTTCATTTTAGATTTATCTTAAGACTTTTCTGCTTGCTCACTCCTCATTTTTTCTGTAAATACTTAAAGCTAGGCCAATTTAGTGAACAATCATCATCCTAAAATGTCTTTCTCTCTTATATCTCCATTTTTGTGAATTGCTCACAGCGCATGCCATTGCATAAGTAGTGTTAGACCGCCATTTTCGAGTTGGAATTCGTAATTGGACTGAGAGCATTGTGTAAACACCTGTGATTGCACTTCTGGCAAACACTATTATCGAGTAGTGCCAGCCAGAAAACAGACCTGCAGTAGACCAGTTGTGAAACGGTATTCACTTAAGTAAGAATGCTATTCTAAGCCACGGCAATCGTCGTATTTCCGGTTCGTTTTTTGTCCAACATGTGCTCTAACCCTAGAAACTGCCGATTAAATTGCCTGAGAAAATGGGTCTAATGATTCTGATTGCCGATACTTCCACAGACCCTCCCAACTTACGGCTTTAAAATGTTTGAATCATGGATTTTTTATTTTCTTAACTTAAGTTAATGACCAATTGAGTATTTCATCAAATATTAAGTGTATGAATTAGCATGTCTAGGTTTTTGAATGAATGTTGTCAAAGTACGGTTCAGATTGATGCAGAATCAATAAATGGAAGTAATAATTAAATATTAGCTAGTTACCACATTAATGTTGAAAAAAAAGAAATAATTAGTAAGGATAGTTTGAATTTTTCTCTTTCGTGCTTTTACGCATGAGTTAACATAAGAGAAGAAAGAATAGTTTAGAAGAAAGAGAAGAAAATATACCCTACTCTTAAAGGGAAAAAGTAGGTTTTAATTAACGATTTTCGCAGTTCATTTTAATGTTAATTAATCATGCTGTACATAATAACCGCTTAAGTTTGTTTATTTATTTTTCATTGTTGATTTAGAATGCCTAACGAAGCCGGCAGAATAGCACGGCGAAACTGTTGCTAAAAAAGTTTAGTTTAATCGCAGAAATCCAAAATAAACTTACCAAAAAGTAGGTTTTAATTGTTTAAACCTCAAATATAGCAATCCATAAAGGGGAGGGGACCTTGAAGTGGAATGCCGATTAATGATTCGTCGATCAAAATCTTTATTTGACGTTTCAGCTGCTAAAAACTAAGTGGTTTATAAATGGATCACAAGTGCTTTTTTTATAGTTTGTTTGTAATTTACTTTGCTGTAATACATTTATTCATACCTACCGAACACCTAAGTTTGAAGGTAAATGGCTGGAGGTTTAATTTGAATTATAATAACATTTATAAAACCATTTAGGCTAATGTAACAATATAAGTAGCTGAGAGACAGTAATCGAAGCATATACCCCATGTTTATTTTCCAAAGCGATTAGGACTCAGCTCGGAAAGGCTTAAAGCGCAAACTACACAAATTATAAGGAAAGCTTTTGTTAATACTTCTAAAAGGGAAAAAAGCATAACTTAAGTATTTTATGGATTACATTTGAGTCCACTAAAGATTCTTAGGGTACACAGTAGTTTAAATGAAAAAACTCAGGTCTCACTAGTTTCAGGTCGGCATTGCGGTATTTCTCTTATCTCCCTTTAACGTCTCTAGGACTAGCTTCGGCTATAAAATACGAGAGATACAATGCTCAACTGAAAAGTTCAGAAGACGCCGCTAGTCAATGCAATCCAGCGGAGAAAGACAATGCGCGAGCTTGTAAAAAATCCAAAGGATATTTTGCTAAATCCCGTCGAAGGGAAATATCCTTGATCGGCTCGTTGGGAAGTATTTAAATTGATATAAAACCAAGGACACCCTTTTCCCTTCCTCACTAAACTCAATGGCAAGGTAGAGTCGAAGCAAAGATCTTTCGGGGCTAACCGACACCGCAATACTCTCCATTCTGATGAGAGCGGAACAAGAGTACCATCGCCATTGTGCCTGACATGTCACTCGCGAAATCCAGGGCATTTAGCTTGATTCTATCATCCAATAGATAAGGGCTGTCTCCGCTGGTGAGGCGCCTATCTAATGGTGATATATGCCAACCATTACATCTGAAACAGGAAGATGGTTTCCTCCGTCGTCTAGAGATGACAGTATCAATCCCTCGTATATGTCTTTCCGGCCTATAAACAGTTGAATTTGGAATCCATTGCGAGAGTTATGTCTAATCTCGTCGTTGAGCAACATCTTCCCGGTTCTTAATTTTGATGAGGACTTTCTTTAATTCTATAACTGCCTCTGCGCATGATAATTGAATATTATTTTTTTAAATTAAATGTTCATAGACGAAATAGTAGGGGGTGGAAATACTGAAGGAAGTAATTAGCGGAAAATACCATATAAGCACGATATACTAGATATAAACAGAATTGAAGAGAATAGGCTTACAAATTATTCAATTGGAGAAATCAATCAATTCTCAATTTCCTCATTGGCATTTAAAATAATTTCATAACTGGCCGGAGAAATTCGTTTTCACATTTATTTCAGCTCCTCGGGCGATTATACCTATCTTAAATACAATTATTTTAGCTTTTACAAATTTAACTTTCATTTAGTTACTTTTTTCCAGTTAATATGATTGATTTATTTCCTTTTTACCACAGTTACAATTATTTCTGGTTCTAATATTAATTATACAAGTGTACTCTTTTGTATCTTTCATTTTCCTATTTATCACTATTATCCACATATTATAATATCTTTTTATTTTTTTATTTCTCTTTGTTGGTATTTTAATGTACTCTATTCATTGTATGAAAATTTAAGCATTAGCTTTGACTCATTAGATTGGGCATATTTTTTCTCACCCCTTTTTGCTGATTGGATATTTCTTCTTTTTTTAATTTGATTGGATAATTCTTCCTTTGTTAAATCCAAAGATTATTTTTGTCTAAGTTTTACTCACTTCATTCATTACCTACCCACTCTCCACTTCTCCTAAAAACGGATAAGGTAAACTAAAGTAGGATGGCCTAATGAGTTCGATATCATGAAGTGGAAAGCCTTGAAAGAAAGAATGATTCTAAAAGGACTCTCTAGCCTTCACGGAATAATTAACGTTTCCATTTTTCTCACGATCACCATTTCTTTCCAATCGTTGCAACTGCTCTGCTGTTCCCCTCTTCCTTAAATGAAGCAAACTATCGCGAAACACGATTCTATCTCTTCTATATTTTTGAAAGATGGGAGCTTCCTTTCACCTCCAAACTACTCCCTACCCTAAAATCTGACCGTATTCCGATTGTACCAGCAAAATGGAAATTAAAATCTATTAGCTTATTAGTTTTACGACTTTTTGAGGAAATGACAAGGAAGACAAATGAGCCGAGACTTTTGCTTCTACAAATTTGAGATTCCAAAGATTTTTCAAATTTTATTTGGCTTTCGTTTTATTTCGTAAGGGTGTTTTCTTTAATAATTTACAGCATTCGGCCAGGAAATAAATCATGCGTCGTATCGTCCTTAATTTAAAATGGGTTATTGTAGATTTTTCAAAATTTATATTTAAAAAGTTAGCTATAGAGTATTTTTCGGCATAACGACGAGACACATTGATTCGTAAAAAAACTTAATTCCATAAAAATTTGCTAATTAACCGACGGTACCTCTGGCACACATTGTAATAGACATTTCAATGGAACAAAATGTCGCATTGGTAAACTTTATACATCCACGAGGTCCTGCGCATTCATTACATTGGCCTGAAAGACAAGATCTTTGTTGGATTCGTACCCAACATATACTTTGCGTTCTTCCAGCTCCCTCAGTTCGTCGTCAGGTCAGCAGCATCGATTTCCAGAAGCGACGCTAAAGAACGCGGCTAAAAAATTCAATAGGTAATAAATAAGCGATCTGTGGAATTTGCCAGTCCATGAGAACCATACGAGCTTCGGCTTGGTAACCTAGGATAAGCTGCCCAACCTTTGGCTTGGGAACCAGACAGATACTCACTCAAGGATTTGGAACCTTGTCGAAACAAACAAATTGCAGGCTTGGGATCCTCAACCAAGAAACCCCACCCATGGCTGGTATCTCACGGCTATCGGGCGTGACCCCTACGGCGATGGGGTACCTGTTCAAATGCCTGAACTGTAGTGAAAATGTCACCGTGGACCTACGCAATATTCTAGAAATGTCTATATAAAACAAACAGGACGATACACAACAGAATTCAAGTGGCGCCACCATAGCAACGTTCTCAGCATTCTTCATATTTTAGGGCCGTAAGTGCTCGCAATGAAAAACCAAGTCTACTTTTTTAAGAGGTTTGAAACATGCTCTTTCAAATGAAAATGATTCAAAAGAGTATCCAGAAGGTTTCAATTAGCGCGGGCAGAAAATAAACTATTTTTGTCATTTTTACAAATGTCATCCTCAACGTTGTCCCTATTTTTAGGGCCCAAAATGACCGCGATGAAAAACCAGATATACTTTTTTTGAGGGTGGAAGTCATTCTCTTTCTAATGAAATAATCCAAAAGAAATTACAGAGGGTCCTTTTGTAAAACTGGGGTGAAAATACCCTATTTCTGACGTTTTTACAAAAATTGCCAAATTATGACTCAATTATTAAACTAATGGAAAGCACTAGCAAGATGAAATTTTATATTCATAAACCATGTGTTAATATGTTATTATGCGCAAAGTTTCACGTCGATTAAAATTTTACTTCCTGAAATATGAAAAGCCAAAGTTTTAATTTTTTTCAATCCGCAATTTTTCGGGTCAGTTTCGCCCTGAATTTTCTGCAAGGAGGTCTCTCTTACAGTTGTTTTTATTATTTTGTTTAATAGAGCTTACAAAGTTGTACAAGATAACCAATATTAGTTTCTCTCATCAAAATATCCCCTGAGATACTATGCCTCAAAGTTACCGAAATCTTATAGTGATACCAAAGAAGGATGCGACACGGCGTCAAACAAAGTACTATATCTCAGGAAGTATACCATCGGTGAACGTAAAAATTTACAAGTGTTCATTCATATGTAAATGACCATATAAAATTTCATTGTAATCCGTGATGGTCGAGCGGGGCACTTCTCTAAAATCAGATCACTTGGCATGGAATGACACTAATGTAGAAAATGTATACCTCAAATGCAAATTTGGGCACACGTCGGCATTCTCTAACTTCCAAATGGTACATGTTATATCTAAATTGCCGTTTAAAACAAAAAGAATCCAGATTACTATCAATTTTATCGACAACTTATTTTTAAACTTATGCGTCAATGCTTAGAAATGCAATATTTGTAGCTTTTAGCATGTGCGTTGACTGTCTGAATAAAAAGACTTTAACGGCCGTATTCATAGTTACGTTAGACTACGCCTATGGAAGATTTAAGTAAGTTAGACCGGCAATGTCGTTGAACTCATATTCATAGCGTCATTTTAGCGCTGATCAACCTTAGCCCAGGCAGCTTTAGTCTGTAGTAAGTTTAAGCTATGGAATAATGGTTTAACGTTGAGTTAAAGCCCCGTGTGTCGCCATTTTTTCTTCAGTTTTGAGGTGGGGTGGTTGTCAAAGGTGTTAATGTGATTAAACGCGAGTAATCTCCAAGTTAGAGCTAATTTAAGGGGTGACTTATTTTTTGGTTAGTCTATCGTTATGAATATTGTTGGCTTAGTGATTTAGGTTTATACTGACGTAAGTAGTTGCATAGGCAGTAATACGCAGTTATTCAGTAGTTTCGTTCTCAGGATACCTAGTTAATTAATTTTGTTTTAATTTAGTTTAACTTTATTGGTAAACGGGTTAATTAGCCAACTTTATAATTTAGTAAGTACAGATTTTATTAGGTATGTAAACAGGTATGTATAGCTCGCATTATTTAAATTTGTTTTCACATCGCTTAGTTGTGTTCATTTGTTTACATTTCGTATGATGAGTTTTGTACAATCACGATAATATCAAAAATATTTTATACCTTTCATACTCTGTAACATCCTTTTGCCTACAGTTTACATAGTTAGTTTTTAACGTTCATTTCAATTAGCTGTGCGTTTTGATGAATAAGTTATTTTAGTGAATTAATTATGTGTGTAGCTAAATTTAATTACGTGAATTGCACGAAACAAAACCGGGTGATTATGTTATATATTCATTCACGATAATAAACTTAAAGAAAAATATAAAAATAAATTGCAACACATCTGAGCCATAAATAATTACAAAAATGAAATTGAAGATATCCAAAGTGCAGGGAGCAGGATTCCGGGCCGATTTCAGTGAGCAAGAAAGTCCCAGAAGCAATTAATGAGTAGTAAAGGCATGGGTAAAGGGTTCGCAGATAACGCACAACTCCTCAGGAGACCCCAAAAACCAGTTCAGAATTTCCAGGAAATACCCTGCTACTTGACGAATAGCGGTGTTGCCAAGCGTTCCAACCTCGCGCGGTAGGCAAGTCTCGGACTCCGTTAGTCCCCGAGGCTATCTCACTCGACCCAAGCTGTGAATACTAACTTTTAGTACCGTCTAAACCACACTTAGACCGGACTAAGATAAACCGCATAAACCCAGGTTTAATTCGAAATCTATGAATACGGCCGTTAGGTTTTTCCGGGGATGTAATACTCTTGCCTCTTGATTCAAAACTCTCTTAATTAGTACCATATTTATTTAAGAGGCGGAGAAAATTATGACATTGTTAATTAAAGGTTTAACGGTAACTTTCTTATATATTTCATATAATGTACATCATGGTCTCTCAATAAAGAGGTTTTTAGCCTCCATAGTAAATTATTTTTCGTAATTTTCGTTAACTTTAATGAATATCAGACTAATAGTAAAGTAATTTTGTGACGCAGACGGGGAACATTAAAACTTTCTGGTATACTATTTGAGATTGTTTAACAATCATTCTACTCTTCGAGAGTCTTTAGTTTTTATAAGTGAGAGGTGTTAAAACTAAATATTCAAGTGATAGAAGCTCCAATTCCTACTCCAGTTTTTTTCTTGGCTTTAATACTTGCAGAATGGCTTATAAGTGATCAAAGAGGGATGTTAGTATAGCATTCTAACATCTCTTTGATCTGCTACGAAAGACATCTTGCGAGGTAGAGTAAGAACCTGAAGCTTTTATTCTTTCAAACAAATGCATTAACGCTTTTCCACCAGAGAATGAACTAGCGTATGATGTAGCCATTTCCCCTGAAAATTATCCGTTTGAAAGACTCTAAGCTGTATTCCACGGCAAGCCATCAAGCTCAAATGAAGGAATTTATCGCCTCATTATCGTCGCCTAACGTTCTTATCATTGTCTATGATTTATGGTGGAGTTTTACGTGGCGTAAAATTTTTAGAATATGAAAATGCTTGAGAAAATGGAAATATAAGGAACTTAAAAGATGCTATTAGATATTGAGCCAGTCATCGCTATTGTGATAACTTCTTTACTAACCTGTGCACAGCTCTCTATGCTATTTACGTAATGTTAAGAAAAAAAAGTTTGGTGTCCAAGAGAACTTAAGTGAGGAGAACCAACGCACAGCATAAAGATGGTCGTAACATATTTTCTAGAATTGTGGGCGAAACAAGATGTTGTATAAGTGGGCAAAACATTTAAATGAGTTGGATGACTGTGGCCCATCTCATTTGCGAGTACAAAGTAAATCTTGGTCCCACTCTCATGACTTTTTTTCCATGTACTTCATATTTATCCATATATTTCCGATTTTCCCTCTAAATTTTGGAAGCAACTGAGGAAAGGAGCAATTCCCTCAGATAATTGATACCTTGTAAATGAGTCATCCCTTCTATGGTATTCTAACTTTGGGATCCCATCTCTGTGTATTTTTTTTAAAGTTGATAGAGGTTTCAAATTTTCCAAAGAAACAATTTGTAGTCAAGTATAAATATTGAAAGTTTGAGAAAAAATAAAATATGCCGTCGGATATTTACTTTTATTTTACATTTTTTAGTCAAATGAAGTATCACTTGGCTTTGTAAGGTATTTTTAGGCTTTCCAAGTAGGTAGACTATAATTCTATGAATAGAACGCGTCACGTAGAACGGATAAATCTTGGTTGTTTGGGCCTTAGAGTAGGCGGAGGTCAACTGTGGTAATTTGAACCATAAGAGTAGGTGATCAGGAGAGTGGGAGAATGAGAGGAAGTGTTTCGAGAATCTCGGTGTCGGTATTAGCTTTATTTCATTGGAAGGCCCCGCGGAGTCCACAGTTTAACATTCCATCCAAAGGACCAAGTACTGCTCCTGAATTCCTATCAGGCCCAGAGTACACATGCAGACATCGAGATTTTTCTGAAAAATCTCCGCCTCCGCAGGGGTTCAAACCCAAACCTCCGTGAATGAAGACTATTAATCTAGCCACCACTATACTTGATCTCTAGAAACATTTCTCCTCGCCCTGTCGTGAAAAGTATCTTTCGGCGGAATAAAAATTTTACCGGAAACATTTTGCCGAGAGAGATAAAATTTTGGGTTTTGCAGTACTTTTTTATTCTGCTTTGCTATCCTTGTTCAGATTGGACCCTCTTTAATGTTGCATCCCACTAACAGGATAGGGAAAATAGGATGCAATTTCACGCGCTGTGGGTTAGGAAGTTACGATATAAGCTCCCCCGCCACTTCTTAAACCAAAGTTATAAATTTTGTGAGGACATATTTTGACCAGCAAAAAGCATGGATTCCAGGTACAGTCGTCTTTTAGAGATTTGAAAATTAATGCAAGTAAAGAAAGTGATAATTAATTTGATGAACGATGAGCCTTTTCCAGGGGAAAAATGCTATTTTCTCCCATGTTGTTCCCTGATTAAATCAATTTAAAGCGCTTTATTCCGTCGAATCAGAAATATTTTATTATGTATTTTTAGAAGTTTATGTTTTTTATTGGCGCTTTAAATTCTCCTGTAGTGCTATTTTTTCATTTTTATTTATTTTGATTTAAAACTATAATACTTTAAATGGGATAATTTCTCATTCTAATTCACCGCGGGTGGGATGCCATTGCGCAGCTTTAAATAGACTTTTTACAGAATTGTCTTTTCTCTAGTAGTACTTTATATATACCCCAAATGTAAATTAGCCCATATATTTTAGTTTATGCTTGAATCTTAACTACTCTTAACAGAATGATTTACTATTGTAATTCACCTAGCATGCTTTTTCATTGAGTAGTAACTATTTATTCCCTGTATACTTTGCAAGATGACATAATTGTATAGCAATTAATGGTCATTTAATGAATATTTCATTTAATTATCCACGCTAAATTATGCTGAAATTTTTAAACGAGAGATAGTTCTTCTGGAATAACATCCACTAATGAAATGCTCATGTATTCTCATGATTTTGAATAGATCCATTCTGTTTCATTTAGTCATTTTGTGTGCTTAAATTGAAATATTTCCTTATTATATTTGATTCATTATAATGGAGGTGTGATAATAATAAATTATTGCTTAAAATCAACATTAATAAGTTAAATTACATTTTAATTAATGCTAAGCAGTCTCTAAAGGCCGTTTTACATGATGAAAGGTTTTTTACAAACGAATGTTCGAGAGATATGTAGTGTTTTACATAATCTATTTTTATCCCAACATTTCAGAAATATTTTATTGAATAATTTTGCTAATACCTTGGAAAATATTGACAATTACGATATAGTTCTATAATTTTGAACTTGGGTGCTATCACTTTTTTAAATAAGGGTATAACAACAGCTTTTTTTTAAACTGTTACGGCCCTATTCATAGATTTCATGTTAAAGCTTAAGAGAGACTAAGAGGTTTAACTTACTCCGGTATAAGTTTGGTGTAGAACAGAACTAAAACTTGGTATTCATAGCTTAAGTCGAGGGAAATAGTCACAGGGGCTAACGAACTCCGAGATTTATCTACTGCGCGAGGATGGAACGCAAGGCAACATTGCTATTCGTCAAGTAGCAGGGTATTTCTCGGTATTATTAACTGATTTTCAGCGTCTCTTGGGAGTTGCGTGTTATCTACAAACTATTCCCCTCATTTTAGCTTCTAGGGACTTCACACTGTTTCTTAAATTGGACCGGACATTACGCTAAAGCGGCCAGTACGGCACGCGCATTTTTAATAGAATTAAAAATCAATATTGACCATACTGGTAATATTTAATCATTTTCGACTAATTATCAATAACTCTGACATTCTAGAGCACTCAACTGACCCGCTTAAGTTTCAATTTTACCGTTGGCTTTGAAGTTAGCAGAGTTTTACAATTTTCACAGCAATTTTTGTATTGTCAACAATTTATTATCAGCAAGCTTTTAAGAATAAATCTGCATTTTTTACTTTAAAAGTTAATCGATTGAAAATTAGCAGAATGTCGACCGCTCAAACAAAACAGTGACTTTCTGCAAATAAAATTTAGTGAAAGTACAGATAAGTCGACGTAAAATTTTAATTTGCATCAATTAACGTAACAATATACAAGGTTTTGGGTGCATTTTACTGGGTACATTAGATTCTTTTTTCTCGTTTAGAAGATATAGGATCTCAAACTCGGTTATGTCGACTAATTTCACTGACAGTAGTAATACCATCCTTTACACTAACTGTAACGAGGAAATCACTAACGATAAATCAAAAGTCACCTTCGAAAATCACTACATTACACTACACCGCAAAAGCTGAAGAGGAAATGGCTACGCGAGGAGCTTATACTCATCGTTAAACCATAATTCCATAGGTTTAACTTTCTCCGCACTTAAGCTTCCGGGGCCAAGGTCGGTCAGTGCTAAAACGACACTATAAATATGGGTGTAACGAAATCACCGGTCGAACTTCCATCTGCCTTGTCAAGTAAGTATGTATACGACCGTTAAAGAATTCACCATTGTAGAAGCTTAAATTTTATATATATTTAGCATGGTACTGTTCATCCCAACAAACCCAGGTGCTTTGCCAGTTGGTAGTGAATTAACTAAATAAATTATTTCTATTGGCGCCAGCGGTTCTAAGTACATAGACTCGAGAACACTTCTCTCTACACAGGGATATAATAATATTTTGCTATGTTTTACATGATTTGCTTTTTTCTCTCCAGAAACGTTAATGAAGTATTTATTAAAATTACCAGCTAAGGAATTAGGATATTTAATTTCCTGTTCCTTAATATTTAACTTAATTACATGCCTGTTCTTTTCTTAGTGAGTTCTGTAAATAGATTCCAATGCCTTTCGGTATTTTCATTCAATTTCTTTTTACTCTTTCATATAATAGGAATTTTAGGCATGCTTTAGTTGAGGTGTGAGGCTATTTCCAAATTTTGCATACAGCACTGATGAGAATGAGACTCTTTATTTCTTATTTTTCATTCATTTTCTTCGTTTGCCACAAAATGATTGAATGACTTTGCAACTATGACTCCATGCAATACTGCCACTGCCACGAAGCAGACCGACATTTATTTCAGACACTTCCGCGGCAACGCTTTGCAAGACGGGAGTTTTTGTAGAGGCGCTTTTTTCGGCGTAGAAATAAACTGACGATCAATCCACGTCACAAAGCCGACTTATCCCTCGGTACCAAAGCCGTGAGCTATGGGCTGCGAGAGACATGGCAGAGCCGCTATAAAAATAGGAAAAATGGTGAAAAACTGCGAAAGGGCTCATTCAGTGTTCTTTTCTCCGCGTCGCGCGTTGGTCAATTCTTGCCCTCCTCCCAGTCCGTCTTCGTGTCTCCTAATATACCGCGTCAGTTTCCATCGATGAGTTCCCCAATGGTAGGTACATTTCTCCTCAATGTAGAACGATTCCCTTATCTTCTGTCCAGGATAAATGCACTCGTTTGGAGCTACTCTACGTCAGAACATTTCATGCTACACCAATGATAGGTGTATCTGTTTAAATAAATTGAATCTGGCGTTACTTTGTAAAACGCTATTAACAACTGGTACAATTACTATTTTATCGGCCGATAATTTCATTGTATATTGTGCCATTATTAAATAATCATTGTTATATTAAAAATGTCAGAATGAATGTCAAAATCGATTGATCAGAATTATGCCGTATGCACTATGCTTTCAATTTCATCAACGCTTCAAATATTCCAACTGTAGGTAGTCAGAGCTGTGACGTAATATTTAACAAAGTTTTGCGATGTCTCATCTCCTGGGTCTTTACTTATGCCTCATGTATTTGTTCATACCACACGTATCCAAAGATCTATTTGTTATGTTGCAGCCATTGGAACCATTCAACCAGCATTATTCGCAAGTCTTGCCCAAAAACTTGGATGACAGTCCTTCTTCAGGCCTCGTAGTCACCGAATTTGGCCCCTGTCCATTCTGTTTTTATTTTCAACGCTCAAGGGCCGAAGATTGGACACAATTGAGGAAATAAAACAAAATCATTGGAGGAATTAAACCTGAATCCGAAAAATATGTTTTCTACATTCTATCAGCAGTGAAAGTGCCGCTGAAAGAAGTGTGTGGGGTAGTAAATTGAAAGGGATAATGTTGAATAAGGTTTAATTTTTAAAACAAATTTATAAAAAATCAGTTACAAAACATTTTGATCAGACCTTGTAGACTCCAGAGATGAGACATTTAGATTCATTGATAGAAAAATATTTATTGTTCAGGAAAAACTCCATAAGAACAAAAATAATAATAATACAGTTTGCAGGCACATCAATAATTACTAAAAAGACAAACTTTTTATTTTTTTATAATGTCTTTATATAGTGTCTTCCAATTTCATAACTTAACAAATGTATGTACGTAAAAAAAGGCAAATGTAGTTATACACCAAGCCGGATTTGATACAACACAAAAACCTCATGTATTCATAACTTAATAAATAACAAAATGGTTCAGTAAATAAGGAACCATAATAACATGAACACAAATTTGAAAAAAAATAAGCCTTAGTCTTAGTAATGCAAAAATCTTGTTCATCCCCAACCGTGTCACACAATGATGGATACGATTGTCCATCTTTTAAACTCTCTATTCAACTCATCATATCTACTTCTCGACCGGAGCATTGATAGCGTTACTGGAAAGTTACCTAAAATATGCCGATATATTTTCATTTATCTTATATTTTTTCCCGGATAGAATGTAGATATGAGAAATGAGAAAATGTCTGGCAGCAAAATAGTAGTATATTCACCCACGGTTTCATCATGTTAAAAGTTGCACAGTACGTCACAAAAGGTGACTCTTAAAGAGAGGCAACAAAAAGGCGGAATATTCCCTACGCATTCCGGCCTTTATTTGTTTTCGCCTCCCGACACACGAGTGCGGGATACGAGTGGTTTGCCAATAAGTAAGCGTGGAGCGGAAACAGAGCGGGCGGAACAGCAGAAGAGGAGAATGGAATTACCCTCCTCTCTTGCAAGCGGAAGTAGTACTCACAAAAAGAAGTCGAGGAACGATCGCCACGGCTGCACCGACTTCCTTATCGCCACGAAAAGCAATCGTATTCCTACGTCACCTGCCCCACGGCCGTTCTCCTCGATGGCACATATTGTAGGTACAAGTCCCACACACCTGAGTGCATTGTACCTTCTCTATTTCATTTCAGTGAAGAGTTCATAATGATTTGCTGACTTCCATAAACCCACTGTTGCAAACTATATCCCATTGACTTTAGTAAAAGCTTTCAGTGTAAGACTTTAACATGCAAAGGGAACTTTGTAGGAATGTTAACACACATTTCATTTTAACATTGGAACAAGGTTCTTCCATTCTATATTTTAAATCTTACACCCTCTAATGGTTATTTCAAAGGTATTCATTATTTTTTGTTTTAAATTCCATTTAAGGTGGTTCCTACGTCAATCGAAATCAATGTCTTGTAATTCACATTCTGGGTACTTATAGAAAAACCTCTCTAACCTTTCTCCTCTATGTCATATGAAAAACAAAATTTCACCTTTCCATGCTATTTTACTTGAAAAATAGAACTTGAAATTACATTGTGTTTAATTGGAGAATGGGAGAAACACGGGGGAAAATAGTGCTTTTCTACCTAATATAAATGCCATTTTAACGGAAAACTAATAAAAATATATACGAAGAGAAAACTTCCGGGAAATCGATTAAAAATAAAATATTTCTTTGCATTTTGCCCCCTTATTTTTTGAGTTATTTGCTAATTACTGCGAAAACTTAAGTTAATATACGGTAATTTTAGACACATGACGCTGCAGTCAGCGTCTGTAGCTATAAAATAGTGTTCAGTAAAAATATATTCCTGAAATAATCTGCATATATTGTACCTTAATTTTGGTTTTCAATAGCTAGCGCATTTTATCAGTGAAGGAAGGATGTTTTAAACCAATAACATAAAAAGTTGGAATACAATATCTGTTTTGACTTACACTCTCTGGAACCTCCTTTTGCTGTCTTTACCCATGGTAATATAATTAAACCCAAGTCGTTAATGCTGTTCCCCCTGCATTGGCTACAACTCGGCGTTGAAGTAATATTGAAATTGATCGTAAATGCGTTCTCATGGTTAAAATCTTTTAACTCTATGATAATTTGTTCCGCTAATTTTAGCCCAACACCGGAAACGGCTTTTAAAACTTATTTATCCCACCTGGCTATCGCTGATTGGACTTTCTCAGGTGATTAATTTGATAAAATAGCTAAAGCCATCCTTGTCCCAATACCTGTAAGATATTTCCTTCGCGAATTACTTCATGCTTCGGTACCGAAACAAATTTAATCTTCGTGGTTGTTGGTCCAATAGAATTGTGTTTTATTCCAATCAGTACTTAAAGGTACATTTGAATGGAAGGAATTTGTTGGATAACTTCTATCTTTTCATATATTCTGAAAACTTTCCTGCCTACAAAACGGAAAAGGTATACGAACAATGCCTAGCGGCCTTTGCTTAAGGTTCAATGCATATTTTTTTAAATAATAGTTAACAGGCATTTAGTTTTAGCAGTTTCAGAGAATTCGAGAACAGGCAGATCGTTCCTTGGCATCTATAGCGTAGTTGGGATACCGTTGTCCTATTTATGTCATTACTTCTCCCATCATTAGGGTAAAAAAGCTCTTGCTGCTTATTATAGCGTCTTAGGATCCTATTGCTCCAGACCCCAATGGGTGTTCTAACCTCTACGTCCATACTCTCACTGAAATCATGGCACTTTCATCTCCTTAGAATTAAATGCATTCCGTGTTGCCTTCCTTGTGCACTATTTCCCATTTAAACTCCCGTCCGTGGAAGTTGACGTCATGTCTGTCGATTTATTCACTTTTAATTACACAATTGCTGATTTTGAGTTAATTTATTCCATACTGACCAGTACACTTACCCAAATCACATTTTAATAGTTTTATTTCCAGAGGAAAAGGGCACTGTCATGATGTGATAAACTTTCAGGACTCAATTTGTAATAAAATAATATCAAGTACGTTATTAAACTCTAACTACGATGCCCGGCCATTGCAGGATTACTTACTGCCTTATCATTTCAAAATTGACAATACGATGGTGTCTATTAGAATTTCCGCCTCGGCGTTTCGTAGTAGATGGCATAAATTTCCGTTGGACGTGGCGATTTTGAGTACCATGACCGAATCCTCATGCGGACATCTCAGGTTTCCAAACACGGCAGTGGCTGAGGTCCTTGAATGTCACTAAATTCCTGGTCCCTATATCAGTGCCGGGTGGAGAGATTTGTAACTGCAGTCTCTGCCCGTCAGATGGGACGTGAAAAAGTCGATCCCTTGACGCCGTTGGTGAGGAAAGATATATATGTGATGTCTTAGGCTAATGCCGATGACAGGTTTCTTTTACTTTTACCTGATTCTCATCCCAGTATTTAACTCTCACCCTTAAGAAGGCTGATGATTACGATTATCGGTCGCCCAGCTACTGATGTCAGCATCTACTTCGTCTCTTCCTCTGATATGCCATCATAGAAGCAGAATTTCACTCAAACCTCCTAGTGACCAGTCCTTACATTCTGTCTAACAGATTTATCCACTATTAATAAGCGTTTAACTACACCATATCCTGCACAAGCTGCTTGCAAAAAACAATCTTGCTGAGCAAGACTTAGGTTTTTGGCCCTTCAAAAATATCAAAAAACTTTCGAATGCAACGTTCTTATACTTTTCCATCTCCCATTGATTATATTAAACGCAGAAATGCTATTTCTATCCGAGCCAGATACCCTTGCAAGTAGCTAGCTCGTCGGCTAATAAAATGGTTGTTTATTAAAATTTCTCTTTGGACAACAGTTTTTCCCTCTTACAGAGGACTTTTTGAAGAATTTAACAGAGTATTTCCTCATTCCTTAGATATCCTCTAAAACTATAATAATCTAACTATTTCTTTACGGGCAAAAGTATGCTAAATTGATTTTTTCGCGTCATCATTGAAAGAAATTCTGGCGCTTCATGAATGATTTGACGTTTTCCTGGCGTATTATCTGAAGGAAGGTGCCTCGGGTGTTCCCCCGAGTCAGGGGCTTCATCTCAGGTGATTTTTTTTAAAGAGCGATTCGATTTTTATCTGCTGAATGAGTCCGGCATTCAGGAGCCCCAAGGCAGAGTGACGAGTCGTTCCTTGAAACGTGTGCTGAGATGGAACTTCTGACTCGTTGTAGCACTCGAGAAACCTTCCTTATGACGAATCATCTATGGTGCATTCTATCTTATCTTGTTTAAGTTTATCTAAACAATGATTTTGTGAAATTTTATTTAAATCTCTTGGTATCATCAAAAATTAACCACTTTTTTTTCTTTCCAGGTATGTGTTGACTGTGAAAATTCCAAATCCGTATGACCCTCTACAGTGAGTACTATAACCTATCATATCAATAGTTACTGATGACTGTGAATATTTCCCAGCAATTCAAAGATTTGCCAATAATAATAATTAAGGTGTTTTTGCTTCGTTTCCTTCTATTTAATGGATTCTATTCCTCCTCTATCGTATATATTTCATCCCTCTGCTGCCCACTTTTTCTGGCTAGAGCATTTATTTTAACATAGCATTTGTAATTCTATTTATTTTTTGTCCACGTAAATACATCTTGAACATTTTCCCCATATTTTTTTCATATTTTATTTTGTTGATGCTGCAGATTCTAAGTTGTAAATGTTCAATGTAAAGGGCGACATCGGCTGTTTTTGAATGTTTAAAATAAATCAAATCAAATCAAATCATAGCAATTTCACGGAAAATGTATCAATGAATGTGACCCACCCAAAAGCTTAAAGCTTTTAACAATTAAATCTGCGGTTTGTCTGCATGATATAATTTTTCCGTGAAATCGGGGATTGGAAGAGCAAATTAGTTTATTTTGCTTATTTATTCCATTCGGCAGTTTTAATTAATTTTAAACTATATGTTGTCAGTACCTGATTGGTCTGAAACACGCTGTACGATAAATAATCACGTTTTTTGGAAAATTTTGTTTTGATACTTTGAGTTTGACCTCCTTCCACTACGTCTCGCCAAATACCATTACTTATATTCTGTATGAAATTTGTTTAAAATAGAGAAATGATCTCCAGGCACAGTCGATTCAGTTCATATCCACCGTATGTTTTGGACGATAGATTCTTAATATGCCCCGGGGAAACAAACGGAAAGGTAAATATTAGAACATCAATGAATTTCCATTATTTCAATATCAGAGAGTCTATGTATGTTCTGTGTTTCTTATTCCCCTGTGGCATTCAAATGTTTCCTTATCTCTCCCATAAAGCCAAATTTCAGTCGTATCCATTTCCTTGAACTCCACTCCATACGTTCCAATCAGTACTAATTTAAATTTACGCAAATTTCATTCCTCGAAGTTCTCCTTTTTTGCTGGGGGGAGGAGGAAGTTATGGCCGCTCGCCCCATCCATTTCCATTGCCGCGGAAACTGCTCTCCTTGAGCATTATTTTCTTCGCCTTACTTCCTCCCTTCCTTCCTCCCCGACTAATCCCATCCCTCACCCGTCTCTTAGAGCGAAGCTTTGGTCTCCCGCATTTACCTTTGGGCTCCATAGAGGATTCCTGGGCTTTGCTTGCCCCTTTTTTTACTCCCCGCCCAGTCCTTTGAGCCTTCGCGAATTCACTCCTTATAACCCCCATTATATCCACCAGCCTTTACTCCGAGCACGGGTTTCCCTTTTGCAGTTTCAGCTTCGCAAGCCCTTCCCTCCCCCAACCCTCCCTCCGTGTACAACTGCACGGAGAATTTCCACGCTATTGCCTCGGTGACGCCACCAGCCCTCGTCGCCTCTCACTCGCTAGCTACCCTCGGGAGTCCGTACCTTACTGGTTTCACTTCAAGTTTGTTCTCGATCTCATCTGGTCCTAGAGGATCCAGTTTCTACAATCGCTTTCTTTTGACTGTGCTCATCATCCAGCTTAATTAATGACTGAAATATATGACAGTGGTGAAGTTTAAGCTTTGTGAAAACTTTCCATAGATGGTGAAGTAATTTAGTGACTTTCCGCTGTGGAAAGTTACCTGTGGGCACGGTTTTATTGAAAAAAAGAAGAATTCCCCAATAATCTATTCTTTAGAATGAAAGTTATCTGTTTTAACTATGGTCAGTTCTCTTTTTTTTGTAAACCAGTGAGTAAAGTTTCTAAATTACCTCTTCATCGGAAAAATTAAACTGGATAAGGATATATGCACAAAACTTAGCGTAGCGATATTTGCACGTTTGAATGCATAGTTAAGCATTTAATTATAATGAAACATCTTCTTTTTCAATCTTTGGTAATTGAATATTACAAAAAATTTACTTATTTGAAGAAGATTTAGTATCGTATATTTAAGTAATTTAGTTTGGTTCAGTTGAGCTGGAAAGGCAATTAAACCACATTATTTGATTATGCCCAGTCTATTGGTCCGTACATGCAATATAGCTGCAGTTGATAACACTTGAAGGAAGATCGTGTCCCAACAGCATACCCTCTTTCGTCTTTCACCTCTCGCTTCTTTATCCTTCATGTCCTCTCCCAAAAAATTATTAATACATTACCAATAAGAAAATGTAATATCTGAGTCTCTTTATTGGAAAAGGTTGTTGCTCTACAAGTTGTTGCAGTTGCAATATTTTGGAAAGTATTAATTTTATCTCTCAAAGCAGAAGCTGCATCGAGTTTTGTTAGTGTGTGGCAATTGCTCCTCGGAACTCCCACACCTAGACAGTGCTGCCATCTCTTGGCACCTATGTTGTTTGTTTTCTCTCAACTGTCAGACGTTCTTGATGTGCTGTTAAGGAAGCCTGCCTTTTGTTGTGTGCAGGCTTTGTACTCCATATTTGAATGTGAATATTATAGCCTCAGTTTACCAAGTACGAATTGACCTTTTTATTTAAAATTACACTGCAAGACCAACCAAGTATTCCAACAAGTTTTCTTTCTTCTTTCACTTCCTTTCTTCTTTCTTTCTTCCCCCTCCATGGCCGCTCCAATACCGTCTCCCCGTATCTTTCTCTTCCCGTGGAGTTTCGTACATGACGGCAGCCGATGGGTATCGCTTCGTCACGCCCTTTCCCGCATCGCCCCAGTGCCTTTCCCTTCGACACCATTTTCTTTGGGTCTGATGTTTGACGAGAACGCTGCGAGGGTGGCAATGGATGCGGACGGAGGAAGGGGAGTAGGAGGGTGCGAGTATTCAGGATGGGTGGCTCGATCAGCCACTTTCAAACCTCTCCCGACGCCCGATACCCCCTCCTCTTCAATTCCTTCATTCCCTCCCACAAGACACCGCTCTGAACCTCACCCATCTCCCCCCTACGGCCGCCTAAATCCCCCGCGAAGCGGAACGCCTTCCCTCTCCGAAACCTTCTTTATTGCCTTGTCTTGTTTACTTTTAGTCTCGGGCTGTCTTTGTTCCTTTTTCGGATTTCCAACGTGTCTTTGCTGTCTCCAGTTACGTCAAAATTGACTCTTTGACGTCTCGAGAATTTTTTAAAACCCATAAGCTTCACGCATGGTCCCTATCCCTTTCTTCACTTAATTATTCCTCCTATAACAATTTGGAAGTAAAATACTACTCAGTTTAAATCCCTTTTTACCAGATAAAAATAAAAGTTTTTTACTGTTCCTCCAGATAGTCATGCATTGGTTTAAATAGGTCGTATTTCTTTCCGATTTCTGCGTAATTATCTCCAAAATATCTTATCTAAATGCGGCATGGAATTCATTTTCACCGCGCGCAATAATAGTCAGTCATTAGTCAAGTAAGGATTAGAACCAAAAATTAAGAAAATCTTTGCCATTTTATAGTTTTCATTATAAGTCAGAAGCTCTCGTCCGCCGTTTGCTTGCTTTTTCTTCTTTTCGCTGAAGTCTTAAAACATATTTTTTCGGCAAGCTCTTTCTCCATCTCTCTCGCTTCCGTACTCCATCATTAATATCCTTTCGCACAGCTCCCGACAAATTAATTTTCAGGCTCAGATACGTATTATTCTGAACCTCATGTCGCGGTGCATACTCCTTTTTACTCTACCGGCGGCATATTCCATCATTCAAGCCGTGTAAAAAGGCTGAAGGCGCTGAGGCGTGAAAGAATGACGCTCCGGCTTAAGCTTTCTTTCGTATCATTATTTCTTATGGTCTGAATTTCAGCCACAGAAACATGGAACAATGAATTTCTATTAAGTGTTTTTTAGCGTTTTTTATTCTCTTTCCGCAATGAATTAAAAAAATAGTGTTCCTGCAAAGGGCACAAGAGTAACACACAAAATAACGAATAAAAATACTCCGCTTCTCGCCAAAATGTTAATAACAGGAGCCGTAGTGAACATGTTAAAGGGTTTAATTGAAAGTTTCCATTTAAAATAACGGAAGGAATGCTGACTGGGAGAAATAATAAATGACATGGAGTACATTTTTTTATTCCAGAGCCTTTATTCACTCTTGGTTTGAAGTTCTGAGGAACACTGAATTGCTTGTGTTGTAACCCTCGAACTCTTCCGTATAAGAAGCTGGTTTGGATGCATTTAAAAAGGTCCATTCCTCATAAGATCATGGTGAACTCATCATTGCCACAAAATTCTTAAATCTTATCTCTGTAGCTTCTCTATTATTCCTGTTCTATCTTTACCCCTCATCCTTATCTACTAAAGGTTATTCCCTCCACACTCCACGCGCTAGGTTACGCCACCCCCTCTCTTTCTTCCTTTGCACTTAACGTGTAGTTTTGGCCTTCTCAGAATTAGCTTTCAGGCCTCTTTCCGACCCGCCAAACTTCTGATATCTTCTCGCTTTTCTCTTCATTTGTCTTCACATGTACAGCTCAGCTTTTAGCTCCCTCCGACTTGATGAGTGTCTTTTTTTCTTGGATTTGTGCCTTTAAAAACTATATGATTTTATGATTTATAAACGTATTGAGATATTCATTTTCTCAGAACCTATTGCTTATCCTGCTATCTATTTATATTTGTTTGAAATTTGCTTAGCATTCCTCCCTAGCATGAGCCATGATCTCTACACCAAAACTAATTTTTCTGTGAATTATTGCTGGAAATGAAATTAATATTCCTGCGTAGGGTTTGAACTACGGCTACACCATGTCTTGAAGGAGTGTCGCCATGGCAGGAGAATTAACAAGTTTTAATTAACTTTCTGTTAATTTTCGTTTGATGAAACTTTTGAGAAACATAGTGATGATATTCTGGTCGACCTGCAAATGTTACAGTTGGCAAAGTGCATGCGTTGCAGAATACAATTTCCGAGAGCATGAAAGTAGAGCACCGTACATTTAGGCAATTTGTGCTACACAGCAGCTTTGCTGGTATCGACTTCCAAGGCGTTCTGACTTGCTCTGTTGGAATGTGGAGTCTTCCCCTCACAGCACTGTTCCGTGCTACATTGCTAATACCTGATAGCACGCGATCACACTCGGCGCTACTAATTTGCATGTTACCTGACGTGAATTTTCTACATATGTTTGTTGCTTATAATAGGCTGAAATTTCTTAAAAACTTTTTCCGAAAAATTCTTTGAAATCCCAAGTGACAGGTAGTATTGAAATCACAGGTCTTGAAAAGAGTCTGCGAATGAAATTTGTAGGGGTTTCCAATAGAAATTTTTTTCCGAATGTTTGTATATGATTTAAATACGGTTTATCACTTGCACAATATATTTTGGTAGATGCCAATTAAGGTGACATTTAGTTCACTTTTACACACATACACCAATTGAACGTCTGAGTGGAAGAACAGTATTATTCCAAAATCTCATTTTTCGGGAAATTAAAAAAAACTTTATAACTAAGAAATTTGAAGTTTTACAAAAAAACCTACCATTGAAAATATGTAGATATTTGGACACTAAATACTGTCAGAAAATGGGAAAAAACACAAAATTTTAGTTTTATATATATTTACTATAATGTGCCATGGAATATTATCTTTCTTCCACTCAAAACAGTTTTTATCAAAAATAGGAATAAATAACAGCTTATTTAATTACTTTTTGAGACATAACTCTTTTATTTAGCATGAAAAAGGGAAAATAATAATGTTTAGGGAGAAGTAAACATATTTTTTTTAAATATAGAAGAATGAGTTTCTTTTGAATGTGAGTCCATTTACTGTTTATGTAATCATAATAGTTTTGGTTCTTTCGTTTCCCGGCAATCTGTACCATAAAGAGTTTATTAGGACTTAAAATAATTCTTGAACTTAAACACAGCTTTCACCACAATATAACCTCGCAACAACAAACTCAACGAAAATCACAATATTATTGTACTGTCAGTTGTGAGAGGACAGCGCCCTGGGTAGTAGAAACGGGTACTAGGCGAGCACGGCACGGCGCGGCGTCTGAGTGGAAGAAGAGTAACATTCCTGGAATGTTATTTTTCTTCCACTCATTGCAAACTTTTAAGCATTATTTCAACGACAGGTAAGACGGGAATATTACTGTTCTTCCGCTAAATAATAGCACTACATTCAAACTACAAAATGGCTATCTTAACTTTTTTTGTATTTTTTGGAATATTACTGTTGTTCTACTCAGACGTTCAATTGGCGTTTTTCTCGTATATTTCAGAAAATACCATGAATAGAGAATTATGTAAGGTAACAATTCTAATATTTGACTCATTTCAGATAAAAATATTTTGTGTGGTCTTAATATTTTGCTATTTCAACTTAAAAGGTTGGTGAGGGTATTTAGTGCAAAAGGAAATAAAAATGTTTGGGTAATGTCTTTTCAACTGCTCTCATTTTGCACTGTCCTCAATTGTAAATCATTTTACCCTGTGAGTAAGGAGTAATTTCAGACCAGAATTCATAGTTCAAGCCTTAATAGAGGTAGATAAATATGAATGATCTCTGTACATTACCGAAGATTGAGGAAGATATCCACCTCCTCAATGGGATTCATTTGATTGTTTGCTCGATTTGAGTGGATGACGCCCTCGCACTTTTCGCTCGTACGAATTCAGCGGTGAAACCAATTCGAAGTGGCGCACCTGGAGGGCGGCTTCCATTAGAAGATAAGTAATCTTTCGCAGGGGTGGCGAGCCGTTGTCGCCGTCCGCTAGGGGAGCGAATGAGGTGGAGAAGGCAGGGGGGGCTGGAGTTGGTGGCGGCGGTCAGTCTGAGATTAAGGTGCCGGGAGGAGTGGAGGGTAGAGGAGGAAACGGGTTGATATTTTGGGACAGGGCCGGGACCTGTGGGGGGAGAGGGTTTGGGCGAGGGAGCGGGGGGAGAGGTGGAATGTCAGCGGTTGGAATTTTGGGGTGGGGATGTAAAGGGCAGGACGTATAAAGAGGGCGCTCGTCTCTCTGAGGGAGACTCACCGGGGAGTCAGGGGAAGAATTGTGGGCAGGAAATTTGAAATTCAGCGACGTTCTCAAGGACTTCTATAGCACTTCCTCCGTCTATTTTGCCCACCTCGCACTTTGACTGAATTTGTTTTTCGTCTCAAAATTGTATGCGGGGATTGAGCTGCGAAAACAAATATACTTATTCCCAGTTTTATAATATCTAGTTGGATATTTTAACGGTAATGAAACCGAAGTTAATGCTTTCTGTCATAGATAACGCTCACGTCAACTAACTGACAGTTAAATATGGTACACTTAACTCCAACTCGCAATTAACACGATTCTATCGAAAGGGCTTCGTCATCTTGTGGGTAACGTTAACCTGACGTAATGAAACCGGGCCTCAAGAGAGTTACATCAATTTTAACTCTTAATTTTGTTAGCCATTGTGGAGGACATTTTTAAAATATGCAATTCTGCTTCCGTCTTCCAGAATGAAATATGATGCACATGCTATACCATAAATGTGCGTGGTGTGACTTTATTTTATAAGATTTGTAGTCCGCTCATCATAGCTGTTAGTATTTTAACAACGCTGCCTATGCTTTCGGGATTCTTTCTTAAGTTTCCTTCAGATACTATCAATTTGTCGACATTAAAATCCTTTTTATTAATTTTATACTTCACTATCCTTTTTGAAATATCGTTACCTCTTTTACCCCGTAAGATTATTGAAATCATATTGTTTGCCTGATGAAAAACAATTTTTATTTATTTTGACCGAAATTTTATCGAGCCTCATCAATATGTGTTACCGTGGATGAAAGCAGGCAAAAAATTATGATAGAAAAATCCAGAGGATAACACTCACTATAGTGAATCCCGCAAAATTCAATATCAGTTAAATATTACAGTTCTTTTTGCCTTATCTGAAAAAATCCCGGGTGGTGAGCAACCTCAATGCAAAAATTTGAAGAAGATAAAGGAGAATTGAACGAAAGCTAAGTCAAAGACCGCCGAGTAGGGACTGAAGATTGATGGAAGAGGGCCTTGAGAGAGTCTTGAGATTTCTCGGAAATAGGGCTCGGAGGTAAACAGGAGCATCATCCATTCCGTGTCAAGACCCCGTCACCTTGGTCCACATTCGGAGATGCCGAGGGATTAAGCCGTCAGCTACGTCCACCGCGGTTGCCATCGTTCCACGGTGGAGCGTTGAAACCTTACGACCAGCTTGTTCCTTTCCCTGCGCCATATCTTCTTCGGGATTTATCTCTCTCCTTTAGCTCTGAAAAATATTCGTCTCCCCATGCTGCTAGGAAACTGTAATCTTTTGACCTACATCACAGTTGCAGAACAAGCATTGGTCTGACGCTGTAAATTTGATATATTCCACGTTAATACCGATTTCATCAATCTGTTTCAGTGATTTTGAGGAATTTCTACCTCAGTATTTAATCAAAACATCTTCTAGACGGTGATTTTAAGCTAACTTTATGATAAGTGTTATAGTAAGTGACATTAGAATAATATAAATTGAGGGTAACATTTACATAATTTAAATATTGGTTTCTTCATCTGCTAACTCCTTGAGGGGCACGAAATAAAAAAATCATAAAAAGAATATATTAAGCTAAAACCATATCATGCATAGCTTCATATTATGATTGAAAAAAAGTTCCATCAATATATCAAGCTAAAAATTTAGTTTTATGGTAATTCACAGACATATTTCTATGCATAACACTAATTGCTTCAAGTGCTAAGCATCTGTAACAGCATAGGTGTTTTAAGAGTTTTAACTCGGAGGAAGTGTATTTGTTTGGCTTTCGGGCGTGATAGACTTGAGTATTGATTCGCAGACTTTTCTCTTCCTCGAGCAAAGCGGTCAGCTTGTAATAGGTGCAAGCAGGCAACGTCTATGCTGTGGAACAGCAATTTTGAGGTAGGATTACGAGAAAGTAGGTACTGCCCGCAACGCGACATTATGGATTTAAGCTCTTTGTGGACTTTTCACTAGCAAATCTTGAGGCTACCACAAGCTAACAAGAAAAGACATACATCAGGCCAAACGTTGATATATTGTTTTAGTCATCAAGACTCTTTGATATTTCGAGATATCGTCTGGTTGGACTGTTTAGGGTCCAGCAATACTCGTGATAAGTCGTGAGCCCATATTTCATCGTATATGCACTCTTCCAAATAATACGCGGACAGAGGCAGTTACAGCAAACTGAATGTTGGGTTTTGGTTGGTTAGGTGATATGAGGTGGTGATCATCAGCTGAAGTCAGTGTGTCTTTGAGGATAGGCTGATGGATGAAAGAGGTGGTGTGGAGATGAGGTGGTGTCTGCATTTGCATTCTCTTGAATCACTAGTTTAACAGAGCAAAGAACGAAATACTATCCTGAAAGTAGGAATACCTTTTAGGTGACTTTTACCAAATTATTTCTGATCCTATTACAAGGAGAGTATTAATTTTTTGAATCCGCCGAAACACTACAACTGTAATGACTAGGGTTACGACTGTTTAGTGTTTCCGTATTCATACAAATACTATCATCGATTTTACTTTCTACGAAACAAAATAATTTATCACTTAATTATTATTTTTCCAAGATATATCTTTATTTTAAACGAGATAAACAATAATTCAATGAAACAGAAATATTTTCATTTTATCAACCCATACGTTGACAATTTTATCAATCTCAGGTTCATGAAATACATTATTAGGATTTTTTTCTTAATTTGTGGCATTTAAGAGGGTCAATATAATAACGCTGAATGTTTTTTTTAACACGTCCCAAGAAATAAGGCAGACATTGCTCGGTTGGGTAGAATTCCGGAGAGATAATGGGATTTCAATCGAGATATGGAAGGAAGGCGACTCGACTGAGGGAGGTGGACTGAAAGAAAGCAGAGAACTAGGAGAGCTTGACGTACATAACGAAGGGAGGAAGCACACTATTGATTCATTTGGACACTTCAGAAAATCTCCACAGCAGCCAGAATTCAATCCCGGGCATCAGGATTGGAAAGCCAGTAGTTTAGTGACGGCAACAAACCATTTCCTTGTTTAGGGATTTTACTAAATTAACGATATGGTTAATTAAAAAGAGATAAGAGAGTTTCATGTGTCTTCCCTATTTCTCACTTCCTTACACCGCGTGGTTTTTCCCCGAGAAATCACGAACGCATTATCCTTTCTCGCCATTTTGGTTTTCTTAATTCGAAGACAGAATATAAACCCGTCAGAATCTGGAGTGTTAATCAGAGCGTGCGTCATTTGTCCTAATCTGCCGTTTTATCTCCGTCCTACCTTCCCTTCTCCATTAGCACAATGGTTTTCGTCCCATTTGCTCCCCACTCAGGAGGTTAAGCAACCCTCCACAACCCCCTCCTTTCATTCTCTTAGTTCCCGCGGCAGGAGTATGGTTTCCAGCTTCCAAGAGGAAAAGAAAATGAAACTTCTTCCCTTTTCTCTCTCTTTCCCTGTCCCAGAGACAAGTGTTCATACTCTCCTCCTCGCCTCTTTACTCCCCTTACTTCTCATTTTGTCTCTTGCAATCCTTGTCACCACTAATGAGCTCCCCCGGAATTTTATGAGTGCATTTCTCTTTTTGTTTTATTTCCTTTAAGAAGAAGCGTGAAATTAATCCGGGGAATGAACAACCTCTCTTATGTCGGCTCTTTCAAAGGAATGTCTCTGAAGCGTCAAGGGATAGTGGCCATACAAAATACGTTATGTACATTCATGAAAATGTAAATAATATAGCGATTCAAGGATATTATATTTGCGTAAGCCGAAGTCAAAGGCTCTCAGGATTTGATGTTCCTCATCTCCCAAATATACGCCCGCATTGTAAAGCAATATTTAGAGCTACTAATATCATGCTAGGGATAGGGAATTCAAAGAATGAAAGAGGCGTCTTTATTTATCAATCATTAAAAAATTCACGTCATAATAAATTATTCATTTAATTTTTTAAAGTTTAGGATTGCAGTTTCCATTTTTACAATGAACTAGTTGCTGCAAATGCGCTTATTCTGGTGTTGAGCAACCCACCCTGGTGAGACTAACCCGTCCTCAATATTTGCAGACGGGGACTAAATCTCGCCGCTACCTTGGGGATATGATTTCGCCGAGAATGGTTTGCTCACCACTCAGGGCCGTTGTTTCTTAATTTATAATAATTTTTAAGAAAGAAGCATGAAGTTGTAAATTCGTCTAAGAACTGATTACGCCATTATCACTATTTCATAATAATTGTTTTGTTTTTATGGAATAATGCATATTTTATATAGTTTCTCACTGCTTATTAATTATGATTTGTTCTTTAATTTAATTCCTCATTACCATTGTCGATCACGTGGTTAGGTACACAGTTTTCAAATTGCTTTACTTGGACAGGTCCTTTTAGAGGGAAAGAGGCCATATGAAGGTATTTAGGTAAGGGAGTTGAGGAACGTAAACAGACTGTTAATGTCAGCTGAGCAGAAATACAAATCCAGTATGTCTACGCCTGTTCTCCAAAAGTGATGGATGCCACTTTCCGTATCACTAATTTTCCTTTCCTTATATTAAGCAATTATCCTTTCTTATGTGCAACCACACGGTAATTATTTTCCTAACGTAATTCTTCGCATGGTGACATACCATCAGTTCACAGCGCATTTCTCTTTGTAACACAAAATTTAGATATTTGTCAAGAATATGAAAAACAGCGAAAATAATTTGGCCATAGACGCCACAGAATTATTTTGAGCTTATATGAGTATGAATTTTGGTAACGTGGACTCGGATGAATATATCAAACATATTAAAAAGTATACACAAATAGTGAATAGTGTAATAATAAAGCGGTTAGATGGAATGTTAGAAAGGAGTGGAGGGTTGCAGTAAACCAATCTTCGGATTGGTTTTGTCTAATAATGATGGTCTCATGCTGTCATTCGTCTTTAGTAAAATCACTTTGTAAACGTTCTCGCCATTTTATCACTAAATAAGGTGTATTGAACATGACACAATGTGTTCAAATGACGATAATGGTTTCAGACCTAACTTGGTGGAATTCCTTGACATCAGGAACAGAAGAAGTAACTCAGCAATTCCACATGGTTATTGATTTATTGAATTTAAAAATTAAAGAAAAACACACGACCGGGTTCGCCACAGAGCAGCCTGAAGATGCTGCTCTGCGGCGAAAGCCGTGTCGTGTGTTTTTCTTTAATTTTTAAATTCAATAAATCAATTACCATGTGGAATTTCTGAGTTACTTCTTCTTTCCCTGTTCAAATTACGGACTGTAGCTAATTAAGTAGTGTGAAATTTTACAAATTTATTTTATTTTAGGGAAATATTAGTCATTGAAAAATTTTTTTCGTTTCGTTCCGTTGGTAGAATCAGTGAAGAACTTTATATGATCTCCATTCGCAAAATTTACAAATGCATGTAGCCAGTAACGAAGCTCTCGGTTCTTGTTAATCACGGTGAAAGCTTGAAGATTATATTTAAATAGCATAATGAAGATATGAATTTGAAGTTTGAATAAGCTCTTCGTGTGCTTTGAAAGTGTTCATATGCATTTTATTTGCTTATTATTATTGGTACTAATTACCTCCTTGCATTACAATTAATCCACTCTGCGCTCAACACTGCCGTGTTCGCTCATCTCGGTCGCAGTTTCCCTGCTTCTCTCGACGTCTTCCTCCCCTACAAATTTCTTGAACTCAATACTCTGCCCTTCCTCCCACCTCCAGAAGCCAAAGCAACTCCCTCGAGGATACTCATTTCCCGCCATTTCCAACCAGGCGATATAATCGAACGGTCATAAGTCATCGCCTGAATGGAGCCTTTCAAATGCAAATTGACTCCGCAAGATTCACTTCCGCTCCGTAGATAGCATTCATTGTTCGGTCTTCAAAATTTATCGAGACCACAATTCATATTGTAAAAGCCGTTAATAATGAAATAGGTCTCCAGGACTTGTACGTCGGGTTTTTTTTTTGTTTGGCTTTATTCCTTCATCAATGTTCGGTGAAGAATCGCAGAGATCGCATCTAATTTGGCTCGGCTGTGAGTGATGATGCTGATGAAACACACGACATATTTTTTAATAGTTTTATATTGCTCTTGTTTGCACCGCAAGCCAACAATGTTGACCGATCTGTAGGTCGGTTAATAGGCTAAAAGTTCGTAGAAAGTTCTTAAACATGATAAGGTAATGCGGTAGTTAAACGGCAGCTCAGTTGAGTCCTAGACAACTCCACACAACTCCAAATGAAATGATGACTCGTTTCCAGACGGTATTAAAGTAGGTAGTAATTAAATTGAGCTATTTTGCTATAAAAATCAGGTTACGTGTAAATTATACTGTTAATTCAGAATTTTAGGTTCACTCATTAATCCTATGAATCTTCCGCTGGTAGAATCAGTGAAGAACTTTATATGATCTCCATTCGCAAAATTTACAAATGCATTTAGCCAGTAACGAATCTTTCGGTTCTTGTTAATCACGGTGAAAGCTTGAAGATTATATTTAAATAGCGTAATGAAGATATGAATATGAAGTTTGAAGAAGCTCTTCGTGTGATTTGAAAGTGTTCATATGCAGTTGATTTGCTTAACGTATTCCATCCTTCGATTCCAATTCCTCTCCCTCTATCTCATTCGGAGAGAGTCTGGGGCGTTCGAGGTTTAGGATCGATACTGGTCGTAGCGTCATGCTCACGGGAATAATAAAATTCCGACGCCGCATTACTTTATCGAAAACAAACCGCGAGATGAAGTTTCTCGCAGAGTTTCCCTGCTCCTCTACTCTCCTCTCTCACTCTCTCGCTGTGTTTGTGTTTCTGGCTTATTTTTCTTTTCTCCCTCTCCTTAAAGAGGTGCACCGGCGCTGAAGTTTAACCGGAGAGTATTTCGACATCATTTTCATCGCGCTCCTCGGGGCGTATCACTTATTCAAGAGATACGTTTTAATTTTTCCGCTTATGTTCGCTCGTTGTTTCGTTTCCATTCCCGTCTCGCCTTTGTTATTTTATTCTCAGCTTCGGTCTTCGCTTCTCTCTCCATTTTCTCGAAAACACGATGTATTTCAGTCTTTCTCCCCTTTCGAGAAATTTTTTGAGACTGGAGATGAATGGGTCTTGCTTGTATCTACTGTATCATACCATCGTATAGTGTATCTACCCAAAGTGCTCCTTGTCGATGCGTAGCTGAAAGTCTCGTATAGTATCACTTATGCTCAGTAATTCATTTATCTTAGATTTAAACAATATATACAACCACTATTTTCAGCCTTTCCAACAACTTGGAAGATAAATGAAAATCATTTTTGCCGAAGATGATAAGCAATCTAAGCTCCACCTTCTCTTTTTCTTCTTTCACTCTCATATCTATAACTTCATCTCTTTAGACGATTTCTATTACTATTCCTAGTTTATTGTAATGTGAATTCATTTAAATTACCCTTTTCACTAACTTAGCTACCTATGAAGGGTGAGGGTACTCACAAAAAGTATTTTCTTATGCTTTATCGCTTACTTATGTTAGAAATGTTTCATTTCATTAAAGTTGGCATTTCATTCAGGCCCCGGTCGGTATTCTAACGCTGTAATCAAATTTAAAGTATTGCATTCAGCAATTCGCTCTTAATACCTCAAAGAGCTCGTTTAGTGCTGTGTAGACAGCGGAATATATTTGATACAATATGCTTTTAGGGCCATTTAAAACAGTAAGTTTTCATATGTAAGTTTTGCGGCAAAGATTTTGTGTTTTTAATGCAATTGGCTGAAAATGACACAAATCCTGATGAAGAATTTACAAATAAAACCTATTGTCAGGGTGAAGAGGCTCCTCCATCTTTGTGAGTTCTGAAACTATTTTGGTAAGCATCTGAATTCACCGCACCAGTTACTTTCACGTGAAATTTCATACTCCTGGAAGTAGATAAATTTTAGGATTTCAAAGGGTTAACTTAGAAGCATTATTTGTATCATATGCATCAATTTCATTGTTTTCTACTTCCTCTGAATTTCAAAGGGTGCTCTCGACTGGTGTTTTATTACACCAGTGAGCCCATTGCTGATGACTGATTAATAATAAGTTTGTAATTTTCACCTAGAACTCATCACGAATGAATGACCTCGATATTTTCAGGCGTAACTTTGTGAAAATAAGTTATGACTGAATCAATAATAGATTTGTAATTTTCACAATGGATTTATTTGAAGACGACCGGTTTCATCGCATAGGGGACATCCTTAGTTGCATCTGCCCATGCGATGAAATCGGTCGTCTCGAAATAAAAACCATTGTGAAAATTACAAATCCATTATTGATTCAGTCATAACTTATTTTCACAAAGTTACGCCTGAAAATATCGAGGTCATTCATTCGTGATGAGTTCTACTGGCCACCAATATTTTTCAAACACAGGTTCAGTAAATTATAACCTCTAGCCCACGCAGACAGCCTTCTATCTGTGTTTATATATGAGATGTTTCCTATTCTTTATCTATTTTTATATCAGTGCCCGTATGGCCTTTATTCCATAAATTTTGTCTAGATATCACAGTCTACGAAAATTCTCTGAAAAGAGAAAGAATTAAAATGTTTTGAACCAGTCCTAGTCTTCCGGTTCTCTCATAAAATCTCGTCAATGAAGCACGGATGCTGTTCATTCAAGCTAGTTTTGAAGCCCACAATTTTCATGCATAATAAATTGGATGTTCACCAACATATACGATGGACTATTAATTGATCAAAAACCGTTAGCACGGCTGAAACTCTGAGAATATTATATTAAGGCCATGTTTGTTGAAGCTTGTCGTCTGTTGAGAAAAGGGATGGAGAAGGATGTGAAAGGAGGCAGGGAACGGATATGACGGAAAATCCACTCACCATGTCAACGATCCGACTCCAACTGCCTCGATTTTATATCGGTAAAATTTCTCTTCAAGTATATGATGAAGGCCGCCCAATTAAAGTGTATGTTTCAATTAATATTTAATTTTAAAAAAAATTTATTACTGATACAAACACACTCAAGAGATTACGCATATTATGGAGAACAGGACTCAGTTTGTGAGTTTCAGAACTTATTACTTTGCGCGATTTGTGTGAACTGAGTGCTTTTCTATTACTTGATCCTCCTTAGTTCACCTGTTTAATAAAAACATTACGGGTGTTTCGCCTTTGAATGGAGAGGAATACTTGCCCATTTGTAAGCACATGGTTGAAATGTAGCTTATGATCAAGGAAATTCGCTTTAAATATAATTTGATTTGACCGGTATTCAAAACCCGATCGCCTAGTAGCCGATCAGTTGTGTTAGTTAGTCAGTCACCGCCCCGACCATCTCATTACAAGTTGAATTTCCGAGGGAGCGGATTTTTGCATTATAAATTTGCACCAGTACACGTGACTTCTTACCACATCATATGTGTATCTTTCGCAATGAATATGGTGTCAGTATCAGTAACACGTCGCTTCTAATGACGCCATGTCGGGACATGGTCCCTAGTATAGTTACTTCCGCCATATCATTCCTCGAACGCACTTCATTCATCATGAATGAAACTCAGCACAACGAGCTGAAGACGGCCACTACTCCTCGAATAGTGTGCTTGGAGTGGGGAGAGATATTGAATATCAATCTGCCTTTCATCCCAGGAACCCTCCTCTATGTTTCCCTTACCTGCCCTCCCCTCACCCTCTCCCCCCTCTCCTTCCTTTAAGGATTTACGAGTGAAGCTGAATTATGACAGGCGCTATCTCAAACTTTGAGTTATGTTCTGAATTCCTACCTGAGCATGTCTTTCCCCCTCCTCCCGTATCATATCTGTCACCCATTTTTCTTCCTCTCTCTTCTCCCTTCCAACACCCATTCTAGTCCCAAACCCCTGTGCCGCTTTGCACCACACCCTGTAAAGCTCCGAGTATCCATCTTTCCTTTCTGCGCTTTTCCTTCTCTCTCTCTTTTGCATGTTCTTCTACCCCACCTCATGTATTGTTTTCGATATTTTCCAATTATAAGGCGAGATAAAGTGCGTGGAGGAACTTATTTATGTGAGCATTCGTCAATCAAGAGAAGAGTCGTCCTCAAAAGATGTTACTTTGTCAGTGCGTACTTAGGATATGGGGATATTTGAGTTGAGGCATTGTGCGACGGCTGGAAGGGGTTAGGTATATAATGCGACACAATAGGTGCGTATAAATCAAATGAATCTCGGGCGCCCTACCCTCCTGTTAGTCGGTTTTGACATTAATGTGGGTTTAATAAAAAAAAGGCGACGCATTGGCATTACCCCTCGAGATTTCTGTTTTTCCATCCTTTTTCACCAAGTTCCCAGTTATATATTTTAGTTGGTGTGTTGGTTGCATTTTTGATAAAAGTTATCTCTTATTGCCGAAATATTCATATATATTAAACAATTCACTGTAGAAACGATATTATTCTAAGAGCTATATTGCTACCAAAAGTTGAACTATATCAGTAACATGCATCCATGGAAGATGTAGTCTCTTATAAAATTAATCGAGTGAATTAATCAAAAATCTTAAATTAGCGCCACTGCCACTTGTCCCATTTTATGAAGCCAACGTTAGGTAAGAAGAAATTTTTATTTTCTCAGATATGATCTGTCTTGAGCGTTAATAATGAAAATTTTTATCTACTTCTATAGTTGGCTCTTATCTCAAATTCTGTTTTTCATTTGATTTTAAATTGAATTTTCAATTTATAGAATTTAAGGTTCACCCAACATAAACAATATATATATAATTAATCGGTGAGCAATAATAACAAATGCAAATAGTTATAATTAATATCTATAAATGCAATAATGATTCAAGCTGTCCTAGCATACATAATGCATATACATTACATGCTTAATATTTTACAATTTTAGCGCTGCTAATTTATTAAAAGGTTTTCTGTGAAAATTATTTCTGCCCTCGAATAACTTTACATTTGAAAACATTTTCTAGCTCAAGTCTCTCTAATTTTAAAACATTTGAGAGATTTGAATGTTGAGTAAAAATTGTGAACACGGCTGATTCTCCGAAAATATTATATTAAGACCGTGTGTGTTGAAGCAATTCTCCGGATCTCTGGACGAGAAAAGGGACGCAGAGGGATGTGAGAGGAGGCGGGGGACGGATATGACGGAAGAAAAAGGAAACATGCTCGCATTCTCGCACGCCTCACGTCCCTGGCCGGCCCTCAAACGGTCGGCAAAATAAAAACCTGGCAAGAAGAAAGCAAGAAACACGGAAAGCGCAGCGCTGTAGGGAGTGAGGTGAATCGAAACTGGTTTGGCAGCGCTCCACGTATAACCTACTTGGGTCTCCGCCATTGATAACACAGTTTTTCCGACTTATAAAAAAAGGAAATCTCTAGCATTCCCCACGGAAGAACCACACGTATTCCATCTCGCTCGTTGGGAGGGACTCCGACCGCAGCGCCGCGCAGGAACGGCCGGCGACGGCGAGTTATAAGCAAGCGATTGCAGAGCGATGGAAAGGAACGCGTGCGTGCTTACTTATTACTCCTTTTCTCTTCAGTCATCCGAGGCGATCCACGCCTCCGCCGTGAATTCCGCGGAGAAAAGTAACTCCCATCCGTGGGCAGATGATCCCCGCGGTGGGTACGCTACGCGCCCCACCTCCTGGTCGCCTTCCCTAGGCCTGTTACAATTTTGCATCGTACTTTTTCTGGTCCCACTCCGTAGGAAACCGCAGCAGATGTTCCTTCCAGTGTGCGCGCAAGCAGATGAGATGACCTGGCACGATGGCCTTGGGTCAACATTTTTTGAAAGATGGAAATTCAAATTTTTCCTAAAATTTCCTCCGCTTCCTCGAAACTTCCTTATTACCTCCTGATGGGATTCCTCTCTGTAACCGTTCATTCCCTGTGCGTGTTCATATCTTTACTCTTTTATCCTTCTCTACTGCTTCTCCTATGAGGATCCCAATCACATAATTTTTAGCTGTTAGTTATCGCACTCAATTTGAAATTCGAAAAATGTGTTTAGTTTAAATAATTATCGAATTTTCATGAGTTTTATGCTTGTGAAATATTCCATTATAATGTTCAGTGTAACTTTTGATTCATACTTGGGGAGAAACTTGTAATAGGTGTTTTTTGTGAATGCATACGAATTATTTGGAGTCGAGTATTTGGTGTATTATATTCAAAAGAGTATCTATTTTATGAAAGATCCATATGCCACGACCTTTCCTGTATTTTGCGAGTAGCATTTAGATTGTGTCGCTATTTTAAGTCGCTAAAATCTGACAGAAAGGAACTTTCCGCCACATATACCTAAGGAACCTAAGGAACCTGAGGCATTATTGAAGTTTTAATTAGTGCGTAAGCTAAACCCTATTATTTAAAATATTCACGAAAGTTTTATTCCATTTGAGCCTGATATCTTAAAAATAAATATATTCGCTTTTCTGCTGAAGTAACTGTGAGTATAAATTCTTAATTTATGTAGCTTTCCTCTCAGATCCCGAGGTAGATTGATGCTGGAATGGTCATAAAAGTAATCATATATTTGCTTGACGATTTTCACTGGTACATGTTATTTTATAGGCAGGGTAGTTAATTTGATACTCTGTTACATAAGTACGGTTTTCTAAAAATATCATGTCTTTTTATATAATAACCTCTCAGTTTTTAAAGCAAAACTTGGGAAAGATTCACGGTCTTTGTTAATTTCGTTTATGGCTATATGCGTTTGAGCGAATCTGTGGATTGCCGGCTCGAAGAATGGAACATTGTTTAAATTCAAAATGCTGTATATTCAGTAGTAATTCTTTCAACTTCTTCCCAATATCTACATTGTATGACTTTTTGGGTTCCTATTTATAGTCCAGCAAGCCTTAAAAGGTACATGTTAAATTAATTATTTTCGGTGTTCTAAAGTATTCGACTTCCAAATGGATTATTTAATTCTTTTGCTATCAAATAATGCGTCCAACCACTTTCCCAATTTTCAGTACATGTGTTGGGCAAAATTTAACATACCACATGTTCCTCGTTGTCTATTAGATTGATTTAGAGTTATTGCACGGGTATAATCCACAAATAGTTTACCCAGAATCACTTTCTTGATTCTCAGTTAAAATTCATTTCATGAAGGTTGTTCCTATCGTTTTATGTCACTGGGCATTCCGATGTTTGGTAGAATGGTTTTTAGTATTTGGACATGAGACTTTCATTTACTCAATTCCTTTTATGTCCATGGAAACTCAGTGATAGCGATGGTATTACCATTTCATTAATACCTCTTTCTTTTTTTTTCATTTATATCCCTTGGAGTCTTCCCTTAGCGCCTTTAAGATTTTTTAAAAATCATTCGCCCTAAATCTTAATGATGACTGACCGTCTTTTTGTTCCATTTTTTCCCGAATGCGTCCTGCTGTTAATGATTCATTTTTGAGCCAACGCTGTTCCTCTCCTTTCTCTTTGCATTTAATGAGTGATGTCGAAATTTCTCTTTGAATTTAATTTAATGTTCCTTTTTGAATTTAAATCCACCCCCGTGGTCGGTTTCGCTCCGAGTTTTGCGTCCTTTACAGTTCAGGATGATTCCGAAGGTATATTCTCGGGTGACTTTCATCGTTAATAAAAGATTCTCGAAGGATTTTGTGCCTGCGTTGTATGTTTTATAGTCATACCTCAGGATGGTTGAAGGTTACTATGACTGCGAGTGAGGGTTACGCAATTAATCTCTTTGATCGCCTGGACACTCGTTCTCCAAAAGAATTTGTTGGCTTCAAAGGTTGGGTACATGCTAAAATTTGATGAATTTACCGAATATAATCATGGATTCTTTTCACTTCCATGCTTTGGTACACAAGGTGTTGGTGATGGAATAATACCAATCTCATTTTGAAATCCATACGTATGGATCAGTGTATGCTGGTGTGGAGACGATTAGTATCGATGAGGATTGGAGAGATTTTATTCAACTACAGCAGCGATTCCCATTGACGGGTACTTGTTTCCACAGGGGAACGGGCTTGGTGGTTAAAGAGTACGCTTAACAAGTCGAATGGTGGTGGAAGTTAGATGAACAAGGTGAATAGAGGTGGCCTCGTAGGCTTAAATAAGGACAATAGACAATGTAATCGAAATAAGAAAGATTAACCGACGAAAAAATAATTGCCTATAACAATTCTTAAACCTTGTGCAAAACCTACGGTTTTAATAATGACAGATCGAGACTCTAACTCACCAAAACACGCCTCATTGCTCCATTTCTTCTCCTTGTTCCTTTTTCCTGTTCCCTCTCTTTTCGTGGCTGATGTCCTCTCACATTCTACACACACCCTTGCAACAGCGTGCATGAAGGTGATTGATGTTCTGGGTCTATGTATGTTATGTACAATTTATGGAATAAGAGGGAGAAATTGCGCGCAAGTCAAAAATAATTGGAAGCCGATGATCTACTGTCATATAACAACGTATCGAAACCAAGTTCAGTCCCAAATAAATCAGAATAAAAATTTATCTAAGTCACTTTTATCATGATGACTGAGAATACTTGGGAATCACTGCTACTGCAGGCCTAGAGTTAGGGAAACCATTATGAAACATTTGTGGGGCTACATCACAGAAACATGGATTTATCAAGCGAGTAATAGAAAGGTCGTCAGGTAAAAAAGTGCGAGAGAGATTATATTTAGCTTTGGTTTGGCCACTTCTCTCATAAACCGAAAACATTTGTGACCTTGAGCAGGAAGATTTAAATTGCGAAGAATATAAACTAAAATGGGAAGCCCCACGCTTCATTAATAACTGCTACGAGTGATCAGAGAGTGTATCACAAGCGATGGAAGCACTTTAGTCGAGGGCCACTAGAAACTTTGAGGCTGCAGGCTAGACTTAAATTACCTACTTAAAAAATTAAATTCAGGCGAGCTTCTGTTATTTGAACCCCACGATATAACTCTCTCCCCCCTCTTTTTCCCTAACCCCCTTTTCGTGGCTGGTGTCCTAGCACCCCCTGCCGCGAGCCTCTGTGGCAACTCACAGGGTAGTAGTATGTAGATTTAAGCGTAGATATCTTTTGAACCGGCAGAAGCGACAAAGGAATAGAGATACACTGCAAAAGTGATAGATACGAAAATCCCCTCTTTCCACGAGCCATTAGTGACAATACCAAATAAGATAGCTCAACTCTTAAGGCATTAACATGCAATTCATCTTTGTCCTCTGCCACTTTATTTTTATTTCCTCTATTTCCGCCCCTTACAAAGCTGATGTTATTGCACTCCCAGCCACACGCCTCTGACAGGGTAGTGTGTGGATACAGGTGAAGATCATCGTCATCAGTAGTCATCAATCCCAAAATTGGCTTCCTAGAGTTCACCTATCAGCTTTCCTAAATGTTTCATTCTTTCGTATGTCTTTATTTGTCTGATCTATTCCGTCCGTAGTCTTCCTCGAAAGTTATCCCCATTCATTTCTCTCTCCATAAGTGACATAATTTAGTGACTTAAATCGGCATTGAATATAAGCATTTTTCTCAAAATGACGCTTGATGCTCCTTTCTTACGGTGATCTACGGTGCTTACTTCCGCAAGCCACCGAGCATTGTGATCAAATCAACATGCTCATCTGTGTTCTTTGCCGATGAAATCATGTGCTCGGATGCGGCGGAGATCGAATGAAGCTTGTCCTGTGGGACGGCGATGACATTTATGGTACTGGTAGGCATGCGAATAATGCCAGGCGCGTCACCCTCGGATTTTCCGTGATGACACGCGAAGATTCCCAGCATCTCCCAGCCCTCCCTCTCCCCTCTCCTCCCCTAGGCTAATGAAACTGCCTTCGCTCTCTTCCCCCCCCCCCCAACCCGTCTCGGTGCAGCGCACCAACCGTCGGCGACTTGGTGTTTGTACAGTCGTTGTGGGGACGTGCTGTCGGTCATGGGGGAGATACGTGACGTGGACCATAGGAACCGAGCGCGTGCTGGCGTTAACCGTCTCTATCCCTTGGCGTGATAGGATTCGCTCCGGAGATGGCGGAGGACAGGGATTGTAAGTCCCGCGCAGCGACACCCATTTTACTTCGTGTGGCCTCCAGGTTTCATCCGTCAGACGGCGTGCATTTTATGTTGCAGCCTTCCGGGAAAGGAACGAGTAGACGCCGCTCTGGCAAACTCGCTCAAGCTTAGGATGAAAGTTGTTTATCGGGCGAACAGAACTTTTCAGATGAGAAAGAGGAAATCAAAGTTCTTACCTAAACTCTCACGTGCGTGCGTCCTACGCCATACTGGTGTTGTACGAAGATATTTTCCACATCAAACCGCTCGTATGGATAATCACAAATTTCTGAGTAATGAAAAGCCATGAAAAATAAATACCATTCATATATTTTTCGTGTTCTGCGGAATATGACGCATCAGTTTTATTGGCTACGGAACATATTAAAATGGTTAATTCAATGACCAATTACTTTAATACTGAACACCAAAGAGAAGGTGACGTTAAAATAAATTCGGATGTATATCCGTTTTCTGATCGGGGAAGATCATTAAAAATATCATCAAAGATAACTCGGTAGTCTTGTCAGAGTAATGTGATGTTTTTTCCTATATTTATACTTAAAATTATTCTGCTTAAGCTTATACTTTATTTAGTTGCGTCAGCATTCCTAGGCTCTTTTTGTGATTTTTGCCGAATCCCTAAATCAGAGGAATGAATGAATCACTTTAGGGAATCACGTTCCAGCTGCTATATACATTCATAGCATTTAGCTATCTAGATGCAAACATGGAAACATGATGCAGAAAGGGGCTTGAATAATTTTCCAAGAACTGAACTTTGTAATTTTTTGGGAGTTGTCTAATATTCAAATCCACGAGGGCTTGCGTGAAAAATCATTAATTATTTCGTCTAAGGAGAATGAATAAAATATAAAGTCGTTGTTTCGTGCTAGCATTATATAGCGTGTTATAATAAGTCCTACTTGTTATCTTTTTTCTAGGAGTCTCATCGTAACCATACGCACTGGGTAGGCTTATTTATTCTGAATTGATCTTTTATGCCCTTGAAATATCCGAATGCTAATAAATTTAAATGCTGTTTTAGGAATATATTATTTTCTTGAAAATTTGCCCTATTGCTCTATTATTTATTAAATCTTTCTTCTAAAAAACAAATATTAATTATACTCTAAGTCAAATATAACTATATATAGTTGTAGATTGCAGCTCTCATTGTTACTAATCACACTCTTTTGTTTTAGTCTCACACACACTGAATAAAATAAATCCTCAGTGCAAATAGGTTTAGAATACTTTTTCCCCCAATGCTAAGGATAGTGATATTTCATGCTACTAAGGTTTTCTCTCGACTTGTATTGCGCTAAGTTTTTCCACCGTGCCTCCATTACCAAAGACTATTGTGCTTCCAACATAGCAAGTTCTATAAAATGGTTGAATAAATTCTTTCCTGCTTTTCTACATAATGAATTCCGAAGGGTTCTTTCCTTCTTGCTGTGATAGAAGGAGCATTTTTTTCATTTCCTCTTAGTCTGTTTTAGTTATACACCTATGCTATATTAACTTCACCTTCAAACTACAGCATGCTATCTATTCAGAAAGTCCTACCTTCATTCCTAAATTCATGCAGATCTTATACAATTATCGTTAAATTGTGAGGGAGGTAAAAAGTAGCATTATTCTCCTTTTTTAATGTTTTATAAACTCGTTGTCGTTTAAACCAATGTCCCTTACTGTCACATCTTTAAACCAAAAATATTTTGATAAATATAAAACTTCTGATCGATTAAAACTCTGTGGGTGATAGCATCTAATAATAATTGAGACTTCACATCCACTATTGTGAATAAATCGACAGAATATCTGGCATCCCTGAATGGAGTCAGGTATCTACGTTATATCTATTTTTAGGCATCTGTTTGGAAAACATTTTAGCTTCCCTTTTCAATACCAAATCTTTTTTATAAAAATTCGCTCAGTACCTCAACTCATACATTTGACACTTGATTTCGTTGAGTGGCCCGAAATATTCCTTTCCTTCCGAAGAAAACTTTTCCAGGAGTAGTACGCAGTAAAACGCTTCTGTCGCGGGCAATGGCGCTAGGCATCGAGTGCTGAAATGAGTTGTGTTCGCACAGCGGAAGAATTTTCTTCCTCGTCATTCCCGGCAAGTTCGACCTCCGGTGAGCATTGAGCGACAAATTGCTTTTTAATGGTATCCTTCTCTTTTTTGCGAGAAGGAATGTTGTGTATCGATGTTCACCGAAATTACCAGTCTAGTGGTGAAAGTTTGGTGAGCATATTGAGAAGATGTGTAAAAAATTAGGAAAAATTGCATATCAGTTGTATCACATTAGGGATTGTGTACCAGTTTATTGTAAAAAAATAGTATATTTGGCACTTGTGGAATCAGCACTAGTATAGCTTGACTGTATGGGGATGTACTAGTAAGACACATATGACCAAGCTTTCTTCTATGCTAAATGGAATTATAAAATTAATATTTAAGAACGTTACAAAAAACATTGTTTGCCTTACTAACAAGCAAAAAATAGATGTGAAGTTCGTTTCACTCGAAATATTGCCACTAGAAGACCTACTACAATTCATATTAATAGTTGAAAACTATTTTTGTGACAAATGTAATAGTATTAAATACAAGGAACATTGTATGAGAACTAGAATTACTTCAAGTTATGACGTATCAAAATATAATAATATTTACTGAGGAAATAGACTTATTAGCAGACATCATTATTCCAAATATTTTTAATAGATTGCCTATTGATATACTGAATTTAAGTGCAATAGATGAGGTAAAGAAAAAAGTAAAACGATAGTTATTGAATAAACATTGCGTAAAATTAAAGCTTCACATAAAATATCCTGTATTTTGCAAATTTATTTTTTAATTAAATTATTACAGTAGATATAAGCAATCATGTATGGGGAAGGCAAAAAACCCTTGTAACACTATATGGTGATTTTAATTTGTATTTGAGAACATTCTGATGAGCCATAAACAGGCTCTGGAGGACTCTAATTATTTTGCCCTGGTTTTACAAAGTTTCCATGTTTTTAACCGTTTTTTTGTGTAAATAGTTTGGATTGGCATTATATTCCTGTGAAACACACAAATGATAAGACATATTTTAATGTTATGCACAGATTTGTGATTAAATTGCATACTTGAGCATTTTGTCATGAAAAAATACGGGAACTTGCGGAGGCAATTAAGTTGTTTGCCTACAGTTGGTTTGCTTCAAATATTATTTTCTTTTATTATTATGTTGTGGCCTGCATTAGACATGTAGTAGTGTGAATATCACCCGAAATCCTCATGTAAGGATTTCATTTGTCTTTTATCACGTATTTTATTCTGGCAGCTAATGTCCATGTCCTTGAAATTACAATTTGAAATCTCGATTCATCCGGCGAACTTTGTGACTTTGATCATAATGCGTTTATTTTTTTAGTGGAGGTTGTCGGAGGTTATGAATTTGGTTTTCTAAACTGGGGTTCGATTACGGATCCGTATTCCGGGTTATTTTGCCCTGCGGGTGAGTCTCTACTCCACATGGAGTTTAACGCCATAAAGAACCGGTATATTTTATTGTATGACCTATGTAATATTATTCAAGCGTGGTGGTTTTACTTTGCAGATTAATTAAGAAAATTATGTATAAATTAATATAATTTCAGATTTTTTAAAAACTCATAACGGAAGAAGATTAAACGAAAAAGTAACTCTTTTGCCATTCTATATCAATATGAGGCGGATGTTCTATTCATAAAATAGCACAGGGTAAATAATTATAAGAAAAGTTCATGGTAAGTTAAACACTAAGCGTGTTTGGGTTTCATTATCATCATTGTTATTCTCCGCAAATTAAAGGCGGCTCCTTGGTACAATAATTTCCCCGACCACGGGAAGCCTTCCAACTGTTTATTTTACCAATTCTAAATCCCTTGTAAACTCAATCTTTTATTCGTCTCTTCATCCCGTCCAAAATTCCAATTCTTCTCTTTACTTTCCCGCGCTTAAACAGAGTTGTTTGCTCTGTAACACTTTATAACATATCTTTCACGGACATGGAGTACTACATCCACATTTACTGTCTCGAAATTCCCCACGCTTTTTTATGCAATAAATTCATTTTTTAAAGGTGTCTTATTTCTATTTTACCAGTCCGTTTTAGTACATAGACGATATCCTTTGTACATCCAATCTGTTATGAAAACGATAATATGGTAAAACTCTATTCACACTTCGATTTCTCGCGTAATGTCAAGCATGCGCCTCCATAAATGGAGGAATGCCTCTTAGGAACTGATATTGATCACTCCTTTCCCATGATGAAAGCCTGTTGTCTCTCAGTTTGATACGCAAGGGTTTTTGCTCGTTTTTTTTTCTTCTGCTCTTCGATGCCGAGAAACTCCTTCCTTTGTCACCGAAGCAAAAGCCGTTTGTTTGAGATATCGGTTTAAGAAGAAGGCCCTCCATCGCGTTCACTGTAAGTGTGACAGATTCCGACGTCGTTTGTCTCTTACAACAATAATCCGTGAGTGATAGTCTACTGTGTCTTGGGACGCGATGAGAAATTGCCGAGAATGACAGCCGGTATTTGACCCTCCCTTCTTTGACAACGACCCCCTAAATTCGATTTCCATAAACTACATACCCAAGATGAAATTTTATTATGCATGATTTTCATGTTCATTAAATTATTCAGAAAATGGTTAGTGTGTCTCTTCATGGTAGAGCTGAGGTCATATTGGAAGTGTGTACAATATTGTATTGTAGTAAATGCATATATTTCTGAGGAGATATTTTCAATGATAATTGTAAACTTAACTGCATCATATTTGGCTTTTAATTTGGTAAAGGCAAGAGAGCATTCATTATCAAATCAGATTTTTGCTTTTAATATAGCTAATAGCTTATATAGTATATTGTCGGCCAGTTGCAGTAAATGTATAGATTCAGCTTCTTTAAACACAAGGTTACCATTAATTTACGTAAACCTATATCTAGTTCGCACCAATGCATTTAGATAGCTAAAAATTCCACTGAAAAATTTAAAAAGGAAACTGCGAAATCAAGTTGGACTCTGTTATTTATGTGTATGGCTCTGACGATATTGATTATTTGAAACATATTTTCGCGTTAATTGTTTCAAAATCATGTCATATTTCGTTTCATCTTGGCTCAGGATGTTTCGTATCGGTTTTCAGTTAAATCATCAGAATTATAATAATTATTATAATGTGCACCAAATGCATATTATGCTTGTTATCAAACACCTGCCGGACGATTGTCAGAGGCGAGTTAAGCCATGCTCGGAGTGATCTGATTGCCTTGCCAATTTTAATTGATTTGGTGATAACAAGAATAAAATGGGAATTGAGTGAGCATACCTAATGATGACTTATTACAATCATTTTTCAACGTACACTTTTAATTTCATCTTTCCGCTACTAAAGTTCATACTTAACGGCTGATTAAATGATGGTATTTTAGTCCTATTATAATGAGTCCTGCTTGTTTAGCATAATTTAAATTGCGAAATTAATTGCTTATACCCCGTGTCTTTTAGCTGCATCATGTCTGTTCCTATTTATTAGGCTTGCTCTGTGATTACTAGAGTCACATTAACGATGGAAAGTAATGATCCAACGCTGGTTTAAACTTTCGCTTTTCAATTAATCCTATATGCTTGGAGTTGTAGCGATCAATTCCGATTCGCCTATCCATTTTTTTAGATTTTTCAGAGATTACGGTAGTCAATTGTCAAGTTCGACGTGACAGAAGAGGGAATGTGGCTTCTTTCTGACAACGTGAAGCCGGAAGCACTTTAAAAGAGGAATTTGTGAAGAAGTGGGTGGATGGAGGGAAGCCGTAAAAACCTTTCAGCCGACAAACCTTTAATAGAGCGAGCCATAAAACGGGAGTTTAACAAGGCGTTTTTCTTTACGTTCCCCAGAGGCGAGCCGCGGAGGCCAGAAGCACCACTTTCGGGATGGGGGAAGTGGAGCTTATTAGTTCCTTACACGCCCCATCCGCGCCACTGGATACAACCCCCACAACTGGCACTCTTCGCCTCCCTCCGCTAAGGACCAGCTAGCTGGAAGCCATTACGGCAAGGGGAGGGAAGCTCCATATCCCCCACCGTCAGCCACCCACCCACCCTTCAGCAATTCGCCAAAATAAGGGCCCATTCCACTCGGCCAAGCCACATTCTTTGCACCGCTGCCCGCTCTTTCTCTCCCCCTCCCGCCTCTGGACTTCCTCTCTTGCCTCTCACTTCCATCCAACTCCGTTCTCTCTTCCTCTGCCTCCGTCGATTACCGAAAAAGTGAGAGTTGCGTGGATCAAACACTTAGCAGCAGCCTCCAACCGATCAAGGAGAGCGTATGCGAAAAAGGTACTTCCAATTTACCTGGAAATGAGGATTTATTGAAAGAATTCTTGAGAGGTATGGTGAGAACATAGCTGTTACTGCTTCTTCGCTTAGTGGTCAAATTAAAAATCATTCCTTTACCCCTGTCCCGCATTTGTGCGTTCTCTTGCCTCCCACTTCCTACTCACTACGATCTCCCTCGTTCTTCTTCAGCCTATTTCCGAAAAAGCGAGTGCTATATTAATCTCCTCCTTTGCGGTAATATTCAACTGGTCAGAGCTTACGGGAAGCATCCGGGAAAGGTAACTGGAAAAGAGAAGTTATTTCGCAACGACTTCTGAAGAGGTCTATTTGATGTGTGAGCGTGTAAAAAGTTATTGTTGTCTCGACCTTTCCTTGTCAGGTTGAAGATTATCCCTTTTTATTGAAGCCGAGAAGGTGCATTTAATGCCAGTTTATACGGTTGGCGGCGATGGTAAGCTTAATTAATTAAACTTTTGACATGAAACTTACTCATGCAGTCAGACGCATGGAAGAAGTATTTCACAATCCGAAGGCTATTATAAGCTTATACCTCTAACGTATTTTTTATGCTTAGAAATTGGATAGCCTAATGTGGTGTGGAATAAAAATGTAAAGATTTGGCTTACAGAAAAATTACGTGTGAAATGTTGTCCGTTTGTGGTCTTGCATCTTTTAGCTTATATTCACTTTCATAGATGATTGTTATTTTTAGAACCAATACAACTATGCTCACACGAGTCGATTTAATTATTAATAATATGAAATAACTTCAATAAAAATAAAGTTAATTTTTGACTCCGTGATCTCATTTTTCATATATTATGTCCTCTATTTCTGAAAAATTGGAGATGTGCCAAAAGGATTCTTCTCTGAATATTTCCTCCTTAAAATCACCAATTAATTCGTACTTAAAATATTCTTTTAAAGTGCCTCTTGATTTCAGTTCTATTTTTTCCCTTCACTTACACATAATAATTTTAATTGGTTTCGTAGGTACTCTGTTATATGAAGATTTGGCTATTCCCTAAACCCCTGAGTGAAACTTTGAACTTATATTTCTGATATTTAGATTTTAATTAACTTTTTATGCGTACCATCAAGTTTCATCTACTTAAGCATCTTAGTGTATGTACTATAAAAATATCAATTTTAAATAAATTCATTACGACTCTATTTTTAAATGTCAAAACGTGAAGGAAGGGAGCAGAGACTAGTCATATGGCGGGATGTGGCAATAATTTAAATTGAGAGAGATGAATAGAAATTGCTGTGGAATCCTCTAAATGGAAGGGTGAATTAAATGATAGTTATTTATGCCCATATGACCTGGAATAGCTGGATAATTCATGCCATAAAATATTGGTCGCGTAAAACAATGAAAGTTAGGAAAATTAAGTTATTCTTAACAAACCTTTCCGAGAAAACTACTTTTCATGATCAAGAAATAAACGCGTACCTGACATTTAACGTAAAATCACATGTGAATGATTGCAGCGGCTCTTGGTTTAACTGTAGTATTAAGTACATACAATTGATAGATCTTCATCTAAAAAATTGACCTATTGAAAAAAAAGAGAGCGGTATATACACTAGAGTCCGTCCAAGATAAAAGTGAAGTTGAAATATACTGATTTGGCTCAGAAAGAAATGAATGTTAAACATTTTTTTCACAATCGTATGGTTTAAACAAAGGCCACCATCATGAATTCTTCAGTCACGTGATTCCCTTCCCTAAATGGCTTTGGACGTGTTTACAAATGACTGTATTTCTAACTGCTAACTGCGCTATTATCTTGGACGCTCTCTAATGCCTTAATGATTGCCCCCTCTTTGTATACAAACTTGAATTTTAACGTTACTTAGAAGACATTCTGTGAAAAGATAGCAATAGGTCATAAATGCTTCCTCCTTTCTCATATTTCGCTGAATTTCCGATGCATTCACAATTTAGTGACTGCCACAAATCGGAGCAGACTTTCCCATAAAATCATTTTTCAAACGAAGTTTTCTCTATTGGCTATTCTGATCAGGTCAGTGAGAACAACTGTCAGGAAAAAAGTCGTTAGCCTCATATTTATGTGAGCTAGTTAAGTAAAGCTAAATCAAAACTTCCCATATCCCTTTTACTATGCTTTGATATATGAGATATATACAAGTATAAATTTTATGCATTCGTATTCCGATGGAAATTTTCTATTTCCAGCTTTAACCGTAATAAAGTCATTCCAATAATGTCAATGAATGAGTTAATAATAATTCCGGATATTTCTCTTTCATTTTATACCGCACCTTCGAGTCTATATCAATGAGATATCTCGATCTTATTGAAAGTACATTCATCGTCCATCGAACAGTAGAAAATAACTAAATCCCTATGCTTTTAAAGGTTTAGTGAGCTTTCGAAAAGGAAAAAATTAATCTTTTTTCCATGGGCACCATGTCAAAACCCTTGATCTTTCTCATCTCTCTTATTAATTGTTCTTTCATTTATCCATCCAGTTGTAATTTGTAATAGATGAAATCGTTGGCCAAGTGGAAGATAGAGGAGCTTGCCATTATCATAGTTTTTTATCTTTTATTTTGAAAGGCTTTGTTTTTTTGTCAATTTATTACGTGTAAAATTGAATGAAATATCGAATTTTCTTCTCGATATTTTCTCCGGACTTTGTTTTGATGATTTGACATTTTCGCTAAAACTTTTTTCCTGCCAATAGAGTCCGAAGAAATTAGAAGAGAAAAAATATTTCGTAATAAAGGAAAAATTATTCTGCAAGATAATAACAGACTAAATTAGTGGCTCGTTCCATTTCATGGGGCGATGTCGAGACTATTTCGTTCCCTCTTCGTCAAAATCCCTTGTCTATTTGTAGTGTTTCCAAATGTCAAAAATAATAATTCTATTGAAACAAGTTCACAAAATGTAGTAACGAGTAAGTAATTCTTTGTCGAGAGAATTGCTTACATTCTGTGGAGGTGCAAATTGATGGCGAAACCGAAACATGGCATCCTTGTCATTTATTCCAAACTCAAATCTATTTTATCAAATGCGGATTAATAAAATGCTTTACTTCCATTTGAAACTTTTATAATTGTCAAATTGAACTATAAATTATTTTTTTGGGGCTCACCATATTTCCACTTTTATTTGTCCTATCAGTCCGGACCCCAATTGGTCCGCACATCCACACCAATTCCACCACGCACGAATGTCCTCGTCCACTTTCGCGTCTCACTCCATTACTTTCTGGATCCTCCTCTCCCCTCTTCCTCTGCCAGTGCCACGCTTTTACATCTCCTATCCTTTCCTGCAGACGGCCTTTCTTCATTCCGCAGAACCTTTTGAGTCGTCTCGTTTTTAAACTGCCTTGCCCGTCGAAGCCGAAATAGGAAGCTGAAGGAGTTACCCCCATTGTTACCCCCATAAAGAGGCCGTCACTCGCCGGGAGGGAGGAGGACTTTGGAGGGCCGTCGGGCAGGCATCCAGGTCCTTCCCACATACCCTTTCTTGTAATCATTCCCCGTCCTCTCCTCTAATCACTTTGTCCCACGCGTTCACTTTCACAATTCCTCACCCATTCCTTTAACCTCTGTAAGGGGATCTCACCGATCACTATTGCCTCAATAAGGATAGGTAGAGCTTGGTAGAGGTAGTGTTTCGTTCGGTGTGTCACCGATTAGGGTAAGTTTCCATGGACAATGAATACTCTCCTAAACAATCTCCTTTTCCTTCCTTATGATGCAAACAACGTATTCGTTTGTCCAAGTTAGTGTAAATATTCGTGAAAGGATACTGGCTGCTTATGTAAATAGTATTTCTTGGAATGCGAGTAGTACCTACGCAACTTAAAGGAATAAGTTTAATTAGACTTAATTAAGGGTTCAGGAGTAAATGAGAACCGGTCTAAATCAGATTTTCCAGCAGTATTCAAGATAATTAGAATGCAGACAAGGCCACAGTCTTGTGATGACCAGAGCACGTATAACCAAATATTATCTCTTGGACAGAGAGCATAAACCTCCAACTCATGGGTTATTTATGGGCAAAGGTCACGGGCCACGATGGAAACATCGGTTCCGGCTCAGTCACTGAAGTTAAGCATCGAATGGCTCGGCACGAATATTAGTTGGGCGATCGTCTATTCTAGTTCTGTTGTCCTTGCCTGCAAGTGACAAGCAGTAGGTGTGGGAAACGACCTTAGCCGTCGAAGCGCATTCAACTAAAACACTGCTACTACTACTACTACTCGTGAATCTGCTCCAATTCATCAAATTATGTTCCACCACCGTAGTATTACTTCGATGCCAAGTCAATTGTCCTCCAGCCCGTTCTAAGAATAGAGTGCAATATTTGATGAGTCCCCCAAAAGGCAATGTATTAGAGATTATGATTCCAGAAAGAAATCTCTGTCACTAGTAAGTTTTTAACCTAATTTTTTAAAGATGAGATGTCACACTGTACTCAAACAACCATGCGATCCAGTGGTACTGTACAAAAATAATTGCCTCCTCCAGCAAATAAAACCCTGTGGGGCTATTTCGTGTTAGCTTCATTATCATGAGATTATTGAAATGCAAGTAAAAATGTGAAGTTGCAACTACCGGGCATATTCGTTTCAAATTATCTGAGAACTGGAAAGTTTAGATTATCGTGGCGTAATTCACATGATATCCATCTAGGACACTAATTAAGGGAAGCACAATAGTCGGAATTGCCAAAAAAAAATGCCTTAATCAGTTGTCATTGGACGTGCTTAATGGCGTCAAAGGCCGTATTTCCATGTGTTTGCGCGGGCTAAATCTCAGGAGGAAGCTAAATGTGTAGGAGACGAATTGTAGAGGAGTGTTTGTTGAGCGTATGTCATATGTGTTTCGGTTGAGCGGAGCTCCATATAAAGGTCTGTGGTTCCGTGATTCTCCATGAATTGAGAAGGCAGTTTTAACACTGTGTATACTGCACTTGAAGTGCTTTCTGCCTGGAACCATATTGACATAAAAAAACCTGTTACACCCAGAAATTTATAAATTCATTTTTCAATGTGACTTATTTCTCTTGTATTTTAAATTATGTTTAACAAAATTGCAAGCACGTAAACTTGTAAATTTCAATGAAAAGAGCTTCATTTGTATATTTTTCCTCATAAAATATTAGTCATACTTTGCTATCGTTACTCTTTGCTTTGTAAAATATTATGTATTTTCATCTAAATAATTAAAAATCCCTCTTTGTCTTCGCAAAACATTTATCTTCGTGAACATGGATATGGAAAAATGTATCTAGCAGTCTTAATTTCGCCAGATATAAAACCGCAGTGTCCCCCTCAATTCTCTGACTCATGGGCGCTTCCGTTCAGTGATGAACTTTGAAAGCCCGGTGAGGCTTTTCATCCACGTCTGCACGAATTTTTACATGGATCTGTTTTCACAATTTCCCTCGAACGGTGGGCGTAATTATCTTTCGACAAATTACCGATGTTAACTCCAGTGGAGTTCAGCGATCTCCATAATTTCAAAATTTGTCGAAGCGTTTGAAAAATATGTTTAGGTAATTCTGAATAAAGTTTCCCGAGGATTACAATAATTATTTTACTCGTGGAGGTCGACGCGGTTCACCGGCCTACGTTGCCCCAAACGCTGCCGATCGAAACTTTAATGGCTTAATGAGATCATCCCCATATCCACGACGATTAGTACTTTGTGAAATTGGGCTTGGATCACTGAACCATGGTTTTGGAAAATTAAGGTAATAATATTGTACTCAACTGTTCTAGTTACATAGCTTATTTAAAAGAGTAATGTAGCAAAGCTCTGATACAAATGTGATTGTGTGAAATGTCACTTCACTGGAGGAACCTGGATCTTGTGTCCTGACCTACTCTTTAATTCACACAAAAAGCAGGTGATAGATGCTGACAGTTAAATTTGATGTAAATTCAAATATATGGTAATAACATTGAAATTCCACTTATTTTTTGTTTTTACTCGTTTAATTCACCAAACAAATAGTTATACCTCTTTATTTTAAACCATTACCTATCCATGTCTATGTGTAGAACACGAGAAATTAAAAATTTGAAGGATGGCATAGGATTGTGTTAAGTAATCGGACTCTTAAAAATGACTCAGTGACCTTTGCTTGTAGCATGTGTCACATTAATGAAGAGATTAGGTTGTAAGCCACCTCGGCATCTAGAATGACAGTGGCTGAACTCATATTATCTATCACTTTAGATATTTTCTGTATTATGTGCTTTATAATATTTCTTAGGGTTAAATGTGGATACGAGATGAAATGTTCATTAGTTTGTATATTCAGTATCCCATGTAAATTCTCCCGGGATTAAAGTTGGCGTTCATTTGTCTTCTAATTTTATTTCTGCATTAAATATTAATTTTACAAAATTGCGTCCATTTTTATCGCACAGCAGAATATTTAGAAACATATGTACATAATCTAATTGTGGTAAGCTCTTGCGGAGATGTAGTTGAATAAATGTTATGCGAAACTGGAGAGTGATGTCGAATGATATAGTTAATGGCATTTCGGATTCAAAGGCCTGTTTCCGCTCGTTATGTACTTACTGTTACTTACGAGCATCGGGTTCCCCTAATTTTATCCAAGCAACTGTGATCATGAACCATCACACGAAGCGTCATCTCCATTAAAGCCTCCATCTGCTGACATTCAATCAGATGCACACAAATTTACGGTCAACTCTGTAGCACAGCATGACCCTCATAAATGGAGAAGGTCGTAAGCCCCCGCCATATCTATAGTGACAAGCGCCCTCGTGAATTCGTATCATCTGAAAAGTTTCTGCACGGCGTTGGAGGATAGGGAGGTATCAATCATGCTAGTCTATTGGCGCAAAGAAAAGTTATTGTCTAGTAGAAATTTATTATACAGCCGTCTGTATGGTCTGTATGATCGTGATTTCAACTTTAAATTTCCATTTAAATCACTACTCCCGTCCGAATCGTGACGATTGTGGCGGTGAATTATCGATTGAGAAGGTTTAGACGGTAGAACAATGTACCTCACTTTTATAGAGTAATTTCCTTGCATTTTTTCTTGTTGCTGGTTTAATATGCAATCTAGAGGTAATAACAATCTGTGAAACGTTGACACCCTATCCTCGACATTAATTTTTATTATATAAACACTAAGTAACCTTTTTAGCCTTTACACTACGTTTTTGAACAGTAGGGGGATGCTGGCGCAGCCAGAGTTGACTTTTTTAATATGAATGTAATTTTCGATCTAAGAAGAGGACTTTGCTGAAATTCACCTTGCTGAAATGTATGCTTTGTGACGCCGAATGTTTTCCAATAAATACCTAGAAATATCAAAACATTATGTGTAAATCTAATCGTTACCACTGTTCTATATAATATATGTACATATCCGGAATTGTTTATGCTTGACGTGGTGAAATTGTTCGTTGTTGAATGAAGATCTAGTACATAATTTGAACGATTTAAAAAAGTGAAAAACTGTCATTTCATCGTAAAACAAGTGCTTATTCTGTTGAATAAGTATATTCTAGCTTTTTTTGGATTCGTATGAAAATACATGATTACCCTATTCGGGTCAAAATTTTAAATGTTGCCCGTTGTGTAATTAAGATCCTCTCTTTTTTGTTTGATTCGATAATTCTGACCATATCCTCCTTTTAAGTCACTTGACCCTTACGGGTACGTTGACCATCACCCTTGCCTCTCCGAAACCCTCTCCCCTCCCTGACGCCTCCCTTCACTTGATCAACACCCTTTGCCTCCCCTTCCCCGGCGGTAATTCGTCCAGGGTCAAATTGGAAGGGTGACAACACCAGTCCCTTTTCCCGCACCTCCGGACCAAAGGTAGGGTCGGTGTGAAGTGAGGGAAGAGGGTTTTGTGTCCAGGTGTGTTACGCAAGAGGGGTGGGGTGAGAATTAGGGCTCGTCCTTCGACTCACCCTTCACCTTCATACAGTAACCCTATACCCTATTTCCCAACTCACGGCGGCTGACCTTGAATGCGCTGGTGTACCTTTCACTTTTCCGACCAATCACAGAAGAGTGGCATGGAATGGAATCCACAATGCATTGTGGGGGAATTCGAGTCCCTTTCCAACTGCCGTGAGGTTCAATTCGGTCCCAGTGTGGCGATTTTTTTAAACTTCGTAAGTACCGGTCAAATCCCCGAATCAAAAATAAGGATGAGGAATAAAATACATAGTTGGTAAAGGGTCAAAACCAGTGGTTAACGTGACGTCAAAAATATATTCAATCCAATCAAAGTCTAATTAACTATATGTTGTAAGACTAAAAATGACTCAACTATATTTTCAATGCATATTATTACGAACTTATTTTGCTCTATACATGTCTCTAACGTCAAGTGCGGTCTGCCTACGCTCTCTCTTTTTTCTGAGACAACAAGTTTTCTCATCCGCATCCAATCATTTTTTTTCAGTCCTCTCTGTCATCTCTACGCACTCACTATTTCTCATAAATCTTTTTTTCAAACTAGATTTGATATTTTTTTATACCCAGTCAAGACTTGAAATACTTTTTTCTGCATGTACCTGCCAATTCAAAAACTTATGCTCAGCGAATGTCAAATTTTAGCCAATATAACTCTCATAGAGGTTTACCATTGCATCTAATGCATGCGAATGTCCTCTTATTCCGCCAAGTACTTTCTCTCTTTTTTCCTTTCTCACATTCTTGCTACCTATCCCCATAGCTATCTATATCTTCCAGCATCTTCACCCTTGTTGAGGATCGGCTTTGTGTTGTGACATTAGTGGTTTCCCATCCTGAGAGCCCATGTTCGTGTTCCTGTAGTATCGAAGATTTTATATTACTAAGAAGTCAATCCCTCCTAGTGTTTCATATGAATTCATTGCTCTTCAAGGGCAGTAACCCATCCTTCGGATATGATATTTAATTGTGGACCCCTTGACGCCTTTTGTTTTGATAAGGTTAATGTCGATGCCGAGTAATCCACCTTTCTCCGTTGCCCAGATTATCTTTCCCTCCCCGTCCTGCCCATCTATCCTCGAAATAGCCGACCAGCCATTCTCTTTATTTTAGTTTCTCTCTCTCTTCTCCATGTTCCATCTCTCTCATCTCTTAATTCTCCTTGCCTTCCTACCACAACAGTCGTAGCGTGGAAGTACACTTTCCTGTTATTACCTCACCGCCGTTTCTCTCCCGATGCTCTTCTGACCTACCAACCCCTAACCTCATCCCTTACCCATCTCCGACCATTATACGGTCACATTCAGTGGTCCAGGAAACCACTCCACCCCTCCAGCCTCCCCAAATGTCTCCACCTCCCTCTCGAACCCTCGCAGTAGTGCTTTCCATAAACCGTTCTTGCAGCAAGCCAAGTCAACCCACCCCTGAAGCGGAATCATCATTAAGCTGGCCTTTATAATGTCCACCAGGGGATATGGTGTCGCCCTCACATCCCGGGGGGCCATCTCGGGGTTCGTGGTAGGGTTGCGTTGTTTATGGGAGTGGAAGGACCGCATTCGAGAGGTGTGTGGCGGGTTGCGTGGGAGTGAATGCGAGGATGGGCAAAGTCCGGTGGAAGTTTCGTGGCTCGTTTAGTTGGGCATGGGACTGATATCTGTGAGGTTCTAAAACGCAAAAGGGGAAATAAAATCACTATGCAACAACTGAAAAAAAGTCATGCGCGCGATATATTTGGTTAAAATTAATTTTGTTGAGTTGGTTTTAGACCACTTTGATTAATGTATGCGTATTTTATTTCGAGTTGGTCAATGTTTTTTTTAAATCTCAACTTACTTTTGCCAACGTTTCGCTTTTTAATTAAAGCATCATTGGAAGTATAACACAATGTAAGGAAAACAGCATTAGTTATAATTATATAAATATAAGCGAGTTTATACTCTTAAATTTAGTGCCTTAAGGTGAGAACATCTTCTTGTAATGACAATGGTAACAAAGATTTCTTCTTTCTAAAGTTATGAGTATAAACTTTTTTATATTTATATAATTACTAGCGGAAGGTGCCCGTTGAAATTCAACAGGTGTGAAAATCATTGAATTTATTTTATAAGAAAACCACAAAGCTTAAAGAATAATGTCAGCGAAGTGTTTTGAGGAGTTCGTAACCTATCTTGTATGTTGTGTTCGTTGTAGTAGACACGCTGACCACTTTTCAGGTGCAAGGAGAGATGAGTGACTGTTGGTCCTCTTTTATGCATGGGAAACCAAAATACTACTAAAATAACACCCAGGTTGATAGATGGTCACCTCGTCCCTCCGGTTCTCTTGAGCCGTCATCTGAGTGATTAACAGCTTGATCGCTACCCTTGAGTACACAAATATATTTGCATTCAATGACTCAATTGAGTTGCGCAATTCAACGTCGATATGTGCGTTGAGTATCTTAATCAGGATTGGAGAATAGAGTGCAGTCCAGCGGTTAGCAACGTCAAAAGGAGCATTTGCAGTAGCAGCCATGTTTATTTGACCTATGAATCCTCCATTACCCTGACTACACCTTCGGAATAAAGGATAGCCAAAATCATTGGTTTCGGTTTCTAAAAAAAAATCTGTGGTGATTCTTAGTGCACTTGTCGATTTTTATGTACGGATGGCACAGAATTTCCATTCTTCTTTCGGGTTAGAAACATGTAGTGACGTTATTATAATTTCCGCCATCTTAAAACAGATTGGAGTTTCGAAACAGATGGATCTGTATTTGAACCAGATTTATAGTTGGTTACCCGTCCGTAGGTTGGGCAAGGATGAAATGTTTGCAGTTCTTAGTGTAACCCGAGAAATACCATGGGAAGATACTCATGAGATCACTAGTGGACATGTCTTTGAGCTTTCAAGTCTAATCTATGTCGTTTTTCTTGCAAGAGCTCATTTTCTTGCAAAGAAGACATTTCTCTTGCTTTAGAAGATTTTATCGAAAGGTTACTCTTTTTTTCTATCAGGTATGTTGATGGATATATGTTACAATCCAAACACCACGGAAAGATTCTCATGAGATCGCTGGTGGGCATGTCTTTGAGCGTCCAAGTATAACATTTGTCGTTTTTATTGCAAGGGCTCATTTTCTCGCAAAGAGGACATTCCTCTTGCTTTAGAAGGTTTATTCGAAAGGTTACTCTTTTTTCTATCAGGCATGTTGATGGATATATGTTTCAGTCCAAGGAGGGGAAACACAGCGGCTAGTGAGAGTCTTGAATAAGCAACTTGATGATTAAGTGACTGTAAGTTTACTGCACTTTAACATTTTTAAACATATAATAATAACTCGCATCGTTTATGATGTGGGAATTGGTCTAAAAAACAGTTCGCAATCGAAATAAGAGGCAGAAGGTTCCACTACGTGTAATACATCTGAGTATTAAACGATAATAAACAACGCCGTGTTTGTTGTAGCAACAGAGGCATAGTTACCATTTCTATTCGCTGCACGTAAATATTCTTGCACGTTTAATTCCTTTATGTGTATCGTTTACTACGTAAGTGTTCACTCATATACATGCAGTGCCCCTATGAGAGCTACTTTGAGAATTGACTTTGAAGAGTATACTTGTTGTAAATATGAATTGAATATATCGATTACCCCCATAAGCAATCTATCATGGGACCCTTGGGACTCAGGCCCCTTCTTTTACAGATTTTCTTTCTGCATGCTATCTTGGGCCCCTGCAGGAAAACTAAAGGCCAGAGACGTGAATATCCTTTGAAAATCAAATCTCTGGTTGTCTAGGAAATATGCTATTGTTGATTTCAGAGAAAAATGTGAGATTTTTCAGCTGAAAACATGATATTCAGACAATTACGAAGCGTAAACGAAAATCGATTGAAAGAATTAGAAACCTCATTTATTCAGCCATCCGATAAAATAATCCCAGCCTATCTTTAGTGAAAATAATTTTAAAAAGCAAAAAATGAAACCACTGCACCGAACCCAATGCTTAGCATGGACCACTAGGTCTGGGACCCTGGGTCCTTTGGGGGCCCTGAGGGCTTTTTAATATAGCCTATGTTATACCCAGATACATTTTTTCACTACATATCAAATTTCAGCTCAATGGGTTTAGTAGGTTTTGCATGATTGAACAACAGACACAGACATACACCATTCAATTTTTATACATTACTATGATGATAACTAATACTAACAGTTTTCCTTACATTGTGATCTTCTAAAGCAAGAGGAATGTCTTCTTTGCGAGAAAATGAGCTCTTGAATGAAAAACGACAAAGGATAGACTTGGATGCTCAAAGTCATGTCCACTAGCGATCCTGATGATTCTTTAATGAAATAGCGAAACTTTGGCAAAATAAAGTGATTGCGAATGCAATTTAAAAACATTGATCAACTCTCAATAAAATACGCATACGTTAAAATTAATCAACCGAGAAAAATGTTGCTGCAGAATTTATATCAAACTTGAAACATAGTATATTAAAACTCCATCATTAACGTTCTTTCTCGAGGTGCTACGATATGGATAGAATACATGCTCAACTATAAATGGAAACTTTTTCGGTGGTATAGTTTTAAAAATACTTCACACGGAATATAGTTTTAAAAATACTTAACACTCACATACACAACGAATAGGAATATGCCATTACAAGGGAGGACAGTTTAAAAGCGTAAGTGGTTCTGTTTACGGAGGGCTCAAAAAGTGAACGGGGAGTGCTCTTACACATAATATATGTATTATCTTACTCCAAGGTGCTGCTTACTCTTTCAGAATTTGCTATAGAAAACAAAAGACCTTCAATGCGGGATTCCAAAAGGAACATACTGATGAGCTGCCAATGTCGCTCAGCGCTGAACGTTATTCAAAAAGCTATTGGCTTATCTTAATATACATTCAGCTATCATCTATCAATTTCAATTAGTTTTTAATAAATTAGAAAACTTTTTTTTTGTCCCTGCTAAAGATTTATTCTCTTGTAGCCTTGGTATTTTCTCCCCCGTAATATGGATTCCATCAGTGACAACATTCGGCTTTGCGTAAGGTTATTATCGTGCAGAAAAAGGCTCTACTCTACGTATATCGACTCTTGAATAATGTATCAACATCTGGCTGGAGTAAAAGGCATTATATACCTGTGCTTTAATGGCAGATAAATGAAGCTCACTCGCTTTTGTGAAATACTCCCATCGTTCTTGTTGCAGGAGCGAGTTTCATCTCCTGCAGCACGTAAGTTTCAGCAAATGTCTTGCCTTTGCAGATGCCTCAACTTAGGGGGCACTTAGATTCACTCAGCTTACTACGTGTAAGTTCTGGAACCCCAATCTACTGCAGCATAAGTGGATCGTATTCCTAACTTTTAAATATTACGCAGTGAAATAACATTTCTAAAATAGTAAGTGACAAAGTACTTTAAATTACGCGTTTTCGAATTCTGTTAATATTTTCACTATCACGCCAGACTCCTGCAATAAACGGACACACTACGTATAGATATAACGGCTGATGTGAAGGTAATTTTAATTGGAAGCGTAATTATCTTCATCGGTCACAAGTATTTCAGTTATAAAACTTAATAACTGCATTATTTCGTAACCAATGATCTGGAACTCGAATTATTTGGTCACACTTGCCCGTTTTTTGGCCTGAAACAATACATTTACCTTGAGAGACCATTATTTCTATTATTTTCTTCCCCATTTTCCTTCACCAATTCACTTACATATCCAATCCATCTGGCTCTTTTTTCGTATGGCCCCCAAGGTAGGCCACTCCAGGGCTATTGTTCTGAAAAAATTGTCCTATATATTTTTTCACTCTATAACCACAATGTAATCACAGTATCCGTTTTAGACGCGATTTAGAGGCTGGTTCTGGTGACCTCCAAGGCTTATATTTCTTTCTCTGATTGGATATATCATTGCCAGAGTGTCTTATCCATTTCCATCTATTCTATTCCATTTTCTGTCCATCCACCACAGGGCACCTAAATGTTTTCTCCTACTGTTTCCTTACCTAAAACAATATGTTCTTTTAAGTCTGCCCTAGTGTCTTCTTCACCTATATTTTCTTAGCTAAATTTAACACACACTTAATTTTATTTGTTCTTCCTCCATTCTATGATGTAAGCTGTACAAGAGAAGGTGAAGGGAAAATCTAACGTTCATACAACTGAATGATCCCTTCGTTTTGATCCCTCCCATTGCTTAAATTTAATCATCTTAGTGCTGATCGCCATCTGTCCTTATCTATTAAATTCAAGGAAGCCTGGGGATATTCTTAATCTTTCGTCAAAACTTCTAAATAATTTTTTTGGCTGGAGTAAATAATAACTGCCCTCGATTCAATTGCACCGGCTTGAGTTTTCGTTCTTAGTGATTCTTTATGGAAATTAGCTTCTGTAGTTACTCCAACATTCACGGAAAAGTGTTGAAGTGGCAACTTATTTCTTGTAGATTTCGTACGTTCTTACTCTCCAGCTGTACTGTTTCAATTTTTTCGGTTATTAATCGCTTAACGTCGCAAGAGGTTTTCACAACCCAGCCCTTTCGAAGTCGCAAAGCTTAACTTACCTTAGATTTCCATCAATTTTCATGCTGGAAGAAAATGTTTTGCTCAGTTAGTGGACTTTGATTTTAATTTTTCTATTTTTCTCTCAAAAAGCGTGTATTTTATAGAATAAACTTTTAATTTCCCCTTTTTTCTATGCTAAATAACGATTAAGGATTTTGAAAGCTCGTGGCATCTCAAAAGCTTAATGCTCCTCTTAATCCTAAAACATTTACCTTTGGTATCACAATCGCTAGTCTTTTTTATGAAGTCCTCCAACAGTTTCGATGTAATATTTTCTAAAAGTGAATGGAAGATTTTCCTTGCCTGAAGATGAATGACTTTTTGACTTTCAATAAACGAAATTATAAATATTTGATGTTTTTATGTACTAATAAAAAACCATAGCTAATCGTGTACTTCAAAATAAGAGTTAAGTTTCTGATGTTGGTGTAAGCCATAATAAACCACTTTCAAGAAGCGCTATAAAATATTAAAGGATTCAAGATTCGGCTTAAGGGTTTTCTTTGTCAGCCTAGTTGGAAGGACATTTGTCTCACACTCCAGATAAATGGAATTTTACTTATAAGACATCGAGTCGGAGTTGAGTAAAACTGAGCATTAAGACGCGACTAGCTTAATACGGGTGCTTGCGTGACCCTGAGGTCGCCGAACCCTGAGGACATGAATAATGCAAGGATTGTTTAGCAGCTCCTGGTTCCCTTAAGGCAGGTTAAGCCGCTCATTCGGAAAAAGAACGCCTGGTTCACAATTCCTTTCGGTCCTCGCGAAGGTCGATTAATGCACGGGGGCTAAAGACAAAGAAAGATTTTAATTCGGGGTAGGTCTTTTGTATTGCCCTTGCAGACATGTTCGTTCTCGCTTTCTAGGGGTCGCTCGGAATGGGTTTTCTCAGTTTCAGGCTGCCATATAGTACGTTATCCATTGCTTTTTCCAGTCATTATAGCCTCCTAAAAGAGAAATCCCTAGTTACCACGATTTCTTTCACCCTACAAAAAGAATAAAAAGCTCATTTATGACACTGTTAACATTTTTCCAATTGGTTATTAAGGTCTATAAGTTTTTATTTAAATGATTTTTTATCAGAGAATCGAACACCACGATTCTCTCTCCAGGTTTGTAGGAATAACGAAGGAACTAGAACCTTGAGTAGTTCCTTGATCCGTTTTTAAAATTACCAAGGCTATCGTAAAGAAAGTAAGAGAAAGACGCATTTTAAATTCCTGTCTCGATTCTATCAATGCTGCCAGTGATTATACAAATAAATTTATGATACATAATATTATTTGTGTCCAGCATGCACACATCTTTCTTATTCGGTTGACACACTCGCAAAGGCAGGACGATTACTTTTCGGGAACTGACCACTTTAATATATTTCTCTTCATCTTCGTCAAACATCGATAGTTAGGGGGCGGATGCGTTTTGGTTGATTTCTTTTAAGTGCCATGCGTTATCGACCTAATAATTAATAAATGAACAGATAGTTTGGCCGCAGATGGCACATATGTGGTGTTATTGGCGTATTATTACTCCGTCTCGTCTGGTGGTTGACTGATTAAAGTCATACTGGCGCCGCCACAATGGAATATTGGACCGTCTGAGGCTACAACTTGGAAGTTACAAGAACGAGAATTCAAGGCTGCCAGCCTTTGTGGTACGTTCACCGCGAAGGGATGATGACGGACAAGACATTACGTCGCGTCAGTCAGATTTTCCATAATTTTATCGGTATGACTTGAGAAACTACAAAATAATAATGCTTACCTGCTATTTCTCTATAATATCTACAGCTCTATTTCTTTTGAAGGACATTTTACAAGAGCCACTTTAGTGTGCAGTTTCATGTGCAGGAATTGTGAGATGGCGGGCGAGGCATTAGAGCAGGTACTATTTTCATATCTCTTGGTCGTACATTTTTGCGGTCATTCCAGTTATTCTCCACTTTAAACGAGACATTAATCCACACCGTACAGTAAAGAGACTCAAGTAAAACGGCGCCAGGAGTTTTAATGCAGCTATTAATCAAAAATAAGGAAGGGGATCCAGCGCTATCTGTGGGAAGGAATCGGACTGATAACATTAATACCCCGTCATTTCTTCCCCAGTTCAAAGATGTCCCTCGTGACTCAGGTTCTGTGTGGTTGTTTTCTATGAACGCGTTCATTATCTCCATAAAGAAATATTGCTGCTGCAGCAGCCTCAAGTTGGCCGATTAATCAACGTTAGTGGTGACGGACGGACGAATCAGGGTGAACATTTTTGTGCATTTAAACAAATAAATAAAGTCTTCCTGAAATACGTGCTTGATGACCGGCAGCCAAACAGCGTAGATCAAATGTCGAACGTTGCACAGTGGAAGACGCACGAGAACTAGGACAAACAATGTGCAAATTGGAACACACTCCTGGGGTATGTTTCGGAAATCAATATTTATCGTGTTTTACGAATGTGACGTAGGAACCGAACCCTGGCCTCCATTCCGCCTTCCTCCGCCCCCAACTCCCGAACCTACATTCCCTCCCACTTGCCGTATCGGTCGTCTGTATACGTCACCCCGCGTTAAGATGAGAGTTGTTCGAAGCCGGGAACGGCAATTCCGCTCGTTTACAAACGTCCTGCGGGTCCGAATTTCGGGCCCCCAGACGGATTTGCATTATTCAGTTAGGCCCCGCCGCATTTGGATGTCCATTGGTTGAATTTGGATCGGTCACGGCGAACCCGGGGCACTTGATCATGCGGAGAGGTGACGCCAGGTCGTCTCTCCCCGTTGCCGGCAGTGCTATTGATTGTGAAGCGAAATGTCACGTCGGCTAGAAGTTATGGCGCAAGCTGTGTCGCTGCGTTTATGTGATTTATAGAGCAAGTTAAAGTAGGTATTATTTTGAAACTTTGATTTTGCAGTAAAACTTAATCGGGTGCCGTAGTTAAATTGGAAATGAAAAATAAAATTTGATGGAGTGGAATTCATGATTCAATTGGAAATTGCAGTTCTCTGAATTGGTGTCGCTGCTAGGAATGTATTCTCTGAGATAACTAGTTTTATTTAATTCTGCGCTGGGCTACCCGAGAGTGGGTAATAATATTGATAGATGTCAATGTGTGGGGTAATTGGGCCAGCCGATAAAAATATTTTCACAAGAGCTGCACAGAATCAGTTCTGGATGTGTTGTTCATTGATGATGGATTTATTAAAAATTGATTCCGTTCTGCTCATCCACATCAATGTGCACACTAAACAACTAACCAAGCCGACTCCACTAGAGGATCTAGGAGAAGAAAGAGTATTGGAAAAGAGGAAATATATTGCTATATTTTTTTGTGCATTCAATTCAAAGTCCAACGATGGCTGTTTTTCAATACCTGTTAAATAAATCAAATATGTAAAATAATTTCCGTTTCACTTTGATCGCTTACAATTACCAGAGGGATAATAAAAAATATGTACGTTTCCAATTTCGTTTCTCACCGTATTGCGCTCAGTCTGGGCACCTGAGCAACCAAGGTAGGTACGTTAGTGCCACTTATGTGGGGCAAAGAATAGGGGTCTACTACACAAATAATGTGAATGCACTTTGAAGTCATATATTTTACGTGGCAGGTCTTACCTTCTTTTGTTCATACCACTCAAAAAATTTAATGTTATAACAGAATGAAATCATTATCATTCTCGTGAAAAAGCCTATATAAGTTACAAATATTCCTAAAACCAAAATTTTGTAATAAAATAAAAGCACCGACTCGCTTAATTTTCACATTGGTGGGATATAACAGCAATCATTGCATGAATCATACATTTGTTTAAAAAAAATGGAGATAGACTCAGCTCCTGAGTCCTTAAAAGAAGTATCAATGTACGCTAAAATGCAGTCATCAACTAAAATGCATCATAATTGGCTTACTTTTGCTCTTCATCATCTCGGCGTGATAGTGTACAATCATGGCTATGTTATCAGTGAAAAACTGGTTAATTTTTATTTGAAAAAATAAACATGATGAATTCTTGATGTCTTTATATTTACGTACCTCTTACATACCCTACCAAACAGCGAGTCATGTAGCCGAATTATTCCGTAAATATTGTATTCATGGCGTATAACATCTCCCGCTACAAAGGCCAACGATATCGTGTTGGTGGAAACGCAGGTCTCTCTCCTTTCCCCCTCCACCTGTATTATTTTAAACGCCTCTCATCTCATGCTCCTCGCACTATTTTCCCGGCGTTCCTCCTCAGTTTTTACGTCCTCAACGAATCCTTCGGCCACTGTTAGGGAAAAGTTGGCCCAGTGCATTAGACAGAACTTTTTTATTTCCTTAATTTATTCCCTGATAGCTCGTAGAAAGACTCATGATCGTTGACATCAGGTGTTTAAAACAAACAAAATTGGATAGGTAAGATAATATTTTATTGATGAGGTACATTGCAATAAAAATTATTTGTATGATACACAAGTGCTTGGGGTTCCTTTTACCATGTCCTGGGGGTAGAATAAAACCACCCAGGATCGAACCTGGGGCCACAGGATTGGCAAGCGAGGACTTTGCCCCGCCGCCGTATCCAGGATAGGGAGGGGGGAATAACTATCGGGGGAGAGTAAAAGGAGGAGCATGTTCTTTAGGGCGAGGAGGCGTGATAGGGAGAAGATAGAGGGAGTCTTTGCAAGGAGTGATACAGGAAATCGTAGACTTGGGAGGGACTTCAAGCGAAGGAGGGAATGCTATAGGATGATATATGGCGATATGGGTGTGGATAAGAGACGAGTCTTTAAGGGTCAGAGAAACGCGGAGAGGGGTGTAAGATTTCGTTGGGGGTTACACATCGTGCAGGGGAGGAGATATGGGATGGAGAGAGTATTGACGCTCGCGTGTTTGCCCGTGCAATAATCTGAAACGTCGAGCCGCGCCCAGTCGATGAAATCAAGCATCGAGCGCCTGCTTATTTGTATCCGCGCGAAAACAGCCTTGATCTCTTTTCATAATCTGTCCCCTCTCCACGAATGGAAAAGAACGTCTGCGAAAAATGCGGGAACACAACTACCTACCAATCAACGATGAGCCCAAATATTTACAATTGGCTATGTAAATATATAATTTATGCTTAACGTTACCAGATGTGACGTAGTGGAAATATTCTATTTTTAATTTAAGTAAAGTTTTCCAATTTTTTTTATTTTCCACTCATTGTCAGTTTCATATTAACTCACGTTTCGATATCCTAGCGTCGCCATGAGATTCAAACTACAAACCCGAGAGTGAGGCTTAGTTGAAATACGCATCACAAAAAAAACTCTTTTACTTCAATTCAGCTTAGATACTAAGGTGGCTATGTTATAGTTGAGAAAACTATTCACGAGAGAGGCGTCTAAGCGAAGAACTGTACAGCAAAGAAATGGTTAACTGAAAGAAGAGTCGAGTAGAGTGCCCCAGAAAGCCAATCTTTGGATTTTTGACAGCAGATGATGATAAAATTGAAATACGGAATATCATCTTCGTTTTGACGCATGCGAGAGCGATTCAAACTCAACGATGCTAACACAGCAGTATACTTCTCAAATATTGCGCACAAGTAATGCATGACGAAAAGAGAAGACGGAGGATTTCGCAGGTGATGTTGTGAGGAGAAGCGAGAAATAAGTCATGCGCCGTCCTTAGCGGACTCTTGTTTTCTTCTTTTTAATTCTGTTCGTGATGCTCGTGCCAGCAGACGTCACCACTCCCGTCTCCGTTCTCACGGGAGTCCACCATCCTCCTCTTTCCTCTCCTCTCCTCCAGCCTTCCCCCCTCCCCACCCCCACAAAAGACGCGATTTCCCAGCATGCCACGCTCCTCCTCGCCGCTCTCGAGGCTTCTCTTCCCGTCGTCGCCGTCACATCCCTCATCTCTTCGCTCTCCTATCCGATCGTTGTTTGCGTCACGTTGAAGACGTCTCTTTCTCGCGAGTTTGGAAGGTTAAAGGATGAGTTGCGCGAGCGAGAAATCACGTCGAGCCTTTCGCCTCCGACAGAAGTTCCTCAAGGATCACGAACCTGGCTGTGAGAGAAACCAAAGAAAGAAGCAGTTGATGCCATTAAAGCTTGCTTAAAGCTTCCGTTGCTAAATTTTATCTCCAGTTGCATCAACAAGGTGACTCGTTACGGTGTTATAAGCCTGAAATCTGCGTAATCTTAATATGAAATCGTAAAATGTGATTTTGCATGAAGATATGTATCCACATCAGTTAAAGGCACAACGAAATATTCCACGAAAGTTTTCTTGGTATGAGACGTTTCACCACGATATGGCATCGTCAGGTACAAAGATAGTAGAGCATGAGGGTGCATACATATATAGACAAAAAAATCTATTAGGGTGGGGGTTGAGTTGAAATGTCACAACCAACTAGATTGATTTGTATATATTTATATGCATACACCCTAATAACACTTCTAAGGAAAAGTATGTTGTGCCTTTTAATGATCTGAATATATACAACATTCTAGAAGTGAAAGAATTGAGTATCGCTGATGTGTAGCTTTTAAGAGGATAAAAGCAGAGGATTTGAAAAGATAGAGTACGCCTTGATTTAATTGTAAGACTCATATATCTAAGGTCATTGAGGTCTAATTAATGTCTTTAATGTAAATTTTTATTTATTTTGGCCAATTGAGCCACAATAGCTGTTGGATTTCTACCAATCAAGATATTGTTGGTCGCCTTTCACCCTTAAATCACATATTTTCTTGCTCATTCTTCTCTACATTTTAGCATTATTTCCGCTCCGTTCCATCTATTTCTCTTTAGAACGATTTATGTTGGAAAGAGTCTACGCTTAATTATACTATCCATAATTAAGCTACTTTATTGTGAACTGAAATCTTAACATTTCGTATCCCATCTAAATGACGAACACACGAAAATGTCAATGCTCTTATACCATTAGCAAATCTAATTTACTTTGCTTGCGTGAAACATTTTATTGCAAATCCAAATAATCTCTTTGATAGTTAAAATATTTTATAAATGGAAAAGTTATTTTTCATTAATTGCGTCCTTCAAAATAATACGGGAACGCCAGCGGCAAGGGGAGAAGTTATGGAAATACTCATGGGATTATGTTATTTCATTTTGTGAGCCATTGTCTTGGATTTTTCATTTTCATTTTGTGAGTCATTGTCTCTTCGTTTTATCTCGCACATGCTTTCTTGTCATTAACTCTCTGTAATTAACTTTTTGTTATCTTTGAATGAAGTCACAATTTATGTTAAGCATCGTAAAATGTTGATGAAAACGTAATCAACACATTTTCCTTTACTCCATTTCCCTCAGAAAAATATAATAAAAATACTTCCGGAACTTTCTTTGCGACAACGGGGTTACCGTTGGAAGCTTTTTCGTGTGACGTCAGATGAAGAGAAGACACCGTTTCTTCAGCTGCTATTTAACTTATTTTTGGCTTCCCGAAACTCATTTAACTGGAATAACTATTTTTTTCGTGCCTATCACACTTTGTGCTGCACATATTTTGCTCGAAAGACGAAGAGACAGATATATTTATAAAAATAATGTCCGAGAATAAATAAACGTGTTCCTTTAGATAAAAAGCGTCGTATTCGGACGATTTTCAACTGCTACGCAGCAGTTAATTAGATAGAATGTTGTTTTAGGAGCTCAAAAAATGACAGAAAGCCCAAAGACTTTTTTAGAACAACTCGAATGAAAATGAAATCGTGCATGTATATGCTTTCTATCTTTCGCGACTATTTGCACGTGATGTTCATGACGGTGAACATTTCCAGGATTAGACAGGTTGTAAGGAATTATATTGTTTCCAGATTTTATAGCAATCTTCATACATTATTTTTTATTGTGGCTTTCTGGTGAATGAGGACGGGAGCGTATCCACGTCACTTATGATTTTTGTACACGAAAATAAAAATTGCTGCTTTAACTTCTATACATGTTACATACTTTTTTATTCATTGCATTTTCATACCCGTATGAATATGTAATGAATAAAAAAGTCTCCTTTAGTGTGAAAGTAATTTTTTTATATTATGTTGTTGGAAACGTTCGGCTATGCATATTTATTGCTGTTATTTTCATAATGGAGGCAATAAATACTGTCATTTGAACTATTTTCGGATAATATGCATATGCTATTTTGCTTCCAAGTTTTTTCTAAAGCTTTCAACACCATTGTGAAATACAGTGAAGGTCAATTACTCCCGGCTCATCGTCAGACAAAAATTACTCTTCCGAAGAGATAACAATTGGGACTTAGCACTTGCTTCTAAATCATGTACATTGCTAGATCATCTTTTAATTCAAATAGTTATTGTGTTGGTGTGATATAATCATATATTTCCCTTAACTTATTGGAATGAAATTCGATTTTTATGGCGATATAGTGAAATGATACGCCTCGTACATAAAACCAATTGGTTCCGGGAAACCGTTTGCTCGTGAACTGAAACTCTGTTGCTATTTGATACAGCCGCAGCCAAATGTTTGTACCCGTCCTACTGCCATATCCAACGAGGGTAGCAGTGGGATCAAAGCCGTCACTACCACAGCAAACAGGCGCTCATACAATACACTTGGCTAGTACTTTGCAATTAGAGAGCACTCCAAAGCTTTTGGATTACACTCTGCTAATCAAATTTTCCTCTTAGTGCCTAAACTGTAAACTAAATATTTGTGGGCGCCTTGATTACAATAGGTTATTACGTAGGGGAGGTGAATGTGCTTAACATTCAAGAATAGGCACTTCCCCCCACATACCCTTAAAACGTTTAACTATTCTCCTCTATCCTTAGCCTTAACCAGAATGGAATAATGACTGGGAAAAAGTTAGCATCACACGACTTAGGATCGGTCGCTGTGCTCTAATCCACGGAAGCCTCTTCAATGGATAGAAATCTCAACCTTACGATGGAAATTACAATAACCCTCCAACGACTAAGCATATTTTACTGGGATGTATCAAATACCGGGAACCACCTGTCCTTCGGTAGAAATCGCAATACACCAATTGGGGACAAATCTGCCTCATTTGACCTTACCATAAGGTTTTTAAGAGCAGCAAGAATGGATGGGATCTTATTGTGACAAATAATTGATTTAAATCATACCAATTCTTGTAACAGACAGAGTAAGAAGATTTCGAAACGTCCACTAATTAATGAAGGAGAAAAAAGCTTGGTTGTGCGGTTCTAAATTAAGTTGGCCGTCGAAGAACCCAATAAAGCTAATCCTAATCCTCGCTGTCCTCTAATTACCCATTTAAATGTCTCCTCCACAGCAGCAGCTGCCAAAAGCTAAGCACACAATGCTTGACACCATGAGTTTGTCCATTACCTAATCGTGGAAGTGCAACTGATCTTCTGAAGTGAACTGAACTTCTCTTCATAGATTTCATCTAGGTTCGCGTGACAGAAACTGACAAGCCTCACCCGGCATCTGTGTCTCTGCTTCTGGACGTGTCACTATTTTGTGGTGGACAGGTTGAAAATTGCCAAATTATGCGGCCGGGCTGCGTCTTTTCTTCTTCTTGGGCAATCTGAGGGAGGGAGGCTGGTGGGAAGAAGCAAGGGGCGGGAAGGAATGGAGAGAAGGGGCTCTCGCCCATCTTGATTATGTGTCAGCTCTTTCCTCGGAGGGGGAAAGGGGGGAGGAGATAAAGGGGGCGTTGACACGGGTGTTAGGAGGAAGTGGGGGGAGAGGGGATGGGTAGAGATTGATGTGATAGAGGAGGATCGAGGAAGGATGAATGAAACGGAAGGGAAGAGTTAGTAATGGAAGCCGACGGAGAAGAATTTACTCGACTACAGAATGGAGGAACTTACTTACTAAGGAAGAATTTACTCGTCTATAGAATGGAGGAACAAATGGAGGTACTATGGAGGTACAAGGTACTATGTTCTTCTGTATGCCAACTCGCGCAGCAATAAATTAATATATGTTGTGGTAGAAAAATTATACTATCAAAAGGCTCCTTTTTTGTTCTTTCTGCAACCGTATCGTTGCAACTCAAAGTCAAAATGGACCTTTTCTGTTCATAGAAACGGGCTATCTTCTTTTACGAATCAGAACTAAATACATAATGCAGAAAAACGGAGCAGTATCAATTTCACCTGTATGTTATTAGAGTCATCATCCTCATTAGCAGTCCTCAATACGAAGATATGTCTGCTGAAGTTCTCCATTACAGCTTTCAGTGAACCACGTGAGTCATACGTGATGGTAAATTCTTCGGAAATTTCGACGAATTCTTCTCGGGCTTTCCACCGGATCAGAAAAAGGCCGAAGTTTCAACGGCTGACTCCTCCGTCGTCATCAGGGGGCTAGCCTCCTATAGTAGAGTGAGCTGTCGAAATGTCGGCAGCAGCCGTTGTCCTGACCCGGGGAAAATCCCCAGCAGGCTTCATCAGCATCTTTTGACAAGTCTGTGTAGAGACTTATCAAAGTTTTCTTCTCGGTTAAGAATGTGGTACTTAAAAAAGCCTAAATTATCTGTTACTTGCTACGTATGTTAATGTGAAATTATTGTTGCTACTCATGAAATACATTTTCCATTACTGAAGGATAATGCGTGAATTTATTTTTAATTCGCTTAGAAATAAGATTCTTCCCACGCAACTAAAGTCAGTTTATTAAATTATTTTTACGAAACTGCAAACTAGGGCAGTTTTATTTTGCTACTACTTCTTAATGCCAATGCCTCCCTTTAATTCGTATAAAAATTATTGCCTGTTATTCGTATTTCCCTATATTATGAGGCCCTGTGGCTTGGAAATCAAATTGGTTACGCATGGTGTGAATGGCCAGCATCCTTAACAAAACACGACGCATTCAGCTAGTTATATACGGAAATTATTCGCCTGACTCGCATATTCGAAAAGGTTTCGAAGGATTACCATCACGAACCGTAATTAATGATTTAAGTACTTGTATTCTTCTCCATATTCGTACTCTAATTTCTTATTCCTTCCAATGAGATTCTAACTAGATGCCCCACTGCATTCGTTGATAATACTCCATTCTCTAACGTGCAGCCAATTTACTCAACACCTTTATATAAACTTTCTTATTTAATTATATTCAATGACCTAAGCTCACTAATAGGTAATACGATTTATAGCCATCATTTAACTCTGGTTTTATCCTATTCATTCGGCTGAAGTTGAATTTCTTCTTTAGGCACTTCAAATAATACTAGTGTGTCCATGTCACAACGCTTCCGTTAAAGAGAATTTCAACAGGCCATTAGATGTCCTAGTATTTTTACATATACGCCAGGCAATTCTTATGCATTATGCTATTAACTTGAATTGCCGTATGTTCCAACTAGCTCCAGTTCGTGAAAAAGACTTGTCTTTATAAGTATTTTATTCCAGCCCTAACATTAAAACTTAATCACGTGATGTTAGTTAATACCTTTCCGAGCTTGACAGAATGTATTGGATGATGCTGTACAATATGACTTGAGTTTTCTTCATTGCCCATTATCCTAAATGACCAAATTCTGAAATATTTAGGAAAAAACAAATTGCATTTTTGCGTGAACTACGTATCCAGTTATTTTTTCGGCTGTATGACTGTGAGGGATGTTACTTCAGACTTCAATGAATGTTAATGTTAAAATTCAAACGTTTTTTTTAGGATGTTCTCCTCATATTCGCAGCTCGTTATTTTGTACATCACCCCTATTTCCTTTACATTTTTCTCTTTTTTCCTCGATTCCTAATTTCTCTTCTTTCCCTCTCATTCGTCGGATTCTTCCTCTTTCTCTCTCCCTCTCCACCCTCACTTTGTTCGTGGCCCCCTCTAATTGGACCTCGACCCGGAGGCGAATTAGGGATTTGGAGCGAAAGTCTAAATGAGCTAACCGTGTTCCCTGGGCCAACTTAGAATTGTAGAGGGGAAGTGAGTGGGGTGGGGGTTGATAGGATGTGGGGGAGGGGACAGGTAGAGGGGACAGGGTCGCGAGAGTGGCCGTCGCAAAAGGGTGCGGACGTGAAAGCCGTGATGTAAGGGGGTAGGGGAGTAATAAGAGTTTCAAGGGTTTGTGTTCGGAGGTGGAGAGTAGGAGTGGGAGAAGGAAAGTGTAGCAGAAGCATAATGACATGCGCCGGCAGAGGACACGCGGGGCAGAGAAGAGGGCTAATTTGTTTGCATTGCGCGCCGCAAAATACTCGGGCATTTCCGGGCGAAAGTGAGATCCCCTCCAAATGCATACTTAATTTCCCCAACTTCACGTAGAGTCATCGCCTCTCCGGGCTGTTTTGGATGCTGGACGGTCCGCTTTCTCGGGTAACTACTACATCGCCGGTTTGCATCCCGGCCACGGAATGGCTGTTATGTTGTGCGCCTTAAGTTTTTGATTTTCCTTAAGCAGAATGGCCGTTTTAGATAAAACTTTTTAAAAACTGACTCACCTACGCGATTCTATGCGATTCTTGGATATGCCGGAGGCTAAATTATCATTAAGTTAATTTAACTTGGCTGTAATTTATACTTTGAAGTTTATTTGGAGGGCTGTAGCTTCTAAAATTGGAATGACATAAACTTTCGCCAGTTAAAATTTGCAGATGCATTAGGTTACCTTGGATTATATATTGGGCGGGAAAAATAGTTAGAATATTATAATAGGTATTGCCGTATTTATTTTTACTGTCAAATGTGTTGATTTTTTACTTTGATGAAACTATTTGTTCCGTTAAGTATTTTACCATAATATTTTTAATAAATAGGGATCCAAGTCTGAAAGACGCTGATTTTTTTCGGAATTTAAACCCTTAATTTGAATGCTCAACTCGTGCACCATTAACTGTACCTTTGTAAATTTCTTATAAATATATTAGTAATTAATGAGTAGCAGTGCGATTACTATAGGTCTAATATTATAGTGCGATACTAATATTATGGGTCATATTTGCCATTTTTTTCGATGAGTTGATTCCATTTCGTAAATTACCAATGGTTTCTCTTGCTCCAACGCTGAAAAGTGTTTTGATTCCTGCAAGGGTAATTCGCACTTACCTCCAAAATATTATGGACTTAATATTTTATGCCTGTATTTATTGTTTAGTTACCTTTGGAAAACTGTATTGCCATCGGAAGTCTCTTAACTGCTACTTCGATTACGATTAACTTGACGCAATTTTCCCTTAATATCCACCAATATTTATCGCTACCAAATCCATTTCCTTCAAAGCTTTACATTTTGTGACTCCCTTTCTTCATGTGCCATGTGCCGATTTAAATGCATATTCCGTGTAAATTTATGCATGAAAATTTTCTAATAAGCTTACTTCTGCTGCCAATGTCATCTTAGGTGACGCGATAAGGAAGAGAGAAAGTCATGACTAAAGAATGCTGCAAACCCATCCGTTTCCACACCTAGTCAATTGAAGAATTCAAGCAGAGTAATGGATTGTCCATGTTAGGGTTTCCCCTCCATTGTGGCTCCAAATCTCCGTATTCCGTTATGTTTATTTCCACCATAGCTTCCACCGTTGACATGTGGTTGAAATTCATCAGCTGTGAGCTCATTATATATTGTTTCGTGCATATTGATAGTGCAATGAGACAGCTACAAAATAATTAATTGTAAAAATATTTTGCTATTCATAAGTACTCCTTTTATCACTCGTAGGAATACTCACTAGAACACAAGATTAAGTGCAAGAGTGTTGAAAGAAAGGTTCTTCCTGGCGTGGAAATATTTGAGGAGAATATTTCTTGAAAAATGCACGTCTGCAGTACGCTGGGGAGTATTACCTCTCTATCTACTCGACAGTGCCTCTTGTTTGGGTAGCATTGGCAAATAACGGCTTTGAGGCGTGAAAATTTCGGCCTCTGGAGACATAAAGTACCCCCAAGTAGAACGAGGTGAGTAATTAATGTCGCAGTCAAACAAGAACCATGGATGCAAAAAAGGAACGGTGGAGAGGGGTGTGTAAGAGAAGGGGTTGGAGGGGATATGGGACGAGATAATGTTGATGAATGGTCGGGGGGGTGGAGGGAGGCGTGTGAGAGAAATATCGGTGGTTGGGAAAACGACCGACCCGAGCGTAAGAGGGGCTTCGACGAGAGGGCCCCTCTCCTCTCGTTTGACCTTCCGAAGGCGAATCGTTGATCTCAAGGGGAGAGAGAACTACTTGACCTTCACCGAAGGCCCCCTTGACCTATTGAGTTGCACGTCCCTTGTCCTCGGAGTGGAGAGTAGCTCTACCCGAACGAGTAGACCATTCGCTTAGCAATTCCAATCGATCTTTTAAAAAAAACTGGGAACGTGTCACTTTCTCGCGAAGAATCGTCGAGCCACTATTCACCACCTAGTTCTGTGACGCCGAACACTATCACTGTCATGAGACTTGTTTACTCTGGCAGTCCTTGAAAATGTTGGCGGAAGACGGGTGCGCAGAACGCTACTCCGCGGATAGAGTCAGTATAGTAGGAGTATGAATAAGAGACACGGGAAGGTGAGGAATGGAAGTAAAAAATTCTCTAGCGTTGAATTAATATGCATTTGAAAGATTCCAGGCTTTCCCGATGAATGTTACTGAAGCCAACACGCAGACTCAAAACTCGGTGGGAAGCCCGAGAACAATTTATCAGTAATATGCGTTTGCTTTGCCATCAAAGTAGAAAAGTAGGCGTTTTGGTCACTGGGCAATCAAAATTAAACAAAAGCCAAGGCACATAGCTTCTACCCATTCACCCGCAGTGAACGATTTTAAGTATATATACTCTTGCAGTCCCAAACTCTTCCACTGAGTATTTTCCACTATCTTTTACGAGGGCTGTACTACTTCTTTATTCCTTTTGTCGATTAGTCGCGGACCGGTTCCTAGAATGATTGGCGACTAGTATCAAGAATTCAATATTGATTCGGAATATATTTGAAATCCGATTCGTTGGAAAGCGAAAAAACGATATTTAATTAATTCCTCCATAAATTCCAACTCGTATAGTACATAGGAATCACTGCCTTCGTAAGGATTGCCGTAGTTGTAAGTTCACATGTTCTTCGCATGACGTCGTACAGTAACATGGTTACATGGATTGTGTGTTAATGGAGGTTATTAGTCTCCTTGTAATATGGAATCTTTCAAATCAGAGCGATAATTATGTTTTTCACTCGTCCAAGCGTAGGAAATGATTGTAACCTTGGTTTTTCCTTATGAATTTGTGATGAAGCTTCTGACCTAGCAGAAAATCCAAGAAATATTCGCAAGTATCATCAGCCCTGAAATCAAAATAAGTTCAAATTAGCTATTTTGTTACTCCATTAAATGTAATATTATCATTTGATAGTCTACCACCAATTGTGATTCCTTCCATCTTTCAGACAGGAAACCCTTTGAAAAGACTAAATAGTTATACGTGTAGATTTGAGAATCGGAACTTACAGCGATAGAATTAGGAGAGAGGTGGGGATGTCTTCTACCGCCATTGTTGCTTAATGTTAAATCGGAAGAAATTGTCAGATAAGTCTAGAAAATGATGGAGATGGGAGTGAAGATAGGTGGGGAGCAAATTAAGTCAGTCAGCGTTAACTACCCACTCGGTCATGGGTTTTCAAACAATGATAAGTCGTTAAAAAAAATGGTGTGAACGGAATGGTATGAACATAAATCATTAGAAGATAAAGGTAATGAGATTTTGTAGAAATAAGAAGCTATGGCAGAATATAAGGGTGTGAGGACATAAAATAGACCTTATGAAACAGGTTACATACCTATGTATTAATTCGAAGTTAATTGTATCCTTGGTAGAGATAGGTGTGGAACTACTCCTGAAGCATTTACGAAGAGATGGAAACTGATGAAGGGGACTTTGAGGAAAGGCACAAAGAAAATAGTGACGGTGTATGGATAAGAAACTTGGTAATAGCGGAAGGAAGATGTACGTTGACTGGATACATTTGAGATGAGTGTAGATAAGAGGAGGAGCTGGGTAGTGAGGAAGACAAACTAGGAAGAGCAGGATATGGTTGAGGAGGAAAGGAAGTTAGTGGCGGTTATTCAGAGAAGTAGAAAAGTTTGATGGAGGGCGTTCTGAAAATTAAGGGCATGCATAAAAGGGTGATGGAGGGAAGAATTTTTGGCAAGTTTGGAAAAGAAATTTAGAGGGTAGCTAGTTTGAACGACTTAAGGAAGGTCAGAGGATATGATGAATTGGAGAAAGACTCGAGGGTGAGCATGTTATGCAAGGAAAAAATTAGAAGATGACACTGAAATGGGATATTTTGGTAGAAACTGTCCAATAATCTTCCAATAAGCCGGTAGAAAACCTAGTGACGATGGTGTTTAGGTTACTTTAATGACAGGGCTACCACACTGATAAGCGAGTATCAAATGAATCTTATGTTTCTTAATCTGGACTGCTACTGAAAACATTTCCATTTTTATGTGGCATAACTTTTCGCCAACATTTCTATAGCACAGCATTCTTTCTTTAAATCATTCTCCCAATATTTATTTTTCTGCTAAATACATGGACTCCTGGAGTTTCTGAGTTTTATGATATCATGGGAAAATAGTTGTGTGAAACCAACTGTAATGCGGCCGATATTTTTTTTTTGCAGGATTTCTTAAAAATTGCACTGGTAGCTAAACCTTAGAAAAGCTACGATAAAGATTTTAAAAACACAATGCTTCGATTAATAGTCTATTGAAACCTACAAATAATGGGCGACAATGTTCTAAATAATCTGAGCTTGTTGCAAGCAAGCCGTAATTGCTAAAAAAAAAAAAAAAAAAAAAAAAAACTAGCCGTGAGCGAGGTTTCTCTTCTCCGACGGCCGAAGCCTGTCCGAATAACTAAGCAGGTAGCCCAAAGCATCTAGCCTCAGCCAAAGTACATGGCAAGGTACTCTGCAGACTTGCTTAGCGGGCTTGGGCAGTCTTGCATCCTTCCTCTACGTCACCACTGCGTCACGCTCAAGCATGCTCACGCCAAGCAGGCCTGGATATTCGGACACGGCTACTGACTGACTCCGTATCACAGAAGCCTCTCAAGTGCTTTTTTGATGCAGCTTTTTACATTTTTATTTCTTCTCCAATCATTTTGTCGTATTTTTCCCTTTAATTTTCCTCTTCTTGGCTGTGGTAAACGAATTTGATTGGCCTCGTTTAGTGTTTAAAGGATATGGTACAGTTATTACATGATGCGACGGTAGGGGTCTTGAATAATCGCTAAAGAATTTTTCCATTGCCTTGAAGAAGACGTTATAAATGCCTAATATGAGCTTTTAATGAGTCATGTTAGCCGTACGATGGTGGAAAGAGACTATTTGGCCGCTTGCCAAAAGACTGAATTTTTGTTCTTTCATTTTCAGAAGAAATTCAAGTACGCTCTCCTCAGTCCCTTGCTTCGGCACCTGTAGTGAGCCTGAATATACATGGCGAGAATGTTGAGGAGAAAGCTATGAGATATAATGTTGGAGTTGAAATGAGTTTAGAAAAGTATTGCTGAGAATAAATTAGTATTATCTGCAAAAATTAAAATCAAAATCTCGATCCCCTTTCTTTTTGTATCAAAGAAAAACATTTAGTATTTTGTCATGCTTTTACAGCGATCAAATAGTTTATTTCAAGATTTGACTTGCATGTATTGTATATGTATTTCATGTAAGTCATACGACGTATAATATGTTCATAGTTTCTTTGGAGAGATAATAATGCTGTTGCAGTTTTAAAATATATTATTGTTGCAGAATTATTATTCACCTAAGCTTGGAAGCTAACCAATGTGTGATGATAACTTAAGTTGGGAAATAATTATAATGAGGCCTGTGTCTTTGGGCGAGATAGAGGTGAGGACAGTATATTAAGAAATAACATTGCCCTTTCCCATCTTGAGGAGTAAAAGAGAAATGAGACCTCGGAACAAAGGAAATGGGATTAAGGGTTCAGGCAATGCAATCAAAGAGGCACCCGCCAATTCCAACTGGTGATAGACTTCGGAACCAAAATTATCGAGTGCCTTTTGAGCCGAGTTCTAATCGCGCCCAGGATCGACAACAGTTAAATTTGATATAAATTACCAGGTCCAACATATCCTGAACTGAGGAAAGAAAGCGTTATTTCATTTACGTTAATACCGTTCTTGAGTACGAGTGGGATGAATATTGTCTAAGAAGTAATCATATGCGAGTAAAATAAAATTCATGTGGTTTCCCAGCGTTATGCTATGGTATGGCAATATATCAATCGGCATATAGATAATTGAACGTTCTACGGCCGTTAAACAGTTGAAAGAAAATAAATTCCCCAAGGCCGTACTCTTTACTGGGCGAAAAAAGTGGGGGAAGAAGGGATGAATAGGGTGTTGGAAGGTTAGTAAGGACGTTAACCAGACCAGATAAAAAAGGCCAAAAAAAACCCAGATAAAATAAAAATTGAAACATGCACTCGCTCACGCACGCTTCTCACGGATATGCTCAGAGGAACAAATTTCTGCGAGGGCCCAATCACGTACACAATCAGGTTTGCGAAGTTTTCACTTACGCCAGTGACCCACTCACACAATTAAAAAAGGCAATAACCAAATACAACAAATCCAAAACCCTATCCATCCCTTCTTCCCCCCCTTTTTCGCCCAGTAAAGAGTACGGCCTTGGGGAATTTATTTTCTTTCAAATACCAATCGATATTTTATGGTTCATTGGTTTTCCCCCAGTTATCATCTAGGTTAGCTTTTATTATAATAGTCCTTTCTTATTATATCATGCACATGTTATAGAATTTTCGAATCAGGTTATTTAATTATATTTTTTTGGAGACTGTAGATTTTTTCAGGTTTCGTCAATTATACCGTTTGCCGGAGATAAAGCGTTTTACAACCAGTTCATAGGATGTGAGACTTATCTTCATGCAATCATCATACTAATATATAAAAATTGAATGGTGTCTGTCTGTCTGTTACTCAATCACGCAAAAGCTACTGAACCGATTGAGTTGAAATTTGGCATGTATTAAGAAAATGTATCTGGATGTAACATAGGCTTTATTATAAATCCCTCAGAGCCCCCAAAGGCCCCCCCTGGTGGTCCATGCTAAGCATTGGGTTCTGTGCAGTGGTTTCATCTTTTGCTTTTTAAAATTACTTTCACTCAAGATAGAGGACTGGAATTATTAACGGATAGCTGAATAAATGAAGTTTCTAATTCTTTCAATCGATTTTCTTTTACGCTTCATAATTGTCTGAATATCATGTTTTCAGCTGAAAAATCTCACATTTTTCTCTGAAATCAACAATATCATATTTCTTTGACAACCAAAGATTTGATTTTCAAAGGATATTCACGCCTCTAGCATCTAGGTTTTCCTGCAGGTCCATAATAGATCGTAGAGAAAAAATCTGTATGAGAAGGGCCCAGAGTCCCAAGAGCCCCATGATATTTGCTTCTGGGGGTAACCGATAAATTCAATGCATATTTACAACAATTATACTCTTGAATGTCTATTCTCAAAGTAGCTTACATAGTGGCGCTGCATGCATATGAGAGAACACTTACGTAGTAAACGATACACATAAAGAAATTAAACGTGCAAGAATATTTACGTGCAGCGAATAGTAATGGCAATAATGCCTCTGTAGCTACAACAAACACGGCGTTGTTTATTATCGTGTAATACTCAGATATATTACACGTAGGTGGAACCGTCTGCCTCTTGATTGCGAACTGTTTTTTAGACCAATTCCTAAATCATACGAATGAACGAAGGGACGTCAACGGGTATCATACTAGGTTAAGAACTCCTCAGATGACTACGATGACAGTATCATTCAGGCTTTGTGGTTTTATTATAAATACGTTCAATTTTTTTCACTGCCGAGGAATTTGATAAAGATTGCGAACAAAGTTTAGACCAATTCCCACTTTATGAAAGTTACGAGTTATTTAAATATATTTAAAAACGTAAAAGTGCAGTTAACTTACATTCACTCAATCATCGCGTTGCCTTTTCAAGACTCTCACTCGCCGCTTTGTTTTTCTTCCTTAGACTTAAAAATATATCCATCAACATGCCTAAAAGAAAAAAGAGTAAACTTTCGAATAAATATTCTAGAGCAAGAGGAATGTGTTCTTTGCGAGAAAAGGAAGCCCTTGCAAGAAAAACAACAAAGATTAGACTTAGATGTTCAAAGATATGCCCACCAGTAATCTCATGATCATCTCCCCGTGGTGTTTCTCGGGTTACGTCCGGTTAGTTTACTCGACGAATAAGCATACTTGGACACAAAGCTGCGGTAGCTAAGGGGTGTGTAAGATATCGTGACTTGGCGATTGGCTACTGAACTAATTGGCAGCCAGTTACCTGGAGAAGGAAGCAGCAGCCTTCCTTCATATGAGAGAAGGTGGAGACCACGTGGGTCGGTACAGTGACTCTCATAACACTACAGTCGTGGTAAGGTCTAAACGGCTGTAGTAATGCGAGGTGGAAGGCAACAGGAAAGCACCAGATTATTGTCCCTAGGAGAAGCAGCTCTTTAACTATTTTACTGATGTGTTTTATAAAACACGTGATGAAATTCTCTTGAGTAAAATATTTGGGAGGTAAACTAGTCCTACATTCGAATCTCTGGGCAGGGACCACTTGAGAGGGTATATCAGTGAAGAACCATAAGAAGCATTTTATAATTGAGGGCCTGTGATTCAAAGAAATACAAGTGACAGACATCGTCCAGTGTCACCTGTATCTCTTTACCCCTGTAGGAAATGACAAAAAGCAAAGTAGCTTAAATATTCGGCGGCTAGATCGCAGCACCATACTTTCGAACACTTTTATTCCTTTTCCTGTAGATACCTGACGGTACCAACTTAGAAAATATGCACTTATATTATTATTTATTATTATAATTCACTTATTATATTTTGGTCTTTTGTAAATCGCCGCCGCAGTAGACCCAGAGTCCCAGAAATTCTTTCTTATGCTAATAATAATGCTGTTGGAGAAAAACGGACGAACCTCTTCATCAAATTCTTCTCTGAATGTATGACGCCCATCTCCACCCCACCACTCACCCAAGATCACTTTCTCACACCCATTACTAATAACTGCCTTTCTGAAATCCAAACCGACCCTCTTGAAGTTTTTAAATATCTACGTAAAATTTCCCTTCAACGTTCAGCAGGCCCTGATGGCCTGAGCCTGATATTTGTTCACAATTGTGCTGAATCCCTCTCAATACCTATAAGTTCACTTTTAAATCGCTGTTTTTCCGTCGCTATTTTACCATCTCAATGGAAAACTGCTCATGTTATACCCATACATAAATCCGGCCAAAAAAATGTAGCATCAAACTATCGACCCATCTCTTTACTCCCAGTTCTCTCTTCTGTTTGTGAGAGAATAATCCTCAATTGACTTTATTACTTCACATCCCCACATCTCTCTGAAAATCAACATGGTTTCCTTCCGGGACGTTTGTGCATGGCTAACTTAGCTGTTTTTCAACATAATGCCGTAAATTCAATTAATAATAAACACAGATACCATTTTCCTAGATTTTTCCAAAGCTTTTGACTCCATCAATCATAGCCTCCTCCACAGGGATCACTTTAGGTTCGCTAATGTCGCCCAAGTTAGGATTAAGTTGAGAATACCTCCGCCTCTGCCGGAAATCGCACCGGAGCCCTTGAAATGGAAAGCTCTACCTCAGCACTTCTTAAGATTTCCTATTCGCTACCCCTTTTTTCAAAAAATATTTTGCGTAACCAGCAGTAAGGAGGAAGACCAAATTTCTGCAACCTATTATTTCCTCGCGGCTCACTCATTAAAACGATTTGCTTCAGCCAACCTCATCAACCTGATCCCACCAGGCAGAAGATGGTTGTAGGCGCACTGGGAAGAATAGAGCATTGAACAAATAGAAGGGGTTGGTAGGAAGAGATAGAGAGAGAGGTAGGATGAAAGGAGAAGAGTTTTAAGGGTTTGGTCGTAAGGCCGTGCGTCGACAGGCGCCCCAATAGCTCGGCCGAAGCGACCTTTTCCGAAGGAAGCGAGGAAAAGGACGAGCGATTCCCTTCGCAGCGGCGGTTTCGCCTGAGAGACAACCGTTGTTTGCACTCACCACGGGGACAGGGGGCGGGACGGGATGGTCGGGACTCGGTAGTAACAGTAAGGAGGGCAGCACAGCATCTGCATCTCTTGTGTTTTCTCTGGGTGGGAGGCCATAGGGAGTGGAGTGGAGGAGGAAAATGTTGCGAAGGAACCTAGAGGACAAAAAGGGAAGTGTATCTAGGCAAATGGAAACCATCTCCATTCGGAATGTTTCCAGCTGCACATGTGCTCTGCGGGATGTGCGAATTATTTTAGCAAATTTTTAATGTTACTTGGAAGAGCTTACTTTGGTGAAAATGTTATCAATAGATGAATATAACTGTAATAACGTAAAATGTGATCACAGAAAAATGTTTTATTGTTATTATTATTAGCGTATTCTCCCAATAATGGAAGACGTTAAGCAAACAACTCAATCAAGATTTCTTCGGGTTCTTCTTGTTGCTCCAATAGGCTTTCATTCTTTCCGAGTGGGCTTGTTTTCGTTCTTCCGACCACTTCGGTCTATATTGTTTCTCCTTTGGTTGCTCTGATTTAACTTCCCATTTGTTTACTTTGTGTGTGAAGTTGTCTCTTTCTAAAATGTCTCTTGCACATATGCTCGCGTTTTTGAGGTCCTTTCGAAGTTCTTCTAGCCAAGGTGTTGAATTCTTAAGTGAGGTTACATAATCTAGAATCTTTTTTGTCAATCGATTTTCTGGTAGTCTACTGAGATGACCAAAGAATCTCATTCGTCTTTTCTTAATGTCACAATCAATGTTTGAAAATTTTTCTGTTGTTTTGATTGATTGTAGCCTGTAACCGTCTTGTGTCTTGTTTTTTGATTTCTTCCAGTTCTTGTTTTCTGTTAATCGTCAGTGTTTCGCTTGCGTAAAGGACTGCTGGTTTTATGACAGTGTTGTAATGTCGAATTTTTGTTTGTCTTGACATGGATTTTTTGTTATAGATGTTTTGAACTAACCCTAATGCTTTCTTGACTTTCTGGAGACGGTTCTGCTGTGAGATTTTCTCAAGGCCTGTCGGTTCAATGAATTCCCCGAGGTATTTAAAGTACGGGACCCTGTCCATTTTACCGTATTTTGTTCTCAGGCTCGTGATATCTGTCTTTGAACAGAAGAATTTAGTTTTCTAGAATGAGATCTGTATTCCCACTTTTTCTGCACATTCCTTAAGTACCTCAAGCTGTTTGACGGCAGTTTCCTCATCTTCTGACAGAATCGCCAGATCATCCGCAAATGCAAGGTATGGTATGTAGAGGTTGTTTTTGGGAAAGCCCAGTTGGATCGGCTTCCAAGACTCACATTTCTTGAGTTCCTTCTTCCATTCTTCCATTACCTTGCCTAGGACGACGTTGAATAGAATAGGAGAGAGTCCGTCACCTTGTCTCAAATCTGTTCGAATTTCGAAGGGTTCTGAAATTTCTCCCATAAATTTAACTTTAGATTTCGTGTCAGTTAGTGTTTCTTTTATGAGTTCTCGGGTTCTGGGATCTAGTCCTCTCTCTTCTAGAGTTTGGAATAGTGAGGGTCTGTCTGCTGAGTCCTATGCCTTTTTGAAATCTACAAATGTGCATACTATGGGTTTTTGTCTGAGGGCTCGTATTTTGAGTATGGTTTTGAGGTTGAAAATTTGTTCTGAGCATGACCTATTTGATCTGAATCGTGCTTGATATTCTGATAGTTTGGGTTCTAGTTGCTTTTGTGTGCTATTCAAGAGACAGGCTGATAGAATTTTGTAGGTGACAGATACGAGAGAGATACCTCTATAGTTGTTCACATCTAATGTTTTGCCTTTTTATGTAGTGGGTGGATTAGAGCAACTTTCCAATCATCTGGGAGCTTTCCGGTTCGCCAAATGTTTTGGATAATTTGTGTAATTAATTGAGTGAATTTGGGCCTAATTGGCCTAAAGGTTCAGCTACAATTCCGTCCTCTCCCCCCAGTGGATAAAATTAAGGAGTTTAGTATTGATCCTCATAAATAAATCCCAATGCAGAAATAGCACACGCAGGTGTGAAGGCGTTAAACATGGTAAATATGCACATGATTCTTTTTCCTATTCCTGCCGACCCCCTGCTATCACCCCCTGCTATCACCCTTGGTCTCCTACCTATACTACTTCCGCAAACCTACTTTCTCCCAATTTTCTCTTTTCTCTTCCCCCCCCCCTTTCCTTATGAATATCTCATTCATACAAGAGATAGACTATGGTAAACTTACTTGAGAATAATGCATTAGAGTTGAAACTCGGGTCTTGTTCATGTTCTTAATTGTTCCCATCTAAAATCCGATGGCAATGCTCTTGCTCCCGGTCAGCTACTCTTGTCTTCAACCCAACGCGATTGGTCCACATCGTGATGTCGTTGTCTTCTGCTCAGGAGTTCTCCTCATTGCATTGAGCTATGTTCTTAGAAAATAAATCATATGTTTCATATTTATAATATTTATATTTTGCATCGTTGCCATTTTCATCATTTGTTCCGTTTACGCATAATTGCTGTAGGTTCTTATATTCCGCGACTAAGTAGGGAAGTATATTATCCTTGGGTCCTGCAACTGAAAACATACCAAACGCTTCTTTATTTGGAGAAATTTACGTGCACCTGTCACATTGACTACCTGAAAAACATCTTCATTAGCAGTTTGTTCGCACTCAGGGCATTTGAATCCTTGCATCGCTCCACATTCAAAAGATATGAATTTTTGTTTGAAGAAAGATAATCTTTTACAAAACCTCTATTACGAATTTTTATTATTATTATAATTAAACAGTTGCAAGTGGGTAATTGGCCTGGTGGTAACAATAACAACAGCCGAGTAAAGAGAATAAACCTTGATAGACTTCTACTTCTTCAACCTATTTTTATTAATTTTTTTGGGAAGGGCTCAAATAGTTTTGCTGGTAGGCAGGCACGTAGCCAGAAATTTTCTTCGGGGGGGGGGGGGGCTAAGTCTAGCTCAGAGAATGAGTGCCCCTTGACGAAAGGCAGACGCCTCATGGGGAAAAAATTTTGGGGGGACTGAAGCCCCTAAAGCTCCCCCCTGGCTACGTGCCTGCTGGTAGGTTGTTCCAGTCCCGTATGGTCCTATTCAAGAAGGGAACTGTTTCACATTTGTCCTTTGTGATCGGCACTTTATCTTGAACTGGTGATCATTTTTCCACACCAAGTTTCTCATTACTATGTCCTTCCCAAATTCATCCCATGCAATAATCATACATGCATCCCATGCAATCAAATAAATCACAGTTGTCATCCATTATTTTATATCTTCACAGTCTCAGGAAGTTTTAGCTCTTCCCTTTCGCCGAGCGAGGAATAATTAGCGAGAGCAGTTTCACGGTCTGGGAACTTCATCCGTCATTCGCTTGTGGCGAGGGAACATAAACGAATTCATCACATTGGCTCACGATTTGAGGAAATATGCTTACAGCATTACTTAGACTTTACTTTTGCTTCGTTTTCATGACAAGTTGGATGCTCACATTAAGAGAGGACTCCTTGGAAAAGCGTTTCATAAGCATCGTATCTACAGCCGCTGAATTGAAAATCAAGTAAATCGTGTTTCTCGCTTTGAAGATTCTAGTAAATATATCTGGTGAAAATCTCCAGCTCACAAAGAGTATGCATAAGAGATTATGCATGGCAGCTTCTAATGCATGTAAGTGCTACGTGGAGGCCAATTGTAATAAAGGTCGAGGGCAGAAGATAAGAGCATGAGAACAATCTTCTTCTTTTCCAGTCATGTTCATTTAAAGAAAATCATTCTTTTTGCGTCATAAATGGACCATTTCTTATGCTCATTTGGTAGATAAATTACATAGAATGCGAATTATTTAAGCAGGTCTTGATATAAGAATTAAGGATAATGATATATTTGAGACAGTGAATCACAAAGTTATTTTTGTTAGTTTTTGTCCAAATCTTTAGCTATGAGTTGACGCATGTTTGAGAGTGGGTAAGTTTATCCGAGTAAGGGGAAAGTGCTATTTTTAAGTTACGATTTAGAAATATGTATAATAAAGTTCACGCATATTAGTGGATATATTTAAATTCACATTTTAAACCGTTTACTAGACTTAAATTCCTGTCCTAACTGGATTAGCTTTTTAATTATGAATAAATTATATTTATGAAGTAAACAGTTGATGAGAGGCACTGTTTTCTAAGACCTTCCGGGACGTCGGGAAATGGATTCCCATTGATTTAACTTGAAGTTCTGTGCAGGGTTTTTTTTACAGGGAAACTAGGTCGAAAGGATAGTATGCCAATGTTGTATTGGAAATGCCCACGAGTTAGAGGATATTCCTGAATTGAAACCCTTCGAGATATTTTGCAGGAAATTAACAACCTTCCATTCGGAAATTGAAAATACTCATGTTTTCCATGGATTTTTTTACTTCTTTATTCGAGTCGCAATGCGGCGCATGCCACTGTAGTGCAGTAGAAGGTTCAAAATTGAAAAAAAAACATCTATTGAAAAAAACACAACAGCCGTGGAACTCGATCGTTCATTTTTCTCTTACACTCGATGAAAATCTTTTTACCGCTGGTTTTCAACTTCTGCTAAATGCGGCGAAAGACTTCAGTGTTTGACAGCATCACGGTAGGTCCGTTCAAGCCGAGTATCGCTAGACATATTCTAAAATCAGCTTCTTTGAGTACATGCCTTCACTTCCGGTAAACAGAAGGGACAAAATGAACATCAAAGAAAGGAGTTGGTGAAGCTTGAAGCCTTAAAAAGTCTAATATCTGATTACCTGCCCAAGTATTGCATCATATTTTTTTGTTATTCCTATTTTCAAAATGAGTATAACTTTGATGAAATAGTGAAACATTTTTATCGGTCATTAGGTCACTTTTTTGAAACATGTCAAAATCTCTTGTCATCCGTTGATGTTGGTAATGATTTGGTATTGATGGTAATGGTGATTAATGATAATGATGTGGAGGTGAGATTTTTCAGGTCTCAAGAGAATGCGAAGACCAATTATCTGTATTCCAAGGTCGGAAACGCCTTTATGAGGAATAATTTTTGTAGCTGTGATTTTTGGGGAATCCGAGGTGAATATATCTTTATTTAAATAACTATCTGTATACCTACCATTATAAATCTTTAAAAAATAGATTTATTGAATACAAATAAGGATTTCTTTAATTTTTGGCTCTGTTGGAGTTAGAATCAGAAACTTCAACTTATGATAATTGGGATATAATTCGAAGTTTTTGAATGCTTGGATGATATTAAAAGGGGGATAATACACCATTACCATGTAAATGCCATTGCTCAATATTCATAACCCAATTTCTGGTAACAAGAGATTTTAACTTATGATTGTTGAAAAATATTTATTCTATTACTTTTTGGGTTATTATTGTTACTTTTATTTTTATTTGGTAGATAAATTGGTGCTTGTTGTTTAATTTGTTTTTGTTTTTATTTAAAGACTTGTGTATTGGCCATGATAGGGTACTTGAAAAGGAAAAAGGGATTGTTGAGAGATATTAGATAAAAATAAGTTGCTAACGCGAAAAATCTCAGTAAATCAATTTTGTGATCAATAAATTTAAACTTATTGGGAAATCATTGTTTACTAGAAGTTTTCCGGCGTTATAGGGTATATTTTTGTACCCAGCCATTGGAGGACTTTTGCCCATAATAGGGCTTCATGGATATATTCAACTGGCACAAAAGATTAGGAAGACGTTAGTGGCATAGGATCCCGTTGTGTTATTCGACTGAGCTTCAGTCTCTCATTTTCTGAGAAATAATCTCTATTTTCTAAATGAGAGATTTCCTGCTACCGCGGTTAACTGAGCGTCTGGCTGCTTACTGAGGAATCCATGTCCATATCCGGAAGTTCAGCTTGACCCAAGTAGTGTAATACTTTAAGCGCCTGATCAGTCTGGGGGAAACCGCAGGAATTTAAGTAAAAGAACTGACCCCTGGCTTGAAGTGTGAATACATCCGCCACTTGGCTCAAGCAATAATTTGTAACCTCTAAATTCAAAGTTGTGTCTCATTTTGGTTGAAGATTGGGGTTTTATCGAAGGAGCTTAAAAGGAAATGGAGAAAGCATGTCCATTAGGGTGGAGTGAAAAAACTGATTTTCGTCGGACGAAGTTCATACCGGTGGCAAAAGTTGTATTTTGGGCCACATATTAGCTGTGCACAACTTTATCGATTTCAATTAATATCTTCATTCCGCACAACGGCCTTGAATGTTCGGAATTTTCGCGCAAATAATCGTGTATGGCGGGTTGCATTCTTCCATTCCCCAACATGTGCCCGGGAGATAATGGTGGCTATTGAAGGCTATGGTATTGTTTAACTTCACATTTATTCGTATATGCCATTTGAGATGGAATTTGTAGCGACTAAAAGCCTATAAAAATGATTGAAATAGCGTAAGTTTTAGCTTGAAAGACGATGCAATCTGGCATATTGGGCTTTTGCGAATACGTGCAGCTCTTTGCTAGTTCCCTGCTGAAACTACCCAGAACTCACCATGAGGAGGGGGCTGCACTACGAGTTCCACCCGTGCCCACCCAACCATTTAAAAACAGTAATATTTATATTGGAATTGTCCTGCCTGTACTGGAATTCGTGTCAAATTTCGGTTGTAGTTTACTGTCCATGATCCTTGATCTCAAAAGTCCAAGTATTACCTCAGGGCCACAAACTCAAAGGGATACTTCTATCACCATTTTAATATGTATCTTTACTGCCTGAGGCAAGGTATGCTTAACAGCTCTTGAAGTGTTGGCGGCATAATGCTTCCACCTGCAAATACCCAGAGATCTTCCTTAGATAATTGGAATGTAATAGGTGGTTCCGTTATTACTCCTTTATTCCAATTTATAAGATCAACGTAGTCCTCGGCGAGGAGGTTCAGGGTCGGTATTTTAAACCCCCGATATCTTGTTAACGGAGGATATTTTCTGATGTTTTGTATTCGTCGCACAGCTAGCTCCCTGATATGCTCCCTTTCATCGAAACATCGCTACAAGGAGGTGCTCTGGATGAGCATAATATGCATTTCTTGGAATTGTAGCATCTACCACTCACTTCATGTCCATATCAAGATTACGACTGATGAGGATGTAGCACCATAGGTACTTTGATGCATTTTTTTATTTCAGGCTTGCACTTAATAGGGAACCACATTGGAGCATAAACCAACATTATGAAGTTAAAAATCCTACGTATTGTGGAATATGGATCTGATGTGCCCACATAGAGTGTGAATACCCGGTGTTCTGCTGTTAACCATTGTGCATCAGATAATGCTCCAGGGCTCCGCACAGCTAAACTTGAAGGAATAACTCCATCAGAAATTGCTCAGCATATCTCTATGAGATATTTCTGGACGCTGGAGAGTCATTGTTGATCAATGGAATGAAAGTAAAAATACACTGGCTCAAATATTACGACTGGAAGTTTTACATTGTTAAGCAATCGTTTGCCTGTGGACCCAGAGTATTTTCGAGAGCCTGCAGAAGGTCCATCAAGATATGCGATGCCATGGCGCAGAGGAAGCTCGTTGAAATGCAACAGGCATATCACCCATTGCAATGGGCGCACCATCTCAAATTCTAGGCGTGTTATTACTCCCCTTGTATGTCATGTGTTGGGCAGTGTCAACACAACCAATTGCTTTAATGTTGGATTGATCCAGATTTTTTATTATGAATAGTTCCAAAATCGAGTGTTTAATATCTTCCGCCGGACTTGGGAGTTGAATGCCCAAGAAAAGTTCCACCTGGATCTATAATTAAGGTAATATGCTCCTCCATTATAGTCAAACGGTGTATGCATGCGTTTTGTCTTTTCGTCCATCGAAATATATCCCGACGAGTTTGTAGTTCTCTTGCTTTTTGAGTTATGCTCTATATTTCCGCTGCTCCCTTTGAATATTGCTCATATCAATTATGACTAAATCTCCCGCCCTTTGGCTACTACCCGCGTCCTTTAAATAGCGGTAGCAAGAGCGGCCGCAAGCCTGTCGGAAAGTCCTTGCCGGACACACACCCTAGAAAAATTCGGGAGTGCGACCTTTGTCTGGCTGCTGATATTTGATGGTCGGAGTTTTCCTTTTTTCGTTTCTCCAAAAACTGACTCGAAAGAGAGGCTTCTTGTGTAGCTCTCATCTCTAGAGCGTCTTGTCTTTTTTGCTTCTACCATAGCCCTTTTGATATTTCACTTTCGTAAAGACTTTAAAGAAAAAGTCGTATTACCATCAACATGTCCCATGACCATACGTCGGTCCGTCCTTTGATCAAATAAAAAGTTTTTTTCCGCCACAAGAATTTTCCGATATTTTTTATCACTACACGCATTATAATCCATGCATTTACAGGAGGCTATATCAAAGAGACGCTCTCCTTCTGCCATGAAATCATCAATTTCTTCCGAAAACGTTCTACTCAAGGTCTACTCCTACACGATGTTCTTAGTATTTGCAAAGTATCGTGGTCTCTTTTTATCATCTTTAAAATATGCAACGACAAACTGTGGGTATTGACGCACGCTTCCATATTTCATCAACTTTGGTACAAACCTCTTCATATGGAATGTTATGTTTTGGCTTGCACTCGTCGTTTATTTCTTTTTCCCGCCTTACCCGGATATAATGCTGTAGAACATTGGTGTGAGTTTGCAATACAGTAAAGATCAATGGATGTGGACATCCTGATACCGGGCATTCCACTTGCTTCCTCGATTTCGCCATCATAAAGCTACTTGCACTCATCAAACATAACACAAATTCGCAACCGGCAACTGATGAACGCAAACAACTGCGAAAGTATAGAAAGGGAATAGATAAAGACTGACTATGAGACACTGTTGACCTAGAAATACATAGCAACAATGAGTAAGCAAAAACTACACAATGTATAATCCATAATTACAAATCCAAACTTACAAATTTTATTTCCATAGTAATTGAAAATTTTCGAGTAAAGGATGATCGTTATCGCTTGATAAACATTGAATTGAAAGTTGGACGGAAAAAAGGATAATGGATATACTTTAATTGGAAAGAGGAACAAAGATGATTTTTATTTGGTGTGGGGGGATTCCCGTAAAAAACCTTGGTTTACTTAAAAATTAATCTTGATGTTGTATTTCTTCATGTTTTTGTCCATACGGCTCTGAATTCTCGTCAGATATTTTCTCTGTAAGAATTCCTACGTCATCAGCAAAGCCTTGCATGCTGATTTTTTCTTGGGTTGCTGGTATTTAATTTTATCTTTATTTCATTTATGGTTTTTTTTAATGTAATGACCACAATTTTTCCCATAATTTTACGCATTACAAAAAGGCTCGGTTTAATCATATATGGTTAATTATTTTCTCGGTATGAAAACCAAATTTGAAATTCGTTCTCCTATCGACCACTGTCACATCAACTAAACTCAAACTCTGACAATTAGTTAACATCAAGTTAACCAGAAGGATACATTATCCTGCGGTTAACATTCACCAAAAATTATGAAACCGGGCCTAAATGTGACGCATAGCTAATCCTTGCTGCCATAAATTTGGTAAGAAACCTCATGGATAAATGAGGAGTAGGTTCATATTCTTTGACTCTTGAATACTTGAGTCGTATTTCCTTATTGTAATTAAGCGTAATAGCTTTGTAGCCCACACTAACACAGCAAAGGAGGCCCTTATCTCTCGTCTCCCTCTCCCCGCCTCATCTCGAACTTACCTCAAGAGATGCCGGTGTCCCGAACCCTATCTCTCCTCATCTCGCCCACTGTACCCTCCTCCTCGCCCTCCCACCTCCCGTTACTCCGACTCCCGGATATCCTCTCATAGGGAGCATCGCATCGAGTCCCCCTTAACCTTTGCTCACGTCTCGCGGAGGTTTAATGGAAACGGCGGGGTATCTGGGAATCCAATCCTGACTCATGGAAATGACCCGAGTTTGCCGCATCCACGCTCCACTCCCATTCCTCTCCATCTCCTGCCCTCTCTCTACCTCCGTCCAACATCTGGATTTGATGTCTTCCTTTCTCTCACTCTTTGTCATCTCTCGTTCTTCTTCATCCTCTTACTCTTCTCCTATTTCCTCCCCCTTGCATTCGGGTCGTTTTCCCACCTCTCATGCCCTTTATCCTTTACGTTTTAACCGCATCTTCCATTGCCATCCGGGCTCGGAAGCGATGACTTTCTATAGAAAAGGTTGGATCTAAAGGTTTTGGCGCATTGCGCGCACATGTGCTGACGCCCTGCGCGTTTTGCATCGAATGTTTTCACGAATGAAATTGGCCTTGCGCGGAGTAATTGGATTCGTGTCCGGACTGCGGCGTGATGCGGGAATACGAAATCAAAACTTTTATGCAAACATATTTTAATTTTTTACTTTATTATCACTTTTCACAACCTCCTCATTAGTTCGGCTTGTATTTTGAAACGCAGTCGTACGTGGAACATTATTTTAAGATTAATTTAATGGTCACATTTGCATTATTTGAAGCTCAATTAACGTGTCAAATTAGTGGATGCATATTTCAATCCAGCAAATGGTTAGTATGGCTTAAGCATCTTGGTTGAAGTTCTACCCAACGAGCAGTTGAGGTGATTTTTATCCAATGTACACAGTTGTAAAAAATGATTTCAAGAAAAAATACCTACCATTGGTAATTATAAGGAAACTTATAATAACTGGTTTTATGATTTTATCAGAATTTTAATCCTTAGTTAATATTCAAGGTTCATTTGCCAAAAGTTTTTTCTGAATGAACAAATATTCCCAGACTTCACTACTGTTATTTTCACTTTTGGGTGTATTTTTTGTTAATTTTCGGTCAAATAGTATCCATAAGTATTTAGATATGGCTATTTAGTGTCGTATTAATTCAGTATATTGGCAGATATGTGCCCGGTGGATGTAAATGACTTGTGCTGGGAATAACCGAAATATGTCTTTTTTGGGCAGATACAAATGTTCAACAACCAGCGTCCTAAAAATGGTTTTTCCTGAAAATTATCTCCACTGACTTGGAATAAAAGAGTGAACACATCATATTCACTGGAAGTTTTAAATAAATTATAATTTCTTTTATTTTTTACAATTGTGCGAAGATTTCGTCTATACCCTAACGTTTTTAAACGCTTTGGAAGCCATTTGAATGAATTTGAAACCATTGAAGCCATGGTTCAGAATTTTCCGTGCGCGTTATGGTGTGTGATCTAGTAGTGGGTGCTCTATCGCTCTATTTTGGAATAATTTCTGGTTTTCTCAAAGAAATTTAGTATCCTAACATACCCACAGTTTTTGTTTTGTCTGCTGGAGGAAATTTTATCAAATAATTTGCCAACGCAGGGCACTGTCTCTTTGAAAACTATAGACTCTCTTCTCAGACTATTTCGTATTTTCTTCATTCCTCATTTATTTATCGATGGTATTTTTGAAAATATTGCCAATTAATTTTTATAAATATATTACCAATTAATTTTTATATTAAAATCATCCGTTGGTATTGTATTCCTGATCATTTAGTGTTTTTAGGGCATTATATTTTCCCCAGAACAAATATAAATTCTTTTTTCTTTTGACTTACACGGCACTTCGTAGATGTAATGTGGTATTGGTCTAAAATACAGTTCGCAATCTTAATGAGAGGCAGACGGTTCCACTACGTGTAATATATCTGAGTATTAAACGATAAAAACCGACCAAATAACGGGACCAAAAAAGTATCATATCGATAAACTTTTTTGTAGATTTTCGCAGCTCATTGTATATTTTATTCAGGCTTTTGGTTCTGCGATTAATTGTTTAATATTATGCAACAGTTTCGCCGTGCTATGCTGCCGGATTCGTCGGGGTTTTAAGTCGTTCTTAAACCCGACGAAGCCGGCAGCGTAGTACGGCGAAACTGTTGCATAATATAAAAATAATTAATCGCAGAACCAAAAGCCTGAATAACATATAATAGCGATAAATTATCATCAAGCGTTCAAATATCGTTGTGAGTGAAACCGGTATGAGTATCGCACTTTCCAGGACCAGTCTTCGGAGCAGTACATCACCATGAACTTCCACGTTGGGAGAAAGTTGAATGCGGGCTCGTGACGCGACGTCTTCAACCATCAACGTAGGCGCTATGCGTGGCAAGTATTGATGTCAACATGGACTTTTCGGCTCCCCGGTTCGCCCGAATAGCGGGGTCCAGGTTCCAAACCATTCACCTTCTCCCTTCTCTCATGTCTTCCTCCCTAATCTCTTGTGATCTACCTTCCAATCGCAGTCCTTATCTTATCCCCGTAAACTTCATCCTCCCTATCCGCAGTGCTCCCTGGCCGAGGTACCTCACCCCTCTTCCCCAGTTGCACGCAGGTTGCATAAATCAGACCCCAACCGAGCCCCCTCTGAGCCACCAGAATCCTACCACCACCCCTTCCCTCTATATATATCTGCTCGGTCTGCCCTCTTCTCACCCTCCCCTGCGAAGTCACTAACCCTTGGCCATCCACATCCCTCTGACTGGCTCGCTTAAATGCTTATCTTAGTCCTCTACATCATTTCCTTCGCTCTGCTGAGTCCAGTTCTGCAAGCTCACTGCAATCTAAACATCTCACTTTTCGTCGTTTCTCTCTCCAATTCATTTCCTCTATTTCCTCCCTTCTTCATGGGTTTCGTGTTCCACCACCAACCGGCACATGCGGTGACTCGTAGGGTAGTATGTACGGATGATTAAATAGCCTGCGTTTGGTCAATCGGTGAGTTCTGTATTGTTTCTGCGACCGAATGAACCCTTGGAGTTCGTACGGCCCTCGTAGCGGAGATAATTCAAGCCCACACAGCTGCACCCAAGTGCTTTGTTGCTCCAACTGAACAGGGTGCAATCCAACTCGAGAAGTCATTCATGTGTTAAGACGAATTCGGGAGTGACTTTGGTATTCATCTGCTCCTCACTACTTAAAACTTTAAGTTATTTCTGAGCTTCTTCTGCCATTTAGCAGATATTGCAGGAGATCACCGTCATTTGAACCGCACAGTTTGGTCATGTATGCAATTAAGGATAATAGGGTTAGTTAGGGAGAGACGAATTAAATGGGGAGTGGATAAAGAGCGGAGAAATACCCGGCGTTGTCGGAGTTAGCCTTCTCTGAACGAAAGGTCCCAATGTGGTCCGCAGGTTTTTATTTCATACGAGTGTAGAGCTCTTTAAGGCCACTTGGCTTTCAAATAGGGAACATGATTCCGAGGAAGAATTAGATTAGATACTGGACCTTCGAGGTGCAAACCTGTACTCTAGCCACCACTACAACCCTATCCCTATCCACATGACCTTGATAATGGACGTATTGAATTAATTGATCCTTTACGTACAAGCTATAATTTTCCAACTCAAGTTGCGTTTTGACATCATTTCCAATTATGGTGCCTCAATTAAAACTCTAATATCAGTGTTATCTAGCTTAAATTAGAATTATCTGGTGCGATATTCCACAGAGGAAAAATCATTTGCCCGGGATTCGAACGCGGATCCCTCGATTTAGCGCCGAGTGCTTTAACCAGTTAAGCTACCGAGGCGTCCTAATACCCTGCGGATTTTTGCGGGCTTTATAGGAACAAGGTGTTCTGGACTGTCAGGCATATGATGTCAATGAGCAGTTCAAAGCGTGCGCTTAGCACCACAGCCCGCGAGGATGAAGCCAAGCATGGAGCGCAATGAGGTGTTTGCTCTTTCGATCAATTTCGTTCACTTGCGGGTGATTCCGTATAATTTAAATCCCATGGTTAGTCCTGGTATCCTCAAAATTGGTCATTATCTGGTCTTAGACGTATCCCAAATTTATATTTGCAGTCAAATTCATTCGAGTTTTAGGGGCATTTTAATTAGCTACAAAAAAGACGATTGAATTGGTCTAAAAGTCAATTACACTGACACAGAATTTGCAATATTATGTAAACCAAATATTCTGATTGAACCCCCAAACGTGCTCAATTGTGGCTAATGGTTTGTCGTATAGATTGGGAAGACACACATTGGGAACAGACACACATTGGGAACACTGGGTTAGACACACATTGGGAACAATAATATTCTCATAAATGGCGCAATAACTTGGGAGACATTTGCATTCAGAATCCTGCTCTTATTTTTATTTCGTGAGGTCCTTACACCTTAGAATTTTAAATGACCTTCTGTCGTTACACCTAAAGTCTACATTGGTATCTCGGATAGAAGCGTCATCTCTTTCAACGCTTAAACTTCTCTCTCGATAAAAACTCGTTACCTTGCTCCAAGTTGAAGAAGCAGTAGAGTCGTCATTTTCAAGCCAAGAAAAGAGCATTTCTTTGGTGGGAAAGGTGTTTCATGCTTAAGGTGGTCGTATTAATATTCCAAGAAACCATCTGACGTCACAATTCGGGAACCATCTCCTCGCGTTTGACGTGACCCCTTCATAAAACATCGAGAGTCACGCCTTCAGCCACGTCATTTTACGGTTGATCCCGTATCATCACCACCATCATCGCCATCCTCTTCTCAGCTCTCCCGCCTATCTTCTCGTCTCCTCCCACGCATATTCACCGGGAGTCCTTTCACTCTCTCCCGCGCACGGCGCAATCAATGAACGACGCATTCACCCCTCGTAAAAGCAAGGGCGACCCGCTTCACTCTCACACTCGGCGCATATGTTAAGCTGAGAATTTTGAGTGCGAATTATCACCTGAGTCGAGCTCAAGTTTTAATGGAATCCTTTAACTCCTCCACGTTTTGGATATATATGTACACATATATGCGGCGGCGGATTCAGGCGAGATGGACTACCCAAGAAGTCCTTAAAGTGCAAGGCATAATATTTCACGCATTTGATCTTAACTTTTCACTTTAACTTTTGTGACTTTTGCTACTTTATGGAGGCACTTACAGACACGTGATGGCGATTCCTTGTTGTAAGATGCTGTTTAAGGCTTAACTTCTTAAAACTCCTTCATGCTCAAGAAATGCTCAAAATTGAAAGTACCTACGTAATTTTATCAAAATTACATATTATTAAGCCCAGCCATGGTTTCACTGAAGTAATACATCATCAGAAAAAGTATTGATTGATCCTTCTATTCCAACTCTTACAGTAGTATGATTATTCATAATGCTAGAGCACAGCGAAGCCTTGATAAAGAATTCATTCCAATTGAGAATTGTTTACTAATTCATGATCTTCATTTTTTCATAACTATGCCATAATGTAGGTACCTACAGAATACGCGTCATTACGTTATCCAAATACAACAAGAATATTCATTCACTTTGCATGATTGACTTCGCAGCTAGCGGCATATTCATAATTACTTCTCTGGTCTAAAATGGCCAAGTTTTCCGGTGGATCTCTCTTAAAGCAGGGAATAGCTGAAGATAGTTTTTAGCAAGTTTGTGATTTATTGCATGATTTTTGTGATAAAATTAGCCATTTTAACTGAATAAGATTCGCTCCTGTCTTAAAAACTATTGTTTCTCGTGTTTTCACCGATTACAAATTAAAATTCACCGCGCGGCAATCTCCCAAAAAATCGTCGAAGTTGCTACATGTGGCTTTGAATTTTTTGTCGGAACGACAATGCAGGATCAAATAAATCCTTTTGATACAAGTTACGACCGTGGAAGAACGTTATTTTGATTATCATAAAGCGAATAAATGCCGCATAATCTCAATGCGGCATTCTAAAGTGCGGTTGGATGCAAAAATTCCCCGCAACAGAAGCGATACCAATTTCATCACGGGTGGAGTATTTAACTTCTTTTCTCTCTGAATTTTAATTCTTAGGATTACGACCTAACTTCAAATACTCATGAGAAAAAATCATTTTTTAAGAACTTAATGATCAACTCCAAATCCGTGAGCTTCATTGAAGACGACCTTAGATGCTCAACCCTTGTTAAGGACCTGAAAACGATGTCCTTAAAATAAATCAGACGTTTATCCTCGGAAGTGAAATTGATTATACCTTCTCAGAGAAATGAAACTATGTAAAGTTTTGTTAATTATTACTGGAGTAATATTTATAAAAATTAAATTCCCAAAGAGCATCCTGGTGTTATTACACTAATGCTACCGGCATCCGGAATTATAAATTAAAAATAGTCGCTCCTCATTGCTCACCAGGGTTCAAGGATCTTCGGTCGTCTTCACCATACTATTCTATCTGGAATTGCATCCTTAGCTAAATAGTTATGGATCTTCCGCATGACATTTGCATTCATCTCGCAAACCAAAGAATCCTCCTACTCAGAGAGAAAAAGGAAAATTCTCCCGCCGAAGTGAAAGTGCCGCCGCTAACTTTATCGGGAATCTTTTCCATCCGACTGTACTGGTGGCTGGAGAGCATCATGGGTATGGAGGAGACTTTATCGCTCGATGGTCTATCCACCGCACGGCTAAAAAAAACTCTCATCAAATTCGCAGAGAGGGAGGAACCTCGTTTTGCTGATTTCCCAAGTAAAATTGGTCGGGGTAAAAAAACGTTTGAAAGAGTGATGTGTCCCATTTCTTTTTATTATTGTTCCCTTCCTTCTCTCTTAGTATCATCCCAGTGATACGTCCATGCTCTTATCGAGTCAAAATATCTCCCCAGCGCTGACTATTCATCCGGTCCGCCATCAACGGAGGATCTCGATTCCTTTTTCCTTGCACGCCCCCTCCCTTACACCCTCTTTCCACTCCCATTACTCTCTCCCTAGGGACCCGTCATCCACCCTGTTTCTCCTCCCAAGTGGAGAGGGTCACATTGAGAATTAGTAGTGTAACCAGAAAAAAAACCGAAACCATAGCCCCGTACCAAACCGGGTGAAACGCGATACATCTCACTACAGGCAAAACATTGTTATACACATACACGTAACTAGGTTGCTCTGAGTTACATCGTAAATATGAAGGATCGTATTTTAATTTTATTTAAACAGTGGAAAACATTTAATCAGCAATGGTACTCTTAAGTTTTTTGTTAAATATTGTCATTTCTTTATCTATTGTATCACTTTAGCGCTCAATGTGGCCGCACATAATATGATAAAATAACTTACCACCATATGCTTCTAACTGTACCTCCTTAATTCTTCGTAATCCATAGCTTCCTGATGTGAGGCTGCTTATTTTTGAGTTGCTCGTCTGTCACTTCCCTAGTCACCTATTTTCAGCCATTCCAAATTCCTTTGCTGCTGGTTACATTTTCTTTCTCCAACATTTCATCGATAGTGATTGTGAATAATTCACTGGATTTATTGTCGTCAAGGTTTTTCGTGTTCCATCTTGGTTCGATTTTTTAGTGCATGGCTTGGTTTTTGTATCTCTGCCTAATAAGAATGAAGCAAATTTCGTATCCGCCTCTATCCCCCGAAATTTTCCATGAGTATCTTCTGCGCCTGAGTTTTTCTTATAGCGCTCTTGCTAACACCATGTCCTCCTCATTGTAGAACTCAACAAGCCTCTCTCCTGTCGCGTTTCTATTTCCGAACCCAAACTGCCTTATGCTGCTACAATTTTTAATCTCTCCAACCACTGCATTCCAATCACCCATTGTTATTAATTTTTTTTCCTTCACCAATTTGAGGACTTTCTCCAGTTACTCGTACCGAACTTCTATTTCTTCCATTGAGTGGCTCGATGTTGGCATACTAGTGTTTGGCAGAAAAATATTTTTCCCTCTCCTTCATCCGTTCTTGCTTTTATGCTCACATAACTTCAATACCTCATAACGAAAACAATGAGAAAAAAGAACTATGACGACGCTATCAGTTTTTTCTATTCTAGCAGGAATATTTTTCTATTTATTTTTTCTACATTTTTTCTATAAGTAGCCTTAATATGAATTTTGAAAATAGCGTTAAAGTCATTTTTTATGTTATCTTCTGAAGAATAAAAAGGAACACGGGCAATTGCAGCCTCATCTTAATTTATTTAGTCATCTTAAAGTATGTGTATGGTTTTAATGTGTACCTGCCATAATTCACCCTCAGGATGCTGTAGGATCATATATGTTTCTATATTTCCAAAATATGAATCGGTTTGATCTTAAAATATGCTGATTTTTTAATGGAGCCTATGTTCCGTCAATTTCACTCGTGATTTGCGGATGCAGTTGCGCTAAAAATCCATTATAGCCTTCACGAAATGCTTTAAATTTGGCTTTTTTCATTCACTCTTCAAGAAAACGATCACTTTTTTCCATAGTACCTATATCAATAGAGTCAAAAGTCAAACAGATCTTGGGTTTTCAAATACAAAATTTGTCTACAAACTCTTTCTTTTCTTCATAAAAAATTACGCTTATTTTAAGTAAACATCTTTTACTGGGTCATTCCATTGTTTTGAAATACATAGCCGTCCATTGAACATAGCTCAAATAGAGGTTAACCTATCCTCGGCTTGAATAAATTATTCTTGCGTCTGTTGTCTATGGACTTCGGGGATGGATGGAGATCGGTGTGTGACGAGGAGCGGACGGACAGGTAACTTTTAAGGGCTACTTGATGCCTGTTCATACGTATCCTCCCCATGCGATATCGCCACTGTAGATGTTGTCCCGCATTGACCTGGATGATGTGTAACTAAGCAATTGTTCTATTCTCTGCTAAATACATACCTAGTTTTCCGAAATGGCTGAGTTCTATCTTCATTAAGATGGCTGGAGTGGTAATCGTGAGTCATCGAGTGCATATTTTAATAACTTTTCAAGGAAGTCAAAAAGACAACTCTTGGACCAAGTACATATGTTTAAACGGTGGAAATCGTCACACATTCAGCAATGTAAATAATGACAGACATATTTTAAACATTTTGCCTTTATTAAAGCATTGTTATGACTTGGATTTTCGGCTCGGAATTCAAAGTTTCAGTGAAAATCATAACGAAATAAGCATTTATTAATCAGAATGATTACTTGATATCATTATTATAATATTAAACGTATTATTTTGCATCTAGGAGATTATCTTCAAAAGCAATAAAATTATGCGAATTAACTCTTACTGCCGACGATGACGGCTTGACCGCCGAAACGCCTTTATATTTTTTTGTGTACACCCTTTCAATTTATTTTCTTGTGACTGTGCTTTTAAAACTTTACTTATTTTTGTAGTCTACCTTTAGTTCACATGCGCGTTCTATTCACTCTTCAACGGGAGGAATCGCCAGATGAGGAGGAAACCCTATTCCGTAGCTAATCTACCCTCCGTTCCATCGCACGGGGGTGGGTGGCTCTCGAGCGAATGACGGAAAGCGTGGGACGACATAAGTCGAGGAAGAGCATGCCTTCGGAGAGTATCTCGGGGATGTTCCGCTCCCCCTCCCCCCCCCCGTTATACGTATAAATTGAGAAAGCGAATGAGGGAGGAGAGGAAGGCCGTCGCTCTCATCATCCGCCCAGGTGGGTGGGTAGGAGGAGATGTGGTGATAGCTCTTGTGTGTGAGTGGGAGTTTGTGCTTCCCTCTCACACTTCGCCGGTTCCCAAACGCAAGTAATCCGGTGTGCGCGTCCGTAGCAGTTCGTCTCGTGACCACTCGTTAACGCCGACCACGTTTAAAATTGCTTCCGAGCATGTGACTTTGCTCTAGACTTTGGCTTGACTTTGACTAAAATTGCTTCCGCGACGGTGACCAGTTGACACCTGTTATTCCGGCATCCTGTTGTGTAGTAGAATGTGATACATATAAATATAAAAAGAGCGTAGAAGTAAATGAAGTAAACTAGAAATCAATTGTTCTCGGCTGGATCATTAACTAAATAGTATGACATTTTTTGTATTAAATAGGCCAACTGATTTACCAGCGTTCGTGAGATACATGATTTGAAATCTGAATTTTTAAATCTGCATTCTCATTCTCAGTTAGTATCCATTATTGTGATTTGATATTTTAAAGGTGCAGGTAGGTATGAATTACACCTTTTCTGGAATTTCTTCAAATTTTATACTAACTTACAGACTATAACACTAAAATTTGCAAATTTGCGAAGCGATTCAAAAGTTTATTTTGCAAAACTGTGCTTAGACTGTGCTTAGACTTTGCAAAACTGTGCTATCAACCTAAAAACTTTATTCTCTCATTTTTTGTATCAAATGACTTCATTCTTCTATTCAATACTCAATAATACCTAATGATTTTGAAGGTCCTCTTTCTTTTTAAAACTTCTATGTTGTTGAGTATCTATATTAAGTTAATGCCCTCTCTCCGCGTAGAAAAGGTAGTTCATCTTATTGTTTGAAAGTGAGCAGAGCTGTAGTCGTCTCATCCTCATCCTTAACGCATTTAGTGCTGAAAAGCCTACGAGAGTACGAGCGATAGATATTGGATATACCTACTCGCTAAAATTTATTAGTCCAAGCATTCTTCGAACCTTAAAGTTGTTAAACCCGAAGGATATGAAAATCTGGAATTCCGCCAGAAGCTGACACCCAGCAAGTAGTGGCTGATGATTTTGATTATGCCACTAGAGTTCCACAATTTTGCATGTTACTGGCCATTTAACCAAAATGCTGTCATTTACTTTTTTAGTTTTTACCTAGCACATTTGATACATAAATCTCCATTTTCGCTTAGGTACGGAATTTTAGAGGGAAAAAGGCCTGATTGTGGTGCAGTAATACTTAAGGTGTCGACGCACCTTTTAACCCTTTAAATGCGCAATTATTCTGAAAAAGAGCTCTCCACAGGCGCAAAATAAAATTTTTATTTTTTCTTATTTTTGCGTAATTTTATCTATTTAAGGGAAAAATTGTTTAAAAAAATTTTTAGTACATAATTACTAATACTTTTACTCTGAATGTCGTATTGCAGGAGGTGTTTTTTTACTGAAAGACGAAATACACCTTTTTTCAAAATTTATTCAAATCGCCAATAGACGATGGGAGCAGTCTACTACGTCCATCGCTTATAGACGATGGGAGCAGTTAAAGGGTTAATATCAATCTTCCCGACAGAATCAAAACAAACTTTGTAACTTTCACAGTGATTTATTTAATACGACCGGTTTCACCGCATAGGCGGCATCTTCAGGTACATTTTCTCTTCAATCAAAGAATATATCCATGCACTTGACAAGAAAACGTACCTGAAGATGTCATCTATGTGATGAAACCGGTCGTATTAAATAAAATTCTTGGTGAAAGTTACATAGTTTGCATTGATTCTGTCAATACGGATTTTCACAAAGTTACGCCGGATAATATTGAGTTAATTAATCTTCCCCACTCGATGAAGTGGGAAAATATGAATGAAGACTACCATTGGTGAAAGCAAAAGGCAGGTAATCCTCAGAAGACGCGAATTTTAGAGTATGTGAAGTAGTACTCCCTTCCTCTCCAAATAGATGTGAGTGTGTGTGTGGCTTCACTTCGCAGTTTATTTTCATCGCCAACGGACCAGTGAGTGCTCAAATTGCTCACATTCAATCGCCGATCTCATCGACGTCGCTGATGGAATGATCAGATATTTACGTTTTACTATCGGCGCCTCGACGCCGTTGGCCAAGGATGGGCATCTCCGACGTGCGACGAGGGAACGAGGTGGAAAGGTATTTATGAGGCGGGAGGGGGAGACGAGAGATCGCGGTGGGAGTGTGAGATTGAATCAGATCATGGGAAAGGGGTGGGACGTATCATGTGACACGTAGTCACTCTCGTTGCAACATCCTACTTCGAGCGAAATTCCCCTATTTCGTCGTTTCAGCGCTATCCCCGTGTCATTCCACCGATCCCTCACCCCACCTCCTCTCCTCTCGTTCCCCTTACGTTCCCCGCCCCCACTCTTCCCAAATCTTAAGTCCACATCACACGTAACTTGATCCCGTGAAATACTTACAATTAGTATGCAAACCCGTGCTTGATATTGAAGACGGAATTCAGTGTTATTTTAATTGTATGTATTTTATGGAGAGTTGGTCAATGTTAAAAAAATATTTCAATTTCCTTTCGCCAACGCGTTGGCGAAAGGAAATGACTTGTGGCCAACGTTTTTCGATTCGGTGCGGCAGCATGTACTTTAACATGCATGCACATAGTGTGAAAACAGTGAGTATACATAATCTTATAGTATACCGAGTTCATTACTTACATTCTCTTACCATATATGTATATTAACACAACATACTGCTATATTAATAATATACAACCTTAGAAAAACGGGAAAGAGCGATGTGCGGTTTTCTTACTAAATTCCGGAATTTACCTAGAAATTTCAAATTGCTGTAACTATCGATCAGTTTAAGATAAAATATTAAATCATGTCTCATTTTAACGGTAATGTAATTTTCTACAACTCTACTCATGAGGAATTGGCTGTAAAAGGAAAGGCTGAGCCGCTAAAAGGAAAGGTTTGTCAACAAACGTGAGCAAATTAAGCGTTTTTCAAAAATGTACAATTTTCGCTAGCAAATATCTCGATAACTATGAGGAATATAAATAAATGTGTAAGGAAATATTTTTTAGTAAATGTTATCAGCTTTCAGTTTAAAATGAGTAATATTTTCGCTATCACGCACCGTTTTCAAGATATGAACGAAAAACCAAACAAAGGGACCTTCTGCCTTTCTGACCTTTCTTAGTATGTGTACTTCCTATCAACCCCAAACACATCCCTGAAGTTTGGTTTCTGTCCTCTACACCCCCCTTTTGAACTTTCATTGACTAGACTATAATGTCGATGGTCACTAAGATTTTTTCTTGGTAAAAATAACATCAATATCAACAAAAGAAAGCCAAAACGGAAACAAAGTTAATATTTGATTAAACAATATAATAAAGAAAAATAATAATATTAAAAATGAATAGTATAAATAATAAAAATAAAAATCTGGATATCGAAATCTCACATTTTGAATACATATTACACATATTTTACAAATATGCGTAATATATTTGTACTGAAATTTTGGAGAATAAATACATACAATCAATTGAAAGTGGTCAAGAACTAACTCAACAATGCATACTATATTTGTACTGAAATTTTGGAGAATAAAATACATACAATTAATTAAAAGTGGTCAAGAACTAACTCAACAAAGCGTAATTTTAGCCTTCCTGGAAGGTTTCATACGATCATTGAAGTTTTTCGCAAAAGTGTTATTTTTATTTATATCGTCACGCATGTCTTCTATAATTCCAAAATAAATAATATTTGGCAACAGGTGACCAAAATAACTGTTGGTAAATTTTTACCTTTTGTTGGTTCCACCTCCTGATAATTACTTATGGCTCCAAGGATGTATAGTAGGTGCATATTTTGGAAAGTGAAGACCTAACCGCGACTTAAAAGCTGAAGTGATTTGACGACAGATACTAGGTCCCACCGGGATCGAGTAGCAAACTAGTACCGCATCAATTATGAAATCATGTAGTTCAGCTAGTATGATAGCGATCACGCTTGTTCCGTTTCACACGGTACTTGAAAACTACCTTACCAGCGACCATCATCGAACGTGTGTTGGATCAAATACCCTGTTTATCGGGATTTAGTCTGAACGATAAGCTAACTTTAGTACCATACTGTGATATAAATATTGTTTTACCAAATATTAATTTTATTGAATATTATTAATTGCAATTGGAATTAAATATTAATTTATGGAACCACAGGAAGAGATTTTACATTTATCATGGGGTTGAATGTCGTAAAAATCATATATCGAAATTCATCATAGCTCAGTGACTCAAAATTTTAAAATGGAATTTTATAATTATAAATTCTAAACATGGTACTGAATGCAATATTCCACAGAGGAAAAATCATTCGCCTTGACCGGGATTCGAACATGGATCCCTCGATTTCGAAATCGAGGGATCCGGGTTCGAATGCCGGTCAAGGCGGATGATTTTTCCTCTGTGGAATATCGCACTTATGTGCACTTGCGGGTGACTCCGTAAAGGTAAATACCGCGGATAGTCCCGATATCCTCAAAAATGGTTCTGAAAGCTATCGATGTAATAAACGGATAAAATAGGGATCGGAGGAAGTATGCTGCCGAGTAGAGGACAAGAAAACCATTTGGAAAATCACACGGTAATGAATAACCATCATGATGAGGCATACCTTGCGGCGCAAGGAATTCCTGAGAATCAATGAATAAAGGTCATAATAAAAGGGATAAGATATATGAAGGACACAATGAGAAATGGAGGAATTAAACATCATTGGGGAGTGAGTGAGTAATTAATCAGACGGATTGGAGAGCTGCAATGAAAAAATCTTTGAATGTAAAAGCTGATGATGATGCCAGTGGCTCAATATCGTTGTGTTTCATCTCATTTACATCGCGTGTTGGCGACATCGATATATCGATTAAAGCTTATCTGAAGCTTTCCACTTCTACTGCAAACCTTTTCCTAGTTCCTTTTTTACTCCATTATCCTTCTCACCCTCTCTCTTCCTCTTCCACTTGATTTCAGAACCATTGTTGAATGAATTATACGCATTGTGTCCGCCCCCTACCCCCACCTCGCATTTCCCCAGTGCCGTTTTGGACCCTCCCTCTCTCAGACCAACCTCCCCGGGATGCGACCAACTGGGGTGCCCTCCTCACTTCCCGAAGCGACTGCAGTGCCAGAGTGTTCCCATCCTCTTATTCCAGCGGAGATTTACCATGATATGTACCAAAACACTGCACCACGCTCCAACCGCAGCTGGCAATAAAAACTAATATTAAGTTGACTAGCACTTCTAAAAATATCAGTTTTTCGTGCAACTTCCAAGGTTTTTTATTAGATTACCTTCTTCTTCAGTCATGTGCTTATACATATTTTAATTTACCTAAATACTTTTAAAGAAATTCAATCCTTAGCATTTTATTTTTACAAAGTAGGCGATGGCATTTTAAACAACGCGTGGCGTGGCAACTTTTGCTTATCTATATTTATTGCTTGCTTTGTGTGCACCCTTCCTCTTTTAATTAATCTTCCGCGTTGCTCCGTCATTAAGGGAAGCCGAGCGAGGTAATGGTCTTGAGCGAGGGACGGGAGATAGAGGCGCCCAGATGGAGTGATGAGCTGCGGGAGCGTAAGATCGGGGGGAAGGCAGAGATGTTGTCGATAAAGGTAAGGTGGCTTGATAAAATCTGCGCCTCAGCCTTCTTTGTCACGTCACTCGGATTAAAGGAGAAATTTATTAAGTTAAAGCAGAGGTACGATGGCTGCTGTTCCTCGCTTAAAATTAAATAAATATCATAAATTCTAATTATTTTTCCTGGCTTAACATAATCAACACCAGAAGGATTCCTATATTACTTTTTTCACTGCATTTGCGCAGTACACGGAGAAAGAAAGCTTGGATTAACAAGTTTAAGCAACTCAAATAGGTAGGCTCCCTCCAAACAGGGCTGGACTAAGTATCATACAAATTGCGTTTGAAATACAAAACACTTTTTTGAAGAGTATTCCGAATACAAAATACTAAAAGTATTTTAAATGCGTATTTCAAATTCATGTATTTGAAATGCTGACCAATTCTGCCTCCAAAAAATATGCGGCGCTGTAGGGCCTTGTTTGGAAATCTAATATTGTCATCTTTGAATGCAAAAAGTTTAAATTCAATCAGTCAGAGAATTGACAGGAAAAAAATTCATAACGCATTGATGTCAGGGAACGAGGCTGGGAGATTGAATGGCTTCGCAATGTAGGGTTAAGCGATTATTGAACAATGCCCGTATTACAATTCACTTCTACTCACATGCGTGTCACAAAAAGTTGAAAATGCGTGATTTTTTTCATGTATTATGAAAACGGAATCAGATTTATTTATGCGTGTATTCTTCATATTTATGGATTTAGAAGAAAAGATCGCTGCAATTTTATCCATTTGCGGTGGAACATGAAACGAATGGTAAAAAATGCAGAGCTATCTTTTTACACAGAAATAAAACAAAATAGCGTCTCATGGGTGAAGTATAAAATGTTGTGTACTCTGTAAGAAGGTATATATGAACATCGCGGAGTTGTTGCTTCTTCTATATGCTTCGGTTTGAATACTCACCACACGATCTGAACTCTGAGGGAAGAGAATGAGGATATAACTGCTGAAATTAGAGCCGTGATATTGAGAAGGATAGGGAAAGTGCGAGGGAAAGAGAGGAAATCGAAAAAAAATGCTTTGCATGGCGTATAGGTAGGTAAAACTGCTGGAGGATATTAGAAGGAGGTAGAGTAGGTTTTTGGAAGGGATAATAAGGGGCGAGGGGTTGCTGAACGCCGTGATAGACGGAAGATGTTGGGCAGATGAAGAAAGGGAAGAATGAGAATAGTCTTTATGGATTGGACGAAAACCTGCAAGAAATAAACTGAACTGAAGAAATGTATGGTGTATAGAAGTTGTCCATCGAAACTTACCTCCATCAGTTGGTAACCTCCGTGAAAAAAAATTATAATGCATTAATGCATGCGGGAATTCCAGAAAAAAATGTTTTTCGCCGCCACGCGCAGGTGTAGAATTTGATGTACCCACGTGTGTAGATTCACAAAAAAAAGTCGTATTTTACATTTTATCCTCCAAACAAAGTACGCGCATGATACTGGAAGCACATTGTAAACATAAAATTGGGTCACCCTTTCCCCAACTTCAGTCTTCTGGGATTGTGAATATACGTAGGGAGTGGTTCGGTCTGTGTCAGATGCCAGATATGGGTAGATCAGATATTCATTTGCATGGTGATACGCCTTCACTGAGCGCACCAAATGATAAATTTAGCCCGAAGAGTTCCTTATCGCGGGCACTTCGGGACCGTGTATCACCATTTGCGTGCCCAATATAGCTGGCTTCCGTTGAACCTCCTGGTCTTTCTCCTTCCATGGGGAGCCAAAAGCGTGAGGCCGCTGGTTTAAATTTGGCCACGCCTTCCGTGTCGTTTTCGTTTGCGCCTCTTCCTCAGCTCTGATGTGCTTCGTTTTTACGGCACGAAAGAGCCAAAGTGTGGAGAATGAGGCGCTCCCTCAAGATAAATGTCTTTTGCACCCGCTTTGCGTGTTGCGGAAACGGCATACACACATGGTCGTGCCCAGTTTCTTCTCCCCTTTGCCAAAAATGTTTTTATTTCCACTCCGAGTGTACTTCGAAAATTTTTCAAATGCGTTCGCTTTTACTTGATGTAATAACATATCGTATCCTTTATTTCCCCCATGATTTAATCTCAATCAAAGTAAGTTCATGCTTGTGATGCACTTGTCTCATGGTTAAACTTTGAAACCCATTGGTCTTTTCATGCCGTGCGAAAACTGAAGATTTAGAGTAATGCACTTTCCCAACTCCGAGTCAAGAGCCTACTGTCATGTTTAGATTTATTATAAATAGTGGCTCAAAACCATGCCAATTTTAGAAAAAGAAAACGCGGAATGAATCTGAAAAAACTATCTCAGTCCCCGAATCTAGTCCAAATTCATCATCATCAGCAGTTATCTATCGGATGATTGTTTTTCTGGATATCTTCATTTCATACTTTTTCAGTGGTCCGTTGGGGTTCTTCATTAATTCTCGTTTTATACAACCTTCATGATTTGCTTTATGTAGTCTATCCTTAGTCTTCCTAGATGATTCTTTCCTTTCGTTGTACCTTCCGTTATTATTTTTTGGGGGCCATTTGGTCGCAGAGTGAGTCCAATAACTTTGTTTCTTCTTCTTCGCAGAGTTTTCACTAAGAAATATTTATCCCTACCCTTTTATCGCACCGACTCATTCCAAAGCAATGAATTCGAAAAACAGTTTTCAAAGATTCTTATAGTGCTTTTGAAACGTAATGGCTCGTCGTATCAGTGGGAAGTGTACTAGTCTTGTTACACATTTTCTCATTGGAATAGAATTTCGTTTCCAAGAGACAATTTTTTTAGATTTATTTCAAATAAGAAATCCATTGTGCGGATGCCTGCTTCGCAGAGGAAGCTTCAATGTTGAAGGGTGGAAAGGTCGTGTTTTCATTCCATTACGCTCACCTTAGCGGAAGTGGTGCTCTCTCCTCCGAAATTCCAAGCTCTTATTGTATCGCATTATTGCCTGGGAAAGCATTGAAACCAGGAACTCACGAAATTGGAAATTATACCCTTTACCTGGAGACACTCAAGAGTTAACGCACCCCTCAAAAACGTTCCCTCATTTATACCGTTGTAAAAGGCTTCTGTTCTTCCTCATCTTTAGCTATTTGAAGTTAACGGTTTTAGAATATGCTGAAACAAACAAGCGCATTTTAGGTTATTCCTCCTAACTCATCAAAAATATATGCATGACGTCATTTATTGATAATCCGGATCTCTTCTCGCGAGTGTTGGCTCTAATTGTGGGTGCAGATTCCTCACGTGAATTTGAATGCAAGAATCATGTTTTAAACTTTTAAGTAGTTAATAAAATGCTCGTAGGTGTCAGATTATTTCAGATTTCAAGGTTCATTAAGGTATTGTTATGCCTCTAAAAATTGGTCTCTCAACGTTTTTTAAAATATTTGCATTTTGAGCAGCAAAGTTTTGGTTGCATATTTGAAAGGAAGCTGAGTAATTTGTGAATAAAAATCATTGAAATGATGAAAGACACCTAGCAAACTCTTTCACCCTCTCTTCCTTCCATGCTGAAGAAAAAATTCGTTCATTTTTTGATACGAAATGAGGTGGGAAGAATATAGAATTTTTAGTTGCGTTATAAAAATTATCCGGAATGTTAGGATGACTGTAGATGAATGGAGCAAATTTAACTGTATTTAATTATTCTTCTGACGCGTGGCAGATGACCTACCTGGCTATGAACTCTACAGCACTACTTCCGACTTGGGCCAATACTGGGTGAACATAATGAATGGGTTATGAATGCATAGACATTCAAGATTTAGAGAGCGCCTAAATATAGATTTGTAACTCACAACTGTATGGTATGATAAGCAAATTTTTGGCCATCTTAATAAAATAGATTCAATGTTTTACATTTGAGCGGGAATACATCTCGAGCATTTGAATGAAAAACATTTTTCATTGTTGTTTATTGCCGGAGCATTGAAGTCATTTATATTCGTAAGCATCTTATCCTTCGCCTTGTCTCTTGCATTTTCGCTGAAAACACTTCTGAATTGTCCAATACCCGACCTACTTAGCAGGCTACTATGCATTTCCCATTCTGTAAACAGTTTCCATCCTTACAATTAGGAAAAATATTCGTTCATAACTGGCAAAACCGTTCTTATACAAAATACGGGAAATAGTTAGTATTAACCTCTTTGGTAAGGCACTTTTGAGAGAGCTTATCAGAGAGAGGGGGGGGGGCGGTGTAATAAATATGAGTGGGGAGGGCAGGAAGGAATGTGAGGAGGGAGTGGCGGAGATGGATCTGCAGATGGAGGAGAGAATAAAGCGGCTCGAGATGCAAAGGAAATTACTTTTGAGGATTGAAAACTTAAATATGACGGGGTGGGAGCTGAAAGTTTCTTTCCAGTGGCAATTATGGTTTCGGGAGGCGGTCGATCGCGTGAGGGATTCCGAATCTCTATATTCCTTTCGAAGTGTTCGAAATCTAAATATTCCTCTGCCGCAGGTGAGAGTCCAAAGTGACGGACTGAATTGAAATGATGAAGGGGTATAATCACCTTCTAGGAATCTTTGAGTGCAAAATCATGCTATCCGTCATGTGTAACGAGTGGAGTCTCCCCAGTAAAGTTTTTGATTGATAGTACTTTTGTTTGAATCTCCAATAAACCATGGGCATAATCCCATCTGATTTTATAGCAATAGAACAAAATATATATTTTTGAAAAGAGTTATGTGGCTAGTTATCGTGTTAAGATTCCACTTTAAATATAATCAGAAGCAACTTTCTCTTTTTATCAACATTTAAATACGATGAATGTTCCAAACTGTTTTCATTTCCTTTTTGTAATTTTTTTATGTTAATATTTCTTTAAAATCAAACTTAATGTTCTTTATCTAACAACGACAACAATACTACGTGTAAACAAACTACTACACCTGAATTTGCCAAAAAATTGGTGAAACGCGTAGTGTTTTTTAAAATAAATAGTGTAGAAAAGTACAAACCTTTATTGAAACGAATGCTCCAAATTGTACTTATATCATATTGGAAACTAATTGAAGTATGTCTCCCTTTTATTAATGTAAATTAATCAGCACCATGCATGATATATTTTTATTCTACTCGTCTTTGTAATATAAAGTATTCATCAGTATGGCTGATATGTTTTTATTAAGAAATACGACTTCCGTCTGGACTCGGATTAAGAAGTTTAGTGCTTATAAATGAATAAAATTTAGTAAACATAAACCATGTGAAATAATCTAGACATTTTTTCAAGGTTTCAGATCTTCTTGCTACTAGTGACTTATTTCAAGACAAAACGCCACGTCGTAATCCTCGGCGAGAACAAAGTCCCTTGCTAGCAGTTGAAATTGATGATTGAAAAATTCAATGCAGCCACTTTATCCGAAAACTTTATGCGAAAAAAATATTTTATGGAGAAGGAAAATGAGGCGAATGAGTTACGTTATTATTTCGTCGTAGTGGGTGATAAATATGATGGAATCAAATTTGTGAGAGGATTGAGGGATATTGAAAGCATCAGCAGCAAAGCAGGAAATATGTAGCAATCAATGTAAAATAAATATGAAAAAAGGTGATTGTCGAGCGCATGATTATCAATCAGTGAGTAGGCTCATCAATAGTAAAAAAAATTAAGAATCGCATTCTCCTCATTCCTAATTCTTACTGCGGAATAAAAGATGGAATTTTTCCCTTTTTCATGGAAAGAGCACATGATGTGCTTGCTTAGTCATTGCATTTGAATGAACAGGATATTAATTACTTGGCTAAGGTAGGAGCGAAGATGTAATTTAATCAAATTTATAGGCGGAAATTATCCGTGAAAATCATTCCGAAAATTTGGGAAAACATTCCATTTATACGCCCATGAATTCTGCTTTATTCGCGTATTCGAATTGTTTCCACCTCACGTACTCTATTAAAGAAGTCGAAATGTCCGCTTTCCATGCTGAAGAGTTCATGGTAAGTTAATATGCACATCGCAATAGAGAATAAGGAAATGGCATAGTGATAAAACGTAATATCATTAAAGATATGAAGAAGATATCAGCTTAAACTCCTCGCGTATAAACAAAGATATTGCAGGATTTAAAATTCTCTACTCTTAGAGGTAATTTATCTTCATTTAATTCTGCCTCAATCGACAGTATTCCACTCTTTCTTTTAGTCTAAGGGCCGAATTTATAGTTGTTACCCAGCAGTCCCACAGCCCTTCGCCAAAAACGGTATTTATAGTCAAATTTCCACCCCCAGCAGCCCCCTTAGCCTCTCCTAATTCTGGCAGGAGATGCATGCTCCACCAGGGGCCCCCTTATCGAAAAAATAACACAACTGATATAGCTAAACTGGCTCTAATGAACGTGCATAGCCTTAAATTAATAATTTCGAAGATTTGGTGTTAATAAAACAACGATGAGATTTGCTCTTAATCGATAAATATCTGATGTGACGCCAGACTCATTCCAAGGATGTTCATATACACTCGCAGCATATTTTTTCCCACTATTATTTCTTCTTGTAGCAGGAAACTGCGACCGTTTTCTTATTTTTCACCATATCTTTATGCTTCTACACCAGGTCACACAAAATCTTCTTCTCCACACCGTTGAAGCTATTTGCACGTCGAGCGGCCATCTTAACAGTTTTCATGCTGCGTCTGGCTATTTATTTATCCGTATCCATGTTGATCACGAGCGTAACCACTGAAACATTTGAGCTGCGAATTCCATTTCCTGGCGTTTGTAGTCCTTAGTTACCATATCTAACCCCCAGCCATCCCCTACTTAGCAGCTCCGTTAATTTTGACAATAGGACGCACAATTCAAGGGGCCTGCTGGGTAGGGGATGGATAAGGGGACTGCTAGGTAACGACTATAAATACGGCCCTAAATCTCCCACTTTTTCCCAGCATTTTCATAAACATCGTCTAACGTTAAATTCTAATCGTATAGCTAGGGTAACCTTAAGCCAGTTAAATACTACACTACATCGAGCACAAATTTGAATAGCCTAATTTCCGTGATAGATTAACTGTAGCGTGTCATACAATACAGTGCTTGTCGTTATGCATGATTTTCTGAGATCCCCGATTTTGATTGTCATATTATTACAATGTTATAATATCATAGGCAAAGCATGCAGGACAACAGTCACTACTAGTAGTGTTGATTGACGGATATCGGCCGATCACTTCCATCTTTGCACGCGGAGTGCAACTCCTATCAAGGGCCAGGACAGAGCCACGCTCCACAGTGGTCCCAAATCCAAAAAAGCTGGCCAAAAGTCGAAAAATGAAGTTCGCGTAAGGTGGCCGAACAAAGATGATAAATATTATTGAGTATGTGCTCTTAATGATAGTATACTACACGGAGCATAGAATACGTCAGGATAATGTGTACGGCCTGTCAAAGTATAGCATGTCAGTGTGATTTTGGCTGCCGTAATTTTCGCGTCAAAAACATGAATTTTATTTTCTTCATTTAAACTTTTCTATGCAATATTTTGGATTTTTTAAATTTTAAGCAACATAAAATCAACTTTACGTATGAAATTAGTTTAGTTTCGTTTTGTTTAACCTTTATTTTAATGCATTTATATTTATATTTAGAAAGTGCTGTTTTTACATTAAATTGAAGTTTAAATTGCAATTATCGTTTTCATCGACATCTGCCGACACGGAGTTATCTATACTGTGTGATAGGGTAAAGTCTATACAACAGTTTTCAGAAGAAAATTCTTGCAGATTTTTGCATTTTTCATTTTGCCATCCTTGTTTCTTCGAAACTGCCCCGGTCACTTCGTCGGGGCCGCCATTTGCCTCTATATGGGGAAATGGTGAAATTTTCAAATATGCACGGAAAATAATTTCAGTTTAGAATCTCCAGTAAATAATATACATGTTGTACCTCTATGTCACTCATACCTATTGCCACAGGTTACTGAATTGGCAAAAATTCGAGAATACTCTTGTCGCATATTTTCGTTCCCGTTAACCATTTGGCGAGGAGAATGAGACAGGAGAGACGAAATTGAAGACACTGTATGATTAGCCTTCTCCACAAAGTGTTCTTATGACCTGACGAACGCCCACATGCAAAAGGCGTGCCGTGGCTGGGCCGAGAGTGGGGGTGGGCAGGGGAAAATCGTTGTCGTGCACGTGCAGCGGCAGGCGCCAACTGGGCAATAATCTGCTATCCTAGATGTGTCTACTTGCCCACCCTTCTGGGTTCTCAAGTCCATTCTTCTTACTCTAATCGTCTGGTAACTCTCTACGGATCTTTTTTGCAACTCTCTTGCCTCCTCTTGGCCACCCTTGTCTCCGCTTGCACAAACAAACGGAACCCTTCGCTGTCCTTGGGGGATTATATGGTTGTGTTCGCGTGTTGTATTCATCAGTTGTCTTTGCGAGTGTGTCCAGGAAACATCTACTGAAAGTGGTCCAAGCTGTGCAACAGGAAGAATTTTAGAAAAACATATTTTTACTCGCCTTTTCCTAAAATAACCCCCCAGGAGGAACAGTTTCTCCTGACGAATAAATTCTATCCATCTAGGGAGATTTAGCGCACAGAAAACACCAGAAGTAGTTTTTTGCCGTGATGGTAAGTGAAATTAAAAACTTTATAAACTAATTCCGGATTATTTTCAGAGTGAATTTATTTTTATTATCCATAAAAAATGTTTTCATGCTAATATTACTGCAAAGGGTAGTGATTTACCGTTAAATTTCTCAATCGTTTTCAAGTGTACCTATACATTTGAAATTATAATAAGCCATGGAGAGTAGAAAAGTGACGCGGCTACAGCTTCATGAGAAATTCGTTGAGAAAAAAGAGCTATCGACAAGTGATAAGAAACATTTCGTGATCGAGTACTTGATAAAAAAATTTGACCTAAATAGAGATGATGATGTAAAATCTGTCATTCTATTAATGAATGTAACAACTTTTAATTTATGGTCAATCATGTTTAAAATTACAAAACATCCCATCGCTTTTGCCGCCAAGTTGGAACTGAAGTGGCCATTTGTTTTTTTTTAATGTAAGGGATGAAGGAATAATTAATTTCAAGGATTTCACACATTCTGAAAGCTATTTCAAGTGGACACACACTAAACCACTGTGATTTTAGCGAATATTGCCTCCAGACCGCCAAATTATACGTGCAACAATACCCTTGGTATTAAATGCCACACACTGTGCACTAGCTATTAATTCATGACACAAATATCGCCAAGGAAGTGATACTTCCCTTTGGACAGCTTTCGAAAGAGGCCCTAGAAGCAAAGAAATAAGGGTATGAGAAAATTCCGGGAGAATCACACACGAAACACTTCAAGGGAAGCACAAATGAAGATTTATTTTGGAGGTTGCTCCTTCAGTAAAAGAAAAGCGAAAGAAGATTTTGACCAGAGGTGTTTAGGTTACTACTATAGTCTATGAGAATGAAGAAAAGGACGACTCGGAGAGTGATAACGTGTCATCGGAGACGGAATTAATGAAGTAAAAATAACAACTGATTTACGTATTACTAGTACTCGTAATGTGCTCATATGTGCAATTTAATCTTAATTTCATATGAAAAAATAGTTTTTCCACAATTAATGTTGAATAATAGCTAACTATACTTTATTAACCATGAGTTAAATTTATTTTCTAGTTTCTGATACCTTTGATGTACCGAGATTTGAGCGAGTGCTATGTACATAAGCGTAGAAAAAATGTTTAAACACAAACTTTTAAATGATAAATATCGATTATATAATAGAATTATATAATTTTGGAATTATATTTTGAATAACGTAAGGACGGAAATATCTGACGTTACGAGATCTCGTAATATGATTATATGTTCATTAACAAGTAGATATCTTCAATTCTACCATTCCGTGCATTAATTTATGAATTAATAATGAATTACTTAACATTAAATCTAAAACTTTAAATCTTAAATTGTATCCTGTTTAGCGGAAAATTTAATCCTACTCTAGTTTACACTTACAATTCTTAATATATTCAAAGAAATGTTCAACAGGGATTCTGAACCGTTGAACGAGTAAAGCTTTTTTTTGCTGGCTTTAAGTCTTTGTATTTCCTTTTTTGCACAAAATACATTAGAGATACCGTAAAAAATAATGATGAAATCAAGTTAAGCAGCTCAGATTACTATTATAACGTCCAAAAAACGCACTTAAACCCGAAAACGACTGAGTAAATAATTTTTGGCCAGCTTTTTTCCAATAATTCCCACTGTGCTCTCTGCGCAAGTACAACTTCGACATACGGGTGGGTGCTGTATTTTCAGTGTGTGTTTTCGTATCAGCTGTTCTCATTCAAGGAGCCTGACCATCTGTTCCAATTTTTTAAGTCTGTACCAAGTTCTCGTCGGGTTATAACTAGAAGCAATTCCTCAATGCTTTATTTTCACGCCCATCGCAACATCAAATTCAGCGACTCATTTGTTGTAACATCTACATATGGAACACATTACCAGTGAATGTTATAAGTAATAAATCAATTGAAAATTTTAAAAGTAAAATTTATGATTTTTTCAAAATATTTAATATGTACCACCTTTGTCGTAATTTATGTATACATATACTGTTTGACTATTATTATTGTGTTATATTAGAAAATGTCTGCATGAACACAAATGTTTGTTTTTTTTGTGCTCTTAAAGGCCTGTGCCCAGAGCGATTTATAAATTGTTTAACTACTTAATTTACTCCTAGGACGACTAAAATCATTCTGCTTGTCCTCGGTGTGTAACACGAGCTTGCATATTATATTTTGTCATAAATTGTGTATCGTATATTATGGACTTGATTTAGCTGAAGTCCGTCAAAATAGAGTTGAAGACTACCTCTTGAATTTATTTCTGCTGTTTGTGTTACTCTCCTTTATTTTTTCCAAATTTTTAGTTGATTTATCCGAAGTATAGTTAGCATCCGCGATGATCGGAGAGATATTGTAGATTATGACAACATTTAAAGTCCGTTGGAAAAATCGCTGGATGTTAATATTTCAATAATTCTAAAACACCGGTATATTCCTCGAAATCGCATATCAGCAATAAGAGAGACGCTTATTTGTTCCAATCTCATCCTTAGTTCATTTATTTTTATCTTTGTATCTTTCTAAACTCATTTGCATGGTGGTGAATTGGACCCTGTTGAAAAGGGTGTGACGTATATTTGATTCGTAACATTCTTTTTTCTTGCCCTTGAATAATCTCAAACAATTCTCTTCCAAAACATAAGTGAATTGAAGACTTACTTAAGATTAGATGAAGCGTACTGATATAAACAGTATACTGAAATGTGTATGTTTTTCATTCACATTCCTTGTATGTGCTATAATATTCTAGAATTGCCTTCCTCTTCGATGCCTAACGAAATACTTCTTTGAGTTAGGATGGGCATGCTTTTCGTTATTTCCTCCATTTTTCCCTGAGCTTTAAATCCCCCACGCAGATATTCCACCGCTTTAAACCCATTTTAACAGAACTATTTCACCCTCCGTTTCTTTTATGCGCTCCATAACTGGCAGCACTTGACATCCAAACAACATGCCATCAATTGCATCGCTGGCACTCAAAGCGTTTCATCGAGAAAGACAGTCGTTGCCGCGGATTTCTGTTTTATGCAGCCTCCCCCGCTATGGAAATCCATTTTCGACGATCAGGCTTGGCAAATTGCGCGTTTTGGCAGGAGAATACACCGCGGAGGCGGTGAGGCGTCGCTTGTTTAAGAGGGGGAGGGAAACAAAAAAGAAATGGTCGAAATAAAGATCGCTGCGTAAAAAGGCTTACGTGACACAAAAGACGTTCGAGTGGAGCTCTTTTGTCTCACGAACACATTGGTATGATCCGTGCGAGGCACTTTGTTTGCGAAGGGACAAAAAACGTCGGCGATATATCAGGGGAAGTGCTAAGCGAAAACTCTTTTTATGCGGGAGATTTTTTTTCCTGTGGAGCAGTTTAGTGCTTGACGATATAATGAAATTCCTCTGAGGGAGAGCATCTGTTCCTGATTCTATTTTATCCCCCACTGTCAACTTGCCCCACGTTCTTTACGACAAGTATTCATGGGAAACGTTAACAACGTTCTTAACCACCTGCTTTAATTATTTTAATAGATATTCCTTTTCACTGTATCATTTTAAGCTTTGCTAACTCATTGACTCAGAGATATTGACCCATTGTCAAGCTGAAACAGAAGAAAAAAGAGGCTTTCGACACATGGTGCTGGAGGCTGATGCTGAAGATCAAATTGGCGGATAAGATCACGATCTTAGAATACTAAGATCGTGGGTACGATCATAAACGAGGTAGTCCATAGAAGAATTTATGAGGAGAAAACGTCATGAAGCACTACCGTTAAGAAAATGCTAGTCACGTTTATATTAATTCAACCTAAACTTATTACACCATCAAAATGTGTTAAATGACAAACACTTAAGATTTAACGACAGTTTTCACCTGAAAATTGCAATCATAGATTGATTGAGCCATAGAGTAGATGCGTCTTAACATCTAGCCTAACAATATTTCATTTTAATATTGCCTAACCTATTAATGCTCGCTGTAATAATATCGTAGTTCGATGGCTACGATATTAATCAATAGTTTGCCAGCTTAGATGAGAGGTAGCCTTTGGAGCTTATGTAATTCATACTTATAAATCGGGGTGCCAAATCTATTAGTTGCGATGATGATAATAATAAATTTACTTAAAAATATATATATAGTTCCGTATCATCTTGTCATTAAATTCTATTGGCTGCTGATTCCGAGTAGTGAGTTAATTTTGATGCCTTGATTTTATTTTCCAGAAAAAGAGGCGCACTAAGAATTGGATGGTTTGAAATCTCTCAGACTTAGATTCTACTTCAGTTTCTTCCTAGTGCACGGAATATTTTAGTCTATCGCTCACTTATTGATGTTTTTCTGCCATCAATCGCTCGCACTTAGGCTAGTCTGCAGCAAGTATGTGTCAAATGATTGGACTAGGCACAAAAATTATGATTGACTAAAATAAAAACAAATGGTATGCAAAATTCTATTATCTTACTACTTGCGATAAGGAAAAACTGTCTTAAAATAAATTTTTCACTTCGTAATATATTTAATTAAATTCTAGATAATGATCCTTAGAGCTTCATTTCAATGCCTTGTTTTCATCTTTTTTGTCCGATTTGATTTTTTAGTAATTGGGTTTTTAATGCTTACTATTGTTTTTTATTTCATTCTTTTTAGTGAATATAAAATAAAATGTATGACAATGGAAATGTTTGGATGGATAGGAGAAATAAGAAAAGAAAATATCTGAATTATTGGCGTAGTCTTAGAAACTTTGTTAGTGAATATAAAATAAATATGTGACAATGGGAATATTTAGATACATCGGAGAAATGAGAAAACAAAATATTTTAATTTTAGGCGTATTCTACACACCTTACAGTTGGAGAAAGTATTATCCTTAATTAAAAAAGGCGTCAATCAGAATTTAAAAACTTCTGAGTTGATTTAGTTATGCAACGAGGGATCATGCATCAAAATTGGAAGATCCGTAGGGCTGCTACCTACAGTGGAAGAAACATGCAAGCATACCACTTTCGGTCAGAACCGGAAGTAAACTTCTGGTAATGACACTCACGGCGACGTAAGGATTATATCAAGGGATCATACATCAAAATCGGTTTAGCTGTTTTGGTGGAATAAACATACATATACATACCCAGACGCTGAAAACATAACACTGCTTTTCTTCCGGACACTCGTGTAAAAACACACTATATCATAAGTTAACCGAATTTTATTTAAACTACCTAAACTATCCAGTCACAGATATCACATTTAAACACTATTTTGGTTTTCTACGCATATACTAGTGGTTCTATGAACAATAAAAACCTTAGCCAGTGTTTGGAATCACTTTCAGGGTACTCATTACGTCCTTCGTCAATGTTTGCAGCCTTTTGTGAATATCTGTCACATCAGTCTCGAGCACGGGTGCCGTATTAACAACAAAGATGAAAAATTAGTTTTGAAATTATTTATTTTCATAGTTAATGTTCTATCCTTCGTAATCATCTACAACTTATGCTCGTTTTTCTTCTCATGTTGACTCCAGAACTCTGTTGGCTGCAACTTCTATACTCTGGATCTCTCAGGCACTACGAAAAGTAGGCTCAAAGACATATATCGTTAATGGCCTCATTATGAGGGCAATCAATTACGCGAATTGCGTTTGTTCGCCATGACAGCATCGTGAAAAATTTCCGCGCCACCCTCTGTTTCACGGATTGATTCAATGGCCCTCGTGCCCTAAAAAATAATTTCAACCCCGTGAGAGGGCTGCCCCGTCGCAGTGGCACGAAACGGACATTAAGGGCGTAATTTTTATCCACCCTAAATTCGGCGTCGAGGCACTTAAAAACCGCTGGGATTCGAGGGCGGTGAGGGGACTTCGTTCTAGGCCGGAAGGGGGCGTTTATTGTGAGCGGGTGTGTTCGTTCGTGTGCTGTGAGTCGGGCTGATATCGATTCGCCGAACACGGGCCCCGTCTTCGGCCAGAGAGACTCCAGAAACTGCGTGGTGGGAGGAGCATGCATGCACATTCGAAACAAACACTCACCCTGAGCGCACCCAAATATATCTTCTTAAAAAAGGTTACTCGCACTACCGCCAGCCTGATGTGCCCTCAGCTCTTGAGAGAACCGATTTTCACTTTTTGTGAAAATTTCAGATGGATCAGGGAGGTGATTTTGCTATTTTTCATATCCAAATCGAAGAATAGATTCGGTTTATAACGGGTTGGATTTTTAAAAACATCGGGCGGAAACGGAGAGGGAAATTTTATCGGAATAAAGTTATAAAACATGTCGGTTCGGACTTTAACCTCACGTGTGACGTAGTTCTCTATTATTACCCTAGAAATGAACGGTAAGAAGGTTCCAAAATAACACTCAAGGTGGAAAACTTGCATTCAGTCGACGCTTATAACGATGTACAAGCAGAAACCATCGTAATGCGGTGAAACTGGGCCGGCCACCGTCGTCCACGTGATTAAATGTATTGTTTTATTTATTTATTCAGTAATTTACCAACACAATAAATACACCATAACGACATTAATACAATAAATGGAAATAGTATATCACATGAATTTTTACCTCTTGAACAATAACATGTTGTGTTGAGGTAACTGGAAAAAAATATACATCAGGCAAACTTCAAAATCAAAAAGTCAATCTTAAGGAGAGCACTCAGTACATTTCATGTTAAAAAAAGTAATACATTACAATTTTTCATAATAAAGAAAAAAATATAAAATGAAATGACCCTCTCTTGTGTTCATTATTACGGGTTAGATTTAAGTTTTTTAAGGAAGGATTTAAGTTTTTTAAATTTAGGAAACTTAAAAGTATTTAAGTTTCCTATTTGAAAAATTATCGACTGGGTATTGCTGTAGTAGAAATTTCTTTAAATTTTTTGAGAATATGTGTTTATTTGTTAGAGAAGATATTTTTCTCAGTTACGCCTGTTACTCGTTGTCACACTTTTTTCATTGCAGTTTACTAATGCAAAATAACAGATTTACTACGCTTTTTCTTCGCCACCTAACATCCCCACGCGAAAATCCCAACACACCAAGACCGGCGCGGCGGCCTTCCGCCAACCCCTCTTTTTCTCTCTGGGTCCCGTTGTCCCAGCTCGGGCATCCGTCTCCGTCAACGCTGGAATAGCCCTCCACTCCAACCTATTACGTCCCTTAAACCTCCCTCTTCTCCCAGCTTGGATCCCTTCCCCGTCTTCCCGCCCTCCCCACTTCTGCCCAACTCCACCGTCTTGCCAACCCAAATCTCCGTCATACCCACCTCCAGCACACCTTCCCGCCCGCAACCCTGCTTCCCTTCCGTATTCCAAACTCACCTTGTCCCTTCGGCTATGAGCCCACCTCTTAGAAAACAACATATTCTACACTCTCCCCCATTTTTGAAGCACTTAGCTTAATTTAATCTCGAGCCTGAACTCAAATATATCGCCCCCGTTTAAATTTCGTCACTGGGATATTAATGGACCGTGGGCCTAAGGGTCTCTCCTGAGTAATTGGAATGTAGTAGCCGTTTTTTGGGAACGGAATTTTTCTTTAGGCAATCAACCTATGGTTGGATTTGGGTGGTCCAGGAATTGTTTAAAATCCCATGGAATTCTTAATTTCATTTCCGGGTAAAATTCATTAAAATGTTTTTCTCGTCCGCTTTTTTTACTTCCTACGGTTCTTCATCTCTCTTAACTAATATTTTACCTTCTGTCACTTCCAAAATTCTATTGTGTGACTTTATCGTCACCATTCCAATTTGTCATTCCTATTCGAAGTTCGATCTACATATTTCCTCTTTACGAACCACATGTAGAACCTCTCCTTGCAGCTTTCTTTTCCCTTCTATCCCCTCTTTTTCTTCTATCTTTTGCCAGTGTCTCAGGAACCTCCATACTACTCACATTTTTATTTGAAGATAGACTCGATCCTTGCCATAAACAGGTCATCTTGTCTCTTCGTTATTGTAATTTCTAATGTGCACATGATCCCAGTCGTTTCATATTTATTCTCTTTCGTATCGTCTTCTATGAAGCAAATCATTTGCTGAATTTCCTCCTTCTTCCCAAAACTTGGAAAAACACCCCCGACATCCTGTATTGACGCAACAGTGGCTACCATCCATGTTTAGGCTTGCCATCTAAAGTTGAGGTGATCCTCATAATTTTCTTCTGATACCTTGTTAAATCGAGGAATTCAGTAATATAAGCGGAATTTATCACTCGACAGCTATGAGTGGCATTAATTTAGTTTCGAAAATTTGGAGAGAAACTATGCTTCATCTTTCATACTATCAATCCGTTTTATCTTCTCCATGTCAGTGTTGGTGTTTGTTTGGGTATCCGACAGGGTCAAACTCTCCATTTCTGCTGACGTTTCGATGAACGAGTAATTCATTATCCTCAGGGCATGTCGTCCAATGCAACTGGTCCTTATTATATAGGCTTGGCTCCAGGTCAGGTGTCGTTGGATTGGTCCGCTCTTTCCCACCTTTTTTCCCTGGCCTCTTGTACCCTTCTCAGCACTGGTTTCCAAGAATTGGTGAGAGAGTATCCAGCGTCACGGTTCATAGTTCTGTTTGTCATTCAGATCTCGATCGCTTCTCTGATCAGTCTTGTTCGAAATTTCGGCAGAAACCCGGTCGGAAACCCGAACAACCACCAACATTGCTACACGCCGGGAAAGCCTTAGATCTTTCTTCTCTATGTCAGTTTAGTATTCAGTTATTTCACATTTACTTGATATAAATATAGTCTGTTTGAATGTTCAGGTGCTCAGCGACCTCACTCAAAGTTGAACCTGTAGACGTTCCGTTAACAGGTGACCTTTTCTCGTACAAGACTATCTTCACCAATAAATCCCATTTTCACTACGACGTAAAAGTGTAGCTAACTGTATATGTCTCATATAAGGAGCGTGGAGTGTCTCTAAAGTATTGATGGGGAACTCGGGATGAGGAATGTACGTGTAGAGAAGTAACGTGAAGTAGATGTTTAAAAAATGGACTTTCATGAATTGGATGAGCTTACGTGAATTTTATTAACTTGTCGAAAAACAAATTAGATAAAGTTAGAAGATAAAATGGTTAGAGTGGGAAAGGTAGACAGAGTGAATTGAGACCGACTACGAGTGGAGAGACTTAGGTCAACGTTATGGAATAGATTCTGGTTTGGAGCAAGTGTCGATGGAATACGAGGACATGTGTGAAGCAATGTGTGAATATGAGAGAAGCGACATGGGTGCAATGCTAAAGCAATGCAAGGTGGAAGAAAATTGTGAATTAAAGCCACTTTAATCATTTTAATGATAAAAAGACTTTTTTTGGCCGTGCCAACCCCATAAGGGAACGTTATAATGGCTACATATGTTTTTTAAATGTTTGGACTCCCTTTAAAAAATTTTCGATTAATACTTGTTTGACTAACCGCTTAATTTTGTGTGCCCCGTTCTGATGGGACCGGACCTCCAGGAGAAGTAAAAGTTTTTCGAACTTTCTCGCTCTCGTTCATCTAACCCTGCTCTAAACCTCCCAACTGCACCACCCTCCTACTCTCCTTAACCCTCATTCCACTCTGCCTTTGGCCCAAGGTGTTCCCCCTCCCCCTCAAAGCGGTCTACCGCGGGACAGGCATAGTCTCCTTCTCTCCCCAGGCGAAGCGATGCTGGCACCGCTGTGCCCACAGGGGGGAGCTGGGAGTGAGAATGGGGTGCCTTCTCCCCCGATCCCTTTGCATCTCACCGACCTCACCTCCTCCCTTCCTCCTAATTCCCTCCATAACCAGACTCCTTTTGTCTTGCTCCCAGCCACTTCGCCTCTTCTGTCCCCTGTCGCCCTCAAAACTTTCCTAACACCATCTAACCAAGTCAATATGTCTAGAGAATTAATGAATATTATAAAGGACCTATATCCCCGCGATGTAGATGCAACGATCTTTGCATGATCATTGCATCCATAAACTAAATATTATAACTAAACTTCAAATTTGTGCATTATCAAATCATGCCATTGAGAATAGTCACATATTTAATTTCGAAGAAGCTAAAATTATAGATTCAGAACGAAATTTATCAAAAAAGTTATTCAAAGAGATGTTCCATATTTCCAAAAACAAAAACGTTGTAATAAAAGGACATATACCTCCAGTCTAAGTAAAATTTACTATAATTCAATAAATTAAAGATAATTGTTCAACAAAGAAATAAAAAAACCAACGAAATTACAAATTTAAATAAAATATCAACAAACTTAAAAGGTCATGTAATCTTGAAGATGTCTATGTATATTTCTTTTTAATGACTGTTTGTTAAAAATTTTAAACCATACTGTTTTCAAAAATTATTATAGACAAAATATTTTTCATTATGTAACATCATTTATTATACCCCTGAAATAGATGTATAAAATATCTGAAACGTTGGCGGAAGTTTTGAATTTTTATTTTACCTAAACTCCTGATATTTATTTCATATAATGAAAGAGGTCGAGAAATCACATCATGTGAATCATGATCGTCCATAAAATTGTCTAGTCCAAATCAGGTCATTTTTAATTTAAAATGAAAACGTTCACGGTAAATTGATGCAGGCATTAAATCATATGTTTCTAATTTTTTCCGTGTGAACGCGCTCATTAACTCACGGACATTGCAGATGCGGTACATGGTAATATCACTAGAGTGAATTTTTTACATTGCCTCACGTTTTTTTTTAATTTTGTTGTTTCATGCCTTGCCACGTTTGCCACATTAAATTGTTAGATGCCAAAACGTGACCGTTCCATTTTAAACTGCTCATTTTAAAGGAGATGCGGTATTTTAAGTGAAGGAAATATGTTATGAATGGTTACTCTATAAAAATGGTCACGGTTTCAGTTGATGATGCTTGAAATATCATATGCAACTTATTGCGGGAATTCAATCAATTCGGAGTCTATAGGATGACTAGCTAACATTATTTCCAGTTGGACATCAATTACTCCTTTCTTTTGGTATAACAGCTCTTTTTTTCTTACAAATTTTTTCATAAAAATAACTATTACAAGTAATACGTTTTTTCTTTAAGACTCTTCATTTTCTTTGTTGAAATTTTTTTTAATTTTTTTCGCTGTTATATTCCAAACCATTTAAAAAAACGTATCGTTTCATCCCTCTAAATCACATAATGAAATTCTTCCACATCTTTGCTGTACTTTTCATTTATATCTTCCCGTATAGATTATATTTGGTGGTATTTTAATGAACTGAAAAAAGAATCAAATGTTGCAGTAAAGCGATGTAATGACAAATTTAATTTTTAACTAGCGTGAATATCCGTTTGTGCACAGAAAGCTTCGAATTTTTTAAACTATTAATATGGATATAAACCTGCCTATAGCTTAAAATTTTCTCAGTAAAATAATGTCTCACATTTTTCCCCATTCCTCATAACATCCTCAGAGCTCATTCTCCGAATGTATATAAATTAAATGTATTTACTATATTTAATTATTAAATTATTTAAATAAAATATATTGTATGCATGATCAATTGAAATCGAATTAGTCTTAAATACAAAAAGGTACTATAGGATAAGCTGATAAATTAAAAATAGGCATTTTTACATCTTTATTATAATTAATCGTTGCGTTTTAACTAAAAAAATTGCGTTTTAACTATGAAAGTCGAAAGAACGTGTTTTAAAGGTGAAGGAATGTGCATATTTCTTTATTTTATCCTAGCGCAGGGGTCGTTCATAACTAATAACGGCATCAACCGTATTATGGGAGGGTATATTATTGAGAAGCCATAGTAATAATAGCCACTGATGAGAACGCATGATAGGTCCACTTTGGGGCCTTCGGAGGACCTGGGGGCTCTCTTATAAATTATTAGGTCCTTTCATTGCTATCATGTACCTACATGCAACGTTTCATTTCAATATAGCTATCGGTTTGTTCGTTATGTATTGACAAGCAAAAAATATACTGTCAAACTTAGGTATACCGGTAGGATAGGATGGAATTCCTATTATTTTTTTTCTTTCTTTAAAATATAGTACATACATCTCATTTTTATGTATTCGCAAGACCGTTAGTTTGGTTACCTACACATAAAATGTTATTCATCATTTGTTATGGATTATGATTAATAATTAATTGTAATTTTTAAGTGAATTGATGATAACGGAGGTTGTTTTCAGAGGACTGTGTTTGGAGTATGTAATTATTCGTGCCTTATTGCGTCATACGTTGCCGTAATCGAAAGCCATCTCCATTTTGCGATGCAAAGTGAGCTTTGACGACTGAGTTTCACATATACGACCTTTGAATTCAAAAAAGAGTATTTTATGCGATAATGTGTAAAGACCAAATCATCAAAATATCTTTCTATTATATTTTTTCCTGTTTGAAACTAAATAAAATTGATTAAAATTCGTTTATTAAAATATATATATACAAGAAAAAATCGACCTGTTTGTTTTGAATATTTGTATTGATAATTGGTCTTAATCGACATAATTTTTCAAATTAATTGTGCAAATTTTTAGGTCAACAGATATTTTAATTATGGATTCATACGAGAACGGTTAGCATTCCGAACATTATCTCAACGAAGATTATTTCATCGCTTTTTCCAACTCAATATTTAGCTACTACATTTAAAATTAGCCTATTTTTTTGTGCTTGGTAGAGGCCAATGCTACATGAGATTAAGGTCAATTATTTAATGTTTTTATCTTTTATCGTACAAGCTCCTACGTGGCCTATTTCGCTCGGACCGAGCATAAAGTTTCGAGGTCGGGCTTGGAGTGGCCGAAAACGCTCTCATTGTGTACACAGGCCCGTTGTCTTCCGCTCCCATGTCCAACTGAACAACACTGGAAGGAATTTGCATCTCATCTGCATTCGGGCGCTGTGGAGGAGCCAACGGTGCAGGGGGCGCTGCGTTAGTGAGGGAGGTGGGCACTCAAGGGCGTCGTCCTTGTCCTTCTTGGAGGAGCCTTTGGGGGAAAAAATGAGGGTACATGGCTTTGAAATAGGCACTAAAGAGGGGTATTATTAGCAAGTTATATCAGACACGCCAGTTTCTTCTTAATACATCTTCTGCAAAGACGCGTCAACGATTACTTTTTTTCTACGTACTATCCTGATTTGGCCACTTTGATTTCCCTTACTGAGCCAAAGGGAAATATAAGGTTTTTATGGTGCTACTACCCCTGTTACTGCATCAAAGCAAATTGATTGCATGCCTTCGCCAGTCTACCATAAGACTTTTATAAATACTCTTCTTTCATTAAAACTAGTTGGTTATCTGAACTGTTTGGTAACTTGTGTTTCATATAGGTAGCAATGTAGTCAAAGTGGTCTGTTATTATTATTAATAGTTACACATATATCAAATACAACACGAACAAGTTTCGTTTCTGTGATTGATTTCGTTCGATGAAAAGTTCCAAACATTTTACAATTAAGGACAGAAATCATAATTTTGTAGATCACAAAGTACCTTTGCTTGAATATTGATATATCCATTCTATTTATTTCATGAAAATGGCACAACCAACTTTCAATGACAACATTGAGTAAAACGTTGAGTTGATAAAAGAGAGGCAAGTGTTTAAAGTGGAATACCTTGACTGGAATTTGCCAAGATACCCTAAAAGCAAAAAATATGTCGTCAACAGGCAATCCTAAAAGGAGAAATGATTGGCGTCAATGGAAAAAATGCCATTAATGGCGGAAGTGTAAAGAGGTGAGAAATGTGGTGAAACGGAAGGCGAGAAAACCCAAGGGAAGGAAGGAAGAATCCATTCACGGAATCGCTTGCAATATGGTTTACAGAATAGTGTATCCAGCGAAAAGTTATTTCAAAATAATCTGACGAAAACATTTCCATGGTATTTTTTTGTTTTTTAGAAGTATTGAGAACGGCTAAAGTCTCATTTCCCTATGACGAAAAAATATGATAGGTTAGTACTTGAGATGGCGCAGGCATCGATCACAAGGATAATGTTTTAGTAAAGTATTTCCTGTGCTCTTTTTTGACGCGGAAGGAGTGAGCAGAAGAGATGGAGGGTGAGGGCAAAAAGAGAAAGTTCGAGGAGAAAGTCTTAACGGATTGCCGAGAGGCTTCGAACGCGTGACGGGGGAGATCCTTTGCAGCGCGAGGCGCGGTCAAAGTTCTTCGGGTGACGAACGGGAGACGAGGGTGATTGGTGGAACCTCAGGAGGGGAAGAAGGGGGAGTTGGAGTCTATCTTGGGAGGACGGGTACGTGGGGTGGAGGCAGAATGAGACGGACTGAGGGAGGTCACGACCAGCCTAAACCATCTCAAGCTCTCCACGAAGGGAGAGCTAAAGATTTCTTCGCTACATACATTTTAAATAAGAACAAATAGGCACTTACACATTTTAAAATATAAACTTTTTTATATCATATTAAATTATATTCTATCATATTATATTACGCTATGTTGTCTTAAGTTACAACAACGCCTAATTATCAGTGCCATTAGAAGGGAAATGGTTTTAAAACATTGATGCCTGAATCCAAAAAATAGTAATTTGTCTGCGAAAGTTTTCATGATTTGATGACTACAGGGTTGCGGAAATATGCACCCACGTTGAAATTCTATCCCTGGAAGTAACTTTGTCAGATCTTTGACCAAATTATTTTTTATACTATACAATTGCACACCCAGAACCTATGCATAAGGGAAACAGCGTCGTCAGTGATATTACCACAATGTGACTTACACGGCAATATGTCTGGGCAGACGTTCTTAAAGTGGACCCTCCCGGAAGCTACGAAACCAATTAGGTAATCTCCGTCTTCATGAAGTCATAAAGTCTAATTAATGCTTAATATGCGACATGTTTTTCAGGTTGGGTCACTCATACGCATGTCATAAATTGACTATCACCGCTTTTATCTCTGAAGTTAGTTTTTGCCGTTTTAATCGTGATATTTTTTCCTCTCGTGCAACAATAATATCCGGGATGAACTTTCCATAATTGCTTTGCCTTCCTAAACACTGAATGAAACTATATTTTTTCTCCTGTTTATCACTAAATGCTCTTCAAGCGTTGCACCCGAAATGTAAGGGTGTTTGGTTTGTTGCACACCAGCTAGGAAACCTATCAGACTTTATTTAATTGTTATTATCACTTCTCGTCGCCCAAGTTCTTGTATTACTTTCTTTTATCTTCAAACTTTTTCAAAATTAGTTCAAAAACACTCATGTTGTAGGTAGGTATGTTTTTTGGAAGTTTAAACGTCTAAATAAAGTCAATCAGAAATAAAATACAACCTTTAGCATCAATTGAACATTTATCCATGTCTTATCTCGCTTGGATTTCGCCTAAGACCTTGGTAAATCCGGCTGTGTTGCCTTTCATTTGTTTTTTCCTTTAAAAAAATACACGAAAACTGGAATATTTATTACGACGAAATATATCTTAGTATATTCCACATCAAATTTTTAAGTTTTAAGATATATTTTTTCGTCATGTCTGTGACTTTGTTCCACAATGTTACGTCTCCAACCATCAATATTATTCGGAATATTTATGCTTTCAGCTTGGGGAGAAAAGATGGCATCGCGCAAAAGGCATTCATGACACCCCTTTGGAAATATGCGCATTTGGGTAAGGACACCCGGCCAGGAATTTCAAATAATATCGGCACTCGTAAGTCGCACTTGTAGCTCTCCTATCCAATGCGAAGAAGGACTCAACTACCGCTGGCCGGGTCAGTCGTTAGTTTTCCTCTCTCAGAATGCATGTACGTATTCAGAAGAAATGGGGCAAGTGCGCCACCTTCGTGTTATTGGAGATGTCTCCGATCCCGCGTCAGGATAATATTTACAATCTCAAATCACTCCGAAAGGAGAAGAAGCCCTTGGTGACATGTTGAGGAAGTGATGAGTCACTATCGATTGTTATCCGCCATCAACGTATCCAAAGACCCCTTGTCAACGTCTGGATAAAATGAGGAACATGGCGGCAACGTGGAAAAAAATGAAGCCGCGCGGTAATCATCAATCCGTTCGTCGTAATGGTTGTTTATCAGCGATGATAGATATTTTATTGTTATTTTGCTGCTGTTTTCCATTTAAAACACATTTCTTATCGAATATTTTTACATAAAATATTTAAGTTATTTTTTCTTGATTACTGCTTGGTCTCATAATATTTTTTTTAAACCTACTCTGTGGTCTCACCTCTTCTTAATGCAGTAACAAGGGTATTTTAAGGAGTAATCCGTAATTTCTGTGTAATTTCTGGAGATAATAGCAGATGTAATGTCAAGTATTTTTGTCAAAAGAACGTGGGTTGGATCGGTAATGACGGAGCTGTGGCAACCAAAACATTTTACCCGGCACAATTTGCAGTATCAATGAAAACGCCGAACAAAAGTGACCTATGATGAGATATTAAAATTGCTTAAATGGACAATGAGATACCTATTTATTTATCTTTCAATGTTGTCACTTCTGCTTACGCCAGCTTATTTTCAATATTGAACCCGGATTTTCGTAGAAATCTGTCGTTTTTATGACAACTGAAAAATGCTCTGGATAGAATATTTGAATTCCCACCCCATGTCCATAATACGAAAAATTCTTGAAATACGTTCCGCAGATTCTTCCTGTAATACCCTGTATGTTCTACTAAACATGTAAATTTAGGTGGTTCATTAGAAAAAAAATGTTTGCAATTCGAACATTACCTTGAATTCTTAATGCTCTTTAAATAGTCTGTTCTCATTGCCTTATTTTTCTATTCAAATTAATATTTATTCACATTATTGTCCCGTCATATTTCAACCCGTCAAGGATTGAAAACATATTTTCAAATAGATATTAGAATTGTTTAATTTTAATATGGAGATGATCTGTGTGTTTACTCTAGGGCAACATAAAGGCAATACTTTGAAATATGAGTATTCCTATACTAGTTTAAAATTAATTAGTCCACTCAAGCAAACCTTTTTGACAAGAAAGCCACGAATGTCTCAGATAATTATATTTAACTGCGTCGTAGGTGTCTACCCTTTGCATATTTTTCTGGACTCCTGTCTATAACGGTTAATACTGCAGTGGTAAGTTTTACATTCCATTCCATTCCATTCCATGCTGCCATGTATTATTTAGACTTTAATATAATTGGGGAGCGATTGGCGATGAGTACAATATTTATTTCGCACTAGTATTTGTTTTTTCTTAACGCTTTGTAGTCCTCTAATTCAAAGCCAAAGGGTTCCTTTGCATGAATTCTGGCCACCACATCAACTTGATCCCATTTTAAATGTAAAAATAGTCGTGAGCATTCATTTTGAGGAACAAATATTGAATATTAAATAAAGAAGATAAGATGGTGCAACTTTTTCGTGGTACTGTAGCGTTACCATAAGGTAACAGCATGAAAATAAAAATTATGAAGAGTTTGATTTTCCTGTTTTAATTTCACAACTAACCATTAATTGTACTATCCATAATATTTCTAGTATTATATATTTGTCCTAAAAAAGATGATCGTGGAGGGAAACCCGGAAGGTGAAATTTATTACAATGAAACATCCACAGAAGCTTTCATTTTGACAAAACATTTTGTTAAGATAAAAATAATCCAAATTAATTTTTCTCCCATTTACACATTACATGCATCCTGATTCTATTTAAATACACAAGCTAAAACATTTTGTGAATTAATTAACTCCGTCCAAGATGGATTAAAAATAAATTAAATACTTTGATACAGCAATGAAAGATTTACTTGGTAGCAGTGACGACTACGCAGGCCTAGTGGGTGAACCACTCCTGAGTGGTTTTTCTAGACTTTTGGGTTTCCACAGTTAAATTTGAGTGGAAAGTCTATAATTGGGAACGCAGGAGTATTCTCGTGAGTGCACTCCGAGCCAGCGAGGAGTAAAGGCCAAAAGTGCAATGAAAAGATACCTATAAAAGTGTATAACATGATGGAACAGTGCGTAATGATATGAAGTATGAAAACGTCTTTGTGTTGTGTCCTTTACCTCTTGCCACTCTAGTGAGCGCCCTCTGGTCCAAGAGTTATGCTATAGGTTCGTGCATGCTTTTAACAATCTTCGATCAAACAATACGTTCCGCAACCAGTATCCCCTCAATAAGGGTACCTGCGCGCTTGAATCATTCATTCAATATTCTTGACCTCCCGTCTTTTTGTAGCTCCATTTCTTTCTATCTAGCAGGCAGCTTAGCAAGAAATAGTAGTTGATGAGTGGATAATTCAGTCCTGTTTTGTAGGCTTCTTTAAATGCGTACTATAAAACATTGTATGATGTCCAGTTGGTATTATTAGGGCTTAAAAAATCATTTGACTTGACCAAGATTCGGACCCACATCTCCAAATTGGCGGTCACTTGTGTTAGCTTGTAGTACTTCCAAGCCGTGTTGGCTCAAGGCAAATTTCCATGATTTTCATGCAACAAGGTGTTATCGTCTTTAGTGTAGTTCAGGAGTCATTTTTGATGTGGCAGTTTAGCATTATCAACCATCATTAATCCAAGTATTGGTTTGTTCGAGCTCTCTACTCCACTCCTCCATCAGTTAGCCTTTTTCTTCCTTAACAAGTCTTAATTTTAAGTACCTCATTATTTAAGGTAAGACAGTTGCAGGAGGAAGAGCTATATGAATGCATAACTTTATTCTGATGACAAAAGGATGAAAGTAGCTAGTATAAATGTCAAATACTATATTATTAATTTAATAAGTTTTATGCCTGGAGATTTTGGACTTCATTCTGTATAGTAGGTGCAAATATAAATTGAAGAGCTAAATGAAAAATTCAGATGAAAAATTCGATCTGATTTTTTGATTACGAGAAATCAATTAATAAAAATGTATCCAATCAGAGGCGAAATGGGTTGAGCAGCATAATGTGGATTCAGGAATGGGATGGGGGAAAAGGAGTGGTTGGATTTGAACGACTTTGGATTGGAATCGGGCCCTCGGCGGCGCTGTGAAAAGGGCCAGGCCGCCCAAAAATCGAGGAAATTGCTTTGACGACGCTTTGTTCCTTCGCGCAGGAACTGAGTTCCGATTCGAATCTGAATCTGATGCGCTGTTTTCCGTCTCTCATTTACGATTCCCAGATTCACGGTTCCACCTATTTTCATTCGAAATAATGTTCTCGTTGGTTTATTTTTATCACGTTTTATCTTATAATTTATACCGGAAGGGAATATTTTCCTCATATCCCTTTAAAAATCATACTCCTTATATCTACACCTTTAAGGAAACTGCAACTTTTTTCGAGTTCAGATATTTTAGATGTAGAGGTTAATCGTTCCCTTTACCCTTTCACCGTAGTTGCCAAAGTTAGAACTCCGCCCTACTTCTTGCGTCGGAATCTGAAGACATTTATTCAGAGAATCATTTTCATTCAAGTATTCTACCAGCTGATTGGTAGGTTCTTGGACAGTCCCCATTTTGTATCCCAACCTAATAGAAATTGTCTCGCATTCCCTCCAAAGGATGGCCCGTTATTAGATCCCTCTTCAATTCTTCATATCTTCTACCTCCTCTTATTTCGTCCAGAATTCCTATCCTCTTCCTTCCTCTCCCACGCTTCCCCAGTGTTCTCCCCTCTATCACTCTCTTCAACATGCCCTCTCCTCTCAAAACCTCCTCCATCCATCTCTTCTGCCTTCTCCGAACCTCTGCCACAAGCTTCCTCTCCTCTCCGACCATATCCAATACCTCCTCGTTCGTCTTTCTCGCCATCCAGCTAACCTTCTCCATCCTTCTCCAAACCCACATCTCAAACGCCTCAAGCCTACGCACATCCTCCCTTCGCAATGACCAAGTTTCCGACCCATATAGCGCCACGCTCCATATTAAAGTTTTCACCAGCCTCTTCTTTACGTCTCTTCTCAGACCCCCCCTCATCAATTCCCTTCTCTTCGAAAATGCTTCTTTAGCTAGCGAAATTCTGCATCTGATGTCCTTACCACTAAACCCATTCGCCTCCAAAATACTACCCAGATACGTAAACTGCTCGACCTGCTCTATCTTCTGCCCTCCCACCCTTATATTCAGCCCCGCCTTCTTACTTCTAGAAAATCTCATTACTTTCGTTTTCTTGTGATTGATCTTCATCCCATACTTTTCGCACTGCACCTCTAATGCATTCACCATTGACTGTAACCCCTTGGCCGACTGACTAACCAATGCTTGATCATCTGCAAATCTCACTGATTTTATCAGCTCCCCTCCTACCTTTATTCCTACCTCCTCCTCCCCCCAAGCCTCCCTTACCATGTCTTCTGAATACACGTTAAAAAGCAACGGCGATAGTGGGCACCCTTGCCTCACTCCCCGTCCTATCGTGGCCCATCCCGATTCTCCATTGGCTACCCTAACCTGCGCAGTCTGATTCATATACAAATTTCGAATCAGACGCCTGTCCCTCCAATCGACCCCTAATTTCTTCAACACTCCCATTAATTTCGTCCATTCCACCCGATCAAATGCCTTCTCGAAATCTACGAAGCATGCAAAAACATCCTGTCCATACTCTAGGTTTCTTTCTACTAGCGTCCTCATCACCGCTATAGCGTCTCGCGTTCCCGTCCCTCTCCTAAACCCGAACTGGTCGTCACCTAGGTATTCATTTGCCTTCTTCTCTAGCCTTCTGTTTAGAATCCTCAGAACTACTTTGGCCGCGTGGGATATTAAGCTTATTGTACTATAGTCTTCGCAAGTTTTTGCCTTACTCTTCTTCGGTATAGGAATTAGTACAGTCCTCGCGAAGTCTTCCGGCCACACTCCATCCTCATAAATCTTACGAATTAGCGCAAAAAGTTTTCCTCTTCCGTTCTTCCCCATGCTCTTTAAAAACTCTGCAGGTATGTCATCTATTCCCACCGCCTTATTCCTTTTCATGTCTCGTAGAGCTCTTTCGATTTCGCTATCTAGGATACTTGGTCCGATGCCATATCTGTCGATATCGTCTTCCCTTTCTATATCTAACCTATTGGGCCTTATTTCTTTACCATACAGCTCTTCAACATACTCCTTCCACCTCTTCTGGATCTCTCTCGGTTCAACGATTACCTTTCCCGTCTTGTCTGTTATCGTTGTAATTCCCCTTCCCTTATTACCACCCGTCAGTTCCTTTACTTTCCGATATAATGCATCTGCTCTTCCCTCTTTTTGGTATTTCTCTAACGCGTCGATCTGTTCTCTCCACCACGCCTCTCTTGCTTTCTTTGTTTCTCTTCTAAGCCTGTTATTAAATTCTCGGTATTTTCTCTTACCTAGCTCTGAGTTTACACTCTTCCATTTCCTTCTCTCCTCCATCTCCCTGATCATCTCCTTCGTGATCCACGGTTTTCTAATTTTAGTTGCACTCACTACGCCTACCGTTGCTTTCGCCGCTTCTATAATTCCATTTTTCAAACTTCCCCATTCATCTTCCACTGATCTAACTCCACGATCCTCACCCATTATCTCATCCACCTTCTCCCGATACTTCTTCTTCATTGCCCCAGTTAATGCCTCCGTATTCCACTTACGTACCCTCCTTCCCATTCTTATCTTTTTCAGTTTTACCCGACATTTCATGACTAATAAGTTGTGGTCTGTGTCTGCATCAGCTCCTGGATAAGTATGCGAGTTTTTAGCACTATTCCTGTATCTGTGACGTACCATGATATAATCTATCTGGAACCTGTCTGTGTCTCCCGGCTTCTTCCAAGTGTACCTACGTCGAGGATGATGTCTGAACCATGTATTCGTAATTACTAGGTTATTTCTGCGGCAAAACTCCACAGCTTTCTCGCCCCGGTCATTTCTTCTTCCTAGCCCGTAATCGCCCACCTCCCGCCCATCTCTTCCTTCACCCACCACCGCGTTCCAATCCCCCATTACTACCAGGTGCTTACTTCCTGGTATCCTACCAATTATTTCCTCTAGCTGATCGTACACCCCATCTACCTCCTCCTCTTTATGATTAGAGGTAGGCATATAAACCTGGATTATAACTAAATTCGTTGGTTCTGCTTTTAGTTCCACGACTATTATTCTATCACTCACCTGTTCTGCATACACTACTTTTCTACCAAGTTTCCTATTCATTACGAATGCAACCCCGCGCTGACTTTCATTCCCTCCACTATAAATTACTCTATAGTCGCCGCTCCAGTAATCCCCGTCATCCTTCCATCTAACTTCACCCAGACCCATGATGTCTACACCCACCCTCTCCATTTCTTGCTTTATATTCTCTAGTTTCCCTGCCCTCAGCATAGTCCTAACATTCCACGTGCCTATTCTAATAGTTTCGTTCCTCTTCTTTATCTTCTTTTCCTCTGCTGCTGCGTCGTCTGAGCAAGGATTTCGTGTGATGACGACCGCAGGGGCCTTGCTCCCACCGCTGCCGGGCACGACACCCGGCCCTCTTGGCCGAGTCCCGTAGTTGCCAGGATTCATTATCAATTGAGAACTGTCCATAATTTCAAGGTTTTTGTTTTAATTGAGGTAGTATTCCTTGGCCTTACTCAATTGTGTTTTTTACGTGACACCATCACTTCAGAGGCCGCCCCACTGGGGTCAGACGCCTTTTGCAGCCGCCTCACTGAGGTACAGACGCTGCGCGGACTACCATTCGTCTGTCTCCTAACCTTCGACCAATCTGGCATGGGTGACCCTACCAGGAGCAATGCTCCCGCCAGTGCAGCTCTAGGGGTCATCGGAGCACGCAAGCCCTTCAACCACGACAAGGTTGTAGTCCAAGAGAAGGGATATATATATATATATATATATATATATATATATATATAATATGCCAAGAGGGTGGCCGATAAAAATATAGAAACACAAAAAAGGACACTCACAAATTTAAACTTCCGATATTTCGATGGGATCGTGACTATCTTTCTCAGGGTAGAGAGTAGGAATCCTACTCCCTATTCTACTTTCCTACTCTCCTACTCTTCCCTACTCCTATCCTACTCTCTATTCTACTTACTAATCCTACTCTCTAGGAAATTCCTACTCTCTACACTGAGAAAGATGGTCACGATCCCATCGAAATATCGGAAGTTTAAATTTGTGAGTGTCCTTTTTTGTGTTTCTATATTTTTATCGGCCACCCTCTTGGCATATTATATATTAATCACCCGAGTGATTCTCCAAGAAGTTTTATTTATATATATATATATATTATATTCAGGTTTAGGCTTGGTTAGAAATTCTAGGGAATGGAGTTAAATTTTGCCACCTAAAGGACTGCACTATATTACACGTATCCCACGAAATCCCACCAATTTCTTTCTGTTGGAATAGGACTATAATACTGCCAAGAAACTTAGACATCACTCTCATCTCTTATCAAAGATTGCTCTCGGGTACCGCGTCTGCAGAGATTGAGTGAATTTCCTGATTTCAACCCACTTCGGCGTTATTTATGCCGTTTGATTATCTCTTCCCCTCTAACTAGACGAGTCGTGGCCATTTCTCTCTCACCACCATTCAATCACACCTCAGCGTTGCCTCGAGGCTCTCTCTCCGTCTCTCTATTCTCCCCACATCGTCCCTTTTCCGGCTCACACAACGCCACCGCTCTTCATCCCCTTTCAGTCATCATCATCCCTCGTGCCTATGAGAGAGAGATCCTTTTTTTTCCTTTTTAAAAGGGGGTTGGAAGAGTGGCGTGCCCCTAGGGGCGTGCCCCATTCTCACGAAATGCTCCCGGGACCAATATCCGGCGAAATTGCCACCTTTTCACACGCGGTTTTTCCGAATGCGCACCGGCACGCCCCGCCGTCGTCTCCCAATTTCCACACCTCGCCCCGTCCATGAAGGGCGGAAGAGGAAAGGGGGACGGTAGCGATTGCCCGAAATCCTTTTCACTCTCTCTCCCTCCCTCTCTCTCTCTCTCCCTCCACGGAGTCGAGTTAGTTTTTTAATTGAATGTGATCCACTCCCCCTCCCTCACCACCACTTGCCTTCCTCTCTCTCTCTCTCTCTCTTCCTTCTCTCTCTTTCCAATTCGGAATCCCTCGTTCATTTTTTTTCAAGTCCTTGCCCCGCGGGCCTCGAGAACAAACCATCCCAATTTCCCTCCTCCCTCCACCCTCATTCTTTCTTCCCTTAGTTTCCCCGCTTCGTATCTATAATCTACAATACGTAAATTACAATAAACGCTTTGTTTACGCTGGTTGAGTTACACTCTTCATCTTCATACCAACCTGGCAACAATACCGCTTATTGGTTACTGTAAATAAGTTGTTGAACTTCTATAAAACACTAATACAGTCCAATATTTTTTCCTAAAAGACTTATAATATCTTTAAATTCAGACATCAGGGTGATTTCAACGGTTTTCGCTGCCATTCTACGGCGAAAACACGCTTGATTACAGATCAGTAAACAAATATTAAATATATCAATCTATAAATAAAGAATACCGCAATTTTGATCGACTAAATGCAATATAAGCTCGACTTTAGTTGATAAAAGTAGAGCATCCTTCATGTATCAATCGTTTCTAGGAATTATCAATGACATAGCATGCAATATTTTGATTAAGATTAGTGTGCAAATGAAGTTAAATTCACTTGAGCTGAAATACTCTACAGGGACTTTGAATACTCCCTATTCAATGATAGTTCAGAGCACAGAGTTATAATATAGTTGCCACCATATCATTAATTTCCTCATCCCATGCAAATGAAAGTGGCTTAAGAAAATTTATTTTGCGATTTTATCTGAGCAAATGCAGTTTCTGAGTACTCCAAAGCAAAATTGTAAAAGAACAATATACAAAAATGGTACCAGTTTCTAAATTTGCTGCTATATGAAGAAAGAATGTATTACATGCACAAGATGGCTCGGGAAAATAAATTGTTGATCATTGGCTAAATATTTCCGTAATTCATTGCCATTATCGTGTACATTATACGCTTTCCCTTGGTGTGAATTAGGGTTTTGCTATGTTTTTAATTCGGCCACGGTAGCCAAGTTGCTAACGCGCTGGCCTGGTATACCAATTGTCGCGTCCTCGGATTCCGCATAGGGATGGATGTAGAGTGTCTCAAGATCATAGATTAAAGAGGAGTTTCCTCCGTTGTCTCAGGCGTAACTTTATGGAATTTGCTTAGCATATTGAATGAGAAGCAGTAACTTTGTAATTCCACATGCATTTATTGGAAACGACCTAGGTTTCCACGTAGCGCGTCATCATCAGGTGATGATGACGTGCTACGTCGAAACCTAGGTCGTTTCCAATAAATACATGTGGAATTTCAAAGTTACTGCTTTTCATTCAATTAAAGAAGAGGATAGATGGAATCTTACAATGTGACAGCACAGGGGAATATTGAAGGCATTAAAATCCGAGAATGGAACAGTCGAGCAGATAAGTATTAGTGGTGGAAATGTCGCGGAAAAAAGGATCTATCTTTGATCTGTACGTTAAGGATTTATCTTTAAAAATGCAAAAATGGATATTATTCTTAAAAAATTACTGAATTTCTCATAAAAATATGGACAAATTACGCGTGGTAGCCATGTTAGGTGGTTCATTTTTTGCAAAATCACAGGCTTTACTTTCATGCATCAAGGCGCATTCTACTATCTTCTTTGAACTTTGCTCGGGGTCAAAGTCTTCGGTGCGATATGATCTTGGCAGTTGGAGTGCATAAATCTTAAACCATTTGTTTAATGTTCTTCCTTTGCCACAATTCGAATCGAAATTGGGAGAACCGGGGTGCAAAGTGCTATTTCTTCTGCAATACACGCCTCTCAAGTTGTCTTCCGTTTTAATTTCATTTCCACGGGAAAGGTTTTGGATTGAATCGGCTTTTGTTCTTCGTTTGTGTTTTTTTTTAACTCGTTCTTTTTTTCTAACACACTGACGTTTACCACCACATCGGCCAAAAACGATGCGATTTCTTGCCGCCTCATCCTCCTTTGCCTTTAAACATGCTCACGTCCGTCTCTGTTCAGCGCTTTCCCTCAAGCGATTATGGGACTGGCTCGGGACTGGGTTTAACGCTTTTTTAAGTATATTTTTACATCTCTTGCGCGGGAAAATTTCTCTTTTTTTACTCACTGGAACACTCGCACAGCAGCGTGTGTTGTCACCATTGTGGCCGTAATAAATCCAATTTTCCGTCCCTTCCGACCCTTTTCTGTCTTTCTTTCCCATCCCTTCTCTTTCTCCCATTCTCTTCCTCGCCTTTGTTCCTCCTCCTCCTGGCCTTTCCACCCCTTCCATTCTCCCTTACTCGAACACACTACCCCCTCTCTGTTATTATCCCATCCCTCCAACCCCCGTCCACGATCCTGCCTTGCCCGCCTTTCGATTCAACTCGAATTTTTGCCTTCCATCACATTGTCAGCGGTGTCAATCGTGAATTATATATATATAGGTACGGTTGAAATGCGATTTCTCCTCTTTTGGGCTTACATGAGGGTGCTTCATAAATACGATGCGAGGTGTATAAATAAATATACCCGCCTCAGGGAAATGTATATACTGTTTTTTTCGCATAAATTTAACGATACCATCCGCATTGGATGAATTCGAGTGATGAATAAGGCATTTCTGAAGTTTTGGGATCTCTTTTCAAAGTTATGGAGGGAGTTTACTGTGTTGACTAATATTTAAAGGTGTTTATTCAATGGTTGCAAAACTCGTCGGTGAACAGTCAAAAATAAACCGCAGTACTCTCCGTGAAGTTGTCATTCTTTTGATAAAATACAATAAAAATGTGACGATATCCCATAGCAGCAATGTAATTTGTTCGGGAAGTGTATGGTGGCTCTCAATTTCCCTTATGGCAATTATGTGTGGTCTACTTTTGGACCCACTCGTCTAACTAGGGTTGGGGTGATAGGTAATTTGACGGCTGTAGGTTTGCAATGGATATCCACCAAATCATTTTTTTCCGTAGCAAATGGATGGCTTCAATTTTAAGTGAGCACAGTAAACTGGCCTTCCTCGGTATGTAAAATTACGGCCCTTTGAATACGTTTGAACTGGTAATCGATAGCCGGAGTGCAATCGGGTTTACAGGATGGATATTGGCTTTGACTGCCTTCCGAGTAGGGTTAAAAGGTCAACAGCATTAAAATGTCAAATGCCAAATTATCCCTTTTTCACCGGCCAAGAATGTTGAAGTATCTTAAGGAAAAGTAAATCATTAAGTTTTAAACAACTTGTCCGGTAAAAAAGCCGCTGCTCTCTTTCAGCAAACGTTTAATTGCAATTAGGGATAAATAAATTTTGCCTCACATATTTAGCTTAGGCTCTTGTAGAAACGATTGCGCCTTGCTTTCAAGTTCGGTGTGTACGAAAGAGATCATGGCGATATCGATGACCCAGAGAGACAATATTAAATACAAACTTCATTTCCGCTGAAAAAATATCCTTAAATGGCAATTGTACCACGCATGGCAACAGGCAGACTTAAATTAAAAAAAAAAAAAGATTAGCCGATCCATTGAATCCGAATTGTGTGCGAAACTGATTACACGGATTCCACTCGTTGCATTCGAATACATCCATTTGGCTGTGCAATCGGTTTATGAGAAACACGCATAAGCTCTGGATCCTTATACGCAAGGAGATCTGAATTTTATGGCGGCGACCGAAATGCCATAGTGGAATGGGTAACGATTAATGGCAGAAATGGGAGACGGTGATAATGGTGAGCTACGGCCACATTGCTAAAATCAAAATGAGAATTATTGTGTTCCGTGGAAAAACTCTTGGAGTCTATAAGCAACTCGTTGTTCCCATCTTTCTTCAATCTACGGCTTTGAAAGGCGAGAGATGAAAGCAATTTTATTAAAAGATATTTTTGTGCAACCTATTACGACTTATGTATGTACTTATGCACATACGCAGAGCTAGCTAATTCTGCCACTAGATATACAAAAATCCCGTAATTATTTGAGAGTAAATTGCTATAGTTGAAATTGTCACGGCCATAATTGGCGAAGGCTCTTTACGGATGCTGTTTCGTGCATGGGCTGAAATAATTTCTAGAATGAAATTTACTGGTGAACCTGAGCCTGTCTTTTAACTGCATGAATTATACCTTGCAATAGCATATAGGCTGGCAGGAATAGTTAATTTTTTGTAGTTAATGTTATATATATATATATATATATATATATATATATATATATATATATATATATATATATATATACGAGTTCGTGGAAAATCACACACGCGATAATATAAATAAACTATGCCACAGGTGGGGCGGAATTAAATATAAACACATAAAAAAGAACACTCACACTATAAGTTGATATTTCGGTTGCTCTAGAACCTTTCTCAAAGATAGATGGATACAAAAAAAACCATCTGGTTTTTTTGTATCCATCTATCTTTGAGAAAGGTTCTAGAGCAACCGAAATATCAACTTATAGTGTGAGTGTTCTTTTTTATGTGTTTATATTTAATTCCGCCCCACCTGTGGCATAGTTTATTTATATATATATATATATATATATATATATATATATATATATATGCATAAATTAAACAGCGATACACTAAACAAACACAGAAACACGCAAAAAGGACACTTACAAATGAAAACTTGGACGTTTCGACGGTCAAGCCGATATCATCGGCGGTAGAAGAAAAGATTTCTTCTACCGCCGATGATATCGGCTTGACCGTCGAAACGTCCAAGTTTTCATTTGCAAGTGTCCTTTTTGCGTGTTTCTGTGTTTGTTTAGTGTATCGCTGTTTAATTTATGCATGTGCATCGTCGCCGAGAGCAATTTTCTACCAAGACATTATATATGTATATATATATATATATATATATATATATAACCATTCATTCATTCACTCAAACCGCTCACAGGCGTAAATAATAAATATTTCGTTCAAACAGGTGGTGAAAGAAAGAGTATAGGAAACACATAAAATGTGATGACACAATGGTGATGTGAAGATGGAATGATGGCCGATTCCAAGTGAAAAAAATTCGTCTAGACCGGGAATTGAACCACGGACCTTCCGATTTCGCGCCGGCTGCTCTGACCACTAAGCTGTCTAGACTACTAAAGAAACACTGGAATCGGCGGGGGGTTTATATGAATCAAACACCCCCAAGATTAGTCCGTAAAAGTCGCCGAGAGATGGCGCTGGACATTTTCACTCACCGGCAGAGAAGAAATTACGTACACGAAATTTATGCATGTGCATCGTCGCCGAGAGCAATTTTCTACCAAGACATTATATATATATATATATATATATATAATGTCTTGGTAGAAAATTGCTCTCGGCGACGATGCACATGCATAAATTATATTTATATATTTATTTATTTATATATATTTAAAAAAATATATATATATATAAATATATTTTTTCTTTCCTAATGAACGAAGGGCAAAAGGCGATGACATTTTGGCGAATTATAAAATTTGGATTTGTAGACTTTGACGGCCCTGGGAACATAGGAAGATGTATTTAATTGCAGAAGCATCCAGTTTAATAACACCATGAAGAACAAGTGTGACATTTCAGAGGACTGAAATGAAAATTAGGACCGTGGGAAGAAAAGAAAGAGAAAGACGGTAAGAATGTGAAAGAGGTTGTATACGAATGGTTTATGTGCGCGCGAAAAGATTACCGGTGAATGGACCGATGATACATGAGAGGACTCGTCAGATAGTGAAGATATTCAGTTAGTGGATATCTTTGTTGTCAGCAACGGGTGGATAGAATGTTTTACAAAAAACCGCAATATTGCATTTCTTGCAGTGTAGAGATAAAGTGGGAATGTAAACTCAAAGGATTTTGTTGGTTGGAGGTAGAGGTTGCCAGCTCTTTTGGAGGACTATGCCAAAGTGGCATACCGTATTTCTCCGAGTATAAGACGCACTTTTTTCCCAATTTAGGGGTCTCCAAGTCGGCGTGCGGCTTATACTCGAGGTGCGGCTTAAATTCGAGAACTTTCTTAAACAATCGTAAAAATGACCGATTTGAGCAAACCAGCCATTCAGATTCACGTGGACGCCAGCTAAACTCGCCTAAGCCACGGGGAAAGTAAGAAATAACGCTTAAAAACGTAAATTGGTGCACAATTTATTCATATATTAAAAGACAATATAGGTAACATTGTGTCACAGTTACATAGGTAATGTAAAAACAGATATAAAATTCTAATGCCTAATACTGTAGGTATTACAGGATGCACTAAAAGGTGTGCGGCTTAAATTCGCGTATTAACTTTGTTCCCTGTTAGAGACCCCAAAATCGGGATGCGGCTTTTATTCGGAGGAATACGGTATTTAATTTCGACAAGAGTGGCCTTCTCTTGTCGGTCAATTCTTAGTAAATCAGTCACCCTCAGAAATGATATGTGAAAATGTAGAAAGATATCTAAGGATAGGGTAACAATGAAGTTTTTCTGCAGTGCAATTGGAGATAAAGAGTTTCCTTGGTAATGAAGAAATAAATGAAGTCTCGTTGTTTTAAAAGAATTGATGTCAACCACTTAGGTTTAAGTTTGCATACAAATTGTAGAGCATGGCTGACATCGGAATTTTCGAATATTGGTTGTTAGAATTTAATGCTAAGATATTCTGTGAGAAGCGTACGGTGATTCTTCTACTCAACAACGTGCCATCCAAGCATTTAACTTTCAAATGTGAAGTTGACATTTCTCCTACCGAACTTTAGCTAAATTATCTCGACTCGACCAGGGACATATGCATTCGTTTAAGCTCCATTATCGGAATTGAGTTCTCCAATCTCTCGTTTCTAGAATGGACGAAGCCGACAGTGTCTCTGATTTGCTGAGGCTCGTGAATGTCAGTGACATTGCGTCTTGGTCACTTAATTCATGGTGTGCAGTAATAGAGTGCACAGTCAATAATTGGTATTATTGGGAAACAATGCAATGGTGAATCAAATGGTGGTGATCCGTCATGGCTATGGCCGAAGTAATTCATGACTTACGATGTATGCGGTATGTCTGCCTTGGGTTGGAGCGGGATTTTGGGGAGGTTAAGAGGGCACACTTGGAAAAATAAATAGACTATGTTGAGCTTTGTGCCGCCAAGAAAAATCTTTAAATTTTAAACAATTATCCAAAAAGGAATTTTTGTTAATATAAGTCTTTGTGCATAGCGATGTTGAACAACCCATTTAAATTATTCACCAGAAAGATGTTCATTCAAAGCCATCGATTTTGTAGAGTCACTCTGACTGCAAAAAGTGCCTGTATCCAGAGGCCAGCTACTCAAGCGGTCATTATTTTATAGACCTGGTGGTAGCCGCTTTATACGGGTCTGGCTGTAATTGAATTTTGAAAATACTTGTAAGTAACTTGGAATTTGTACTTTAGGTTTGCTTGGTATTCCAAGTATGTCGGCTCACACCCACCAAAAGAGAAAGGAAGTGTAAAAAAACGCATCTCATTAGAAAGGGCGTGTAGTTAGCTACTGGCCAGTACCGCAATGCACCTGGTGAAACGGGTGAGATAGCTTAGGGGGTGTCGGAAAGTTGCAAGCACCTCGACGGCCGCTAAATATTACCCGCTAGCGTGGACTTATCCACATAAAACCCCAGGGAGTGTCCCCGAAGTAGCCACACCCGACTTTTTCTCCACGGGTGAAAGGCGTTCTTGTCGCCCCCACCTACTTTGAACATCTTTGTCCGTAGGAGCTCTATGTTCATGCGATGTAATAGCCATCCCAGCCCTCTCACCTCTCAACCCTTTCTTGGTCTTCCGTCTACGCATTTACTTTTCTCCAACATTTTGTGCGCATTTTCTTGCTCCGCATGCTTTCCTCGTCCCTCAGTCCTTGCTCGGGAACCACCCCTCCCCCAGCCCATGTCTCCGTGAATACAATAAAGCCTCCCCCCACTTAACCAGACGCTTCTGAAAAACCGCGTTTAAACTCCATAGAGCCGTAAAAACCGCAAGTTACCATGCCCGAAAATTCTTATGTCCGGTATCTCCAGCCATCCCACAGAGTAAAAAGAAAGGTTTTGCCTTGGAAGACCTTGTTTTTCATTAATCTCACGTGGTCTTAGGGAGAGCTTAAGGAACCTCAACCCGCAGTAGTCCTTTCCCTTCCTGCAGCACGTCCCCTCTTAGACGGTGCCCATGTAAATAGGTCACTTGGTGTGTTCCTTAAATTCGCAATTTACCAATTTGCCTATCGTGACATTGCGTGGCTCTTTTTTCTCTTATCTAACGTATAAATTACCCGTCGTTGATAGAATAGTTCTACAGCTGAAACTAATTACCTAGTTTGTGTTCCCATGAGGATGATGTTTTAAAGTAATACACAAAAAATATTAAGCCTACTACAATACAACTACAGGTAAGGTGAAGGCGAAAACAAAGAAAGACTTCTAGCACAGAAACACTATACTTTTCTGATCCTCTCACCTTGAACTGACGTGATGCGAACAGAATGAGACAAAAATAAACTAGGGTACACCTTACATGTCCCTTTCTATCTTGATTACTCTTTCCTTGCCTCTCCACAACCCAGCACTTCCAGGAAAATGTCATTCTGGCAGCTTGCAACTTTAAATCTAAGGTAATTGTGAATGTATCTACATCTACAAAATACCCTGCAAGCCACCTCAGGGGTGTGTGGCAGCGGGTGAGTAGTCACCAACATGCATTAAACTATACCCTAAAGTTAGTGTAACTACGATTAATTATGTATTAGCATAAATCGCTAATTCTTGTCACGAGACGAAGCCTCACAATCATGTGCTGCACTACAGATATGCTCACAATGGAGAGGGACCGTTAGTATATATGTATTTTGCAACTACACAAATGGACAGAGACTCAAGAGTTATGTTGAAAACATGCACGGCGTCCTGTTAGTACTAGGATAAGGATTCAATTATTAGGGAGTACTACTACTACTAAGAGCTACACTACCTATCGACAAACCTAGATAAAAGTCTCATTGGCAGCTTTTATGGTCCCTTATCGTTCCGGGAATGTAGAACCTTTAAGGGCGCCAGATTTTACATTTATGAAGATTGAACATTTTGACTTCACTGTCATTGTTTATTTTACAATATGGAGGACAAATGGTATTTTTACTGTGATACATTGATCCCTCTTCATCGGAAAACAAGCTCCCCTTGTCTTTTTCCTTCCCATCCAAGTCTCAGTTACATTGTCGCAGTTCTTCTGAGTGGGTATAAACAGAGGACAGCACTTGATAATATTAATGCTAGATTTCCGGTTGAGAATTAGGGTTGAATAGATAGATGATCAGTGTCCATAGGGTTCTCATCATCCTTCATGTTGGAGCTGGAGTTCTCGGGGTTACTCGATGGGACACCGAATCCTTGGGCATTGTTTTTTATCACGGGCAACAGGAAAGCGAACGCGGAATAGTGCCGGCGTTATTTTTTGGGATCGGCGTTTTATAGTTGAGCGGCGAAAAACTGAGTGGGGGGAAGAGTTACACCCCAGTGGACCGAAGTTCTTAAGCCTCCCCGAACAACAAGTGGTGCCAAATGAGTACGTCCGCCGAGAAAAATAAGGGAAGTCTACGGAGTGATATCAGCAGTTTTTGTCGCCTTTGTTATGCTCTGACGACAAGGAAGCTCGATAATGTGGATGACATTCTCTCTAGCTTTCGTCTCATCTTCGCAATGAAGGTTATATAAATTTAAAAAAAATATTAGAAAGTTGACATTCATGGAAAAAACTGTTTACTGCAATGAGTTCCGTTTATGTGCTCACTTAATCATATCTTTTCATATCTATTGCATTGGTTAATGTTTTTATTCGTCTGCGTTAATGAAAATTGCTTTTTCATTGGTGACCTTACTTCATGCATTCTTGGAAAAAGTGGTCCTTAAAGAAAAATGAAAGGTTAAGGGTCAAGGTGGGAGTTTAGGACGGAGAAAGTAAAATAAGTGGAAAGGAAGACAAATTAAGAGCTGGGCGTCTTTTATAGACGTTAAGGAAGTTACAGAAGGAAAATACAGAGGTGAAGTAGGTGAATGAAGATGGCAATGAGGGGCAATGGAATGTAACATGTCGTTATTCAGGAAATAATGCTATATTAACAGATGATGAAGGAAAAGTCTAGGCCATTGTATGGGATGGTAGGAGATATGTATAACTAATGAACGCGAGGGTAAAATTATAGGTTTGACGGAGCATCAGGAAGATCTTCATTACCAGCCTGGTCTTTCTTTAATCGGAAAAACGCTCTTAATGAAACTATTTAATGCTTGTCTGTAAAATTATATATATATATATATATTAATCTTCGCTGAAATCGATTAAAATCAATACCGAAAGTATTATAAATGTCAGCTAAGTTTATATAATACTACATATATTTCTAATTAGCTTGCATTATTAGCAGAACGCTAAGATTCGATGCTGTTATTGGGTGGTAAAGTTGGATAAATAAAAAAGACATTGATAAATGGCTTATAGCAGCAAAGCGTTGAGATGTACTTGAGAATAATTTCAGGCGACAAATATTATCAGAAAACCGCAGTGTTTATCAATTTAAATCCATAAAGAGAGACATTACACGTCTGTAAATATGCTATTAGAAAATATCTAAAACTTTTAAGAGAAATAAATGAATTTTTCAAAATGTTTAAAAAATTATTATGACGATTAAGTAACAAAATACTACTCGTTGCTAATGTCTTAACCTCTTTTAATTTTATAAATCCTTTTTGTTTTTCAGAAAATATTTCAGAACGTTTTCATGCAGAGCATTCCAATCCTTTACCCTTTTTGAAATAATGAAATTTTTCCCAAGTAGAAGTTTTTACATAAAGGTTCAATTTTACATTTATGGTCCCTTAGTTTTAAATATTTTGTTTTATTTTATTCGTCCACCAAATTTCTAATGGACTAGTGACAATGAAGTGAATGCCAATATGAGTTAATGTTAACAAATAGCATTCACGAGGAAGAAAACAAAGCAAAATAGTGTATATATACGCTATTAGAGGAAGATATTCTAATTCAAAGAACTGCGGAACTGTTGTAACCACTTTTTGTAAACACTGCAAACACTTATGCATTAATTTAACGTCTAATCTTGACTAGGGACTTCATTTTGATAAGGTGGCGAGAAAAGCTTATAAATCTCTGCATTTCGTTATGAGAAATATTAAGGGTAGAAAAAAGGAAACTAAAGAAATGGCCTTCGCAATAATAATTTTGTCCTTTAATGAAGTGCGCAGCAGTAGTTTGGTTTCCGTGGGAAAAGTAATCTCATCAAACTGGAGAAATATTAATACACAGCAGCCATATATATTTTAGGTAAATACAAAAGAACGGAGAGTGTCACAGCATGGCAGTAATGGGATCCCTGGGGTGGAAATCTCCGGAAGCTAAGAAGATGATAATAAAAGCTATTGTAGGATTTTAGGAAGGATAAAAAAATTATGCGAATTTCACAAAAGTTGGTTTATTCACGACCCGGGTTTCAACACATGATGTCATCTTCAGGATGTGTTGAAACCCGGGTCGTGAATAAACCAACTTTTGTGAAATTCGCATAATTTTTTTATCCTTCCTAACATGGAAAAATTTCACATAATTCTCCCTGAAACCGCAAATTTTCTATTGTAGGATTTATAAATCGCAAAATAGAAGAGACTTTGGGGAAATAATTCAAAGGTTAGATGCACCGTGCTACTTATGAAGGAATTACCACAACTATAAAATAAAATGTAGGCTAAAAGAACTTAACATTTAAAAACACTCCTTCTTGTGTCGAGGATTAAAGAATGGAATGAGTTACCCAAGCATGCTTTTAAGATCTTTCGTGGGAATGTGAAAATATTTATAAATAAGGGTACATTATTTTTTTAATGAGTTTATTCCTTTTTTCCCTTTCTCTTATTTGCCTGTAGCTAAGTTTTATTTAATAAATAAATCATGCAAATTACTTCGCCAATGCCAGAGTTACGGAGAACCTTTCAGGTGGGATACGTTTTCTATTCTTGTGGCATGTCCTCTCCAATTCATGTATTATTTTAATATATTATAGTTTTTCATTTGACGTAGTCCGATTTTCTATATGAGCTACTAGATAAAGGCCCCTTACTGATGCCCCTTGTTCCATCTCCCACCTAAGATTATGGCATGACACAAATTCGAGTCCCAGATTTCTCATTTTTTCTTCTTTGTGGCACCTCCTAACGCTTTGAAGTCTCTCGCGTGCCCTACGACACGGGGGCATCACGCCTTAGGGGTGACGTGGAGGAGAACAAAGCGCGTGTCTTGCGCACAACTGCGCAGGCTGGCATTAATCACTGCAGCCCCAATATCCTCCACCTCTTCTCTCCCTGCGAGCAACCTCCGGGGCAGGGCCGGCAGCTCACTCACTCGAGGGAGGCACTAAAGCTTCGGCAAGTGGCGCGGCACATGCCCCCAAGTGCCTCCCTCCTCTCTCCGCTTTCTTCCTCCCCCTGTGTGACCTCCACGATCTCTCGTCCCCATGACCCCTGACCTCCACGGGAACTTCGAACTCCCTTTCGGTCATCCCTGCCTCCCCTCGGGAGCAGACCCTTTTCAAATTCACGCCTCCAAGGAACTGGCCCCTCCCCACCCAGGGACGACGAAACTCTCTGCGACCCTCCGCACTTCCTTCCTTCAAGCCCGTGTTTCCGGGCAGGAAGTAATCCCTTTTCGCTTGCGGGAATTGTCGCGAGTTCCCGAGTCACGAGAAAAGTTGGCTTGGAAATCGGGAAATTACTCCTCGATTCCAGTGATGGCAATATGTTTTGTGGGTGTCACATTTCTTTAACTTCAACACCGTGTTGTCATTGACGCCACACCTATGCTGCCCTGTGTCCCTTATTTTATACAAAATTAACAGTTTTCATTCCATTTTTGGAAAATTTCCCCAAGGATAAGGAAGTCACGAAAGCAGAGTGGTCTGCACATTGGTCCAGCATAATCCGCTAGGTCCACAGTTTGATTTTCTGTCCAGGTGGATTTTTTCTTTTGGAAAATTCTAGCAATAATTTGTTCCTTCTTTTTCTTTGTTTGACCAAAACTTAAAAAAAAGATATTGTTTATGAGTGGTAATTATGTACATTAATTATTGGTTCATCACCAAATTTTCGGCGTCGATGAAAACCGTATTTTCGGCAGTGGTAAACTGCCACACAGATTGTGGCCTCTTGTAAGTCCTTTTTCATGGGCAATTTATTCCCTTGCGTCGCCATCCTTGATGTACCACAAAGGCATCTTGATCCTTTGATTCCTCCAAAAATGTCCTGGACGAGGGCTAGGAAGCCTGGGTAGCATGGTGATTTGTGCATTTGGCCGGCAAACCAAAGGCACGTGGTTCGATTCACGGTCTAGGTGGATTTTTTCTCGTGTCAATATCTACTTATGTTATCGCCGTATTTGTGACTTTTGTGATGGAAATCTTCACATGTTGGCGGTAGTATTGGCTTTTAAATCCTTAGGGTCCGGATTCAAATCCCGGTAGTGGTGTAAATTTTTCGGTGAAATCCCGATCCCAATTTGGATGCAATGTTGATGGGACCTCAAGCATACTAAGCCGTTCGTTGAATGGTAAGTTACAATGTGGGACCATTAGAATACTTCACGGAGAATGGACCTAATTCCGACGCCGGGTTTTATTAAACCCTTCCTTTATTCCCCAAATAATCATCCCACTCTTGCAATGCCCTTGACTGGCATGGGTAAGATGTTTTCTTCATACACTGTTCAATGCGTGTAGCCCTGCGTTGTGGCAGCTAAGTCTTTTCTGCGTATCACTTTGCGAAATCTGGACCAGACGATTCTTTCCCTTTTTGCGTAAGAGCAAGCGCTCCCTTTCGCCGTCAAAAACACAATTAGCACGCGGAAAAGTCTGCCACGTCACGATTAAGACCGAACTCCAAGGTAAAATGGAATGAAACACATATGTGAAACACTTTTGTGCAAATGCAGGGAAAAACATATGACAAACGCAGACCCAGAGATACGCAACATATTAATCGTAGTCTGATGAACTTAACGTGTTTCTAGTCATGGAGGCAGAACTTCCCACATTTTCTTGTGCTGTTGACTGGAAAAATAAACGCATGATCACGGCTCTTCACTATATCTGTTTATCGGCTCCTGTACTTGGAATGCCCTATCAATGGAAATGCAAGAAGATATATTCCTGGTATTTTTACTCTCTTTGGATTAACATTTTAGGCATCCAGTTTAAGCGGTTATCACGATCTAATGTCTAAGGACTTAGGTTCAGCAATGCTAAGCACATGCCATCTACAATCAGCGGACTTCAGCGTATAGGTCTAGCGAAACTTGGTGGCACTCACCAGCGGAGAATCAGAGATCACTGTGGGTAAATAAAGCGTTGATGAGCGAGCAAAGGTACCGAAGGACTCCCGGAGTGACATCTGGAGGAATATTCGGCCACTTTATCCCACATCACTTGTATGCTTTCCTCTCCCAGGCGTCATATTCTTAACAAGCGAGTACCTCCAAGTTTCCCTACACCTATGCGTCATCTACATCCCAACAGATCCCAAAGCACGTGACAACAATAGAGACTCCCGACCGACCAAGCTTCTCCAGGCACAGGGAAAAATCGCACCAGTTCTATCCTGAAAATAGCATTTAGCCCTTAGAATATCCTTGACTAGCACGCAAGGCGCAACTCAGGAAGAAACGTAGGAATGAATCATCCGTTGTGACTCCGACTTCAAGGGAATGCCCTCGTTGGTGTTCTACACACGAGCAATCCTCTGCCTCCCTTTCCTTTCTCCCGCGATTTCAGAGCTTTGCGCTTTCTCCTGATGCCAGCGAGTCTTCACGTTTCGCATTCCTGGGGAAAATGGAGTGTCTGATCTCTTTTACTCGGCTCGTCCGTTCTCGTGGAAAAAATATAAATTTGTCTTTTCGCCGTCTGAAGAGGCGCCCTGCTGCAGATTGACCCCTGGTGAGAGTGTGGCGTCAAAATCAGGTGGAGAATCATAAGACTGCCTCACCAACTGATTTCGGATAGAAACCTAACTATATTTTCTACACAAAGTGTTTTACATTTATATTTAAACATTACATGCAACACAATATATCGTACATAAACATTTATATTTATTACTTGCCGTTTATCATTTTCAAACAAAGACACAGCACCCGATACTTGTACATCCGTCCGAAGTGAAGCGCACTAACACTGTAACTTTTCACACAAAATATTATTCGCTACGACTGGTTTCAAGGGAAGCTGTGCCATCGTCAGGTGCTGTGCCTGAGGTGCGTAAGCGCTGAAACAGGTTTTACTAATTAAAAAAGTAAATTTTGCGAAAACTTACTTTGGTGGTGTAATACTGTGGAGTGAATCTTCTCTTGATAGCAATCGATGCAGTGGAGCATGCCAAAATATGCCTTACTTCGATGATACACTTTATATTTCTGGTGATTCGCGTAATTACGACTGCCATATTTTAATCGTAAAGTTTGTAATTTATGTTTATCTAGCCTTTCCTGTCAATTCCTGTTGGTCATTGGCTGTTTGTAGGCGTGATCTCTCTTATAGGTGTCTACGTACTACTGAAGTGTTTTGTGCCGTAATTTGTGATCTCAGTTATCAAATTCCCAAAAACGTAAATTACCCAGATACATATTTCCATATCCACAGTGTTCTTCGACTCTAGTTGTAATCTTTCTTCTTGTCTAGTCGTTCTTTCATAAAATCCAATTATTAGTTTCTTCCAGTGCATATAAAACGTTAAATATGTATATTATTAAATTATTTATGGTAAATAAGAAACGTTCAAAACTACTTGTATACTAATTGGCATGAAATTCCACTCCATTGAAACAATTGACGGTAATGACTATAATAATGCAAAAAAATCATTGTGAACCTATCATTAACATTTTCGTTTTTATCAAATGTTTGAATAAAATACAAATGGTATTGGATCAAGTGACCTTCGAGTGCGATGCGGCGTTGTCTTTCTCTGAATCGATTCCAAGAGTTCATGGGGCAATATATCTCTGAAAGTGGAGCAAATTTGGGTGGCGACGCGAAAAATACCCACATAACGAGAACTGAGGGCCCCCTCGCAGTAAGCACCTTACCCCGTCCCGGCTACAGAACACGGAATGAATATCTAGTCCTAGAGTTTGGATTACAGAAAATAAATTGAAAGTCATCTCAAATCATTTAACAATGCCCTATTTCTGAATTAGGTACAATAACATTAAATTAACAAATAAAAAAGAAACAGCCATTTTTATGATCAAAAAGGGAGGTATCAGGCGAGATGTTGTGGAATATGCACAAAATAACAATTTAGAAGATGCAATTTTCCACAGATAAAAATTTTTAACCTGGGTTGAATAAAATTTTTTATCTGTGGAAAATTGTATTTTCTAAATTGCTATTATTATTCCGTTTTTATGATGTTTTTACATTAATTATTTAGTAATCAGGAGTAAAAAATGCTTTCCCTACAGTGAAATTTTGGTCCTTAAAAGGTTTAAACAATTCCAAATATTGATTACGGAATCTTTTTTATAATTAATTGTCAAATGAGAGATAGTTAAGCACTTCATTATTGCAAATTGAATCAGAAAATGACCCATCTGGTATTATTTGAAATTTCATTGGAACTAAGCCCATAAAGTTTGAAATTCATAAATTTAGCTGCAAGGATTTTGTCGTAATTGTATTCATTTTTTGCATCATAGAAGGTGATACACAAGTAATAATACGGAATCAATCGACTGTAAGACGTTGCCAAACTAATATTAAGCATACCTATCACCTTTTAAGCCGGGTGACAACAGTTTTAAAAAATTTCTTTTGAAACTACAATATCTGGAAAATAATAAGCGGACGATAAAGATATTTCTGCATCGCCATCTTTATCAGTTATTTTAATGGACATTTATTCTTAATGCTTTTAGTACATTCTCTAGTTTTTAGTGAGATTTTTATTTTTTTCACTAAGAGTAGCATGTCCCGCTGGAAACTACGTTGAAATCTCTACCTGTACGGAGTTATTTCAGAGAGCGTTGATTGGGAATCCGATATTTCAATTATTGCACCTGAAAAAGTGGTGAGGTAAGTTGCTATTTTGTAATTTTTCGTGTTTTAAATGACGAGTCCCGAGGTCAGAATTACCTTGACAAAGGATCCAGCGGGAAGGAGGTGAGACTTCCAAAACATTACTTAAGTTTCTCACAGTGCAATGAATCGGCAGCAGAGTCGATTTTTCTTTTTCCCCTGTTCTTCTCCTCATTTCGGTCCCCCCTATCTCTCCCTCTCTGCCTCGTCTCTATGTGTCTTTACCCCGTCCTCCATCCTCCACCAGACTACCCTCACTCCAATTCATCTCTCCAATCTGATTCCGAGCTCTTTTCTCATTCTCGTTTCTTCTCTTCCACAGGCACAAAGGCTTCTTGAAAGATTGCCCTAATGGCCTCCTCACGGAACAGGTAAGAGACACACTTTATTTCATGCTATCTTTTTTTTACCCTTCTCTCCCGACCGAAGGGCGGAGACAACTCTGGGGGAAGAAGTTTTATTTTTTTTTGCTCCGAGGGGTGGGAAAGAGGGTTGTATAAATCTCTGGGATAAAAAGGGAAAAAAATCGTCATTTCCACCAGTGGTCAATTTTTATCCCTTACTCATGCGGCAGAAATAAAACATCTCTTGCATGTTTATTGTAAAAAAAAATGTTTCTGCCGCTCTTTTAAAACTTTTCATTGCCAATATTCGCTCACCCTCAATGCATTTCACGCAGTCCTGATAAGTAATCATTTTTTTTTAATTTCGATAAGCCGATAAACGTTTTTATTGGATTGGTGACGATAGCGCTGTGTCAGCAGTTGATTATGATTCCCAGAGCAGATAATGCGATAAATTTTTCGAGCAACGGAATGTCGAGATTGTGTACAAAGGATATGTCCACCCATAATAAAATTTTAATGCATAATGTCTTTAAATCTGCATTTTTTTAAACAGTTAATTGGAAGTGGTCGCAATTATAAATCAAAAAACCTCAATTATGATGAGTTTTTGGAAACCATTACATTTGAATTCATTATTCTCTTAAAACCATTGACGAAAGAACTTCAAACTAATTTTAAATGATATCAAGGCCATGATAATTACATTTGCAATGCATTGAATTCAAAAATAATTTTCGTCACCATATTGAGGCGTCAATTATGCATAAGATGTAAAGGTTTAATTTTTTTCATTTTCAATATGGTATCTTTCTGTTTACGACAGAGAATGGAACAAAAAAAATTTAATATGTTATGCATGCCTGTAATATCACCAGCACGCAAGTTATAAACTTTGTGTGCCAAAAGAAACGTTACCTTCTATTATTGGTTGTACATTAGTATACCATGTTTCGACGGTTAGAGACCAAAATAAACATTTCTGTCTAGCATTATTACTTTAGTACAACGTGCTCCGACGGCTAAGTTCTATTGAACTTACTGCCTGCCACTTTCAGACCGGGGACAACAGCACTCATGCGAATAGACGGATCACTCCTTTCCAATTCGAGCCGAGCCCTACGGTAGGTGCTTACCATCGGTGATGGAGCGGGAGCCGGTGTTTTCATCGCGGCCGGCCGTTCTCCTTACTTTCTTCTTTACTATTTAGTTGAACGATCGTTATCCTGTGAGAAGAGATGTGAGTCGTCAATATTTTCAAAGAATATATAATACGAGAGAAAGAAGAAAGAGAATATTTGGAAAATGTCATTCAAGTGACGCTTATTCTCTCTGAGAAATTTTAACCATGGTTTATCATGGTATACTTTGCGCTGTGGCTGGACTACTAATGATCAAATAATCACATCTCCTTATGATTATTACTTAACTTAATGATATTTTATGTTTTATTTAGTTTCTGCGGCAATGATATTTCATCACTCCTACGAGCCCATGATTCCCTGACCTGTGGCCGGAGCGTGTAATTATCGCAAATTGATGTTTTTATTATTTAAAATGCATTTTTTCCTTGAGAAGTTATTTTTTTATGAAATTCCTTCATGAATAGATTATTTTTCCATAGATCCAGCATATATCCCTCGTCAAAGCATGAAAAATAGTTTTATATTTTCAAATTTCGGAATTTTCAAGAAAAATTCACGTATTCCATTCGTTTGAGGTAGCACCATAAAAGTCACTTCTGAAGCATATTATCAGTCAAATTCTCATACCAGTGTCCTTGAGGATAATGATTCCAAAGGATTAATTGAGACCTTTCTGTGTTAATCTACATAAGGGTTTTTATTCTCTCTCAGATAATTCGGCAGTTACTAAATTTCGGATTCAGTCATGGAATATTCATAAAATCAACTTCTTTTTAGTAACAAGAGAAGATTGCCTGTGCCTTTATTAGCAACATGGCCATGTGTTTTTTTTATTTTAAAGTTTCCTATCCTGCTTTACTGGGTCGTCGTGCAGTTGTCATTTGGAATCCAAAAAATTATGTTTTCATTGCTAATGCTTCTGCGTGTATTTATGAGATGAACTATACTGACTGCCTCGGTCATCTTGTTTATGAATTCCGGGAATAATATTTCAAAACAATTTTTTTCATAAAATATTTCCGGATTTCCCGGTGAATAGAGTGCATGAAGTCTGCTCGGGTTTTCATCCGGGTATTTGGGTCCATGACCGACGTTTCGGCAGCGTATTCAGCTGCCATCCTCAGGATGATGAGTGATCTCCTCTCACTCATTACTTTGAGGACGGAAGCAGAGTACGCTGCCGAAACTTCGGTCATGGACCCAATTACCCGGATGAAAACCCGAGAAGCCATCATGAAATGTTTTTTCATGCTTTTATTCCGATAATTCAGCCGTTTTGTTTTTTTAAGAAACAGAAAAACTAAAGCTAAAAGTTAACGCCGAATCAGATGTACCTGCAGGTAATCAGTGGTGTATACATATTTATAGCCAGTGGGAACTTCTTTTAGGCAATTCACGGCTCTTCAAATTTGATGTAGCACCATGGTGATAAAATAAAAGCTGATTATGACGCGATAAGCCTCGGTCTGCTCTTTCATTCTAAGGATAAACGCTTCGGCATTACGCTGGCCATAGCTATAAAGCTAAAGTACAGAGAATGAAGGGTAATTTCATTAACCTTGAATAAAATGCGTTCATAAAACAGGCATTACCAACTTTATTTCAGGGAAAATAAACAATGGCTAATCTTCTTAAAGTCCTGGCATTTATGAGAACTCTTGACTTAATAAGCTTATACAATTATTTCAAGCTCTCCGTTTTTCACTCGCGCTGTGGATATGACGTCACTAATAATTTTTTTTCTTTCGTTACTCCATACATTTCATGTCCAATGCATATATGATAAATGCAGTAATTTACGCAATTTTCTAAAGTCAGAGGTAAAGACAATTACCCATGATTCCATCTATCTAAGTGCATTATTTCTTTATATGATCAAGTATTAGCTCATCGATCGTTGTATTCATAAGTAGATTGAAATCTATTACGTACATCACGTTGCGACGTGCTTGGTTTCATAATTCCTTGGAGTTATTAAACCGCTTTTTTATTGAGTGTACCGACGATGGCTCAGAGACCCAAAACTCATTTCATCAAAGTTTTTCACTAAAGTAGATGGTGCAGTTTTGTTTGCCTTTCCTTCAGTATGGACCTATCTGCCAACTCTCACGAGAAAACATTATTTCAGATTTTGTTGAAAGGTCCTTCTGTCATTAAAGATGGACTACACCGAGAACTAATTATTAAATAAAATATAAATTATAATATTTTTTCATGAAACGTTACATTAACTGCAAATTTATTTGTATGTGAAGTACATGTAATTTCATGTAAATAGTGCCACAATCTTTATCAATTATTTGAAAGGTTATTACGAACCGTATCTCTTCCACCATTCCAAAATTTCTTGATAGAAATGCTTTTTTTGTGCACTATTTCAAATAAGTGTTGATAGAAACGTTTTTCTGTGCGTGTGAAATCAGGAATGAGTTTCAGTATTGCGGAAAATATTCGAACGGTACATACTACAGTATTCATCGTATCACTGATTCCATAATTTATGGAATATTATTCGTAAAACCCGTTATCATTATAGCTCAGGGGTGTTATTAGTTTCGTCTCCAAGATTACAGTGTCATTCTTTAGTTACTTATATTCCCTTCCGTACGTATATATTTTACTACCTTAACAGAAACCTTTTCCATATTCGCGGAATTTAGGAATGAGATTTAATGCAGCATAAAATACTCTTGTAACTTATAATTCTCCTCATACATAATGCCATCACGTGAATCATATTTGTGATAAATTCAAAACAATCTAAACATATTTCGTTGAGCCTCAAAAACTGAAAATTGGTAGTAATAGTTTGAAGATAATGTGTCTATGCTGTCGGCTCATATAAATATTTTTTTTCTGATACATATAGATTCTTTGGAAGCATCGCCTAGTCAATGTGGTTTAAGAATGAAAGTTTATGCTGGCTCTGAACGTCCAATCCTTAAAACTCTGGTTCATGAAGCATATTTGCCATGCTCAGAATTATCGAACTTTGTTTATTTTTGATGGGGGTTAATGTTAACTTATATGAATGATATATTGACAAGTTAAGGCTCAATAGAGGGTTAATACATAGGTTTCCGCGGCTGATTTATTTAATAACGGAGATTATCAATCACTGTCGCTTTACCGCTCTCCCCCCTTCCTCTCCTCCCCATACTCTCCCCTCCTTCACCAGCCTCCCCAGCCCCCCCTTCCTCTCCTCCCCGCTTTCCTCCCTCTCCTCTCAATTTCCATAGCTCCATCTCCTGTTTCCCTCACCTGGGAAGTTTCTGCCGCACACCCTGTCATGGACCGCCAGTGGGTATGCTCACGAGTTGATGGAACAATTGCCGCCTGCTGCGGAACTCTCTTGGCCATTTATTTTGCATATGGACGTACAGGAAGCAGTTTACGGCAGGTGACGCATGAGAGGTCGCAAGATGACACCAGCGCGCGGAGGAAAGCTTCCAAGAAGCGAATATGACGGCTATAATTTAGTCTTTGCGTGGGATTAGAGAGGAGGATAATCGTTTCCCTGGATAAAAAAATATAATAACAAGTGTATTAGTATATAGCATGTTATTATTACTTTTCTACTAACTTTCCAAAGGTATTTTCATCGCCTACAAATAGTTAGGGGTATCTCAAAGGGGTATAAATTTTTTTTGGGTTTTTCCCCCATACAGGAACATATGATATCCTTCTCAACAGCAAGACTTGACTGATTTACGCAAAAGAAATAACGTATTTGATAACATTTTGCCTCAAGAGTGCTATAAATTTTATCTTCGAGATTGCAGCGTAATATTTCAGAAACTTATCTTTCCTTCTTTAATCATAGCTTATAAAATTGAGTAATTGTGAGCGTAAATATTTTTCTTATTAATTCCCTCAATTTTTCCCGGAGTTCCCCTGAATTTAATCGTATTGATTATCATTATTTATTCCCGAGTTTTTGAATCCTTGGCTAATGATAAAATTTCTTTTGGAATATAATGAAACTTATATGCATGGTAGGATTTGCTAAAATTTGTTGCTATTACGGATGAAGAACATGTGCATATGCGATAAGTTAATAGTGGGACATATTTATCAATATGACAGTTGAAAATGATGGAATGCGATTTACCTTCCGCTCTTTTGTGGAAATAAAATATTTCTAACAAAATAGCGTTTTCCAACGACTAAAATAAAGAAAATATAAATTTCCTATAAATCAAAGTCACCATGTTCTCACATTAAAATTTAAACATTAAAACCATGAGCAACATGTCTTTTTGCACATATGGTTTACTTGTACCCGTTTCTAATAGGACTTAAATTGTTTTTCAGTGAAATATTTTTTATTTCTGCTCTGCCTTGAGCGAGTATAACATTCCGACTTATTCTTTATGCTCCTCTTGTTGGATTGTTATCTTAAAATAGAAATATTAACTGTCTTTCTGGAAGGTTATATTCGACTAAAGTGTAAATTCTAATGATCGGAGAGGAAATCTTTGCGGTAAGCAGTAGAGGACAGATTTTTGTATTTGATTAGTACATCCAAATTTAAAATAGCTATTTTATCATGAATTTCAAGGTTTTATGTGATTTACATCACAATAAATTAGGCAAAATACATTCTTGATTTGGAACGTTACCGTATACGTGATTGCAAGGAGTGATCCCAAAAGCCATGTGAAAGTATTGATTCATCGCAAATTAGCCATGGCCTAATCTTAAACGAGGACCGTTGTAGACAGAATATGGACTGATTTGCATGGCACTCTCTTTCCCTAATCTCGGAAGTTATTCGCCCTATTTTGGTTGTCTGTTTTATCTCCAATACAAATGCAAATCGTGAGCTTTGATTTGATTTTCAATCAAATCAAAATCAATTTGATTTGTATTTCAATCAAATTTCTCGATTTACACCCTCTGTGCGGCATTAAGGAAGCGAGTTGAGCATGCTGCATGTAGTGATAAGATTACTCCTGGAAAAAAGCATCATTCCTAAAATACTTTGGCACATTGCAGACTCACTCACAACTCCGATGTGTCTAAAATTACGCCCTCTGCCCGCATCATCCATTTTACATAGGAAAGAGTTTTGTAACGAGTCTGCGGTTTTGCGATTGTCGAATCTCCTTCCGTGGTAAATACTAGGGAACTCGCGCATTTGTTGATCATTGGGAGAGTGGTCGTTTTGTTCACGGCGTCATCAGCCGATAAACAAGAGTGCGCGGCAGGTAGTCCATGCTGTTGTCATCGCCCATTTATCCCCTGCCGGCCGCGCGGTGGTCCATCATCAACGTCCAGGGTATGGAGAGAGACAATGGCAAGTTCACCACTGTGCCGGAAGCTCCTGGACGCCATAACCGCTCTAATTATGCACGACCTCATCTCACCTCGTCCTTCTTCTCCCAACCCACTCTGAATAGGTCACCTCCCCCTCACTCGTGGTCCTTCATCTACGCTCCTCTTAACCCAGTATCCTCCAGGTTAAAAACATTTTTCCATGCGATCAAAGTGAAAGGTCGGGAAAGAGAAATGGACTACCTCACCGAGATAAGGAATTTTTCTCCGCGCTTGGCAATTTCAAAATTGAAGAATATTTTTTCACTTGAATAACGTCCTCGGTGCTTCAACGCGATTTCCTACCAGGTACGCGATTATTTTTTATTTGTTGCACTCGTAACTCATATCAGTTAATCGTAGCCATTAATAATTTTATGACAACGGTCAGTATGGTTGCTACAAGTTTTTGACCGTCCTCCGTCGCGATGATCGATGTCAGAAATATGTTTCATTTATTAGGTTTATATCATTTAAGGCATACTTTATCTGTTAGATTCATAAATTTAATAAAATTAAAAAATGGTGCAGTCAAGAAACTATGTAACTAATTAGAACTGTAAAGTGTATAAGTAACGCTAAAAACAAGATAAAAAGTACTTTTCTTGACAGTTTCGTACTTATCGCATGGCAGTCCAGCCAGAGTGTAATCAAAAGATATTATTTTGCCAAAACATCAACTACATTCATCGTGTGAATCTTTTTCACGTTTCAGAAATCAAAAACACTCACGAAATGTTCAACTATCCTAGATGAAAATCATAACTAATGTAATTATTTCAGAATATTTCGAAGGAACCCTCCGGGGGACTTCGTACATTGTAAATAATTGCATATCATTGCCACTCGAAATTATTTTGATGTGTTTTGAACGTATCCCTCCCCGTCCCCACTTCACCACTCCATTAATTTCGCCCCAGGCGTTAAATTTTGATTTTATGATTCAAATATCCTCATGGTGCGTTTCAAAACGATCTTTCCAAATTAATACATCGCTGTGTCATATACAGATGAAATATTACACCCAAGGGCTCATAGATACTTCAACACGGTAGTCTCCTACTATTATTGTTGCACAGTTTTGAATGTCTAAGTCCTGTGAGCATCTGAAAACCAGCCGGTCTTTGCACCGCCATGGCCACTGCACATTTTTTCCGAGTCTTCTTTCGTTGGTTTAGATTCCATTAAAACTGTCAATCTATCACTTTCAGTACAAGGGCTTACAATTTTCCCGGCAATTTTAGATAAATAGTGCAGTAGAGAGGCAGAAAAACGAATTTTAGGTCACTGGCACTCACACTATATTTTATTCTTTTATACTGGCTATTTATAAAGTTGAAAAAAATTCCCGCGGAAAAAATATTGTGCAATTCAATGGGCGCTCCAAATATTCACAAAAATAATCTCCCCATTACTTGTAGAAACTATATGGGTAGTTCATTTCGGTACGGTACTCATATATTCGAAAGATCTGATTTATTGCATTTTCGTACCCGGAGATTCTCATGGTAATAGCAATAGAAATTTTGCCGGAAAGCAACTGTAATCTCAATGTGCACCTTACATTTTTCTTCAATGAGGGCAATATTTCATGAGAGAAACACCATCCTGCCATGAGACTTAAATTTTGCAAAACGAAAGAAAGTTTTGGCAACGCGTTTGTCGTGGTGGAAACAATTTATAGTCCTTGATAGGTCCTATCCGAAAATATATATTTTTTCAAAGAAATTTAAGTAATATCAAGATGATAATGAAGTTTTTCATTGACAATAACGGTATTCCTTTATCTCCTTAACGATATGCTGTTTTTAATTATTTTTGTCCCCCATTATTATTTTCATCGATAACATAAGTTGTTTCTTGCCAAAATCTCCATATCTTTTGGATGATGGCATAATCGATGAGTTCCCCCCAGGGAACACCAAACAGGGCTTTGATTCTCACGTCCTTGAATGCTAATCTTCGATTTTTCACGTTCACCAAGGTCGTTCATCCGCGTTCTGAAGACGAATCCGACGTTGTGAAGAAGTAAGAGAATTCAATAAAAATTCTCTTACTATACGTGCATGATTACAAATTACTAATGGGCTATCATCTCAATTTCAGCGATTTTTTCACCAAGGTAAAAGAAAGCAGAACAAAAATATTCGATACATTACATCTTTAGAAACGGAAATATTTAGATTTTGAATGTATTATGTGGTAAAGGACATATATAAATAATGAAAATATACCTTATGGCTTTCACTTCCACATTGCAAATGCTATTGTCCTTTAAATGAATTAGAATTTTAATTGAGTCATGTAAAACTTCGCAAAAAGATATTAGACAAGTTTATATCGAATTAAAAATTGATGTTTTATTCGATTAATTGGATGAAGAGATATCTCTAGGCTGCTGAAATATATCATTTTTAGCATTGAACTCAAATTTAGGAAAGTTATGGTTTTGCTTTACAAGATGTTCTAAAATTCAAAACAAGTAATAATTGGTGGAAAGCAACTGTACTCTTTAGCAGTTTATTTTAAATATCAATTTTTTTTAAATACCCGCTTCATTGCAGTGGTACTAAATTCGAAATTGTTTTCCAGTTTGCTCCTCATTGTCCTTCCCTCCTAACGCCTGGGGGGGGGGGGGCGTGCCACTTCCAGGGGTCGCGCGGACGGACTAACTATGCGCCGCGCGCGCCGGCCCTTGGTCCGCTCGCGCGCGTTCATTCGTGCCATGGCGTGTTTGTGACACGATCGCCTCGTTACTGCAGACCCTTTTTTATTTCGCTGTCGATCGCGGGGAAAGCGACTGACCGAAGGGTCAACAGTTCGGCGCCACCCGTTTCCCGGAATCAGGAGAGGGGGAGCTGCACGCTACATTCTTCGCCCCGGATTTCTCTCCGCTCCGCTCTGATCTCTCGACCCCTGGTATTTATGCTGGCTCTCCCAATCCGTACCCATCCCACGAAGCATTTTGTCCTGCGGTCAAATTCTAATGGAAACAATTTCAATGTCTGGCAGAACTTGATGATGGCGGAATCCCGAAGAGGCTATTTTATGCGTATTTTTATCAACAGAGTGCTGAATGAATATTTTATTGACATGGGAAATGCATCGAATATGCTTTTGGAATTCTGTGTGTGACATAAACAATACGCAATATTTCTAACTTCATCATTATTATCGTTTATGGGCAAGGATTCATGTTTCCATTCCAACACTTTGCACAATATTCTGTCTTGTATTTATTTCAAATGTGCCTTTAGATTATATCTCTATTCTCCATCGTGAGCATATATATGCGAGACTACATGGGCTTGGATTTACGATTCTTTCAATTTTTATTGACAGTGCAAGAAATTTATGCTGAGATATTTATCAGGTTTGTTTTATGACAGACTTGCGTCCAGGCTATTAAAAATTTAAATAGCATCGCAACAAAGGCCTAAAAGGTAGGATTCTGAGCACTTTAAAAACAATTTTCCATATTTTTTGTTACTTTCCATTTTGCTTTTGATTCAATTTACATATTCAGAGGCAGCTTAATTAAAGTTGTGTTCTTCAGCGAACACACTTCTTTTCAGAGTGAGTTTTCATTTTTAAATCTCAGTAACATGCATTCACTTCCCTTCCTGTAATGCGGCATCCATTAATACTTGCGGTTCCTCATGGATGTGCATTGAAAGTAGAAAAACTATTAACTATCCAATTGAGTGGCATAAATTCGTTGAGTTAATGCAAAGCTAAGCAAGGCTAAAATTCTCGTTTGTACAAAGTTCCCCTCATCTTCGAATCCAGTCTAACTCTATAATAGTTTTAAGATAAATCAATTTGGATCTGTTTTACTCACCATTTTTTCGCAATCTATATGTTTTCATCGATATTATAAACCTAATGTAAAATGGCTTCGTCATCGTGGCTCAGATTTATCCCGATGAAATGTCACATGACGGGCATCAGTGTTCTCTTTCATTTCCCGAAATCATCTCTTTCCTGACACTAGTGATTAACCTGATTTGTGTTAAAAATTATTAGCGCAGCAAGCGATGCTGTATATTTTGCCATGGGGAAGCGATAGTGCGTATTTCGCCGCTTCATCGAATGCAAATATCATCCCGGAGCAGTCTCGCTCGTGTCCTGCACTGAATGTCCTGTGACCGCTCGCGGTCTGGAAATTTACATCCACCGCACAGCTCTCTATCTGCTTCGTTTCAAAACAGCGGGTAATCCTTTGAGGCTGTCATAAAAAAACCACGCAGTCGTGAGAAAATACAGCTGTCGTTGTGTGCCAGCCACATGATTGCGGGGAAAAATAATTGAAGCATGATACCAGTAGTCCATCCCTCCCAATTGCCAGGATAGCCCTGTCCAAACAAGATTACGCATTCCCATTGCAGTAGACCTCGTCAACAAATCCAGATCCAGGTGCAGCGCAAAAGTGGAAATTCATGGTAACGTCGACACTGAATATCCCATCTTACCTAGTGTTTTTCAGTTTAATGGGTGTTGATTATTGAGTTCCCAGCTTGTTGATGTTGATGCTTCTCAGCAGAATATCTCAGTTATATTTCTCCCTTGTTATAAAAACGTCAAAGTTTTCTCGTAAATTTCGTACTATCAAAGAATGTAACTCCAAAAAAAGTGATCCTGCAACTGTTCAGGGCTACCATTGAAAGTTTAGTATTTACTGATGATTCTTGCGTGACTAAATCTGTTTGGATTGTTTTTGTGCTAGTTTTGTGCTCACTTCAACATATTTCCCTTGAGTATAAACGATAAAGTGTAAAATGAATCCCGTGTTAGGAAATCCAGAATGCTGAGCCTAATTTTTTTATGGTAAAATAAATATTTCCGTGGAGAAATATTGCTTCGATTCACTTGGTCATGGTTGGAATTTTTGCTATGGTCCATTAGACTTTTACGTTTCTTATTCAATTTTGGTTAAAATCATTTCTCATTTCATTTTTCATTCTAAGAAGAAATTGCTGCCAAGACCTTCTCAAAACTATATGTCTACAGATTCATTGACAGAAAACTTTTACTACTCAACTGAAAATTTCTATATTTCAAATGCCGAAACGTGGTGATGGTCATGCATTGCATCTGGATGAATGAAATGAGTAGGATTAATTTAAATATCGTCCAGACTTAAATTATAGTAGTAACTAGCCTTTTATTGTTTGATAAGTAACTTAATATTTATATATGAAAATTTTATGAGGCCCTTATTCTTTTTCAGCGGCACTGCCTTGGAAGCTGTAGTTTTAATTTACCGTGCCATAATTTGATCAAAAATGCGAATACGTATGCATGACTTTGAGGTTTTTGTTAACTCCATTATATTTTTTTGTTCCGACATGATCCAATCATTGAGCTTTTAGAATCGCTCGTTTTTATTGCAGCATCTAGGCTCGGCTTTCGGAAATTAATGACTCAGTCGTGTTTATACAATATTTGACTTAATAACCACTCAGTAAATAAATGTACCCGAAATGTTGACGCTCTCCGCAGCATGGTCAGGCGATAAATCGCTGCGTCGCCCTTTTCTTTCCCGTAAACTCCATCATCGAGTTGTGACGATTGCTGTCATATAACAACGTGCGGCATAATAGCACTAATTCCCTCGAGTGGCGTTGCCGTCGTCGAGTTGGTAATCCGTCACACCGCGAGGTCGCGTCCATTAATTTCGGCTAATTGTCGGCTGGATGCTCGCTGACCCTCGTGGACCACTTCCCCACCTTGATGAGAAGCAAACGCATCAACAGAGGAAGGACTCCCATGCAGTCTTGCATCGAAATTTGCAATGCCGCTTAGGCTTTCAAAAAGCATCTTCTAAACCGTCTGCGACCTAGCTTCATTTTTCTAATTCTTTTAATTGAATTTGAATCACCATGTCCGCTAAGTAAATTAGGCCTTCAATGAAGAGATGTGACAGGAAATAAGCTTAGGAAGATGAAAAAATCTCACTATAGCATAATCTGTCAGATTATCCAATAATACATGGTAGGAAACTAGGAAAAATAACAAATGATCTCTAAACTGAGTGAAATAAATATTTAAAAATGGGGAATCATGGTAATTTTTTCTCTTACTTCATTTTAGAAAATCTCACAATGGGAAATAGGCCTGTCAGCACTATTTTGAAAAAGAATACACCATCTATACGAAAGTATAATTGGCATAAGCATAGATTCTTCTGCTTAGTCGCAGTCAATTTTTGCGATGAGATAGATCTTGTTCGAGCGACCAGCGAATTATAAGCTGAATTCGCTGGTCGCTCTTGAACAGTACCATACAATTGAATTATTCACCCTATTTTGTTGTTTTTCAAGGTAAAAATTTTGCTGAGTTACGTCAATTCAAGAGAACGTTAAAAAATTTGCTTGATAATGCAGGTGAATGAGATATTTTCCCAAGGAGGTACTATTTTGGTATTGTACTGCTCTGCTCTTATTGCTCTGCCAAAACTCCATTCTGTGATGTTGAAAAATAAATTCTCGGAAAGTTGCTTGAACAAATAATACGGTTTTCATTTCCTTTCTACTTTTGCACCAAAATTACGAATTTACTATCATCAATTTATGATATTATTGTCTAACAAAAAGTTGATTTACTTTGCTAAGATATTAAAAGTATTCAATATAGTGTATCTATATAAATATTTCTCTTTGTTCTTGGGGTAAAATTTCCAACAAAAGCATTTTACATGGAATTAAAAGTTAGGATGGCTTCTCCATGAAGCGGAAATTACCTCAAACAACAAACTTGCCTTTGTTATCACTAAAAATCGTTTGTCTTCTGACTGAATTATTAATTTGCCTTGGCTCAATTTGACTACTTATCTCCAAAATCTTCATCGAAGTCTTTCTTTCATTTTATATTCTAGAGACATAATTCCTTTCCTGCTAGAGATACAATAATTCAATATGTATTTTGTCCTAGGAGTATATTATCCATGCATCAAACTTCTCTAAGTTGTTTTTAATATTTTATGTCACCTGGTTGCTAGTAAATCAAGTAAAATGTTCCTCATTGATATTTTGATAAATGAATTCGTAAATGAGTAAAGTTTTGAAATAATAACGTACATTCTCTGCCCCGGTTTCCCAAACCCTTAAACTCAGCGATTGTTAGTTTGCTTTGTAAATCCGATAGCTTTCAGAAAGCTTGTAAAGGGATCTCATTGTCTGATGTAAATAGCTTAATTTCAAACGAAACCAAAAAAATATTCCTGCCGTGTTTACAGTTTACTATTGAATACGGTGCTGCATGGACTCTTAAATGAAGCGTCACAAGGGGAAGCATTTGAGATACTAATTTACCGGTAATCAAAGTTAAGCACTAGCGTTTGGGCTGTGTACACACCTCTCCAGATGCTTCGTCAATCACAAATTTCGTTTTGAGAAGACATCAAAAGCAGCGTGGAATCAAACTGTGCTATCCGCGCCCAAATCATTTCCGACGTCCGAGGACTAACAGGAAGAGCGATTACGTCGGCAGAATTTCCCTCACAATCCTCATCCTAGTTCCCCGGATATGGACAACCTCTGATTCGTCAGTCTGAATTTGAAGGATAATGCTTTTAATAGCATGATTTTCTAGTTCGCGCGTGGTCAAAACTAAGCGCGTACATTGCAAAAGTCCACGTTATTAGAGATCAATAGAATTGCAACACCTCAGTGAGTTTTTTCCCAGAGGTTCAAACGGCCGCTTGGTTAATAATGACAAAAAAAATTATTCCATTCACATGTGGAAAGCATTTTCTAAGGCTAAAGAGGTCATGAAATACAATATATGAGCATTATTTATTTTGAAAAGAAAACGTGCTAGAATTAATAAGAGCGTTCATAACGCTGATTGTATTTATTATATCTTGAAGTTGATGCAGGTTTTAATATAGCTTATTAAGCACTCAATAGAGGAGGGTTCTGATTCCTTCGCAGAGGGTAACTACTAGGTTGCCCTTTGTGATGCTCTAAAATTATTTGGGCCTAAAGAGCAAACTATCAACTGATTAACGCTAACGTATCACCCTTTTATTCAGTATTATTTTGTTTTACCTTTTATGCCTTAGCAAACGAGGTCAGTGCTAACCTGCTGCCATGGTTTTTTTGCAAGTATTTCGTTAATTTTAAGTAGAAAAGTGGTATGTATTCATTTTTTAGTTCATAGTTCTACGTATTACGGCAGTGACAATGCCTCAAGGTAAACTTTTTATCATTAGTAATATTTTTCGTTCACTTAAAACCGTGAAACTTATCGCATCTGGGTTTCATTTGTGGAAACTTCTCGTTTGGAATTGGTGTTTCCTTAGCAGTCTCATATTCCTTCTCACGGCATAATGAAATAAAGAAGTACGCACAACTTGAATTTGACACGTGTTCCCTCTTTAATTATTTTGGATGTAAATCGTTCATAGATTGCGTAATTTTTACGTCACATATAATTTTTAGGCATAAACACTATATTGATGAATCCTACTCTAAAATGTATTCTACCTCTACCACCCTCCTTGTTTGGTATTTTTTTAAGAACTGAAGTACTCTATTATAATTATAATGTTTATCGTTGCTATTCATATTTTCCGGATAAATAAATGAAATTTCGCTCTGTTGCGTTTTGACAATATTTTATTAAACTATTCATGCACTATGTCAACGCTCAACTGATGTGGGCAATGTTAACAGAAAAAGTTTGAGTTATTTTTGTCTATAAATAATTTAAATAAAATATAAAAAATCTTTAACGTTCTTGATTTTAATTATTTACATCCTAATTTAATTTTTTATTTGAAATTAAATGAAAATAGCGTCCTTTTAATAAACATTCTGTGACCAATTTCATTATATTGAGCGCGTCATTCGGTTCTTTACAAATGAATTTGTGCTCGAACAAATCCTCGATTTTAATAATTGGCAATAGTTCTGTGATTTTGTAAATATAATTTAAGCTTTTTCTCCGTCCTATTTATATCACCGAGCAAATTATTAATATTTTTATTTCGTTTGACATAACGATAGACAAGTTAAATAAAAAATATCGGCACTTGACAAAGGAAATCCTCAAAACTATTACCTCCCCATGCACAGGAGCTCAGAATAACCCCACGATATGAAATAATTTCATAGATTTTTGGTAACGCAACGAAGTGTGATGTTTCTTTCAGGAGTCACTGGAATGAATTGACGTTAAAATGAACATGGACACTCATCTATTTTTAGTTCCATTACAGTGAGAACGTTGGCTTTTTCATTTCGGGTATGGAGGTTAATCAAGTAGTCCTGGAGGCACTACGTATTCCCTTTGACACCTGACGCGCTGACATCTTTCAGACTGCTGACACGCTGTAAATCATTCATGAAAGAAAAATAATTTACTATGCCTTTTTCCTGATTTTTTTCTGAATTTGCTCAAGACATCTTTTTTGTGTCAGCCATTTTAATGTAAGGTAGCAAAATCATTAATTTAATGCCCATGTTAAAGTGTTACGGTGATTTTACATGAATTTTATATGTATGGCATTTGAAAAAATCTCTGTTACTTGCAATATTTTTCTTAATCATGTACGTAAGCAAAACTTGGGCAGTTTGTAAATTGATGGGAAAATGTTTGAAGCTTTTGAGATGTGTATGTTAGTTCCGAGGGCTCGGAAGGATGAAACCAAAGCCGCGCAATACTACTCTACCCAAATTGCTCTATCAGCATTTATTCCCCCATTGTAGTAGCATAAACATCATTTTGAGAAAAATTGGACCATATAAGAGCTCATCACGCCGCATTTTGTGCTTGAAAGCACAATTCATGTGACTCGAGGTTTATTTGACCAAAAATATTGAAGTTGCATGAGGATTTCCAGGAATGTTTGGTATGTTATTTTTGTCGATGAGTACTACTAATTCTAAATATTTAGCTTGGCATTATCTTTCCAGAAGCTAACACATAAAACCACTGGGCTTTGTGGAGAATGATGGGAACATCTCTTTTGATGGAAAGAAAGACAAGGGTGGAAGGAGGTGGTGGGTGAGGAGAGGAACCTGCTGCAAGAGACTAGGAGGGAGAGAGTGAACGTCTGGAACACATATGAGACATGTGGAGCACATATGCTCCGATTGGATGCTTGAAATACATGTGCGAGGGAATGTTTAATGCCGTAGTTGAGGGCGGAATGCAAGTAAATCGAGGAAAGAGAAAAAGGGTAGGTATTTCTGAAAGGGACGGTGAGATACGAAATAAGTATGAGGAGATGAAGGGAGACAAAAAGTGAGGATGGAAGGGCAAGCGAAGGGGAGGCAACCCTGAGGACGATATTTATACAGGCCGACTTCCAGCAATCGGAATGAGATCCTGATCTGAAGATGTATCCTACAATGGATGCGAAACATCATCACCAGGAAGATGAACCAACGCGGCGGAGCCCGGAAGTCCTCCAATCCGAAGAAACTCAGCACTGCGAAAGCCTCATGCAAAAAAAAGCGCAAAATAGTATATAAAGGGTCCACCAACAAATCAACCTGGCCGTAAGAATACAAATAATTAGTCACTATCATTTTTACGCCAATAATGGTAGGTTTCCATAGGATTGTTTTTACCTGGCTCCTAACTCCTTAAAAATCGGTTGATTCTAAGCCAATTCTGTCAAGAAACATGGTATAAAAAATCTGTGTAGCAGAGAAAATTCCAATTAATAAATTCAACCAAGGCAAGAAAAGTCACAAATCCTTCTGCCAAGTGTTTTATGTAGTCTCTAAGAACAACATATATCTCCAAGTTGACGTAAACATTTAATTTCCGAAAAGAATTTTTCTTAGTCGTCCTCCGGCAAATCAATTTGTTGTTCCCCATTGGATTTGCAATTAGCCATGAAATTATGATGTTTTCGCAGGAATATTTTGCGGTATCAATCACGGGTTCGAAACGCCACTTGCAAGCAAGATAGAAGGTTGTCTTTTCTAAAGGCCGAGGAAGTTCAAATCTTTATTGACAGTGCAACGATTACTATCCCTATTGGTCCCACTGCCATAGAAGTCCGTGCTTACAAATTAGGGATGAGCATTGAGTGCCGGTTAGTTCAGAAACATCGACAGTTTGCCTCTGATGGTCGATATTTTTCCCATGCATGGTTTTTTCGCACTTTTGATGATTTATTTGATGCTTTCCTTCGATCCTTTAGTACCTATCTCCAGCATTTCGTTTAATCATGGAATGAAATTTTCAAGATAAATACAGGAATTATAGAGCTAAATTGATTCAGGCTGAACACGTGTCAGCTGTTACTCTCAATCTTAGATAGTTGCTAATCAATACGTGAAAATATTTCAATGATTTTCTGCTGAGTTTGCTATGATTGCCGTCCAACGTCAGGTCTACGAAATTTTCCAATTCCTCCTGATCAGGGGCGCAACAACGGGGGGAGGGGCAAGGGGGGGCTTGCTCCCCCCCCCCCCCCCCAAGCACGACTGTTGGGGGGGGCTAGCCCCCAAAAATCAGAGATCTGCCCGATTTGCAGATTCTCTTTCCCCCCCCCCCGCTTAGCTCGCTTATACACATTTTTCATGGAGTTTGCCTCCCCCCACGATTCGGGGGGTTGTTGCGCCGCTGCTCCTGATACAACGTTTCCCCCATGATGCATCACAAACACTCTGATGTGCTTGTGAGAAATAGTTTATTTTTAGGAATGTGTGCTTGCTTTTAGTTGCTTATTTGTTTGCAAACATACAGCGTCAAATAAAAAGTATATACTGAATAGCCGATGTATATTCCCAATGAATGTTGGGGGTTGTTCGGAATTCCAACGGTTTCAATGAACGACTCATTCATCGAAACGTCGGCAGAAATGGAGAGTTTGACCCGGTTGGAAACCCGAACAACCCCGAACAACACCGGCAAAGCCTTAGCACAAATTTGTGACTTTGCACACTTAGTGATTATCTAATCTTTCATTCGCGATGAATGTTCATTAAAAATGCCGATGGATAGAAATTTCTGAGTATCTTTTTGGACTGATGTTCTAATTTGCCGAAATACCGGAAAATTAGGGTGAAACGTATGTTAATATATAATTAATTAAAATATTAAATGAATCGCATAAATACATGTACCTATACCGGTATTTTTTCGTCCGAACTACCGGATGAGTAGAATTATTGCTTTTTAATAGTTATCAAAAAAGAGCGGTACTTTTTTTTAGTAGGTACCGCCCATCCCTCTTGCATGCCACTGCCTTATCTCGGCCCCAGCAGCGTCTCGTTGCCAGGCCTTGTTCGTCCCCTCTGTGGCTCGTCACGATGACTGATCGAAGCGCACGCTGCCATACGAGCTTCCACGGCACTTGGGCACGCCAATCAATGCGCTGCAATCGCTCCATTCATGTCGAAAGCCCTTTCCCTGGCATTTCGCCGTGGAATGCTTCGTGCAGCCGTGCCGCGCCCACCGAACTCCCCCTCAGGCGGCGATGCACCCCGCACCCCAAGCGAGTTTGTTCCCCGTCGCGTCGGCGGCGCGACAAGGCGGGTGCCGGCAACACTGCACCCTGGCGGCATACTCCTGAACTCTCTCCGAGCCACAGACGCAGGGACATAATCCTCGTCCCACATCTGTTCCGATCCCCAGAGCCAATACCCAGTCTTTTATTGCGTGTACTTCATTCATAGCTCCTGAAATCGGCTCTCGGATGTCAGCCTGTGTTCAGGAAACAGAAATAATAGAGCTGAATTAAGAGATTGCTCATTTACACTAAATTTTATTACCAGCCATCGTTCCAGCAATCAGGGGATACATATGACGATTACGCTGTGAGATTGAAAAGAAAAAACTTTGTTCGTTCCATATAAATAATTTTAATGCCGACCTAGGTTTCGTCGCTGAGCGACATCATCAGGACATGAACATATTTTTATGTGGAACGAACAAAGTTTTTTCTTTTCAATCATGAAGGAGTTCCACTGCTGCTCCTGAAACATAGTTACGCCTCAAACCATTAACTTTACTCTGTGAGCTTAAACAATTGTTGTGAATTAATTAAAGGTCATTGAAAAATTGCAATTTCTCAAGTAGTTCTCCGTGATGAATCACTTCCACTACAAAAAAGGTCTCACTATGTAAGCCCTGCGTAGAAGAAATGAATCTGCATGATGGTTTGTTATGCCAAGCGTTTCAATTGATACCCTTTAGGTATACTGTTTCTTTTGTCCATTGACATCTTGTATTTTTTGGAACCTTATTTCCATTTTATATTGTTGTGTTGGACATTAGTTGTGATTCATGTCGGATATTGGCTGTGATTTCTAGGTCTGTGCCTCATATGGTACAAATTATTGATCTTCGATTACTAGAATAAATGAATGCTAGTAATAATTTGTTAATGAGAAAGATGACTGTGGGTCTGTAAGTTTAAAAATATGGTAGGTGGGTGCAAACCAAAGCTGAATTTAAATACTAATGGGTCATTCCACGTCAATTCGACCAGAAAATCGGCAAAAATGACCCTAAGGGTAACCGATTTTGACTAAAAAAATAAAAGATGAAGAAATTTATAATAATTAAAGGAGAACTATCCAAATAATAGCAAAAATATTAAATAAGCTCTTTTTAAACGTTTTTAAAGTAGGAATAATAATGAGATATTTTACATTTTAATGAGCTTCATCCAAATTTAAAAATTTGGGTCCATATTTTCTCAGAACGGACTTCCAAGTCTTAAGGCAAAACAATTTACTTCGCCTTCGAATAAAGAACAACATCCTCCTACTGAATTCTTGCGGGATTACGGGGATCTGCTGGCTAATTTGAGCGGAATGATACATCGGCCGAATCCCGGCCTGCGACCCGACGTCGTCCCCGATGCGAAATTGGTCGTGGCTGGGAGAGTCAACTAACTAACGAGGCTGCACTCACGAAAGACCTCTCGCCCTTCGCCCTGCGCTGTGCTGGCTGGCTACGAGGGAGAGGGGAAGGAGAGAGGGGCGGGGGAAAAAAAGAGATTTAGCGAAATAAATGCCTCGAAGAAATTGGGTCGAGAACTCCCCAAAGCCACTCGAAACATGCTTCGCCGTCAAGTGCATGTACTTCCTCTTTATCTGCGGTCGTAATTAGGAAATGCTCAAGGGAGCGTATGGTTGGAGGTTCCCGCTCTCGATAATTTTTCTTCATGTCTCGATGTGTCCCACAGATAAATGCGTGTTGAATTTTTATCTCAGAGTTTTTGGTTGCGCAAGCTTACAAAAGGTTAAAGTTTGACGTCCGTGCAGTAGGTCACAGTCCCTTTGACGATCAGAGAAATTAAAAAATCGCTGTAACGACGGCTGTAATCGATTCCTAATTCTTCATTGCTCGTTTTCCTCATTCGTATGTTTGGAGATAAATGCGTTAGAATAATTTCCCACTTGCAATAGAATAATGTGTTCCCACTTCTGCACCAATATTTTTCATGGCTTTAGCATGTTTTTGCTGAATTGGAAAGGTCACTAAAATTTGATACATATCTAGGAAAAAACTGAAAATTTCGATTATCGTATAATAATCGTTCTGTAGTAATTAATACTCTATTTTTGGCATTCTGGATGATGCTGATTTTGCAAACTGTATCACAAATAAAAGGTAAATATTTCGTAAAAGCGTGGATGATGCTAAGTTATTTATTTTTTGTTCTTTTAAATTTTATGTTCCTTCAAATGCATATTAATTATAATAACTCAATATACATTTCCTCTAAATATTCATTGTATTAGTAGCAGTTTACTTAACGATTTCGTGAGACATTAATCGGATAAATCACAACTGATTGACGGATGATGTGATTGGAAAAGAAAACCTAACCAAGGAAACAATTCATTTTTAAGTGTGCGAAACAATTCATTTTTATTTAAGTCACTTTTATTTTGGAAAATTATTTAAACGGATGAGCACAGATGTAAATTATTTCCCCGGGTAACTTTTTTTATGTAATATCCTCTGATTTCCGTACCAGTCTTTAACCTGAGATGTTTAATGTAAATATTCTTGTATTGATATAATTTTGTTAGTTTTCACAGTCAAAAATATCGTTAACCTTAAGAGGATGTTATTGAACTTGCGTGCGTTAAACTTAGCTGTAGCCTTGTATTGCACTTTTGTATGTTTTCATATCAATGGCTCTTAGAGCATTTAGAGTCATAAAAGAAAAATATTTTATGCTAATTACACAATGTTATTCCCTGTATAGTTTGTTACCAAAAATTATTCTATTTGCTCCATATTTCATGCATATTCTGTCCAATTTTATCTATGCGGATATTCATTTAAATTATTTCTTAGTGTATCAAAATAGCATCAAATTCCAGTGCGCTTAATCCAGAGAATTGATTAATATAACTTAAACAATTTTCTGATTGCTATTCTTGATATGTATCCAACATTTCTACCTCAGGAAAATATTTTGTTTTCATTAACTTTATTTGAAACGCCTTTTTGTAACTCCCCGATAAAAGGTCGTTATTCACCATGATTTATATGGAAAGTTACAGATTAATTTCAATTATAACTTTTCATTTGATTATCAGCACCATCCATGCAATCCTTTCTCTTCCGCTGGACATTATATATGCATGCAAGTTTACGAAGATATTTATCGCACCACTTATTGAATCATATATGGAATATCGTTTAGATTTTAATGATATTTTATTCATTGCGGTATCAGTCAATTGAAAATTAATGGCTCTTCTCGATTAGGTTTCTCTCATTGAAAGTTTGGTATTGATCAGTTTGCTAATCCAGTCCACCGTGCTTTGTTTTCTGATTTTAGTGCCGTCCTCCAAGGGTTAACGTGGGTGCACCGACCCTAGCATGAGTGCTGATAGCAATCCAAACACAATTGGTAGTTCTTTTGGATGGGAAGGTAAACTATCTGAATTTCCCTGGGGACTTCGATGAGTGATATTAGATAGCAAGGAATGATTTATCCCCACCCTTCCTCTTCTTCCTGTTTACAGCGTAACCCTGACTACTTGCCGGCCAATGCCTTAATAGCGGCGAAATTGTGCCGGGCTCTCTCAGAGCGCTTGCCTCTCGTGGAAGATCCCGCGATATTCGTCATTCGAGTATTGGTTGGTAATTTCTGACTCACATAATCTTATTGTAGGTCTACATTAGGCTGTGGATTGCTTCAGTAATCCACCAACTTGTTCAGCAGTAATATCTCTCACCAGCAAAGTTGCTCGCACAACTTCCCTGCCTTGTTGCTACTCACAGCGGAACCCACCGCTGGGCCAGCGCTCGCGGTGCAACTGAGCATCGCAACGAAATAAACGGACGGGAGGGCGAGGAAGGCCAACGCATCGAGCGCTGGTTTGTTATCTCACCACCGACGAGAGATTTACAGCGTTTGTGGCCCACCCAACGGAAGAGCAGATCTTGAAGTGATCATTCGAAAGTCTCAGTCGAAAACATGGAGTGAAATTTGGGGTGTATTTGTTAATTTGCCAATTAATAAATTGACCTCAATGCAATTAATTAATTAATTACTTTCTCACAATAACTTATCGAGCTTCAATTTTGATGATCTATCATATGATATAGTTTGAGGCGAATTCCACGATGGTAATTTAATGCGCGAGGAAAACATTTGCTTTTGTTCGGTGCTTGAAACGGTGCTTGAATTTATATTTTTTATAAAATTATTGAAATAAATGTAATTTTCCTGAGAACAAATTATTATATTGACGCGTTATTATTTGCATCACGTAATCATGTATGATGTGACAGAAATCGAAAAATAGGATAAATATAAATATCGTATTGTTTAAAATTACGAATTTCTTTAAGCGTTACTTTTAAATTCCATATTTAATTTCTTTATCATGCAGAATCTACATCCGTAGCATTGCATTTGAAACTCATGTGGTGTTATTCTAATTTTCATCGAATGCAGTGTGGATATCAAAGTACAATTCGATTCTTTTATAGAATGGGTAAAAGAGAAGCAGTGTATTTATTTTACGTTAAAATGCCATAAAATAGCATTTGTTTCATTTATGTGTATGTTGTTCTTCCTCCACGAAGCTTTATTAAAAATTAATCGCAAATTAGAATTGTTACATCCTGTTAGGTACTCGTGGAGCACGAAATGTGGCAAAGGAAGGCTGAAAGAATTTTAATTTTTATTAGAAAAACTGTGTAAAAAATGTACTAAATGGCAGTAGGGACGTGCCTGAGAGTGATGTATCACGTAGCAAATATAATTGATGGCATTGATCGAGACAACCCTACTATATTATTTCAGCTTTCTAAGGAATATTATTGGTAATCTATGTTATGAATAGGAATTTTATTTTGGATATACTCTTGGCTACTCGTGGATGAATCGGATTCTGTGAGGTTTTCTAGGTGACCTAAATTCAGGGGGTAATCAAAATTCAGAAGAAAAAAACTTTTAATTAAAAACAATTAATCTATAGCGTGTCCTAAAATAAAAGTGCATCTGCTGTAGTTGTATTACGTTTCTAATTTTCCTGCTGATTTACTTTCCGATTTCAATGCACCACCATATTTTGCCACCTATTGTCATAGGAACTCATAAATGGGCTTGGAATTTGTTTTCCCCGGTTTTCTTTCACAATCTTTTGTTTACGTTTGACAAAGTTTTGGGCTCATCCAATTAACTCTTCTGAACTAGGTCATTGGAGCTCATCTCTCTTTGACAGTTAATTTTCTCAATTCATTTGGAGCAGCATTTTTTAACTGATGATCTAAAATATCCGGATTGGTAAATATTAAAAATATTCATTCTATTAGATTCTCCTCGGTTGAACCTCATCACTTCAGCATTTATTAAAGATGTGAAGATTCGTGGATTGTATCCGTTTTCTCCTCTAGTGAGTGCAAAACCTCTTCTTCCCACATAAAACCTCTTTCTCCTTACATTCCTCTTAATTTAAACAACACGCTCGTCTCGTGGTCTTCAATTTGGAATCTTTTCTTCTATTCCGTCCTTATTACACCCAATGGTATTTTATAGAGTGTTCAAATCATCTCGTATTCATTTTTTGCATGGAAACCCATAAAAGCTCATCTTACCTTCATTTACTATTCTGTGTACGTTTTCTCATTCATTTTACCGTTCACTTGAGAATTGAGTTCTTGGAGATGGACTTGGATTTTAGGTATTCCAACTGCTTTTTTCATATTGTACCATCTAACGTTCATCTAACGTATGCTAACATCTAAAAATAAGACCTAAGTAGTGTTTGATCAGCCTAACCTTAGCATTTTTGTGCAAACACAATATCCACTCCTGAGATGAATTCGAAAGCCCGTGTCTTTCGTTTTTCCAGTCTGGTGCGTTGTCCATTGGAATACGAGGAAATATGCTGAAGTGACTTAGGGAGTCAGAGACATGTATCGTTTGGTTTTCTAAAATTTCCCTGGAATATCTGTGAATTAAGCCATAGTCTCTCCTCATCAAGAGATAAATATGATATTAACCCTTAAAATATTGTTGGTGTGTGGCTAGATATCGGTTTCCTGGGTACTGGTTCGAATCCTAGCAATTACGGAGATTTTGCGGTGTAATCCCTATCTCTTCTTGAGTAATATATGGTGGTCTCCTGGGTGTCTTCCGCTATGAGTAGGCTAATAAGAACGCCGGGTTGCCCTCCACCCTTCCTCCCTTAGCCAACCAACCTACACATCCACAGAGACTCACTCAATTGATCTTACATATGAGGGCACTGGAAATTTAACGTTTTTTTCATTGTGGACTGTAAATGTGCCAAGTATGAACCGAATCAGGTGGTAAGTGGTCCTTGTAAGCTTTCGGTCGCCTCCCCAAATAACAAACCAACTTCTGAGTAAGTCTTTTTCTGCAGATCTCCATCTTAATATTTTCCTTTACACCCTTTCATTCCCTTTCCAATCTCATAAATTCTTACGAATCCCACTGACGAACGTCTTGATTTCGCCTCAATGATATCTTTCCTCTTGACCCGGCTGAGCAATGGCTGGCATCAGTTACTCGTTGGCTCTCAACTAGGGACCAAGATTTTCCATTTAGAGGGTTCTTGCCCTTTAATCTATCACGCATTTGGTTCAGACTTCCGACCGCTGATAACATTCTTTTACTGCATGGCCACCCGAATGTTTCACTCTTTATCTCTCCCCGTAAACCCTGACGTCTGACCTGGAGCGAAGTAGCAAAAGCCTGCTAGTTGGTAACGCTAACTCAGTAATTAAAATTAATACTAGCGCAGCTTCTTTTGTCCCACTCAATCTGTTGGTAAATTAATTGTGAAGTTAAATGGGTAAATTGGTGGAAATTGAATAGAAAATAACTAGGCCCAAATGGTTGAATGAACGTGAGTGACCTGGCACAAAACACTGGTAAATGAAAACTGCCGAGTAAACTACTGAAACGATGTTTTGACGTTTTCGCTCTCTTTCGTAACTAGGTTACCCATATAGTGTCAGACATTTCCACATTCTGTATCTCCATAGAGGGCGAAGCACATTGACGCCATGCTGTTTTAAAATTAATGCATGTGAGATTAGTGCGTGAGATATTATTCATTGCTAATACTAATAGAGATTTTCTGTTCTTAGGCCTGAGTCCATCCTCAGCGTGAGAGTAATATGTACAGATGGAAAGAAGAACCAAATCTCTGAAATGGAAGATCCTCTCTTTTCGATCAGATTAAATCACTCGGCCCGGATTGGTTGATGGCTTGCATTTACCTGTAAATTTCATTGTGTTTCTCTCACGCCTCCGAATTCCTTGAAAAATTCAACATTTAAAGATATTGATGAATAATTGAAACAGTTTCGTGTGTTGTGAGTTGGCCTGTAGAGCGCGTCTCGTTAAAGTTTACTGTCAGCGTTAAATCCTTCAAGCTGAATACTTTGGTGGGGAAGCGTCACGGTTTCAATTCCATCCGACAGACGTCACTACCTTCTCTCTTTATCTTTTCACCCGCTCATTCCTCCCTCTTCCCAGCGGTATCCCTTGGTCAACCATCAGGTTCCTCGTTGTAGCACCCGCCACGGTCCGGAGGCTGTCAAAGGCTTTGAACGGCTGGCTCAAGTTATTGATGCGACCCCAAGCATTAAAAATGTATACCCTGCTCCTCCTCGTCATCCCTACGTTCGAGCGAACGAAAAATTCACCCCCGTCCCGCTGGGGGCAACCTACCCTCCGAAGTAACTCTCCCCATATAACTCCCTTTTCCGCACCGTTCCTGCTGGGAGAGAGTACTACCTACCTCCTTCCCTCATCCTCCATGCCCTTTTCTTGGGCCGTGATCCCGTGGGTTTATCCTACACATTATGCTCAACTCAGTCCCCGTGGGAAAATAGGTCATTGGCCTGACTCCGATGGGAATGTACGTCTCCTCAGCCTTAGACCCAATCGTGGATCTTCCCTGAGCCTTGTCCATCGCAATGCAGAACGGAAGCATCTATTGCTGCTCATTTTTTGCAGTCACAGATCTTTTCACTTACAAGAAATGTGACGTAAAACATCGCTATATCAGCGATTTTGAGTTGAAAGATATGATTTGAAGTACATTGATTTGGTTTTTGCAATCCCATAAGATTATTATCTGGCGTTAAGGTAAATGGCGTTAACGCGGGCTCGCTCATTATAAAGATCAATGAGCACGTTCCTTCATACTAGGAAGCATATAATCGACAATGTTTTGATCCGAAGATAGCTTTTCTCCATTCTTTCATATATTCGTATTCCTTTCTTGCATCCATACTTTTTTATGTCCTCGATTCCTGGCCGAGGGGCTTTCCCTTCCATTCCTCCCTTACGTAACTTCCCTAAAAAATATATTTCAGAGATTAACAGGTCCACCTGGCTCTTATTTATCGTGAAACGCTTAATTCATTATCCAAGAACCAGTTTAACTGGTTACCTTATCGTTCGTTGTGGTTGTACTGAGAAATCTGCCATTGAAATCGTTATGATTAAGTCAAAATGTGAAAAGAACAATACAAAAAAGTCTTTATTTCATGTCATATCCATTCTTCCAAAGGAGCATGCTAGTTTGGTATGGTGCTGAAGGATAGACTCTCTGGAAATTTCTTTCTTTAATTCGTTGGATTTAAGTTTGTTTTTCATTTTAAAAGCTATTGTGACCAAATACTTTCAGGGTATAGCAAAAATATTCAGCATAAAAGCTTTTTTTTGTCATTTATTTTTTTCTCATTGTAGTTTCTTATGTATTCGTATGCTATATCGTGTCCCCCGATTATTTATTATTTTATCGATTGATTGGACAAATAGCCTTCAGTTAAAGATAAAGGAAATTCTGAAAAAACTTGTCATTTCCGTATATTTTACCAAGGGCTTTATTATTTTTTCGTTATTTTGACAATCCTGTCAGTGTTTGAAATGATTACATTCGGAGGGTTCCCGAAGGGAGAATAGGGAACTTGCTCGCGAGTTTTCTTGCCTTACATGTCCTTAAGGTATTTAAAACTAATTATTATTATTTAAAAATCTTGTGTGCATTTTGCTTTATTCTTGCATTAATTCCGTTTTAAGTTTGTAAATAAGGTATTAACAAATATTTTAATGAGAATAAATTCTAAACGTTGACCCCTGGTGTAGTATTACGATTGGTGGAAGTGAGCCCACGAACCTAACCCAACCTGTATACTGACACGCAGAGTATTTTCTGTTTTTACTGCAAAATATTATGTTCAAATAAATTTTTAAAGCTAGTTGCTACATGAATGACTCACAACTCTATTTGCGGTAAAAATTTACGGAGGTATTTTTCTCTTGTGCAAGCACTTCTCTCTCCGCAAAACTGTTTATCCTTATCTAATTAATCATAATTATTATTGGTAACAATCCTCAGTCATATTGAGCTAAGTTTTTTCTGAAAATATTTGCTCAATAAATTGCCTTCTGACTAAAGTAAGAGCACCTGCTTAGATGCATGTGCTTTCGCATGGGTATGTAGCCCATGGGCCGTTTTGTGGCCCATAGGTAATATTGTTTGCTTCCACACTTAATCCAAGCGGGGCTGTAAATTAAGTCGTGAGTGCTCGCTCTCGGCGACAGTTTTCCCACCACCCGCGATCGCATAACATGTGAATGCTATCTGAAAGTGTCAGAGACTCTTGTCGCACGGAGAAGATGAACGCACGTGGTCGGAACCAGGAGAGTACGAAGAACTCGGTAAAGAAACATCGTGGAAGAGCACAAATATGCCGGGCTGCGTGAATAAATTTTCGCTTTCCCCTCCGGGGTATTTCAGCCAGAATAACGGTGAATTATTATCATTACGGCATGCTCATTCCCACCAGTCCATTCATCCTTTCCTTCCACCCTCTCATTTTTGTGCCTCTTTCTCCCCCCTCCTCATCTCTCTTCCCCGCTCGCTTTCTCCTGCTCTTCTTTCATTCTCTCTCGCCTCTTCATTTGTGTCTTTCGATATACCTTAATACTATCACGCAAGGTGAACCACGCTCTCTAAGTCCAACTCTAATCCACTACTACCCTAGAAGGACATTAAGGGATAATATCCCCACGTATTCAAAGTAGCCAGCAGGATTTTATCTATAGTTGTCTCTACCGTGCCGTGTGAGCGACTATTTTCTCACGCCGGGTTAATTGCAACTCAGGTGCAAAATCAATTATTCGGAGAACATTTAAATATGTCAGTTTTCTTAAGGTCCATCCCTGAGGAACACTGGTTCCACGGCTTTGCAAACAAGAAATAAATAAAATTCTGTTTTTCATTTTGTGGTGTGCCCACTTTTCAATATACAATTCTTATTGCTACTAAACTATATGAAATTTTCTTATTGTATAACCTATGTGTTTATAAGTATCTGTTATGGATTATTACTTCCCTGTATATCTTATTAATATCTTTAAAATAATATATTGTATTAATAAATTTAACTGTATTCAGTTCTTATCCCTAGTGCTTCCATTAACCTATATTTTGCATTTTTTTACAACACATCCGTATTTCAGCAGACAATTACTTTACTATGGATAAATATCGATTTCGATTTCGATTTTTCGATTATTTTGGGCCAAAAATCTTTTTTTTATCGATTTTTAAAACCAAAATCGAAAGTCGATTAATCGAAAATCGATTCTGGATTTAAATTTCCAATCCCTACGTGTGGGTCTACTTAAGACCAAGCTGCGCTATTCAGATAGGTTACTGGAACTGGAAATTGGCAAAGAAAAAGTTGGATATAACTCACTATAGATAGATGTTCTCTCCCCGTTTAATCAAACATCTTATCCGCAATGCAGTTCATTCGCTTCCTATTTTCCATGATTATATCCAGCCCCAATTGTCCTTAATTTAAAGCGGAAAAGGTTGCGGAAGGTCATTGGATTTCAGGTTCCCTGAAGATGATGTAAGGTCTTTCGAAGGTAATGGTCTTTCGAAGCTTCGGAATAAATGGAGAACCTGACGCAGTGACCTAACTCGTGAGATTTTCAACCGGAAGATTTTTCAGGAAAGCTTAAAATCATATATATATATATACACGAAACGAAAATTTCGCCAATAGGCCACAATATAATAAAAACACTTGACAGGGGGTGGGGAAAGAAAAGTAAAAAGAGAGAGAGGACTTACTGGGACGTTTCGGGCATGTAGGCCCTTCTTCAGCTGTAGAAAATTGAGAAGTCTATATATATATATATATATATATATATATATATATATATATTAGCAGCGATATCTCTATGTCAACATTACCTTCCTAAAATCACGCGTATAACAGCAAAATCAACAGTAACACACAATTTTATTATTTCGTCAATTGTCCAGCACTTTTCCCTTCCTCTAAAAGTAAAAAGTCTAATGGTGGACATCGATAATGATTCAAAGGTCCCATTCAAAATAACAAATAAAAAATCTTCCGGATCCCCCATAACCTCCGGAGTTCATAGTACCGTAGAAATCCGGAGGGGTGCTCCAATAGCTATAATCGATTGTCACCAAAGGACACTCTCCGTTCTCATATCTTGCAAACGCTAGTTATAAAATTAGGAACATGGTATCTGGACGTAAATTAAAATCTTTAGTCCAAAATTCAAATTAATAAGAATTTAATAAGATACTAAAGGCGTGGAATAGGTAGTTCACGTTTGTCGCTCCGAAGTCCCCGTTGACGGCGACTTCCTATTTTCCTATTATGATCTGTTGAAAGAGTTAAAACACCTCGGCCCCTTACCTATGTCCCTTTCCTTGTTTCCTCTTGCTTTGTTTCCTTATTTTGGGATTTTCCTGGTTTCTTTTTAATCACTATGGCGGTACTGTCATGCCACATATGGCATATGTAGATCATCGGCTACAAAATCCGACTCGCCCGCGACGAAAGTTACATGCAACCGAAATACTCAATAAAATTCTAACATTATGATCGGGTATATATCGATATTGAGCTTTACGATTCAGCCGGCTTCGACAGGCATATGTTATCAGTATTTACTGAAAGCAAGAATTAAACATACAAAATGCGACGCTCTAAAAAATAACTCAATTATGGTCACAGCTTAAAGTGTAACAAAAACCTAGGAAAAAATAATTTCTGTTTTCTCTTATTTGTACACATTGTGTGTACAAATGTGTAAACTACAGCGGAAACTATGCCTTTAGTTGACGGCTGGGATGACGTCATTAAAAATCCTGCCATCGCGTTCGACGACTTCGTAAATGTGGACGACAACATCGCAGTTTGTGGTGAGGTGACTGACGCAGAAATCGTCGCCGATGTACTGATCTCCGAAAAACAAGATGGTGACGACGCATCTGGCGATGAACCCACGGAGGACATTCCCGAAACAACTGTTCCGAGTGCAGCCGAAGCAACGAACCACATAAATGAACTCAGGCTTTTTTTTGAAAGTCGAAATGACATAGGTGACGATGTTTTCCGTTCCTTAAATTTGTTAGATTCTTTTGTGATGGCCGAGAGACTTAATTGTAGGAAACAAGTAAAGATCTCAACTTTTTTTGAAAAGCAGTAGATACAATTTCTCTGAGACTTACTAGATTGATATTTGAATAGGCGAATTGTACATGTTAGTTTTACTTTCTCATTTTAAACTTTTGAGGTTATTTACGAGATAGTTACTGTACTGTATTATGTCTGTTAACGTGCTTTGTTGAATAGATAACATTATGTAAAGGTAATAAATAATATAAGCAGTTCAGTTGTTAAAAATCTATGCAAATATATTTTTAATGAAGGTATTTTGGTGAAAACTTTAAGTTTCAGTATTTTCCTACCCTTTTTAAAGAACTTAGTTAATTCGAATTTTTGGATAATTCGAATTTTGTTACTGGTCCTTTGAGGTTCGAATTATCCAAGTTCCACTGTAGTTAATAATGCTTAGAATTCTAGTTTATTACCAATTTTGTCTTTTCTTCCCATTCAACGCATAGAAATGATAATTTGTACAGGAACTGATTGTAACTATAAACGGGAAAAAACCCGGAAATTTTATTTTTTCCCACTGAGCGGCCACCCTGCCCAAAGCTACTGCTGTTAGATTAACATACTTAATGTGTGCTGCCATTTAATCATACGGGTTTGCGGAGTAGAACATTAAATTTGAGCTACGTAATTAAGACGGAAAATCATTCCCTACACTCCTGAGAAAAATACTACATATGTTTGTTTCGATCTCCTTAAAAATAGGAGCAAAATAAAAAAGTCAAGACTCTTGTAAAAGCTCATTATTGCCCATAGAGACAAAGGACAAAGATTTTTTTATTAAAATATCTCTCTCACGTCTTTATTTGCAGGGGTTCATCAAGATCTACAAGCAGTTCTTCCCTCAAGGAGATCCAACGAAGTTCGCGTCGCTCGTCTTCAGGGTATTCGACGAGAACAATGTAAGTAATGCCCGGAGGTTCTGTCTCCCCCTCCCCATTCCCCTCCTCCCCCACCCGCGACAAGCAAACGCAACAATGGAATGGAGACCGTGAAACTCCGCCCGAGGGCTCACAACCTCCTATTGCTGATTTGCATATTAAAATTTCATGGTGGGAGATTAGGGTGTCTTCAACGTTAAACATGAATTTAATTGTGATTTCTCAAGAATTTCTAGGACGTTTAAGAATTCTAGCGTTTCATTTGAGTTTATATTTTTTGTATTGGTGCGAATTCATTCATAGTTATACTTGAGAGACAGAAACGTCATAAATAATATAATAAATAATTCTTTTATGACGAATGTTGGTGTCCAAATATGCTGCAAATTGTTGGTTACTTCCAAAAATAAAATATGAACTTTATTTTTCACTCAAGTCTTCCATTAAAGTTAAGAAATTCTTGGTTTTTTCCCATTCATATTAAACATATTAAACATATTCGCTCAACTTTTACGGAACTGCCAGCTTTTCAATCAGCAGTTACAATTCAGCAGCAGCAGTTCAAAACCAGTATTCGAAGAAAAAAAGTTTCCGCGGTATATTCTTTTTTTGAAACCTGATATCAACCAGGATATTCATTTTGAATGAGAAATCATGTCAAATTATATAATATAATGATACAAATATCGATAAATTAATAATAAAACTAATAAGACCTGAACAAAATGAGTCGTACAATTGAATTGTCAGGATAATCTCTTAGAAACTTCTCTTCCTTGTGTATATAATTAATATGCATGAATATTTTGTTTAATTTTATCCCCATTTTCATGAAAGACACAGTCTTAGGCTCTAACTTATGAAATTCATTCGTCGTGTGAAAAAAGAGAGAAAACTTCGTCATTTCACGATCATTTATAAAATACCTAACTACCGAGTAACAGAGTTATATCTTTAGGTTATTTACAGTGGTTGACATGGTGTTCATATACATAAAAGAGCTTGGGGGATTTGGGTTTAAGGGTTAAAGGGCTCAAGTAATTTAAGCCTTGTGAATGGGATCGACGTCGATTTTAGAATCCAATCAATAAATCAGCATTAAATTCATTGCTGCATCATAAAGGGAGATATTTTGCTATGCTTATTTTCTTCAACTTTTTCAAATTTTCCCAGTACTATTAAATCTATCATTTACGCTTTAGCTTTGACCTTTTGAACTGCATTATTTCATTCATCCTTTTATTTCAGAATTTCTTTTAGTCCACTTATATTAAAAGACCAGTGTTGTGTGCTTCAAGTCTTAAGCCAGAGAAGTTGGTTGTTTAAAATAGACGTTGAAGTAAAAGGTGATGAAATAATTACTTCAAAAATTACTTTTTAAAATATTCTGTAAGATGACACTTATTATCTCCAATCGATTTCGACATGAAAATGCCAAGGATTCTTGGTGTTGTCAACTAAATGGAATGGAGTTTCAAGATAGAGCCCGCATTTTTATTGGCATGTTCTCATTTTCCAAAAAAGAACATTTTTAAGACCTTTATAAAAAGAAGATAAATCCATGCTCCAAATATCATTTAGTCACATGATTTGATTTGAAATATGCTAAAATATTTTAACACTACAGGAAGGAAAAATAAGATATGAAGCTTCAAATTCTATGGACTCGAATGAGCTTTGTAATTTTATATCCCGTAATGAGCGTCCCTTCAGGGAGATTTGTGCTGGCGCAATCCCAGTTGAGTCCGGTAAAGCGACCCAGCGAATGGCTCCAAATATTTCGTACAGCATAAATAGCAGCCAATTAGAGAAGGGGGAAACGAGCTAAAAATCCAATTGTCCGCTTCCCTCCTGGGAGGCAATTTGAAAATTGTTCCGTCACAAAGTTTTCCCCATCTATTTTCTCTTTTATGTATGTAATTTAGGTATATTTTTTGATTAATTGAATATATTTAAAGCTCTGTGACGACTTCATGGGCTTCCCTGAGATAATTTTTTATATTTAACGAAATTTAAGGCTTACCCGCAACATGTCGAAAGAGTAGGTAAAATGGAAAGATGTAATCTTTTAGATATAAATGATGGTTGCTTTTTTCTGCAATTTCCTTCAGTAGGAAAAGTATCTCATGTTATACAAAGTTATGATCCAACTTTCCAAGTCTGAGAGATGTGCGGTGCTGAGTACGTGTCTTTGTCTCCTATACGTCTCCCCCAGAACTTTCGACTGAAAAACGAATCTAAGTAGGTACTGCGTGTTGGAGCGTAGGGCTCAGCTGGACGGTTTTTGAGTGAAGAATAAATGACATATTGAATTGGCGTGGCCTTTCCCTCTACTCAGTCCCCGACTCAGCCCCTCTTCCTCGTCGCAAGAAAGCACTATCGTTTAATTTCCTCTCTCCTCCCAAGATACTCGAAATCGCGGAGTGCTCTGAGAGCAGGTACTACGTCCTTGAGCAAGAGTGTGTACTCACCCTCCAGTATCCTCACTCTTCGTCTCATATCTCCAACTCCAGCCACAGGGTTCAGTTACCTACCCGTTGGGTTCAACCGCGACACTCCCTCTACATTCCTCTACCACCCCTCCCGCTGGTCTCAAGCAATGGTGCTATCCCTCTCACGTTCCACTCAATACCTCCTCCTGTATGGATGATCCGACTAGAGGTCAGGCTAGAAGGAAGGCTGGCATCGGAAAAACGCGATCGACGTTTATCACATTTCACCTGTGGCTTGAAATTGCCGTTTTCGTATTGTGGAGGGATTTGCCAGAACGGCGACCGTGAACAGTGAGCAACATTTTTTCTCAACAATTTCACGTAAGCGGCAACGCGTGCGTAGGAAAAATTCGTGTGGCCAGTATTCCCGCAAATTTAATTTCGTTTATTTTTTGTTTGCCTGTTGTGTCGTCGGTGGAGCTGTCACTGCTTCCCCTATTCCCCCTCTCCTCCTTCGTGAAGGTGAGGTGATAAATCGAGACGAGAACTCAACTTTCCTTTACCACAGTCAGACTAGAACTGAGTGTAGGATGCATATCTTAAAAAAATAGGGTAAGTTTTCCTGGAAATTCCCGGTTAAGACCGTTAAAGGATCTGTGATGTCATAAATTGGCCATTTTCGTACTAGAACCCTGGGGTTTCAGGATGGGGGAGGGTATAAGTATTCAAGCTGGTGTCATTCTGGAAGTTTTTTCTGTATGGGTCCCAGGAACACTACTCACATTTTCAAGGTTCGAACGCTTTGAATATAAGGCATGGTTCCTGAACGTATCCAAAGAAAACTAACATAACTTCGATTACGCGTGCACTTACCTGGACTGAAAATCCTCCCATGTCTTCATTATAGACTCCTTGGGGATCGGTGCCCACAAGCACAGCTTAAAATACGGTGAATGTTGAGCGTTAAAATCCATACCACTTCAATAATCTTACCGCGTCGCGGCAAATCCAGCTCCCGGCGTGCGGAGCCGAACTCCGACGCGCGATCGAAAAATCAAATTTATTTCTGGCGTCGCAAACTTTTTTCAATGTTAACTGCATATAAACTTTAAGAAGTCTTCAAATAATGCTCTGATGTAACTCACTTTGCGTGACTTTGCCAAAAACCCATTTGAATCTCCTACATAATGTAAAATTTGGTCTAAAAACAGCGTCCGCCATTTTGTGACGACACAGCAAGATTGTATCGAAGCTATTCTTTAACACTACGGAATTTTAAAGCAAAAATATCATGCTAACAGGTAATATCGTTTTTTATTCCATAAAAATCCTCCTTAAACTTCACCATCAACTTAAGTCGAAAGTTTTTCCGAGAAAACTGAAGACGGGCATTTTTCTGGAAATATGCTCATGTTTGAGCCTCTGTATCTCAGAAACGGTTACGAACTAAGCCAAATAAAGTGCTATTTCAGATACATGAATCAATTTTGAGTTTTCATGCGAAGTTTCAAGTTCATATCTCAAAAAACGTCATTTTGGACATTTGGCCAGCTTTTTCCGATTTCCGACCACTGTGCGACGCCTCGATCTCTTATCACAGAACCACCAAAGGAACCAGGGGCCTTATTCAGTGAGGACTCAACATGGTCGAACCTCGGGAAATCCGTGAATGTGACGTCACTTCCCCCGACAAATCACAACTTTTGAATGGCCATATTTGAAATTTTAGAGGCTGTGACGTCAAAATATCGTCACTTTCGCGGATCGGAAATTCCGAGAACATACAGAATAACCCCCCAGACCTCTCTCTCTCTCGTGAAGTCCTGACCGGCATGCCTCGCCCGTTCCTGACTGCACGACTGGCTGTTAGCTCCCATCACGCCCAGTTTTGCATGCCTCTCGCTACAACTGCACGCCTGCCTATTTGCTACCAGCACGCTCAGCTTTGCATGCCATTCTCTACTACTGCATGACTCTATTTGCTGCCCGTACGCCCTGCATTGCCTGCCGTGTGTAATTCCAGCACGACTCATCGGTTTCTGCCTGCCCACCTGCCAATTAGACCGTGAATGGTGGCCTTCGGACTCTTTGCCAAGCTTATTTTTGTTCTTAATGTATCTGTATTAAAATGACAGTTCAACTTGATTAGTTAATTTTTTTGTTAAAATTTATGCCACACCGTGATCGTACCTCCGACCCCCCTTGAAACCTTCTCTCTCTCTGTCTCTTTCTCTCTAACGCAACCTGCCACTTTCTTCTCTCTTCCTCAGGATGGATCTATTGAGTTCGAGGAGTTTATCCGGGCTCTGTCCATCACGTCCCGGGGCAATCTGGACGAGAAGCTTCACTGTGAGTACTCAATGCTCCGTATCGGATTCCACCGTAAGACGCTGATCCGTGTGTGTAATGTGTGTGTGTTTCGTGGGTGTGTGTTCTTTGGGTGTGTGTTCTGTGTGTGTTTTAGGGTGAAGGTGTGCGGAAGTGTGCGAGAGTTCATGTGATCTCTCGAATTAGTGCATGCCTGATCAACCGAAGGAGATTTTAAACCTTTCTGTTACCACTATGGCCATCTTACAAACTGGAATACATTCAGAAAAATTGAACAATATTTCTTTCCGAATCATTCTGTTAATTCGGAAGATGAATAGCACTGAATCTGTATCATCATGCTTGCAATATTATTCCTCGTACTTTCCAAGCAAAAAGTGTATAATTCACGAACTCTCATAATTACGCCATTTAAAATCATAAGTTCATATTCTCGGTTGTTTATTCCCGTACGGCAAGTTGTGAAAGAATCCTACCAAAATCCTGATTGCGGATGATGTAAAAAAAAAAGTTACGGTAAAATTAGTTTTTTAGGAGAAAAATATTCCGGTAGCCGCGCTTGGCAAAAGTTGGTTTTGGTACTAACAGTGGCGTTCACAAATACCTCTGCACAAATAAAGCGCAAATATCTTTGTTACCTCTGTTGTTTGTGACTTCTTTCCAAAGTTTCATTAAAGTATTGTTCAATACGAATGACCAACGGTATATCTGGCTGATGATATAGTATACATCTTATACCCGATCCTTGGCCTGTATGAGTATTGATATAAAAAACGAGAAAAGTTTTTGATAATGGGTATGTGAAGAAAGACTTAAGTTGTCCAGGGGAATCTATTTTCTACACACATCATGCAGAATCACCGACTGTATCTCTAAAATCTTGTGCTTCAAAATGAGAAAAAAACAATGCAGTGGAGAGTAGAGAAATTGGTGATTTTCAAAGAACAGCGTACATAGGTTGAATAAAATTCCCGAGTTACCCTAAATAAACTTTCAATGAATAATATTCATTGGTTGAGTACTTATTCCTTATATTTGTTCATACAATACCTGTAATTTGTTATCCTTTTAATTTCATATGTTGATTGAGCTTAATTAGTCCGTATTACCCTACGATTAAATTAAATTTTCCATTATTTTCTCTGATTTTGTATCCACTCCCGTTTATTATTTTGTTATACAAACTAGTATCGTCACATCTCTAGTTTTACTGTGCATGAAAGCCTTTTTAATTTTCTCCTTTACTTAGGAGTTTGAAGAACTCATTTCCTATACAATCTGCGTCAAAAATATTATTTGAAACCCCCTTTCGGCTGTTTTTATCAATCTCGATCAGGTAATTTAAGGCCCGGATATGTTAGAATAGTAGCCCTTGATGATTACAATTAATGTCAACGGGTTTACGATAGTGAATGACTAATTCTGAAACTCAGAACCTGGTGACAGTCACCTTTTGGGCCCTGTTCAATCATTAGTTATTTTTCATACAATATTCTGCGTGTACCGAGAGTATTTTTCGAAAAGTGTCCGTAATAGGAACCTTTGGAGAATACAGGGCTTGCGAATATTACATTACAAACTATTGATTTAATTTCCGCCCAGTATTGCAAATAGTAGGGATTCACGCTCAAATGTTTCTTTTGTTCAGAGTAATATTATGCGTCCGACTCCTAGCTTAATTTGAATTCCTTTGACTGAAATGTTCTTGTTGAAATATGTGGTTGCATAAATAATGTCACTGTATAAACACCACAGAGCAAGAGGAAAAATCTAATTAGGAATACGTTGACTCAAAATTACCCATTAACGGCTTTTTCAGAATTTTTTTCTCATTTCAGCCCAAGTTCTTGTTATTCCTCAAATTTGATGGCATTTCGATAGGTCTGTAACTCCTCTGACATAATACAGGTTTGCATCCACTGATATCAAAGGCCGGATACGCCTTTTTTATTTCCATTGGTCAAATAATGATTTTTTTCACTTTTTTCACTAGAGGATGGAGACGTCAGAGATGAATACCAATTCAAATTCAGTCATTGACATTTGAACATGAGCTACTTCATTTATTTACCTCCGCAAGTTGCTTTTTCTTTTCGAGCCGAATTTTCTCATTCTATTCAATGTATGTAATTATTCTGTTGATCAAATATTGAGTGCATTCGGGAATGACTCCAGGGTCTTTTGTTTTGGAAAATCATTCCCATATTCTACTCTGAATGTAACCGTTCGTGATTTGTCTGATTACAGATGTTGACATTTTCTAGAATATAAAGTTTCGTTTAATTGCTAATCGATGACTGTCATAAAGCTGTCTAAAATGTAAGTATATAAGCAGAAATGCTGTAATTGGGCGTATTTTTATCTTAAATACGTTTTGTTTGTGGAATTGATGTTTTTTTCCTTATGTGATATATATTTTGAATATTTTCATTGCTCAGGATATGCGCTTTGTGCGATATTTTAAGATTAAATTAATGGAATCCATTCGTCGATCCGTAACTCATCCCGCCAAGTCGTATGACTGACTGGATGCTTCAAAGCAATAGATGTATGCTCTCATTGATATCATTTTAATGTAACACTTTCGAGGTAGCTTATCACTAATCAATCCAATTACCTCTCTGAAACAAAAAACTTCATTTTGTTAGAAATGATATCTGATGGAAAAAATTCATCGATTCAAAAATATGGCAGTGTGTATTAATTTGGTATATAGGCTTTGAAATCTCTCCGTATTCCGAAATGAGGACCGCGAGGCCGTTGGCTAACTCTCATTATTAATTCAGCAGATTTACTTTCGTCCGCATTAGCTACAATCGGCGTGGAAGAGCTTGAAAAATGAAGAAAATGCTTTTATCTGAAACGAAATTTGCAGCTCGGGATATTAAATTTCACTGCCGAGTGCTTTCTCGCATTCGTAAATCCAACTTCTTCAATTTCACACTTCAACAAAATATATTGTGTTATGCGGTCATGCAAAAGTTTTATTGTAGTTTTGCTTTCTTTTACTGTGCAAGAATTTGAGAATGTACGTGAGTGAGCGAATGCCATAAGTTACTGTTTTGCAAATTTTAGTGAGGTGTTATTTTTTATAATATCATAAAAAATCAATATTGAGTGACTTTGGTCGTTAACGATTTTAGTTGAAAAAATATAAAAGGATTTTAGCAGATTTTGCGGAATTTTAGATGTTTTTCAATTTTCAAAGGATGATTCATGACGTCAACGTCAATCAATTAGCATAATTTCGAGCCAACCTTTCACCCTCCATTCGATCCTAATCAGCATTTCTATGAACGCTTGATTTTGAATCGGCACACTTCCCATTTCTTTTCACTTCTCCCTTCCCACACTTCCCACTACTCTCATACCCTTCAGTATTATCGACTTTAAACTAGTATTATCGACTTTAAACTATCTAAATGTTTTACTCGTGTTGCTTCAAAATTCAAATATTTCCTTTGCTTTAGTTAATAATTAATTAAAAAGTGAGAAATATTACGCACGGTTTCGTCCAGTCATTTTCCTGTTGTTATTTCTCAAATCACACTGCCTGTGAGGAAATTTTGTAGAGTTGATATCAATTTAATCTCTGACAGCCATTTTCCACTGCAAGTGAATATGATTGTACCAAAACATTTTTATTCTATCATAGGTAATGTATAGATAGATTCTTAGTTAGATTTACTATATTCGCATACTGCAAGTGTACTTTTCAATGTCATTCAGCTTTGAATATCAGAATGAAATTCAGAGTGCCTTGTGGTCCAGGAGGAGCGTTCTCTTGTTTACAGCTGCAATACTATTCATGGGTAAATGTAAGACTTTCCTAGTGTGTTCAGATATTGCACACAAGGATATGGGCTCTATTTTTATAAAATTAATCGACTTTACGAAATAATATTAATGATGGAAAATGATTCAGTGCAGCCAATTGAAGAAGGAGTCATGGACCATCATCTGAATTTAAGAACATGAATTTGGTTAGGTTGATTCAGTTGCTGTACAAGAAATGCAATACACAATTCAAATCGAAGTGTTTTACCACTTCCCATGAGAAAGGTTTAATAGATGATGTGGGTGGTAAAGTAAAACGCTTAGTGATTCAGAAAATTATGAGTAAAGGAAATAACAACGTAGTGCAATGTGCAAAATATTTTATTGAATTAGCAACACACCTCGTTCCATCAACTTGCGTTATTTATTTTGTCAAAGATAAAATCAGAACTGAAATAGAAAAGTTAAAACAATAAGAAACAGTTTTTCCAGTTCCAGGCATTTCCACCTTTCGTGTTATAACATTCAGTGACGTAAATGTAAGTTGTAAATTTTATGCTCTGTCTCAAGATGTTCAGGTACAAAAGAGGAAGTTCTCTCGTAGTTTTCCGCGGCGATTAGATGAATATTCCATTCTTCTTCCGGGTATCTGCCGCGTCGTTGTTTTTCTGATAACGTTTCTCCTCCCGTCCTGGAGGCATCTTCAGGTTGAAGATATCTGCGCTGCATTTTGGCCCGACTTTATACTGCAGCTGGTCGCATCTAAATGGTTGTCAATTATGGCGGCAAAACCACTTTTTGCACAATTTCTCATTTCATTGCGTGCCAAAACCCTCCTCCAAGTGATAGCTAGGTTGTAGCTATCATCCCTGTTGAAATTTTTGGGGCATTTGGCAATTTCAATCGCCTCCCGTATCAGCCGTGGGAAGTATCGGCTCTCCCCGCTCAGAACTTTGGTCTCCGCGAAACATATGGAGTGTCCAGTTTCCGACCAGGCATGTTCTGCTATTTCTGAGAGGCGGAACTGTTTCTTTTTGATCGCTTTCTGGTGTTCCCTCACTCTGCAGGAAATTGCTCTCCCTGTTTGTCCAACTTAGGTTTTAACACATGTACAGTTGATTTTGTACACTCCCTCCTTCATGGTGCTAGGGATCTGCTCTTTCGGGTTAGGCAGAATCTGAGTTTTTGAGAAAATGGTAGATATTCTGCCTAACCCAAAAGAGCATATCCCTAGCACCATGAAGGAGGGAGTGTACAAAATCAACTGTACATGTGGGAAAGCCTACGTTGGACAAACAGGGAGAGCAATTTCCTGCAGGGTAAGGGAACACCAGAAAGTGACCGAAAAGAAGCAGTTCCGCCTCTCAGCAGAGCATGCCTGTTTGGAACCTGGTCACTCCATATGTTTCAAGGAGACCAAAGTTCTGAGCGAGGAGAGCCGATACTGCCCACGGCTGATACGGGAGGTGATCGAAATTGCCAAATTCCCCAAACATTTCAACAGGGATGATGGCTACAACCTAGCTACCACTTGAAGGAGGGTTTTGGCGCGCAACGAAATGAGAAATTGCGCGAAAAGTGGTTTTGCCGCCATAATTGACAATCAATCAGATGCAACCAGCTCCAGTATAAAGTCGGACCAAAATGCAGCGCAGATATCTTCGACCTGAAGACGCCTCCAGGACGGGAGGAGAAACGTCAGAAAAACAACGGCGCAGAAGAAGAATGGAATATTCACAAAAGAGGTAGTTTTAAATTTGAGAATCTTTAATATCTCATTATAATGTGACGCACTATTTTCTGTTCTTTGTTCAATGTGTTCCTGATTTGATAAATGCACACTATAGTACTAAAAATATGATACTTAATTCCATTTTTAAGATAAAAGTGTACAAGTCCCATGCGTTACAGGTAATGTCCCAAACGTGATAGCACAATCAAAGGTGTATTCTATTTAACTGCAGAGATAGAAAGTAATTTGAAAGCATCATTCGCAAAGAAAACTTCATCATGAAAACGTTTAAAAAGTTCCCAAATTATAGCATGCATAGTGTAGCTGATATTTTATAATTAATATTACATACTTAAGATGATGGTGCATTTAAAATGTCCCATTCGTGACAGTAGAATTTTATAAGGTAACAAAAGTTATTTGTTTTTTTAATAGGAATCTAACTGCATAGTAAATTTCCTGAACTAAGTAATGCTAAATCTTAAAATGGACCAAATTTGTTTGCAACTATTTCATTGGTCATTAGGGTAAATATTCTAAACAAAAATTTGTGAGCAGTTGTCCCATACGTGACAGTGCAATGCCCCTAGGACAGTGTTCTTGCCTAGTCCCTTTGTTCTCCGTTGCTAGGCGACCGCGGAGAAATCCGTTGGAATGGACACCAGAAATCAGAGATCGTGGAGGAGAAAGCAGAATCCGCAAAACGAACGATCAATCAAGACAACTTTCCATCCCTTCCATTTGTTCTGTTCGTCTCGACGAAAGGTAGCGAAATATTCGGATGGATAAGCCCGCCCTCCGTTTGGAGCGAGAGCGAAATATGAGCCGTAAACATTTCTCCACTCGCTTCCCATCGATGGAATTTATAGATCTCGTTCGGTGCGCATCGCTGGGTCCACCAGGGCACTGTTCTGGGCCCCCTTTTAAGGGTGGCGGCGCCAAGACTATTCTCGCTGCTGTCAGGAGTAATGTGTTAACTCAAGCTGTTACGACAAATGGTACGTACGTCCTGATTCTTAATCAACTGCCCGCGCTCGTCTGTACGGATGAGAAGATAAAGAGGAAAGTATACTCCCGTTTGGGTGTATATCTTACGGAACATCAGCTCCGCGCATTTCCTGCGTGTTTTTATTTTGCCCGCCCCAGAAGTTATGTTTCTTTTTAATTTGAATGGTTGTGATTATCCAGCTCCATGGAGAAGATTCCAGGGAGAGCATCAGTGGCTTGGGTATTCTAAAATAAATTTTCCCACGAGTGATTTTCTAATTATCTATTCCGACGTGCCCGATTGAAAAAAATTTTGCCCAAATAGAGTAATGCCTAGCACACACTCAGGGGTTTAAAGCCTGAAATCAAAAACTGCGTAATGACAAGACTGGGTTTACTTGATTTTGTGAAATTTTATCTCCATGGTATTATCTCGTATTGTCAGAATTTTATTGCCATTTCGTTAATTATCTTCCCTTTTAATCAGCTGAATTTGCATATTGATTCTCCCTGAAAAAAGTGAGTGATGATGCGTTCTCTGTCGGGCGGAGACGCGCGAATGAGATTCGGCAGCTCGGCGTGGCAACGTCTCACAATACCTCCCGACGTCTCAGCCGAGTTAATCCTGAAATGCATTCTTTAGTGAATCTCTTGCCCTCTTGGGTTGTGTTTTCATGGTAAAGGCATAAAGAGGTCCAATTTCATAATCACTGGTTAATTATTATTTTTCTGGTATGATGACATAAAGTAGAACGTTCTCCCTTTAATTACGCTCACGTCAACTTACAGACAGCCTGACTTATTATGAAAAACCATAACTCTCAGTTAACATTAAGTAGGCGAAAGAGCTTCGTCATATCGCAGTTAACGTTAATCATGCATTATAATACAGGGTCTAATTATTTTCCGATGCCCGTTTTTATAATATCTGGTTACCTTCAACCGTTAGTTGACGTAGCCTTCACGTTATTACAAGGATAACTGACAATGAGTACGTTAGATTGTTGATTAGTAATGGGGAGATTTTTCGATGGTAAAGCGTATCCACGACATTTGTAATCTATGTAATATGTTTGACCAGACATTGTAATACCAAGGCTAAGTATATTTTTTTAATATAATTTGAGATAATCTAGCGATTTAGGTAGGCTTTGATGAACATAGAAGGACTGCCACCTTCCCATTGCTATATGCTTGAACGTCTTTATTGAACTGGCTTAAGATCAAACTTACACTATCAGCGACCACTTGTTACATATCGATAACATCGATATATGGTAGTACATAGCATCGATATGGGACATTACAATAACAACATCGATATATAACATCCATTTGTTTCTTTTGATGATGGCAGCTGCTTCTTTACATTCTGTTTCCTTTTCTAACCGTAGTTCCTACCTCCCTTCGTCTCACCTAGAAAGCTCTTTTCCCATACAACTAACCTACGCAGCAACGTTAGTAAAGTACTTTTAACAACCTTGCCTACCCAGTACCCTTCCTTATATTCCTTCAGCATTTCTTCCCCCCTCATCCTCTTCACTCATAACATTACTGATAAGCTGGTAAGAGGGGACATGTTATTGCAGAGAGAATTTTACTGTGAGGACTTAGTGTAAATAATTTTCCCTGTGTCAAAAAGGTGTATCAAACTCGACTTTATTTAGCATACGAATTTAATTTACTCATAAGAATCTGAGTATTGTCTTCGGATAAGCATACGTGAATGTGGATGACGCAAAGAATTTGATATATTGCATTCCTCATTTGCGTTTTAATTACCTCATGGTGCCGTGAAAATTATCCAGCTGCACTAACGATTCGGCTCCGTAGAGAGAACTTGCGAAATATTCTATGATTTTCCCTTTCCTTCCCTCAATATCACCTCTCCAATTATAAATCAGCAATGTGCTAATGTTCATTATTTCTATTCCTCATTTTTCAATAACTTGAATTTATGAAATAATGCCAAATGTGGCAAGTCACTTGGAAAATAGCCGTCAAATTCGTGAAATGAGATGTAAATGCTCTTTTTTTTATTCAAAACTCGTATGCAAGTCTCCAAACTTTAAATCAGAACCAAATTATATTTTTTTGATAAAGCACGGAGGAAAATGGTGGTTAGTTATGAAATAAAACCTAATATTCGGTTTCACTGGAATCTCCAACCATGTACAAAATTCTCTAAGAAAATAGATGAGAACTAAAGAAATCCTCATCCAATTTTTTGCAGCATTGATTTAAATATATTTGCAATGCTGAAACCTCCATTAATCCAAATGTGATCTTCGTTCAAGCGTAAAATTATTCCCGATGAGCGAGGCTTTTCTACAGGTTGCCACATTCCCAGTTAATTACTCGGGATATGTCGTTGTACTTGCATTTGAGAGCAGTAGGCAATTACGTATATTTGGCCCGTTGGTTGCTGTTATCTAACATTTAGATAAACTGTTCCCGGACAAACAGGAATATGTCATGCCTCCCACGCTGTATTATTTTGGTGAGGGAGTGGTGTCACCGAATAGGGGTCACCCTTGTTGGGATGTTTAACGCATATATATGCATATTTAGCGCACCCTTTTCCTTTTTTGCTTGAGCGCTCTATGAACGCTTTCTTATGAAATGAACTTTTAATATGCACGTAATTTTTCTTACATATTTCGAGAGTTATACAGAGGTTATAAAAGTATTTTTATCTAAAATTATGTATTTATCATGCATACATTAGCGTTCACGCGGCTCCAAAGTAGTCACGCGTTCTCATTTCTCTCCTTGGCTCAAACTGGCCCTCATCCAGGTGATCGTTTGCCTACCGCTATAATCAGCTAGTTACAATGCTAATAATCTAGTTTCGCAGGAGCTATATTCCCGGGTACACAGATGACACTATTCAATATCGATTCCACGAAATTTATGTTTATTTAATCCCTTCGTGAATCGCAGTTCTTCCGTAATCCAATATTCTCATTTATCAGCTGTCAAGTTTAATTTTACGCGTTCGACCTACCAATTGCATGTCTGTTCTGAAACCCACTCCAAGTTTCTCTCAAATATGTCGTGGTACTTGCACTCGAGCGTAGTAGGAAGTTAGGTATATAATTTATTTTTTTATATTCTTGAGTTTTGGTCAATAAATAAAATTAAAAGAAGAAATTAATTATAAGTGGCCATAAAATGTATTAATTTTTAGGTGTATAGGCATCTTACGGCGTGCAATAATCAAATTTTAGTCCGGTAATCTTCACAGGCATTTACTCTGTGCTCTTATTTGGTATCGGAATCAAAAACGGATTTGATATCTTATCGGAATTTATTTATCTCTGACCACTCTTCTTCCAAGTCTATCCTTCTATAATAATATTTTCTTCTCTCTGTTTTTTCTTTACACTCATGAGAAATTCTGCGGAGCACGTCATCTATCGCTAGAGTCATGATCCTTATCATTTCCCGTATCGTTCTTTCTATCTCACGATCAAGTATTGTAAATCCAATGTAATCCCTGTCAATGTGAGATTCTCGTTCTATCTTGAAATTATTTAATTACTATAAAATCAATGTTTACTCTTCGAAAAGATAGTTATAATTTTAACGCTCTGTGTGATGAATCCAGAGTCATTATTCTTAGAGTTATCCGTACCCGCACATAATGCGATTAAACCTTTTCTTTGAATGTTGTGTCTTGCCTTTAAAGGTAATAGCAACAGACATTAATAGCACCCCTGTAACTATCGCTTCTTTTTTTATTGCCTTAAGATAAATCTTTTCCAACAGCACCACTCGGTGAAAGATTTCATTAATTTGGCACCTCCAACGTTGACAAAAATTCCCGAGTGTAAGCTAGACGAACTCCCTGGAATGTCACTACCTTCTAGTTTCGCAGGAGCTATATTCCCGGGCACACAGATGACACTATTCAATATCGATTCCACGAAATTTATTTTTATTTAATCCGTTCCTGAATCTCAGTTCTTCTGTAATCCAATTTATCAACTGTCAAGTTTAATTTTACGCGTTCGACCTACCAATGGCATGTCTGTCCTGAAACCCACTCCAAGTGTTTCTCAAAACACCAATAAGCTACGGGAACTTATCCCAGACATGTAGATATCCCATTACTTGCCAAAGTTTTCCCTGTGATAACTTTTCATCTTTTTTATTTTTTTTCACTTTTGAGTCTATAACCCACTACCACAGGGTTCTAGACTCAAAAGTAGAAAGACTTCCTACCTGGGTCCTTTCTACCTGTGTCCCGAATAACTACCATGAACCTAAAAATCTTATAAATCGCCAGCTCACCATTGCTAGAGTGCATGCTACATACGTTTATTTTAATAAGAGAGGCCTTAATTAAGCATTGAATCGTTTTCACTACGGTTTACTTTAATTTCCCATTAATTTCCCTGTTCGGAGAAGGAAGAATACCTTTTTTATGGAGGAAGAAGAATACTTTTTCATCTTCTTTTTTCAGCATATTATCCATCGGCGAGCAAACTATTCATAATCAAAAGGCATTTTGGATGTGGAAAGGGGAAAGAACCTCAGACCCAATACTGTAATGAGAGAAACTTAATGCCAAACTATTAGGTAAATATTACTTAGAATGTAGTCATAATATACGTTTTCATGATATGTGAGTACATTTATATTTCCACGATGGCTATGATTTGCTTCGAAGATCTTGATGATTTTGACTGACGTGTAGCTGGGTGAAATTTTAATCAGTGATATAGAATATGGATGTAGTAGGAAAGGCGTCTTGTTCTAAATCTGTAGCTATGAATATCTGACGTTGCATTTAAGCATAGCGGATTACGAAACGGGATAATTAGCAATAGTCAGCGAAATATATAAGTTTGTTCATCCTGATTAACACCTACGCTTATGCCTAAAACGAAAGTTGAACTTGAAACACAAGAATTTAAACTAATGGTTTTATTTATCACGACCATGGTTTCACAGTTCCTGATGATGTTGAAAATATCAACGAAATCATGATTGAGAACAATAAAATTATTTTTAAAGTAAACATTATGGAAACTCCGTATTTGAAGGTCAACTTTCACCCCACACATCAAAAACTTCCGCTAAAGTCCATCTGAGACCAGCTGGCGCTTATGATGTGAATAGTAGGTAAACGTAAATAGAATCAAAAACAAACTTTGTAAATTTTACAATCAATTTTATTCGCTACGACCGGTTTCGACACATAGGCGACATCTTCAGGTAAATTTCATATCAAGCACAGAGTATATATACATGAACTGGGGAGGTATGGGGGGGGGGGAAGGGAAGGGAAGTAAGGTATTGACAGGAGGGGAGGGGAAGGAAAGACAGTGGGAGAGGGTTTTGGTAGGAGGAAAGGTGGAGTATGTTTTGGAGGATGGCGGGGGGGGCGGTTAAGGGAAGGGTTAGGGGGGGGGGGGAAGAAGAAGGAGCTGCATGGATGGACTTTGGGTAAGCAGTGTGCCTCACTGCAGTTGGGGGGGGGGAAGGGAGGTGGGAAGGGTTGGGAATATGGAGAGGTAGCAATTAAGGACGTGTTTTGAAGGTATGACTAAGATGGGAGGGGTTGCTTTACGGGTCTAGGTAAGGAAAGTGTGACATCTAAGAGGGGTGAATAATTTTCAAAAATTATTCACCCCTCTTCCCCCCCTCCTAACCCTTCCCTTAACCGCCCCCCCCCCCCGCCATCCTCCAAAACATACTCCACCTTTCCTCCTACCAAAACCCTCTCCCACTGTCTTTCCTTCCCCTCCCCTCCTGTCAATACCTTCCTTCCCTTCCCTTCCCCCCCCCCCCCATACCTCCCCAGTTCATGTATATATACTCTGTGCTTGATATGAAATTTACCTGAAGATGTCGCCTATGCGTCGAAACCGGTCGTAGCGAATAAAATTGATTGTAAAATTTACAAAGTTTGTTTTTGATTCTATCAAAATGGAATTTTACAAAGTAACGCCTGAGAGTATCGAGTTCATCGGTAAACGTAAAGCTTAGAATAGTGCATGCTGGAGATTATTGGTACTCACAGATAGTAAAGAACGTGTGTTCTGGTCTGCAAAAAAATACATTCGAGGAGTTTATTACAGTGGCAGTTGAGGGCGGTTTGAAATACCCGCGATGAAGAAAAATAAAAAGAGATAATATGCAGTGAGCTCCTCGAATAGCAAGACAGCTAGCTAAGATTAGATAGCTTTAAGGATTAAAGAGATTATGAGATCCTAAAATCATCAACCGATAACAAAAGATATGTTCGCTGGGGAAAGTAAGAAAGGCAGTTTTGACGGATAGATTTTTGGATGGCACGAGGAAAAAGTAAATTAGGAGTTGCCTATGAAAAAACATGATGCTGCATAATTTAATCTGTTCCGTTGTATTTACGGAATCGTGGTGAATCCGTGGTTTACCGAATCCTCTATAGTGGCAATAAAAAACATTCCAGGAAACTGTAATAGTCGTTTCGTTGAAAAAGCTTAGCGAGGTCTTAGCTTAGTTGTCTAGAAGTAATTTACCAAAATATATAAGAAAAGTTTTTCCCTGTAATAAGGGAAAAAATATTAAATTTTTCGGAATTTTGATCGGTATATTTTATGACAGTGACAAAATGTAAGATTACTCCATCATGAATTTTAATTGACTTCAACTCTTTTCGTTTGATTGGACATGTTTGTAGGAACTGATCGTGAAAGCTTATTTATTTGATTAATTAGCCAATTGTGGGATTCCACAACTTTCAAGAGCCCACTCATTTCAGATCCAAGCCTTCTGCTTGCGCAAGTAAAATGAATGTCAGTCAATATTTCTTAATAAGCTCTTTAAGAACTTAGTGTGCAGTGTGAGATTTTTAGCTATTTATTCTTGGCCAAATTTGTTTTCCTATCATTAAAACAAACACGTGACAATTTCCCGAAAGCCATCAAAATGTGGTCCTTTTTTTTCCTTCTCCGTGCTTATCTTCCCTTCCGTGTTCTCCGAAAGATGTCCTTGAGGGAAAGCCAATATGGCGGTCTCCACCATCGATCATCGCATTCTCTTCGCTGTCGAGGCAGGGACTATGGCCGATGATTTTTCAAAAGCTTTCGTTTAGCTTCGTTCGTAGCGTGGTAAAAAATCACGTCAACGATCTGTCTATTCTTGAGTTTTTGTGGGTCATAAAACAATTCTCAGTTATCAGAATCAACTCATTTCCTCTTGTTTCGAAAATAATTCGGGAAAAGTCCTACTTATTCTAACTGTTGTGATTCACTACGAGACTAATAGATTTAAGTAGATCTGAGAACAAATGAGATTGAAACACAAATTAACTTCATTCCGGAACTGCTGATTTAACATTCTTCATGAGACTGAAAACAAAGGAAAGGAAACGAAAAGTATGGAAAATAATATGGAATCAAAACAACTGAATGCATTCTGGTATGAAAAAGATAAATAATAGAAAGTGCTTATTTCAGCTATGGAATAATATTCATCGATCAACATCTCTAATTGAATATGGTAGCATCATAACTGGAATATCTAAATTTTTGGATTATGTGCACAATAATTTTGACTTTAAATATTATGATAGCAGCAAGAATTTCATATCCGAAATTACTTAAGCCGTCAAGATAGGGTTCTGGACAAGTTTCTAGAAGTGTATCGTTTCGATAAGCCATTATTTTTCTCTCGAAAAAGATTTTTCCAGAGCAAAACTACTGCATTTAACGAGTGGCATAAATTATTAGCTGACTTTGCAGAATTCCTCTTAATTGTGGCTGCCAAATTTTCTTCAGTGGAGAAACATTTTTTTTGTTGTATTTGAATTTTTATTTATTTCACGTGGGTGGACTTGGGCATAAATGATCTTAGATCGTCATACAGAATTTCCTCGTTCATGAATGACGCTAATTGCTTTGACTAACATTGGATGCAACGATGTCACTCTGAAAGAAATAAATAGCTGAACTTGGTAGAAATATTGACTGACTAGATAGAAATATTAAATTTGAGACTTTGCCGACTGGAAAAATATCATTTTTTTCTCGAAGCACTTAAGCTTCTTCCACCTTCACAATTTCGCCAACTTCCTCCAATGAACCCTGGTTTCACATGCAGATTGTGTGGATAGAAATGAACGGGAAGCATTAATCTATCAAACTTCCAGCCTGTCTTGACCCAAGTTCTGTGCATGTTCTAAAAAGGAATCCGCCGAACATGTTCCGACGATTTTTCTTCGTCAACGACTCCGGAATATTTAATCAATCCACCGTGTTTTATCAACCGCCTGCCTTCCTCTTTCCTCGAATTTCACATCACAACCATCCTATAGTTTATGGACCTTTGCTCGGCGTTTGATCAAACTCCGTTAAAATACTGTCGTTAGCCACGTCTACCACATTCCGCATTCTTTCATTTACCAATTTCCCTCCCAAAATTTCTTCCTTTAAAGCCCTCAGTTCTGTTCTACCCTCGTGACCGCAATATACTCCACTGTGCAATGCTGAGCCCATTGCTATAGGTACGACCGCTTCAACATTGCGAGCTCTTTACAATTCGGCCGGTGACAGTGCAAAGTGAGTGACCATAGCAACCCTGCTCCCATTAGTCACATTGAGGGTTGATTCTCCTCTCAATTCATGGGGTGCAAATGGCCTGAGCACACTGTACATGCAAAAATTCTAGAATCCTAAGTTTGATACTTTGTATTTCGATAACCAATGGATTTATTGCAGTGAAATAAATTGCAAAGGAAGGAAGTTCAATATTTTTGTCATATTTTGGGATGTTTAATTTTTAAATCATTATACTATATTTAATTATGTTGGGAATCGTTGGATCACCACTTTGACCGCTAGTAAAACGGTGGCAAAAAGTTAAAACTTATTACTCAAAAACTATGCATAGCTGTATGAATTTCACATATTTTTCAAGAGTATTTTAAGTAATGCAAAACTATTTTAAATAAGTATGTTTAAATATTACTTAGAGACAACTACCTTTGCAAGCAACTTCGTTAGTTGTTTAAAACTACTGTTTTCATTATTTTTAATCGGTTGAGGATTTTTTTAAACCGCAGTCACCATATAAAAACGTGTATAACAAATATATGAACGAAAGTAAACGTGTTTGCTTCCGTTCTCATCTTTTGTAATGCACGTTATCATATGTTAACCTCTCTTAGTAATAAATGGAATAGGGTATGTGGACAGAGTATGAAGCACAAGTTGTCGACGCATGGCATTTTCTATCGTCGTGTTTTATGCTTATTTAGCAAGGAGTTTTAAGAATGGACAAAGCGCAAACGTTACCTGACCATCTAGTAATGAAGAAAGAACACAGGATGACTCATTGCCAGTAAAATTACGTCGATCTTTACTGCGAAAAAACGTGTACACAAATGTTCATGGGCAATTATCATAACAAAAATATGAATAAAGCGTATGCGTCCAACATGGAAACTGGAAACAAGTGCTAAAATTAGCGCCGATGATAACATATTGTTTGGCTTTGGAGCATAAAATGATTTAAAACGAAAAAGTGATGCCAAGACTTGTAAACAAAGGCAAGTTATAATATTATTCCTCTTATTTTCCGTCCTTAATGCTGTCGACTATTTAAGCCAAAACTTCAGCCAAAACAACTACCATAATGACTCTAGATAATATCACAGAATAATATTCATATTAAGTCTCCTGTAATTCATCTTTAAGTTAACAAGTGTATACTTGAAAGTTCTAGAGCATCGATTATTAAAATAATTTAACTGGCACTAAACGTGAATTTTAGTTGATTGATCCAATGTAAATCGTTCTAATAGGGCCATTAAGTTGCCATAATCCTTAAAAACTCTCAGCTCCTTATATTCATACAGGTCACTGGCTCATCGGAGGCCATTTGATATCTTCTGATAATTTTTAGTTGGCCATATGATCCTACTTTAGTTTGTAATTATCCAATAGCCATGCACCTGGGGTTGATTCACAATTAAAGCTCTTCTTCCGCAATGGACATTTTATTTTTAAGATTACGGGTATGCATCTGAGCTTCCATCCGATATTAATTGTCGGGGTGGTACACTAAGGAAAAGTATGGCTTCAAAAGTAAATTATGGAACTATCGGATTAAAAACATACCTTTATTTGAAATGTGTGCATGAGAACTCGATATGTTACTGAATATTTGTAATAGAATTCTCTATCATTTCTAAATAACTCGATTGACAGCATCAAATTAGATTAATCAACGGGCTCTACAAATACACAATAACGATAGAATTGTATGAAAACTTTGTGGTTGAAATTGGCGTAATGCCTTGAGGAAAATAAATACGAAAACAATATCTAAACTCAAGAATGAGGCATAATATGTTTAGGGTATATTTAAATCATCCCAACATCAGTGACGATCCGAAGATTATGATATTATTTAACTGTTGACAAGCCAAAGAGATGTGTATCCACTTTACTTGAGAACCTTTCACTCTCCAGCCTTCACTATTGCGATCTCACGGGTGCACTAGATCTCCGGCTACAACGTCTCATGGTACACGTTGCATCTAAGGTCTGAGAAGGGATTAGCACATCACCCCTTACAGGCAAGAGTTCAATTAGCTCATGACGCGGACGTAAAAATTATTTCTCCATGAATCAACAGCATAAAATGTTAACTTCAGGCACGCCAAGTAACCTGGCGAACAAGTACCTCCCCTTCGTGAGTCAAAGGTCTGTCAGGGCTGAAGTGAGGCCGTTGTAAATTCCGCGAGTCAATACTGAAACATGTCGCAATTTATTTTTTTATCAGCTCATCTAATATATGGAACAAGCTCCCGTCTGAGATTGTAAAAAGCACATCGCTAACCTCATTCAAAGAACGCATCTTTAATCTTTACATGTCCTAATAGGGAGAGCGCAATAACTGCAAAGCTATGAGGCTCAGTCACGGCTCCATCTCTGGAACTTCAGACACTTCAACTGCTGCAAGGTTTTGGCTACTACTACTTCTGTATTTAATTACCTTTCTATATATTTTACACTTGACATTTTATTCTGTACAACGTAATTTTTACAGTGGTAACAAATATCTACCTATCTATCTGCCTAAAAACACTTAAAATATTCCTTTTCCACTCTGTATTTACAATCGGTCGAGATCCTTCTTTTTGGCTTAGTAATGCTGCTCATTGATCCAGCATAAATTCATAGTTTCATAGTATTTTTAGCAACTAATTTACCTAATTTTTATCTCCGTTCAAAACGCCTCGGATCATTTTTCACCTAGTTACGCAATATGGCCGAACATTTCATTGTCATAATCCCGTAGTCACGTTTTAGATGTCGAGGCGTGTCCCCACCTGCTAGAAAATTTTCTAAAATATTATTGGCAATTCCAAAGGCTAAACCCAATTATTCCGAGTCATTCTACGGTATGTTAAGTAAAAATTCACGTTCAGTGACTATTTTTCAGCTCGCAATAAATTTTTCGTAACTTGTGGCTACGGATTAAAAAGATGAACTCTACTTGTTTCTTGACAAGATACAGCAACGCAATTGAACTTACCTGAACCTATTTAAACACACGTATCCTTTTTCTTCGTTACCTGCTGTTTACTTAAAAAGGAAACTTTTTTATTTTAACATTATTTCATCTTTTTTAGGTTTTCGGCATCAATGAAATAAGAACTCCATGAAATATGCGTCCGAATTTAACACCTGAAGGTCATTAAAACTTTCATGGGAGACCAACCCTGGGAGGCTTTATATCCTCTCTTCAGGGTTTGTGATAACATTTTCCGTAAGATTACGTATTTTAGATGACTTTGCGAATGATTGTTTTTACTCAAGTACACCCTGCGTCCTGTTGTGAATTTTCCCACAAAGATATCACTCCGGAAAGAATGTATTTATTTTTCCTTGTAACTTTTTCGTGTGCGACATTTGTCCCGTTGTTAAGCCAATAATCCCGGGTTTGTCTAGCATTTCCCCATTCTTTCCTCTTTCTCTTTTTTTTACGAGCTCCTTGAACCTCCTCTTTCGTGAACCTCAGTTGACGTTCGACCACACAACTCCAGGGCGCAGCACTTTCCCTTTGCTTTTGCCTTCCGACATGTGACGCTCTGTCCGCCTCACAAAGACACAGGCGAAGTGGACACGTACGCAGGAACACAACCACAAACACACAGACAAATGACCCTGGTACCTCCTTTCACCCTTTTTCCTCCCCTGCCGTCTCTCTCTCATTGTCAGTTGTGTCTCCACGGCGACATGAGCCGACTCCATTCCAACTACACGACTCCCACTCAAACCCTTAAAACCCGCCCCCTTTCCCCCCTCCCCCCATCCCCTCCCCTTCTCCTCTGGAGTCTCTTCCCATAATCATCACATCTCCGTCGTCTACAATAGGACTTATTACTTCGTTCTACGTAAACAGTATATAATAATAATAAATTTAATTACTTCCAAGCCATTACAAACAAAGTGTAACATATTTTCAAATTAAGCTGTTTGGTACCTCCTAAGGAGCACCTGTTGTGGGGTTACCATCAGTTAAACCATGTAGCATAGATAAATTTTAAACAGTGTATCTAAATATTGACAGTGAAATATATAAACTTTAATAAAAGAATCGTTCTGTGCAAAAACAACAGGAATGGCATAATTACATCATACGCACAAAAACACATATAAGTACATCTATGCATACGCATTTGTTTATGCATAAATGAACACAATTATTATGAACGACAGTATATATACAGAACAACGTGCATAAATGCATGATTGTGTGTATTTTATGTCAATGAGTCATTATTTGAGGATACATGAAGGTGCACTAACAATTTAAATAGATACAATCAATTTCTGCTTGACATAAAACTTATTATATGTAAACTACCGGATAAAAGTTCAATGTAGCTTTTGCTAAATAACCAATTTTTAACTTCCCTCGAAAATTTTGTCTACTATCAGGAAGAAAATAAATATGTTTTGCTGAATGTAAAGAAAACATCTTTGGAACAGCGTTATGTTTCGTTTGGGCTTTAATAACTCATTTTTTCCCTCTTAAGTTTAAAAAATAATTTTCAACATTATCACTACTTTACCATGTAACGTTATCATGGAACTATACTTCTTATAATTAGGACGTATAAATACTTCAGTCAATTATCATTGAATAGCGCTTAACTATCATATCTCTTAGACGTTACATCGATTCCTGCCTCTGGTTTCCGGTTGCTAGCCGGATTGACAGAGATTTATAACACACTGATATCGCGAGCCAAAAACTCGACGAAAAATTGAGGACTTTGGCCAAGAGGTGAAAAGCAGGAACTTATTTTCTCATAAATAATTATTTTGAACTGGGTAAAACGACGCTAAAATTACTTTAGCGGAAATAAAAAGTTCGCAATTACGCAACATGTCGGTATTGGTGGTTCTTCGGTAATCCGACTGGGTCGAACTCCCCATTTCTGCCGACGTTTCGATGAACGAGTCGTTCATCATCCTCAGGCATGAGGATGATGAACGACTCGTTCATCGAAACGTCGGCAGAAATGGAAAGTTCGACCCGGTCGGAAACCCGAAGAACCACCAGTATCGCTACACGCCGGGAAAGCCTTAGATCTTTCATCACGCAACATTTCATCCGGAAACATCATGTATTTTCTTTATAAATGCATAGGTGATAAGAGATAAAAAAGTATTTTTAATTTACAATCAATATCTGCCGCATATCAAATTTAATACAATTTTTAATTAAACCTTCAACCGTGCTAAATATTAAGTGTTTTAGAATATCAAAAATCGCGTTTTTCTTCATGCGAACTTTCCAAACTCAAAGAATTGACATAGGACGAGATTTACTTCCCAGTCTAAATGCAGAGCCTAATACTTTTTGCTAGCTTGAATTGATGAGAAATTGTCATGTACACATGATATTTTTGACTGGTTTTAATATATATGTTATTCTCACTTAATCATTTTTGCTGCATGGATTACGATATTAACTATCTAAACCTTATTTAACGATTCCTTTGACTAAATTCCTCAGAATTGATCTCTAATGTTGCTGAAGTTCTGTCATAGTGTACACAGGCACTAATATTGTCATTACTACTCAAAAGTTGCATTTATGTGTAGTAACTAATCCTATATTCATTCGGTAATTTATTCGCAAGAAGATACATTAATCATTGTGAAGTTAACTAATCTACTGTTGTCCCGGTACCATAAACGTTTACTGATTGGAAATTATTATAAAATGCCAACAAATAATAAATAAACTACCAGTATTTATAACGCCTTATCATATATGATGATATTGATGTGCAAATGTAACGGTCTCCTGCTTGTGAATTAATTAATGAAGTTTCCATTTTTATATATATAAAATATATTTCTACATAAAATATCACCCCAAATGTTTTACTTAAGCTTAAGCTGTGATTTTGCCAGAGGCATATTTGTAATTTCATTTATGGTACTTCCTGAATTTCTGTGCCGATTAAAGTTATTGATTCTTACATTTATCACTATCTTCAAAGATTTACCTCAAGCGCAAATAAACCACCGTTCGTTTCTTAATGAATCTATTCAACGCTACGTTTTACAGTAATTTCTGTTATGCTTTTTATCTAATCAGTTAATTTTTGCATTATAGTGTCGTCCATTAATCAACTATTCCAACAAGAAGCAGCAGATCGGTTCTGACAGCCTTGAAACGAAATGGATATTTAATGGTTTCCTGCATTGATGTATAATTTTCAGTCGTTTGAATAAAAGAAAATATTGTATCCGAATGGTTGTTCTTTTGTTTATAATTTATTATTTTATGCATCTCTGGATGCTCAATATTTAATTGCATATACGTATAAATACAGCTACATCAGGCTTGACACTCACTCTCTGGAGTATACATATAAATGTGTGGGCACCTCCAGTTGGCTTAAGAGCTTAAAATTCAGTATTTTAAAATGGTTTTGCCCCGCAACCACATGGAAAAATGGAATATTTAGTAAATTAGGACCTAGTTTGAGGGCAGAAAAAGTTTTTGGTCTCAGACTGCAATAGCAAGGGAATCGATGGGTAATTCAGGGCGGGAAATTTTAAAATATAAAAATACACACAAAAGGGATTAAATTCAACGTGTAATATAATTTCACTTGCCTGGTATTCGAACCCGGATCTCTTTATTGCCGGCCAGGTGTTAGCTTGTTACACTACCAAGAGATATTAGTTTTGGGAGAATTTCACGGGAGGGTTTTGCGAGCTAGAGGTTCTCGCCTCCAGTCTACAATGTCTGGACCGCACATCTAGTTCACATAAACTCCCGCTGAAATTTGAATTGAACTAATATGGCTTGGTGGTGTTCCTGTGCGGCAATTAGATGCTACGATTTCGATTACCGGCCAAGTGAATTGGTTGTTTTGCGTTGAATCTCTTCCCTTTAGTGTATATCTTTGAACTCGTACGCATTAATGCCTGGAATCATTTTTGGATTTCGCACTGGTATTTGTTATAAAACTACACCTTTAATGATGAAACTTGGACGGAATTGTGGCTTTTAAAAAACTCTCATTTTGTTTTCTTGCGACCAAATTTTGTATAATCATCTTTGTATCACGATATTTCAATTCTCGCAAGATTTTAGTGATTTGCAGTTCTTAATAAAAATCATAAATATGAGAGAGGCCATCATTGGCACCGAATATGAGTATGAATTTATTTATCAACTCGCATGACGCATCCTATAAATCAATATAAAATGGGGTTGTTTTGTTTTGAATTCCGTTGTTTCTTTGGACATCTTACTGTGGGGTTCAATGAGCGAAAAAAATAATCACCACTTTTACATAAGAATCTGAATCTCTGGTGAAAAATTTACCTCCGCATGAAAGCCGACGCTAATACGTTCTAGCACCGATAACCCAGGCGTCCACAAACCGACAGCCTGATGTAATTTACAAAACGCAAACTCTCAGTTATTCGAATGTATAGGTGGGAGATTTTTTTGTGAAGTAATTGGACAGTACATAAATTCCTCTTCTAGGCCATACCCATATTATCTCTTACCCATCATTCAAAGTTATGATGAAATTATTTTATTACCTTGGTAAATGCACTAACAATTAGTGTGAATGTTCAACTGCATTAATCAGGCCGTAACTTACTATAGGTCCTACTTTACTCTCATCTTCATAGAAGTTATTTCCTAATCAATGGTTTAAAGTTACCTCTTTTGGCTCAAGAACTTAAATTTAATGTATGAATAAATAAGTTTATTATAAATACAGACGTTGCGTATGTACGTGGGTAACTCAATTTTCAAGTAATTTTGATTCAAAATGCAAAATTGAAGTTCGATAAGAAGGCAATCGACTAAAGCGAAGATCATTCTCGTCTTAGGAAGGTGGGGGCAAGTCTTGACACCGTTGTGGTAGTACGAGTATAGCGAGAGGGATCTTGAGTGTATCATCAGCTGTCATCGATCCGAAAATTGATATGCTTCAGCTTTCCACTCAAATCACCTGCCAATTATCCGTTTCATTCCTACATAATTCTTCACTTTGACGCCCATAATAATTTACCTGATCTTTTCCATCCATGGCCTGCCTTGGTAATGCTTCTCATTCATTTTCCATTCCAATATTGTTTTTAAGAGACTACTTTTTTACAAGATGAGGCGATAAGTTTGCCTCTTCTACTCTGCAGATTTCTCATTGAACTTATTTTCTCTTCATATTCTCAATGGATTTTATTGGTGAATCTGAGTTTCATCATTCTTTGATGACACCGTACTTCCATAGATTTCAATTTCCTTTGCAGCTGTTAGTATCCAAGCATCACAGCAATATAAAAGCGTCCTCAAAATAGATGAAGATTTTTTTCCATTTTGAATGTAATCAAGATGTATTTGTTCATATTTTTTATTACAATCAATGGTTAGCGGAGTATATTGCGAAAAATGAATTACTATATCGTGGAACTTAGAGAGAACGCCGCGCCGGTGGGAAACTTGAATATGACCCTGAGAGCGCGAGCTTGGATAGTATTTGGATAATCCATGTGGGGAGTAATTGGTCTGGCAGATAGATAGGGTTGCTTTTTATCGCAAATACTTTATCAAGGAATTTATGTTAGAGACATAGGACGAGCTTGAGGTAGTATTAAAATTAGGAAGAGAACAATTACGCTTGCGGATGACCCAGCGTTGGTTATACCATCAATGGGCTGCATTAATGTCTTGACGCATTTCAAAACAGTATGACCGAAATATAATGGAAATAAATCGTGCGCAAACCTAAGTGATGATAATTTAGGGGAACAATAAACCTATCTAAATGTAACAGCAGCAGGTTATTGAGCAGATCGGCTGGGATCATTAAAATATTATGAGAGGATTTGAAAAAAATAGACTCATTTCTAAGAACATCAGGAGATAAAACCTTTTTCGAAACATGGATTTGCGTCATTGCAAGTGAAATAGGTATGCAAGAGCTATGCTCCGTTAACTTTTTTCAGATTTTTTTGCTAAAATTGACCTCAGCAAAAAGTTTTGAAAAAATAACTTATCTTGCAAAATGCCTATCTCCATTTTTGACAGTGATTGCTAAAATGTATCACATTTTTCTTATTTCTGAACCAATATCGTTAAATTTGAATTCAAACTGAAGTCAATGTTTGTTTTTTTTTAAATTATTCAATTAATATGCAAATTGTTGAACAATAACTTGTAAAATTTGCACTACACTACACATTCACTACACCTTTTGTTTTTCAAGTTAGCTGTTAATAACTTGAAAAGAACAACTATTAATGTCTGATTAATGTTTTGTCAATGAATACTTATTATAAGCTTACTCTGAAGAAACAATTGTGAGGGTGTTTTCTGTTGGTTTTTTTAGAAAAAATATTTATTTAAAATTCTTTAATTTAGCTCTGTTTATATGGCCTAACACAACTGATACTTGGAATTATTATAAAAAAACACTTCAGAAAGTTATCACTAGCTGAGAAAACAGAATACGTGTTGAGTGCTTCGCGAGTTGCATACATGGGGTTGCATACCGCTGGTTTCAATGCATAACACATTAGTTCGGACAAGATTTTTAAAGAAAAATATCGATTTAAATCCTAGTGTGTCGTTTATTGAATAACACAATAAAAACCTTCTCTTCCTTGATGGATTTATCCACAAAAACGGACAACTGAGAGATTTGTTGGCCAGAACTCTTATTTTCCTCTTATTTTTTCTTAGGAAAGCTTTATACCTCAACTTCAACTGCATGGAGCTAACCCAATATATTAAATAACTCTACACCGAAAATGATGGAATTTGCCATGAAAAAATCATTTGACTTGACTGGGATTTGAACCCGGATCTCCCAATTGTCGGTCAGGTGTGTTAGTCAGTTACACCACCATCGAATTGAAGGCGAATTTTTGTGGCGATTTAATCGAACATGTTGTTCTCATCCTCAGTCTACACTGTAGCACAGGAGACATTGTCGTGCATGATATGCCACAGTCGTGGATAATAAACCCAACATTGTCACTTTAGAACGACTAACTTAACAATTTTTGAATCATTGCGATTGCACAATTCATATGGTACGCATTCACGTGCCTGGGTGCAAAGATATACACCAAAGACGGTGAAATTCGCCATTAAATATATCATTTGACTTGACCGGGATTCAAACCCAGATTTCCCAATTGCCGGTCAGGGGTGTTAGCCAGTTACACTACCAAGTAATCTTAATTCAAGGTGAATTTCAGCGGGGGTTTATACGAACAAGTTGTTATCGCAGCCATTCTGCATTGCAGCACAGGAGACATGTTCGTGCATGATATGCTACAGTCACGGAGAATAAACCCAACATTGTCACTTTTGTTTGACTAACTTTGACAATTTTCCGATCATTTCGATTGCACAAATGACATGGTATGCTGTCATGCGCACGGCTGCGAAGATATATTCACAACCGTGCGCGTGACTGCGTAATTGTGCAATCGCAATGATTGGAAAATTAAATAAATAGATAAAACTGTACCATTTTTGTCGTCTCAGCTACTGACAACTTTATAAAATGTTTTTTTATAATATTTCCAAAAATCAGTTGTTTTAGGCCATGTAAACGGAGCCTAATTCAAGAGCTTTAAGTAAATATTTTTTTAAACAATAGAAAACACCCTCATCATGTTTTCTTCAGAGTAAGATTGTAATAATTATCTATTGACAAAAAATTAATAAATCATAAATAGTTCTACTTTTCAAAATATAAACAATTAACTTGAACAACAAAAGGTGTAGTGAATTTGTAGTGCAATGAAACTTTTACAAGTTTTTGATCAACAATTTGTATATTAATCGAATAATTTTCAAATAACAAATCATTGCCTTCAATTTGGCTTCAAATTAATCGAAATTGGTTCAGAAATAAGAAAAATATGATACATTTTAGCAACCACTGTCTAAATTGGAGGTAGACAATTTGCAAGTAAAGTTATTTTTACAAAAGTTTTACTGAGATCATATTTGGTCCAAAAATCGTAAAAAATTTATCTAAGCTTAGATTATGCATAACTATGCGAGAAAAAAAGTTGAAGAAAATCCGTGTCGTGAGGGCACAAACATTACCTGAAAATAGGTGATTCGACGTGGAATAGCCCATTTACTACAGGAAAAGAACTGATTAAGGGGACTGTAAGTGGAATATTGAAAAAACGTGAATACTTTTTTAAAGGAGCGTGGCAAGTCATGTAGCCCAAACTTGGGATATGGAAAGATAGGAAGAGAATATACTGGAGGTGTTTGTTACATAACTTTTAATGAGGACGGAGGAAATCGAGCAATGGGAAGAAAGTAAAGCATACGAAGGGGTTATTGTAATAAATAGGCTGGAGGAAATTAGAAGACAATATCATGTCCATCAAAACGTTCCTTAATTTGTGTAGTACTCAAATTAATTAGCTGTAACGTTCATTAATTTTATTTAGCTTATAAAAACGTTTTCAATTATTTTACTCTTAAATTTTTCCCGCTGTCGTGTTTATCTTTCTACTCTCTTTATATACCAGTTGATTCTTTCTTAAATATTTTTGTAATAATTTTGTTCTTTTCGTATAATGTTAATAGTCAAATTGTAATTATCTTATACTCGTGTTTTACGAAGGGTTAGATAGAAGAAGGAACTGCCCCAGTCTCAACCTCGCCCCAATAAAGACGTATTATTATTATTAATACCACAGGCTTATTCCCTTTCCATCTGATATCACTTCAGTGCTTGGTGCCTGAAAGTCTTCGCTCAACACACCATGTTTACATCTGAAAATTTTTAATTTCACTCTATAAATTACTTTCTACTAATTTTCTTAGATAAAAGCTTCCCTGGAAACTTTGGTTTGTTGGTTTTTAGGGAAGGGGAATGCTACTGAAATCTGAAGTCGTTTGCGACTCTGGGGATAGGTTGTGTTTTACGAGAAACGGAGGAAAGTTGCAGAAAATCCGGACGTCGACTTTTACCTCCTCTCAACTAAATACAACTGCAAGGCGTCTACAATTTAAGACCCATCTCACGGACAAAGAAACGCATTTTAACTCCTTCCCACATTGCACATAGTAGGTGATCGAGATTACTCTTTTTAAAAACCTTCGTCAATGCCGGTATTTGAACCTGGGTCCCAAGGATGGGAAATATCAGTATCATAGTCACCACACCAACCCGATCCTCTTTTTTTTTAGTCTGACGGCCTTTTTTCCTGAACTGGAACACATCAGTGCAGTACTACTTATCAAATTAAATGTTCTTCTCTTATTTGTATGTGCTCGCAAAAAAAAATACTTTCTGAGCTCTTAGTTTGTGACGGAGCGTTTTAAATTTTTCAAATACATTCGGAGTATAATACTGTCGACCTGTAACTTAGGGGAACGGAAATATTACACAGTTAAAGTGACTTAAAAATATGTCTCTGATTAATATTTTCCTCATAAAATGCTTATAAATATTGTCCAGGCTTACAGGCATCGGGAAAATAAAATAGGTCGTGGGAAAAGGGTTGCCTATACATAAGGATACAATCTTCACGGAAACCTTACTTATTCCAATGTCGTTGGTTGGTTGGTTGGTTGGTTGAGTGGGGAGGTTAACGACAACAGAGGACATTTACGCCATTCAGGATGGGTGGGTAAGGGAAGAATTATGTGGAAAATGGTGTAAGGGTGGAGAGAAACCCGACGTCGGCGTTTTTACCCTTACTTTGGGACAAGGGCCCAGCCACATTGTTACCAAACTACCATAAACAAAATCCGAAATAAAATTGCAATTCAAATAAATAGTAGAAAAAACATAACAAAGTACAATATATCAAACAATAGACAAGAAAACAATTGATAGCATAGATAGATAGTACCAAGGACACCTAAATAAATCAATATTTACATCGGAGGAGTTCAGGACGACGAAAATACAAAAATAAACAACAATCACTAACGGGGGGCGCTTAGAAGGAGAACAGATAATGATAAGCAGAGATAAGTAGAGGAGCTAAGATCGGAAAGGCACACTAAGGGAAGAAGTACAAAAGTCTGGGAATAAAGGCGGCAGAAAGCGGAGACTAGGCGGTATCAAGTTGACGAAAGAGGATCAGGAAGCTTTATAGAAAGGCCAGGAAGGAATTGGGTAGGAAACTCTAAAGATAAACCAAAACGGGCCATAAATTTGACGATAAGGAAGGAGAGAGAACGCAAGCCCCTACCCGTAGCCGTGGGAGTGACGACAAGAAGTTCAGACGAACGATAAGTGTAGCCTTTAAGGACAGTAAAGGGAAGAAAGAATCTCTATGAACTAAAATTGTTTTTATCTGAAAAGTAACTAAAATGTAATGAGATTGGAGCAGAAAGATTAATATTCTAAATTGGGCCCATTATATCATTTAAAAAGTTCTGAATATTGTTGTTGCCTATACAAAGGTTTAATTTCCCATTAAAAAAAGTGTTATGCTATTTCAATGGTTGAACGAAGTGTTTTAATTTATGTGCTTGTGTAATAATAAATATTAATCCCTTCAGCAAGGAGGTAGGCTTTTCATGTTTTGTGTAATAGCTAAGGTTTTTGAATTTTATTGTAATAAGAAAGAAAAATGTGGCCGGGGAGTAGGTTGCAACATTGACACACCCTTTCCCGTAAAATCTCCTAAGTTAAGCAATGTTGGGCCCGGACGGTGGTTGGAAGGGAAACCTAACATACCTTCACCTCTTTGCCGCTCTTGTCCCCTGTCTGCATGTGACAGACAGGAATGGGGTTGGCACAACAGACCAAGAAGGTCTAAGTGCCGGGGCTCCTATCGAATGCCCCCCTACAAACCTCCCCAACCGGTTTCAGTGATTTCGTGTCATTTTTAAATGGAATTACTTTTTCAGTACATTTTTAGAAGTATTTCTGCTAAAGTTAGCGTAAATATGATCCAAGTGAAGTGAGTGTTATGTATCACTTGACAACGTGAAAATGGGAAGTGATTGTTGTGAGAACAGGATAAATCATATGAGGAATATGGCCTTGAAAGAACTAGGATTGGCTGCTCTGATCATGAACAAGAATTTACTAAGTATTTTCTTGCCACTTTCTAATCCATGTTGCAAGATTTTATGCTATTTAAATCATTCAAAGAAAGGTGCATGATTGTTGAGTGAATGATTTGAGAGGATGAGGACTGCGGAAGGCCGGGGAGGTTGTCAAAGAGATTCTCAGTACTTCAGCAGCACTCTGAAAAAAAGAACAAATGTGAACCAATGTATGAGTGTGAAAGAAGCTGAAAATGTGTGCAGAGATTGGGTCGTAAGAAAGAAAATACAGTGAGAGAGGGACAGTTTCTTGAACTATAAGCAAATAATATACCTATTTTTGTTAATTTATCCCCTAAAGAATTGGTGTGAAATGTATGTATGAATTTATGAATATAATGCTGATTTTCTTAAAATTCGTAGCAATTTTATTGGGGCTTCAATGATCTAATTCACGTTTCTAATTTTATTTCTGTTGAAAGAATTTTTGTACCACTTAGTATAGTTGAACCATTTTACTGCCAGTGGGCTGATATATCGGCCCGCGTTGGATGTGCGAAAACTGCCACGGGCCAATTTATCGGCCCAACTTTAAATACCTGAAAAAAGCCTTGGCAGTCTTCGCACATCCCACCTGAAATGGGCTGGCAGTATAAGGGTTAATACAGCATTTATTAAAGAATTGAAAATACGAATAACGGTATCTGGTACAAAAATGTAAAATCAAAAGTAATAACTGCTTAGTGCTTAGTGCTGTGAATTAAAACTACTTTACTCCTACACATTCAAACCAAAGATGAATTAAATTTAAACTATATATCAATTTCTGAAAACACATTACCCTGGAAAAAATCCAGGCAAAAGTACTTCATCTGTCCTCTGATGGACGTTTTAAATCCTGATTTGACCAATTTATTTCACCAGAGAAAATTTTAATGTATTTACTTAATACAGATTTTGATATCTATTCCAAAAGGAGTACAGGCAAGGGGTAGAATAAAAAATGTATATCATGTTGTAATTTTCACCTGTGAGAAACATATGACATGTCCTTGAAATTTTTCTTGCATTAACTCTCATCATGTTGAAGTTCTGAGGTGGCCCACGTTACACAAAAAGGGAGTCATTCTTCCTCATGCAGCATTGATTCAATTTTCTAGCCTCATAATTGCTGAATTAATGCAACTCTTGCAGCAAGCATGTATTCATTATTAACAAAAAAGCAGATTAATAAAATGTAATTTATACAATTTGTGAAAGTATTTAAGAACAATAATTATATGGTTGTTCACTTGCATCACTGTTACTCACATTATTCTTTCCTCCTGATATAAAAACAAAACATGATGCTGTAACTCATAAAAAATTCTAAATATTTTTATATTGAACAATTTGAGATATTGATAATATCATATATCTTAATGAGAGGTAGATGATTTAATAATCAATTATAGAACTTAAGGGAAATAGAAAAAAACTTTGAGTAAAGTAAATTAATAGACATGACATGCTTTAAATGTGTAATGTCGCTTTGGTAATTTCTTAAAGTATATTATGCATTGTGGTTTCCATCGTGTTGTTCATTGCAACTATTATTCTACTAACTCATTGCCTCTCTAAGACAAAAGGACTGCTCCATTTCTTTTATTGTTCAATTTGGGAGTTATGTCCTTATTTTTTTGGACATGCCCATACATATTTTTACATTTAGAGTAGATATAAAATTCCGCACTAAAAAAATCTGCTATGAGTACCTGGATTTTTATCTTTAGCCAAAATATGGTTAAATATTATGGTATGGTTTAGAAATACAGTATTGGTGGATCTTAAAATATTAAAAATTCATTTTTTCCCAGTGTTCTTGTTTTTTAATATAGTTTGAACAAACTTTTTATAGATACTTGAAATTCATTTGTTATAAATATGTATAGTCATTGAAATTACCATTTTCCTTTTAAAAGAACAAATATTTAGAGAGATTGTAAAATCTAGATTTAAAATGTTCAAATGTGAGAACTGGATAACTTTACCTGTATGAATATGCAGATTTAATATGAATTAAACAGGGATTTGAAAATAAATATCTGATGTATCTCGTAATCTCAAAACATTTTTAAATTAAACCCTGTATTTTATTGATTCTCTAATATATTTTTCTGTCATAGAATTAAATCAATAATAGGAATTCATTTATTAATAGGCATTTTTACTTTAAAATTGCACTGTAGTCACTTACTGTAATTTTCTCAACTTTGCAGGGGCGTTCCGGTTGTACGATGTGGATAATGATGGCTACATCACAAGAGAAGAGATGTACAACATAGTCGACGCGATATATCAAATGGTCGTGAGTACTAATGATTTCGAGCACCAATGAGTTGAATGCGCTTTAGCTGCTGCAGACCCCAAAAGCCCAAATTGCAACGACTAGTAGTGTGCATCTGCCAGTAACGGAACGTCTAACCCCAAATCCACACCCTCGTCCCTCACCTTAGAAATCCTACTTTCACCTTTAAGTCTCCAACGATGCCAGTGACAATAAATATATTGGCTCAAAATTATTTCAAATATAAATATTATTTTTTATGTTTTTCAAATTACCAACCATTTGAAAAGAACTGAATACAACAAACAACAGTAACAAAATAACAAAAAAGACTGATTTGGCATGTTCAATGATCGCTAGTCAACAGTAAAGAAAGAATTTAAGAGAGACCGCGGTCAAACTTGTGTTGCATTTGTTAGATTCTCTATTTCCCCATCGCTTGTATACAATATTGTGCATTATTTCCGATCTCAAGCTCATAAACATCCTTCAAACGTGTATCTCTCGTTCGCTGCAAATGTATGTAGGTAGTTGCAAATTATTTTTTTTAAACTGTATATAAGTAATTGATGTGAATATTTTTATTTATAGGTAGGTAGTCATAATAGAATTAGTGATGTGGTCAAGATTCAAGGAATCGATCGAATTTTATTGAATCCATGGATTCGAGATTTGATCGAATCCTTCTAAAATATATTCGAATTCCGGTTGTGAGGGATGTATTATCTACATCTCGTAACCTCTAATGTTTGAAATCTTGTTACATCTCTGGCCATGACATCAATTTACTTCAAAAAAGTTGATTATTATTATTATGAAAATTCATGACGTCACATATATGTTTGGCATACACTCACCACCCTCATAACTTCCCAATGCGTCATTTACAAAGCCGAGGCATGCGCCGCAGACCATTATGGTAGCCAGTTTTCCTTATGTGTAGGACTGATATGCCCAATTTTTAAGATGAAGTTTTGAGCTGCAGAATAATATTCACCCAACCTGTCAAACCACTGTTTTCAGGTGCTAAAGTTGCAAAATTTTCACCAAACTGTTTATTCCGCTCGATCGTGTCGTGATTTTTCACCACAAATATGAGGTAATACTTTGTAAGCTGAGCCTGGTGTCATGATTGTTTATGATAATTATGACCGTTGCTTTCTAAGGGGTTATGACAGAGTTATTAGGTTCTAGACATGAGTCAAATTTGAAAAAATGGGCACAATTAAACTGCGCTAAAAGACTGGAATATTCGTGTACGTGGCTAAATGTCAATAGAATAGACACATCGTTGTCATTTAACTACTAAAAGATCATGGCATTCTAAATCCGACCATTAAATTTACTTTTATTGGATCACAGTTTGAAGCTGTGCTGCGCCATTTTACGAAAATTTCAGATATTCAAATCTTCCTATCATTTACACTTGTTATTAGTTAACATTTTGCAAAACATCAGTTCGCGTCATACTTTTCTTTAGAGCCTAAATTTTTTCGAATTAAATTTGGTCGAGTGACAAGAGTAAGGTCATTTGGTAGATTTTTGAATCGCTCAATAGTGAAAATAGGCATAATGTTTCAGAAAAAAATACTGATTATAAAGTCGCAATTTGCATCTTTAGAAGAGAAATTACATCCCACTGTGGTCTCTAAATTAAGCCATCAATGCACAGTGAAAGCAATTTTTAAAAATAAAACATTCTGTTACAATCCGTGATGCAGCAGAAGCCTGCAAATTAACCAAAATAGATACTCGGGAATGTATTGAAACACCTCATTAGAACACACATTTGAACTGTTTAAGCAACGATATTCTTATTTATGAATTCATAATTATTTCGTGGAACTGGAATTCGTGCTCAGTTTTATTTCTGTTGGGAGCTGATTAATTAGATTTTAGATAGAGTTAGAGGGAAATTTGGAACTAATTCATAAACTTACAAGAAAATATAAAATTGGATTTTTATTTATTTGTTTCATGTGTGAATTGTTAATGAATATGAACTGGGATTCATAATTTGACAAAGACAAGATTCAGATTTGAAATTTGTTTTGATTTTTTATAAATATTCGGATTCGAGAAATTTTGGATTTGACCCATCTCTAAATAAAACGATAGAACTATTTTTTTGTACCTAAGTAGTTTCCTGTAAAATACATGTACCTATCATTACTTGCTTTGAGAACTTACTCATGATGAGTAATGGCTTTTGGGTGTTCCTTTATCAGTAGATATCCACTGGCAGCAATGGACATCTTCTTGAATTCCCAAAAGCAATTGCTCATTAAGTAGAACCTAAATAGAAACTTTCATATCAATTGGACATGTTCTCAATGCATTTTATGGAAACTGAAACTAGTTTGATACTTTTCAGCCTAAAAAATGATTAATTTCAGAAAGTTCAGCAAATATACTACTCCAGAAATTTTTCTTATTTTGACTGTTATTATGCGCTCAAGAATATATAATCAGTCAGTTTACAATGCCATCCTCCATAGTATAAATTAAAACTTGGTAGATTAGACCTTTATTGGAATGGTAACATCATGAGACAATTGGCATTTTTGTAAGTCTCAAATCCATTGTCGTTTTATATTCTCATGATGTATCATAATATACAATTACCTATTTTGAACTTCTTCTGGATGCATTCCCTGGGGCACAAAATGTGCACTGTCATCCAAGCAATGAGCCCTTCGTTTCTGGTTATCGCTAGGAAGACATTATTTCATTAGTTTCACCCTACAATGCTTTTCTCTCACCCATATCCACTTTAATCTTCACGTAGGTAATCAGCTATCTCCTAAATTTGTTTATTATCATAGAATAAGTAAACTGTAAACATTTCTACTAAGTCACTGTCTGTAGGATATTGCCAGGAATTTGTTTTATTTATGAGAGAAGAGATGTGCCAGCATCACAATGATGGGTTAATTTTGTATGCTGGCCTCTAAGAACTAGCACTTCTTTATACTCCCTAATTGGTAGTATAATCCCTGGCAATTTCCTTTTCACCTCAAAAGTTGATTCATATCACACACCTAGAATAGAAAAGCCAGCAAAACCTGAATGGAATTGCATCTCCAATATTATCCATAAAATTTTTAACTTTTCTAAAAGTATTCGGTAACTTCTAAATCCTTTAACATGAGATAAAATATGCTTTATAATCCCTATTGGTAAACCTCATGATTGAATTAATTTATTTTCAATAGGTGTTTCAATTTTAGTTGTGCCATTAAAAAGTTATATCTATGATTAAACCATCTGAAGTGCATGATGTAAACTATATAATTAATTACTAACTTCTGTTTACATAATTCTAACCTAGTTTTGAGGAAAATTTTTAGATATCTACATACTCATTTGTATCATACTAATAATAATTTTCTAATTGGTATCTTATAACACCAGAAAAAAACTAGCTTAACTTATAAAATTTTAACTAACAATAAGATATTTCTATTCAGTTCAGGGTGGCATGTGGATAATAAAGTAAATAATTACATTTATCAGTGAAAAAATATGCACCATAATGCCCCTCTAAATATTTAGCAGGTTAAAGCAGAACACAAGATCTAAATCACCTTTACGACAGAGTTTTTAACATTTTGATATACATTAAGCATACGTAAATGTTCCGTAACATTCCATTCAGTTATTTGTTAGAAAATAGGGGTCAACATAGAAAGGAATGTGCAACCTTAGTATCCTGTAAAAATTTAGGGAATGTTCACTTTGCATTCTGTCATGAACAGTTCTGTGAGTTATACACAATCTTGCTGGTACCACTCAGAGAAGAACGCACCTATTGATTCTGGGCAATGGTAAAAATGAATCTAGGTTTTCAATTTATACTGAACTGAGGGAAGAAGTTATCCTTAGGTATAATCATTGGCCCAAACCAACAGACCCAATTGCTGTCACTCCACCCCCCCCCCCCCCACCACATCCTAGCCTACAATTCCATCCTAACTTTCACATTGACAACTTTTTTATCAGCACCATTCTTTCTTTCATATTTAATAAAGGATCTGCAAAGATCTTATTGATTCTTTTCTGAGTCAGTGTCATGGCCAGAATTGATTTTACAGACACATATATTATTGAGCTATTTTCTGTTCTTGCATCAGGCAATATTAGTTTCAAGGAGTTATACACATACAGCCAGATATTATTCCCATTGAATATAACATGATCATGAATTTATTCCTAAAAGTGTGCACAGATGTTACAAAATATATTAGAATTAATAGAGTTTTAATCATTATAAATGGCGTCTAATGGATATCAGTTTTTTTGTTCTAATTAATTTGGTGAACAGCTGAAATATTTTTACTGGCCCACATAAACCAAAAGGAAAACATAAATAATATTCAAAAATATTATAAAAATGTAATATTACTTCAGTGCAGAAAACACCCTCTAATATACCCCAAAAAAGTAAGAAATCATTTGGAGAAATATTTTTACACTTGAAGAGAATGGAGGTAATGTGACTGATTTTTTGCCAGCAAAATATAAGGATAACAGTGGCTACCGCATCTATACAGTAATTTATTGTGAAGGAGGTGAGAGTCATTTGGGGAAAGGTTTCAACATTTAGGAACACAAAAGTAGGTCAGGTTGCATAGCTGCACTTAACATCCCAAACACAAGATGTGCTCAGACTCTTATCAATTAAACCACTTCTTACCCTGTGAGTTTATTTTTCTTTTGATGAGCTTCTAACGCCTTGATCTACATTTCTTTTTTGGATCAGGGAATTATTAACATCCCAAACACAAGATGTGCTCAGACTCTTATCAATTAAACCACTTCTTACCCTGTGAGTTTATTTTTCTTTTGATGAGCTTCTAACGCCTTGATCTACATTTCTTTTTTGGATCAGGGAATTAATGGGAGAACTTTTTGATGTTTAGCATGTGACATTAGTATACCCAAAAACACTGGGTTTCTACGCCTATACAGAACTTATAGACATACCGAATTGATAAACATAGGGTGACACTTCTTGAAATTTGTACATATTAATTTACCTTTAAGGGTGAAATATGGAGGTAGGTGGGAACTTGGTTTAAGAACATGAAATGGTCACTGTGAGAAACTGTTTAGTTTTGAGATAGAAACAGCCTCGTATTCTCAAACTCTTGGTTTAATGTGAATTTATTTATGCCTGCCGCAAATGCAGTGATGAAATACTTAGAAGTTGCCATGAGAAAAAAAACTTACTAATTGTTTTCTTATTTCAACGTATATCTTGATTTTGTATATCTTGGTACAACTGTTGGTATGAGAACTCAAAGAAAATACTAGGAGATGCTATTAGATTATTCAATACCCAAGCTCATATTTTTCAATCAAATTATAAACCTGAATAGTATCACAGTGTTGAAATTAAATTCAGATAAGAGTTTAGCTGCATTGAAATGTTGTGTTACATTTATCATGGTTGACAAAGTAAGGAGATTTCAAAGTGGAGAGGAGAATCAATTGATGCATTAACTGGAGAGCAAAGAGAGTGGAATGCCCAGCTGAAGCCAGTAGAAGGAATTATGGGTAAACCAGGGAAAAGTAGTGTTATATGAGCAGCTGCAGATAGAAAAGTCTGAAAAAATAATGAATATAGGTACCTATATTTGTAGACGGAGGAGTAAAAATTGTATATCTGATGAAAACCAGACACAAAAGATAACTGGAAAGTAATATGAAGAAATGAAAAAATATTGTACCTAATATAGGAGAAAATGCTAGAGAACAACAATGCCACGTAATTAAATTTTTACTGATTCTTATTCTCAATGCAGCAATTATCTCAAGACATCCCTAAACTGTAAATCCATGAAGAAAATTTATTCATTCAGTAAAAGCAATGAATGGTGTAATCTGTTGGTGCATAAAAATAGGTTAATCTTTCTTAAATGACCAGTAAATCCTAAAATCATGAAGAACTATTTAGTCCTTGCTTTACTTTAAATCCATCTTATTGCTTATTAGTGCCTTTTCGTAAAATAATCAAACATTATACTCAATATCATTGTTCATTTTGGTCAATGTACAAATAATATTCCATTATTTCAAGTTGTGCTATTGTAGTACTTGTGATTTAACATTAACTTAGGCATAATTTCAGTGTTACAAAAACTATTTGTTTGAATTTTCATAATTTTTCCCAGTGAAGTTTTTGTAATATGTAACTGATACTTGAAGAGCCATGTAATGCAAGAAAAAGGAACAAAATGAATAGTTACTTTAGAAAACAAACTTTTTATAATATGTAGTTAGAATAACCTACAAGATAAGGAACATGTCACTTTGAAGTATCATAAGAAACCACAAGAATAATTAGTAAAACTGCTCTCGTGAATACGGTGAAATAATCTTTTAACCTTGTCTTCATCCACATTAATTCTAAATATCATGGCAGAAAATATAATTTTGATTCAAGGTATAGATAAATTATTTTAGCATATTAATTACAGCTATTTTCCATGTGAATCATCTGCATAAATATATCTGTTCAGTAAAAAAAAAACATTTCAATGAGACAATGTTTTGTCGATTACACTCATAGAAAATTTGGAATGAAACACCTTCATAATTGAAATCTCCCATTTCACTCGAAAGAGTCCTGGCAAATACACAAGTGTTTTGTTTTAGATAATCATAAATTATACATAACTATATGTACCCCAAAGCCCCTGACCTATGTAAACAACGCTCCAGTATGCTGCATATTTTTCTCTTTCCTAAACCTTCTGATAGATTAATAAGTGCATACAGGGGTGTACCCTGTAAGCTTGCCCAAAGTAGGCCATCACTTATTATTGCAGGCTGTATTCTCTATGCCTATAGCATTACTATGATATTGTAAACATGCCTGCACCAAGTTATTATTCTGCACACACTAGGAGACCTGTAATTTTCTGTAGACTTGCTGTTGTGTGTACAACAACTAGCTCAGCAATTGAAGATTTTACCATGCTTACACTCATGTTTTCTCAGCTAGTACATTACAGAGGAGCCCAATTATTAGCTACAAGTTAGCTTGAATTAAAAAATTAATTAGACACTTGAGAGCAACTATGCTAATTTTTCTGCACGACTGCATTTTGTGGCAAAGCTTGTATTGTATTAGCAAACATTGCAACAATGCCCAAACGTATATAGAATTTTAATCTAGAAGTAAAAGTTCACCCAAAATGTATACCCACTACAGCATGGAAAGTGTTGCTCGCAGTCAGTACCTACAACTATTCTAGTAAAAAACCCTATTATTAATATATTGGCCCAATTTCTGCCATATTTTTGTATATTTTGGAAGTGGCACACAGGTATTGTAAAATTTGTGTAGGGATACTCTAATTGTGAGTATTTTGTATATATGTATGTACATTGAAATCCTGATTGTGTGAAATAACTATTGCAGTCATCTTCTTTCTGAAAAATGGCATTTTAGCACCAATTGGAAATGTTTTCCAAGACTTTGAAGTACCTACTCTGTAGTTGACAAGGAATCAAAGGTTGCATTCAGCTTGAAATATGGCTATTTAATAGCCCATGAACCCTATCTGGTAGATGTTGCTCATAGGTGACCATAGAGGATGGTAGTAGAAGTGAATGGGGATATGCTAAAAATTTTATCATGGAAAGTAACATGCATTTAGACATGTACTGTTCTGCTTGCCCCTTCAATGGTGAGTGGAAGGGAGTGTATAAGGACACCAGCAATTTAAGGGAAAGACTTTGGTTTGAAATGGGTTAATAGTGAGATATGTTTTGATAAATTAGTGTCTCACTGTATTTTTGTAATATTAATGGTTCACAGTGCTCTACAGCGAATTTCTCTGATTCTCCATGCTTTTAACTGCTTATTTTCCACTATAGATGTAGTGTTGGGGAATATTAATCTCTCAAGCAGTTTCGATGTATATGTGTATGGACCCTATTTTTGTTCCCAGCAACATTTCAATGTACGGCTTACATCCACTTATCTCATCCATCAATTTAAATACCCCCTGAGGAGTTACATACCCAAATATTAAATCCCCCCTTGAGGGGTTACTAATATCCATGCAGGGCTGTCCCAAGGGATTGGAGGGCCCTGTGCAAACGAAAGTCATTTACTAAGTCAATCCCCTAACTTAGTATTCCCTTTTTGATATTGTAGCATCTTGCATATTTCATAAAAAGAAGGAAATTAACCAACAAAATGGCTGATGATATACATATGTGCTAAATAGTAGGTAATTTCGGGCAATAGCAGGGTTCCCCGCACCATCTGAAAAAGGCAAGCCCCATAGACGCAGGGCCCAGTGTGGCGGCACCTGTTGCACTACCTGAGGGACGGCACTGTATCCATGGTATAAAACTGTAACTCATGAGATATAGATTTTTCTAGTTTAACCTTAGCCTACCCTTTAAACTTTGAGTTAATAGCAGCTATCAGCCCAGTCCTCCTAATTTGTTCTCACACCTTCAGAACACTACTGGCTGTTTTAGATTAAAACCACTGTAAATGTTGGATGAATTATGTGTAGTTTTTCATCAATCAGGAATACAGGATAATTATGAAGATGAACATAATATGCAATAAGTACTTCAAGTACTTGTGTGCCACTTCCACTGATCTAATTAGTCAGAGATACATTTCAGTTAATTATAGTGACTATAAATTAGATGATAATTACTTGATCACATCCTAACATTTAAAAAATACTAATTCAGACAACCCTCAAATATACTTTATACAAACTGAGGCCTATGCCATGAAAAACCTATTTGCTACAACATGTGTTAAGGCACTCCTGGTTAACAAGTTTTGAGTTTAATTCATTTCAATGATACAAATTTCTTCCATAATCTTCAATGTAATATTTATACAGTTGACACAAACATAATGACTATAATTTTATCATCAGTGCTGTAAGGCTTGCCCTTCACTACAACATTGAAATTCAGGATAGGTACCAACATCACACAGATATTACAGATGTAATTTTGTGACAGTCAACCAGGAATTGCCAGCGCAACTGTTTTAGTATAATTCTGGTACCTTCAATTGGTTCATTAGAACAAGGATAGATTGAAATCACTCAGTATGTTTGGATTGAGGGTTCATGTCTAGTCCTTTAATTACCAAAAATAATGAAATAAAATTTATTTTTTAGAAATTATTGGTTTTTGTCAATTAATTGAAAATTGTTAAGCAATATCTGATTGGAGGTAGCTGTGCCATTTAGAACTTTCAGGTGTAATTTTCCCATTATTTAGCTAAACAATTGGTAGATTTAAAGTTGAGATGCTTAATCCCACAATAGAAAAAATATTTATATTTAGCCTAAATGACTTCATAGATTCCATCCAATCTGCCCAATAGAATTAATTAGAACTTATGAAAATTGTTCTCCCATTTGCTTGGCAACCATCTAACCAATTTCATCCTGTGGCAACACCTCCTGGAAACTTCTTCCACAGGGCCAGCAACCAACGCAAGAAGACGAGAATACACCTCAGAAGAGGGTTGACAAGATATTCAACCAGATGGACAAGAATCATGATGACAAGTTGACGCTAGAAGAGTTCCGAGAGGGCAGTAAAGCAGACCCACGCATTGTGCAAGCTCTCTCCTTGGGAGACAATTGACAAGAGGACCGCGGTCAAGAGGAAGTTGAGTCAACGCAAATGAAGCACTGACAGACTTCTTCCTCTGACGGCCAGCAGCAGGGGATTTTATCGAAAGGAGAATACTCATGACTGGAACTCCTTATTCAATCAAACCAGAAGATCCCCTTTTTGGTAACTTAATATATAACCTTCACTATACGGAGGTAGACTACTCTATGGCACACCATGCCTTGAATTAGCATGGATCCTCCCTACAATAAATTTTGCATGGGTAGGCCATATTATACAGCCACAAAAATGTAGTATTTTTGTTACTTTGTTTTTGTTGGCAGAAAGAGCAATGTATTGGCAAACAGTTTGATAAAAGGTCAGTATCACAGTTACTTTGTAATCCCTTTGCATTTTGCAACTGGATTTTTCCATATTGCAAAACTTGTTGGAATATGATAAGGAAAATACAAATAATGTATTTCCCTGATACTGGGGTGATACATGGATCAATTGGGCAATGTTTGCCCAGCTATTACTGGGAAGCATTCAACATTTAAAAAAATAGTTAATTGTTGTAATAAATATGAATTTACTTCAATATTGGGCTTTGATAAAGAAATTAAATGAAAAAGTTCCTTGTGCTTGCTTCATCAGAAAAATGGTAATCCTGTTATTAAATTTGCATTGCATGTCTAACTTCTAACACATTTAACAAAAGTCTTTGTGTCATGAAATGAAATTACAGTTTTTGATTAGGTTATGTTCATTCACAAGCAACGATCAAGAAATTGATAAAAAATACTCTTGTTAAAGGCTCACAAGGTATTGTAATACCAGAACAATTTTTTGCAAAGTCATGTCAGAGAAGCTCTGGTTACAAAGTGGATGACCATTCTCTGTTTTTTTTAATACCATGGTTAAAATTGAATAGAGTCATTGTTCATTCTAAGTCATGTCACCTTACATCATAATATTACATTAATAGTGCTATATTTCCAGTATGTAATTTTGTAAATAACTAAAAAAAATATGCCCTCAAATGTCATATGCTACTAAATTGCATGTAGCTGTTTTGTTGACAAGTTCCCCGTGACTATACATTATAAATGTTATATTACTTCTTTTTAGGGTTGAAAATCAAAGTACATATGTAAAATATACTCCATGTCCATTCATTTTTGCAATAAAAAGGGCACTTTTTGGATATATATATGTAGCATTATGAAATATGTTCAAAAACAAGATGTGGGCCTACTCCAGGGAGACTTTTATTTATCGTTACCACAAATATTTAAATTGCTAAGTTTTATTTCCCAGTTTTTTTCATAAATGCTAAGTTTACCAATGCCTCAACTCAAAATACATTCTTTCATCCTAATTCATAAATTATATTTAAATTTTCTGAAGTAATTAATCTTTACTGGCATAGTATTATTTTGGTATTAAAATCGAGAAGAATAATTTTGTATGAAATGGAATGTGGGTGTAGGTACCTACATAATTTATTATTTATTAATGCAACACTTGTATGTACCGATGAATGAAAGCATTTGATACATAAAATTTTTAGATCCTCAAAAAATGTAAAAATATGATGTACTATACCAAATTATAAGTAAATCCTAAAAATATCCATAATTTTCAGTTTTATGGAATACAAATCCATTCCATGTGGTTTAGCAATATTGTTGCATTTTAATGTTTTCTCAATGGGTGTCCTGTTACTTAAAGTATGTGGAAGACGGTTATTATTCTTAATAGACTTTTTCATAAAATTTTTGTACGTACTTACGAGTTATTCAAATTATTTAACAGGTGTTCAAAGTGTCTTTGTCATTTTGCATCTAAATGGACTTTTTTGTTCCTGCTGTTTCCCTGTCACATGAGAAGAATAAGAGTGTGTGAGTGAATGTATGCAAGTATGTATGAACAAAACTAAATTTTCAACAGTGCCTGAGGGTGTAGTTTGAAAGAGGAAGTTCAAAGTACTAGTAATAGCATTTATGTATATTTTTTGCAAATTAGTACTCTGTTGGTCCATGTTTGATTTAAAAGTGCATATTGAACATTATCAGGTACCTGTGTAAATTTCTGCATTAAAGAGATTTGCATAGTAGTAAATACATCCTGTTATTAGCAATGTTTAACATTGTTGGCTGAAAATGTATGCTAATGTGTAATTTTGCTGTTAACTTAAAACATTTAACTCAGTGCTGCCAATGTCTTTCTCCATTAGTGATCTGAGCATTTTCACCAGCATGGATATGCTGTGTAAAACATCGTTCAAGAGTAATATTATAAAAGAGTCACTCTGCCAGCTATAATTGGTTTATACATGTTGTAAAAATCATCTAGCACAGTAACCCTTCACTATTCTATGATAAACATTACAACTGATCCAAAATATTTTACTAGTCTCCACATCTCAATTCATATTAGGATTAAAAACACTAAATTGATAACATGAAAATTTATAATCTTTCTTCAAATATTTATTACCATTAACAGATTAATAAATGTAAAAAAAACTTTCTGAAAATAACATCACCAAGTTGTTAATTGCATGGAAATAATGCAAATGCACAGTTGAACAAATTGTTAATACCTTCCCTAAATTAATCCCCATCTATTGTATATGTATTCATATCTATGTAATTTATAAAATTGCCTCACTTGGTCAATCTCCTTTTAAATTAGCTCTTTTACATAATCCTGTCATAAGAAAATGAATATTTACTGTGCAATGTTTTGGCAATCTATAATATTTCAATCTCCATGTACTTTCATGTCAGGATTGGCTGAAATTACTTTCATGTAGATTTCTAAATTCATCTAATTTGCTATAAAGTATTGGAAAATACTTGAAGAGATCCACACAGATCCCTTTTTAAAATGTGATTCCGCATATTTTGTTTTCAGATAACTGAAAGCAACGTGGCTTTGTACTTCTAAAATGAATTTTAAAATATTTTTTTAAAGATATAATGTACAGACTCCCCTAAAATTTAATTGAAATTATGTCATTAATGCTCTCTCCATGTAATGTTTGGCCATAAATGTTGTTATAACAACTATCAAGTCACTTTGAAGATTTAAAGTTTTTTTGAAAGCAATGCTTATTTTATCTCAAGACCACATAAAACTTTTTGACCATAGGTATAACATTATTATTTTTTATCACAATGATTAAATTTATCCTTTTGTAATACTTGCAGTTAATCTCAGTATTTATTAGGTAGCCATATATTTTGATTAAGTGAGACTTTTGATTAAATTGGAGAATTGACAGAAATGCTTGATTGAATACATTGTTTTGAACTTGTGCAATAAATTTGCATGCACCTTCTCTTTTCTCTGTGAACTTACAATCATGTTGTTTTACCATGTAGTCATTACCTTAGATGTAGATTGAAAGCAAGAAGGTATTTACTAGAAAAATGTTCTCTAATTATTATTTAAAAGCATATTTAACCTTATTGTTATCTAAATATGCAATAAACATTAAAGTTGAGACAATCTATTCATTTTTACAGCTACAAGTGAAGAAAATGGGTCTACATCAGTTTCAGAAGCCACGGTAAAAATGGAGTGTCTAAATCCAGTGTTGGATGTGCTATGGCAAGTACATTAATCTTATTAGAGAGGCACTCGCAATAGGCCCAAATAAATTAAAGGCTTAGAAACACTCATAAAATCTAATGAAAGTAACAAAAATCATTTCAATTGATCAAATAGTGCTCATTTTAAAATTTAATCTTTAAAGGACTAACATCCATTTAAATGTACACTGGAATGAGGAGACCACTGGCCATGCATACAGAACAATGTACACTGTATGTGGTTTTTAAAACCATTAGTGTTTCTATTAAGTGTTCAAAACAAAATCCGGCCAGTAGTGCCCACAGCAGGAATTTTAATTTGTACGATAAAGGTTAAATTATTTCAACTCAATACTTTTTTTGCATTATAATTAAAACTTATAATGTAAGAGAAAAAATATTTAATGCTTTCCTGGCAAATACATAGTGTAAATTCCTCACATGATTTCCACCTGGTTAAATTGGCAAAAAGTATGACTTGTCCATTGTCCATTTACCGTGAAGATAATGGACGAGTCGGCCGTCGAAACACCAGTTTTTTGGCCAATTTAATCCAGTGGAAATCCTGAGAATAATTCATGCTATGTGTAAGTCAATTGACACGTATTCTATGATGACCCAAAACATGGAAAACAGGAAATTATGCAGAGTATAAGGTTGCATGGAGGTCAATCAGATGACTAGCTTTAATCCCTTAGTTGTGGGAAAGGGATTTCTATATTTGCTTGGGCTACCTACTGTGGGGAAAACATTTTCATAAATTTAAATGTCACTTCCTTCCCTCTTCTATTCCTCCTTCAAATTTTATGGCCCAACCTTTCCAAGAGACATTGAAATTAGCGTCCTTACTTCCTATTTCATAGTAGGGTCCTCCTGAGCAATTAGGATATGGTGCATGTTCCTCAGGCAAGGTCCTTGTTCCTTATTTTACATTAGACATTATGGCTAAAAATCAAGGAATTGATGTACCGTTTGGTATTAAGTAAATCCTCCTAGTGCTACAAGCCAAAATATCACCTTCAGTTTCTCAGTTGAAAAGTTCTATGTGCTCACATATGAAGCATTAATAAGTTCTATATTAGTGATTGAAATTTGTTCTTTGTTGATACTGTGATGAAAAGAGAGAATATTGTGAACAAATAAGCACATATGAGATTGTGAAAGTGAACAGTAGATTGATGTTTTATAATATTAACACCTAATGCTGTAATTATTTGAAGGATTACATATAATTTATGAGTAATTCTTGGCATTACTGAAAGGTTTTTAATTAAAAATTTTATAGATGACAGGAAGATAGTTAATCAGAAAACATGGGAATGTGGAGTGCAAAAACAATGAAGTGTCTTCATAAGATAAAGTTATTCTTAGCTATTATAACTCCAAGCAACAATGACCACGTGCCTTAACCTGAGAAAAAGGTCAACATAGATTATAAAGGACCACCACTTGCTTGGCTGCACTAGAAGGGGTGAATACTTCCTTTAATTTTCTTCCATTTTCAGTGGTACTGCTGCAGGTGAAGGGTTATGCCTCCTACTAGCAATTGTATGAACTACATTTGTCAGTATATACATATTTATTATCACCCCAATGCCACATCTGGGCTGAAAATTCATTAGTGGAGACTTGCTAAAATATTGCAGAGAGGGCAGCCAATGATGCTAAATTAAACTTGGCTATTATATTCATGGTTGCTACAAGAAAAGTAAATTTAAAAATGGGTGTGTCAGTTTATGGACGCATGAGAGAAGTGGAACTTCCGTTACCACGCTTATTTTCACTTTCCCTGTTTCTTTGTTGTTTGGATGCATCTAGATGAAATCTTGTAATCGAAATCTAACCCACTTCCCAATGCTCAATGGAGCTGAAATTTGGCAAATTTACATTATCTCGATGACAATACATGAATCAGTCATTGAATTCAATAATTTACCAAGTAAATCTACTAAAATTAAATAGTTCACATTTTATATTTCTTTATCCCAATATGACGCAACCCGCATCACATTGTGTACTCACAGTCAGCGCTGTTGCAATTCATTGCAACCATCATTTAAAAACTTTTACAGTGAGAAGAAATGCTAATAGTTTAAATTTCAAAGAAAACTCAAAGCACAATAAATATAAAAACTAAAAAGCAACAATGAAGCATAAGCTGACTTGTAGGGATTAATCATTGAGATCATTGACATAAAATTAAAAGACTGATCGATAAAACGACATGATTCCACTGACTGTACAAAATAGACTTAGTGCTATTGGATCGCAGTCTAAGTTGTAAGGTCCGTTTTTTTATCATGGATCTATGTTTTATCATCTCAGAAAAATAAAATTGAAGAAGTATATATTTGAACTGTATGAAAAGCGATTACAATGTTATGCGAGTTGCACCATGTTAGGATAAATAAATATAAAATGTAAATGATTCACTCTCCTCTCATCTCTATTGTGGACTCTTTGATTTATTATCGAATTTTATTATTGCATTTCATATTTAAATGTACATCGAAAATATAACTACATATATATACAACTGCATATCAAGACTATTTGAAATAATATACATTCTCTCATTACAATTCACTCCAATATTATTTCTTCAATTAATTTCTCATTAAGTTGTTTATAGCAACTACAGAAATAAAAAAGGAAAATTTATTTAATTCAATAACACTGAATTGGTCAATAATGCACAGTGCAAAAGAAATATTATTGCTTAAAATAAACTATGAAACAATTAATCTTAATTAATCTCCTAAAATCATTCTAATATGTTCCTCAAAAAAATGAATCTTAGACATATGCAATCTTAAACATCTGAGTATTCGAGGCCAATAATGGATGATGCCATTACTCTAATCATGGAAGTGAGGGAAAATGCTAAAATTATAACCTTTTACTAATATTTTGCAATTAAGAGAAAATTACGCAATAATCGGATGCAAGAAAATACAATTATAATATTTTAGACACATTTCTGTTCAAGTATTGCCATTTTTGGTGTTTGTATTTCATATTTTAAAGAGCGAAAGGAAATTGATCTGCAAGGAATTTTTTTAGTTTCTCCCATTTAATACGATTGAAAAACAAAACGTTGTCTATGCTCGAAATATAGAGATTGTTCAGTGGTTTTCTTGAAACTCACTGGGTGATAAGGAACATCCCTGGAAATGTCAGCCCTCCAGCTTGATTAGAAATCCCAAGGAATTTGTTTCAAAGAGATCTAATGCCATCTGACATTTCTCCATGTCATGTCATTCATGAGATGCCTTAACTCCTCATCAAGTGAATGTGTTTTACAGTGGGTGCTATGGTAGGTTTGAAATACAAAACGACAGTAAAGAAGTTCCACTTATAAAATTTTACCTAGAAATTCCTGTTCCAAACAGCCTGGGAACACTATTACCCTTGATTCTGGATGCATCATATATATAATGTGCCAATACATTCTGAATTGGAGCATCAGGTACTCCAACAAGGACCCTAAACTTTATAATGTTCTCTACATGAATTGAGCCACTAGCAAGAGACTTGGGCCTCCATAACAACCCTATCAAAATTTTAGCCTCTTTGCTCAAAGAAAAACACTTGCTTGCTCCTGAAATCCCTTCCTGAAGGTATCAGGTCAAAAAGAAGGATATTACTACATGTGTACATACATGGTTTTCTCTATTTCATGGAATCTAACTATCATTCAATTTCAGCTAATCATTTCTGACACAACAGATAGAAAATCCTACAAAAACTTAGCTTAGACTCAAGGTTCAAAGATGGGATGACATGAGGTGATTATGAAATGCCACCCATAATACTCTATTACATATAAGGGAATATACAGCCCATACCTTACCTGCTTTTAACCCTGCAGTTGAGTGAATCATACCTACTAATGTGCTTTCTTGGGTAGCTGTGGGAAAAACATACGTAATGTTTGACCATCACATTCGTCTCACTCCCAGTCATTCCCCAAGAGGCGTGTCCTTCCCAAGAAAAGATTGAATGCTACCACAGTATTATTCTGAACTAGGGTTCTCCATTCAAAGGTAATTAGGGAAGGGCACATTAGATGGCTAAAAATCAAAGTAGTTACATACTGTTTGACATCAAAGCAATCAGGAAAGAGCTGGGGAAGTAAGTATGGAGTGTGTGTTTGATTGAAGATTTGTGTTAAATAAATCAATTCTTAGCTTTTGTATTTCCATTAGTTCTTGAAAATGACCACTATACCCCCAACCTGAGGAAAATTTTTGACAGAGAAGGGTCTACCACCTGCCACTCCCTTGCCCACACTAGATGGGGAGAATACTCCCTCGGTCTTCTCCCACACGCAGCGGTAGCAAAATAAATGTGGGTGAACCTGAAAGGTTAATGTGAATGGAAAAATGAAGGAAAATGTCATCACTGCTACAAAGAAAATTCCAAAGACACTATTCAAGTTGTGAATGGGAAGCAGTAACTTTGTAATTCCACATATATTTATTATACACAACCTAGGTTTGGACCATTAGGATGACTTGCAATGTCAAAACCTAGGTCTTTTCTTAGAATTACAAAGATACTGCTTCTCATTCACAATGCTAAGCAAATTCCATCAAGTCACGCCTGAGACAACAATAATTCAAGGATAAATATTACATAAGGAAAAGTTCAAATGGTGGATAAAGTACTTCAACTTTCTTTTCTCAAGCTTGCACTTGGAGTGGTTTTTTTACTTCTCTACCTCTTGCTGAACAGTGTTTTAAGCAAAGCTTTAAATATTGCCTGTTACACCACAGTTGCAATTGCACTATGAATTGCAACAGTGGGTGATGAACAAATTTTCTCCTAATTTGCGTAATGTTTACCCCCTCCTTCCCCCCTTGAATGTGCTCAAAATGCACCCCCTCTTCCCCCACCTGAAGTGAAATCCTGGATAAGTCACTGACTGGTGCCCCAAAATATTTTTCTGTAGTTATTTTTGTGGTGTGAGGGAATAAAGATTTTCTGTACCTATCTGTTCTGCAGTATCTCACTCCCATTTTGCAGCTTCTGTAATCTCTAGATGTTTTATGTTCAGTCAAAACTATAGCCCCTATGTCAACCTGAAACTATTAAAATGTAACAACTATACTTGCTACGTGCCAATAGTAACTGGAAAAATTTTAATTTTAAGAGTTTCAGGTTGAAATAGCAGTCGTATATCTTGCTGTCGTATATTGTTTATTTTAGTGTGCTTCTGAGTGAGGTATTGTGAAAAATATTCCAAAAATAGTATGCATAAATATTTTTAAAGAGCATTTTTATTTTTTTAATAAAAATAAATGTTTCCCACTTGCAAATTTTTAGATGTTTTTTATATATTTAGCCCCTTACTAAAAATATGTCCACCAAGAAAGTGTAAGAAGAGGAGGCAGGAAGGATGGAAATCAACAAAGCCCTTATGTTGCAGGTTTCCAAGCACCATATATGTATGCAGCTGATACACCCACTCTATTTGTTTCAAATAATGCTAGGACTTTAATTATTTTTAAGGTGTCCATGGAGCCACATCTACTAGGCAATACAAATACACAATTGCCAACCACGATGGCAATTTACATCAAAATTCCCAGCAGGGAGAGTGTTAATTGATTGGGGTAAAATTGGGGGATCTGGGTTTTAATTCCAGTCCAGGTGACTGATTTTTCACTGAAGAATTTGCAAATTGAAGCATCTTCTCAGCAGTTTATGACTGCTTAAGTTTAGCTGCGTTGAATTTTGGGAGAAGAAGTTGACCTAGCCCTCCATAGTAGAGTTGGGTTGATCAGTCACCAGTTATTCAAATGAACGAGTCACTGAGGTGAGTGTGATGACTCGAGACAATAGTCTGGGAGAAACAACGTTCAGTTTGTGCCGGCTGAGCCGCTGAGTGCAGCGCTGACTCATAAAGGAGAGAGTCGCAGAGTCACCATGATTCCCGTGATTCTCAAAGATTCAAAGGACTAGCTGACTCGAAAGACGAGCTGACTCGAAAGACTTCGCTGACTCAAAAGACTCACACACCCAAAGGACCAATATGGACACACTGACTCATAGACGTGACGGCGTGACTGACTGAATTGCTGACTCAAAAGATTCTTCCCCATTCATTGAATCCCAGCAACTCGTTGAGTGGCAAGACTGACTATTCATTAATGACTGTCAAAAGAAGAGTCTTACCATAAGGTCAGAAATTTTGCTAGATTTGAAGAGTAAATTAAGTCCTTATTTCAACATCACGTAAATGATATGACTTTCGACTTAAATCGTTGGTTCATTAAAAAGCTCTTAGTTATTGCTGGAAATCCACCGTTTTAGACACTGTATTAGCAGTTTGGTAACTCTAATTTTACCCTCAGATGAATATTGTAGGCAGTTATAATTTTTACAATTAATGATACTGATATAGGTGGTATCCGGTAAATGTCTTTTGCATTTATTAACACATTTTACAAAATTAACACAGTTTACAAAGAGTTAACACATATCGGAATCATGATCAGTTAATTGGAGGTATATGACCAATACTATATGAAACAACAATTATTTTACATCGATAAAACTTACAATACATATAACCTTCCCAATTATGATTTAAGAAAATTATCATTGATAGTTTGTTTGGGCCCAGTCTACTTCTTTTTTCAGTAAGAAACTGGCCTCCCTTCGAAAAAACATGCTCACAAGGCACTGAAGTGGCCATCACACACAACCTTCTTTTCATTAATGTATAGAGCCTAGGGAAGACCTGTTTCCTGCTCCTCCACCAAACAAGTGGGTCAGAGGTCCTCTCCAAGTATTCCTCCTGTAAGTATTTGTCCACCTCCACAATTGCTGCAGATGTTAGAGTTCCTTTCTTCTGGGGTAATGAGATTTATTGCATAAGGCATGGTAAGCTGCCTTATAACTTGTATCTTCGGAGAAAGCGTATTCTTTGAATCATGGATCCAGTAAACATGCTTCTCTCAGTAAGGATTAAACTCAACATCTTTAAATTTCTTCTGGTGTCTCTCCACCATTTTCTCAGCCATTACATTTACTTAGGGTGACTCACCATTCAAAGAAGGGGGGAGCATGGGTTTTGAGTGGGCAGAGGAGGGATAGACTTAAGAAACGGCGGATGCAGGGGTTAGAGATAGGGTGGTGACGGATGCAAGGGTTATGTGAGGACCCGAGTGGCGGGGAAGAGAGGGAGGAGGTTTAAATATCAAGTGCATTGCCCATGCCTGAGCGCTGGAGGATGCATCTTTCATGCTCCCTGGCGCTAGACTGGTCGAGCGCTTAAAACAAGAGTGCTCTTGTTTAAAGCGATCCACCAGTCTGGCCGATTTACACCGAAGTCAATCTCGGCGTTTTATACTCTAGCTTGTGCACGCCAGACTGTTCGAGAACTTCCTTCTGGTCTTTCTAGTAGTTTTTAATTTATACATACTTTAATTCTCTCGCTAGGGTGTTTCGGGGAGTATATATTTGCGTGTAATGCCTTAGTGTGAGAGAAGGATTTCTGGTGGGTTACTCTTCCCACCCCGCCGACAACCCACTATCACAGGCTATTTGAAAGAGCGAGCAATATAGTATATTATATGTAATTACTGTTATTTAAAGGTACTGTTACTAGTAAATCATATGGGATGGCTGTTTTAAATAGTGTTATAGGCCCTTAGATTCAGAAAAGTGGACATATAGAGTTGGTATTATAGAAGCCACCGTTAATTTAAAAGGCAAAGACTTACGATCAGTGAATAACAAACAAGAAGTTAATTAGTGTTAAAGAAGTAAGTAATTTTGTACACAATATGATTTTGGCATTTAAACTCTCGGCTTTATTATTTTGATTTGACTGCACTATTTGTACAATGCTTGCCGTAGAGTGTGTCTTTTCTAAGAACGAATAACATAACCACACATTTAGAGATATCAACGAGATTATTGTTTTTTTTCCTTTGTCATCGTGCATAAAGGTGATTTAAAGATCTGATTCTGGGTAGAGTGGCCTTGGCAACATTAACCAAAGATAATTAGTTTGCCCGTCAATTCTATAAATCTTTAAAGCCATCATTGCTCATTCACAATTCAGCTTTACTGTTATATGTAAGCCTCATCATTTATGTACCCCGCAGTACTCCAAAGTGATTCTAAAGACTCACTCAAGTGAACGAGTCATTGAAGTGACGTGATCCAAATGACTCGAGTCAATAAAAAGAATCATTTGGCCCACCTCTACTCCATAGTCTACAACCTTGATATAGAGGAAGGGCTTATGAATTCCAATTACTCTTAGAGCTGGACTGATGGGAGCAGTTATATATTGCCTCAACAGAGTCTATACTTATGGTAAGTTGCAATTTTGCAAATACTGCAAATTGTGCTTCCACAGGTATTAATTTCTTGGCATATCACCTTATACTACCTACCACTTTCCTTACGGCATTTGCTCACCTCAAATTCTCCATAGGTAGCACACTCAACCTATATATGTATATCATTCTAGACATGTATTTTTCATACATTTTTCCTGTTTTCATTCATTTGTACACATTTACATCATTTGCATTTTGCATTTAATACATTTGTATACAAGATTTATATACATTAATACTACATTGGTGAAGGACTACCGTACCTCCTAATTCATTTAACAAAATCTCTTTGCAGAGAAGCATAGTGGTGAACAATCAAGTGGTAATTGCAGTTTCATAAACTCACTTTTAATTATTACCTACATATAATATGAAAGGAGACCCTATAGCTACATCTGACACTTCCAACTTATGGCTAGTCTGCTTCCCACTGGAATCTCTACTTAGGTGCCTATAAGAGGAATTTCACCAAACCGTTATTTAAAAAAACAACAGATTTATAGTAATTATCACCGAGTGATAAAAAATGCATAAACGCTCACATTTAAAGGTACCAATGAAATGGGAAACGGCTTTCTATAATAAAATGAAACAAACTGTCGAAGTTTTCCATATACGTGATAATTTAAAAAAAATTGCCTATCGAAGGGTACTACTGTAACTTGCGCGAAAGCATGTCACATTAATAGAAAAAGGTGTCCTTTTTATTTATCTTAGAACGGGATCCTGTCATGTGGCTAAATCCATCGCGGAAGCACACAGCGCGGCATAATCACACACGCGTTTGGCGAAGTTTCTCTGTAATTCGTTAAAAGACTTGGGAAAAAGCGAAAATTCGGCTAGGTAAAATTATTTTTTACTAAAACTACAACAACATTTAATTCCAGCGAAGACTACGCGGGAAAAAAAAGTTGGCCCATGGGGGGATCGAACCCGCGACCTTCGCGTTATTAGCACGACGCTCTAACCAACTGAGCTAATGGGCCAGTTGGAGAGAAGGGCCTTCATTTGTAACTACAATTTTCCGCAATCCCACATTCCCCTATCGAACTTATGACATTACACATTGTTTCATGTAAACGAGACTAGGTTTGTTCAAAAGTATTTTCCTGCTTCGCTGATAGGACAAACAAAATATTTCACCAACTCTGTCAAAGGCTTTCTAAAACAGAGGAAATCGAAGTAGCCAATCATACACACGCTGCCTACTACTGCTACTGCCGAGAGTCATGTTCAACTGGCATCGATCGTAACATACTATAGCTTGTAGAAAATCCCGGGAATGTAATTATTTTTCGGAAATGTCCCCAGTTGATATAATCCATGCAGAGAAACTTTACCGAGCGAAAAATTCCATGCGCCAATTTCCTGCGGGGAGCGTTTCCTATTGGCTAACTCTTCGCATAGATATTCCCTGGAGGGAAATTCAACTCAAGAAAATTTCCTGGCAAAATTTATCTCACTAGGAAGAAATATTATCTAAACGAACATTGGCTAGCTAGCTACCTAGGTTCATTGAAAGGATAATTAAATGCGTGCCAAGGGAGATTGAAAACCGTAAAATTTCTATCATTACTTTGATGGGTCCAACGTAAATTACAATTGAATTGGTCAAGAAAACAACACTGTAATTTCTTTAGAACACAACACGAAGATTCCGCAAAACGACTATTTTAGGTGGTTTTACTTTTAGGTATATAGAATTGCCCTTGCGGCTCGATTCGCACTTTAAAGAACAGCTCGTACTGTGCGACTGTCTGGGAGGCGTGTTCTTTGTGAATTTTTTCCGGGTGTTGTGTGAGGTTCAAATATTTGTAGTGACCAACTGCAATGAATGATTCTCTAGATTATCATTTATAAATGTTTATTTTCTGTTCTTTTTACATATTTGTATGCAGGAAATATATTTGGGATACTTTCTTCCCTGAAGTATTTTTAGTGTGTTATCTTGGTGATTATTTGGCCTATCAATAAAATGCCTTCTTCAGGGTACGAGTCCTACGCCATTATTTTTTATGCTTTGGAAATTTATAATCGTTACTTCACAGTGCTTCACCGGTAGGGGCGTTATTTTTTACCACGCGAATATCTACAAATGTTTCTAGCTTTTTTTCTGAGTTATGGAGTGAAAATTGCGTTGTAAAAATATATCGGGCTACTCAAACATGTCTCATGAAGTGGTATGATTAGCATTTATTTATTTAAAAAGTCCCCAAAAACGGCACAAAGGCTTATTACATTGGTCGACAAGCAAAAAAATAAATAGAAATTTTAACAAAATATATCCTTAAAACTGTAAAAAATAACAGAAAAAACATTGGAATGTTAGATTGGTATTGGGATTTATGAACAAGGAGATGGGAAAGAGGGAGTCAACTCGGCAATATGTTTTCTGAGGACTGATTTGAAAACGGAGGGTGTGGAGAAGAGGTTTAGGGAGGGTAATTGCGAGGCTAGGGAGTTGAAAGTTTTTGGGATACGGTAGAATAGAGAGTGTTGGGATATTGAGAGTCTGAATTTGGAAATGTCAAGAAGGGAGTTTTTGCGTAGGGAATGAGGAGGAACATGTATAGGAAAGAGAGGAAGAAGGCAGTTGGTACGGAGAGAGCCATTGCAATTGCTATGGAGGAACTTCATGTCACATAGTACATGACGGAGAGAGGGGTTTGGAAATGAAAGGGAAGAAAGGATGTATTCTTTTGATAAGTTTCTGAGGGAAGGGATTCTATGGCAGGCAATGGCGCGAAAGAAGTTAACAGGGCAATTGAGCGTATTCAAGGCGGTGGGGCAAGTGGTCGACTTAATTGGAGCACAGTATTCTAAAATAGGAAGGACACAACCAAAAAATACTGTCCGGAGAGCAAAAGGATCCTGAATGTCCGTGTGGCGGTACAAAAGGCCGACAGCTGACATCGCCTTCCTGGAAGTCTTAATTAAGGCAAAAGGTATGTTGAGAGTCGATGACTACCCCTAAGTCACAGTGGGAAATTCACACATGGGATAGGATTTTGTGAGAGGGTATAGGAATACTTAAGAGGTTTGTGCTTCAATGAAAATGTCTGTAAAGCTGACTTCGAGGCGTTAATATGAAGCTGCCAGATGAAGCACCAGGCGTGGACGGAGGAGAGGGCGGATTGTAGGGAACTGGAATCTTCCTGAATATCTTGCAAGCATCCGCATACAGTAAAATGCTACATCCCAGTGGGAGAACGCAGTCCACTACATCATCAACAAAAAGGGAGAACAGAAGGGGACCCAGGACGCTACCTTGAGGAACCCCTGACGCGACTGGCGAGTGGGTGGACGACACTCCATCAATTCAAACGCGCTGATGACGCGAGTTAAGGAAACTGCGGAGCAAGGATAAAAGAGAACCATGGATATTGTACCTGAGCATAAGTTTGTGAATGAGTTTTCATTTTTCATACAAGTATTCTACCAGGTGATTGGTAGGTTCTTGGACAGTCCCCATTCTGCATCCCAATTTCACACAAGTTGTCTCGCTTTCCCTTCTAAGTATGTCCCGCCATTAGATCCCTCTTCAATTCTTCATATCTTCTACTTCCTCTTATTTCGTCCAGAATTCCTATCCTCTTCCTTCCTCTCCCAAGCTTCCCCAGTGTTCTCCCCTCTATCACTCTCTTCAACATGCCCTCTCCTCTCAAAACCTCCTCCATCCATCTCTTCTTCTTTCTCCTCACCTCTACCACAAGCTTCCTCTCCTCTCCAACCATATCCAATACCTCCTCGTTCGTCTTCCTCGCCACCCAGCTCGCCTTCTCCATCCTTCTCCAAGCCCACATCTCAAATGCCTACGCACATCCTCCCTTCGCAATGACCAAGTTTATAAATAAAATAAGCTAAAAAATCCGTAGATATTCGCGTGGTAAAAAATAACGCCCCTACCGGTGAAGCACTGTGAAGTAACGATTATAAATTTCCAAAGTAATAAAAATAAAGGCGTAGGACTCGTACCCTGAAGAAGACATTTTATTGGTTGGCCAAATTATCACCGAGATAACTCACTAAAAAAATACTTCAGGGAAGAAAGTATCCCAAATATAGTTCCTGCATGCCAATATGTAAAAAGAACAGCAAATAAACATTACAAATGATAATCTAGAGAATGATTCATTTCAATTGGTACCCAAATTGGTCTACAAATGCACCCCACACAACACCCGGAAATAATTCATAAAGAAAACGCGTCCCAGACTGTCGCATAGTACGAGCGGCTCTTTGAAGTGCGAATCGAGCCGTAAGGCCCAATTTTATGTACCTAGAGGTAAAACTTATTTTATATACCTAAAGGTCAAAAAAAAAGATTCATAGACATGGAAATAACTTTTGATAAGGTTAAATATTTAATTTTTTAAAGAAAATAGGAGTGAAATTCAGGGATAGAAGGGTTATTTATATATGGAACATATATGTAAATGAAAAAGCGGTAATAAGAAATGGGAACAAGTGGGAAAAAGCAGAGGTCTAGAAAGGCGTGAGACAGGGCTGTGCCTCTGTTCTATTTAACCTGTACATAGAAGAAGCAATTCAAAAGATTAGTTGAGGGGTAAAGAAACAAGGAATTAACGTGGACATTCTAAGATTGGCGGACGACAGTGATCTTAGCAGAAAGTGAAGAAGAACTACAGAGTAGAGTGAAAAATATAGAAGATACAATGAGAAAGGAATACAATATGAGAATTAACAATAAAAAACTAAGGGAATGGAAACTTGCAGTAAATAAAATTTAATTTAAAGAAAATTCGGTATTATGTTAATTGTAAATTAAGTATACAAGGCAAAAGCATACAAATGGTCAAGGAGTTCAAATATCTGGCGGGAATAATAACAAGTGACGCAAAAAGCAAAAGAGAAATTAGAAATAGAATACCCATGGCTAAAATAGCTTTCAACAAAAAGAAAAGAACTTTTTAATGCAAGAAACATCAGCCTAGACATGAGGAAAAAATTGATAAAATTTTTCGTGTGGAGCATTGCTCTATACGGATGTGAAACCTAGACCATTGCAAAGGAAGAAAAAAGAAGACTGGATGCATTAGAAGTGTAGTGTTATCGACGAGTGCTGGGAATCAGTTGGATGGACAGAGTTAAAAATGAAGAGGTGTTCAAGAGAGTGAGAGAGAAGGGGAATGAACTATATGTAAGAGTATTGTAAAATTAAGAGCAAAATTGTTGGCGCATATATTGAGACACGAGAGTCTAGTAAAGAGTGCGTTATAGAGAATGGTGGGTCTGAGAAGAGACATAAATAAAAGGCTGGTGAAAACTTTGATATGGAGCGTGGTGGTATATGGGTCGGAAACTTGGTCATTGCGAAGGGAGGATGTGCGTAGGAATTTGAGATGTGGGCTTGGAGAAGGATGGAGAAGGCGAGCTGGGTGGCGAGGAAGACGAACGAGGAGGTATTGGATATGGTTGGAGAGGAGAGGAAGCTTGTGGTAGAGGTGAGGAGAAAGAAGAAGAGATGGATGGAGGAGGTTTTGAGAGGAGAGGGCATGTTGAAGAGAGTGATAGAGGGGAGAACACTGGGGAAGCTTGGGAGAGGAAGGAAGAGGATAGGAATTCTGGACGAAATAAGAGGAAGTAGAAGATATGAAGAATTGAAGAGGGATCTAATGGCGGGACATACTTAGAAGGGAAAGCGAGACAACTTGTGTGAAATTGGGATGCAGAATGGGGACTGTCCAAGAACCTACCAATCACCTGGTAGAATACTTGTATGAAAAATGAAAACTCATTCACAAACTTATGCTCAGGTACAATATCCATGGTTCTCTTTTATCCTTGCTCCGCAGTTTCCTTAACTCGCGTCATCAGCGCGTTTGAATTGATGGAGTGTCGTCCACCCACTCGCCAGTCGCGTCAGGGGTTCCTCAAGGTAGCGTCCTGGGTCCCCTTCTGTTCTCCCTTTTTGTTGATGATGTAGTGGACTGCGTTCTCCCACTGGGATGTAGCATTTTACTGTATGCGGATGCTTGCAAGATATTCAGGAAGATTCCAGTTCCCTACAATCCGCCCTCTCCTCCGTCCACGCCTGGTGCTTCATCTGGCAGCTTCATATTAACGCCTCGAAGTCAGCTTTACAGACATTTTCATTGAAGCACAAACCTCTTAAGTATTCCTATACCCTCTCACAAAATCCTATCCCATGTGTGAATTTCCCACTGTGACTTAGGGGTAGTCATCGACTCTCAACATACCTTTTGCCTTAATTAAGACTTCCAGGAAGGCGATGTCAGCTGTCGGCCTTTTGTACCGCCACACGGACATTCAGGATCCTTTTGCTCTCCGGACAGTATTTTTTGGTTGTGTCCTTCCTATTTTAGAATACTGTGCTCCAATTAAGTCGACCACTTGCCCCACCGCCTTGAATACGCTCAATTGCCCTGTTAACTTCTTTCGCGCCATTGCCTGCCATAGAATCCCTTCCCTCAGAAACTTATCAAAAGAATACATCCTTTCTTCCCTTTCATTTCCAAACCCCTCTCTCCGTCATGTACTATGTGACATGAAGTTCCTCCATAGCAATTGCAATGGCTCTCTCCGTACCAACTGCCTTCTTCCTCTCTTTCCTATACATGTTCCTCCTCATTCCCTACGCAAAAACTCCCTTCTTGACATTTCCAAATTCAGACTCTCAATATCCCAACACTCTCTATTCTACCGTATCCCAAAAACTTTCAACTCCCTAGCCTCGCAATTACCCTCCCTAAACCTCTTCTCCACACCCTCCGTTTTCAAATCAGTCCTCAGAAAACATATTGCCGAGTTGACTCCCTCTTTCCCATCTCCTTGTTCATAAATCCCAATACCAATCTAACATTCCAATGTTTTTTCTGTTATTTTTTACAGTTTTAAGGATATATTTTGTTAAAATTTCTATTTATTTTTTTGCTTGTCGACCAATGTAATAAGCCTTTGTGCCGTTTTTGGGGACTTTTTAAATAAATAAATGCTAATCATACCACTTCATGAGACATGTTTGAGTAGCCCGATATATTTTTACAACGCAATTTTCACTCCATAACTCAGAAAAAAAGCTAGAAACATTTGTAGATATTCGCGTGGTAAAAAATAACGCCCCTACCGGTGAAGCACTGTGAAGTAACGATTATAAATTTCCAAAGCATAAAAAATAATGGCGTAGGACTCGTACCCTGAAGAAGGCATTTTATTGATAGGCCAAATAATCACCAAGATAACACACTAAAAATACTTCAGGGAAGAAAGTATCCCAAATATATTTCCTGCATACAAATATGTAAAAAGAACAGAAAATAAACATTTATAAATGATAATCTAGAGAATCATTCATTGCAGTTGGTCACTACAAATATTTGAACCTCACACAACACCCGGAAAAAATTCACAAAGAACACGCCTCCCAGACAGTCGCACAGTACGAGCTGTTCTTTAAAGTGCGAATCGAGCCGCAAGGGCAATTCTATATACCTAAAAGTAAAACCACCTAAAATAGTCGTTTTGCGGAATCTTCGTGTTGTGTTCTAAAGAAATTACAGTGTTGTTTTCTTGACCAATTCAATTGTAATTTACGTTGGACCCATCAAAGTAATGATAGAAATTTTACGGTTTTCAATCTCCCTTGGCACGCATTTAATTATCCTTTCAATGAACCTAGGTAGCTAGCTAGCCAATGTTCGTTTAGATAATATTTCTTCCTAGTGAGATAAATTTTGCCAGGAAATTTTCTTGAGTTGAATTTCCCTCCAGGGAATATCTATGCGAAGAGTTAGCCAATAGGAAACGCTCCCCGCAGGAAATTGGCGCATGGAATTTTTCGCTCGGTAAAGTTTCTCTGCATGGATTATATCAACTGGGGACATTTCCGAAAAATAATTACATTCCCGGGATTTTCTACAAGCTATAGTATGTTACGATCGATGCCAGTTGAACATGACTCTCGGCAGTAGCAGTAGTAGGCAGCGTGTGTATGATTGGCTACTTCGATTTCCTCTGTTTTAGAAAGCCTTTGACAGAGTTGGTGAAATATTTTGTTTGTCCTATCAGCGAAGCAGGAAAATACTTTTGAACAAACCTAGTCTCGTTTACATGAAACAATGTGTAATGTCATAAGTTCGATAGGGGAATGTGGGATTGCGGAAAATTGTAGTTACAAATGAAGGCCCTTCTCTCCAACTGGCCCATTAGCTCAGTTGGTTAGAGCGTCGTGCTAATAACGCGAAGGTCGCGGGTTCGATCCCCCCATGGGCCAACTTTTTTTTCCCGCGTAGTCTTCGCTGGAATTAAATGTTGTTGTAGTTTTAGTAAAAAATAATTTTACCTAGCCGAATTTTCGCTTTTTCCCAAGTCTTTTAACGAATTACAGAGAAACTTCGCCAAACGCGTGTGTGATTATGCCGCGCTGTGTGCTTCCGCGATGGATTTAGCCACATGACAGGATCCCGTTCTAAGATAAATAAAAAGGACACCTTTTTCTATTAATGTGACATGCTTTCGCGCAAGTTACAGTAGTACCCTTCGATAGGCAATTTTTTTTAAATTATCACGTATATGGAAAACTTCGACAGTTTGTTTCATTTTATTATAGAAAGCCGTTTCCCATTTCATTGGTACCTTTAAATGTGAGCGTTTATGCATTTTTTATCACTCGGTGATAATTACTATAAATCTGTTGTTTTTTTAAATAACGGTTTGGTGAAATTCCTCTTATAGGCACCTAAGTAGAGATTCCAGTGGGAAGCAGACTAGCCATAAGTTGGAAGTGTCAGATGTAGCTATAGGGTCTCCTTTCATATTATATGTAGGTAATAATTAAAAGTGAGTTTATGAAACTGCAATTACCACTTGATTGTTCACCACTATGCTTCTCTGCAAAGAGATTTTGTTAAATGAATTAGGAGGTACGGTAGTCCTTCACCAATGTAGTATTAATGTATATAAATCTTGTATACAAATGTATTAAATGCAAAATGCAAATGATGTAAATGTGTACAAATGAATGAAAACAGGAAAAATGTATGAAAAATACATGTCTAGAATGATATACATATATAGGTTGAGTGTGCTACCTATGGAGAATTTGAGGTGAGCAAATGCCGTAAGGAAAGTGGTAGGTAGTATAAGGTGATATGCCAAGAAATTAATACCTGTGGAAGCACAATTTGCAGTATTTGCAAAATTGCAACTTACCATAAGTATAGACTCTGTTGAGGCAATATATAACTGCTCCCATCAGTCCAGCTCTAAGAGTAATTGGAATTCATAAGCCCTTCCTCTATATCAAGGTTGTAGACTATGGAGTAGAGGTGGGCCAAATGATTCTTTTTATTGACTCGAGTCATTTGGATCACGTCACTTCAATGACTCGTTCACTTGAGTGAGTCTTTAGAATCACTTTGGAGTACTGCGGGGTACATAAATGATGAGGCTTACATATAACAGTAAAGCTGAATTGTGAATGAGCAATGATGGCTTTAAAGATTTATAGAATTGACGGGCAAACTAATTATCTTTGGTTAATGTTGCCAAGGCCACTCTACCCAGAATCAGATCTTTAAATCACCTTTATGCACGATGACAGAGGAAAAAAAACAATAATCTCGTTGATATCTCTAAATGTGTGGTTATGTTATTCGTTCTTAGAAAAGACACACTCTACGTCAAGCATTGTACAAATAGTGCAGTCAAATCAAAATAATAAAGCCGAGAGTTTAAATGCCAAAATCATATTGTGTACAAAATTACTTACTTCTTTAACACTAATTAACTTCTTGTCGTTATTCACTGATGGTAAGTCTTTGCCTTTTAAATTAACGGTGGCTTCTATAATACCAACTCTATATGTCCACTTTTCTGAATCTAAGGGCCTATAATACTATTTAAAACAGCCATTTTACAAGTTCTGCATACCGAGGTGTCTCATGACTGAACTTACAATTTTATGTTCAAGGACTTTGCAAGAGATAGATGTGAGCGATATCGGTTGGTAGTTCGACCGATTCTCTTTGACTTCCCTCCCCCTCCAGCGGCCCTCCTTCGAGGCAACCCCCTCCGCTCATTTTCACACTCGTCGCCCGCCTGCTTGCAGTCGCGAACGTCGTCAGCTGGAGGTGTGACATCAAGGGGTGCGTTGACTTGACTGGTGGAAATGGACTGCCCATGGACGAAGTGTCTCGATAGCAGATGATGACCAGGGACTCATTTGTTAACGAGTAAGTTGTGAGTGGCCATTATAACCTATAAATTACAATTACCTGCCTCACTAATGTATTACACTAATTTAATGAGTTAGCTGTATGCGATTAGACGTCAAATGCGACTTAGTTGGCCACGCTTACATATATCCCCTGACCAGAAATCCCTGAAAAAAATAAAGAACATCACATCCAGGAACACCGAAAGAAATTTAATCATAGGTGGAGATTTCAATACGCCCTCTATAGATTGGAGGACCTACAGTTACATATCAGGAGGAAGAGACAAAGATATATGCGAGTCCCTGCTGCACACGTTCTCATCAAATGCCCTACATCAGATAGCTACGACGCCTAACAAAGGGGACAACATTCTTGATTTATTGGCAACAAATATACCGCAACAAGTAATTAAGGTAAACAATGTTGAGGGCATTAGTGACCATAGAGTAGTTACCGCAAAGTTCTCTTTGAGTATCATTAAAAGTTTTAAACAAAGAAGAAAATTCTACATTTTTTAAAAAGCCGATTTCAATGCGTGTAAGGGTCATCTAAAAAATTCTCTTCCCGAATTCCAGGAATCAAGCTTAAAGTTAAACACGGAGGGTAGTTGGAAAGCTTTTCTTTCGATCGTACATTCAGGGATCAGAAAATACATTCCAAGTAAAGTAAAAAAAGAGGGCAGCGAACCAAGATGGTACAATGCAGAAGTGAGAAAATCGTTAAGACGTCAGAGAGTATGCCACGCCAAGATGAAAAAACTCCGTAGAGATTTGTCCACTAGTGATCAAAATTTAATATTTGAAAAATACAAATTGTCTAGAGCCACTACAAAGGAAGCCTTTCGGAATGCATTCATGGATTTTAAAAGAAAAACATTAGGAGAACAATTACAGGACAACTCAAAGGCATTTTGGTCATACGTAAGGGAAGTTCAAGGCAATAGATCAACAGTTATTCCACTACGAAACGAAAAATGGCGAGTTATTAACAAGCAGCTCGGACAAGGCCAACTTATTGAATTCTTACTTTCAAAGTGTGTTCACCAAGTCATCGCAAATTACATCCGTAAAGTTAAATGATCACTTCCAACAAAAGATGCCGCCTATCGATATTTGCACTCAAGGAATAGAAAACTTGCTAAAATCTTTAAGTCCAAATAAATCCCCAGGTACTGAAGAAATTCCTGCCCGCGTGTATAGAGAATTAGCATGTGAAATAGCACCCTACTTGCAGAATATATATAGTAAATCCATCAACGAACACAAAGTACCCATGGACTGGAAAATTGCAAATGTCACTCCCATATTCAAAAGCGGTGATAGGGAACAGCCATCGAACTACAGACCGATATCTCTCACATCTATCTCTTGCAAAGTCCTTGAACATATAATTGTTAGTTCAGTTATGAGACACCTCAATATAGAAAACTTGTTAACAAAAACACAACACGGTTTCAGAAAGGGAAGATCTTGCGAAACTCAATTAGCACTTTTTGCTCACGATATTTTAGTCTCGGGTGGAGCGTTATGCTCCAGTTGATGCAATTTTTCTTGACTTTAAAAAGGCATTTGATAAAGTTTCCCACAGTAAGCTACTCATGAAATTAAAATCCTACGGTTAAGACGACGACGTAATTTCCTGGATTAGAGAATTCTTAAGTAATCGCGTGCAAAGGGTTGTATTAGATGGCGCTATCTCTAATGAAGTAAAAGTCACATCGGGTGTCCCACAGGGAAGTGTCATAGGCCCGCTTCTGTTCCTTTTGTACACAAACGACATCGGTGACAAAGTTGACAGTAAGCTTAGATTATTTGCTGACGGCGCAGTGGTGTATAGAGAAATTCGTAGCTTTAATGACAAGGAAGCGCTAACTAAGGACCTCGAGGCAATACAAGAGTGGTGCGATGCGTGGCAGCTAGAATTAAACCTGAAAAAATGCGTCGTTGTGAATTTTTGGAAACGGAAAAACGCTACTTGTAACAGCTATTGCATAAACAACATAAAACTAGACACCGCAGAATCGGTTAAGTACCTCGGAGTTAATCTGACTAATGATCTATCGTGGAGTAAACATATTCGAGAAATTACCGGTCAAGCTAATCGTAAATTGAGATTTGTTAAAAGAGTACTTGGCAAGTGCGACGATAAAGTTAGGGAAATCAGCTACTTCTCCCTCGTTAGACCCCACTTAGAATATGCCGCCAGTATTTGGGATCCTTATGAGATAGGCTTGGAAACTGAGTTAGAACGCGTGCAGCGAAGATCGGCAAGATATGTTAAAGGCCGTTATGATAATCTCGTTAGTGTTACTGACCTTTTGCAGCAACTGGGATGGGAAAAGCTTTCAGACCGTCGATTAAAATTTAGACTAAATCTATTATGTAAGTTCCAAACCGGTCTATTCTCTGACGAAGTTGATAATATTTTACGAAATCCGACATACTACGATAGATCAGATCATGAGAGTAAAATTAGGGAACTAGACTGCAGAACGGATAGATTTAAGAATTCATTTTTCCCACGAACGATAAGGGACCATAATAGCTGCCATTAAACTTTTATCTAGGTTTGTCGATAGGTAGTGTAGCTCTTAGTAGTAGTAGTACTCGTAATACTTGAATCCTTATCTGTTACCTAGTACATACTAACAGCACGCCTAGCATGTTTTCTACATGGGTCTTGAGTCCCTGTCCATCTGTGTAGTTGTAGAATGCATGTATATTGAGGTCACTCTCCATTTTGATGACATCTGTAGTGTAGTGTTGCATGCTTGTGAGGCTTCGCCTCATGACAAGCATAAGCGATTTATGCTAATGCATAATTAGTCGTAGTTACACTAACTTTAGGGTATAGTGTAATGCATGTTGGTGATTAATCACCCCCTGCCACACACCCCTGAGGTAGCTTGCAGGGTATTTTGTAGATGTAGATGTAGATGAGATGTAGATCCCTCTGTATTTCAGTGATCCAACTCAATAATTAGGTTACGATGATTATATGTATAGTGCCGTTCCTCGAAAAAATTGGAATAAATTGTTTTGGAGCAGTTGACGAGGTTTGACGTGATGTTCAACGAGCGATTGATGCTTTGCCGTATTCTTTTGACTCCTGTTCTAGTCTCCTTTCCTGCGAACAAATGATAGCATGATTGCGTTGTCTAAGTGGCGATTGGAATATTATTAGGGTTATCCATCAAAGAAACCAAGTTTCCCTGTCACACACCCCTGTGGTGGCTTGCAGGGTACATTTTGTATATGTAGAACCCAGAAAAATAGGTTTTGAACGTTAAGTTATTTTTAGTTAAGGGTAAAGGTAGTTTCGTGGGGCCCCCCCCAAGTTCACAGGTATACGATACCCAAGGAAGGGGTAATTAGTGCGGTCTTCGCTCGAACGCCTACCCTTTCCGAACCCTTCCTCGGGCTCCGAGAGATAATCCGGGTTCGCGTGAGGTTACCCCGGCAGACATGACCATCCGTAGTACATTTTTACTTTAATAATTCGGATGCTTAGAGGTTAATAAATAAAGTAATGTTACTCCTGACCGTGGAGCGATTAAGTAAGTCTTTTGATCGAGGTTCTACGATGAGAAATAACGATTTTACGAAAATTGATGTGATTTTAACAGATTGCCTCCAGAAAATTGGCAACGCCGAAGCTATGGGAGGGGAGGGGGGAAAGCAAGAGGCGCTTTTTTCTCCCCCGACTCTTATTTTAAGCTAACCCACGTGGGATCGGAATTCCGGTGGCGATGTCTACATCTACATCTACAAAATACCCTGCAAGCCACCTCAGGGGTGTGTGGCAGGGGTGTGGACGCTAGTGGTATGGAAGGACAGGTGTTGTTTTTTGGTGAGAGCTAGGAGGGGGTGATTCACTGATAAAGAGGGGCGAAAGGACCTGCGTTTCACGGGAAAAACGGTTAACTATCCAACGACTAGCGAAGGAGATAAACTATACTAGAAGAAAAATGTACAAAAATATTCTCTAACAGCGAACTGGGAGTAGAATTTGATGCTAAAAATAAGAGTTACTAAAGATCTCAGAACCTAACAGTCAAAAAAATAACTTCACAACAACGATGATAACAATAAGGATATTATAAGCTCTTTAAGAAAAAAAATATAGTTAGTCCGTAAGTAAAAGCTAGGTGAGTTAGGATTTAATAACTATCAATAGGCAACAGAGACTTTAACGTGTAATATAATAAGTTAAAGTGTAACGGCAGGTGAAAAAAAGAGGATTACTATCACAAAGTTAGTAAAGTAATATAAAAAAAATGTCCTGTAAGGGTGTTTGGCAGAGGGTGTGTTTTCACCTACTTTCACTATTTTATCTATTCCTCTATTTGCAAAGTAATGTATAAAAGTTAAAAGAAAGGCAAGAGGTGCATTTTTCACCTCCCACTCCTCTTTTAATCTTGCAGCATTTTATCTAATCCTCTAATAGCAGAGGGATGGATAAAAGTAACCGAGCTAATAGTAGATCAAACATACGCAGTGAGTTGTTATGCTTAAAAAGTAGTTAGTCGAATTTTGAACAAAATAGAATTACAGAAACAAACAAAACAAGAGTACCGGATATAATTTTCCGGGACGCTCAAATATCATTAGTAAAGAACACTAATACTTTAGTAGTAGTAGTCAATTGGCGTAAAATTCAGTTTTTCTCCAAAGTAATTTTAAAACACAAAAACACTTTTTTTAGTAAATTTTGAGATTCTTGCTCTTTTGTGAAAGAAAATAGTTTTATTTTCTTTAAAAATACTAACGAAAAATTATTTTTCTCAGTTATGTATAAACTAGAAAAAGCTCTGAAAAATCACTTTGCTTTTTCTTTTTCAACAATGCATTTTCTTGCAGAAAAATAATTTCTAAAGTTGTGAAGGAAATCGTTTTCATTTGATGGAATTTTAAAACACAAACTCACTATTATTTTTAGTAAATAATGAGTTTAACACTCATTTGCACAAGGGAAAGGTTTTATTTTCTAATCAAGTATACTAATTAAAAATTATATTTCTCTGTCATAAACGAGACAACAGGCAGTATGTTCTCAGAACAACAATTTGATTTTTCCTTTTACAACAATGCATTTAATTCACTGAGTAATGTAACTAGAGTTGTAAATGAAATTAAGTTTTTCAGAAGTAATTTTAAAACACAGAAACTTTTCTTTTAAGTAAAAATTAGTGCAATGCCCTTTTGCAAATGAAAATAATTTTATTATTTTTTGAAATATGTACTAATAAAATATTATTTTTCTCTGACATAAACATAAAAATATGTTCTCCAAACAACTTTTGCTTTTTCGTTTATTGACAATGCAGATTTTGATTTTTCCTTTTCCGCCAATGCATTTAATTCACGGAGTAATGTTTCTAGAGTTTTTAATGAAATTCAGTTTTCTTTTCAGACAATTTTAAAACAGAATTACTTATTAGTAAAAATTAGTGAAATGGTCTTATTCCAAGGAATAAAGTTTAATTTTTCTGATAAAGTACTAATGACATAATTTTTCTCTGAAACTTTTTTCACACAATATATAGGTACAATGGGGGAAGCAGGTGGAAAGGTTTGGAAGAGAAGGGAGAGAGTTGGGCTGGGGGAGGGAGGGGGGAGGTTGGAGAAGTAAGGAAAGAGAGAAGTTAAGGAAGAAGGGCGTTTTGGGGGAGGCTGTAGGTTACTGTTGTTTGAGAGGGTTAGGTTGGGGAAGGGGGGTAAGTTTTATGAGAAAGGAAAGGGAGGAGAGAAGATAAGGAAGAAGGGTGCTGTTGGGGGGGGGGGCTGTAGGTTTCCGTTGTCAGGAGGGAGTGGGGGAAAGAGTGGTTGTGCGACCGTAAGTCACGATCGTGTTGCAAGGTAGGGGGGTGGACGGGGACTTCAGGTAGTGGAAGGTTAAGCAGAGGTGAATGGGATTGAAAAAGAATATCATTGATAATAATGCATTCGTCATGTTTTTCATATTTCCGAATTTCCACTTGTTCAAGTGCGTCCAACTTGGCACCCTTCTTTTCCACAAGGAGGACTTCCGGTTGAAAACTGCTGTGTTGGTTGTGTTCTAATAAGTGCTTGGCAAAAAGAGAAGAATGATTATTGTTTCTAAAGCATGCCTCATGCTCTTTTACTCTTATTTTGAAACTTCTCCCAGTCTGCCCGACGTAAATTTTTTTGCACACATCACACTTCAGTTTATACACTCCACTCGCATTTAAAGGGTCTACCTTGCCTTTAGTAAAACTAATTAAGTTTTTTAAATTTCTTTTGTTGTAAAAGGCCGGTTTTAACTTATCTTTGGGCAGCAACTTACTCACTTTGGAAGAAATATTTCCCAAGAATGGAATACTACGCCACTTGGTGGATTGGTCTCCTGTGAGGAGAGTGGGAAAAATAATTTTCATAGCTAAATTTATGCGTTTTCTGTTGTAAAGGGTATAAATTATTTTGGGAGAATAACCGTTTTTGTTTTATTGATTGTTGAGTTCTTTAGATTGGCTGGCCTCTGACATAGGGATGTTTATCAATCTGTGCAAAAGAGAATGGAATGCAGCAAGTTTTTGAGAAAAATGATGTCTGGATGAGGAGCAAATGACTTGATCTGTGTAGGAATGCTTCCTAAAAATTGAGAAGTCCAGTTTTTGGATGGTTTTTGAGATCAAGATATCCAAAAAGTTTAGCGTACCGTTAAGTTCCATCTCCTTTGTGAATTTCAGGCACTTGTCCACACTATAGAGCATATGAGTGAACATCTCTAGTTGTCTCATGGTGCCTGACCAGATACAAAAGATGTAATCTACATATCTGTACCAATAAAACACATTTTTTACAAGTTCCCGGTCGTGAGACAGCAAAACTCTTTCAAAGTTGTCCATTTATATGTCTACCAGAAGTGGGGATAATGGGGAGCCCATTGCCAGTCCTTCGGATTGTTTATAAACTTGGGCATTGAATTAAAAATACTTTTACACACAATTTGGTCAAGGAATATAACTCATCCGGAGAGGGAGCACCAGCCTTGATGCGTACGACTTCCACCAGATTCACAGCTTCCTGTGCAGGGACACTTGTGAACAAATTACTCACATCAAAGAAAACGAGCGTGCACTTCTGCGGGAAAACTTGTTTCGAAAATACAAAGTGTGGTTTTGTAACAATTTGATGTATAATTCCTCTGTTATAAATGTGTAGGATATATGAGAAGAGGGAGTTGATAACGGATGTAGATAATAATTCCTTCTCTTTATTATAATTTCAGTGTAGCAGGTGTGATTGAAGGAGATGCTCCAGGTCGTTGAGATCCAGGACGACCGCTGCCGAAAGCTGATGCTGATATTGGATGCAAGTGTTGAGGGTCAAAAGTGACATTAAAGTGACATGTACTTTGTGTTGGAAGAGAACATCGTGGCTTAAAATGGACAGTGATCTGCGACTGTATTTATGATAATAAATATTATGGATAAATAGACATTGTTGTTAATCATTTTGAGCCCAGGATCAAGAGAAGTAATCACTCCGAAGCGTAGCAGTAAGTAAGTAAAAAAACCGACTTAAGTCGATGGTGGGGCACAAAATGGCAATTTGAAATTGGCGGCATGAAAGTGACCGTGAAGTGGTAAATAGAGAAAAAAATGAAATAAGTCGAGTCAATAAAATAATAATACATAACCGTTAGTAGGCATTAATAAAATGAAAATCAATGGATGAGGTTTCGTAGCACTGGGCCCGGCAATAACCACAGAAAACGTGTAAATATAAGTTAGTAATCGCATAATAGTATGGTGGTTGAATGGTAGGAGGGGAAGAAAATTTGTGGGCACAGCAATTTAAGAAATACCATCCCTGCCGTGAATGCGGAGGATTGGATGCAAGTGTTGAGGGTCAAAAGAGATACGTTGGGAGAGAACATCGTGGCTGAAATGGACTGTGATCTGTGACTGTATTTATGTTAATAAATAGTGTGGATAAATAGACTTTTTTGGTAATCATTTTGAGCCCAGGATCAAGAGAAGTAATCACTCCGAAGCGTAGCCGTAAGTAAGTAAAAAAAACACTGAAGTTGATGAATGGTGGGGCATGGAATGGCGATTCGAAATTGGAGGCATGAATGTGACCGTGAAGTGATAAATAAAGATAAAAATGAAACAATTCGAGTCAATAAAATAATAATGCATAACCGTTTGAAGGCCATAATAAAATAAAAATCAATGGATGAAGTTTCGTAGCGCTGGGCCCGGTAATAACCACAGAAAAATTAAAATATAAGTTAGTAATCGCATCATAAGATGGTGGTGGAACGTTATGAGTAGAAGAAATTTTTGGGGGCAAGGGGGTGGGGTTTGACAGGGCAATTTCATAACCTTCTTTTCTTTCATTCTACATTCTTAAATTTTTGAATTTAAAACAGGTATTTTTGGATGATAAGAGAGAAAGATAGAGATTTTTATGGTTAATGATGGCTTATTATTACTTGGAACGACGAGCGACATAGCCCCCCCCTTTGAAAATATTCCCACCCCAAGAGAGGAGATGAGGTAGCCACCCCTCCGGGCAACCACCCCATCCCTCCCCTGTTAGGTCGTCCGCCATCATCACGGCGATCGACCCCTCCTATCAATTACTCCTCCCAACCCACCCCTCAAACAATCTACCCATCGCGGCCGATTTTTTCACGTGCCGCCTCAATCATGCTGGGTGAGCCGTGCCGCAAGTGCAGGCGTCATGGATACAGAGCCCATATGGCGTCTAATGAACGTACCAACTGCAAGGATGCGCCCGTACCGTGCAAGCACGACCGTACAGCGACGCACCGGGCCGATAAAAGACATGTGCCGAGCAACGAACCAATCTTGCTCTACCAGCATTAAACCGTTGATCCGAATTTGGACTGCACTGAAAACTTATGGCTTCTTACTAAACTTCGAGAACTAAAATTTATTATTCATTTATTACTCATTTCTCCAAATTTCAAAGACATGTTATATACTTTTAAATATTTGTCGTTATTTTGTCTCTATAAAAACTTTATTTGTACTTCACATTTTATCTCACTTATTGATTAAAATAAAGAAAACGTATGCCGTTTTACCTTACTGACATTCCTGACATCTATGGACTACCACCTATACCTCTTACACTGTAAAGTACTCTTTTTCAACCGCGCGATTTGTTTTACCCATTCATCTCTTGCGCCATGAAACTATGAAATGAGAAACATTTCGACGTCCTTACAAATTTGACTTACTATTACGTCGCTACCGACCTTCTAATCCACAATCATAAAAACATTTTACGCTGAATTCCGTTATTTTCTGATACTTTTTATTACTTTAATCAAGAGATTCCAGACAAAGCCAGAATGTATTGAGGGTCACATATATCTAGGATTCCACCTCTAACAAGGAAATTTAACAAATTTATTTTACACTGCATTTTTCTAGTTTTTGTAATTTTTTAATCAAGATTTCCGGAAAATTCAAAGATTATACTCATTTCAGCAATGGAGTGATAGAGAGTGTGTCTATTTTTAACAACAAGCGTAAACATTGATTGTGAATCTAGGTGTCATTTTAAAGTTTTGCAAAAATGGGAAACAAAAAGCGGTACATAGCGGCATGCTATCTTTATATTTCTGCTACATGTATATTTCAAAAATTATTTCACTGGGCCTGGGTCTCACGAACTAACGTCTCTTCAATCAGAATTCATCAACTCCCGTGACGTGATTTCGTATTATCAAAACTCTTAAAAAAAGAGTTCAGTGATTATGATATAACTACTTGGCTTCAAGAAAGCATCCCACCCTCATTCTTCCTGTGTGGAGTTTGTTCATTCACTAACGCGTGTCAATCACCAACGCGTTAAAAGACAAGTCTCACAAGACTGTAGTATCACTTCAGAACTACGGCACGACGTGTCTTATCCAAAAAGCACTTGATGATGCAAAAAATTTGTGCTAAGTACTACCCCAGAGGAAATCATTACATTCACTCAGATTGGGCGGACTTAAAAAATTTGGCCCTTGAGTAGAAATCGATAACTTATTTATAAAACTCATATTCTTCTCATTTTACCAGACAAATAAATTTGAGTTCCTTCAAATGATTTTCCGTATTTTTCTCCTTGTAACAAGTCTTTCTTTACATCACAATTCTCCTCTCTAATTAATTAATGTAAAGAAAGGATAAGCTACCTTTACTTTACTACCATCTTGCCATCTCACGGCCGGTAAAAAATACTGACGATGAGAGAGGTATAGGCATTAGGCCGTTAGATGGCACTATGATACTACTTTACTGCCATCTTTGACCTGACACTGGTACCTTTTACACTGTAAAGTACTCTGTTTCAACCGCGCGATTTGTTTTAGCCATTCATCTCTTGCGCCATGAAACTACAATTAAACTATGAAATGAGAAACATTTCGTCGTACTTACAATTTTGACTCACTATTACGTCGCTATGTAGATGTAATGCTGCATTTCAAGTAATCATAACAACATACTGAACTAGACTCTGTCTCGCGGCAACACTATTATGGACTAAAGTGATTTATCTAGCGCAATAGGAGTAGATGTTGAATATAACACACATTCTTATGCTCTGTAACGGATTAATAAAGACAGAATATTCTGACGCGGGGCTGAGTATTGTTTTGAATATTTCAGATACAAAATTATTTGAGGTATATACATCGTTATTAAGGTAAAAGTTATAAAGGTAAAGTTATCCCTAAAAAGTTATAAAGGTAACATAACATAAATGCTTTATTGGTTCCTGACCCAATGCACGAACCCATAAAGTCGAAAAGCTGAAATACTTCTCGGTAATACCTCATGGATAGAGTATATGCCTAGTACTAGCGATAGACTTTTGGAATGAATAAAGATCAATGTAGAGACACTCTACTAACCTGAGCTCCGATATACCCTACCAGAAGTTCACTCCGTGGATGCGTAACTTTTCCCGAATAAATGTAGCTTAAATATCCTTTATTTTTCCATATGCGCAAACCAGACAATATGAAGAGCGGCATGAACTGTGACTTGCTGAATGTTATAGCAACATAATAGTTTGCAAAACGTGTAAATAGTTTTTCTTTGAGCATTTCCTTATAAACTACTCGCTCAGAATCATGCAGTCTTATTCCGGCAAAAATCAAGGTAGGGCCTAACTGAGGTCAATTTTCAAAAATAAGCGTAGGCCTACCGTAAGGTCACTTATTTTTACGATATATGCCCCTCCACTCCCCATAAAAGAAGGGGGAACGGGAATTATATCTTTCTTAAAAGACAAAGGACCTTCACAAGAGGCCACGCAATCCGATCACTGTAACTCATAAAAATTCCGAAAAAAAGTCATGTTTTTTTATGATTTTTCGATAATTTGAACGCGATGAGCGACTCCCCCTCCCCCTAAAAGAATAAGATAAGGGTTGTTACATATTTTTTTAAGACAGAGGTTCTTAGAAGAGGCCACATACCGTTTTTGAACGCAATCCGATCACTGTAACTCATAAAGATAAAATTCCGAAAAAAAGTCATGTTTTTTATGATTTTTCGATAATTTGAACGCGATGAGCGACTCCCCCTCCCCCTAAAAGAATAAGATAAGGGTTGTTACATATTTTTTTAAGACAGAGGTTCTTAGAAGAGGCCACATACCGATTTGAACGTAATCCAATCACTGTAACTCATTTTTAAAAATCCCTAAAAAAAGTCATATTTTTTACGATTTTTCAAAACTTCGAACGAGATGTGCGACCGGAAGACATGGTCCGATTTCGAAAATGTTTCTTTCTTTGTGATCAGGGTGACAAGTAGCAACTTATTCGCGCTATTAAGATTCCATTCGGACACTTTCGTGTTTTTCGGCCCACCCAATACAGTCAGTGGCGGTTAAAGGAAAAACTCAAGGGGGGGGGGCGCAAGTTATCGCGACGATTGTAGCATTCAAACTGACTGCCTGGCAGCGACTCTGCTTCCCTTATATATGTAGCTCGGTTGTTTCGAGAACATTCGGTGCCAGAATGTTCGCTTCCAGACTTTTAAGGAGTGTGAACAAATACAAACAGTAGAATATTCGCGACTTTTCTCGAACAAATGCCAGACAGAATAACGTATCGAGATCACTTGAATGGCCGCGACTTTTCTCGTAGGTTAGCTATCTATGTGCCAGACAGAAGCGTATAAAATACGATGACTTGGATGCGCGCGCGTGCTACTTTAGAAAGTACAACTACTCGATAACTCGACTCAGAGTCGACTGACGAAAGACACGAACGAATAGCGTGCAGGCTGAACGGCGGGGGCGGCGCGGGCGGCAATGCGGGCGGCCCCGCAAGGGGGGGGCAAGCGCCCCCCATATGTATCCACCACTGTATACAGTATTTTTTACCTCCCCCCCTCCCCCAAATTTCCTGAAATGCCCCCTTACACTAAATTATAATTATGACGCACTTTTCGTCATGACCCCTATATGCGACCATCTGTCCTGAAACCTTTTTATAGTGGATGCATGAATGTGTGTGGCAGACACTTATTTTTTTATTTTTTTTTGTGCCAAAAACAAGTATAATGTGTAGAATAAATTAATTTTTTTCTAGCTGTCAATGTGTCATTTTGTTGCATCCATCTCATAGGTGTACAACTTAGTATCTGCAAACTGAACGCAGAGCAAAAGGGTAGCTTGTGCATATGTGAAAATGGATTCAATCAAAAGTTAGAGTTGGTGGAGTTCCCTCATCTGGGTCCCAAGGCACAGGCCCGGCTTTAAGGCCCTGACGACTGCCAGGGGCGCCGCAAAGGAATGAGCGCCGTGATGGTGAAAACTATTTTTACTAATACGTTTAAGGTAGTTTGAGCGAAAAATCACTTCACCTAGAATTTAATGAATTTGGCCTCATTTCAAAGAAACAACTCTCATCTATCCAATGATATAAAAATAACAACCCCTTACCGAACTACTTTTCGAGCGATTTGCCTGTAATTATAAGCTTTTTTCCATGGGAGATATTATGGCTGAGCGCTCTAGAGGGATAATATTGAAGGAAATAGGAATTGATAACACTGTGGCGCAATGTTCGCCACAACACGGAGTTGGACCGGTGGATGGGTGTTGGATTGCCAATCGGACGGCCCGCGTTCGATTCCCGGCGCCGGACGATGTTTTTTCTGCCTCTCTCCAGAAGGATTCTAGAATGTTCGAGGTAGTTCCGGCGCCGGGTTCGAGAGAGTTCGCCGCTAATATATAAGCAGGCCATCTCGGCTGCCAGTCTCAGTCTGTACTACGAAGTGGAAATAAACGCTCCTCTACAGAAACTTCGCAGTTGTATTATTCAGCGTAGCAATCGCTACAGTGGTGACCCCGACAGCAAACGACCATGGCAGACGCAAAGCAACTCGCCAAACTGCAGGCACAAATCGCGGAACTCCAGCAGCAACTCGCCGCACAGCAAACAAACCACAGCCAACAGCTAGCACTCCTCCAAGAACAGCACCAGCAGTCTCTGCAACAACAACAATAGCAAGCAACGCTCTCATCGCAGCAATTTTCCCCGCCTCCATTATCCTTCGGCGTCGACACTGCTGCCGTCTACCGCGTCACTCCGAAACTGCCTCCTTTCTGGCCAGCCCAGCCTGAAATATGGTTCGCCCAGGTCGAAGCACAATTTTCTTTGGCCAACATCACCTCGGACAAGACTAAATACAACTACGTCGTGGGAAACCTAGACCATCGTTTTGCCAGTGAAATTAGCAATCTTCTAGTGAATCCACCGGCCGAAAATCTTTATCAAACGCTGAAAAATCTATTAATACAGCGCGTCTCTCTCTCGGAGGATCAACGGGTGCGGCAACTCCTCACAGCAGAGGAGCTTGGTGATACCAAGCCTTCGCAACTATTACGACGCATGCGGTCCCTCATCGGCGCCACACATGTGGAGGACTCTTTCCTCCGCACATTATGGTTGCAACGTCTTCCGGTCAACGCTCAAGCCATCCTGCAGGCGCAAGTTACTTCATTTCCCCTTGATGAACTTGCAAATATGGCTGACCGCATCGTCGCCGTCGTTCCGCCTCCAACTGTACCCGCCATACCACTGATGATTCGGCAATGGCCCAACGGGTTGAGGAACTCTCGAAGCAGGTGCAAGATACAGAAGCTCGTCTAATAAAACATCTTCATCCACGAACTTGGACTCGGAGCAGCCCTCTACCGCATCCCGCTCGCTCCACAGATATTTCGCAGCGCCCCGCTCAACCTGTGATGTGTTACTACCATCGCAAATTTGGGGTTGAAGCCAGACGTTGCGGAGCCAGACAGACGAACGGAGAAAATGCAGTGAATCCGGTAAACTCCAACAGCGACTCGTAACGGCGGCTACGAGTCGTTCTATCACAGGCTGCCGCCTCTTCGTCACCGACCGCCTCTCCCAACGGCGTTTCCTCGTAGACACAGGATCGGATCTCTCAATCTACCCAGTAAAATTATGCCCCGAACAACGGACCTGCACTGACTACGAGCTCTCCGCAGCCAACGACAGCCGGATCCGTACCTACGGCACTTTACTTCTACGCCTTCAGTTCGGCCTCCCTCGTGACTTCCTTTGGAGATTCATCGTTTCCGACGTTACCGAGCCAATCATCGGAGCAGATTTCCTAACCCACTTTCAATTCGTTCCTAACATGGCCACCGCTCAGCTCATCGACACAATCACTGGCCATTCTACATCGGGTCATCGGGATCGATCTTCCCAATACAGCGTGCGCGCTCTGTCGGGCTCTTCGTCCTACCACGACCTCCTGGCCGAGTTTCCTGGTATAACCCGGCCATCAGGGATTCCTCGGGAGATCCACCATCATACTAAGCACCACATACGCCTACAACCTGGACCGCCGATCTACCACCGTGCCCGCCGTCTAGCCCCGGATCGACTTCGAGATGCACAGGCAGAATTCGAGCTACTAGTACGCGAAGGCACTGTTCGTCGCTCACACAGCTCTTACGCCTCACCACTTCACACGGTTCGCAAGAAGGATAGTAGCTGGCGACCTTGTGGTGACTACAGGGCCCTCAACGCACGTACGATACCGGACCGCTACCCCGTCCGCCATCTGAAGGATTTCTCCCACGCTCTTCAGGGATGCACCATCTTCAGCGTTATCGACTGTGCCAAGGCCTTCACTCAAATTCCAATGGCTCCCGAAGACATAGAAAAGACAGCCATAATTACACCTTTCGGTCTTTTCGAATTCCTGTTTATGCCATTTGGACTTAGTAATGCCGCCCAAACATGGCAGCGCTTCATTGACGAAGCTCTCGAAGGCCTAAATTTTTGCTTTCCTTACATAGATGATATCTTAGTATTTTCCCGTTCGCAGAAAGAGCATCATCAACACCTACGGATCTTATTCCAGCGCCTTTCTGACTACTGTGTCATCGTAAACTCAGCTAAGTGCGTCCTAGGATCTTCCAAGGTCACATTTCTGGGCTTTCACGTGAGCACTGATGGATGCTCGCCGTTACCTGACAAGGTAGCTGCTATCAGCAACTTCCCTCCACCGAAGACCATTAAGGACCTTCGGAGATTCCTCAGTATGCTGAATTTCTATCGCCAGCACATACCACACGCCGCATCCACACAAGCCCCTCTCAATGCACTGCTTCAAGGTCCTGATATCAAGAGCTCCATTCCAATTTGCTGGACACCAGAACATCAGCAGAGTTTCGATGCCTCTAAAGCTGGATTCGCCCAGGCTGCAACCCTGTCACATCCAATCAACTCAGCACCTCTGGCACTCGTCGTCGATGCTAGCCAAACCGCAATCGGCGCCGTCCTACAGCAATTTTCTGGGAACTCTTGGGAACCACTCGGTTTCTTCTCTCACAAGCTAACGCTTTCCCAGCAGAAGTGGAGCACTTACGACCGCGAACTCTACGCTGCCTACCAAGCAGTGAGGCACTTTCGACCAATGGTAGAAGCCCGCGATTTCGCCATCTTCACCGATCACAAACACCTGTCTTACGCCTTTGGCCCCAGAAATAGGAGTAACGACACCTGCTCACCACGACAATTTAATCACTTGGAATTTATCTCACAATTCACCACGGATGTGAGACATATCTCCGGACTGGACAACGTCGTCGCGGACTGTCTCTCAAGGGTAGAATCCATATCCACAACGACTCCGATTGACTTCATTGCTCTCTCTCGCTCCCAAGACGACGACGAAGAACTACACAGACTACGCCACAGCGGTACAGCTCTTCAGCTTCACAGAAGGCCTGTACCCGGAACGAACATTTCACTGTGGTGCGACACTTCCATGCCAACTCCACGCCTCTATGTTACTCCCCCATTTCGTCGGAAAATCTTTGACAACATCCACTCCCTTAGTCATCCTGGTGCAAACTCAACTATAAAACTCGTGTCCCGTCGATATGTTTGGCCATCAATGCGTAAGGACTGTCGCGCATGGGCTCGTAGCTGCCTCTCCTGCCAGCGTTGCAAGGTGTCTCGTCACATCACAACGCCACTCGGAGATTTCGTTCCGCCAACCAGGCGTTTCGAACACATACACATGGACATCGTGGGACCTCTCCTGCCTTGCGCCGGCTACCAGTACCTCCTCACAATTATCGACCGGTTCTCCCGCTGGCCAGTTGCAGAACCTCTAGTAGACATCACCGCGGACAGCGTCTCCCGCGCCTTCCTTCTTGGATGGGTCGCTCACTACGGCTGTCCTCAATATATAACATGCGACCGTGGACGACAGTTCGTGTCTTCTCTTTTTCAGCAACTTTGCACCACTCTAGGTGCAACGCTACACCACACGACGAGCTACCATCCTCAGGCCAAAGGACTCGTCGAACGATTACATCGCGTCCTCAAGGCAGCCCTCATGTGCTCTTCTTCCAACTCATGTATGGACGCACTACCCGCAGTTCTTCTCGGCCTCCGCACAACTTGGAGAGCCGACCTGCAGACAACCCCTGCCGAACTTCTCTTCGGGGAGCAACTGCGTCTTCCCGGGGACTTCTTCGTCGACTCTGACCAGCATTTGGATTCAATGGATCTGGTCTCTCAGCTGCGTGACCACATGAGTCAGCTGCGTCCGACCCCTGCGTCACGCCACATCTCCTCGCAGCATGTCTTTATCCACAAGGACTTGGCCACGTCTTCCCAGGTCTTTGTTCGCCAAGACGCTGTGCGGCCATCCCTACAACCACCGTACACGGGCCCTTACCCTGTCCTCAGCCGCAATAAGAAGACTTATACCCTAAACATCAATGGCAAACCTTCCATTGTTTCCATCGACCGTCTCAAGTCAGCCCATCTTCTTGAGGAGGACTCTCCGCCTACTCCATCAGCACCTTCACCAGATATTACTACTCGCTCCGGCCGCACCGTCCGTCCTCCGGAACGTTTTGTGACCGATGCTCTCCGTCTCTCTTCCAAGGGGGGGAGTAGTGTGGCGCATTGTTCGCCACAACACGGAGTTGGACCGGTGGATGGGTGTTGGATTGCCAATCGGACGGCCCGCGTTCGATTCCCGGCGCCGGACGATGTTTTTTCTGCCTCTCTCCAGAAGGATTCTAGAATGTTCGAGGTAGTTCCGGCGCCGGGTTCGAGAGAGTTCGCCGCTAATATATAAGCAGGCCATCTCAGCTGCCAGTCTCAGTCTGTACTACGAAGTGGAAATAAACGCTCCTCTACAGAAACTTCGCAGTTGTATTATTCAGCGTAGCAATCGCTACAACACCTAGATTTTGTCAAAAAACTAACGGTGTATAGATTGCATATTTTCTCATCTATTTATAAAAAATAATCTAATACTCACCTCAGTACCTTTTACAGAATCGCAAAAAAAACCTGCTGTTTTGAAGGGTTATCAGCCGTTCGGCGGGAAAAAATGAGTCAAGTTAGAGACCTATGTAGCTTTATTTATTTAATTACTGAGATTTTTTGGGCATATTTAACTATATCTTTGCGCCATTAATATAACAATATTTATTTCGTACTTTTTACAGACGCTGAAATCAAAGAATAAAATTTGAATATGGTCTCCACTATGACTAGGGATCTATCTCGCTCAAACCACCTTAACTGGCGAATGGCTTTGATAAGCGGAGAGGGGAGGCGCCGGAATACTCTCGCCCTGGGAAAATTTTGTCTTAAGTCGGTCCTGCCAGGTCACGTAGACCTTTTGGGCCATTGTGCTTTCCATTTTTGAGTTTTTACCGCTGGAGGCCTACAGCTATGCTTGTGACCTACCTTTATGCTTTCTATGGGGAGTCCGTTATGTCCTTTGATTTGCGTGGAAGGTGTGTACCAAGGTATATTTCCTTACTTTGGTGTTAAGGTGCTTAGACCTCTTAGTTGGTCCATTGTGCCTATTAGCGAATTCATGCATATTCCTTATAAATAATTTAAGTTTGAACGCATTCCAAATTATGAGAGATGGAGAGGTGAACTAGAAATCGAATTTTTGTTGGCATGGGGTTACGAGACCGACCGGCCACCGTGATTCACCTGCAAGAAAAAGGCGTTGAAAGGAATCTAATGAGTAGAAGAGAGGAGGAGAAATAAATCCCACGCGAAGTTAGTTAGGATAAAAACATTTTTATACATTGTGTTCGATAGATACTGCTCCCTTCTTATACGTATTACTCAAGTCAGAAATTGATAAATGTGTTTACTGTTCCGATGTTTCTTCGGTGGCATTCACGCATTCAGTAGTTCACGAACGAGGCTTTATTAATGTTTCGTCAGTGGATTTTCGTTAAAAAATTGACCAATGTGAGACTATGGTGGCGTTTACTGCTTCTATTAACAATTAATATTCCAATCTCGATGTTATTTCGTGTCCCCGTTTGCTGAAATATATTTTACATATGGCTTAGTGCTACGGTTAAAATACCAAGGCGGGAGAGTGAGTGAGTGAACTACCCTTCCATTGCAATTCTTTTCGGGAACTTCCCAAACGGAGAGAAAAGTCGCGCGTACGGGTTGGAAGGGAGGTAAGGGATTGAATTTATATAACCTTTCCTTTATGAAATATTTCGTGAAAAGACGGAGAAGTCTTTTCAGCCTACCCAAAAGCTTTTAACTTTTCGTAGCACATTTTTATCGGATCTTCTTTGCTCTTGTTTAATTTACTCCTAACCATATTGCCTTCCATTGGATAAAACACAATAATGATTATGTCGTACTGACGCTGTTGACTGTATGAGTAAAGAGATTAGATTTTCCTACAGCAGACGAAACAGAGAAGCCGTGACATTCCCTGGCGAAAATTTCCCGTTTCCCGGAGCGTAACCCGAGCGAAACAAAGCGTAAGTCCGCTTTAGGAAGCGTATATTCGCTTCGTGTACGCTTCCTTTCCTCTACCTTTGGCATAAACGAAGCGGAAGGAAGCGACACCTTCCGCTTTCGTTCCCCACCGCTTCGAATTGCGTTCCTTGATTTCTTGTTTTAGCGAAAACGTAGCAGAAGGAATCGATACCTTCCGTTTCCGCTCTCCTCCGCTTCGAATACGCCTCCTTACTTCTTTCTTTAGCGTAAGCAAATCGGAAGGGAGCGACTCCTCCGCTTCGTTTAAGGAAACGGAACTTTCCACTTTCGCTTTCCTATGTGTGGTAATTGGAAAAAAATCTTGTTTGTTGTCATTAATATTCACTTTAAATTCATCCTGTGTGGCAACGTTGGTTTCAATTATTTAATGCCTGATAACTATTATCGTGATTGAATGGTATTTCCTCAAACTATCACGGCATTGACATTTTTAAAAATTGGTTCTCGCAGTCACTTACACGGACGGGAATGACCAGGAGTATACCATTTTATTGAAACGTAACAGAGTCCAAGGAGCCTTAAAGAGCTGGAGGGACAAAAAAACCGACCCAGGTCGGGCGACACAGCTGAAACGTAACAGTTAGTTGCGAGCATAAATGACGTAGGTAGGCATTGTGTAGGAAGATATGATATATAAGTTGTGTTGTGCGGTCGGGTAGGTAGTTGGTAGAAAATAGGTGATCGTCCATGAGTGTACTCTGCAAGTTGCAGAATGCATTTTCTTTTTTATCGTGGTGGCTGCTAAAACACCTTAAGCTTCGTTTTCCGCTTCATGCATTACTCCATACAGATCCTTTAACGCTTAGTGAGAGCCCCCATTCGGTAAATTTTCCGCTACCATATGGTTCATTCTCCGCTTCCTCGCGGTTCATTCTCCGCTTCCTCACGGTTCATTCTCCGTTTCAATATGGTTCGTTCTCCGCTTCGTTACGGCTCATTTCTTCCGCTTCTTTGTCTCAGTTTAGGGTTTTCTCCGTTTCCTCTCCGCTCCCTTTTCGCTTCGCTACCGCTTTCCTTCCGCTTCACTGGCCGTTCCGTCCGCTACGTAATCTGCTTTGTTGACGCTTCCATTTTCACCAGGGTTGTCTCAGGAAAAACCTGATAATTCAAATGGCGCGGGAGTTTGAGTCGTCAGTGACGTCAAACTATTAGGAGCCCGAGTCGCGAATGAGGCAACCTTTGAACTTTGGCAGATAAGACATCTAAGGGAGCTCATATGCAGTGGACGGAAGCCCTAAGTGGCGACCTCATCGTATGTCATGTTGCCAGCGAGCCCGATTGCAGGGAGTATATGGTAAGGTTGCACTCTTTGTGGTGTGAGATGCATCCAGAACAAGTCCACTGCAAGTACTATATCCTAATACTGGGAATATAATTAAGAGTTTTACGCAAATTTTATCGATTTCCAAAAAGCGTATGACGGTATAAATAGAGAGAGATTGTGGAGAAAAATGGATAAGATGGGGATTCCAAGAAAATTTATAAATCTAGCAAAGCTGAGCAGCACAGAATCAAGGGGCTAAGTGTGGATCAATGGAAGCATTTACGAGCTGTTGAAAATAAACACGGAGGTAAGGCAGAGAGATGGTATCTCCCCAATTCTATTTAATATTGAGGAAGCACTGGAAAAAGTAGCAGAGATGGACCTTGGTATCAAAATTGCGACCAAAATAAACATTTTAGCCTTTGCAGACGACTTAGCGATATTCGTAGAAAGTTTAGAAGATTTAACAATTTTGAGAAATTTATTTATGAAGGAAATGGAAAAAAATGGACTGAAGATAAATGATAAAAAAACTTTATACGTACATCTAGGATGAGAAAACCACATTTGTTATTTCCACAAACCTTTATTACGCTGGCACGACGCGCGTATCACCACACTGTGGCATACTCATGTGCATTTAGCGGTAGGTTGGGTGGGAATATACAGCCTGGGCTTATGCTGAGGAAAGGAGAGGGGGTGGGTGGGGAAGGGGGAGGGGAGGATTTCCGTTATGTTTAAAAATGAGTACCAAAGAGGCTGTGGGTTTCTCGGTAGACTGCTAGGCGACTCCGATGGCTGGGGAGAAGGGGAGGGGTGGAGTGTTTAGAGGGGGTTTTTAGGGGTGTGAGGGGAAGTTGCAAGGGGGGGAGGGTGTGATAAGATGTGCATGGTGTAGGAGGATTTGAGGACCAAGCGCTTTAAAAACCGCCGTGACCATCCTCTTAAAGAGGAAAGGTCTTATTACCTCTAACAGAAAATATATAATACACACACATTTTTAAAAAATCACCGTCATTACAGTGTCCGAATAAAACTTTACACAAACAAGTAAAAACTAATTCTTCTCCCTAACCAACAAAATTATCTAGAGTTTATGGCCAAATGGTAAATGGACAGGAGGTACAAATGTACCTCCTGTCCATCAGGAGAATGATGACAAGATGAAAGATTGATAAACACACATGTTAAATCACCGTCCTTACAGTGTCATACTAAAAATCACACAAACAAGTAAAAACTAATTCATCTCCCTTACCAACAAAATTATCTAGAGTTTACATGGCCTAATTTTAATATAAACTACTTTTCACTAAATACACCGCACTCGTCACTAACACACAAAATGTACCTCCTGTCCATTGTAAGAATGGTGAAAAGATTGAAAATTGAAAAACATACATATTAAGTTACTGTCATTGCAGTGTCCTCCAAATATTTATCCACACAAACAATAAAACAGACTACACACGACACTCATCACTTGCATACAAGAAGTACTTCGCGGCCATCATAATGATGACTAAAATCAGTATAGGTACAGTACAAGTGTACTATAAACTTAAAAAAAAGCACTGTCATTGCCGTGCCCTGCTAAAAATTAACCACCAGGAAAAACTAGTCCCTATGCATATGCATGTGAGATATCTCACTCGTCACACCCCACGGAGGAGAAGGAGGGAGGGGGGGGGGAGAAGTTGTCTTTGCTAAACGAAGAGGAGGAGGGGGGGCGAGGTCGTATGTTAGGGTTTGGTGGGGTTTGAGACAAGGCTATGGGATGGGGGGGGGGTGGAGAAGGGAGGGGGGTACGGAGACACAGGAAAAGGGACTCGCTACTGTCGGGGTTGGCCGTAGAAGGTCATGTTTGGGGGGGGGGAGGTGGGGAAGGAGGCAGGCAGTTAGGGTAGGGGCAACGTACGGTTCGATCGCGGCACTTTTTGGACTAATTGTAAGCAAGGCACAAGGAGGGGGGAGGAGTTTTCAACCATATATTCGTTACACAAATGCTCATTGTTCAGCCTGTGATGTGCGATTTCTAATTGCTAGAGGGGGTCTAGTGCGATTACTAATTGCTAGAGGGCGTCTAGTTTTGCAGCTTTGCCTATCTTGTGTAAAACTACTAGATTGAAGTCACTAACATGATCATTTTCATATAAATGTTTCGCGAAGTTTGACCTCGGGTCGAAATTCCGGACACATCTTTCATGTTCTTTCATCCGGGTTGTAATAGCTCGTCCGGTTTGGCCTACGTACACTGTCCCGCAGTTTATTGTATCACACGACAACTTTTATACTCCGGAATGGGACAACAAAGGGCGCTCGTCTTTGCAGTCTTAGATATTTACCCGTGTTCACTGGGGTATAGTGGGCTGCCTTGAGGTAAGTGGGAAGCAGTTTAGCGATCTTGTGGGAGAGGTTAGGGATGAAGGGGAGTTTGCACCACTTGTGGGAGGTCGAGGGAATTGGGGTTAGGGGCGTAAGGCTTTTGACCGTCAATTGTCTTCTCTTCTTTTTAAGGAGGTTGTCAATAAGTTTGGGGACGTACCCATTCCTGGAGGCTATATTTTTGATTGTGGCTAGTTCTTTGATGAAGTTCTTTTCCCCGAGTGGTATATTTACTAGACGGTGAATCATGGAGTGGAAAGCCGCGTGTTTGTATGAGTAGGAGTGAGACGAATCTGCTGGAATAGCGTGGTCGGTGTAGGTCGGTTTCCGGAAGATAGAGAATTCGTGGTCTCCGCCAAGGATTGATATTCTCAAATCTAAGAAGTTTATAATGCCTGTATGGCTCTTTTCTATGGTGAATGACATATTTGAGTGCTGTGAATTAAGGAGTTCAATAAATAGGTCCAGTTGTCTATCACTACCGGTTCAAAGACAAAGGATGTCGTCTACGTACCGGAAGTAGTAGTGAACGTGCTTGCAGAGATTGTTGCTGCTGTTGAAAAGCTTATTTTCTAAATTGTCTAAGAAAACTTCGGCTTGTAAGGGGGATATGGGTGAATCCATTGTAATTCCGTCTGTAAATTGGTAAAATTTGTTCTGAAATTGGAAATAATTTTGCTTTGTATTGATTTCAAGATGAGCGAACATTTCTTTGGCGGCGGAGGTCTCTAAGTTGGTGGCAGTTTCGAGTGCATTGTGGGCTAATTTAACTGCCTCTTTCACCGGTACACAGGTGAATAGGTTCTTTATATCAGTTTGGCGTTGGGAGGTACGGTTCTTTTGTGGAGTTCATTTGCCAATTCAATGGAGTTTTTTACGCTGAATTTGGGATGAAAGAAGTGTAGTCACGAAAGAGTGTGTTTAGTTTTTTTGGCTAGTTTGTAAGCGGGAGCTGACATAGATGACACTACCGGCACTAGGATAGGAATTCCTGGTTTGTGAATGTTTGGCATTCCGTATAATCTAGGGGGGAGGGGATTCATTTGAATAAATTGAAATTTCTCCCGTTTGGTGAAAATTTTGCAATTGGACAGCACCGACTTAACTGCACTCTGGTAGGACGGCGTTGGGTCTTTTAGAAGTGTGGAACTCCGCAAAACCACTTAAATCACGCCAATTCCCACTTTTCAAGAATTCCATGATACCTCTTTTCCTGGAGGGTGTGGCATTTTCCCCCCTGTTTTTTGGGCAATTCTCCTCTTTGGACAGTTTCTCCTCTGCGGACTGTTTATCCTCCGGACTTAGCCGAAGGACTTGCCCGAACGACATGCGCGCTAACGACATGTGCGCCAACGACGGCCAAAATGCCTACGACTACAAAATGCAGCGACTACTGCCAGCGACTTCTGCCACGACTTCTGCCACACCTTTCGCCGCACCTTTCGCCGCACCTTTCGCCGCACCTTTCCCTCACCAGGTCCTGCCCCGCTTTTATAGCCAGTAAAGTGAGGAAGGATACCAAAAATGCGGTCATCCTGACCAAGGCAAAAAGGCTGTGATCCTGTATTCTGCGGCCGACGCCAGAAAACAGTTCCTGGCGCTCCAATTAAAAACTGCCACCCTATCTATCACCCATCCCATTATTTCCTCCCCTCCAAGGCTACCAATCGCCAACCTCCTGACCTTACCCATTCCACCTTCGTCCTTGTCGACAGACCCCCTCCTCAGCTGACTCGTCTCTAAGCTCGCCCTCTATTGCTTCCGAGACGCCGACCGGGTAACACCGTTGTGTGAGCCTGCTGACTAAGTCACTTTTGTACTTAAGAGAGAAGTTCAACCTCTCGTACTTGTTAAACTTAAACTATTTTCCGACTGGTAACTTTCATTACGGTCGCCTGGCACTCGACCTATGGGTAAATTATTGTAATTGGTTTGGTTCTATTTTGTGATTTGTAAAATATATTGATAAGTTAAGTTTATGATTGATAATACTTGTGTTTCGTTCGTTTTCCTCATTTTTCTCACCCGAGCTTGGAAAGAGTTTGTGTTTTCAAGAGTGTTATCGGCGAGAAAATCTGCTCCTTCTCCCGATAGCGCTACAAGGGTATTCATAATTCCCCAGAGCCGCCGGAGAGTTGACTACTTTGAACCCTGGAGCCGCCCGTCTCGATCGCAATGATTAATAGATGACTAAGATCCTCTTTGCGAGTACTCGAAGGATAATTTGGAAAGACAAATGTCATTTCAATGAACGTTTATAGCACTACAGCGGTATAAGTATAACATCAACGCAACTACTATGTCCGTTTTTAAATTATACACCTTTTCCTTGCGGGAATAAACCGCCTCATATTGGTGCCCTGGCGCTTTATTCTACCCTCAACCTAGCTGAGAAGGGACATGAAAACATCCTCACTCATTCTCAAGTAATTCCGATAGTTTTCGGGATCGTCGGCAACCAGCTCCTTCTCCAACATGATAAGCACGCCTCTTCCGACGCCTTCATCACTTCTTTCCAGCCAAGGCCGAGTTTGCCATTGCCTTCGCTTTATTTTCTTCGCCTCTGTTATTTTTAATAAGCCTGCGCAGTCAATTCCGACTGCTAAAACTGCCAATACGGCATCCCCACAATCCGTAACTTCCATATTTGTTTTCTATAATATCGTATTTCGTTTGTTTTACATATTTTGGTCCAAATGTGATGCACCGTGGGAAATACCATTTCCGTTGTATGCAAATTTTGGACCAAAAGCATTTGGACCAAAAATTTTGATACAAAAATTGGATACAAATTGGACCGTGGGACACCGGCTCAAGGCCCAAGGGAGCAAAAGGGGGAATTTGTCCGTTGTCGCTTGAGTTGGCAATATTTAGGCCGGACTGACGCTTTAGTCGCAGCATGTAATAGAATGCGAAGGTCCACTCACATAGGGCTTTTCAAGAGAAATAACAAAGTTTTCAGGGGTAGAAGAAGAACTTATCATTAAATTTTCAAATATTTTGAGAGCTTTGCCATGCGGCCTTCTAATTGATCCCCCAAAATTTAATGAATATTGTATGGATACGGCAAAATGTTTTGTTAAATATTATGAGTGGTTCTACTTGCCACCCACAGTACATAAATTTCTGCTGCATGGTGCAGCTGTGATTGAGTCAGCTCTTCTTCCAATTGGAGAGCTTTCGGAGGAGGCTCAGGATTCGCGAAATAAAGATACAAGAAATTATCGCGAGCATCAAGCAAGAAAAATTTCCAGATTCCACACGAATGAGGACGTTTTCCGGAGACTGGTCCTGACCTCTGATCCATTCGTCAGTACATTAGGTGCTGAATTAAATAAATACCGTGGCCTAAAAGATCTGCCTATAAAGGTCCGTGAGCTCATGCAAGAATATCCGGACTCGGCGAGTGAATACGAGGAAGAGGAGTGGAATTCATGAGAATTTGATTTGGAATTATATAAATTGTAAATTTAATAAGATACTAAGTATGTTTTTATTAAAATAAATGAGTTCATTTGCAGTTAATACCGTTTTAATATTTATTTAATAATTTCTTAGTTTTTAGTTTCAGCGGCACTACCTCTGCTAGCTGATAATCGCAATCACTTCAACGTTAGAATCAATTCTCCCAACTGCCTTACATTCACCCATTTTTTTAAAATTATTTACTAATTTAAAGGTCTAGAAGTTATATTAAGCAAATACTTTATATATATTTGCATATTCAATAATAACAGGCATTTTCTATGCAGTCTCCTCATTGTCGTTTAATTTAGCATTAAAATTCTCAATATCTTCTGAAATAATTATTTTTTGTTGAAAATAACAGCAGAAATGAACTAAGCGCGTTTTAAAACTTATAAATGGCAATTTTCACATTAATCCGACAAAAATATTATTTTTGTCCCTTTTTTTCGCGATCCGGACCACTGTGCGTAGTCACCGCAGGCGCTACCAGAATGTGGCCAGTGCTTCCATCTATAGGCATACGAAAAAATGTTGAAGTAAACCTTCCCATTCTCTTCCCTGGTCGCAGAGCCAACGTTCCCCCTATCGCATGAAGTTCAAGAAATAATCTATTTCTGTTACCCTTATCCTACCGAGTGGGAGAGCCGAGGGAAGCTCCATAGGGAACGCCGGACGACTTGGTGAGTAGGCATGGGCACTTCCTAAAATTATTACCGGTATTCAACCGACGAGTATTTTAAAGCACTACTTGTACGGGACCGAAAGTACTGACGCAGTATTATAAGCATTTCTTACTGTTTATTTTCATAAATTAGTTGCAAATTAACGTAAATCTGACTTAATTTTTCCGGTATTTCCGAAAACTGGTGTTCTTAGATTCCAGTACGATAGGTAATTACGCAAAAACGTCAACAATTATTTTTAATTTAGTTGAAATTAATCTGTGAATCGCAGCGAGTAACTTACTTTCGAACTTGCATAATAACTTTTTTTATCCTGAATAATACAGAGTGATTACAAAAGAATGCGTCGGTTTCAAAGATCTGTATTTTTCAAATGGTACGAGCTACAGAGCTGCGCGACCTCTTAAAATGGCCGATACATTCTCTAGTACTGTTAAAAAAACATCATTAATGTTCAATATGCCGTCCTTGAGTAACCCGAACAATATCAAGTCAATATTCAAACTCCTCCCACACTCTGTGAAGCATGTCAGCAGTTACTGTCTGTCTGTCACAGCCAAAGTTATGCGTGATTTCAATTCCTCGCTGTTAGTAGGCATTGGTTAAGATTGTCTCTTTCCTCTACTAGAAGAATATTGCAATGATTTAGTGTTTCAGCAAGACCAGATTCCCCCCCATTGGCACCTCTCAGTTTGAGACATACCCACAAAGATGGATTGGTCGATCTGCATGGCAAGACCTCGCCCTTCATCTGTGGCCTCCGAGGTCACCTGATCTCACACAATGTGATTTTTTTGCGGGTATATGTCAAGGGTCAAGTCTTTGTGCCACCATACCCTACTAACAGCGAGGAATTGAAAGCACGCATAACTTTTGCTATGAAGACATGACTTTGTAACTGCTGACATGCTTCACAATGTGTGGGAGGAATTTGAATATCGAATTGACATTGTTCGAGTTATTCAAGGACATTGAAGGAGGATATTGAACATCTGTGATGTTTTTTTTCAACAAAACTAGAGAATGTACCGGTCATTTTAAGAGGTCGCGAAGGTCTGTAGCTCGTACCATTTGAAAAATACAGATCTTTGAAACCGTCGCATTCTTTTGTAATCACCCTGTATATTTAAGGCAGGTTGAATAATCCCATATGGAACAATTCAAATTTACTTACAAATGAAACACATTACCTAGGACGGTGCTAAGCTTTATATTACTATATATCAACGACACGTCTCTTAGCATCTCTCTGGTCGATGGATGCAGTCGCGTTTTCTAAAACTATGGATAATTTTGCATGTGTTCGCATTTGCAATCCAATTGAAGTATTATTAATGCTAGGTTTCATTTATAATTAATTACTAGCAATATAGTCGATATAAATCAGTGACTGATATAGTAGAATCATCCAAAGTGTATATCAAACTATGATCAAAACCTGGAAAGACCTCTTAGCATGTTATATCCATACTATAGAAGAAATTCTTCTTTTCCACAGAATTTATTTCAGAAAAAATTTTGTGGAAAAGTATAGGATTTTATTCTATTGTTTGGCTTAAGGCTTCACTCCACGAAGTTGGTAGAGTGAGCAGTAGCGAATATAGGTTATAACTTCGGGGGGGGCAAGACCGGCTAGCTAGCGGCGACCGGCTGTAGTATCCGCGCATATGCCTCTCGCCGCGGTCTCATATTTCGAGGGGGCCTAGGGCCCCCCCATATATACGCCACTGAGAGTGAGGCTTGTTATACTTACCTATTTTATATTAAAATAATGCGTAAATACACGGAACAAGTTCGCGAAGTTTTTTATGTCCGCATAGCAAAGATTTGGTAATGTTAAGAAATTATTTATTGCGTCGGAAACGGAATGTATAAGTCTGGTTATCGTTTCGTTTCTCGCTTCGCTGAATTCATGTTGCGCTAGCAGAGTCATCTCACTATTTCCTAATCAGCGAAAAGTCATTTAACTCACCCACATTTTCTCTAACGGAAGGAACTGTTGCTGATATCAATAGTTAATTATCTGCGTGTACAAATTAATTCTGAAGTCGCAAGTACATACCATTGATATCAGTTGTATTTAATCAAATCATTGAAGGAAATATTATAAAAGAAAACAATTAACATTTTTTCAAAGTATGTAATGTACACACAGCTCAAATGTTACATTTTCAGGTTTCCAGAATTTTGTAACAAATCGATTGAAACTAAGAATCTTTCTATCATCAATGCTAAATGACCAAATGAAAAAATAAATTTGAAGTACATGTGATGTAATATTTCCACTAAAATACACTCAAATCAGTAAGAGAGAATGATGAATAGCTGATGAAAGCTGCCAAACATATTGCATTATTCTCAATGGTACTAGGTTCTTATACGGTCAATGACGTTGACAGCTGGAATATCCGACACCTGCAATTAAAAATATGTATAAATTGATTGAACTTAATTTCACTGGTAAAAGGGATTATTTAAAAATTGAAATCAACAGTATCTGAGAGATATATCAAACGCTCGGTATCACTAATAAAGACGAAGTTCTATAACCTCTAGATGTATATTAAACATGCTATCACTCATATTTCTATTTTATCTATCATGGTTAGTGCAAAAGAAGAAAACGTTCTCCGAGCAATATTAATTTGCAGACAACTTTCTGCAAATTAATTGTTATTTCCAGATACTTTTCTATTTTCTAATGAAAAAATCTTGAATTTTCCGAACATGATTAGGGTAAAATAATAATCTCATGTTGCGGTACATCTTTAGTTTATGTATTTACCTTTTTTGGTATCACTGAAAATTTTTGCGCGGTCAGTTACTTGTTCTGTGAATCAGTCTCGTGTCTACTGTCTAGTATACACGACCGTGGTCTGGTGCAAGTGCCGCGTGTATTTCTAATCGATCGATTAAGTTTAAGGTGTGAGCGTTCCGTGTTCTGCGTATTTAGTTCCAGTTCAACATGGATGATTCCCTGGAAAAACTATTGAGTAGTCCATTTTCTACCAGAACTTTGGAAGACAAAATTAAAGTTAAAGAGTTATGAAGACCCTCCCTGGACTTGGTTATCACTCAGAGTGCTTCTTCGAACAAAACCAAGTACATTAGAAAATTTAACAAGAAAGTGTACGGGTATGATTGGGTGTGTGGATGCGAAATTTGGAACGCCCTTTTTTGTTTCCCGTGTTTGCTCTTTGGCAAGAGTTACTCTTGGGGAACAGTTGGTGTTCGAGATGTTTGTATTCAGAAAGGATCCTAGGTGTCTTATTTTCAAATATTTATCGTGCTGCAGCTCTTCAGCACACAAGCACCAATCGCCACTGATTCCAGTGTCTGATGAATTTCTTCTCAGGGCAACATACTTTGATATTCTTTCATAGCAAGGACAGACTTAGAGTAAAGTATTGATGTGGTCAAGGTTCGAGGATTCATTTTAATCTTATCAAATCCAAGACAACCTTTTGAGTTTGCTTTGAGGGGCCACGACGAAAGTGATAGTTCCGATAATCCTGGTATGTTCCTAGGCCTAGTAGATTTAGTTTCTAGTATAGATAGTGTAGTGAAGGGCATATAGAGTCCAATAATGTTTTCAAGGGGACCTTGAAAACCATCCAAAATGAACTTGTGGATTGCATGCTAGAAATCTGCAGAGAAGTTATAGCAGAGGAAATAAAACAAGCAGATCACGTGAGTGTCATGGCTTATTAGACTACCGATGTTTCTGAGCAGACGCAGTTGGTGTTGGTGTTTCGTCATGAGAAGAAAGGTGTTCCTTTTGAGCGATTTTGGGGTTCCTTTAAACCAGAAGGTTAAGGTGCGAATGCTCTTGCATCATGTATATTAAATGAAATGGACGGCATGTTTAAGGACATCCGCATATTGTCATTGCACAGACGTATAATGGTGCTTCAGTAATGAGTGGTGGTACAGGAGGAGTGCAAGCAAAGATAAAAGCCTGCTATCCCAACGCAAATAACATCAATTGTTACGCTCACCAACTTAATTTAATAATGGAACGCGCCTAACGCGAAAAATGGATCTTTCGGCAAAGGTATTTTTCGGAAATCTGTCAGCGTTCCCTGCCTTTTTTTCAAGGTCACCGCAGAGAATCTCTGCATTCGATGCTGTAGCATCTCGAAGAATTCCAAGAGAATCAACAACCAGGTGGAATTTCAAGTCACGCACTGTTAACACCGTATATATTCATATACGGTGTTAGGGATATAGGGATTCATTATTTGATTGCTTGCTAAACTTAGAGAAAACCACGTCAAATAAATCTTGCCTTGAAGCAAACGGACTTCGGCGCATTTTAGAAGACGAGGGATTCATCTTCTGGCTCGAATTTTTCCATAAATAAATGCCACATGTGGAACTCTTCTACAGTCAGCTACAATCAAGAACAGCTGATGTTGTGAAAGTTAAATCTGCTGTTTTAAATTTAATTCATGAAGTCAACAGAATAAGGGACTTGACATAAAATATTGGCGTTAATCCTCAAGAATTACGCGGAGCAGAAAACAAACGCAGAAAGGTATCATGTCGACGTACGCGAGAAGAACGAGATCGTTTCCATTCCTTGGTTAATTTAGAAGCTGCGAAACTTTTAAATTCCACAAATTTCGTACTATATTCGAAACAGTTTCCAGATAAATAATTAGATATAACAGTCAGGGCCTGCAAAATTCTGGAAATAAAGAGACTCAAAACAGAACTATCGGTTTTGTATTGTAGGCCAGATTTTAAGAATATAGCAGGAGCAGTGCCACTACTGCAGTTCATAATTAACGACAATCTGCAAGGCGCCTTCTGCCAAATAACGAAACTTCTGATAATATTCATAACAACACCAATGACAACATCGGAGCTTGAGAGGTGTTTCTCATCGCTAAAATGGATTAAAACCTTCCTACGGAACACCATGTCACAGGGAAGGCTAAGTGCACTGGCATGCTCTCCATTGAGAAGAAGATGATCACTACGTAAGGGTTCAATGCCAGGGTGATTGACAAATTCTGTAGCAAGAAGGTTCGGCGTATGGACTTCATTTTTCGTCACTAAGTGAGTAAATTTTACATTTCCACACATTTCATTTTGGGGTGGGGGAGAGTAGGGGGTGGCGAGCGGAGAGACGGGGAGCAGCACATTGCTGATCTTATGCACCAGCCGCTGGTCAATACGAAGATTGTTTGCAGCAGATCTGCATTCCACTCTTCTCTCTGCCATTCGCTTCATTCCTACATAATTATTTTCTTTGACGTCTTTCATGATTTGCTTAATATATTCCGTTCTTGGTCTTCCTCCATAATTCTTCCCATTTATTTACAGTTCCAATATTATATTCATTAGGCCGTCGTGTCGCAAAATCTGCCCAATGAGTTAATTAGTTTGTCTCTCCTTCTTCGCAGAGTGGTCATTGTGTTTATTTTCCCTCCAGCTCTTCATAGGACATCTTCGTTAGTGATTCTTTTCGTCAATTTAATCTTCATCAGAATTCGGTAACACCACATCTCCATTGCTTCCAATCTCCTTTGCTCTGCTGCTCTTATTGTCCACGCTTCACTGCCATATAACAGCATGCTCTAAATATATTTTTTTAATAAAATCCTTCTTAACTTCCAGGCTTGTGTTGCCAGCTGTCAGCAGAGTCATCTTCTGGTAGAATATATTATTTGCTTAGGCTATTCTGCTCACAATGTCTTCCTTGCTTCTTCCATCGCGGGTGATCCTGCTTCCTAGATAACAAAATTCTTCCACTTGCGCCAATTTTTGCTGCCCAGGTTTAGCGGTGATTCTGCCTTCTTGATTTCTTCCACAAATCATAACCTTGGTTTTCTTTACATTTATCTTCAGGTTGTATTTCTTCTGAGTTTTGTCCATACAGTTCAGCATTATCGTCAGATCTTCTTTCTTCTCAGCAAGAATTGCTATGTCATCAGCAAAGCGTAGCATGCTGATTTTTTCTCAATGCACTTGTATTCCAGTTTTTAATTTGCCCTTCATTTCATTCATGGCTTTTTCAATGTATATATTAAAGATCATTGGCGCGCAACCTTGCCGTACTCCTTTCCTCACTTCTGCCCCCTCTCCTTTTCCGCCGCATTTAATCACTGTTTGTTCGGAGGTTTCCGCGGAGCTGGAAGGATGATCTCTGCATTTTTTCTCCGCGTAAACCTTCGAACAAACGTTATCCACCTCTACGGGGAGGAGATACACAGCAAGATTAAGAGAGTAGAGAAGCTCCGGAGGAAGAAGGGAAGGCTCATGCCTTCTCTGGCATTCCTACAACGTTGCCGGGACACGAACACCTTACCAACCTGTGTGTTCGTGAAACACCACCTCAATACGAACGCTGCCAAGAAGATTCTTCGCCGGGTCAGCGAAGCACTTCTAACAATAAGATAACGGATTCATCACGCACGCGTGGTAATGGTAATCCTGTCTCCCCGATGTAATCCTCTTTGTATTCGCATGGCATTCCGTATACTCCCGGAGTATACCAAAGTCTCAGGTTGTCTTTTATCGAGTACTAAGAAAAATCAAAGTCTTGGCATTAATGACCTTGATAACGATGGTAGAGTTAGCCATCGAAACGTCGGTAATCTGACCTCCTGACCCGGTTGGATACCCGTTCACTCATACCAATGAGTGTAGTAGCAACTCCCGGTTGGATACCCGTTCACTCATACCAATGAGTGTAGTAGCAACTCCGAGCAGCGACAATGTCTATACATAGTATGAGCACCAAGAGACACGATACGGGGACAAATTGACTTTGACTTTACGACTAGCGATCCCTGAATATTATTTTAGCAAATGTTTCTCCTTCCTAAAATAAAATTTTGAGGTTAATAATGGGTGTTCAAGTAAAGAATGCTGTAACTTGGAGCCTTTGAGTCTCTTGATAATTTTGACTCCCTAGCAGGGGCGGCTCTATACCAGAGGTTTGGGGAGGAGGGGGGCACCAACGGCTCTTGAGGTATGGAATACCCACCAGGAAAAAGGGGGTTCGTGGGTCTCGTCCCGGAAATTCGTAACAAACGATATGCAAAATGGCGCGTTATAAGTGGTTCGAAAGCAAAAGTTTACCTTTTAAGAAGAGCAAGGTTTTACTATCTTACTATACTTATCTTTACCTAATGCTTATATCCCTTTTAGATAACCACCAAGTTTCGACTAATACCAAAATTATTTTGATTTACATTTGCATTTAGCTTGTGGTATTAAAAACAGTTTTAGTTCACATAAAATATTACTGGATTTAAAGTAAAATAACCAAAACTTCAGCAACAAAAAAGCAACAAATAATAATTTAGGCTTTTAATTTGTCCATGACAGAGAAATACGCTGGGTTTTGGTGGAGCTGCAATTGCCCCCCTTGGGGTCGTCAATGCTCCTAAGGAGTCCAAGCTAGGCTCCTAAGGATGCTCTTTCAACTCAAGCTTAAAGCAACAGTAGTTTGGGATAGTAATTATCTCTACTTCTGAAGCATATTCGGAAGTCCAGAGAGGAATATACAGACGCATAAAAACGTATACGTATTTTGCAACACGGCGGAGCATATGTTCATGAAACCCTCCACCCTAAGGTCCGGGAGAGTAAGTTGAAATGAGTTTTCGCTTTCAGTAGAAAGAAAAGCGAACGCTTATGCTTGCTATCCTGCTACGGAAAAGAACCTTGGGTGATAAATTTTCTGTGGCTCATTTTCGGCATGTAGTACTTGAACGATACGGCGTTCTGCAACGAAGTCGCAAGGCTTGAGCGTTATCCTTTGCGATAACTTACACCTCTCAGCCGACGCGACGAGGAGAGATATCGCAATAATGGTATCGCCAGTGCAACACCGCCTGAACACGAGGGGAAGTCTTTTGAAATGACTGGTGTCTGCTGCCTGTCCTGCCTGCTGCTCGTATCGCACAAGTGTTTCTATGTAACCACATGCTAAAATAGAAGTTGGTAATCCGGTAAGATTCATCTAAACACAAGGTTAGCCAGTATGGTTAGGATGTAAAGTTCACCCGCTTCCTAGTAGTACATGCATAGAGAAGATTCTTTATGGCACGTTTAGTCGAGTATGGGGATGAATTCAATAAAATGAATATTCAGCCGAACTTTAAAAAAATTTAAGAATATTTACATATTCTGTATAATATACCAAATGGAGTTCTTCTTAATGCATACATGACGTTGTTCTTTAGTAGAATTGGTTGTTAATCCAATATATGTTTGCATACTTTAAAAAAATATATAATTTATGGAAATAATATGGTCTTGAAATGTATGTTATTATTTTTGCGCAATTAAAAAAATCATTTAGTATTTATTCAGCAAAAAAATATTTAACGTAAAGTTAATATAATAGTGCCAACGACTTCGAAGACAGATTGTATTGATGCGCGATTAAATTTTCAATTTAAAACGAAATTTTATTCTTACGTATCTTCACTCATTCATGCTTACTTCGAAATTCGTCGATTGGTGACAGATGATTGGCGCCCTGTATTCACTTGCTAGGGAGAAAATAGTGCTTGAGATCAGAGTAAAACTAAATGTTTACATGTTTGATTAAAATTAATAGACTACCTGATTTTTATTTCTAATAACAGCAACTGAATATGGTCTCTCTCTCTCTTTCATTCTTAATTAAAGACCAACTGTAAGAGAAGAAGAGGGCATGGAAAGATAAAATAAGAAACGAAGAAGTATACAGAACAGTAACAGATGAAATAACCACAACACTCCACAGAAAAGAAGAACCATATGGATTTCGCACACTCTGAGGTTTAATGGGTTTGTGAGGAATAGAATTGAAGGAAAATAGAGGGGAAATCCTAAGAGTAAGGCCAAGGGAAAAATAATAAACCAAATAAAGAGGAACACACGAACTAAGAAGTGCCCGGGAGTAAGGGAACTAGTATGAGAAAGAGAAAGAAGGAAGGTTACATTAAATCAATATTTGGATTGAACGACCAATGAATGAATACTGTTATAAAACGACGATAAGTTTCCGTTAAGAAAAGAATGAACGTTAATAACGCCCTATATCGTTTTTTCCTGTAATCATGAACATTTCTTCGAAAAAGAAATTCAAACGGTGACACCTTAACAAAAGCCGTCTCCATGAAACAGAAGTCAGCGGTGCGTGGCGCTGCATAGCATCATCGCCGCTTCCAATTTGTCAATGCACTCACAAATGTCGTTTTCTGTAAGGAAGACACCAAGCGTCCAACGCCTAATCTATCCACTGCAATGTGGCGGATGAGAGGCAGACGACTGATAATACAGGAGTGAGCTGCGAAGATTTGAGTACGCTTGAATCTCGAGGATGGGGAAAGGGAACAGTGAAACTTATTTTATTCCGAGAAAAAATCAATTTCCCAGCCGTAGCAGTGTTAAACAGAGGAAGAAACATTGCTAAATTTGTCATCAAATGTTATCTTTGGATTTTCATACTTAACCGTTTTATTAAACGCTCTTGTCGACTAGTGACAAATATTCGACGGTTTATAAAATTACATTCTTTACATTTCTATCTTTTGACACCCTTTTATTTCATTGTTTACAAAGTGAAAGTTATCAACTTAACTTTTAAATATTAATTACACATAAAAATTGAGAGTCACAGAGGGTATGTATCAAATTAAAAAATGTAATTTAAAATTCTACGTTAATTTGGGAAACCATAGGGAAGTGAAGGAACTGGCATGGGATAGGGCGAAATGGAGGGCTGCAGTATACCAATCCTAGGATTGTAATACTATGACGACGTTAATATTAATTTCGTGATCTCCCAGACTGGTTGTGTCACAGAGCTTGAACGCTACTGGATGACGGTTAACACACGAATCCATATAATTAATATGTATCCATATAATCTATGTAATGAAAGCCTTCATCCTTTTAACGGAGGGTATGTAACGATTAGATGGAAAATGACTATTCTACTGATGGTTAGGGTCACTAGCTCCCACCAGAATGTATATTTCCATGAACAATATGTCAGGCTCAAAACAGATTTACCGAATTTAGCAGTTAGAAACAGAACTTTGTCATTCCACAAACACGATTGGTTTCATAATAGCGTTACGCGTTCATGTACCTACAAACTGTTACGAAACTTTGCGAGTGCCCATGTATCGGGAAGTTTACGATTCCACAAGGTTTTTATAAAACGCAGATGCTTACACCTTACACCAATTTTAAATTGAATCATCAAAATACTGAAGATGCCCGAAGAAAGATATGCTAAAATCTGCTTCAACAAACAGTTGACACAAACTGAATTTCAAATAAAAAGTAAAGAGATCCTAAAATACAACTGGCGATTTCAAGTAAGGAAACTCTTCTTCACCCCAATTGGTTGGACTCCATGTGGGACGATCTCACCCTCCAGTCGATTTAAGTGAAAAAGAAAAATCCTCTGCATTAATCATGTATCCACAGTTAAAATTATCTGAAAATTTATAAGTGCAAAAATATTTAAAGCATAAACTCCCTCTTAGGCACTATCAATGTTTAGTACAAATAAGATTATTGAACAATTACAATTGTAGAATTATTTTAGATGGAAATTTACACAAAATAAACAAAATTCTGTATTGCTATATTTGCGATAAAAATAATGACTTCTTGCATATGCTTATTGATTGTCAGATACTTGAACAAAAAATAAATCAACTGAGGTTACCTATAGTTAATGAAAAGTTGGATTTATTTTAAATATTAGAGAATCTCGACTTTAAATGCGCTAACAAACTTGTAGGGTTTATAAAACACATCCTGAATGTATATCAAATATGTTAAAATAATGAACTGAGAAAAAATTGTAAAGCAAAAGGTAGTGGTACATAAATAATGCGATGGACAATTGTAAATTATTCTGTAATATTGTAACTTCCAATTTTAAAAAATCGTACAAATATTGTGAAACTAAAAGCATAAAAACTTTGATGTGCTGCGCACTCTCTACTGTAAATTCTTTTTTAAGAAAAAACAACAAAAAATATTATCTATCAATTAAGTTAAAGTTAAGAAATAAGAAGAAATTGTAAAGCAAAAGTTAGTGATACTTAAATAAGTTGATGAACAGTAGTAGATTATTCTGTAATGCTGTAACTTCCAATTTAAAAAATCAGGCAAATATTGTGAAACAAAGTGTATAAAAACTTTGATGCGCTGCGCACTCTCTATTGCAAATTCTTTTTTTAGAAAAAACAATAAAGAATATTACCTGCCATCTAAAGCCGTTAAACTGCGTGGTTGCACTCTATACCGAAATGATCGCATTGGAAAAGGTGGCGTGGGCGTGTGCATGAGGATCGACTTTAAATGTAAGACACCAACTAAAAGTTATTCTTTTAATAAAAAGGCCAGAATATCTACTTGGTGAAGTTAAAATATATTCCACCAAGATTCTCATTGGCACAATATACTACAGGCCACCTATTCTCTCCGTCCGCGTCCCTCCATCTCTCCGATCTGGATGCAGTAATATCCGAATATTCAACTAAATACGAGCACATAATATTAGCAGGAGACTTCAATGCAAACTTCGACACAAACGGTTATGATACAAGTAATCTTCGGCGAATATTCTCCGCAAATAACCTTAAAACCCTCCCATTATGGTCCACTAACATGACTGTAACTACTTCAACGTGGATAGATCTAATCATAACGGCAAAATAAGAAAAAGTAGTTATTAATGGACAGCTCCCGGCTTCTCTTCTCACGATCATATATACCTTTTTTTTATTCAGTTAGAACTCTAAAATACAAGTAATTGTATATTTGTCGAAGAAATATCGATGAAATGAATGACGATGAATTACTTGATGTCTACCATTGAATTCACAGAGACAGTACATATTACATTTGAAATCTCAAATTCACTGATGATGCATATATTAGATAAATTTTCTCCGGAAAAAAATAATTCAAATAGTCAAGCCAAGAGCACCGTGGCTTAATACAGAAATCAAAGAATCCATGCCTATACGAGAGTCAGCCTTTAGGTTATTTAAGAAAACACAGGCTATCGAAGCATTTAAAAAATATAAACATCCCTGAAATGTAACAAAACAGCCAATAAGAAATTCTAAACTCAGTTTCTTTCACTCAGGAACAACACTTAAAAACTCACCGGCCACTCTAAAGAATAAACTTAAGTCTTAAAAAATTGGTATTGGCAAAACTAAAGACTGCATCCTCCCGTGTGACCTATCTCTTGACTCATTGAATGAAACATTTTCCCAGTCCCCAAATCGCATTACAAAGGAAATAAAAGAACAAGCTCAAAAAATGTACTCCTCAAACAATTCCAGTGTGGTTTGTCGTGAAAAAGAATTCAAATTTATTCCAATCACCCAAATGCAAGTATGTACACTCCTCTTTCAAGATACTAAAATCTAAGTCACAAGGCTCAGATGGTATACCTCTTCACTTCATAAAGAACCTTTTCCCTCTAATCCTCCCATATATCACCAACATCTTCAATTCATCACTATTTAAATTTTCATTTCTTTGGATACTCTGGTTCTCTTCAATTTGTACATAAATGATCAATCTGAGAGGCCAGTTTTATGATAGTCGGACCAATATGCCTGGCAAGAGAAAAGGCATACAAGCTAGGGTGTAGACAGCTGCTTGCAATCTACATGCAATGCAAAAACCAAAAGTTAAATTTAGCACTCCCGGATACAGCTAAATTTGTATCCTATCTGAAATATAGTGTGGCTTAAAATGATGACGTTTTAGTCATTGTTACATGCTCTTCCAAACGCCGCAACCGCTTTTAACAAATGTCAGCCGTCGTTGCTGCCTCAGAAGAAGAAACTGTTTACTCGTATATCTTTCCCTCGGTGCCGAGAACTCAAAAGAAAAGATTTAGCGCTCGTTCCCTCTGTAGAATAAAAGCTAATCGTAGATACCTACGTACCCAGGAGTTCTCGAAATGTTGGAATAAATGCCTGATTCTAACCTCGACGCTACAACAGAAGCTTGGGGGCTCCTAGACCAGTTTCGCAAGACTCTTCTATGCTACGATGTATTTGAGCCCTTTAAGCATCTAAGCATTGTGCTTTGGAAGAAATCTATTACTGGGTTCGGAGCTATGGAAGCAGCGCCAGTGACCATTGGAGAACTTCAAAAGAAAGGTCAGATGAAACTTTTAGAAAACTCAGGGTTGAAATAGAAGAGCAAATTTTGGAAGTATGATATTGATGAACTGCAGCTTCCTCGGAGAGGTCGCCACGGCCGGGAGAGTTTTCCTCGCAAGTGTCAGAGGGTATTGAATCACCTTAAGACCAGCTTACAGGAATCTCTATCGAGGTCCTTTACACTGTGAGATCGACGACATCGATGACATGATTTGACCAACACTGGCATTAATGCTTACAAAAAATAGGAAAATGAAATTTTGATTAAACAAAATTAATTTTATTTCTTCATTGAAGCTTTCGAGAAGTTGACTATCCGCGCCTAAGGCGCGCATTAAGGTGGCTCTATACCTGGGCTAAGAAGCTTGTTTCATACGTTTCCCTCTAACCCAGTAACGGCTTTGTCGTGACAGCTGGAGACTTTCAATTGTTGTCTTCTGTAGATGAAGTCATTTGTTGATTTCAGCGGAGTAACTTTGTCATGAAGTGGTTGTGTTTTTTTATAAAAAATATCAAAACTCTGGTTTTTACGAAACTTTTTGTTTTTTTTCCGGGGCACGTTGCGAAGGCTAGATTCCGAAATGAGGATTTTCAGCCCACTTAAATCAAAGAATCCTCTTTCATATAAGCAAAAAATTAACAACCGTTGATTTTGTTTTCGTATTAAGGCTATAGCAATGTTAAGCGTTCAAGCCTGTATTGACAATGGAGTGGACCTTTTCCATCCCCACCCAAGGATAATCGTTCCCCACTCCATTTCTGTCAGCGCCGCCTTCACGGTTTCCCGTTGGGCTTCTACCACCCCAGTAGGCGACCACAGGCGGTTAACTTGAGGCGGCTTGGAAGTATAGACCCACCTTAAGTAGAACCGTACCGGTGGGCAAAGCCCACCCCAACCGGTCCAATCACAAATGCAATGAATGAAAATGAGCCATTTCCACAGGTATAAAATTTATTGCACGGCTAGTTCCAAGCATATATTTATAATCTATTTCCATATTATATGTGCAATAAATGCTATACCTGCGGAAATTGCTCTTTTTTCATTAATTGCGGTTATATTCCGTTTTCACTCCATCACGCCTGAAACCTCAGATTACGGTCCAATCGCAAATCAAGTATTAAATGGCGGGAGTAAATTGTGGTGTGATGATGTGTGTGTTTCGCAGGGCAAGGCCCGTTAAGTTTTGTTCTTCACGGGCCTCGTCGCAGGGTGAGTGAGGGTATTTCCCTCTAGCCTGGCATGGCGAATGAAATATGGGAGTTACACGTAGAGAAGGAGTTGTTCGAGGACAAAGGCTTTTTTGGCAGCTATGTCAGGAAGTGGTAAGAGGCGAGGAAATACATTTTGGGTCCAGGAAGCAAGTTCAATGGAGTCCGAGGCGGAAGTGGTTGCTGGAGAAGTAATTATTGTATCGGAAGGATTTTTTTCGGGAAGTCCAGGAATAGGAATTTGGTTGGAGAAGAAAAGCCGCGTCTCATGGATACATGTATAACTGTTCGGTACCGCGTGCTGTTCGGTGTTAGCCCGACGTTTCGTGACCCCTGCTGGTCACTTCTTCAAGGGGAAATAAGTGCTCCCTCCCGGCGTTGTCTTCAAATAGGCAATTATCTGTAATTGATTCAAGTGGGGGAGGTGAGAGGGAGGGGGAGAGGTAGGATGGAAAGAGGAAGGTAGAGGATTTTTATGGATGACTGGGTTCCAGTCTGAGACCCCCATCTCTATTGACATTGTTTTTATTTTTCTTTATCCCGATGGCCTCGCGGATTACTCTGGATTCGAACTTTTCCACCTTGGCAATGATTTTAGCGTTTTCGAAGTTGATCGCGAGTCCCCAAGCTACATTTTCCGCAACTGCCGACTTCGTCTTTTGACCCATTCGAATGGCTGGTGTTCTTCCAGTCGAGCTTTGACTGACAATGAGCGTCCTGTCTCCCCCACATATTTCTGTCTAATCTACCACGCTATTAATGAATAAATAACACGACTTTAAGTTCAATTGTCCAGCAAAATAAAATATTTGAGAAGCCAAAAAATTTTAGTTCGACATGGGCCGGCGGGAGCACTAATCCCTAGGGTTGCAAGAAGCTTCTTCATTGTGTGAGAGGTATAATAATAAGTATCACTTATTACACGATACTTGAAATTTTTGGGAAGAGTATTCGGCAAAATAAATTTGAGAATTCAAGGTTTATCAAGGCAGCTGAAAAGGTTAAGAACCTCCGTTCCAGGCGGAGGAAAGTGCTAAATTCGTAAAATAAGGCGTTAATTAGAGGATCTCTTGGCACCTTTCGCTACCTGTAGGTAGTATTAGGCAGTCTCCCTCCAACCTATAGCTCACCTCACTCGTTCCACTTGAATTTTCTTGCTTTTTCATTTCCCGACCTGAGTCCTGCCTGAACCGACTTGTAAGGATCTAATGGTAATCAGTGGACTAATGTATTGAGGAAAAATAAATAATTATGTGCTTTTTCCGCGTGTTAGAGGGTAGTGAAAAATGAAGAAATTCCCGGAATATTAATTTACCACAGGATTCAGCGGTGGATGTGGGGAATAGCGTTGGTCGCCGCTCCGGAAACGTTGGTTTCCGATGACAATGGAAATCGCAAAATCGGAAATTGCAAACGGCGCGGCAGTCCCTTTGCATCCGAATGCGCTCTAGCAGAATTCAGGAGCGGATATGCTATAATTAACAGCATAAATCAATTTTTCCCCGGAAACCAACACCAACCTCTATCTTATATCCTTTCTGAGGGAGTGCGATATAAATTTCAATGGCTGTGGATTGGTTTTTGTGATCCGGAAGGGAGTTCCTTTTAAATATCTATCTTTCTTGATTAATTGCTCAACAAAGACTTTCCAGCAACCGTTAAATATTAATTTCTTGAATGCTGAGCTATGATCCAATGCTTTTGATAACTAGTTTTCGAAACGATGCAACGATTATTTAAAATGCTAACCTGGAACGGGCCCTAATGATTACGTTTCAGACCGGAGCATTCAAATATAAATTTTTATTTTCACAATGAATCACACTGCCTTAAAAGTTGACTGCATTAGAAAAAAATGAATCTTAGTTCTCCAGGTATTTTTTCACGCATCTAAAACTTTAAAACGCAATATCTAGAAAAAAAATCCTCGCAGCTAACATTTGTCCCATAAAAGCTTTCAGTGAGGATTAGAAGACTATAAAGTATGGAGGAAGTATTAAGTCATTTTTTTACAATTTAACGATTGAGTGTTCAAATAAGCAGCCTTGATTGTTGATTAGTAAAGGGGGTTCAAGAGTTCATTGGAAACTTAAATGACAGCTTAAATTCAAATATGTACTTCGGCAACTTTTCCTCTTCTGCGTATGAAGCTGTTTATTAACCGAAAATTTACTTGAAGAGAGATACACTGAGTATGATATGGAGGTTAAGACCCACTGATGGCAAGGATGTTTTTTCCAAGAGTCTACTTTGATTTTGCATGCGTTGAGAAATTACTCCGGAAGATGGAGCTCAAGAAAACAGAAAACACTACCTCCAATTACATATGCAATCCATGATATTTTTTATGATTTTTACTACCACTAAAAAAATTGCGAGGAACATGATTCTATTACAATCACGTCGAATTAATTTTTTTATATTTTTAATAGAATAATAATATAAAATTTGTAAACGATATAGGCCATTTAGGAGATTTTTTTCTAAAAACTTAAAAGAAAAGTTGTCGTCATAATGTCAAATAATCAACTACGGAAATAAGTTGAAAACTGCCACCAGACATAGGTCACCTGGACCAGGAATTTAATCACAAATCTTCGGCAATGAATGCCTATACCCGTAGACCCGTCAACATTTGCCTCTAGATTTGGAATCAAAGCGATTCCCGCAGGTATTTTTCCTCTGGAAATTTTTAAAATAATTCTTAGCTGTTCGTCACAGCAGATGAGTAAATCCTACAAAAGGACAATAAATTTGGCTTTTTACTCACTCCTTCATCTCAACTTCTATGCCCCACTTTTCTTCGTACGCAATGTCTGGTACCTACTCTTGAAAATCTCTTCAGACACATTCACTTGTCAGCCAAGCCTTTCCTTCACTTCTACTCTAAAATTCAATATATTTATAAATAAATTATTATATTGATAAATATACAACCAAATCTATGTATAACCAATCCTCAACTCTTTCACTGACAAATTATTTTAAAATACGGACTGCTAAGGCGATTTCGTCGTAGTTTATACATTTTAAAACCTATGCATACATGTACTAAGGTTGCCCTTTCAAATCTTAGGTTTACACTTGAGAATTAATTAGTGAAAAATAATGCATATCAATTGCATTTGAATGGTAATGAAAATTATTTAATTTGTATTTGTAGAAATGCCGGGCGATATAAAATCCGGAGAAAGTTATTACACATTCACCAAAGGCAGGTAGGCGTAGGCCGGCCCACGAGTAGTGAAAGTATTAACTCCAGGACGACCCTCCTTAGTAGTGATGGCCGTGATCTACTGATGATGCGTTCTAATTGTTCATAGCTCGAAAGAATCCCAACGCACTTGACAACAGGGTCCTCATGTATCATTAAACACTATGTATATATCCAAGCATCTGCCTTCCTATACTTACTTGACCTTAACATCTTGCAGCTACGATCTCATTGTGTATTTACTCCCATTCCTTCGTTAAAGTCAAACACATAAGACATACATGCTGGGGTTTCTCTGATCCAACGTCTATGCTTACCATGGTATGCCCACTTTTTACTCCCGTATAAAAATATGGGAAGGAATAAATTATTATTCACACCAAACTCTATCGACGTAGACACGGATTCCATTTTTAAAACAATTTTTTTAAAATTCCATTGCGTTCTACCATTCTCTAACCACTACCTTTCTAACAATGTTCGCATGAATTAAATATTTTCAAGGAAGCCGATTGGAGAAATTCGAAACAGGCAGAAAAGTTGAAAGAATGGAGAACGTATTGAGGGATAGAGACATGCTGAAGAGGGCGTTACAACGATACATGGGAAAGTAAGCATGGGAGAGGAAGGAGAAGAATACGAATTTTGGACTGCGAAATGGAGTGAGATGAAGGGAGGTAAAAGATGTGACGAGTTCAAGAGGGATTTAAGATTGTTTTAAAAATAAGATGGGTTGCGAAAGAACCGTTATAACAGCCTCCTTGTTGTCATGGAAATTATGGTCAGGAACACACGTAGACAAACCAAAAACCAGAATTCCTTGGCAGAACGCCTTGAATGGCCTTGATTGGTCTATCGCGTTGTTTAACGTGTAGCCTCGATCTCGTGAGTAAATTTGAGGGGAGTTTCTTCTCGGAAGACGTGAAGAACATTCTAACAACTCCGTTCTGCTATGATATGAACTACTATTACATCAGCTACGATCGATGCCGCTAATAATAATAATAGTGACGATAGGTAGCGATATATTTAAGTTCCTTTTTATTTTTTTTTGTTCATCTTCCAATTTAAGGGCGGGATACTAATTAGTTTTATGTTTGTATGAATTTTAAAGCTCCCCTCACGTACGTTAATTTACTGTGTAAGTTATAGTTTCAATCTTAAATTTTTTAACAGGAAATTATTTGATGTTTGTATAATCAGTGTAATCTACATCTACGAAGTACCGTGCACTAGGGTGTGTGGCACGGGGTGTTTCAACTCCAGGCACTCGTCCCAGCACAAATCAGAACCTCGCCCGTTCCCCTGGCCGCTAGGCGCGGACCAAAAGGCAGTCAGGAGAACAGTGCGCAGTCAAACTATAAATTGGGAGAGTGCTACGTAAATGAACATACAAACATGCAGTACAATGCTAAAGACACATCTAATAATTAATATTACTAATACTATTAATTTATGAATGCTGCGAGATACTACTTCATTCAGAGAACAAAATAAAATAATGTCGGACATGTATATCAAGCGGTGTGAAGTGTTATTAATGATTATTATTAAACAAAAGTGAAAATTCTACTCTACCTATTGAGGGTGGGAGTTTCATATGATTGATCTATCACAAATATTATGATCCCTTATTGTACTTGGGAAAATTTACATTTTAAATCTATCGGTCTTGCAGTCTATGCCATTTATCTTATTACTCTGATCGCTTTTACCGTTGTACGTTGACTCTAGCAATATATGTTGAACGTCCGGCAAAAAAAAGTCTACTTCGAACTTGCGCAAAAGATTTAACCTGTATTTCTCCCTTCGATCAGTTAGAGATTCCAGAATCAGTTAGAGTTATAGTGAATAACATCATGATAGTGTGTTTTACATTTTGTATTTACTGTGTTTGCCTAGTGAGCTATCGCCCTCTGCCGCACACCATTGAGGTGGCTAGCAGGGTAATCCGTAGATGAAATAAGAATTTGGCCGGAATACGCAAAATGATCTTGGTCTCCAAGAATTTCGCCTGCGTTCCAAAGAAGTTCAGTCATCACTCACGATACTTCTTGCGGAGAGCGCCAACACTATTCGAAAATACGCGACCGGTTTTACCATGATGACAGTGAGGCTGGTGGGGTGAGTAGCAAAAACGAATCGACCGCCAAAGATTCACGTCGCGGCCAACCACTGCAAGTGACCGCGAAGACATCTAGCGGTGGACCGCTAACCTACCCGTTCATATTACCCACCGGCGGAGCGCCTTCTCCCACCAGTTCTCCACAGTGATTGTGAGAGTATGGTGGGTGTGGTGTGAATGCCAAACTGACGCCACCCCAAGCTCCCACGGCGGCCGCTTGCTCCGGGTCCAGAGGATTACCGTCTTCCCTCGATGACGCCCTGTCGCTTCGTCGGTGTCCTTCTCAAGGTATCGTTCGCGTCCAATTATGACAACTGCCCGAGTCGTTGTCGTTTGATTAGCAGCCGCTTCATTTCCTCTTAAGGTGGTTCCTCCGTAAAATGACTAAAATGTCATTTTATTCATATTCTGTCTACTTGTAGAAAAAGCTGTCCTCTATCTGATATGGACAACAAAATAATACCTTTCCATGCTATTTTATTCTTTAATTGAACTTTAAATTACATGGTGTTCAATGGGGTAATGAGAGACACACGGGGAAAAATAGTATTTTTACATAAAATATAAATGCCATTTTCGTGGAAAACTGTCTCTAAGAAGGAAATAATACAGAGAAATTGAATAAAAATAAAATACAGGCATCTTACCACCTTATTTTTCTAGTTATTGAAGAATTAATGCCGTAATTGAAGTCAAAATGCTGTAATTCGTAGTAAATGGCGCTGCAGTCGGCTCCTATGGCTGGAAGAAAGTGCTAATTTAAAATACATTTGTGGAATAATCTGCATATTTTGTACATTACTTTTGGGTTTCTATAGGAAACGCATTGCATCAGTGAAAGCAGGATTTTTTTGACAAAATATCAAAAATATGGAATTTATTATTTGTTTTGACTCACACAGTAGCGGCGGAACCTCCTTAACGTGCATTCCGTTCAGGGTCCAGGGGTGCGTACCCCATCGCCCCTAGTAAAGTCTGGTGGGGCCTCCTTGGGCCAAAACCTTCTTTTTGCGATGCATCCAGGCGAGAGTTCCGTAACACCCATCAACCGTTTCGATGTGCCACAGTGGTCCCAAATCGAAAAAAGCTGGGCAAAAGTCATGTTTTCAACTTTCTACGAAGAACTTCGAAAGTTTTTACTCGTACCTCACAATATAGGCTCTTACAATGGTCATTGTACTGCTCATATTAATCTGTGGAACCCGTAAAATATGTGTCATTCGGAGTAGATACATACGCCTGTCGCGCGAATTTCGTTGATTTCAGATAAATATACCTTTATAGAAGAAAGCCCTCGGGCAATACATGTAGTTTGAAAGTTAATATGCGTAAATTGGTACCTTTAAGCATCAATACCTAATGATTTGTCTTACTTCAAGTTTTTTAACCTTGATACACATGTTTAAACATTAGATACGCTATTTTTACTTGCATTTTTAAATACAAGGAGCAATATCGTTTTTAGCACCGTTTTGCTCTCCGGTTATTTCAACATGGATTTAAAGAGAGTATAGTAAGTATATCAAATATATAGCAAAATAAAAATTTTCCATTCGTTTGCGAATTTGACCTCAAGATTGTTTTAAGTCGACATTCTCCAGTGAGCCGCCGCGGAGCGTGGGGTAAACCAAGGAAATCCCATTTTTTGCTTGGTTCCCGAGACGTTGTTAGGCGTTGCCTCGTTTTCCATATCGGACACTTTTATACGATAAATTATTCTCTCGTCTCGTGCACTAGAGATTGTCCTGTGAGTCCAGCGTACATCAATCTGGCTCGACTAAAATACTCTCAGTGATACTCGATGTTCATCAGTAATATTCTGTGAACTGCAACGGTAGCGAACGGACGTGATGGTGGAACATATATGCTGTGCAAATAGCTTTTAAGCATTCCTTAATTATTAAGTTCTTTAAATAGCCAGGTCACCCTTTCGACCGCATTCATCAGGAAAACGGACTCCTCAAAGGCCTCTCATAGCATACTTGTTCACAATTACCCTAGTATCCCCCTTGTAACGCCTTTGTAACACAGTAGTGCACTCATTATAACATTCGACTCGATGCGCAAAACGGAACAGATTTGGTGCGGGCGAAATAGCAACTGCGATGGGTCGTCGATGATTTTATTTATTTATTTTCTGTCCGCTCATCACATAGGTACATACATAGCATCAGACAAATAAAAAAGACGTGATATAAGACAAGTGAAAAAAAAGAAAAAGACGGAATTGATTGACAGAAATAAAAAGACGTATTGTTGATTCCACAACTAAAAACTAATTTTAACGATATAACCGTTGATAATATATATCAAATAAAAGTATTTTTTGTAAGAATTAATTCTTTTCCGGCGTATTACGTATGTGAACTCACCTTGGGATACACATCGGGTCAATTCATTCAACATTTCGTCTATTTTATATATCGTATTGTTTTTTAATCTGCTTTGATTTTTGTATGAATACTTGATTGGCAATCCGGTGGACACTATAAAAAAAGCACCTGCTGAAAATCCATAAGTTTAGCAGGACTTGATCTGTTACATATTGTAGGAAAAAAATTGAAAACATGAGTACTATAACATTATATTTTTTGTTGTGTATTATGTGATACATACTGTAATGCCAGGAACCACGCCGCCCTTCGGGGCCAGCGTACTAGCAAGCATAGCAAGTAATATTGTAATAATCCGAACTACCGAAATTGAACGACTAATAAATAAGTTTCGATGGGCTTCTCACTCCATCATCATTCATGATGAGGCTATGATAATTCAGTGCTCAGGACTTGCTGGACGCCATGTCCTGGGACGTGGCCTCCGGTATATGCTTGCGCCTCGTCTGGGGAGGCTTGCGCCTAGCGAGTAGCTTCACCATAACCGCAACGCCAAGCCCACCGCCGGGTCCCGAGACAATTCCGGAAACCCCCAAACCGACCACCCGCCGGCCGGCCCGTGGAAGAGGAGCCGAGTGAACCCCCGGCCCCACCCACGGGGCGACATGCTCCGGACTCCGACCCCCACACCCACGCCAGAGGAAGACCGCCATTCCCACCTTAACATTTTAAAGAAACAACTCTCATCTTTCCAATGATATAAAAAAATAAACCCCAAGTCGAACTACTTTCCGAGCAATTTGTCTGTAAATATAAGCTGTTTTACATGGGATAGATTATGGCTGAGTGCTCCAGAGGGAGAATATTGAAAAAGTTAGGAATTTATTACACCTAGATTTCGTCAAAAAACTGTGTGTAGCTTGTATTTTTTCTCAACTATATATAAACATTAATCTAAGTGTTACTCAACGCAGTAATGTTTACAGAATCGCAAAAAAAAACCTGCTGTTTTGGTGGCTTTTTGGTCGTACTGCGTGAAAAAATGAGTCAAGTTAGAGACTTATGTCGATATATTTATTTCATTAATAAGAATTTTGTTCATATATGACTATATTTTTGCATAATTAATATTACAATATTTACTTCGCACTTCTTACAGAGGGTGAAATTAAAAAATAACATCCGAATATGGTCTCCATTATGACTAGGGAACTATCTCGCTCAAACTACCTTAACAGTGTCACAACTTTCTTCGCTAAAATAGTGAAATAGAGAAATCCAAGTTTCCGCTATGCGTCCACGGACGCCATACTATCTTCACTCTCGATCTGTAGTCTCTCCCGTCATAGACTCAAGTCCGACTTAAAACTCATCTACAACACGCTTAATTCTTACATTGACAGTTCCGGCCTTATTTCATTCATCAATATCAGAGTATCTTCTCGTCCTACCCGAACTAACTCTTTACTCCACATTCCTACACCCAGATTATCACTAATTAAACGTTCTCTCTCCTTCCGTCCCTCCTCCCTCATAAATTCACTCCCAACTATAATTGATCTATTTTCCCCATCGACTACACATTTCACCAACTTGGCCACAACAGATCTTTACGGTAATAATAATTAGTCTAGACAATAATCAGCACCCCTAATCCATCTTCGTTAAGTTGGTTTTTTTTGTTAATTTGTTGTTTATTTGTGAGTGCTAAAAGTGCACTTTATATTGGAAATATTGCTGTATATGTGTACTATTTTCTTTAAAATAAAATTAAATGTAAAACTATAAGTCAAATTAATGTTAGCTTACACTTCGCGTGTCTAGTTTCAAATACACTTGGCCGTGTATTTGAAAATAGACACATATAAAAACCCACATTCTTGTTTCAAGTTCAGAGTATCGGTCATCGTATATTTATGTTATTAAATACGTTTCGCAACGCCCCGATGCGTATTTATTGGAGCAAAATCTGCGGAAATTCTTTTGATCTATTCATCATTGGCTTCTCTTTCGTGATAGCCGGATGATTCCGCGCAGGCCTCGCAACTGAAATATCGCAGGTACAAATACCACCTCGGGTACGAATGATTTATGTCTTATATACAAGGGTGATATATTAACTCGGAGAAAATTTAAGATAGTTGCTGAGATATATCTACTATATTATTGATGACATTAGATTTAGACCAAAGATATAAACCTTACTTCAAGATGCCAACACACACGACCGGAAAAGCATAATAGATAAACAGTTTGGGATAACCAAAGTCTACAACTATGGTAAAGTATCCTTTCGCCAAATGTCAAATATTCTTTGGCGGTGCGAAGTCTTGTTTAGCTTAGGGAGAAATTCCAATCTTAAATGTGTTACGAACAGGCAGCACTTCGGAAAACAAGGTACTTGAAACTTTTATTCATGTATATAGAATTACTAAGACCGAATCCTATCCTTAATTAGTCAATACTGCTGAATGCTGATATACCAAGGGGCAACAGACAAATCCTAGCGGTCGTATTAATAGATTTCCGCTAAAACGCGCCAGTGTGGCGACTAATGTAGTCTGCTATTAAGAGCGCATAGTCGCACACTAAAAAATGGTATTCATGGATCCCTTTTAGTAAGCCACAAGGAGCTACTAATTTAGAATGCTATTATCGCCACTGTCGTAGCTGAGTAAGTATATTCTGTTAGATAGCGGCTGCCCTAAAAACAAAAAGCAACGCTTGGCAGCATTGTTACTGGCTTTCGTGTACGTGAATTCATTTATGATACCTATGTATTAATCACGCTCAATTAGAGTACTTAAATAAATGCTAATATAAGTAATGCATGAATGGGCATCGTAATTACATTACATTAGGAATTAATGTATACGAAGTGTGATAAAAAAATAACGGTAATTTTAAATTACGCGGGCTTTATAATTCCGATTTTTTCGCATCATGAGTTCCTGCCATATGGTCGTACGGTCAATAAGGAATACTAACTGGAAGTTATGCGTCGTTTGCGTGAAGCAATCCGACGAAAACACCCAGTGGCAAAACAACTCTGGGAAATTGCACCACGATAATGCTCCCGCTCACACCTCACTGCTTATTCGTGATTTTTTTGGTAAAAAACAAACCGTTATTTTTCCTCAGCCACCGTATTCGCCGCGGAAATGGCCCCCTGTGACTTCTTTCTATTCCCAATGCTGAAGAGAACCATGAAAGGACGACGTTTTGTCACCATTGATGAGATAAAAACAGAATCGCTGAAGGAGCTGAACTCTACACCGAAAAGTGAGTTACAGAAGTGCTTCCAAGATTGGAAAACCGCTGGCACAAGTGTATTATATCTTAGGGGGATTACTTTGAAGGGGAAAAAATTGATATGGATTAATAAATAAATGTTCTTTGAGAAAAACGAAAATTCCCGTTATTTTTATCACACCTCGTATATACTTATTCCAGTATTCCATAGCCTAAGATAATCTTCGTGACTAGTTTCCTTTAAAATACGTTTTTAATCGTATTTTGATGCATCAACCCATGAATTTGACTCTTTTCGCTCTCTATCTCTTTCAATTTATAAATCACCGTCGAATATAAATTAACATGCCCACTAAAGGTATAAAAATACAATCAATATCGTATAGGAACTTCTCTGCATTCATTCGTTTCGTTGAATATGCTATTCTTATGATATCTGGAAAAAGGTTTTGATAAATGTCGGAGATAACCTTCCTAATTCGATCCGTAAATGGATGAGGAACTACATAATTGACGACGGACGACCAAGGAAATGTACCAAAATCTAGACTTTGAAAAGTTATGTTCATTCTATTACTTCATTCCAGTAAAATACTCTACTTTGCACATTTCATAGCATTGACATCAAAATACCTAGCTATCTTCTGTAACCATTTATCGTTATTGCTAATAAAAATCCGGAATTACACGCAGAACATTAACTATATATTTTCCGTACACAGTATTACATCACAAATTTGCACGCATATTAAAATTAGTAAACTCCATTGGCCACATAGCAGCTTCGCTGCTTCAAACTACTTCATGCCGCAAAAAATTTCATCAAATATTAGTATTAGCAGTGACGTATGGACGGGGGGGGGGGTTAGGGTTTAAAACCCCCCAAAACATGTTTACCTGAATTCGTTTTCGTTCGTTTACCTGAACTAGCGTTTAGAATTATGCTCATTGGGCTGAAAAATATAGTTGCATTGACTTCACGAAAAGATAATGTTAATTTAATTATTGTTTTAGTGAATAATAATCTAAATATCATTTTATGATGATGCAAATAAATATTAATGAATCCCCCCCCCCCAGAAGTCAATCCTGCGTGCGCCACTAGGTATTAGTTGCTAATGACCCCGCTGTCGACGCACCCTTATAAAAATACTGGGTATTAAGTGCGATATTCCACAGAGGAAAAATCATTCACCTTGACCGGGATCCGGGTTCGAATCCCGGTCAAGGCGAATGATTTTTCCCCTGTGGAATATCGCACTTATGTGCACTTGCGGGTGACTCCATAAAACTTACTACCGTGGCTAGTCCTGGTATCCTCAAAATAATACTGGGTATTTGTTATATTCAAACATACACATAGCTTCCTTTAATATATTCACCGTTCCGTAAATTAAAAATGGTAGAGGTTAACTTTCATCTTGCCGGCAAAATCTTTTTTTTTCGAAAATAAACCGTAAATGGCGAAAATGACAATGATACCAGGGGGTAAAGAATGCGCATTTGTAAAATGTAAGAAACATACCCGTGAGATCAGTAGTTTTTGAGGAACGAGGAAAATATGAGCCAGAAGTGAATGGTCCCTAACTGCCATTTACGTTGAAAATAGAACAGATGTAACCTTTCTCAGGCTTATCCTTCACTATGTTTGCATTAAGTCAACTTGCACACGGTACCTACCCCATCATGATTTATTCAGGATAATTGTCCCTTCACTAATCATTTTCGAGCAAAAAGCGAAAGTGTTTTCGCGTCCCCATTAGGAAGAGCATAACAGAAAAGAAGGTTCTATAAACTGGCGAAGCACAGAAAACAACACATTTGTTTCACACCAATATGAACCATATGATAATAGATAAATTCCAACATCCATGGATAAATTACTTAACTGCGTTAACTTCCATATTATCGCTCTGAAACAATAACAAAAACAACCATGAAACAAAATATGGAATGCGACTGCATGTAAACTAATTTGTAATTATAATTTAAGGAGGTTCCACCGCGACTGTGTGAGTCAAAACAAATAATAAATTCCATATTTTTTATATTTTGTCCAAAAAATCCTGTTTTCACTGATGAAATGCGTTACCTGTAGAAGCCCAAAAGTAAGGAACAAAATATGCAGATTATTCCACGAATGTATTTTAAATGAGCATTTTTTTCCAGCCATAGGAGCCGACTGCAGCGCCATTTCCTACGAATTACCGCATTTTGACTTCAATTACGGCAGTAATTCCCTAATAACTAAAAACATAAGGTGGTAAGATGCCTATATTACATTTTTATTCAATTTCTCTGGATAATTTCCTTCTTATAAATAGTTTTCCACTAAAATGGCATTTATATTTTATGGAAAAATGCTATTTTTCCCCATGTTTCTCTCATATTCCCATTGAACACCATGTAATTTCAAGTTCAATTAGAGAGTAATATAGCGTGGAAAGGTATTATTTTTTTGTTCATATCAGATAGAGGACAACTTTTTCTACAAGTACACAGAATATTAATAAAATGACATTTAAGTCATTTTAAGGTGGAACCACCTTAAAAACGCTAAATGCTTACGATTCAATAAGAAAACAATTGTACATCTTTATATCGATGAAAGATACACGTTTTCCAAGACCACACAAAAGCTATATTATAGCTGTCTGAAGCACCTCACTTTGTGCAACAGCTACAACTAATATGCACTAGTAAATTGTTAAGGAGGCTTCCTCCACGACATATTCAATAAAAAAGCTGTAGAATCTCGTAGAGTACGTAGTCATATATTTCTTAAATGAACATCTCCAAGAAATGAAAAATAAAATTGGAATTCTGAGAAGCATTCATCGTACTCAAAGGGATTTATGCACTTTAATTTGGTGAGCAGCTTTGCGCCGATTAACTGAGATGAAATAGTGATGGTGAGCTCGCTTGAAATTCGTATTCCGACGCTCGAAATCACAGAAATCACCTCATTAACTCTTTCACCATCATTGAATAAAATCCTCATGAGGCACAACTCTGTACCAAAAGACGGCGTCGGAGATTAAGAACAAATAATTCGCATGTTCGATTTGATCCTGAAGCAATACTTTAGGAAGACACTTTCACCAGTATCTTCGGTATTATTGTCTAAAATTTCAGCTTATCACTCGAGTTGGATCGTCCTTGACAGACCGCCATATTTATTAGCCCCCCTAAACAAGGCAGGGGTGTTTTTAAGAACCAGCCACTAAAATAGTAGCACACCTGGCTCTGCTAAGCTTAGTAGCACTCTATGAATATCATTTCGCTGGTTGACCGCTAGTGAGAGTGCGTCCTAGATAATAGCGCAGTTGACATTTAGAAATGCAGCCAATTTGTAAACACGTCCAATGCCGTTTGGGGAAGGGAATCACGTGATCGAATAATCCTTGATGGTGGCCTTCGTTTAAACCATACGATCAAGAAAAAATTGTTTACTTTTCATTGCTTTCTAAGAAAAATCAGAATATTTCAACTGCGCTATTGTCTTGGACGGACTCTATTGCGCTACTACGCCGAATATAGCATACTGAGGAATCTATGAGGTCTCAATATAGTGAGGTGGCTGAATGAAATTACCTTTACCTGGCGGAGAAAAGCACCAAATTTGGTATGAAGGTACCTTAGGGTATACTAATAAATGTTAGGCTAGGATCCCTCTGGAATTCAAAACATTATTATGTACGGCACTAAAATCCAAAATGGCCGAGAAGTTCGACAAAATATCACTTTTTACACAATCTATTTTACTGTTGATTTTCAATTACAGCTTTAAGCCAACTAAGTACACTACAAATCTACCTTAGGGCAGTCTACATATTAAATAAAATACAATAAAATATATCCGTATCATTTATTGCAGTAATATATGAGTACAAATATAACGCTAATATGAGTTCCCAAAATAAAAAAAAATATTTATAGATATTCATTCAATGGAACTCAGTACCTATGCAACAGGTATAACACTTGCAAATTACTCTTGCACTTGCAAAATGGTGAGCAGTCAAGATTGGCTTGCCCACATTTGCTGTTGAATCTGTGAAGTTTCAATAGTGGAGCAAACGGTAGCAGCCTGCCGCTCAACAGCTGTGGCGGCAACAAAGTTAGGAGTGTATCCAACGGTCGTTCTCATATGTGCACGACAGGTCAGAAAGGACGAGTTGATAACCTCATTAATAAAGAAGAAGTGGCTGACCTCGTAGTATTAACCGGGAGGAAGGAATTGGATTGCAGTCAAATGCTCTTCGGGGCGAACCACTGGGGAGACCCAGCAGTTAGGTTACGGCAGCGTAGTGGATATAGCATTGATTACAACCTCAAGCTTCAGATGCGTTACAAGGTTTTTTCCCCTCCACCAATCTGTCAGAAAACAAAAGTTTACTCAGTGGAATAGGTTACATGGTCCCCAACTATAAATTGAAGAAGGCGTATTCGGGCCTGAATATTTTTGTAAACGAAACATTAGGGCTCATTCAAGTATTACGTAAGGCGTTTGGGGGGGATTTTCTTACGTTGTCTTACGTAGGGGGGTGAGAGGGTCTGAGACAGTCTTACGTAAGATATAATTCACTTCTGAATTCGTATTTTTAACACTTTTTCAAATTATTTTCGTAGGAAAAATCTTACTTTTTTAGGATCACCGCCGGGGCGATACGCCTGAATGTATGCTAAACTATAGAAATACGTACTACCATAGAGTAAAGTATATGCTTACTATATGGTACTACCAATTCGTTGCGTTCATTATAGTTTGGAGATGTCGAATTTTCTAAGATCACATGTTTTGCGAGTTGTGCGTACAGCGAATTGCTAAATATAAAAAACCGTCATAAATATCCGTGATGAGGTCAATGTTTTGCGCATTTTGACATAGAATCCCCCATAGTTTACTATCTATGTCCATGGTTTCAAAAATATCTGATAACTAACGTAAGATTGGAAGGGGATGGTTCGTGAAATCTTACGTTGTCCCGCTGTACAAGTAACGAATAGACAATAATGAAAAAAACCATACTGGAGTAAGTTAAATAGCGAGGTTTAGATGGCATTAAGATCAAAATTATTGGATGAAAAGAATTATTGTATTCTATGTCGATTCAGTAATATCATTTATTGTTTTCGTTCCAATCTTTTTCAAATATTGCGAGCCCTTGATCAGTAAGTGGATGATTAATTAACTGTCTAAGTACTTTTGTTGTAAGCACAGTAATTGAATCAGCACCAAATTTTGTGGTATTTAGCATTACTTTTGCAATGGTTCTGCAAACAAGTAAAAATGACAGGTATTTCCTACATAAACACTTCTACAACCGCTGTTTACCACAAAAAAAGGATCTCCAAGAACAAATGTTTTGATGGTTTGGCAGAAATTAGTAAGAGCACATAAGGTTGGTTTTTTGGCTTTAAATTGCACTTGGTAATTAATGAAATTGGAGAAATTCCAAGTAGACGACAACTCCTACTTTTACCACTTCATCTGCGTCCATTTTAGTGCGATAATTGCCATTGTGCCCAACCTGACCGCCAATATTCCTTTTGCTTTTTGGCTTATCCTTCTTCATTTTGTATAATTCTTTAGAGCTTGGCAGAGATGAGTTTTTCGAGTTCAAACCTCTTGCATGGGGATGAGGGGAGGGTTAAAAAGTGGTAAAAATCGCCTTACATAATAATTGAATAGCCCCTTACCAACTTAGGGGGGGGAGGGAGTCGCCTAAAAACATACGGCGGGTAACGAGGGGGAGGGGTTCCTTCAAAGTAACGTAGCTGTTAAAATGCGCCTGTTTACGTTTCTTCTCGTCAACAATACTACAGAGTTAAACATGAGGAAGGGCACGCGGGGTGTTTCTTACACCCTCAACCTTCTACTTTAACTCAATGTAACTGAACCACTGCCTCTACAATGTTGCAAGTCTTCATATCATCAAATTTCTGACATTTTAACCTCGTGAAATTAATAATTTTCTCGGGTTAAATAGCAACCTCAAGACAACATTTTTCAAGGAAGCAGTCAGAAATGTGGGGAGGGGAGACAACAAAGTTGATAATGAGCACAGCAACTTGCGCCGTGATTCATGGTTGACTTTTATAATTAAGTGAATACTACTTGTTCCACTTGAGATTAGATAGTTCTATTATATCTCGTTCGGCTCCTTTATTTGTCTTATTTCATCCTATCCCTAAAAATAAACTCACTCAATAATTGAGAAAATATATTTTGAATTGAAAGTTTCATTTGGAGAGACAACGTTACATGTAGAGGGGGAGGGGTTAGGAAAAATACTACGGTTGTCAACGAAGGGAAGGAGGGGGTAAAAAATCACCAAAAACGGTAATGCAGTTTATGCACGACCCTCTGCTGAAAAACTCCACCTGGTACACAAATATGTGCCTGAATTTGAGTGGATTGAAACTAAGTTGTTTTGATCATGGATGTTACCAACTTCCACAAAGTTAAGCCGGAGACGATTACTTATGTCCACCTGGTACGTAGGAGTGGTCGGTAGCGGAAATAGATAACTTGAGTAAGAAAATTTTCACGAATCTAATTCCAAATTGAAAGCGTTTTCATCTTGAGGAGTTCAATACTACCACGCTATATGAGTTAAAGATAAATCTTCCAAAACGCATACCTATCACTTCTCATGAATTTTTGGGATTATTTCTACTTCCATACTCTCTTTCAGCACCTCTGTGGTTGATTTCAGAGTAAGGGGCCATTCAAGTATTAAGTACGTAAGACGTTTTTTGGGGTGGGGGGATTGGGATCATCTCACATTATCTTATCAAGGGGGGGAAGGGGGTCTGGAACCAATTTGCGTAAGATTTATGTACGTCTTGAAACGTTGTATCGTTTCCGAATGAATTTTAGCAGTGACATGGAGCACCCGCGGCCTATTTTCCGTAATCTCACCGCTACACCAATGCCCCTAGTCTGTCACCTGACTATGGCTAGTTACATTACCTCCACGCTCAATGAATGTGGTACTCCAAAACTGTAGTTCTCAAAGCTGTACGATGGGTTCTAAGAAAAGATGAAACGACAGAAAGCGATCATTTAACGAAGAGTAGATGAAAATATCTAGTCTTACGTAAGACTGAGAGGGAGGGGGGGGGGGTTGGGAAAATCTTACATTGTCTTACATAGGGGGAGGGGTGGGTGTCAAAAATGGCATAAATCGTCTTACGTAATACTTGAACGGCCCCTTACCACAAAACATTTTGCGACTTACACAAGAATAAAATAATGGGGCGCTTTAACCACTCATATTTTATGATTAAATCGATTTTTTTCGTAGACACTTCTGGTGGCAGCTCGTTTTTATTTTTCAAAGAAGCAACCGGCAAAATGAGGTAAATTACATCAAAGAGGACCGTTTAGTGTAAGGAAAATTTTCATTTGGAAACAGCGGAAGAGTGGAGAGGAACACGAATACGGAATTGCTCATTCTGAACAAAATACGCCGCGAGTTGATTATTTAACGTCCCATCCGACGGACGAAGTGGTCTCAATATAGCATTCAAGTAGAGAGCGAGATATCACTGAAAAATCTATGGCATTTCGTCACGTAGGGCAGCAGAATACCACGTAAATTCTTTTATCCGCTTCTTTCTACCCCCTGACTTCTTGCAATCTAATTTGTTCCTGGGAAATGATGTTGCTGCTTGGTAGGAATTTTTTCCTAAGTAAGGTAACGTTACCTATTTTTGTTTTCTATCATTTGGTAATTACCAAATGGGCATTTGGGTAAAATGTTAAAAACCTCAGGCACCTAAGGTTTGAAGTTGAGCTACGGCGAGCTTCTTCGATGGATGAAGATAAGGTTCAAAGCCCGTCTTTGTCCCTGTGGAAACATTGGATGGCCTTGTGTGAATGCACGCGACCAACAGCAGCGGTTGAAGTCTGCGACTGGCTCCTGAAGCATTCGAGGACTTCAAGCTTCCTCTCACTCCTTCGGCCTTCAACTGTTCTCCATCATCTCGAGCATTTGTTCGCCTAGGTTCACAAGCTTGTTGGATCATGATTCGCTAATGTGCATTTCACTATACCACCAATTTTCTTCTAAAACGTCCATTCTGGAAGGTCCATTATTATTAGGAAAAACGTCCATTATTATTAGGAAATATTTTTAATTTAGGAAAGGAAATTGGTGGAATGAAACAAAGTTTTCTTTTTCATTAGGTTATCATTGTAATTGAAGTATTGTATTATCGACCTCTTCATGGAATCTAAGATTTGTATCTCGAGGATAGGTCAAAAAATGTACAAACTATAACTTCTTGCCAACGTTTCGGTGTATAATTGACACCATCTTCAGGGCTACAATACTACGGTACAACAACATTATTAATGAAGTAACATAAAAAATATCACAAGTTTCACCTTACAAATCAAAGTATCATACAAGTAATTACAATATACAAATAAGAATTACCTCAGATTTAGCCAGGAAGTTGGCTTCTCAGACCAAGCTGGGAGCGGAGAAGTCTTCAAGACCGTTTAATAACCTGGCCACTGGAGTTCGCGCACCGAATTGAACGAAATTAGGGCTGACATGCCGTGAAAGTTTTTTTTATTATGACAAAAATAGTTATGAGGAAAAGCAAGTTGCAACTGACTTTATTAACTATGATGTTAGCCCCTCCTAGCTCTAAAATAGCCAGCGAAATCAAGCGTTAGAAAATAGCACGTAGGACGAATTTAATTATGACACCAACGAGATTATTAGGCTTTTCATTACTTTGTAAAATTCAACCACCAAGGAAAAATAAGGAAGATGGAGACTAGGAATGGCAGATTTAAAATTATTGTTTCCACAAAATTCATGGTCAAGACAGAACCACAGCAAAGGACCCATCTATTTAAATACAACAAAATAACATTACCATAAAATAATTTGTAAATGAAAAGTATAACTTAGTTATTTCACATAGATTTATTAACACAATACGACCTAGGTTTCGACGAAGCTCGTTATCATCAGGTAATTTAAAATAATTTGTTCATTCGTGTGACATGAAAACAGAAACTTTCTTAAGACCCCTTGCCTTACTTCCAATTATCGGCTCAAGGGCCACAAAGTAAGCGTAGACAATGGCAATGGTTGGGAGCTGAGGAGAGGCTGTCAAGATCTTTTAAAGAAGTAGCCACAGGAGTCAGAGTAACCAAATGAAACGAAATTAGGGCATATCAGGACAATTACATAGCATTAAAGCTATCGTACTGTTCTATTTTTACTTGAAACAAATTATTTGTTCTAAAAAAGACCAAAAAAAAGATAAACTTGACAGTAGCAGGCTTCACTTAGTAGAAGTTCATTGTGTTAACACTAATTAGGACTCATAATTAATGAAAATACTTAGTACCTACTTGATAAATAATTTCAAGCTTTCCCGGTGAACAGCGTTGATGATATTTTCTCAGAATTCTAACCGGGTAAGAGTTGGCTCCATGCCGACGTTTCGACAGCTGACTCCGTTGTCGTCCTCAGGGTCCCACTCATCACCCTGAGGACGACAGCGGAGTCAGCTGTTGAAACATCGGCATGGAACCAACTCTTACCCGGTTAGAATCCCGAGAAAATTTCATCTACTTAGTACTTTTCTACAAAATCGGTGACACGCATCGTACAATAAAAAGTTTTGAACAATAGTACTACGTATTTACATCAATCATGAGCACTACAAAATAAAGATATTTACAAGAAGACCCAGTTTACATATCTGAAAAGTATCTTTGATGAACATCGGTTTCTCAAGGCCGTTTTACACGAGGCACTTAATTACAGGATTTGGTGTACAGAAATTTCGACTACGCGAGCACGGAATTAGAGCAGGGTCTATTTTCCCATCACTCGTTTATGCATTTGCGCATGCATTCTTGCAATTCACCGCTTTATACACGACGCAATTTTCAATGCACATCCATACATACATCAGATTGTGCAATAAGCTGCCTCGTGTAAAACGGCTTTAAGTGTGAACATGAGGACGATTGCGATGCCATAAAGGCTTTACTCCGTGACAGGAAGTGACATTTCACGATTATCAGTTGGAAAGGCATGGGCGTACCCAGGGAGAGGCAGGGGGGAGGGGCAGCTTCCCCCCCACTGAAGCTCGAAAGTTAAACCTATAAATATAGAAGAGAAAATGAAGTGATATCAATTCAAATCATCATCATCAGTGACAATCAGTGACACCAAAAAAGACAAATAACCGATAGATGTCCCCAGTTACTGGCAAAAACTGACCAGTAACTGATGTATTTCACCAGTTGCTAGAGAATGTTTTTAATCATTTGCAAAAACTTAAAATAACTGACGAACTTTACCAGTCAGTAAAGAGTATTTACCAGTCACTGGCGATAAAAGATGTATAATAGATAGATTTTCCCAGTTACTGGTGAAATTTGAGCAGTAACTGGTGGATTTCACCAGTTGCTGGAGAATGTGTTAAAGTCATTTACAAAAACTGACCAATAACAGATGGAATTTACCAGTCACTAGAGAGTGTTCACCAGTTACTGGTGAAAATTGACCAATAACTGACTGATCTCACCAGTTACTAGTGAAAATTGACCAATAACTGACTAATCTCACCAGTTACTGGTGAAAATTGACCAATAACTGACTGATCTCACCAGTTACTGGTGAAATTTGACCAATAACTGATGGATTTCACCAGTACTTTTTCTTAAGGGATTATTTTGACAATTACATCAAATCGTGTTTCGTGTTGATACAGGTATAGCAGCAGAAGACAAAATCGTATTCTAGCTTTGTGTACTTAACAAGAAACACCAAGCCGAAGCATCTAAGCAACTCGCCACCCCCACTCCCCCGGTCTAACATGAGCTTCCCCTCCCTAGTCCAGATTCTGGGTACGCCATTTTTGAGAGGGAAGATATTTTTTACCCCCACAACACCCGGAAAACAGACGTGAGGAAAAAGTAAGTGAGACACACAATCAACTCCACTGAAACATTTTTTTAAATCTCCAACCTCGACCAATACCAGGAGAAGTGGGCCACCACAAAACCGCATGCCGATGAAAACGGATCCGTCTGGCCCAGACCACTTCCAGGAAAAGTAAGGGGAATAAAAAATTTTGTTAAGGTTGGAAATACAACGATATATTATATTTCAGAGGCGTGGCCTCGGAAGGAAGGCGATGAGAGAACATCGCGGGCTTTTTGATGAGGTTTTGGAGAGAGGGAGGGAAGAAAATGAGCTGTAGGGCGATGAGCAATGGGAATACGAAGAAATGAGGGAGAATGAATACGATGAAATAGGTATATTTGCAAATATTTAACCCGGAAAGGTTTGGGGAGGTGACCAAAGGCTGTGGTCATTTGTTCCATAAAACAGGTGAGCAGGTTGGTAAGGAAAGGATTATTAGGGAAGGGAATAAGGGTGGAGAGAAACCCGGCGTCGGCATTAGTCTGCTCTTAAGGTAGTTTGAGCGAGATAGTTCCCTAGTCATAATGGATACCATATTCGAATTTCATTTTTTTAATTTCAGCGTCTATAAGGAGTATAAAGTAAATATTGTAACATATTTTTTCGTAAGGTGCAAAAATATCATCATATATGTCAAACATTCTCGGTAATTAAATAAATATATCTACTTAAGTAACTAACTTGAGCCATTTTTTCACACCGTACGGCAAAAAGCCTTCAAAACTGACGGTTTTTTTTGGCGATTCTGTAAAAATGACTGCGGTGAGTAATGAATTTATTTTTATAAATAGTTGAGAAAACATACCTACTACACACCGTTAATATTTTGACGAAATCTATATGTTAGAAGTTCCTAATTTTTTCAATATTCTCCCTCTGGAGCGCACAGCCCTAATATTTCCCATGTACAACAGCTTGTATTTTCAGGCGAATTGCTCGAAAACTAGTTCGGTGAGTGGTTAATATTTTGATATCATCGCAAAGATGGGAATTTTTATCTTTAAAATGAGGCCAAATTCATCAAATTCTAGGTGAAATGATTTTTCGCTGACACTACCTTAACGAAAGGCGCCTTTGGAGTTCAAAGTTTAACATCCCATCCGACGGACAGAGTACCACGTTGAACTCAAGTAGGGATTTGAATTGCCAATATAAAATCTCCGCCAATGCCGTGATTCGAACCCAGGCCTTCCAGATGGGAAGTCAATACTATAGCCACACCAACCCGAACCTCTCAGCCATCTCAAGAGTAAGGAGTGAACCAAACACGCACTACTACATTGCTTGCAATTAAAGTTCTAGGAACTGTATTGTAGTTGACGAGGGTCGACTAGCTTTGCACAAGTATGCATAAGAATATTGCAAATATTAGATTCCAGCATGAGTAGCAGGCATTAATCTCCCTTAGCATGTGAATAAGAGTATTTTACATAGATTCAGCAAACGTGACCATCAACCTAACCACATATTTATCCAGTTCTAATACAGGGTGCGGCAACACAACAACTTCCTTTTTTCAAAACGCAATGAAACCCATTTTATGAATCAGATTTGTTTATTTTTTTATAATGTACCTAGATACATATTTAAAGTTTTGTTTTACACAGTTTTGAAAATCAAATCAGGTAGATGACGCCCCTCATTCTCCATACACTAGGTAAGCCGATTTCTGGCGTTTGTCATTACCCTTACCAGCATAGCAGCGGATATGTTGGTAATTTCTCTGGATTTTGGCCTTTTCTTTTTCCGGGGGTTTCTTGAAATCCCGCGTTTATGTCAACCATCCAAGGACCCTACAACACCTGAAGGTCAACATTCGGGCAGAAATTGCCAACAAACCACTTTTATGCTGGTAATGGTCATGACAAACCCCAGAAATCGGCTTACTCAGTGTATGGAGAATGAGGGGCGTCATCTACCTGATTTGATTTTCAAAACTGTGTAAAACAAAACTTTAAATACGTATCTAGGTACATTATAAAAAAATAAAAAATTCTGATTCATAAAATGGGTTTCATTGCGTTTTGAAAAAAAGGAAGTTATGTTGCCGCACCCTGTACTGATAACGGTAACGGAGAAATTGCCATGGGAAAAAATCCTCGTGGACCGGGAATGGAACCACGGACCTTAGTCTTGCCGGGCCAATGCGCAGACCACTACGCTGCCCAGGCTTTCCTACGGCAATTTTGAGAGGATTTAAGGGAACTAGATATTCACAAAGGCCCGTGGTTCGATTCCCGGTCCACGTGGATTTTTCCTATGGCAATCTCTACGTAATTTCATTGCTGGTTTCGGCTGACATGAAATATATATTCACAGCTATTACGGTGTCTAATTTTTCGCAGTTCGGCAGTCTAATTTAACCAGTTCGGCAGTCCAATTCTCTAATTTTATACTCGTGACTTACATCGACCGCGGTATGCCGGGGTTCGCAAAAATATCAACCTTAATGAAAGATTTAGTTAGTATAAGTTTAACCGACTATCTTGTACTTATTCTCATTCCACATCACGAATACACCGCGAGAATTTGAGACCCTGCACTGAAAAATGTTTAACGATGAAAAATGAAATTTTAATAAGCGGAAAAAAAAACCAATTACACAGGAAAGCCGAACGCTTAGTTTTAAACTGCTACGAGCGAACAGAGAGTGTTACAAAGCTGGTGGAAGGACTAGACTGGGGGCCGCTAGTGACCTCGCTAGGCTAAGATTACATGAAAAATTAGGATCACTCAATTTATTTTAACTCCGCGCTACATGTATCTATAGAACTAATAGAGGTGACAATATAAGAGAAAATACACTGCCGACCTGATAGATACGAAGCTTCCCTATTCTCAGCCAACCCTAGCGACTGTAGCAAAAACACAGCAAGTGACACTCCGTTTTGACAATTTATTTTGGTCTTTCCCCTATCCCCATCCTTTTTCTTATGGCTGGTGACCTAACACTCCTTAGCACTCGCCTCGTCCTCTGTTCACAAGATTGTTAGTAGATTTCTATCCCAGTTGTTTTAGTAGGCTTTAGCACTGATAAAATTACATCAAAGGCTTCTTAAAATCTTTTCCATTTTTTCCGACGCCTATTAAGCCTAATAAGATTCAAATTCTCTCTCATAACCTTCATTGAATCAGTCAATAAGAGGAAATAAATCCCAAATGATCCAATGAATAAAATATGAATATGGGTTTAAGTAGAATTCTAACTCATAATCACAGGCTTTAACAGCACCACTAATTTTAAGTATTAGATGTGATACCTAATATAAAAAGGAACTTAGCCCACCGCTAAAAATGCATCCACAGTGAGAACGCAATAGGGAACTTTCATATATATTATGCAAGTATCAGAACGTTATGAACGTATCAGATATAATCATGAGCCCCAAAACTCAATAGAAATATATGTTTGCGTTTCACGGTGAAGTTTTTTTATTATTTTTTGACGTTGTTAGCGATATTTAATTCATTAAAGTTCAAGAAAATTTTCAAACACAAGTGAGAATCGAAAACGCCCGATGATTGGCTGGTGGCAAAGTGACGTAATTATTCAGTACGCGGAAGCAGCATACCGCTGCAGGGCTAGTATTTGATCTTTATTTTCCTCCATTGAAAGCCATATATTGCGTAAAGATGACGGAATAAGTTTATTGTAAGGAAATGAAGGAACCTCTGATTATTCCACAAAAATTTTCATTTCGCTTGCCGACTATAAAGGTTTCGACTTGTTAGTTAAGTCATTTTCAAGGGCTTGGTATTGAGTTACACAACATTTCTCAAATGTCATATTATTATCGATCATGTATAGATACTTGATTAAAGGGTCCACGTCCCAAATATTAAAATGTCCCCCCTTTGAAAAATGAAGGCGATGTCTAACCATTGACGATAGGTCGTAGTTATATATATGTAAGTTATAAATGTTGAATGCTGAGTGAAATATATATGGATACCTAATGGTGATCCCGCAACGCTTATCATTTTTAAAGCATTGACGGCATAAGTTGAAACATTGGTTGACAAGCGAAGTAAAAAATAATAATTAAAAATACAAATTAAGGCCTTGATAATGTCTTCGTAGGCCGAATTCTTGGACAGGCAGTGAAACAAAGTATGTATTGTAGACAAGACAAAATTTCCTTCATTTCAAATTATTATCGATATACTGGAATAGTGTAACCTACCCTTAATACAATCTATCCTCTCTTTAACTGCGCATGGCAACGTCTAATCACTTTTAACCATATCGGTAGTATATAAATATTTATTCTTTTAAAATTGTGTGCAGACAGTGAACCCGTGATCCCTCCACGCTTTCCGTGATTCAACTGTTTTCCCATGATTCTTACCGGGATTTTGACTAACATTGCGTTCCCATTACAAGAAGACACGACGGTAACCACTATTCCCTGATCTTACGAGGGTAACTCAATGCTAGTAGGACCATCTACCATGGTAGGCGTTTTCGAGCGTTTCCATTACTAGCATTGCGTGAGTAGAGAGTTACCGTCGTAGAAATGTCAGTAGTGGAAACGGGGCCTGATTCCCTCATGATTGCAAGGTATTTCAGTGAAACTGAAGACTTCGTCGGCGCCGAAAAATGGAAAAGTAATATATTGAGTAGCTGATGTGCTTCTGAAATGTTTTCTAGTTCATAACAATGTTTAATTTGCATATAATCAGCTCGTATTGACGAAAGCGTATATTTATGTGAGATGTGTATTATTTTTGTAGGTCCGATAGAGAATTTTATGCTATTAAAAGTATGCAATTTCCCTATTATTGATTCACAGCTACACAAACAACTTCTTGTGGTTTTACAGAGGAAAGCGATGCGTTTGAAACATTTAAGCTCCTTACTCAGAATACTAATACAGGGTGTCTACAAAAATTGTATTTCAATTTCAAGTACATTTCAAGGATCAATTTTAATAAAATTCAAGGACATTTTTCATGAAAAATAATCTAAAATGATCAGCTGGAAATTTCTAGTTATTCATCTGTTTTTTTTTTTCGCTCGCCTTTTAAGGTAGTTTTTACCTCCACCTACAGATCAAAATCTAAAACAATCTGAATGTTTGAGCGATTTAATTGTGATACACATATACATGTTAATATCACAATAAAAGGTCAGTGACTAGAGCAGGTAAAATCTTTCAGATAGCTCGGTAGTCTGATAAATAAAGATGGCAACTCCACTCAGGAAATCAAGAGTAGAATATCCATGGGAAAGAAAGCCTTTGGAAAACAAAAGCTCTGTTAATTGCCAAAAAAATACCTAATACCCTAAGGAAAAGATTTGTCAAATGCTTGGTATGGAGCGTGGTCCAGTATGGATCAGAAACTTGGACCTATAGAAAAAAAGTTCAATATCTTGAAAGTTTTGAAATGTGGTTATGGAGAAGAATGATGAGAGTGAGGTGGACAGATACGGTGAGGAATGGCCAAGTTTTGGAATGGATTGACGAGAAAAGGTCAATCATGAATGCAATAAAAAGAAGGAAGGTAAACTGGTTAGGGCACATCATGAGGCATGACTGCCTCCTGAGTAAGAAAATGGACGGAAAAGTGAAAGGAAACGGAAAAAGGAGGAAGATAATTTGATATGTTGACGGATTTGAGGGAGAATAGGAGTTATCAAGATATGAAAATGTGGGCATAAAATAGAGAAGTTTGGAGGAGTTCAGCTGGAACCTGTTTCAGGGCAGATGATATCATGCATATATATAAAGCTAAATGCCTTTGACCATAACAAGGAAATATATTATATAAGTGAAGGTTTCTCGGGTTTCACACCGGGTAAGATTATTTAAATGGATCAGCGTTTCGATGGTTGACTCAGCCATCGTCATCAGGATAACGATTAACGATAAGGATTATCCTGATGACGATGGCTGAGTCAACCATCGAAACGTTGATCCATTTAAATAATCTTACCCGGTGTGAAATCCGAGAAACCTACACTCATATTCGCCGGGAAAACCTTAAATCCTTTATAATGATATCCTGTATATATTGTAACTCCACCAGATTGGTGTAAAGGTGAGACGACAAAAATAAAACGAACCAAGAGCGTAAAAAGGGGGTTAAAAGGGAGAAAACGGAAGGAGACGGACCTCGCTTTGTGGCTGAAGTCGGGAGACCGGCTGGAGGACTGGTAGCACGCTGCCCATGTAAAAGGGAGCAGCGGTTCCAGTCGCGGAGAATTACCTCGCTCTTCTATAGTTGCAGGAATGTCAACCACGTCCCTACAAAATTTCCATGGTGTCGGTGAACTTCGTTCCTGCAGCAGAATGTGTGAGGCCAAAGTCCCCTCTACCGTCCTTTTCCCTGGTAATAAATATAGTTTAAAAAACTAAAAAACACGCTTTAATGATAACTCAAACTAAAAAGTGAAAAATAATTCTTAATATAGAAATAAAAAAATAAATGAAAAATATTAATATTATCGTGAAAAAAGCGTGGGGTGCTCCGTTGATTAGTTAATTTGATATGCCTTTTGTAATTGTTTACCCAAATTACTGAATGGAAAATGCGGGAAAAGATTATGCTTTGAGCCATATTTTTAGTACCATTTTTCTACTAATCGTACCGATTGAATATTTTCAAGAATTGATATATCGAGCACCCCACGCTTTTTTCACGAGAATATTAATATTTTTCATTTATTTTTTTATTTCTATATTAAGAATTATTTTTCACTTTTTAGTTTGAGTTATCATTAAAGCGTGTTTTTTTAGTTTTTTTTACTATATTTATTTTTCACTTTTTAGTTTGAGTATCATTAAAGAGTGTTTTTTAGTTTCGGAGTGAAATCGTTAAGAATTATTTCGGAGTTGAGTGTTAAGGAGTCAGTTACAAACGAACAGACAAACAAATTTAGCAAATACGAAAAGCGAATACGACGATACAAAATTCTTCTCACGCAAAGGATCTTTTCTATTGAAGTAAATTATTAATCCCGGCGATCCTGATAAGAATATTGAGATAATCTTATCAAATTATTGTATTTATTTATTTATTTATTTTATTTTATTTATTTTCAATAACCACCGAAATTAGCATTCATTGGCCTTTATATCGGGGTATTAACAATATTAACAATAGACGAGCACACACAACCATGCCCTGGTAAGTGAAAAATCCTCCCCAGGCGGAATTCGAACCCGCGACCTTTGGGTCAGCAGGCGAGGACGTTACCCCGCCGCCACCGGCCGTATTGTCGGTCCTTGATGAGTCTACAAAGTTTAAAGGAAATCTGATCGTTCAAATTGGGTCAAAATCGAGTCCAAAGGAGTCGGTTACAAACAAAAAACAAACATACAGGTGAAGCTAATAAAAGCGTGTTAAAAAATAGTTCCCAAAGGGGGTCAGCAAAACCCACCACAGCTGTATTTAAATGAACAATTATTGTGCGGTATGGGAGTGAATTTAGTAACTTTCCTTTTCTTTGGTGGTTCTCGTGAGCATGAACACGGACGATGTTAATTATGCATTTCCTTGCAGTTCGGTTTCTTTTTTGTAAATGCCTCTTGCCGGTTATCCGTGTAGGGTTGGTGATTCCGAGGGTAACGGGGGATTCAGTACCTTGAATGTTTGAAGGCTTTAATCTGTTAAATGCAGTAAAAGTTTATTTTGTTATAAGAATAGAAACAGTTATTCCTAGAGTCCATACTCCTGTGTGTGCGGATTTTCAGGTGAGAACCCATATCACGGCCCATTTCCCTGCTGCGTTTGCCTGGCCGGTGAAGTGACCGTATTCTTGGCGCCGCGCCGGTACGGTTACAATATATATGATTCAGGCGTTCAAATATACATTATGAGTTAATCAATTGTCGTTGATGACATTTGTGTATCTTGGATTTTTGGTTCACTCTCTATTGATTTTTCAGTCGAAATGGATTCAAATGATGAATCATTTATTGATAAAATAACTGTATCATCTGATTTAGCGTATTCCTATTTACTACTGGTGACAATCGATTTTTGCAAACGTGTTTCGGGGTAATGTCGAGAAACCCAATTCGTAACTTGATCTGCTCGATCATTATCAATTACCGGGTGATGATGGCGCAGGAGTTCGAGGATGTTATAGTCTTAAGCTAAATCTAAAAAAGAAGAAGGAAAAAAGATCTGCTCGATCACTCATCCCTTATAATATTCGCTGTTATACACTATTATTACTCATTGTTATTCACTGTTCTTATACCTGTTGTCTTTGATCTACAAAACATTCCTCTTAAAAATACTCATAAATAATGAAATGTTATGTTCTACGCCACTGTAGCGCGAGCTTTACTATACCTATGTATCTTGAATGTTCCATTATCCGATATTGTACGCATATGCGGTGATAATTGGCGCTTTTCAAATGAAGAGGTATAGATAAGATAGAGTTACCGTAACTTACAGACCTCTGTTGTTCGCGCTTCTCCATTTGATCTCGCGGATTAAATTTTCTCTTCACTCAATTCTCAAAAGTATTCAAGGACTTTCCTATTTTTTCAAGTACATTTTAAGGATTTCAAGGATACATTTGAAATTCAAGTATTTCAAGGACCTGTAGACACCCTTTAATATGATGATGTATTTATCATGATGCCGAACACTCAAATTCTCCAAATTTTATTTGTGTCACACATGGTCTCTGTCATGCTCTGCGTAAATGCATTTCTCCGACACGGTTTTCAAAGAAGGACTGAAATCTTTATAATCCACTATCAAAGCACTGGGGATATCGCGTCAGGCATGATAATTTAATGTATACTATAGGATGTGTATGGAACTCCTTATTTCGTGAAAGTTCGTTCATAACACGAAAGAACACCACGATACTATTTACATTTATAATAGATAAACCAGATAATGCCCCTCCGAACCACTTGTCATTTCCTTGACGTTAGTTAATCAAATAAAACGTCCTTTCACTGTTCGCCTGAACTAATGGAAGTAATAAAGGAAAAAGACTTAAAAACTCAATTAAACGCGATGCGTTCTCGTCACATGCTATCATATACGGCCACTTAATGATTTCCACACTTCACTTTTTAGCATTTAAGGGAATAAATCTGATGCGATTGCTCTATTATTTGCTTTCACACGCAAAAGTCCGACAAACTATTTACATAAAATGATAATATTACGGTATCGAAATCATAGCAACCATTCCACCGACTGTTCTTGAAAAACATCAGTTTAGACACTTCTATAGGATTGAGGCGAACCTTCGACGCAATAAGTTCATTTACTGGCATTGTTTGAATAATCAAAATCCGACTCCTAAGTTGATGTTACTCATAATTAGTTGGTGAACGAGTCACACGCGTTATATCTGATACATCTTCTCCGAAACTTAATACCTTCAAAGTCATTCAAAAGTCCTCATTATAATGTAACTAAAGGTAAATTTATTTTTAAGATGATTTAGTGCATTTTTTAAACTTTATGCGCAGTCTAAAAACAATGAAGTCTTCTTTAGTCTGCTTTGGGTAATTTCTTTAAACCCCAGGCAATATTGCAGTCATATCTTCGCCGAAAAGTGCGAAAGAAAACGAGAGAGAGTTAGCCACGACTAAGGAGCTTACTTAGTTATAACCAATTCCAGAGAAGATATATGAATTATCTCTACTTAAAGTGGCTGTCATGGTAATTAGGTAACTGTGTCAACTCAGCATGAATCACTCACTTGACTAACTCTATTCCTTGACAAATAAACTGTATGCCCTGTCGATGCTACATTCTCATTCTATGTTTATGGCAAAAGACAATTTTCATTGCTATAACGGTCATAGGCGCATGCAAACAAAATAAATACAATAAATGAACAGATAATTTTTTAAGTTCAAATTAATTACTTTAATCAGCTCGGAGATGGAGTGATTCGACTCTAGCTCGCTCTTATTCTTACTACATTTATTACAACAATTTTCATTCTACGATCCAACTTTTGAAAATCTGTTCCTATTCCAGACCATTACTACTACCATAGCAATGACTCTTTCGTCTTGGTATGTAATAAGGTACGACGATCGAATTTAGTTATGCGGACGCCATTTTGGCGCGTGCCAGGTTACATTCACCACTGTTAATGTTATGGCGGTTTTCTTAGGCCCAAGCGCACGTTAGGCAAGTAATCAGCAGAGCCTTTGTTTGTTGGACTGGTCAAATATAACACCACGAAGAAAAATGGTCGCTAAGGAATTGCTTTCCACGTGCATGTTATCCTTTGCCCTATCAAGTAGCCCTTGATTCTTGAAGCTCGGTGCCCTTGCAATCTCTTACGGCAGAATTTAAGAGCTATGCCTGTTGCACACGGTAAAAATTTCAACAATGCCTTTCACATAATCAGCTTTCAAAATTACTAATTTGACATAGCAATGCTAGCTCGCGATTAAACCCTACCGTAAAAACTTGGATTTATAAAACTTTGTATGAAGTAGACATTCTATTTTCATAAAATTGTTTTTTTTTTACTTAACAGCAGAGGAAAATTTAACTGGCGGCAAAGGGCATTAGGCGCGAATGCGATCTACACGACTAATCCGAGCAAGGCATGATGTCGAGCAAAGCAGTCCGTTCCTCTCCCCTTCGCAGAGATTATGGAGCCGGCCGACAACTAGTGGGCCTGCCGAGGTCGCATCCATTCGCCTTATGTACGGCACTGGACCAAGGCGAGCGATGTCTGGTTGTGTGGGTGGTTGGACGGTTGGCCTTCTCCCTCGGCCAATCCAATTAATTAACGTGGCACGCTAGGGTACGCCCGCTCTAATGGAATGATGGAGGGTTGGCAGTCTGCCGGCGAAGTAGGAGGATAGTTAAGGGCATCACAGGGTTGTGATGCATTGCATGGATTAGGGGCCATTTAAGTATTACGTAAGGCAATTTTGGCCACTTCTTACTCCTTTCACGCAAGGTTTTACGATTTGCGCAATTTTGACCACCCATAGGAATGATTATCACAAGGGAGTGAAGGGTTTTGGTTGAGCCTTGCGTCGATGGAACAAAAGCTTGCCATCAGCCGTCATGAATACATTCGGGAGTATGCAGACCAGATGCGCGTTGTGGGAACCACTATTGAGGAGGGGAGCTGCGCGCAGTTTGGACCGCCACTAACTAAGATGTTTTCCAATATGCCTTGATGTATGTCGATGGAAAATATAGAGATACCCGAGTTTGAGACGTTGTATCTCAATAACCAATAAACCATGATAATGAAATAGTCTCCATTTTAAACATTGTTCATTTTTACGTTCTGTTTTTGGCGCGGGGAATTTAAAAATTATTATTTATTATTTACAAAAGGCATCCATTGAAAGACCATTTATCTGAGCGCTGATAACTCAAAAACCATGCAATGTACATTAATGACGTTCTACAGTCCAATTAAGACGAATCTATTACTTACAATTATGATTACGGATTCAAAATGTTAATCTGTAAAAGTAGAACCCGAATTAGATAATAATTTGAAACTCTGCTATTTTCGTTATTTATGAGTTGATGAGAAATTTTAAAGGCTAATAAGTAGCAGATAAATAGCTAAAATAGTTTCATCGTAGTTTTTACACTCTGTGGAAGTAAATTACATACCTTTCTGTGCTATAGGTTCCTTTCCGTCACGCCCCTCTAATCGCTAATGGGGCATCGGAATGCAAAATGAAGGATAAACAAAAATCGCTATTAAATATGTAAAGCAACGATGTTTTCTTTTACATATTTCTTATTTTAGCTCTAATGTGTTGGCAACAATTATTTTTAGTTTCCCAATAAACCGAAGACTACGAGCATTGCACATTTTCCCACGTCTAACTAAATCAGGCATTAATTTCCCCGTTACAACATTCTTCTTCCACATTTGTATTTTAATACATTCATCTTCATTTCATTTTAAACTAATTAATTTATATCTCGCGGGTTTCATGTGTAATGCGTTCACATTGGAGTTGCCCTTTTTTAGACATCAAAATGGGCGACATTTTTCAATCGATGCTCACTAAAAAAATAAAATCATGATTTAAAAATGTCGCACAGCAATCGCAAAAGTAAATAATATTTATCATGCAGTGTTTTTCATTGCAATGGGTTCCTTGGCTATTGAGATAGAAAGTCTCAAACTCGGTTATTTCGACTTTTTGCGTGGACTAGTAAATACATAATGGAGAGGCATGATGAATAATGCAATTCCTTTTTGGTGGTTAATAAATGAGAAATGTTTTGTGTGCGCTATGATAAATTCAATAAACCGTCTGAACCTTTACCACCACGACTTGGATTAGTTTGAGCTTGGACTACTCATCTAATTAACCGAAGGAGGACAGTTTCATATCTTAAAGTGTCATCATCAAGGTAGATCTGTCCTGAGACAGGTTCCAGCTGAACTCCTCCAAACTTCTCTATTTTATTCCCACATTCTCATCTCTTGATAACTCCTATTCTCTCTCAAATCCTTCAACATATCAAATTTTCTTCTTCCTTTCTTCTGTTTTCCTTTCACTTTTCCTTCCATTATCTTACTCAGGAGGCAGCCATGCCTCATGATGTGACCTAACCAGTTTGCCTTCCTTCTTTTATTCTATTCATGATTGACCTTTTCTCGTCAATCCATTCGAAAACTTGGTCATTCCTCACCTTGTTTGTCCACCTCACTCTCATCATTCTTCTCCATAACCACATTTCAAAACTTTCAAGATGTTGGACCTTTTACTGTGATATTAACACCCCCTTCTTCTTTCCCAATCCTCATTACCTTTGTTTTGATAACATTTATTTTCATTCCGTACATCTCTCCAACCTTATGTATACATTCCATGTTTTTCTGTAGCTCTTTTCTGTCTCTGTCACAATCGCTTGATCGTCAGTAGTGTGTTTAACTTAATAGTTTTTATTTTTATTCCTCCAACATTTACACCTCTTGCCTTCTTTAGAGCTATTTCCATTAGCTTTTCTGCATAAAAGATTGAACAAGACTGGTGACATGCAGCAACCTTGCCTGACTTCTTTTCCAATCCTCATTTTTTCCTGTTTCCTGATCTTCTAGTTTCATTATAACTCTCTGCCCCGTTTATATCTCTTTTATAAGCCATCTATGTTTCCAGTCAAGTGTATAGGATATCAAATTGTAACCTCAATACAAAAAAGACAATAATAATAATGCGACATTATTTGGGTGAGATTGAGACTGTTAGTCCCTTCTTACATCTAACCCTTCGTCAAATATATCTATGAAACAATTACAATTCTACTGTTAAAATTATAGAAAAAGTACCAAAAAAATGACCATCAATATTTTATAATGAAGAAACTGGAATATAAACAATGTAGAAAGATGTACACGATTGCGTGAAAAATGTAAAGAATATGAGCTGATATCCTTAACGAAAAAACCCACTGCAGGAAAACACCCATACATGAAGGGGAGTGTGAAAAACCTGCGAAAACCTACCAATAGATAAAGCTAATGTAATAAAAGAAAAAAGCGATGTAAGAAGTATATAAAAAGAAAGAAATGGGGATCTGATATGCACAAATAAATGTGAAATAAAATATTTTTTAAATTACAAATCAATAATTAAAAAATTAGTCATAAAAAGTAAAAATATTAAAAATGGTTACATACCTACGATTCCATTATAAATTTAATAATTATTATAGTAACAAAAAGAGTATGTTTAACGTTAAAAAAAGTGATAAAATAAAATGAATAAAACACGTCAACCATACAATACTATAGAGAACGACAAAGAAAAAGAAACGACGTCAATGATTTTGAGCACCGAAGTAGTGTGACCGACCAGAGAGGGAGAATTCCTTAGAGGGTTAATCACTAACCGTAGAAGAGGCATTTTAAAGATTTACATTATTTTGTTAGTTTATTTTTTCACATAATGTGATTCGAAAGAAAACGTCGAGAAATTGCTCTCATCTTTCTCCACACATCCAAGATTTAGTGGCCCGACCGCTAGAAATCAGCTTCACAGTAATTTCAACCCTCAAAACTCCTTTGTACCAAACCCTGTCGTAAATTTAGATTTTGCCATTTTTTCCTCGGTATATTTTAGCATGTGCACGTTGAATTATCATGTCTCGATGCACATAGTCAAAATAAATGAATTTTATTTCCTTATGAAAAAATGTAATCCTACAGATTTTACATAACATTAATTACTTAAAGATATATGTATCTCCTGTCAGTCGTCATACGAATATCATCTATCATCAAATTGAAGACATCGATAGTGATCTGAAAGGCGCTTGAAACAAATTTGAAGCGGACAGCGAAATGACTATGCATTAAATGCGAATGAACCTTCCACAAACTCCATAAGCACGTTCTACTGTCATTGGTTAGTATCATCAACCTTCGTGCTCTATCATTACTCAAGCCTATCGCTCAGCTACTTTCAAAACGGTCATCAGTGATGTATCATTCGCAAAGGCATTTTAAGGAATACGGAGAATCCAATAGTATTTTATAACGAGGACGAATTCTTTCGTCGATAGAGATTTCGCAAGAATGCAGTCGTCGACATTCTTGAAATGTTTGGCGACCACTTGGCACGGGTGAACGACAGAGGTTTTTCGCTGCCACCTATCATACAGCTGTTGACTACGTAGGAAGCATTATAATGAGACGAAACTCAGTACTCTACATTCGTGGTTGCTACTGAATAGGAGTGATCCAAAGCATCTGCCCGGAGTGACGCCCCGCAGTGATATTTGCGGAGTACGAGGATGCGAGGAAAATTCCGTATGAAGGGACAGCTGTCGAAAAGCTACAAATTCGCTCTTCTGAATTTCCAAGATTACTCCGATGACCAAGGCCTAATTATCCGAAAAGGTTATACTCGACTTGAGTAAGCTGGGAGAAACTAATGCAGATACTGGGGAAAATAAAAATAGATTGGCGTGATAGGAGACTCATTCGAAACTTATATTCGGATGCAGAGGGCTCAGGTGAGGGTAGCTGAGGGTGAATCAGGGTGGGCAATTATATGTCGCGGGGTAAGGCAAGGGTGCCCGTTGTCGCCTTTGCTTTTTAACATCTATGCTGAGGAAATGGTGAGAGAGGCATGGGATGAGCTAGATGTGGGAATCAAAGTAGGAGGTCAGCGGATAAAGTCGGTTAGATTCGCGGACGACCAGGCGTTGGTCAGTCGGTCATCGAAAGGATTGCAAACTTTAGTAGATGCATTGGAAAAGCAGTGCGAGAAATTCGGGATGAAGATTAACCATAGGAAAACAAACGTAATGAGATTGTCTAGGACAAAGAAAGCGAGGCTGGTGATAAGAGTAGGAAGTCACAAACTGGAGCAAGTGGAACAATTTAATTACTTGGGTAGTACGCTAGAAGAAACAGGGCATAATAGCAAATACATCAGGAAGAGTATAGCGCTAGCGAAGGAAGCGTTCTATAATAGAAGGGAGCTGATGACGGGGACACAAATGTAAAAAAGAGGCTAGTGAAGATCTTGATATGGAGTTTGGCGTTGTATGGGGCGGAAACATGGGCCCTGAGAAAGGAAGACGAAAATAGGCTGAAGGCGTTCGAGATGTGTGTGTGGAGGAGGATGGAGAAGGTGCGATCGACGGAAAGGAAGACAAATGAGGAAGTTCTTGGCCTAGTTGCTGACGAGAGGAAACTTGTGGATGAGATTAGGGGAAGGCAGGGTAGATGGCTGGAAGCGGTAATCAGGGAAGATGGTTTGCTGAGGGCCGTGATAGAGGGAAGGGTGTTGGGCAAGCGGGGAAGGGGAAGAAAGAGAATAGGTTATATGGACGGAATGAAGAAAGGTAGGACTTACGCCGAAATGAAGAAAGTAATACTAGAGGTAGACAGGGCACTGCACAGATAAGAGTCTGTTGGAAATTCTCTGACTTTCATCATAACCTACCTTGAACCGGTAGATTACTCAGATGATGATGATGATATCTCAGTTCCGTTTTCGCCTTTGCCGAACTACTCTGACTTGGGTTGTAGAGTCACACGTGTACCACTCCGAACCGCGAGGCTAACTCCAAGCGTTCCGCTCCGAACCGGATAGTATTGAACGGCTTGAAGTCGCTCCGCTCCCTGGAAGAGAGTAGATACTAAGAGTCTATATTACATCGAATCCAGCAAGAACATAAGAAAAGGAGATAACGCGTAAAGATTTGGCAATTTTACTCACACCATCAAAGGAATGATATGTCACGTCTTGATGGAAAAAAATTATCTGATGGAAGAGCTCAGAAGACAATTATGTGACACTCGTCGTACAGCAAGGATGTTTCATTGGCCCCTTCAGTTCCCAGCACTCATTAAATACAGCTGAAGCGGTAATAGAGCGGTTCTGATGATATACTAATGAAGCGAAATGATAAGTTCTAAGACACGCTACTCACGCTCGATGACTGAGAGATTGTATTCTCAAAGGCTGCAGGGAATGGACATTCCGAAATTATCATAACACATAGCAGTCGTGAGATATAGTGCTCTGTGATATGATTTAGTCAGGATGGGGCAATGAGGATGGGAATATATCTTTGTGATTACATTCGCAACAGATTCGAATATTACCATTGTTTATCCGAATACTATATTCGAATAAACTATTTAGTAATTATATTCGATTACTGGAGCAAGTTAAAATTCGCCTTCAGTTAAGCGCGCTTTGAACTCAACAACTCATGCCAGTGGCCTGTTTTTTTCTTAACCAAGAAGGTGTAATAAAGACTAATTGAGTAAAAATTAAGCAATTCATTTTTTTACTAACGCCAATTAAAAGTATTGATTTGCCTGATAGCACGCCTCTGCTATTTAGAAGTAAGATTCAATATATGAATACAGGCTAACGATTCACTCTTACGACGATTACTTTTCTCGACGCAAAGAGCCGACTACATATGTATTTCAAACAGACACATTTTGCCTGTAGTGACATCATTAATTTCCTAATTATTTTAAAATTATATGCGGAATGTTTCCTTCTTTACACAATCATTATACTTAATGGAAATATATACATTTCAAATGAGCCCATTTGGTGCATGGGGACCAGGTTTTTGTGTTGGTAATAGCAATGGCTCCCCGTCCCATAAGCCCTGGTTTGAATGCCAGTAGTGGCAGATATTTATCAATAAAATCCCAATCACAACTAGGGAGTCTTGTGAAGATTACTTCAAGGTTCAGTATGTACTCCATGCGTCGGATGGGACGTTAACCTGCATACCTCTTGGCACCCTTAATTAAGAGGAAGCTAATACCGATTCCGGGTTAATATCAACCCTTCTTCATTTCTTAAATCTAACCACCTATCCTTAATGGCCCCACCAACAGAGACTATGAAGTGTAAAAATAACTTATTTTGAGCGCGAAGCCATTTGTATTTGCTTCTAGAAAAGAAAGGGTAATTGCGAGAGGTGTAAAACGTTTTAGCATTATTCTTCTCCTGGATTACTTCAATCAGAAAATTTCTGACTATTTTCTTTCGTAGAATTTTCTCGTGTCGAAAAATAGTTCTTGAAGGGAAAAAATGTTAATTTCAAGTTCAATTACAACAATATTGGAATGTAAATGGGAAAAGGAATTATTTTCTATTTTGAGAGGAATGTTATGATTTCAGTACGTCTCCGCTTTCATAATTAGTTCTTGAGATATTAAGGATAGAGTGAACGTCAAATTTCTAAAATATTCACATGCGCTATGTTGGAAAATTGGCTGCCGCGAGAAAATGAGGAAGGATGAATTTTTTTTAATCGTCACATTCAGCTGAAAATACATGTATTTATGGGCGTGCAAAATATAGATTTTTTAAAAAATGGTAATGCAATCAATTTATTTTTTCAATGTATTATTTCATGACTACCATGTGCTCTCCTCCCCCTCTCCTCAGTCAACTCCTTCCACGTGCACCTTCCCCACTTAATATTCACGCTTCTCGCAGGAGACAGCCACCAAGTTTGAATACCACCCACATACGACACCAAAATTCAACCATTGAGGGATGGTGTGGCATGTTCGAGAATTGTCTCGAGTAGTAGTAGTATGTAGTATTTTTGTTTATCGTGCTTCGAGGCCTAAGGTCACTTCGCACATACTGTCTGCCACGTGCAGAGAGAGGCAACAGCACTCGGATGAATCGGAGGATCAACCCTCCAAATGCGAGCCCAGCTTGCGATGCTTTTTAATTCGGTGACTGATCGGGAACCGGTGTTTCCATCGTGGCAAGCCATTGCCCATTTGTCTCGAGATATGTAGAAAAGTCTGTTACAAGTGGCGCTGAGTTTAAGGTGGCTGGAGCGATTTTTTTAATGTTAAAATTTGCGTGAAACTTTTCATACTTGTCCTAATTAGTAATATCTATCGATAAAAGTGAAAAAACTGAATGCTACCGTTTTGATTTCTTGGCAATTCAATTATATTTTAACAAGTACTCTTATGGCACACGGCATATATTTTGAAACAAATCGATTACTTATGTAGAGATTTTCTCCTAAGTGCGAAATAATAAGTTTCATATAATTATAATATAACTGCTGTCAAATATCAAGGTATCATGCCGAGTAAGAAAAGCGTATTTAGATATGATTTTCTCGTAAATTTCGCCCCAAAATTCAAGTCAAAACGATGCTTTTGTTGTCGCGCGGTTCCGAGCCCCGTGGTTTGACGGGAACTCGAACACGGACTCTAGGTCCTTGCCCTTGGCCGTCGAGAAACGAATAGTCATCCATAGGTATTGAGGTGAATGTTATTCAATTCAAAATTAAGTACTTGAGAGGAAAATGATTTTAATGTATTTCAAATCTATTGAAGGCAAGAATAAAACAGTACACAAGAACCAACATGTGCGTCAGAATAGCCCAACAAGTATATTATCACGGCTCGGGAAGGAGAGAAGCTCTAGATATGGCACGGATGGATGGTGCTGCGTCTGCAAGTGCACGGGCCGCATGGCCCGCGCCTTGACTCCCTTTTCGGCTACATGACTGATCAACTGCTCCCATGCCCCTTTTGCGTATCTCTCCGTGCCATTATATAGGACTAGCCGAGACAAGAATGTTTTCGGCGAGGTGACAATAGATTTGGGGAGGAGGGGAAACAGGAAGGTATTGACCATGAATATAGAAACTATAAATAAAGGTATTGACGTTAGGAAAAGTGAAAGGTCACACTCCCGAAAGGGATAGTTTCACTTGGCTATTCTGAGCTGTTCTTAAAACTGTACAGAAATACACAAGGAAATACCAAGCTAATGCATTCAAGAGAAAATTAGAAAATAACAGTCACATTTAAGATATATAGAAACTCGCCAACCGATACAACACTTTAATTAAGGCGAAAATTTGAAATATAACTCTTGCATAAAATACATTACTGCATGTATGGTGATTTCCCAACGTATAAACAGGTTTACTTGAGTGAAATGTGGTCCAAGAATAATTTTTTTGAGTTACTTGAAAAGTTATTAGAATGTGCCTTCAACGACTCGCGATTACCGCCCCAAGGCATTATTCGGCTATTATCTACATCTTTTCGGCATAATTGATGTGGTTTCCCCATCAATAAGCATGTAGCGCAACGGTTGAATCTGTCGTATTACCCAGAACGATTGCCGTGCAATGTTCTTTAAAATTAGCAAGATTCCTCTCCGCCCGATGTAAGTTCATCCGCACGAGTACAGTAAGGCCCCTCCGTGTGTATTGGGAAGAGGCGATTCTAAGCAGAAGCGAAAAAATCATTCATCTGCATCGTCTCCACTCCACTACACAGTCTAGTAGGCTTGCGCGATGACCGATTTTGGTCATCGATTTTCGATGAAAAAATTTCATCGAAATGTTTCGATGACGATGGCTGTCATTGATCATCGTATAGAGTGTACACGATGATTGATGAATATCGATGATCGATGAATGTCGATGATCGATGAATGCCGATGATCGATGAATTACGATGATCGATGACTCTCGATGAACTGTGCAGTAGTGATGAGCGATATATCGCTGTGATTGAATCACCAATACTGAAAAGTAGCAATCACAGCCTGTGACTAAATAATCGAAATCACTGTGACTGTGAATTCGGTGAATTTAGCCGATTTAGCTCAGGCTGCTACCGCTGCTACCAACTGCACCAGTGCAACCAACGAATACAATGCTACCACTGCTACTGCGTATTGACTGTGATTGAACTTGATCGCTACTTCTGTATCGTCTACCACAAACTTGAGGAAAAACATGAATTCCAAACATACCACTGTGGCCCTGCCATCGTCCTCAAGGCGCAATAGCTGGGGTGCTTATACTTTATACATACATTTTAGATCTAAGGCGTTCAAATGAATGGAAAGAAAGAAGAAAAATTAGTGATATAAGGATATCGATAATCCTCATCGATGGTTCTCATCGACTCATCGACATCAATGATTCGCATCGACTCATCGACATCGATGGTCGATGACATTCATCGTCATCGATTACAGTCATCGCACCGCGATGACTAAAATCATCTTCAATGACTTCGATTAATCGACTCATCGCACAAGCCTACAGTCTAGTGCATTCAGTGATGGCAAGGATCGTGAGAATGTGATGCCACAGGCGAAGGGCGCCGCCGCTCTGGTGCTGTCCGGTCCAATTGAGCCAATCGTTCCATTTCACTCGAGGACCGTTCCTCACTTCAATAAAATACACCTCCCCCCATATCGCTCCATGCCTCTCACTCCCTCCATACCTTCCTCCTCGGCTGTATGAGATCGACAGCAGTTAAGACCTGTAAGTACACACGACGTATTTCGGGCGCCATAGCTGGTGCCGGAGCACTGGTGTTAACGCTGGTGGTGCTAAGGGAGCGTGGTGGTCTAGTGGGTAGAGCGCTTGGCTACTGATCGAAGGGTTCTGATTGGGTTCGATTCCGGGTGAAGCATTAGGACGCCTCCGAACATAAAAGAAATCCTTGGAGTGCGAGGTGGGCCAGGGGAATGGAACTGGCCCCTCTACCCTGAGTGTGTGAAATTCACACGCCTGTGGCTTAGTCCGTGGTGAGCGCAACCCTCAACTATTCAAACCAACCTCCGGGTTGGATCACTGAGTGCATTCATTTAATTACTCATTGATTAGTTGGACCACTGAGTGAGCTGGTGCGGAAAGTAGTTTGTGGTAAATTTCTCTGTGCGAACAATTTCGCATCATCATCTGTTCGTATGCGATGGAATCGCTTTCGATTGCCTAGCTCTGGTAAGGATTATATTAAGACCAAGTTTTCCAGCCATCAGGGCAGCCAACTTGTGCGCATTCCCGCCTTCATTTATCCGTGAATAGAAAAATAAATTCGTATGAAAAGGAAGATTTTGAAGTTGACGTGTTCACATTGATCCAACTAATCAATGAGTAATTAAATCAATTTTTTCCGTCTGTGTAATTATTAATTTTTCTGATATATTGAACAGGGATGATACATGAACAATGGGCATATTTCTAATTAAAAAGCGTTATAATAACAATGGAAATGATTAGTTAAATCTAGTCATATAAATAATGCATAGTTTTACTTTTATCGCTAGTTATTGCTGATTCAATAACGTCATCCTTTTCATATGTGAAGTATTTATCCGCGGTTAACTGTTTCCACGACTTGGTCATTGCCAGTGGCTTGGTGTATACACAGCGGTGATATGTTGCTCGCCATCGGCCAACGCCATTCAATCCGACATGGCAGGGCGCAGGATTGCTGGCCAATTCGGGCACAGTAAATGTTTCCATATATACAGGGCCTTACGATGACCCGCAGCAAAATGATTCAATTGTCGTAATTGACACTTGTGCGTATAATATAAAAACGTGCCCTTAATCTGATGAGGAGGCCAAGGAGGTTGAAACGGGCTACAGGTCCCGTGCGCATGGAAAGGGAGCGTAGCAGGAATAGGAAGGCCACGCCTACTTCAACCAAAACATTGAAATCGCGGGTGAAATGTTAGCCGGAACTTGCATTTGCCTGCCAAAAACTATTGATATTTATTCCATTTTTGGTTGGAAAGTAAGGAAACCTTACCGGATTTAGCGTTCTGTTGCAAAACGATTATGAACATTTTCGTCAAACGCCGAATTAGTCGTCTACCGAAATCGAATTTGTCCGAAGCTGACTCGTCTACTTTTAAGAAGTAACGTCGCAAATAGATCGGAGTGGAACGCCGCGACAAACCTACTCTCGGATTAATGTGTACTGACTATGATGACCCGCATATTCTCCAGGCGTGATTGCCCGCTCCGAGATTGGTGGCGAGAGGTCGATGCCCCATTTAAGGTTGGACGTTGAATGATCCTTCACTCCTCGCCTGTAGCATGGGAGCATACATAAATATATTCCTCCCATTTGAGTGGAGTAAAACAGCAAATTTTGTGACGTAGGCATGAGCGTAGCTAGGGGGGGCAATGGTGGGCACCGCCCACCCTAGAAAAATCGATAGCATTGATGAAATATACTGTTTTCATTATTTTTATCTTGAGAAAATAATTCATTACCATTCCTCGTAAACACAATTACACATAATCCGTCTCTACTAAAAAGTTATTTGATCTCTAATCGGATTAGCGAAATTTAAACCTTGCGGTGGCTGATCAGCTGGACGGCTGTCTCCCCTAGGAAAAATTCCTAGCTACGCCAATGGACGTAGGTATTCAAATACATAATCCACATGCTTATTCATCAGCTGGAGAGATAAATATCAACATCTGAAAAGTGCATAAAAATGTTTTAAATAGTCACGTGACCCATAACGGCATCGCAATGGTTTGACCTAGCCGTACGGTATATCATGTATGTGTTTCACATGTATTTTAATAGGAAGGGTCCACTAGTTGACTGTCCGTCGCAAGAGAAATATTAATGATGGTTTTCGTCCAAATAAGAGAAACTAGCTCAACTTCAGATGGAAACTCGTCGCTCCGTTCTTTGACGCCATCCGCCAGATTCCCTATGACGCACTGCCACAGCGTAGGCCAGTGCTTCCCAAGTAGGGCGCTACCGCCACAGAAGGGTGGTGCAAGAAAAGAAACAAGGGGGCGGCAGAGGGGCGCTGGAGGTGGAATCCTGACCGAACGTTACTTTACATACATTTCCGGGGATGAATTGAAATAAAAGTGTTTCATCACAATTTTTTTAACTATATTTATACTATCCTCCTGATTTGGTCAAATAGTCTGTGATTTTAAAGCATTACGGTGGGCATTACGGGGCATTAGGCATAAGTTTATGAAACCTTTAAAGGGGTGGCTTGAAAAAGTTTGGGAAACACTGGTCTAGGCACAGACGCCGCGGCGCGCCGTCAAGCGTGTCACTTTTAACAATAAATCGTTTCATTATTCATCGTGATTTATCTGCAAAAATTTTTGTCCAGTTTATTTTAGAAAAAAAAATTCTCTATTAATACTACTAATAGATTTTGTGCTGATGCAGTCTTGCTTTCACTAATAGTTTTAGTACTGATACAACCACTAATTATTTTAGTACTAATGCAACCACTAATAGTTTTAGTACCAATGCAACCACTAATAGTTTAAGTAACACAGCCTCTACTAATAGTTTTCAAAGATTAGCCATGTCCCCTACTGCATGAGCGGTGTTATCAGCGCGGTAGTGGAGTTTTCCACCATCTAAGGATGATCACCATTGACGATTTTCATTTGATACACGTTATTCGGTACAGATCATTTCGGCGCAAAATTACAAATGAAGGTGAAAAAATGAATTTTCATTCCAATTATCTGAATTGCGGAATGTTTAGGAGAATCAAATCTTCTTCCTCTATTGTCATTTCAAATCACTTTATTTTCATGCACTTTCAATCTAATAATTTGCTGGGTCTTTCTCTAGCATCTAGTGATTATACGTTTATTAGTGATAATATAATGAACGATAAAAGCATTCGTCGTTTTCGGTGGCACATTATTACCTAACGAGAACGCAGTGATATCCCAGTCGAATGCCGCCAAATCCATTTGTTTCGTTGTCTATGAACCAGTTAGCTCGGATTAACATAAATTATGATATTCGCGATGGGTTTCCTCATCTCTCCTCTGCAACATATGAACCGCCCAAGATCCATTTCAACCTCGGGCAGGGTATGCGGCAGAGTCCATGAGTTAGGTTAGCGATAGATCCGGAAATGCGAACCTATTCTAGGAACGAGGGAATCGGTAACGGCGACGGCAGAGAACTTAGTGGTCGCCCTAATTAGTACTTCTGCGTTCTTGGATTGAAATTCATAGCGCATCCTATATGCTAAAATTAAATTTTAGTTAACGGGCACAGAAGCAAAAATTATAACGAAAAGTAAGCAAATTTTGAGTTATGCACCACATTTATCTTAAGGTAGTTTGAGCGAAAAATCACTTCTCCTAGAATTTGATGAATATGGCCTCATTTGAAAGAAAAAAACTCTCATCTTTCCAATGGTATCAAAATATTAACTCCTTGCAAAATTAATTTTCGAGCAATTTGCCTACAAATATAAGCTGTTCTACATGGGATATATTACGGCCGTGCGCTCCTGAGGCAGAATATTTAAAAAATTAGGAACCTCTAGCACCTATATTTCGTTAAAAAACTAAGGGTGTATAGTTTGCGTGTTTTCTCAACTATTTATAAAAATTAATCTATTACTCACCGAAGTATAATTTTTACAGAATCGCAAAAAAAAACATTGTTCTGAAGGCTTTTTAGCCGTACGGCGTGAAAAAATGAGTCAAGTTAGAGACTTATGTAGCTTTATTTATTTAATTACCGAGAATTTTGGTCATATATAACTATATATTTGCACCATTAATACTACAATATTTATTTCATACTTCTTACAGACGCTGAAATAAAAAAAATAAAATTTGAATATGGTCTCCATTATGACTAGGGAACTATCTCGCTCAAACCAACTTAAATATAACTCTTGAAAATCCGGTTCATCTCGCATCATAGGTACAAAAAATCGACAGATTTTTTAAATATAAAAATTGTTTGCGTTATTTCGTGTTGTTTTTGCGAAAAATATAGCCATGCTTATGGGCGTATTACTAAAAATGAGACATCAATAAATAACTTTTTTTAAATTTATTTTTGATAGGTTCTATTCCTCCTCTGGCCCACCTACAGCGAGTGGGTGAGGAAGGCTTGATGTAAGGATTGAGTTCAAGGGCAATTAATCTTGCTTTCAATAAAAAAATAATTTCAGTGCCAAATTATTGTGTAAAACAATAAAATTTCTTGTTCTTTCCAGCCAGTTACGAAAGAGGTACTAACAAAGATGTGAGGCTCACCTCAGACCAAGGAGTAAATTCCAGCGATGACGACTTAAAATTGTACTAGTCTCCATGGGGAACAGATCCATTCCCATATACTGCCAATCAACCAAAGGAGTAGTAACTATGGAGGGATGCAGAGGCACTGTTGCAGCTCCTTCTTTCTCCTGGTACATAGCTTGCTGCCTTCTCCTCCTCTTCCTCATCAGTCCAGGAACTTGCACCTCCACCCCAGACACCAGCACGGTGGAGATGTCCCAAATGCCCCTTAACTTCGAGTATCACAACTACATAGTGATGACTGAGTATCTGAAGGAGGTCGCAAATAAATATCCCCACCTCACACGACTGGAATCCATTGGGAAATCTGTACAAGGTAAGTGAGCCAACGAAAAACCAACACAACCACAAGTATTACATTCCATAATAGCCAAGCCCATCTCCCACTTTGGATTAGTTTCACTCAAGGCCCTCTTCCTGGAGGTCAATTTATAATCCTTACTTTTATTTGCACACCTGTAAGAAAGTGGATGAGTAGCAGGGGGGCTCCAGACCAGAGGTTCGAAAGGGGGGGGGGGCAACCACTGGCTGGAGGATTGGAACACTTCCCTGGAAAAGGCGAGTCCAGGGGTCTCGTTCCGGGAAATCGTAACAATCTATGTGTAAAATGAAAAAGAAACTCTTGTTCAGGTACCTACCATAGTACCTCCACAGCATAAAATAATTTTGGCTTTTAATTTAAGGTCTATGAAAAAATAAAAACAAATACACCGGGTTTTGAGGGGGCCTATGTCTACTGTCTTCTACTGTCCCCCCCTTGGAGCCACCAATGATGGGTGGGCATAAGTTGGTGTCTCTAGAGAAAAGTCTTGTTGGGTCCTTTTAGACCTCTAAGCCCTTCGATTTCGATTCATTGGGCAAGATCAAAGTAACACCTGGGCCTTTTGATACCAACACAGCATTTAATCATAACTGAAGAAACTGTAAGATCCAACATTGTTTCCAGAAAATTCATGACTGTCCCCACAAACATTTTCACCTCCACTTCAACCACCTCCACCTTCTCCTCACCTTCCTTCATCCAAGCCATACTTCCACAATCTTCAGTCATATGCTTAGGGGTCGTGCATAAACTACGTCACCGTTTTTAGTGATTTTTTTACCCCTTCTCCCCCCCCTTCGTTGACAACCGTAGTCTCCCCCCCCCCTCCGGACATGTAATGGTGTCTCTACAAATGAAACTTTCAATTCAAAAATATTTTCTCAATTATTGAGTGAGTATATTTTTAGGGATAGGTAGAAATAAGACAAATAAAGTAGCCAAACTAGATATAATAGAGCCATTAAATCTCAATTGGAAGAAGCAATGTGCATTTTTAAATTCTAAAAATCAACCATGAATCACAGCGTAAGGTACTGTGCTCATCTACTTTGTTTTCTCCCTTCCCCACATTTCTGACTGCTGCCGTGAAAAGTGTTGTCATTAAGGTCACTACTTAACCCATGAGGAGGTTAAAATGCAAGCAATTTGATGGAATGAAGACTTGCAATATTCTAGAGGCAATGGTTCAGTTATATTGAGTTAAAGTAGAAGCTTGGGGTGTAAGAAACACCCCACGCGCCCTTCCTCATGAAAAATTCTGTAGTATCCTCGACGCGATGTTGACAAGTAAGAAATGTAAACAGGTACAAGGTAACAGCTACGTTACTTTCAGTGAACCTCCCCCCCTCCCCCTCATTACCTCTGTAAGTTTTTAGGAGACCCCCTCCCCCCATAAGTTGGTAATGTAGTTTATGCACGACCCCTTAGTGTCCAAAATTAATTCTTTGAGTCGTGAGTTCTTTCTTATGTGTCTGCTGTAAGTAATATCTAAGCCTTTTGCAAAACTGGCTCTGCCACCTTACACTTTTTTTAAAAACGACCACTGTTTGGCCACACTTGCCTAATTTAGGGTCCTTTGAGTGAGCTAAGTGCTCCCCCTCCTAGTGCAAGGACTCCTTGCATGTTTATGTGCATGCCCCTTGCTTATTTCTCCCCTACCCCATTTGCATTCTTGCTTTTTTTCATATAATATCAGAGAGAGAGAGTAACATTAACATAACACCAGTTGAATTGGATTTGTTATCAGCTCACTTTATTTCTCAGAAGTTGCGTATATACCTAAAGCTCAAAATTACTGCAAGCAAGATCCCACATAGCAAGGCAAGCTGGATTACAGCCGGAATCCAGGCATATAAGGAAAAACAAAATAGAAAAAAAAATATGACGAGTGGAATTTGAACCTGTATCGCATGATCATCACAGGTTCACAACCCAACACCTTACCCCTAGGCCAACAGCTCTCCTTACAGATGTATATTGGAATGAGGCTATTTCATCCGAAAATCAGAGTGAATACACGCAATGACTGACAGTAATTTTGTAAAGGTGGACAAAGTGTCCTTGCTATTTTTTGTCCATACATACAAACAAATTCCATAAGCCAGCAGAAATAAAACTTGGTTCTTTTAGAGGTAAGCGCTTAAAGATATATGAGGCTATTTCTTCCGAAAATCAGAGTTAATGCGCACAATCACTGACAGTAATTTGCACTGATAACACTAATATAATACTAACACCCCTGAACTAATAACACCTACTTCACATATTTTGCTATGCTACATATGCGCTCTTTGATTTTCTTCATAAACCCATTTCCTTTCCAATACCATTCGCTAAAACCTGTGGAGTGAATTTTTTTCTCGACGCCATGACCCTTCTATAGGTTTACCCAGCTGGAATAAAGCTTGCTAATTCCAGCTGGAATCAAACCTAGTATACAAGCCAAAATCCAGCTGGAATCAAGCTGGCTAATTCCAGCAGGAATCAAGCTGGTTAATTCCAGCTGAAATCAAGACCCTGAATCAAGCCGAAATCCAGCTGGAATCAAGCTTACCAATTCTAGCTTCCAGCTTGCATGCTATGTGGGTTAAAGTATGGGGAAAGCAAGATGTAATATGGGGTTAAAACAATGCCCTCTTTGTTACCCTGAAACTTGGTTTCAAGTGATCTTAGCGTAGCAGGTAGCTTCTGAGTCTTTGATAGCACCCAGCCTAGTCTTACCTATACTTACCTACATCATCTATACTACCCTCTCTGTTCACTCATAAAAGTTTTTTACAAAGCATACTGCTTTTGAAGTGAATTTTTCTCTGTCTTCTGACTGAGGTTCTACATCTCCACCGACATTTTGACAGAAAAGTCTTCCATCGAATCATTAGCAGACACGGAGAACCTAACCTGGTCGGAAGCCCGAGAAAAATTCATTTCAATCATTTGCTAGGAAAGCATTAAATCCTTCTTACATACTGCTTTCTTTTGTGTTTTACTCAGCTTGCGGATTGTATCTTTCAGCCCTGGGCCGCAAATGCTTGAGTAATTGAGATGTGACCTAACAATGTATGCATATTTACATGGTTGACTAGAATTCCTCCTCACTTTACAGAGAGAGAGCTGTGGACCTTGATGGTGTCTTCCCAGCAGGATGATCAGACTCTACCCCTAGGCACACCAAATGTAAAAATCGTCGGCAACATCCACGGAAATGAGGTTCTTGGAAGAGAAGTTATTCTACACATGATTGAGGTTAGAAATTCAAGAGACTTAGGATGATCATCAACATCTTTTTGTGATTATGGGAAAGTAGTACTTCAAGTAATAGTAATTGTGTTTAACGTGCTTTAACGGCTAGGATCATTTCGCACACACTGTCTGCCACGTGCAGACAGGGGCAACAGCACTCAGACGAATCGGAGGATCACCCCTCCAAACTTGAGCCGAGCCCAGCGATGCTTAACTTCGGTGACTGATTGGGAACTGGTGTTTCCATCGTGGCAGGCCGTTGCCCAGTAGTACTTCAACATTGGTAGTCTTTTCCACGAAAATAATGTGATTGTATGTGAAAGCTTTCATTTGTTGATGGGCACTATTAATAACAATAAAATAATTTTTACTGTTCACAGATTTACATCCGATATGAACAATTTGCATGAATCACATTTGAGCTCAAAATACACATAAATTTAGTGCGCAACGCACCAATTTAAGAAAAATGTATTACAATTAAGTGAACAACAAAAAACCAACAAGCCATATGAATGGAATAAACATCAGAAACAAAACACAATATAAAATATGGAATACAAAGAAAGTTCACACAATGAAATAAATATCAACAGGATTAAATAATTTGATATAATAATTTTGAAATAAGTAACAGCCCTTACTATTGTCACTTGATAAAATGTTTCTTGTGGCATGTAGACTTATTCATGGAATAATAAGCACATTAAGCACACTTTATCAATCTCAACTGTTTGTAACTTCAATAAAAATATTCATTGAAAATCCAACTCTTTTGGGAATGGGCTCACGCACAATTTTTTTGTTGCAAATTCTGAGAGTTTAAAAAGTGTTGGACACACATTTTTTTGTTCTTTAATCTGTTACCTACTTCTCAAGCTATAAGCAATGAAATTTTGGAGTACTTTGGACTGCGCATTTTCAAGTTGTCTATGTCACAACCAGTGTCATTCACCTTTCCACCGATGGAAATAACTGCAGCAAAGCTTTTTTGTCATAATTGGTCTTCCTTTGACAATTAACCTTCATCCTAGTCATGGCTGACTGAGGTCATCACTGAGAGCATTTGTTCAAATCAAAAGTCAATACACAGGTGTCATAAAATCAGCATCAACCACATCTAGCCTAAAGACACTGATTCTGGCAGTCCCGCCAACCCAGCCCATTCTCTAAGGAATAAGAAATCTCAGGAAACTACATTTGGACTATCCATTCAGAATTCCTTAAATTCTGACAACACTATTTCTCCACATTGATTTTTCAGTACCTTGTGACCAATTATAATACCAACTCCACAATAGCCGAACTTTTGAACACAACCAGGATTTATTTCCTGCCCAGCATGAATCCCGATGGCTTTGAGGAAGCCACAGAAGGAGCATGCAGGGGAACTTCGGGAAGGTGAGTGACCTTAAATTTAATCCTCTAAAATATACTTAAGACCAAGAAACACAAAATTGTTACAGGAATTTAACATGATCAACATTACAACTATTAACAAGCTTTTGGTCTATCTTCTCTGTTATGTATGGAAAAGAAGAGAATGAATGACTCTTATAGAACACATTGTAACTGAACAACTACACCAAATCAAGGAAATAAAGCATAATTTTGATAAATAATTGAATCATCTTAAGAAATCATGTGATAACAATAGGAAACCAAGGGTGCCAAAATAAAATCAATATTTATGAAAGAGAAGTTAAGAACAACGGAGATAAATAAACAGCTAACAATAGGTAACCGGGGATGCTTGAGAGATCAATTTGTAACGTACTCTTACTCACATATAAGCAAACTCGCACATAGAAAAACATTCATGCATATTTTTGAAATCCCGGCAGCCAAATTGTACAGAAGGTGATGCAGATTATTCTATTGTATAAATTTTGCACAATTAGAACGCCAATATTTCAATTTCAGACCTATTTATACATATTCAAAGAGTTACAATATTGCACATTCCTCCATATTGAACACCACGTGGCGGGATTTAACGACCACGTGAAAATTACAGCAATAGGTAACTAGAACCACGCTAGTGTTTAGAACATTCCAGATAAACGGAAGTACGTCAGTAGCGAAGCTTCTAGAAGGACGACAATTCATCAGCAATCAGGTATAAAAGCAGACGGACATTAACAGTCGAGGATGTCTCAAAAACCCATGTGGTCATGTCCTAATGCTGGAGAGTGGACTCACATTGATACTGCATGATTTTCACGACCATACGCGGTCTCAACTAAGCCCATATTGTTAAAGAAGAAAAAAGAGACCTTACGTAATTGGTGCAAAATAAAGATGGAAGAAGTTAATAATATTGTGAAATGTGAGAAGTGAGATCCGGTAGTTCGAGCCTTGACATCAACCAGGAGCAGCTGGGAGAAGCCAAGGTTATTTCCGCTAGAGAGATGTGGTAACGGAAGGAACCAAGCTTTGGATGTGGTGTCAGGGATTAAAACGAGACTATACAACTTATGACACCTGAAGCGAGGTATTTTGAAGGGAGCAATTATCCCGATATTGTAGAGGATTTTATTTATGTTGTGTTATGCCGGTATTGAGTGTTTTTACGTGTTGGGCAAGTGATTGATTCATGAGTGAAAAGCATACGCAAGGAAGTTATTCTATGTTGGTGAGGAATGATTTATATGTGTTATTTGATTGAAGTGTTTATTAACTTGTTTGTGGGGTAAAATACAGTTTATTCACATGTACAGTCAGGGCAATAGAAAAAATAAATAGATCTTTTAATAGCAAGCATCATTGTTATAATTATATTTAGTAGGGCTACCTAAAATTTCCCATAGCAGAGCAGATCCAGTGAAAGAAAAGGTTAGTGACATTATTGTGCAAAAGGGTGATGTTACAAACAGTTAACAATAGGGAGAGAAGTAAGTAAGGTGTTGAGATCGTACAAGTACGTGGAGCAGAAGGATCGTGAGAAAATCTGAAGATAAGATGGCAGGAAAAGGGGCAACAGAACGTACAAAGGTTCCCAAAGGGGGAGCATTACCAGAAATAATTGAGAAGCCACGAAAGGAATGGGAAGGATACCCGAGAAGGAAGATGTACGGCCCAAATCGATGACGGAAACAAGGGGAAGATGGAAACCCATGCCCGTAGCTGCAGAGAGTGAGAGGAAGATCCAGATCACGAGAAGCGCAACAAAAATAGACGGTAGAGAAAAAGTTAAAAGAAGGGACCCTTACGAACTCTAAATATCGATAACAGCAATCACGTATGAGAGTGATTAAACTGGAAAGAAAATATATAAAAAAAGAGCTAACCTCCGTAAATAAAAATTGTTTGCCTGTTGTAAAGTAATTTTAGCATACAAAATTTAAATTAAAAGGGTTAAGATTGTAAATTGGGCCCAATTTTAACCATTTAGTAAATTCTTAAATATTGGTGTTTTAAACAAAGGTTTAACTTATTTTAATTAAAAGTGTTAAGTGTTGTTTCAAATTTTATATGAAGAGTTTTATTCGTATGTGTTTATGTTCTAATCACCCTTGAATCCCATTCGGCAAGGAGGTAAACATTTAAATATTTTGTTTCTTCACGTAGGGCATAATTTTATTAAATATAAAGGAAAGTGTGACCGGGTGAGGTTACAACATAAATATGTTACTCAGTTTTGAGTAAAGTTATCATGCAATCATTCTCTTGACACCAATATGGCTTGAAGCTTGACTACTCTCTAAGCAGTTTTGAATAAGGATCTGCTCAAGCAAATATATATTGAGAACTTATTAATTGACTTTTACCTTGAAGAGACAGGCCCAAAGTATCAATCTAGGGGAATTTTATTTAGAAAAAACAAAAACTAGAAAAATCTCAGGGAATTATGCTTTCCCATTCCTGTCACGACTTTATGAGTGCTATTTTTTTCCATGACAATATTGTAATGTTCACCTCCTTGATGCATCACAACAGGATGAATGCAAAAAAAGTGGACCTAAACAGGAGCTTTCCAGATCACTTCCGGGAAAACCACTTAAAAGAAATGCAGCCAGAGACCAAAGCAGTAATAGAATGGATGGAAAGGGTGCCATTCATTCTGTCAGCAAGCCTCCATGGGGGAGCTCTGGTTGCCAACTATCCCTTTGAAAACCTTCCTGAGGATGGTAAGATAAATTTGAGGCTCATTTGAGTTGTTGCTTTCACACCGGTAGTTAGTTTCCATAATAAGTTGAAATATTTGGTGATTTCTTAATAAAAAAAAGAAAATCCTATGCAACAAAAAAAGTGATGCTTGTGCACTAGCCAACATAATAGACAGCGGCGCAGGGGGGTTTTAGGGTTTAAACTCCCCCAAAAACATGTTTAAGCATTTAGAATTTTGCTTATTGGACTGAAAAATATAGTTAAATAGTCTTCACGATAAGAGAATGTTAATTTAATTATTGTTTTAGTGAATAATAATCGAAATATCATTTCATGATGATGCACATAAATATTAATGAAACCCCAACCCCAGAAGTCAAAACCCCCCCCAGAAGTAAATCCTGCATAGGTACGCCACTGATAATAGATATTAAACTTCTTGACAACCATAATATGCTTATGAATTCATGACTTTCTATTGCCCACAATGCAAATACAGTAAAACTCCAACTATCAGAACTCCAACTATCTGGATCGCCAATTATCTGGGTCACTTTTAGAGTAAAAAATCCTTGAAAATAGGCTTTTTACAGCCACGGCAATTGACTATTGGAAATGTGTATTGTATCTTTTATACCGTTGAATTCATTAGATAGTTATTGTTACAGTGCATACTTTAGCGCTCTTAAATCAATCCAAAGCAAATACACTAAGAAGTTTCCAAAGAAATTACCTTTATTTATGAGTTATCCATTTATCCGGATGGGGTCTGGTCCCAATTGATCCGGATAGTTGGAGTTGTACTGTACCAATCAATTAAACTTTGACTGGAACGCTAGTCGTAGCATAAGAAAAACATCAGATTGTTAAAAGAGAGTGATGTACTTTTCAGTTCCATTGGCTATGTTCAAAGAGTCATTATCACCAGATGATGATGTGTTCAAACACCTAGCACTAACTTACTCACGAGCCCACCCCAGGATGCACCTGGCTACTCAGTGCAACGGCAAGTGGCCTATCTTCATGGATGGGATCACAAATGGCGCTGCTTGGTACTCCATCACCGGTGAGTACAGATTGCTTCAGACAAAGAAAGAGCCTACATTAAAGAGGAGCTACAGGGAAGGAATGGATTATTCAACAATGGCTAATGACCTACAGTTCCCAGTCAAAACCTCAGGTTTAGTACTCTCAGCCAGTGGGATAATTAATATTCTAGCCTCTTCCTGTTTTTTATTTTAGAGAAAAATAAGAGAGGGTGCCCATTGAAATTCAACCTGAACAAGAAAAAATTAAAATTGGTGTAATGGATTAAAACAATCTTTCGATATGATGAGCAAAATTAAATTACCATGCAGGAGTTATTAACCATCCATAGAGAGGTTGGGGTGAACAATACTCCTCCTAAGATCTCACTGTTATTCTCATATTGATCACTTAACCTAGGTAAGCCATTAAAACCTCAGGCATAAATTTCCGATTCTAGTCAATGCTGCGGTGGCAAAGGAATTGAAATGTTTAACTTTAGAAATAGAAGAAAAAAGGGTGATTTTTGAGACCAAGACTTTATTTTTAGGCAAAAACGAAGCACATAAGAAAATCAAATGCAAGAAGTATAAACTTAATTCTTTAGCTATCAGTGAAAATTTGAACCTTACCTCTATATCTTGAGTGCAGAAATAAAATCAGAACAACAACAAAAGAAAGCAGAAATAAAACAACCAATTTTGGACAAACTTTACTCTTCGGGCTCTATAGATAAAATGACGAGGTAAAGTCAACTGAGAAAATATCAAGCAAAGAAAGAAGTTAGGGGAGTCACTCTGTCATTTTTGTTTTTCATACAAAGGTTAGGACAACTTTAGACACTTTCAAAAGTACTCTTGAGTAATTTTAAAATCCTCAGCACACGAAATGTAAACCGGAATGAAATTTACTTTACTGTAGTGTTGCACAGATACCACCATTGTAGACTAGGTTAATTAAAAGTTGGTGGTTAGAGCCAGAGCTGGAAAATTATGCAATTTTGAGCTCCAGCCAGGGCCATTCGAAGGAAGTGAGGGGCCCTGTGCAAACGAAAGTCGGAGCCCCCCAAACATTGCATTCCCTTTTTGATATTGTAGCATCTTGGAAGCATATTTCATGGGAAGAAGGAAATTAACCCACAAAATGGCTAATGATTTCAAGAAATTTACATATGCACTAAGTAGTAGGTAATATCGGGTAATAGGTGGGTTTGCCCACACTGTCTGAAAAAGGCAAGCACCGGCTGGGGCCCTCATAGACATGGGGCCCAGTGCAGCGGCACCTGTCGCACAACTCTAGGGACGGCACTGGCTCCAGCCCCAGCAAAAATTTGGAGCACAGGGTAGCTCCGGCTCCAGTATAAATGCCCTGGGTAAAAACCACCCCTTTAATTGATATGGGTTTTACTACATATTTTTCTGGTCAGTTTTAGGTCATGACCTGTATTCATTCCAAATTTCAATTTCTAGGTTACCCGGAAGTCCTAATGGGCTGAGCTGACAGACTTTAGTGAGTAGTAATATACAGGACATTTCAGGAGGAATCTGAGTACATAACTTCTGGAGGAGGTAGAGGAGGTGCTTCTATGCATTTTTTGTGCTATGAAAATGGAGTGACTTAATTGCCAAGCTAGGGCAATGCAAACAATTTTTCAGAATCATTTTGCAGTTACCATGGGCCCAAACTGGAGCTTATTATGTATTTTACATTACTTTTAACGGGTAAACTGATTCACTGATCATCTTGAAACTCTGCACTGGGTACATGATAACATTGGGAAGTACATGGGCTACATAAGAAATGCCCCAGGTGCCCAAGGGCCTACATTGGGCCCTCCGGAAGTTGCAGCATATTGCTGGTACACTTTGAAACCTTTACAGCCATAATATGGCCCTGAAGCTCAGAAGCAAGGGTGGGGCCCCAAACCTGTGTTTTATATGTTACATACCTCATAACAGATAAGCTGTTCAACCTATGTTTTTTTTAATTTTGCAGACATGTAGTAACATGATAGTACTGGGAAGGGCGTATGCTATGAATGAAAGGCTTCATGGCTCCAGGTGTCCCAATGAGGACTCTCATGTGGTTTATAATGTTGGTGTATTAGGATTTCATATATTATAGGAGCTTTGTGTACATATTAAACCTTGGAAGGTGTATGAAAGTTGAGATGTAAGGGTGGGGCCCTGATTAGCATAGGAGCTCATTCTTAATTTTGATTTTAAACATTGTATTTGCCATGTAACACAATTAACCTGAGTCGATGATCCAAACCTTCCGTTCCTCGAGATTACAGAGCATGAATTTAGGATCTCTTGTGATCAGATGCACTCAGGTCCCCAAATAAGGTCTCAGGTGGTTTTTTTTCAGAATTCGATAAAATTGGATTCTAGATGCAATCGGGGATGTTGATATGTATGACTTTAATAAGGTGGCTGAGATCCCCAAATGCTCCCGCCACCCATTAGAAGGATCTGGTCTTTCCAGTATCCTACCACAGACGTCCATTTTTTGGGATGCCACCTACTTGAAAAAAATCATACGAGCGATTTTACACTCAAAATTTTGCATGTCCTTCCCATAGGCCTAAAAATGAACAGACTTGAACAAATAGAAATTATCAGACAGTCCAATAACCATTGAAATGAATTATCATTTTCTCAATCCTCCCCACTCCGTTCGGATAAACTTAGCCTTTCCAACCTCACCAGCCTTATCTACGTGCCTTTCTCAACCCTGCCCGAATATTTGTATTGTTCTCCTCCTCCCCCATAACAACAACAATCAACGTATTAAACAAACTCTCTGTACCTCACGATGCCATAAATTGGTGAAATGGATTGCACAAATAAAATTTAGAAGAAAAGTACTAAGTATTACAGCATAAATACAAACAAATAAATTGTATGAAGTGAAGCCTGCCGCTGTCAAGTTTATTAGGCATGCTAGTATGGCACATTAGGCAAAGATTTTTATGAAACTTTCAGAGTAGTACAGAATTGCATCATTGAACGTATTTTTTTTAGCAGCAAGTGCTTAAAGAAAGGAGTTTTTCCATCTTAACATCCAGATCCATGCTACTACTTAATCATCATCAGCCAAGAAAGCGACTAAACTTCATTAGCTGAAGGGAGAGCTTAAAAATTGGTGTCAAAAGGGATTCCTTTTCTTACCATTGACTCGTCCCACCGGTCTCCAATCCCAGGTCAACAGCTGAGAGATACCATTGAGAAGGAAGACTTCACAATTCAGAAGGCTGACAGGGGAAATTGTGTCATGGTGATGCAAAAACATGTGTATGCTGTTAGGTGCCTCGAATTCATCAAAAACAATCAAATAATACCCTTAACTAAAGACCATTTATTCATTCATTCATTGGTCATTGCAAAGGGAGGATGTTCGCAGACTTGAGGCGTTTGAAACGTGGGTCTGGAGAAGGATGGAGAAGGTGAGCTGGGTAGCGAGGAAGGCGAACGAGGAGGCATTGGATATGGTTGGAGGAGGTTTTGAGAGTAGAGGGCATATTGAAGAGATTGATATATGGGAGAACACTGGGGAAGCGCGGAAGAGGATAGGAATTCTGGATGAAATCAGAGGAGGTAGAAGATATGAAGAATTGAAGAGGGATCCAATGGCAGAATATCCTTAGGAGGGAAAGCGAGACAATGTCTATGAAATTAGGATGCAGAACGGGGACTGTCCAAGAACCTACCAATCAGTTGGTAGAATACTTGAATGAATAGTTCTTTATTTGTTGTGATGCGGCGATCTTCTCAACTAAAGACTAAACTCTGAAATTTTAAAATGAAGTAAAACGTGCCATCCGCAAGTCAGATATTTTTAGTGCTAAGGAAAAATGGTCTCTTGTTCAAATGAATCCCACTCCTTCAACACTTTACAGACTCCCCAAAATACATAAAAAATCCTTTCCAATTAGACCAGTAATCTCCGCAGTTTCCTCCCCTTCACATCTTTTATCGCACAAATTAAATACTTTGTTCCAGGAATACACTGGCTTCAAATCTAAATGTGGCATAAAAAATTAAATCGAGCTAGCTAACCGCCTTAAAGATATTAATGCTCCTCAAAATGTACGGTTGGTTTTATTTTATATAAATAATCTGTTTTCTTGTATCTAGGGTTACCATACGTCCTCATTTATGTGGGCATGTCCGTATTTTCGACTTTTAGTATAGCATCCGCATACATTTTTACGATTTCTGCTAACATCCGCATTTTTTCATTTTTGGGAAGTAAGATCTTTTGATATTTGTGTTCATCTCGTATCACCAACTAGTTATATACATATATTTTTATATCGATTATTGAATTACATCGTTAGCGATCTGTTAGGGTGCTTTCGATTTAGGGCTATCCAATCAATCCCGTTGAGGGTGTCCACATTTTGGGGTTTCAAGATATGGTAACCCTACTTGCATCCCTGTATTAGAGGCCTTGCAAAAGGCCCATGATTTACTCAGTTACCCAATGAAGTTTCTACAGAATTAAGTGCTCTGATTAAATTGGTAGTAAAACAAAATTACTTCATTTTCAACAAACAGTTACATGTATAAACAATGGAACATATTACATTTTTTAGCTACATAACTAATAACTTTTCAAGTTACCCTATCACATAAAAATTTAGTCCTTATTTTTAGTATATTAAAAATCTCATATGTATCGACTTTATATCCCTTTAGCAGCTAATAATAACAATAATAATACATAGCTTTAATGTTCTGTTGGTCATTGTTGACATAGAACATATTCAGAAACATTTATACATAATAACCGTTCACAATAGATTTACAATATTGTCTGAAAAAACTCATCAGTACTATAATAACATTGAAAAGCAGTAGTTCTTTGAGTTTTCATTTAAAAGAAGACACAGAGGACATACATTTAAAGTTTGTAGGTAACTTATTGTACAAAAGTGATGCCGATTGAATAGGGCCATTCTTACATACAGCATGTGATTGTATTCGCAGGTAAACATTCTCCCTTCCACGAGTCAAGTGGCTATGAACCATCGAGTTAGGAATGGATGGAAAATGGTGAAAAATATATATGCTGGGTTATCTATGCCAAAAAAGGGGAAGAAGAAAAGAGGGGTCATGATATGCAGTTGCCTAAACAAAGGCCTTCCAGGGGTCATGATGGGTACACTCATCATGGCCTTTATAGACATCTTTTGCATAGAAAATGCCTTCCTTTCCGAGTGAATAGGGCCATTTCTTACATACAGCACGTGATTGTACTCGCAGGTGAACATTCTCCCTTCCACGAGTCAAGTGACTACGAAGCATCGAGTTAGGAATGGATGGAAAATGGTGAAAAATATATATGCTGGGTAAAGTCATGATATTCAGTTGCCTAAACAAAGGCCTTCCAGGGGTCCTGATGGGTACACTCATCATGGCCTATATAGACCTCTTTTGCATAGAAAATGCCTTCCTTGCTGCACTCGAGTTACCCCATAAGACAACTCCATAGGTCAAGTGAGCATGAACTTTAGCATAGTATACTAGTTTCAAAATTTCCACGGAAGTAGTAGGGACAAGTTTCCTGATCATAACTGACCCCATTTTTTTAATTATATCATTAATGTGAGGATACCAATCAAGGTTTTCAGTCAAAGATATTCCCAAGAATTTTACAGAGCTAGGCTTCTTTATAGGTTTACTTGTATCCACTCTAAGAAGAGGGGTCAATATTGGTGGATTAATTTTATTGTGAAACTTCAGAAAATTGGTTTTGTTCTCATTCATTTTCAAATTATTCAACCTACAGCAATTAAACATTTTGATTGAAGTTTGATGAGCAGAATTACAAGCATCTGCAAAATTGTCACCTTCATTTAGTTTAGATGTGTCATCGGCATACAAAATCACTGCACAGTTGGGTAAGTGGGTGGGAAGGTCATTAATAAATATGATGAACAGAAATGGATCCACTATAGAACCCTGAGGGACTCCGCAATTGGTTTCAACCAAATTGGACTTCAATGTGTTAGTGCCCGATTTATGTTTAATGTTAATTTGAACCATTTGCTTACAGTTTGATAGGTATGACTTAACTCAAGAGAAGGCAACACCATGAATTCCAAGACTGCAATTTAGAATAAAGTAGATCCTGATCAACTGAATCAAAAGCTTTCGACAAATCAAAAAAAAATCCAATTAAGTCTTTCTGATTAGAAAGTCCCCAAATAATTTTATTTATAAGCTTAAAGGCTGCAGTTGTGGTTGACTTTCCCATGATGAATCCATGTTGAGAATGGTGTAGAAGGTCAAAATGACATAAATAGTTAATGATTCGGGGAAAAAAAAAAAGTTTTTCAAAGATTTTGGAAAACACAGAGAGGATAGAAATGGGTCTATGGTTTTCTGATTCACTGCAGTATGACCCTATTTTATGAGTAGCTATAGAACATAGAGGTACTCATTATTTCGTATGATGATAGTGAAAGACATGTATTTTTAGTTTTGTATTATTAGGTACTGCCCCAAATGCCCAAAAAATATTTGTATTCATGATAAATTAAAATACTTAGTACTTTTCTACAAAATTTTATTCGTACGACACGTTTCACCAATTTATGGCATCCTCAAGAACAGAAAGCTTGGTTTGTTGTAGTTTCCCCTCCGAAAATGTACAAATAATACAAAGCTTTCCATGCATAGCCAGGTACTTCGGCTGGTGGAATGTAAAAACTGAAAAATGTGCAGTAAATTTAAAAACATCACTTGACTCTTCGATTACTTTTTATCTTCTCCAAAACATATTTTGGTTGTGAAATATGCTTAAATTGCAGCTACTGCAGTTTAATTTCAATTTTTCTATCATTAAAGAAGTAGCTATCGATCAGTTAATATATGTACTTAAGTATTGCTCACAACCTTTCTTCATGCTTAACTAAAACAAGCCTATTTATTGTGAATGCTAATGCAATGTTCATTTCGGTTGAATAATGATGTCTCAATTGCTTTGGAAGCCCTAAGGACAGAACTGTTAAAGTTGAATAATTTCTATCTCTAAACTGTTATAAGTTTAAACCAAATTTTGTAACATGAATATTCCTGATTCAGATGTTACATGCAATGGTCAACATTAACACTATACATTGAGACGAAGTGATTGGTTAGTATAAGTATTTCACTCAAAATCTTCACATTTTTTTAAACAGGAGGCATGCAAGACTACAACTACGTATGGCATGGCTGCATGGAAATCACACTAGAAATCTCATGCTGCAAATTTCCACCTAGCGAAGAACTGTTAGGACTATGGATTGAGAACAAGGAGGTAAAAACCAAAGGCACTAATTTTAATTTATAATGTTGTTAATGAGCTGGAAAAGGCACAAGTTGCAAAATAGTCATTCTAGCCATGAATCACGAATCACTCCTCAGAAATTCATCAACATTGCTCTCAAAGTAATTCAGATCTCAAATTACAAATTACAAAGTGATATTTTGGTTGTTATACAACTTTTGCTCCATATTTGTCAACTTTGACGTGTCAAACAATTTTTGGTACATTTCCCTTACATTTTTGGGTACCAAAGCCACCTCCACTACTTGTTCAGCTGGGTGGGGGGGGGGGTAGGGTTCTGCAACCGACCCCACTGTCAGTAAAATATATGCCTCCCTCCTTCCCCCATGAAGTGAGGGATTCCCGTTGATTCAGTTCTTCAGGAGCAGTGACCCCTCATCAGGGCACCTTTGCCCTCGCCGTGATTGACACAGAATTTTTACAGACCACATGGTTTGCTTGCTAGTAGCGTGTGGCACGTGTTCCGAGTGATTCGTTATTGTCATGGTTGCAAGAAATAATCCGTGAAGCATGGATGTGTGCTCGTATTCATTTTTCATTACTTATCATAATATAGACAAGGCCCATTGCATAAAAATATGTTTTGGTAATCCTAGGTTACCTTTCTTTTCACATAAATATCTTTGATATTTATTCATAATTGACCTTTATTTGTCATTTTTCTAGATGATTGTCATTTTTGCTAGGGCTTAGTCAAGCTATCAAAAATATTTCAAATGTCTCAAAAGATTTTTAAAATTACTTTTATTTTTTTGTCAAAAGAGTTAATTTCTCATTATGACAAGGACTTCTATAAAAAGACAAAGGAAAGGCCATAGACATAATGACAATATAAGAAGGTGGAGGAATTGTTCGATTAGGAAATGGGATCTGGAGAGGAAGAAGATCCCGTCGAGTTGGAAGAATAAATTATTATTCAGGATAGTGAACATGACTCTTCCTCAATGCAAGAAGCGAGTGGACAAGAAACCCTCCTAGAAAAAGACCATGAGAGTGATACAGAGTTAGATACTAAGGACTTCAGTGGTGAGATCAGTCATAGAAATTTTTATCTTGGGGAAAAACAAGATTACCAAATGGAATAAATGTGGATCAAATTAAAATACTAGGTATCATCTGAGATAGATACTTTTCAGCTTTTTCTTGATGATAAATTGATAGAAAATATTATCACAAATATTAACACCTATATTGGGAAAATAAATCATCTATTTGATAAGTATGCACAGGGTTGCCACCTTTTCAAAATGTGAAAAAAGGACACCAGGCTGAACTACCTTACCGGGGGGTTCTGAGGGGTGGAGCCCCACAGAAAAGCCTGCAACTTTTAGGAAAATGGGGCATGGCAAAACGATTTTTAATGCATTTTTATTTCCATCCAATAAAAAAAGAGAACTTGTCAATCTTAATAGGGTGAATGAACATGATATATAATATATTCTGATTGGGGGGAGGGGCAACAGTTTTTTTTTGTACTGTTGGGGGTGCGGGGTTGACGCCCGCCCCCACGGAAAAACATACGATTACATTTACACATTTTGATGGAAATGATTGCCCATTTTTATAATATTATTTAGTTTTTATTTGTTACTACTGGTTTCTTGTCTTCATATCCCGAATTCTCACCAATAAAAAAATGAACATCTGAATAACTTCTGATTACTAAATACCAATAAGAAAATGAGAGGTTGAATATATAATTGAAAAGAAAAGATTTTCAGTGGGAATGTTTTTTTAACTATCCATTTTTACCACGTATGTATAAGTTCGGTTTCCGTCATGTCCGTCTGTCTGGGTGGAATATTGCAACCAAGTTTAAACTAACTTCCCGATCAGCTAGAGACTTAAAATTTTAACCATAGCTCACAATCAGAAGTGGATGATAATGCAATATTAGCTATCTATTATAAAAATTTATTGATTAATTGATTAACAATTAATTAATTAAGAATTAATTAATTAACATATTTCCTGATGTGCTAGAGAGGTTTGTAATTTAACCATAGCTCAGAAGTAGATGACAATGCAATGTTAGCTACATATTATAACAATTAATTAATTAATTAACGATTAATTAATTATTTCAAGTCCACATACTGTCAGCTGAACAGAATCTGAAATACATACATCAGGAATTTCCTGTGTCCCTCTCAGAGTCTCATCAAGATCTATAAAATCAATTGGAAACATTCACCCGGGCATAAGACTAAAAAGCAGAAAATAATTAATTAAATAGAAAAAAATTTTATAAACCACGTTTTTAAAACGGACTGAAAAGTAAAAAATAATTTTCCCTGGGCCCTTCTAAATTTTTGAGGGTGAATTTCTAGTGGCTGTGGAGTTATTTGTAAGACTTGAGGCAGTAGATAATAGAATTAGATAATCCTGATGAATTCACAACCAATTTCAGTGCATTGCAAATGGTATTAATTGTGAGAGTTTGCTCAACAACACCTAGTCCATCTACTCCTCCTTAATTATCATGGGTTGCCTGCGCTCCACGTTTTTCTCTTCAAGTCTTACAAATATCTCCATAGCCACTAAAAATTCACCCTCAAAAATTAAGAAGGGCTTAGGGAAAATTATTTTTTACTTTTTAGTCCGTTTTAAAAGTGTGGTACATTAAAAAAAATTTTTAATTTTACCAAATTTCTTTTGTGTCCTCTTTTGAAGTGGTAAAAAGAGGACTGTCCTTGTCCTTTTTGAGGACAACAGAGCAGCTGAGGACAAGGGCTGAAAAAGAGGATGCCCTCTCTAAAAGAAGACAGGTGGCAACCCTGGGTATGCACGACCTTCTGATGAAATACAAATGAAAGCTTTGATAGGCTTACTTTGCTTATTTGGGCCTAGATAAGAGCTTGAGACAAAATGATTCCCAGTTATGGAAAAATTCCAAAGGTAGTGTGATCCAAAATTGTTATCTCGACAAGAGATTTTGGTTTCTTTTGAGATGCTTGATGCTCGATGATGTCTGAGACAGAGATGGAAGGAAAAATATTGATAAAGCCATACGGGAATTATTTGAATTATAATTTTAGCCCACTTCCTGAGTTTTTTTTTTCGCACGAGTACCTTACAATGGATGAGCAACTGCTGGCATTTGTGGATTTTAAGCTTCAGACAGTATCTGCCGAGGAAGACAGCAAAATGGCATAAAGATGTTTTTCTTGTTTGTGTTTAAAATGCTGATACATTCAATGTAGAAATATATGCTGGAACACCAAATGACCATACCAAAATATGTACGTAATAATTCTTCCAAGAATATTTTTGCTTGGTTAGTTACACCCATTGTCGGCACTAAAAGAAATAGAACCAGTGATAACTGGTTTACAAGTGTTCCCTCCACCAAACATTACTGAAAGAAAGTACATATTACATATGCTGACAAACTAAGAAAAAATAAGAGAGAAATTCCGACAGAATTTCTACCGAACAAAAGTAGAACAGTAAATTCTTCAATGTTTAGATCCACTTGGATTGTACACTTCAGTCATACTGCCCATGAAGGTGATTTTTTAATGATTGATTGAATATTACCAGTAATATCCTTACCATGCTCAAGGCAGATTGAAAACCTGCCCAAGTTGTACGACATGATTTCCCGCACAGTGTAGCCTGGGAAATAAAAAACCATAAATAATGGAGTGGAATTATAAAACTCCTAGCTTTAATTAGAGCACATGCACGTGCTTTGCTTGGAATTTCTGAGTCCATTATCAAATCAAGCAATAAATTCGGTTCCTATGGACTGTGACAGGAGTTTTGATCATGAACGGGAAACAGGCAAACAAAGATCACCTAAGAGACATTTGCGTGATTAAGTGTACTCAAGAAGGTATGTACCTTCACATAAAATATTACCCACATGATTTTTCAATGACTTCGCGGTGTATTCTATCAATAATTAAAATAATAAGATCTGAGGCTTTTCTAGGGTGAGATGTTAAGAAGCTCAATTTGGGAAGTGCCCTGAAGACGATGGATGACTTAGCCATCGAAACATCTGCACCAATGGATTCTGGTGGACTTCCAGAATTGAGCTTCTCAAATTAAATAATGTTTTATATTGGCATCAAGTTAATTATATTATAATTAACCCTTAAATGCTGAAAGTGCCAATATTGGCACGCCATATGGTGCTTCTCAATACCAAAAGTGCCATTTTTGGCTGAGACACAGCAAGAAAACTTTAAAAGGGCCAATTTAAATCTGGCAGGGAGAGACTTCAGAGAACATATAAATACGACATTTAAAGGTTAATAAAAAATTGAAACTGGCCCATTAAGTGTTGCCCGTGTGCCTAAACATGTGACAAAATGCACGCCTGCTGAAGGGTTAAACATACGCTGAGTCACATCTTGAAAAAAATTAAGGCTTTAATTATTTTTCTCCTTCAATGTTCAATTCTAGTAACTACACTGACCTTTATTTTCCTTTTCCAAACCAAGGCCCTTCTCATTTATGCCATGGAGGCCCACAAGGGAGTCAAGGGTGTTGTTCTGGATGCTCGATCTCAGCGCCCCATTACAAATGCCAGGCTGAAAATCATGGACCGGGATATGACCTTCAACAGCTCATCAAGGGGGGAGTACTGGAGATTGCTGCTCCCTAGGAGTAGGAGATATCGTATCGAGGTGAGGGATGCAATATCAAGAGGATGTTGAGACAGGAACATGTAATCAGCAATGTAAACATTCCACCATCTACATTTGAATGAGAATCCTTTCTTTCTTTTACACCCTCTATCTGTATCCAAATCTACAAGTGTGCTAGGTGTAAGCTTCCTTGAGCATGATGCAGTGATTACATAGACGATACTATTCAAATGACGATACATCAAAATTACTCAATATAATCCAAATAGCTTGCTATTTGCTTTGCCTGACGATAGATTTTTGGGCTAAAAGCTATGGTATTGGGATACTGTATTTGATGGCACATAAGACACACCATATTTCCAAAATTAGGACTAAAAAATCACCCCTGGGTCTCATGCATGAAGGTACAGCCTTCACAAGGCTAACAGTCGCTTTTCTTGAGTGTGCTCTTCTGAAATGGGGGTGGGTCTCTTATGCCATCAAATACGGTAAGTTTCTTATGTCTTTGCAAAAGAGAAAGTTTGCTCAAGGTCACCTGTGCATGGCTAAAGTATGTTTCATCTCTATGAAGCACACATTTTGGATATGGGTTGTCTCCTCCTCCTAATTACTATACATAACACACTACATCAGACCTGCCCAACTGGTCATTTGAGAGCAATGAGCAGAAATCAGCTTGAGGCTGACATTGATTTATTGTCACATTGGGTCCAGAGTCTTGCAAGCAAATTAGTTCGATTGGCTCCATGTGAGCTGCATGCCTTCTTTGCTCCATAAAATGAATCCCATGAGTGATGGAAAGTATCATATTTCCTGACCCATAAGACACATTTTTTCCTACAAAAATGCTTTCTAAAATTGGCCAGCATCCTACGGGCCAAGGGCAAAGCTACGAAATTTTCTTGCATTCAATTTTGTATTGCTGACAGAGCTGCCCAACTCTCTACTTTCCACACAGACCGCGTTTTGGCAGTGAGATAATGTGTGCTCTCAATCATTCATTTGGTTCTGGGATTCTACGAAAAATAACTTAAATAGTTAACATATTTGGAAGTTAACAATCCCATTTTCTTACTACATTGTTAAAAATTGCTAACATCAGTGGATATTCATTGTTATTTTTTTCTCATAAAATCTAACCCAAAAAATCAGTGCATATAATAGGCCAGGAAATGCAGAATTTTCTCAAAGACTGGGAGATAGCAATTTGCCTCAAGTCACCAAGGAAGGAAATATTGGGTAAAAGATATGTTTTTCAAGAGATAACCAACATGAATTCCAAATATTAAGATTTTTCAAGAAAAATGCCTACCACACTCAAATCTGTTCTTAAGAGGAACAATAACTACATAATTGAAAGTTTGCCGGCCCAGATGGCGGCAGGGTAAAGTCCTCCCCTGCTGAACCAAAGGTCGCAGGTTTGAATCCCAACTGGGTAGAAAATTTACACCTCCCAGGGCATGGTTGTTTGCGTTCGTCTAAATATATATTAAATTGGGAGTAATTGGCATTGGCTGTTGCCAATATAGAAATTATTATTATTATCTGTCTACTATGATATGTTTAAGCATCTAAATCTATGCTTTCTGTCCAAGTTTCTCTGTCAGTCTTCATTGATTCCTAATGTTGGTTGCTCTGCATAATTATATCTGTAGAAAAAAACTGCACGAAAAAATTTGAGCTACTTCCACAAGATCTTCTTCACCTGACGATGCTGTAAAAAGCAAAACCGGTCGTAATAAATCCTATCATTGTGGAAGTTGCTCAATTTTTTAAGTGCAGTTATGTTTCATTTCCACTCAAACATGCCTGAAACCTCAGATTATATATCTGTGGATATCTCTGCATAGTTAATCTGTTATGCACAAAAACTAGGCATACTGGTGTCCTCAATATTTTTCTTCTCTGACAGTCAAACTCCAATACAAAAGCCCATACAATCATATGACTCTACATTTAATGAAATCCTTGTCTAAATTACTTGGAGGGGATGCATGAGAAAATTTAAAAAAATCCTCATAATAAATTAATGTGCAATCAATGAATTGAAATTAACTTATGGTTTAGAAAGTAAAACAGATTCTGATAGAGGTAATATTTTCTTATTCTTCTACCTTTAGGCCTTGGCTGAGGGCTATCGAAGGGAAGTAGTTGATTTTAGAGTCACATCTGCAGAAAGAGTCAAATGGATTGAGATTCAGATGAGGAGAAGGCATGATGTAAATCCAGCAGTTAAAACTGCCAAAGCCATAGAGAGTATGGAAGCTTTAAATGGAAAGAAGAGTCCCACACAGGCTACAGCAACGTTAAACAGCACTGAACTCATGAAGGATGGAGGAACAAGCCAGGAGCTCAGAAGTACAAGCACAGAGTTGCCTTCCATCGACAGCAGCCTCTTGAATCCCAGCGCAATAGCTATGGACTATAGCAATCAGACTGAACTGCAAAACATGAGGGCACAGAAAAGCATTCATAACACAATGGTGAGCTCTGGTTGGGTGCACACAGTGATGCAATCAGCTTGTCTGAGTGCAATATTGTTTCTAACTTTTGTGCACTAGCAACTCTTAACACAGTGGTGGAAAAAAACGTATTTCAACTTGTTACATCACACAGGTACTTCTGAAGTGATGAGAAAGACTGCGACATTAGTGCATCCAGTGCGACTTGCTAAAAATTTCCCATTGACTTTTTTACTATATTGTTTTGTTACACCAACTCTCCACAATCCCAATGCTAATCTTCATGAGAATCAATGATATTCTTGATTCTATCTCATGAGTGGATAGCTGTTTATCATATTTCCTAGGAAAAGTCTACGGGAGTTCCACAGAGCAGAACTGAGTTCCTAAAGGAAGTCTTTATGAGTTTCATAAGGATGATGTTACAGGGTTTAATTTTAATTACTTTAAGTAACAGGGTTTTTAACAACTAATTTAGTATAGGGTTACCAACTTGGCTCAACTGGAATTCTGGACAAAGTGCAGATTTTGTCTGCAAACAAGGGGTCTGGGGCGAAGCTAGGGGTCTGTTTCAGCTGCCAAAGGGGAAAGTTTTTTGGACCCTTTTTACCTTCAAAACAGCAGGACACTTAATTTCAAAATTCAATGACTTGGATATGTTGTTGGATTGGAATCTGGAATCAACTCATAAAATAATTATAAATAATGATAGCATACCTAACAATTTAATTCTAGCATTTTGTGTCAATTTTATATAAAAACACATGCAAGCACGCTCTGTAAAAAATTTCGGAAAGATGAAATATAGTTTAAAGTAATAAAAATTGAAATCCAGTTAAACATAATGAATTCACAAGTCTATTTCCACACTGTTTGATCAACCGACCATGGTTTCGGCACGTAGTGCCATTTTCAAGAGGCGTTCCAGTTCAGCGTTATCCAAGTTGTAAATTTCTAGATATTATTATATTTAGGTGAACAATAACTACCTATTTACTAAATGATGATATATACTCATAAATTCAACAAAATGTAGTGCAGATGTGACTTTTCACAAATTCCGAACGAAGGCATCAAAATCCGGACTGTCCGGAGAAATTCCGAACGGTTGGCAACCCTAGTTTAGTTTAGTGTAAATATAGCAGAGATTAATTATTAGTCGTGATAGGTGCCTTTCCATCCTCCTTTATTTTTCTGCCATTAGACTTATGGCTTACTGTTGAAATGAATAAGTTGATTCATTATAAAAAATGTCATTTATGCTACTGGAGATTTGCTGACAGCAATAGTTTCTCAAGGTAATATGTATTGCTATATTGAAATGAAACCTGTAACTTAGTAATTCCACATGACTTTTATTTACGACCTAGGTTTCGACTTGAGAAGTCAGCATCAGGTGATCATGGCTGATGATGACTTCATATGTCGAAGCCTTGGTCATAAATAGTCAACGTGGAATTACTAAATTACAGCTTTCATTTCACTATGTTAAACAAGTTACACCTGACACAACCAGTAATATTGCTAATTTCCTAAAAATTGGTGCTCACAAAATACTTTTAAAATTCTAGATATTACATAGTCAGGAAGAATAACTGTAGCATGATATAACATTATTACTGCTCCCAGACTAAAGGGAGGACTTGAGTTAATTTTACAAGCTATTGGATTATCAAACATATTCTACACCCCTTCATTGTGGGCAGATTTTTCCTTAGGTATTTGTCAGCTGGTGGGGAACAAATCCACCAATTTCCATGGAATAAAATCCAATTTCTACGTTTTCTTGTGCCTATTACAACATGCTTAGAAAGTGTTTTTCTTGAATTTGTTTCAAAATTCATTTTCGTTTTTAATGCATTCTTTCTTGACATGAACATTGTAAAACTGTAGATATAGCCTGAGAACACCTATAAAGGCATAATTGAAATAATATATGGCCATCATAACCTTTTATGATGTATATTTAATAAAAAAGGGTAAAAAGCAAAGGTTTTAACAGTAATTGCATTGAAACTTTTATATTATTTAAATATTTATTACGATGAAAAAATTCACATTTTCCAGCACACATCCATCCATTTCTTGGATTGATGATAAAGTTTTTGTTGATTTTTTAAGGCTGTCATTTGAATTTATTCACTAAAATTTATCATCATTTTTAAGAAAAATAAACAAAATTTTATGATGATTCATTAGTTTACCTTCACTTGATCAAAAAAATAGGCAACGGTAGATGAAAACGATTTCTAAAGAGACTCACGTGCAGAATTCAAATTTTTATTCAATGGTCCTTGAACATTTTTGTGGCATAGTTTCAAGCATGGTATTGCTAAGACATAATACCATGGTTTCATGAATGGAATTCAAATAAATTTCAATCTATCACCTTTACAATTTTTACTAGGGATGTGCGAGTACTCGAAAATTCGAGTGGAGTCGAGTAGTTGGTACTCGACTCGAGTGCTTCAAGTATCTTTACAAAAGTTGAGTCGAGTCGACAGAGCCGCCGAGGCCAATAGGTTCAGAAATCTGCCAACAGGAAGTGCTATCATAGTAAACTTGCCTAAAATCGATCATTTTGTGGAAATGTTCCTCGAATATGAGAAGTGATATTGTGATATCCAGGAGTGAGTACTGGATGCAGATGTGGGTAAGGAGAGAAGAAAGAAGAAAGGAGAGGAGGGGCAGGCAGGGGAGGGCAGGTTGGGCCAGGCGGGGAAGAGATTGGAGGAGAAAGAGGGGAATAAAGGGAGGGGCAGGCAGGAAAGGGAATGGAGGGGGAAGAGGGGAAGGGAGTTTAGTGAAAAACATTGATGCCCGGAGTTTGAAAAGCTTTATACAGCCAAATAAAGGATAATTCCACCAATTTCAGTTCAAGTGGGGGAGCAGTTGGGGGGAGGGAAAAAAGAACTGAAACATTGTAGCAGTGGTTGAAGGATTTTTTGTGAAGGGAGGCGTGTATCGCAACGGGAATAGAAGCAGATTGGGAAGGATTTTTACAATTAGCACGGTGATTATTAATACGTATGTTGAGGGGAGTCGAGGATTTACCAATATAAAAAGCTGGGCAGAGTTTACATTGCAAGTGGTAGACCACATTTCTGGTGATGCAAGAGGAGGGAGGAGGGTGAGGGAGAGAGGGGATGGAGGCGTTGGGAGGAGGGGGTTTGGTATATATATATATATATATATATATATATATATATATATATATATATATATATATATATATATATATATATATATATAATATCTTCTGAAAAACCGCACTCGGCAAATAAAAACACAAATATAAATATACTTTTAAAACACAGGCACACAAAAATTAAAAGGACACTCACAGAATAATTTGCGGACGTTTCGACGGGCAAGCCGCCATCGTCAACGACAAGAGACTAACTAGTGGTCTGTTACCTCGGGTGGGGGGGAGGGGAAGCGGAACAGGAGAAGGGAAGGGGACTAGTGGGGAGCGGGAGCAAGGGGTTGCTATTGGTCAGTGGGCCAAGTTAAGCCCGGGCGATTCAAATGCTCATAAGAACCAGATGAAAGCCATCTCGCGAGTCCTCAATTCAATATTAGTTGCTGATTCGGGGAGGGCTTCTAATATAGAGAGAGAGAAACATTTATTGAAGGTCTTACGATGGGAAGCGGTATGTTTAGGAATGGGATCAATGAAGGGAGGACATGTGGTGGAGTGGCGGTGCCCATTCATTCGTATTGAAAGCGGGGTAGTACATTCGCCAACATAAAATGCCGGGCAGAAATTGCACGAGAGACGGTAAACGATATTTGTGGAAGTACAGTTGGCTGCTGAGGAAGATTTATTGGAAGAGGGCGTAGCAGAAGAGCGTAGGAGGGAGCAACATTTGCACCGAGGACGGTTGCAAGTTGTGGAGAGTGGTGGAGAGGGGGCGGTCGGTTGAAGGGTGGGTTTCGTAGATTTTAAGATATCTCGCAGGTTTGCGGGACGCTTAAAAAATACTGTGGGACATGAAGGTAATAGGAGGGCAGTGGAATTATTATTCTTTAAAATTGGGTATAGATCACGGAGGATGTTTCTGATTTTATGGGAGCCAGGGAAGAATGTGGTGATGAGGCTGAGTCTGTCAGGATGGTGGGTTTTGGCCCGAGGGGTGTAATTGGCAGAGGGGGGCAGGATTTGATTGGTAAGAAGCTTTTTGGGGTACTCACGTTCTCTGAGGGAGTGATATAGGTTATCGGTGTATTGTTGAAGGGAGTGGGCGTCGTTACAAATTCTGTGGCCGCGGACAGAGAGGGAATATGGAATGGAGCGTTTGGTATGTGGTGGATGGCAGCTATTAAAATGAAGGTAAAGGTTATGGTTAGTGGGTTTTTTATGGACTGAGGTGATGAATTTGTTGTTTTTTAGTAGGATATTAACATCCAGAAATGTGATGGAAGAGTCAGAGACGGAAGAGGTGAAAGAAATCGAAAAGGAAGAGTTTAGCACAGAAATGAAGGAAGATAGAGATTCACGGCCATGAGGCCAAAGAACAAAGATATCATCAATATAGCGGGCCCAGAAGAGAGGTTTGAGGGGTTGGTTTTTGAGGAAAGTGCTTTCAAGATGGCCCATGAATAGATTTGCATAAGAAGGTGCCATGCGAGTACCCATGGCGGTCCCTTTAATCTGAAGGAAAACTTGATTGTTGAAGGAAAAGGCGTTTTTAGTTAATACTAATTCTGTTAATTTAACAATAAAGTTGGTGGAGGGAAGATGTGGTTTAGGGCGTTGGGAGAGATAAAAACGGAGAGCTTCAATTCCTTCATGATGGGGTATACTCGTATAGAGGGAAGTGACATCTATTGTGGCCATAAGAAGGTCAGTGTTAGTAGGGATAGGGATGGCGTGCAGGAGGTCGAGGAAGTGGTAGGTATCTTTGATGAAGGAGGGGAGAGACATAACTAATGGTTGCAGGTAATGATCAATCAGTACTGAGATCCGTTCAGTGGGGGAGTTGATGCTCGAGACAATAGGGCGACCGGGATTGTTGGTTTTGTGAATTTTAGGAAGCATATAGAAATGGGGCGTTTTGAAGTTAGAGGGTGAGAGGATGGCGATTTCGGAGGGAGTGAGGCCTTCAGCTGGTCCGAATTCCTCCAGGAATAAAGTTATATCTTTCTGGAAATCAGCGTTTGGGTCTTGGGGGAGGGGAGTATAAGAAGAGGGATCATTAAGTTGCCGAAGCCCTTCGGATATGTAGGCATTTTTATCCAGTACGACAACTGTTGATCCTTTGTCTGCCTTAGAGATGATGATCTCATTGTTGTTGGATAATTTTTTTAACGCGAGTTTTTCTGGACGGGTGAGATTACTTGGTGGAGTTAGTGATTGGAGAAATGACTTTTCGGATAATTTAGTTAGGAAGAGTTTAATGAAGATCTCAACTGGGTGATTAGCATGGAGTGCTTTAGGTTCCCGTTGAGACGGCGGGAGAAATTTGGAGAGGGGCTGTCAAATAGACGAAGGAGTGGACGGGATATTAGGGTGGGCTTTCCAGAAAGCACGCCCTCTCAAGTTTCGGCAGAACTTAAGGGCGTCAGTGAGAATATTCACTGGGTTAACTCTTGGGGTGGGGGAAAAAGACAATCCCTTTTGGAGCACTGAAAGCTCGTTTGCATCGAGGGAGAAGGAGGAAAGGTTTAACACTTCGCGGTCAGCGGTGGGGGCGGAAGGTGGGAGGGCCCCATGCGGCTGGGGGCGGCGTTTTGGGAAAACCGGAGGGCCACGTGGGGGGGGTGGAAGATTGTACTTCGTCAGCTTTAGAAGTGACTTGAGTGAGTTGTGATCGCGGTACGATCGTGGTCGCGAATCTGTGTTCAGAGTGTACGATATAAAGGTTGCTTCCGATTTACGGCGATATACGGCAATCGCCATTCGCCGAACAAAAAATCCTCGGAGTGCGAGGTGGCCCAGGGAAAGGAACTGGCCCCCCTACCCTGAATGTGTGAAATTCACACGCCTCTGGCTTAGACCGGGGTGAGCTCTACCCTCAACTATCTAAACCAACCTTCGGGTTGAATCACTGAGTGAGATTGACGGCAATCGCCACGCCGCGGTACTTTCAATTTAGCTGAATCGCTGTCTTTCGCCATCTGACGGTTGCTTTCTGCTCTATGGTGAGTCGGCGATTGACAGCACCTGCATTCGATAATCAGCTATCACCGTACTCAAATGAAAAGCACTAAAATAGACAGCTATATAACTCAATAGTGAAGAACAGACAGAAAAGTCGACAGCGTCGATAGGGAAGTCTCGAAGGTAACAATTACACTTTAAAGTGTCGCAACACAGCGAAATATGGTAACACTTCTCGGCAAAAAAATTCCAATGATAAATTCGCGATTTGTGATATTTGTGGTTGCGATATATTCCGCAGTTGTGTTTCCAAAGCCACTGGTGCATTGTAGAAGCACATAAAGAAACATCCATTATCTGCCCGTGAAGTAGCGAAAGCCCGCAAATTAGTGCAATAAGAGAAATCAGAAGATGAAAATCCTGCATCTTATACCTTCGATACTCTACCAAGCAGTTCCAGTAATCAAGACAGTGTTTTAAATTTTCCAAGTGATGCAGATTCCAGGTTAAACATTAGTAATTATTAGTAACAGTTGAAGGAACTTCGTGAATTTGTTTTCGACTTTGATACGCAAGAATTGATCGCTATACTCGCCTTCTGGGAAAGAAACCAGCTCTATTTATGGTTAATGAGGAGATTAATTTACCAGCCGAACTTAGCAGTGCTGAGTGGACTTACTTGTAAAATGTTCAACATATTTTGAAGCATTTTTATCAGGCTATACTGTTACTATAACACCACAATATCCAAAGTGATTCCTTCACTAAATAGTATTTTAATATTTATGGAAGAACCAGGTAATGTAGGATCCGGATTGCAAGGGATGAAAAATGATATCATTAATGAGATGAATCTCACATTTGTTGACTTAGAAAAGAACGGCTTTTATGCTGTTGCAACAATATTGGACCCTCATTTTAAAGATAAAATGTTTTAACGCAAGAAATATTCTCAAGAGGCTAAGAAACTCATAGTGCAAGAACTGCAACTGTATTTTCAGAAAGAGCATTTAGTACTGCTGGAAATTTGGCAGACAAGAAAGGAAAATATTAGATCCCGCAAGAGTAAGAATGTTGCATTTCTTGAGGAATAATTTATAACTTATAACATTGCACTTTGTTGAAGAACTAATAAAAATTAAGTAAAACTGAAACAGCTACTCAAATTTGTTTTTATTTTTCAGCTAATGAATAAATATTGAATTTGAGGGAGCAGAATTGTGGAACATTTAATTTAACAAGTTAACTTATTGGTTCAAAAAAGTACTGGAAAATATAAATGGATCTGAATTTGTTTTATAAATGCAATTGGTATTGAAAAGTAACTGGGATTCATAGTTTTATGAAATAAGGATTCGGGTTCAAGATTGGATGTGTGGGATTCGATAAAAAAAGAGATTTGGGATTCGGATTCGATAAATTTTGGATTCGACCCATCACTACATATAAAACAAATCCAAATCAATTTTTACATTTTCTTGTAAATTTGTCCACCCCTATATGGACCTAGGTTTTCCATCAAACTCAAACCTAACTATTTAGCTTAAAAAATAAAACTTATGGAAATTTGTTTTACAATGAAATCCATTAATTTCTTAAATGAAGGATGCTAAAGAAAGCTAAGTGTACACAAGTATGTAACTGATTAAGTTTCACTTATGAAATGGTCCAATCTTAACCATTTTCCAATGAGGCATTTCAAAACATTTCCATGTGCATATATTTTTGAGTTAAATTGCTGGATTTTGTTGCTTCTTGGGCTAAAATTGAAAGTTTTTTAAGTACTTCTACAGTGTGTTAGTGGCTTTAGAGACACAACCTTGGGATGTAGTATATGAATTTAGTGCAAAATGGTGCGGCAAGTTTCAAATTTTGACTCCAGTTAATGTCGATCTAATGGCCAGACTTCGAATGTAATGACCATTTCGTGATTCAGAGAGGACTTCCACTCTTTTCTTTCAACTTTTGACCACATAAACATCTATTCCCCTAACTTAGTATGTACAGTTTAATTTTACCCCAACCGTCAAACAGAAGGTATGAATGAGAGTTAAAAATTTTGGTGAATACGACAGTGTTGGATAGGGCAATGGCAAGAAATGGGACCTCGGATGCCGACCCGGGTCTTCCGTTCAAAGCAAAAGACAAGGGGATGATTTGAAGGGATTTTTGAGCAGGCCCGTGCTGCATACCAGTTCACACCTATTGGAAAAACCACCTTCTTCACGAAACCAAGAGGGTGTGGGTCAAAGGAGCAAGGGAAGAGAGCCTAGAGGAGAACAAAGGGAAGTGGCGAGGGAAGGGAGATCAGGCCATGTCCCGTCCCCTCAAATCACAGAGCCTGGAACATTGATCTTGCATTCTATGAGAAATATTTTGGGCTTTTATTCACAAAAGTGGAAGTTTTTGGTTTTTTAGTCTCTCTCTTCCGACAAAATTCCAAATTCAAGAATTTCATATTCAATTGCACATAAAAATTTTTAAACCCTGTTTGTCATCACAGAATGGCAAAACACAAGGTGATAAAATACAAACACTATAACAATACACAAACAAATAAACACAATAAACACAATATGATTAAAAAATAGCACATTACGAATGTGTACATGCTTGTTAGAAGGGCTAAATTACGTCGCAATTTAGTCCCAGGGCAGAGAAAAATAACTGGGGGATTCAAGATTTCACGTGGGAATGCGAGGTAAGTAAAAATTCAACGACCAAGCTGTAAACTAAAGAGTGGTAAAAATAAAAATGTTCTAATAAATACATCAGCAAGGATTAGTGCCATTGCTAGGCCAAGCAGCATTGCTAGGCCAAGAATGTGGGATTTAATGAGAAAACATCATATCCCTGAAAAACTGATCAACCTAACAAGAATGTGTACAGTAAAAACCAAGGCAAAAGTTAAGATAGAAAATGAATACTCTGAGAGTTTTAATAACAATACAGGCCTAAGACAGGGAGATGCACTTTCTCCCCTGCTATTTAACCTAGTTATAGAGGAGTCCCTAAGAACCATAAGTCGTCTACAAGGGGGAGCAGAAATTGGCACTAAGATAAACGTTCTAGCATTTGCGGATGATGTAGCACTCATTGCTGAAAATAAGAAAGATATGTATTAAGGAGCTAGCAGAAAATTTAATTGCTGAAACTAAGAAATTAGGACTACAAGTAAATGAAGGAAAAACCAAGTTCATGAAAATAAGCAGAATACCTGATCACCAACCATATTTTAAAGTCCTAAATTTCAAGTTTGGAAAAACAAATACTTTTAAATATTTGGGTGCTACAATAACAAATGAAAATTAACAAGATGATGAAATTCTATGCAGACTAGCATCAGCTCAACGATGCTTTTGGAGTCTATCAAAGCTCTTTGGAAGTAGACTACTGACCAGGAGGACGAAACTTCAGATGTATAAAGTTATCATACAACCAGTACTCTTATATGGAGTAGAGGTCTGAACACTTTCCAAAAAAAATGAGAGGAGACTTATTCTGGAGATGGCAGAAGACAGACACCAGTGGAGGCAACTTGTTGCCGAGGCCAAAAATCACTTGGGATTTGCATGGCCACAGGAGTAAGAGTAAGTAAGGATTAGTGCCAAGCATTACACTAGTATATTACGTTTTGAATTATTTGTTATCCAATTAGCAAAAACTAAAAGTGAATAAAGAATATTTTTGTACTTTCACAATTTTTATCAGGTTCAAAACATAGAAATGTATACTCATAATAGTGAAATAACATTCAAAGTAGCTTAAATAATAGGCAGTCATATATTGAAGTAAAATTACATATATTCATGTTGAAAATGTAGAATTTGCATGCAGCGAATAAAAGGTCCAAACTTGAAAAATTCAATGGTTAAACAAGCCAAAAATACACCGTGCTACAATAACTTCCCTGTTGATAAATGAAGCAAAAGATATGCAAAAATGTGTGGCTAAAATCCCATAGCACACACTAGAAACATAAATAATCATGGCGGATGGCTATAGTCGCCATCCCCACCAAGAAAGACTTAAGTATATATACAGAGTGCGACTATAGTCATGCTCCTCACCTGGGGAGTAATTGCCCATTGAGACTAGTCACTTACCCCAATTAAGGGTAAAGAATGGATTCTCACATGATATTGGTACCAGTAAAAATGCTGTCATATGTTCATTTCAACAATGCTCTTGCACTAGAATTCAGGGGATCAGGTAGTCATGGCAGCTCTTGGACTGGCTTCCCATGGTTCGAATTCCACCAATCGCAGAGATTTTTCTGTGAAATCCAGATCCCTACTAAGGAACAACGTGGAAAGCACTTTTGAGTGTTGTTATCCATTCAAACAGTGGGGCTTTTAACTAAGGACCCCTTGGCACCTTTTGTTAAGAGTAGGTTGATGCCATGTTTCTCACCATCCTTTTTCAATTTCCTAAAATACCACTTCCCACCTGGGGATGGATATGGGGGAAAGGGGGGGGGGGGTGGATGACCCCATAATATCTGGTAAAATAGAAATATAGTAATCATAAGGTATTTCATACCCCCACACCCCTGGAAAGTAGCGAGCCTCTTTCCCCTCCCCCCCCCAAATAATGTCGTTAATATGCCCCGGTTCCCACCTAACCTAATGACACAATTGACCAAATTTCTGTTGCATTCCCAAAATAACCATCCAACTAAGCACTCTCACATTCCTTTAAATTTATCATACTTACGGGCTTTGAAATCCATCATTTATGTGAACAGTTGTAGAAAATCTGGTGGCCACTGGATTTCTGTTCACAAAATCAAGGAATACTCCAGGTTTTCCAGATATTTAAACTATGTATACCTACAAAAGAAGATATGCATCTATCTTCACTCATTTCATTGGAAGCTGTTTTTATAATACCTTTGGCATGGCAACAAGGTAAGTTGTTGTGGCATATGTGTAGGGCTACCTCTGTATGGGAAAGTCTGCAAAGAAATGTTATACAAGTAGAGATGCTTTTGATGCAAGTGTATGCAGAAGTAAATGAAACAATAAGAAAAAAAAGGATCAAACTAGAAGAAGGTAAAAATTTCATAATTTGATATGAAACTCATGTGAAAAACCTTGTGCAGAACCCAGTTCATTAATTTAACCCATTCAATGCGGATGCCTTGAATTCAAGGCATCCCGTGCAAGCCAGAGGCTCGAATGCCTTGAATTCAAGGCATCCCGTGCAAGCCAGAGGCTCGAATGCCTTGAATTCAAGGCATCGGTCCCTTTACTTTTCTCGGTTTTCCCTAGTTCCCAAGCGTCGGCGCTGACACTTGCAACTTCCTTCAGCATCTTAGTCTTGCTCTAGGCACACGTGGATGAGTTTCGTTCTTTGCTGGATGTGTTTTCGTTTTATATAAATAAACGGAAAAAAACCCTTCAGCGTGGGAATAAATGTCATGTCAACAGGTCAGCATTGAATGGGTTAATAATAACCCTGGCAATGGGGCAAGGGCCTAGCCACGTTGAAACACCGGTTCCCATCAGAACACCGAAGTTAAGCAACGTTGGGCCCGGACAGTGGTTGGATGGGTGACCCTCCTCCATACCTCAACCAGGCATGGATGGAGAGATGATACTCCCTCCATACCTATACCGGCAGGCCTGAGAGCCCAGGCCAGGCCAAACCGGGCCGGTTGGAGGGAGGACATCCTCTATACCTGGTACTGGGGTGAGGCCAATCCTCCATACCTCTACCGAGGTGCTCTTGTCCCCTGTCTGCAAGTGGCAGACAGGCATGGGGTTGGCACAATGGACCAAGAAAGGTCTAAGTGCCCGGGCTCCTGACGAAGGCCCCCCCAACAACAATCTAACAATCTAACTAACCCTGGCAATATTCCATCCCAAAATAAAATCCAGGAAATCAAGGAGAATTTTCAAATTCCATAAAAATTAAATAGAATTAATTAAATTTTCATGGAGGCAGTCATTTCATGGAATGTAGACAAAAAATTTCCAACTCTAACTTTAGAAATAAGTCAGGATAAAAAGTTTCTAATAAAAAAGGGTGTATTCTCTCTAAAACCTTAGCTACCTTATGAGGCAACATTCTTATAATCTTTTGTCCCCATACTTGTTTGTAATCTTTCTCTAAGTAAAAAAAATGTCAATAATGCTAAAGGAAGGTTTCATAATAAAATTTTCAGTCAGGACGAGATGTTTGGTTATAAATCTGCCATGCCAAGAGCCACATAGACAGTCAAAAGAGAAGGTTCTGCCGCTCCAACCTCCAAATGAGTTGATTTGCCATTCTCTCCTTCACCTTGCAGGGGCAGCTGGAGAGAGATATATGCCCATAATTACAAGAATATGACTTATCCTTACCTTGCTGGCTGACAGGAATAAAATCAGACTTCAACCACAAATTAGAGAAACTTCCCTCATTATTAATCTTATGGGAACGCAGAATATTGAGAAGGGTTCCCTTCAGGAGATCCCAAAATAAGGCACTATGATTCCATCTGGCCATGGTGAGGGGTTCATGATGCAGGTGGCTGATTTCCTCAAGGAGGGGGCCTCATCATAAATCTCAGTTGAATACACCTCACAGAAGCTAAGTGTAGTTGACTATGCCAGTAGCTCAAATCTTAAGAATGTGGCATTGAACTTATTGTCGCTGATGTTCCTTGCAAACAGGTGGATGATTACCTAGCATATTTGATGAGGTGAGTTCATTACACAATCATTGTCGCTTAACCAGGATACCATTGACAGGTGTATAGATCCCAAAATTCTTTGAACTTTCCTCCAGGCATTAGATACGAGCATCCTAGAGTGAATACTATAATCAAACTCTTGCCATGAAATCTTCTTTGCATCTATCATGACTTTCTGGCATCAAAAGGAGGCAAGATTCACTGCAGTAAAGAATTTATTGAAAATTCATAAGCATTTTTGCATGCTTTAATAGCATTTGAAAATTCCACATTCCACCAAGGAACAGTGGGTCTTGGGATGTTGCCCTTGGTTAGTGGCAGTTTGGTGGCTACAATTATTTTTGCAGTTGGTCTTTGTATATTGTCAGCGCTGTCAAGATAGTCATCAAGAGTAAGTCTAAAATTCTTTTTAAAATGTAAGCCAGTTTTTGGACCAAATAAAATTATATGGAGTTAAAATCCTCAATCTTTATCGATTAATTAAGGAAGTGATCATTACCACATAGGACATTATACAGGGACAACTTTAGTTAAGTCATCATACTGATTGCTCGTAGACATTGGTCAATAGGATAATAAAGTATCTTATAATGAAATGAACTTTCTTCAACAACATTTTTCCAGATATGTAGTTATTATTCCTGTACATCCTTTGCCATAAATGTGGACAAAATAAGAAGTGACTCAATAACTTTCAACATTTTGGATGAGAGACAATGCCAAGAGAACAGCATTGTAAAACTAACTCCTACAGAACTCGAAGCATTTGTTCACTGTCAAGCGATATGCAGACATCATGAATCCACATTTAAACTTTCACCTCATCCCACATATGTACACACAATTGATGAGACCACACACTTTGCACAAACCACTTTCAGCCAACCAGAGTCAGTTTTATGTTCATATTATCACAAATGTGTCCACCTGAGTCACAAGGGATATATTAGTATACACATAACAAACATCAGAATGTCCTCTGCTAAACATTACTTCCTGTATCACCAAGTGAGAAAATCTTATTCCTAAGATGACTGAAGATACCCAAAGACCTCAGTGGTTCAAGATGATGGCAAGGATGCTGCCTTTCCTTTGGCCTGGGGCTTGAATAAAAGAGAAAAAAGTGAGGGGATAGTAGTATGTTATTTCTTGAAATAATCGTCCAACAATAAAGTTTTTTCACATTTATGAGATAAAAAAAAAACAAAAAATGAGCGATAGAGCAATTGATTGACTGCCAAAGTAGAAACGTGCAGGTGATTGAGGAACTGCCTCAAGCCCACACACTGCACGTTAAATCAACGAGCCAAAGGTGGGTACTTAATTAAAAATACCATACCAGAGAGTGAAAATCCCCACAACCAGTGTAATGACAGGTGAGTATACAATTACTAGACTTAATAAATAATGAATTAAACAAATGACAACAAGGAGGGAATTTGGTAAGTGTGCTTACTGATCCAAGAAGCATGATATGGATTGTACTTACAATACTACTTTATACAATTCTAATTTATCTCTGCATCATTCTAATACATGTTTATTTTTATACATTATTTTTGTGCAAAACTCACTTTAAATAATTTCTGAGGCATTATTCACTTAGAAAATGAAATCAAAGTAAATGTTTACACAACTGTATAGTGATAGGGATACATATATGTATATGTATCCAATAACAATATACAAGGTAACAGACTATGATATTATTTATATTTATAGTATAGCTGGCCCAATAATTAATTATTTGGAGTGCACTTAAAAAAACACTGCATCAATTATTCACATGATTATTCAATATGACTAGTGTATTCAACCCTTGCGACAGAAAAAATAGAAAGCACACACCAGATAAAAGTGTAAATAATTAAGTCTGAGACAGTATAAATTATTATTTAAATTTATTGAATAGCAATTACATGTTTCAATAAATGAAAGGAACACATGACTGCTTTAGAACTTTTCAGTGAATTCCAAATGGCTCCAAATAATTGTGTATTTTCCAAAATTTGAAATTTAAGAATACAGATCAGTATATGTTACTTTTAATGGCACAAGGCTGTGAAGCAAAAATAGTTTTAAAATTGATTCAATATTAATTGAGATATTGAAGATTTAAATAGTCAAAATTTCAATTTTTTTTACATGACTGCGAAAAGAAATCTGATTGAATTGACGTCATTTTCGCTGAGCGATAGAAGTGAGGGAGAAAGTGAAGAACTGTAGAAGAGACCATATATTTAAAGATTTTTCATTGAAAACAAAGACTATGGCATGCAATGGTTATATTAAAACCACATCAGATAATTTGCCCAAAGTGGATATGTTTATAGTAGGCGTTTTTATGAAGAAGGACGACCGATTTAATGCTGCCGAAATTTGTGGAGCTAAGGTCCAAAAAATGTTTGTACAATGGAAGCTCTGTTTATCGAGGGCTCTCGGGACCTGAAAAATCACTCGCTAAATGGAACTCTCGTTAATACCGAAATGATTAAATAATAACTTCACAGCCGATTCCAACAAATTTAATGCTAATTTAGCCATTATTGTGGGAATTTTTGGTGAGTGGCGATAACATTCTATTGAGATACGTAGCTATTAAAAATCATATTTTTGAACACTTCAATTAATTATGATCACATTCACTTTCAATGACATCAAATTCCATGTAAGATGTCATAAACTGGAATATAAAACATTGAATTTTGACACTTCGTGACGTGTACTGTACTGCGCATTGCTATAAATTGTTATTGCCCCGATGTTTAGGTGCGTCGTGGCAGTAAGTAATGGCAATGCAACGGACTATAAACGATAAACACTTCAGAAACGAGAAAATATTTCATACCTCCTACCTCTCTAAAAAGTGAATAAAATTGGATATATGGTTCGGAGAAAGTTTTATTCATTAAAATTTGCAAAAATGTTAGATAACTACATGACCAAGATATAACCTTCAGAAATTTAGTTCCACACACATCTTCTCCAGTTAAAAGGTGGAAATAAAGGAGAGTACTTCAACACCTGTAAGATCGCCTCAGAAAACAGCTGACTTTGGCTTGTCGGAAACATAAGAGCCCATATCACCAGCATTTACGATTATTAAAGCATATAATAGTTATCCATTGTCCTTGGCAGTAATAATTATGCATGGAATACTATCTGGAAACATAATTGTTACAGGCAAGGCCAAACATAACAGTTGTAAGTTCTGAAGCTTCCTAAATGAATTCCATCAAGACACGCATTATCGGCGTAAAATCTTCTACTGTACTTCCATCTAGTGGCAGCATCAGGAACTTGTTGATAATGAATACCGTGATGAATACTGACTACGCTCCCTGCAGCGAGATAGACGTATGATTTGTAGTACATATATTTCGTGCACATCGAAATGAATCATCCTTGACCAGTTTTCAATATTTATACTCTTTGAAACTATTACAAAATATAATACAAAACTTAGACTACTTAAAATACAGGGCATCCGAATTCCTAACAATCAACGTATTCAACATCAAGTGGTAGTACTCGTAACAAAACAGATGATAAATAAATATTACTCTCCAACTGCTTGTTGGCAGATGTAGTGAACACAAGTAATGTAGTAAAAAAGAAATAACAATAAACAGGGAAAGCTGTAAAATATGACTATGTTCTATCTCAAACAAAAAATAATTAACAAGCTTTGTCTTGTGACTCAAAAAACAAACAAGAACATACTAAAGTCATATAAGGAAAATAAAATGATAAAAGAAAATTCTGCGATCATAGATTCATTTCCCTACAAAATATTATCAATGTTAGTTTGTTTAAGTCTCCTCGCACTTGATTTAAGCACAAATCCTTCAACATCATTTAGTTTCTTAAATTCGTCCTGGGAGGCGTCAGTCGCCCAGTAAACATCACTAATTACCTTGAGGGCATGCTGTACTTCAGCCCTTGAAGGAATGGACACCGTTTCTTCCTCTGATTCGGAACTAACTTCATGATTTCCTTCATCTCCCGCAGCAGCAATCAACTCCTCCTCCGTCAGCTCTTCACGAACTGGCACACATTCATCTACGTCCTTGTACACTTCGAAATCACACGGGCCAAAATACTCCTGAATGCCTTTCCAACTATAGGGTTCGTCATTTTTCTCTAATTCCTCTGGTCTCTCTATTGGCTGTTCACCCGATGAATCCTCTTTAATGAATCTGGCATGTCGGAAACAAGCTGATATCTGAGCCGGAGATATTTTTTCCCAGCTAATAGATTCCGCTCGCACGGCATCTAACACATTCCACTTTAAAGCCTTTATGTTACTACCAGGTATTCTAGCCACCAGATAATTTACAAGTAAACTGCGGAAATTATGTTTAAAAAATTAGATTACCCCTTGATCCAAGGGCTGCAGAAAACTCGTAGTGTTAGGTGGCAAAAAGATGATTTTCACATTTCTAAGTTCAATTTGTGGATGGGCAGGGCAAATGTCAATGAACAATACAGTAAAACCTCTTTTTTTAAAACCTCTAATTTACAAAATGACACCAATTTACGAACCATTCCACCAGTCCCGATCTTTGTATATAGGAAAACATGTAAAATGACCTCCGTTTTACGAAACCTCCAGTTTAATGATTTACGAAGTGAGAAGCCCCCTAGGAGTGACTGACCCCTGTTTTACGAAGTATTTGAAATGGTTTTGTCGCAGTGTTTTGAGGTCAATGCATCACTCAATGTGTAAACATTCGGCATTATGCGAACATTTCAAGAATGAGCATTTCAAATTCAAGAAATTGTAGAAAAGGTATCGAAAAACCTGAACAACATTTTTAAATTTAATGCACGCTGCCTCTGCACATATTTTTGGGTCACATCTAGCGATGTTTTTCTCTGTGCGAACTACTGAAACAACGGGTAGCGCTCCGAGGGTGATAAGTCAGGAAAGCCATCTCAAGCAAACAATTTGGCCCGATTTTAAGGTAGATATTTATTTCACTTATACTTGTGGTCAACTTGAATAATATATGATCCTGGATACAAAGGCTTCTTTTTTAAATCTATTTTCACGCCAGAAAAAAGAAGAAAGAAATTACTAAGTTTCCTCTTCATTTGCTATAATTTTAATGGCCTATAAGCGTAGGCTATAATAAAATTTCCGCCAGGGTATATTACTCTCTCAGGAAACATGTGAATTGGCCAGTTTATCAAGTCTTTCTTGAAGATGGTCACCTGATTACATTGTAACCACAGTCTGCACGGAGTAGCCGTTACAATGTCTTCGCTCTCAATAGCTGGTAATTCTTCTTTCACTTGTTATCAGTTCCTATGTCATCCGAGAGTGGATCGCACCTATAACTTTGTTTCCAGAATTCTTTGAAGCCAGAAAATTACATTGTAAGCTGTGAGCGAGTGAAAATATTTTGGTTTCCAAGTGAGAAGAAGTCGCACTCATTCAGTTAGAATCACTCTAAAAAAAACGAGGAAGTCCATGAGTTTGGTTACCATAAGGTCGATAATCAAGGAAGTACGTGATCGTGCGCAGACAAAAACTGAAATTGCTCGGAAGTATGGCATTTCTTTATCGACATAACAACAATCATGAATTCAAGCGAAAACATTTTGAGTCACACATCAGCATCGTCGAAAACCAAGTACATTTCATCGTCGAAGTTTGAACAGCTTGATTTGCAGTTGTATTATTATTATTTTTTTTTAAGTGTCGACGATCGTGAGTGCAACTTGCCTATAACCAAATCTGAAGGAAAATGCTCAGATTTTGGCTCTTAAACTGAAGTGAGACAACTTTAAATGCTGAAATGGGTGGCTAGAAAAATTCAAGAGAAGATATTGAATCACTTCACTTAAAATCTGCGGAGAAGAAGGGAGTGTGAACACAGAAGATGTTGAGCAGTGGCATGAAATCCACGACGAAATTGTGTCAAAATATTCCCCTTGAGACAGGTATCATTTAAGAATACTAATTTTGTAATAATACGTTACTAATGTTCAAATTTTGATGCACTTTGAATATTTAATTTTTCACTAAAGTTTTACGTCGTTAGGTAAGAATTTGCGATCGCGACTTACAACTATCAGTACCCGCAAGTAAATAGTTCTCGCAAATCACCGCTAGATGTCAGCACTGTAGAACGCATACGTGGGAATTTCAAATTAACTCGAGTAAAGTTCTAAAATTGACTTCTATCAGCTACGAAATATTATTGAAGGTATTTCAAACAGTACGTTTTCTTCAAAAAAGGCACTTTCTAGTCTTCGTACTGAAATATACTGGGTCAATTGGAACTTCGTTTTGAAATTTCCTAGTTAGAATGCATCCGTGGCATTCCCATGTTAAAATGGCCTCTTTCAACACAAATTCGACTAGCATTAATCATATTACCTGCGCTAATTAATGCATATGCTTAAAATACTCCGTGGGATGAATTAATTCACTTATTCCCCTTATTATGATATCTACCAACTTGAAGCTACAAGAAATTAATTCAGTTGCAGCAGCCAAGTTCACAATTAATTTGTAGAAAAATATTTACCAGTTTTTAAAGTTTCTGTTAATTTTTGTTAAGGAGAGCATAAAAAATATGCCACTATGTACAAGAAGTGTAGGTTTCTAATTTCCTTTTGTTTTATAAAACATTTAACTGGGTGTGTAATTCATTTTATTGAAATATTACCTCCCTTTTAATCCCATTTATCTTTATGAAGTGCGCGACTGAAACTGGATTGGGATTGTTGAGGTTTTGATTGCTTGAAAGATAACCTCCAATTTACAAACCCTCTGATTTACGAAGCTCATATTTTTGGGTCCCTTCAACTTCGTAAAATAGAGGTTCTACTGTACTACTTTTCTATTTTTCCCACCAATCCTAGCATCGAACATGCGTAACCATTGTGAGAATACATTTTTATGCCATCCAAGCATTTTTATTGGTTTCGTATGTGAACGGTAATGTTTTAATTCCCTTGAAGCATCGGGGATGAGTGGATTTTGCCACTATGAATGGTTTTACCTAGTCAGAGCCATCCATATTCGCACACAAAAGAACAGTCAACCGCTCTTTACTTTTTTTCACTCCTCTGCAAGGGTCCCCTCGAGTGGCTCGAGTTTTGTCCGGAAGGAGGTTATAGAATAGACCTGTCTCGTCTGCATTTTAAATATCACATGGGCTATAATTCTTCATATAACTTTGTAGGACAGGAGTCCAGCCCTCCACAGCATTTACATCGACACTCCCGGAATCTCAGCATAATTTATGAAGAGATATTCCCTTCCTGTGCTTAAAGCCAGCAAACCAGCCATCGGAACATTTAAAATTGTCAATACTGAGCCTCTCACTCAGATACTCTGCTTTTGCCTTCATCAATGGGCCACTTATCGGAATGCCGGCTGCTCTCTGCTGGCAAAACCATGAGAAAAGGGCAGATTCTAACTGCGGATGTTCCCCGGCCCGCAAATGTTTCTGGCTGCTTGGTCATCCTTCTTGAAGCACTGCCGCATGAATTTTCTCCTTATTCTTCAAAATGGTGAATAAGGTCGAGGAAGATGTGCCCAATCGCCTCCCAATTTCGCTTTTGGACCCCTCACCACTTTCGCACTCATTAAAACTTTGTAATTTAGTTTTCAGATCCAACGACTTTTGTTTCCCAGCCATGATGTTGCAATAGTCGGACTGAACTTTAACAAAAGCAGGAGCACAGGAGAGTGACAAAAGAACAATGAAATGCACGAACTTACGAGAAATTAAATAGCGTGCATACGGGCATGCCGCCAATGTCCCAAATGAACATTTGACCGTCAAATTGTTCGGGAAAAAATACTGCTAGCCATATAAATCCAATGACAGAAGATATGAGCACAAGTTTGGGCACGTTTGCCGAGATTTAAGGAGACATTTACCTCTCGTAATAGTAAACGACCCCAGTGGAGGATGGTTGTTGTCCTCGCTAATACCGATTTATTTTACATGTAAATCATAGGGTTTTAAATCGTTCTTTGGCCAACCCTCACAAATTATAGATTCTCATTATATGCCCTACACGTTATATGGGGCTTCTACTGTATAAAGTTTGCTTGTAAAATCATCATTACTGTTGTTTATCATTTTTTGTGCATATAATTATGTATTTGGTGTATGAACTTTATTAATTGTTTTTCCAATACACTCTTCATCATTATGATACTAATTCTTTCTTTCAGTCCATGCAAGAGTAAACAAACAGTATCTTAGTATACTGTTTGTTTACTTAACTTTTTTGTTTGATGCTTACATACTTAACATCATCACACTGGGTGTAGTTCCAACAATCTAGAAGATTGCGAAAGAGTGACAATGGCACATACCATAATGTAAACATGGGTGGGTAGTGATCTGTCCAGGAGGTCCCTCAGATGACTCTGCCGAGTTGAGTGGCCATCTCTCCAATGTGCATATCCATCTCCACCAATCTGTACAGCCTTTGCACCATCTCCGTCACCTTGGCGACCACCATCACCATTGCCTTCATCATCTCCTCCCCCTCCCCTTCCTCCCTGGACAGAGAGACGGAGGCGAGGGAGAGCAACAAGGCCAGACAGGAGTGGATACAGGTTGAATGTGAAAGTGTCTACCGAATGCGGCAATATACACAGCGGTGTCTGTAAATCAACAAAAGACAAACAAAGTAGGACCAAAGTATTTTTAATACAGTATTAACCCCTTCAGTATTTTAAGTATCACAGTGAGACCTTATGATATGCACCATTACTAATTTTATTTCTTTCTTAGGCAAGTCAACCTTAACCCTCACACATGGACATGCAGTCCCCACATGTTATCTTTTGAATGTCTCCCAGAAATAGGAGAAATGTAATCATCCATATACAACAGTCGACAATGCCATTAGTTTTTGTGACTCATTCAATGATGTGTCAGTAGTTATTAGAATTACTTGGAAGGAAGCAATTGGTTGATTAAGGTTGGAAGGGAAAATGAGTTCAATCAGCTACTAAAACAGTGAATCTCAACACAAGCGATGGACAATTAACTCATGGTGATAATTGCCACTTGAGGACTTTGTTGCCGCTTGATTGTTCACTTTCCATCGCCCATCAAAAGACCTACATCCCAGTTTCAGTGGTTGATTATACCTTTTGACACATTATTAAAGGAAAAATATGAGCTTTAAATGGTGAGCTCAATCGTCTTTTATGGTAAATGAATACTAGTTCCATGTCTGGGAAGATTTATCCATCAATATAAGCTCGTGTAACAGTAGGTATTTGTTAAGATTCAATACCACCACTGAAAATAAAGTAAGAAAAATAATATTTTCCCTGAGTAGAAAGAAAATTAAATTTACTGCATTTTTTAGTTCCTCTGAATTTGCCATATCTCTGAAAATAAAAGACTAATTCTAAAAAGTAATTTTTAAGTAGAAAAATATTTGCCTATTTCATTTGCCATCTAGAAAATTGGAAGCAATGCGCATATATTTTGGCAGGAGAAGAAATATACAAATCTTGAGTACAACTCAGACAAGTTTTAATTCATAACTAAGAGTAAGCCACTGCTTTTTGGCTTTTTCATCATAACTGCAAAATGCTTTGACAAAATGTTTGTGTTACCATAGCTCAGTAACTAAGGAGTTGCCAACCATGTTCATAGGACAAAAAATGCTCACAATGACCTCGAAGAACACATCCTGAAGTATTGCAGGTTCTTCGTGAATGCTAATTATTGCTAATAATTACCTCATTAAATCCAAGGCCCAATTTTGAAAAATTTTCAATGGTGATATAGCAAAAATTTTCAATGGTGAACTCTGTTCAGATAATTCTGTTATTTCACATTCTGGTTAAGGGATATTCCACTGCGCTCAATAATTTAGCATTTTTCAACTATCAATAGACACTGAATTAATTGTAAGGTGATCTTCTTTTAAAATAAATGCCAATATACAATAACCATCTAGAAAAGTGTATCTGTAATCACTAAATATGATCCCAAGAATTTCATATAATTTCTAGGGAAGTCAGAGAGAATCTGCTAAGTGACATTTGGATGTACAAGTTGATGACTTTGGTTATAAAACCAGGAAAATATCCTCAATAAAAGTGCATTTAGGAAAATTAACTTTAATAATAAGTTAGGGAGTCACATTATATTTTATAATGTTGTTTTAGAAGGTAAAAATTAAAGTAACAGTATAGAATTATGGAAAGGGTACCTCATGTCCTCCCAACATTTTCTGGGCTTGATTGAAAATGCACTTTACCCAGGTTTACAAGCTCTATCCAGGGTTTTCAAGCTTTACCCCAGATGCCCAAGTTTATCCTAGGCTTGGTACCCAGGTAATTTGAGTTACATTTTTTGGTATTTCTAGCTGTTACCCCATGAGGACCCTTACTGCAAATCATGATAAACACACAGCAAGTACTGTAACAAGTATACCACACTTCATATAAAACAATTGATAAAGTAACAAAAGCCCCACTATTTTGGCAACCTTCCAATTACCCACCTGTATATGCCCAGCGAACATGAATGCTTCATTCGCTTCCATGGAGAGCTGGAGGCGTAGGAGTCCATGGGTGCAGTTGTGGATTCGATACAAAACAGGCATTGCTGTTCGCATCCACCCATGCGCAGGAAGCTCAGCCTCGATGAGAAGTGGTGTCCAGTCAACCCTCACTCGGGGTAGTGGCACTGAGGTCTCTGTCGGGACCAATGGCGAGGTAACCGCCGATTCCTCTAGGCTGCCATTCACACAATCCTCCGCTGAACTGCAAAAGAGGCAGACAAAAGATCATCATACTAGCCTCATTGATAACTTAAATTTTTACTTTGACATGTATGATAGTCAATCCTCATTTAGCTCATGCTCGTTTAGCCAAGTTTCAGCATCAGGAGTGGCCACCAGATTTCTCTTTGCAAAATCAAGGAGTATTCCATGAGGAAAATTACTTCTTTCAATGAGGTTGAAATGTATTGCAGGAGTAGTTATAACATCAAAATCATTTTTTTTTCTTTATTTAACAGCCTCTCTGAAACCTCCTAAGGCATATGTTCCATTCCAGTTTCAACGTATAGGAAGCAGAAATATTTAAATGAAAAATAAGAAAAACTGTTTTAATCTCTGGTTAAAAACAAGGAAAGCAATGTTGTAATACCATTGAGTAGAAAACTATAAATCTTGTTGTGACATGGGATATCTGCCTCTGTGTGTTCAACTACGAAAAAATTCCATCTGCCAAGCAGCTGAAATGTTTTTATGGAATAATTTTAAAAAATAATTAAAATAAGAAGAATAATATCAAAGTGGAAGTATTCAAATTTTGGTCCAGGCAGTGATTTTATAACTAGATGTAAAATTCCCCTCCAAAACTTTACACTGAACCAAGTAAGTGATTTTGCAAAAATTACCTACGTGGTATTCTGAACCATCACAATAAGCTGCAAAAGTCGCGGAGAAATTCCCACATTCACAAAAATTGGTCCTAGGGTCACATACAGTGGCATGTCCTTCATCTCTACCGACATTTTGAAGCACAACTCGCTCATCATCTTCAAGACTCCTAATGGCACTGAGCAAGTCAGCAGAGATGGAGGACCTGCCCCATAATGTAACCCAAAAAGAATTATTTTTCCACATTTGCAGGGAAAGCACTAAATCTTAAATTACCACTTCAACCTATCCTCTAGGGAGCAATTTCAAAGGGTTTTCCCAGTATTAAAGAATTTCAGTGAGGACAAATGTATTGCCGGCTGACACTGACACCCTAAATCTACTGCCATCCTTTGCCCACTCACTCCAAAATTTATGTAATCATAGAACATGGAACATTTATTTATTTATTTAAAACATTGTTCACATACAGCAGTAGTGCCAATTTACAGTGAAACATTTAACAATAAACATGACAGGACAACAATAAAATAACAACATAAAAATCAACAATGCTGAGCCCAACATGGAAAGGGGAAATATTTAATTTGTTGACAGGTGGGACATAGCTTGGGTGGTGAAATGGTTACATGATAAATAAAAAGGATCGACAGTGTGGGGGAGTGAATTAAGAAGGGAGGAGAGGCGAAATAATGGTGAGCACAGGGTGAGTGATATCCTAGGAATAGGCAGGTGGAGTAGTGAATGCGTGTGGGTGGATCGAGTTGGTATCCTAAAGTTGAAGAGAGAAAGCAGTTCAGGGCAGTCAATGGTCGAGTTAAGGGTGTTGTGGAGGAGTTTTAAATCAGTTTTAAGTCTGTGGTTTTGGAGATTAGAAATGGAAAGAGAAGACAGAATAGCATTTGAGGACATATTGCGGAAATGTGGGACTCTGTGTTTGACTATTTTGGCAAAGAAATGGGGGATGCAATCAAGGGATTTTAGATTCGTCGGGGCTGATATGGACCATATTGGGGAGCAATATGATACTACAGGAAGAACAATTGTTGAGAAGTAGGAATGGAGTGCTCTGGGATCTTTTATTTCTGTGAAGCGGTAAAGAAGGCCTAATAGGGACATTGCCTTACTTTTTAGTCTGAATGTGGTCGGAGTAATTTAGTTTTTGGTCAGTTATAACTCCTAGGTCTTTCATAGCTGTCACTCTGTTTAAGGGAGTTGAATTAATGGTGTAAAAGAATGTCAGGGGCTTTGTTTTCTGAGCAAGAGTCATGATGCTGCATTTTCCAGGGTTTAGGTTAAGTTTCCAGGTATCACACCACAGGGAGGTTTGATTTAAGGCAAGTTGAAGATTAATACAGTCAGAAGTGTTATTAATTTGCTTGTAAATCTTGCAATCATCAGCATAGAGAAGGGTATGGACTTGTGAGGAGTGGAGTTGAGAAGGAAGATCATTTATGAATAAATTGAAAAGATATGGCCCAAGTACACTGCCCTGGGGAACTCGAGACGTCACAGGAGACCAAGACGAAGAAGCACCTGCGAGTATTACACGCTGGGTTCTGTTGGAGAGAAAGCTAGAAAGAAGGCTGAGGAACATACCATGTATGCCAAATTGTTGGCTGAGTTTATGAAGGAGGAGTTGATGATGGAGGGTGTCAAAAGCCTTGGAGAAGTCAAGGTAAATGGCATCAAGTTGAGTTGACTTATCTATTGCACTGACGGCATGTTGTTGAAAGACAGAAAGATTGGTTAAGCATGATCTTCCTGGGAGGAAACCATGTTGCTGAGAAGATAGAAAAGGAGAGGTGAAATAGTAAATCCTGTTAAGAATAATACACTCACAAACGGAAGAAAGGATCGGCAGCAATGAGATGGGGCGATAGTTTGAAACATCATTCTTGGGACCTGTTTTATGTATCGGAGTAACGTTGGCGCACTTCCATTGAGGAGGGAAGGTTCCTAGGGAAAAACAGCGATTAAATAAGATGGTTAAAGGTTGTGAGAGAGATGAAGCACAGTTCCGAATGAATTTAGGGTTGAAGCCATCAGGGCCAGGTGAGCAGTGGAGGGGTATCTTGCAGAGATATTGAAAAACCTCCCGAGAGTCCGTCTGTATGTGGGATAGGCAATGATTTAAATTAGGAAGGAGGGAATGTACAGGGGTCATTTTATGGTTGGAAGTAGGCTGTAGGCAATCGGAAAAGAATTTTAAAAAGAGGTTAGGTCTCGCCGATCCAGCGGCATATTTGGTACCATAAGAGACTGCTTCAGGAATTTGAGGACGAGTACAGCGTTGATTTATAAAGGACCAGAATTTTTTGGGGCTGGAGGAGATAGCAGAAGAGACAGTATGTGCGTAGTTTTTACAGTCACGGCGAATGAGAAATCTGGAATACCTGCGCAGATCAGCGTAAGATCGGCGAGTTTCCTCGTTTGGGACGGCCTTTTGGAGGTACCAGGCGCGATTTTTGTTTCCCAGAACATGCACTGCGTCCGGTTTAAACCATGAGGGGAATTTATTTTCTCTTGGGCTTAACTAAAGGCACTAGGTCTTTTATGATTGCCTCGAGGACAGCGTGGAGAAAGTCCACTCCTTCCTCAGGGGATAGTGAGGATAGAACACTCCAGGGAATAAGGTCGAGGGAGCGGTTGACGTCCTCCCAGCGAACCTTCGACCAGGCATGAAAGGGTTTGGGTGGAGTGGGGGGAGCCCCGTGGCGTTTCCACGAGCCACGGAAGAAGAAAAGAGCATCGATGGACTGGTGGCCGGATTGGAAAATATTTCGGCCGGGGGTGATCGCACTCATTTACACTCCCAATGGTTAAATGAAGACAATCAGATAATGGGGATCAGATTAATGAGGTGGCTAGAGTATGGGCTTCACATTCCAGGGGTCCTGGTTCAAATCCTGGCAGTGTCAGAGATTTTTCAGAGTAAAGTGTTCCGAGTTACTTAGCAGGAGTCAAAATGAAAGGCAATCCTGGGTTTTATTTAACCCTTAAACTGCGTAAATAATCTGAAATATAGCTCTCCCCAAACGAAAACTTTTTTTCTAAATTTTTGCATAATTTTAAAATTTGTCACTTTTTATTAAAAGGAAAATTAGTTTTAAAATTTACAATGAGTAATTATTGTCTGATTTTACTGTTGAATACAAATTGTTGAACTTTTTTTTACTAAAACCATAAACCATACTTCAAATCGCAAATAGACGATGGGAGCAGTTAAAGGGTTAAATGTCAGATTAGATTCATTGATAAATAATCCTTAGCTATGGAAAATAAAGAGCAGAATATAGAACAGAGCCTATTCCTACCTCATCACTAAGTAGAGAGCAGTTACGGAGTAGTAATCCATTCATCGGATAGGACAATTAACCATTGACCCCTTGGTGGTTTTCATTGACATTAGGCTAATTCGGATGCCAGGATTCTCTCCACCCTTGCTCCATCCCTCCATTATGCAAGGGCCCAATTGTATGAGGACTTACCCTCCTCCAGTCTCCTTTCCCCGAGATGACGACTTGCCCCCTCGCACCCAGCATACAGAGAATGTGCCAGTGGCCATTGTGGATGAGGAGGTGGGGGAGGAGAGGTCTTCCCTGCTAGGGGAAGTGCTGCCCCCACCAATTCGCACCACAAGGGCCTCAGTAGCCCCCTCCTTGGGACCTAGTTCCAAACCACACATCTGGTTACCCTTGACAAAGCCCTCCCCCACACCTACAGCCTTCACATTCTCTGCCTGGAAGGAGGAACAGAAAGAACTCTTTAGTATAAATGTCTTTGTCATCAAAATAATGCAGTGAACTTCTGACCTCATTCTTAAACTAATACATGTGTAGCCAAAAAACTACCACTACTACCACTGCAATCTAATCCTTCCACATTCCTCATCTTCACCCTGCTAAATATACGAGGCATGTCCAGAAAGTAAGTCCGTTTCATTCTACCGCCGCTGCAAGGCTAGTGTCGCAGTTCCGTGCATGTTTACTCGTCTCTATGGTTCATTGTCTTTCGACTGAGGCTATTACAGCTTGATTGTGTTTTGTTTACATTTGTTAGTGATCGTTTATAATGTTTAAAACAATAGCTGATCCCACCGACTGTGAAGTGTGTTCTGTAATATGGTTTTTGAATTCAAAGAAAGTTAAGCCAGCTGAAATTCATCGTCAACTTGTACAGATTTATGGTGAAAGTGTAATGACTGATACTGTGAAACATTGAGAAGACTTAGGCACGCGATTCAAAACAAAAGGCGTGGAATGCTCAGTCAAGGCATTGTGATGCTTCATGACAACGCACGACCCCATTCCGCTGGTGTCACTCAAGACCTTATTCAGCAATTCGGTTGGGAGCAGTTCGATCACCTACCATATAGCCCCGATCTCGCACCTTCTGACTATCATATATTCTTGAATTTGAAGCGTGATTTTGGAGGAAGGCACTTTGACAGCTATGACGATGCAAAGAAAGGTGTTCAGCAATGGCTGTCTTCCCTGGCAACATCTTTCTATTGAGGGGGCATAGAAAAGTTGGTTTCCCGTTAAGACAAATGTCTAAACAATGGTGGAAACTATGTAGAGAAATAGTTTAAGATAGGCTCTTTCATGTAAAAATAAATCTTGCCTTGAAAAAAATGCTTTTTTTAGTTTTTTTTCCCAAACGGTACTTACTTTCCGGACAAGCCTCGTACTTAGCCTTTGAATCTGGCATCACATTTCATCAGTATCAGATTATGAGGAGTCTGCATGACCATTATGTAATTCATTCGTTATTTCCTGTCTCCTCCAGCATTTTCCATGTGAGCCTACCACCTGAGGTGGTGTTTTACCCCCCCCCCCCCCCAACTTTTCATCTATTTTTAGAAATGGATAGGTACCTAATTTCCAACAATATTTATTCTCACATCACAAATTTCCTTTGTATTAATCTTATTTAAATTAAAAATAACGTTGGCCATTTTTTTTCAGTGTATCCACAGATCTAATGAGCGGAAAAATATTCAATATGCAATTGTATCGTGGGTTGCTTATATATGGATATTTCCGAGGTGTTGTTGGTCTATTAGAAACATCGTTATGATGGAAAATTAATGAGATTACAAAAACGTTTAATTAATTCTTTGAATTATCGTATATAAGAGCAAATGTCTCTTTCTGATGGGTATTTTTTTCCATTTCTAGCAGAAAAATATTGAAGACACATGTGCATTGCGGGTTGCATAAGGTATTTTCCGAGTTTGCATACTGCTGCAACACCATTAAAACTTCGAAATTAAGAAAGACTAATTTAAAATTAAAAGACTTTTCGCCAACTTTCCTAAATATACATAAGTACATTGTTTTTCACTGATATGAGTTAAATATATATGCGTATTACTACCTATTTTTCTCCATTAATATGGACCATTAGCAATGGAATTTCTGAGTGGTTTTCTCTTTTATAAATAAAGTATATCCCTTTTTGACATCCAATCTTTGGCCAAAAATGAGGGGCATATTCAGACATATACGGTATATCATTTTCATTGCTTCAGCGATATGTTGTGCCAAAATTCCCCCCCCCCTCGAAACCTCGAGACTCGAAAATCCTCAGAGACTCAGAAACCGCAGGAGACTGTCGCGTCTCGCAAAGTGCCAGAGCGATGAGCTAAGTGCGACGATCTGCCCTGGTCAGCGCGATCGCTCCAGTCATCGCGATTTCAGCAGGAACACTCTTTTTATTCGGTCTGCGCTGGTGCTGACATCTTTTCCCACGTTCAAGTCGACCTGCGTGACATCTTTTCCCACCAATCCAACGTGTGATAGCACTTCCCCTCCTCTCCCCACTCCTCCACTGGCCAGCTGTTTCCCCTCCTGCGCTGACAAAGTGTACCGCTATCATAGCAGCTCTCTTTGAAACTGACTGCGCCGAGAAAAGGACATGTCGGCTTGGTTCCACTTGTGATCGTCTTGCAAAGACAAGGTTAACAGTATTTAGCCTACGGGCTTGTGTTTTACTGTAATAATTGTAATTATATAAATACTGTCATTGAAGTTATTTCAAACTAGCTAAGGTTGTTTTCATTGTTTTTTCTCTCGTTACGCCCACCAAAATCAGTCAATTCATTCTCGACGTCAAGTTTCACGGGCTTGCATTGCAATGTTATTCAGCTAACTATGGTAAAACCAGACAAAACTAATGAAACAGCCTACTAATGTAGGTCATATTATTACAACAAGGATTACGACACATCCTTAATAACTGTTGAAATAATTTTCCAGATTTGGGATGATCGAGCATTTAGTACCGTATTTTCAGTACATGTTGCAGGAAAATGGAGTACATAGTCACATATGCTTGTTAAAATGTTGGGGGTGGCTGTCTTATTCAATAGCTTCCCTATCAATTATAAAAAAGTATTGCCAAACTACGTAAAAATGAAGAAAATTTGACTGCATGCACTGGAGTATGACTGCATAGAAACAAATACGGATGTAAAATCAAGACTTTTTTACCATTGAAATACTCTATGCCTCCAAGGGACACTCCTTTACCTTAATGTCACTATGCAAAATCGAGAGTTACGTAAAATCAAGGTCCATAAAATCGAGGTTTTACCGTTTTAAGAAAGAAAACACTTAAAATTGTATTGATCCACACAAATTTTATTAACTCCCGACCAAGGGTTCAAGGGATAACCATCATTATCACGGTCATAACCTTGTACCAAGGTCATAACAGCATCATAACCTAGATGATAATAATAACTTTTATTTGTCCACGGATCATATGAGTTAAACACTGCATAAATATTAGACACGTCAAATTTATAATCACAACACCGAAAATAGTCTTGTAATGTAATGACGGTTACCCCTCGAAAGCTTGGTTGGGAGTAAATAAAATTTGTTTGGAGCAATGCAATTCTGAGTGTTTTCTTTCTAATTACGATGAAGGAATTCCACCAAGTGAAGCCTGAAACAATTTGTTTAGTTTTACTGTAAGTTTAAAATTAGAAATAAAATAATTTCAATTAACATGGACATCTATTCATTGTTGCCACCCCAGGAAATTTTACTCAAGTATTCAAGAAAATCATGCATATTGTGGTCAGAAAATAATTTAATGATTATTTTCTCAATTAAAGGTTTTGCATCAGTTAAGGTAAAGCTGACCATAATGATCAGAAAGGCAGAAGTTAATGATGAAAGCTCTCTCCATATCAGGACAATTCAAATTGGAAACTATATATATAATCCATAGAGCTGGGTGATGTTTTTAAAATTCAACAAGTTATACAAATACAATCTCACAAGTGATTCAAGAAATGAAGATAAGAATCAAACTTGAAAGATTATCACTCACCAGGTTGAAGTATGTGGAGGTTATTCGAAGTGTGCAGTGGGCATGAGAGGTCAGTCGCGGCACCAGGATAAAGGGCTCCCCCAATAGGGTACTTGAGACAGTATCTAGACGACCAAGGGACAATATCTGTACAGACACTGACAAAGGGTCCAGGGCCTCCAGCACTAGCTTTGTCTCCGCCTCCTCCCCCTCAGAATCACCCTCCCCTTCAAAGCCATACAATGCCTGAGAAAATAAATAAGAGATAGAAAAGAGGTTCTTAAAGAGTCATTTCTGATGAAATATGAAATTTTGAGTGCAGAATCATTGAGTAGTAACAAGGGGTATCCAAATTTACAAATTAAGTATCCCAATGCCATCTTAATCAAGGGAAATATATGACATTATGCATAGGCCTCTCTCACATCTGGCTCTAAACACAGCCGGTGGCCAGCCCCAGGGGTGGTGGGGTTAAGTCCTTGTCTGTCAATCCAAGGGTCATGGGTTCAAGTCCCACCAGGGTAGGATTGTCAACTCCCAGGGCATGCCCTTGTGTGTTCGTTGAATGAGTTATATGTAAGAGAGGACTAAATAGTCCTAATATCACTCTAATAAAGTCACCATTATTATTATTAAACACAAACACCTTTGTCCTAAGGGGTGAACAACCCAAGCAGGTGGGAAATTGATCCTTTGTCCATAAGATTGGTATGCAACAACTTTACCACACCGCCATCAATGCTGGAAATGATCCCTCCAAAGGAAAAAAACCTATCTTCAATATACGTTCACTCACCTCTCACCAGCCATGCACATTAGGCCGGCCCTTATTTTTCAGAATTGAGAAAAGTTATGTTTTCCTAGTCTCAAAATGATCCAAATGAGGTTTATATTCACGTGCTAAAATTTGGTTACTTTAAAATAACGGGAACCCGTGCCCCAAGGGCCCTAAGTACTTAGGACCTTCAATTGAGTTTTTTGGGGCTGAAAAAGCACTATCCTTATGAAATACGTGAAAGTAGAGCCCTTTAGGGCCGAATTTCTGTTTGTTTTGACCTATCTCTAAGCGTTTACGAGATATCGTCCGTCGTAATGCGATCCACCCCCTAGGGCACTACCCCGCACCACGGCACCGCGCCGCTGAGGTACGGCCCGCACCACTTGCTAGAGACTTCCCCTCCACCCCCTCCCCGCCATCGGCAAAGTCTTTGCTCCTGCTGGCAAGATCTAGCCTATGAAAAATGTGCTTACGTTAGAAAGGATTTAATTGACATCACAAAATTTCCAATCAAAAAAGCAGCTATAAAGCAGCTATGGGATTAAGTACGGGGCCGCAAATAGAAATTTTTAAACAATTTCAGACAAAATGGCAGATGATTGTCCAAGATAAATTTTCTACACTAAAGAGATGTAGGCAAAGAGATATACTCTTGATTAATGATGATATTTCTATAATTGATTATGCAAGAAATCAGCTCGAGGTAACTTCTGTCTCCTTATAACCTTTCTCAGTATAATTTGGTGCTTTTTATTTTTAAAATAGGTTCTAAGTACAATTTTCTTTAGGTAGGGCATCCTCGAGCCGTCTATCGAGAATTACTGGAGCTGACGATAATATTTCTTGGAGGAGTCCCTCCAGGAGACATTCGCTTCAAGCAACCGGGCCCGATGCATAACGCCCAATGGATGCCCAAAGCCATTTATTCTATTATTTATTCTATCTATTTTTCGCTCGCAGTTCCACTTGAGCTGGGCCCAAGAAGATGGTTTCATGCACGTCTCCCTATTTGTTGTGAATTTATATATTTAGATGTGGTTCTCCGCTCCTTGTGCTGCATCTGCTCCCAACAGTGACCTGCAGTTCCTAAAAAGACTTGTTAATTATGAAAGTGTTAACCTGGAAATAGCAAAAGAGGCATAAAAGAGGTTTTCAAACCACTTGTGGTACCTGAGCGAGGAGTTGGTAGGACTGGTATTGTTTGACGGATCCCTTTCTAAGCGTGAAAAGGAAAACGTGATACGCCGTATGAGGAAATGTGAGGGAAAATGTGATCCACCGAAGAAGGCATCCTATAAACATAAAGACCTGACTAAGCTATATACTATATCAAATTTTGATACTACTAATTCGAGAAAACTATTTAATACATTGGAAATATGCTCTGCATTCTTTAATGTGCCCACGCGAGAATGGGATGAACATCCTGACTACAAGAATGGTTAGCAAATTATTCGGGGTCTTCCAGTGGTAAGTGATTGTGCAGAGAGAGGGGTGAAACTAATTCAAGATTTTATGTCAGTTACGAAGAAGGAAGAGAGCTTTCAAAATTTATTACTAAATGTAAATTTTCATCGTAGCACAACCCCTAACGTGCGCAAAGACACTTTAACTGCCAAATACGGTATGTCAGTGGAAGATTAGAAATATATCGAAAATGTATTTTATTTTGTTTAATATGTACTTAAATTCATGGACAGAGTGAAAATAAATTGATCACTTTTGATTGGAAATTTTGTGATGTCAATTAAATCCTTTCTAACGTAAGCACATTTTTCATAGGCTAGATCTTGCCAGCAGGAGCAAAGACTTTGCCGATGGTGGGAAGGGGGTGGAGGGGAAGTCTCTAGCAAGTGGTGCGGGCCGTACCTCAGCGGCGCGGTGCCGTGGTGCAGGGTAGCGCCCTAGGGGGTGGATCGCATTACGACGGACGATATCTCGTAAACGCTTAAGAGATAGGTCAAAACAAACAGAAATTCGGCCCTAAAGGGCTCTACTTTCACGTATTTCATAAGGATAGTGCTTTTTCAGCCCCAAAAAACTCAATTGAAGGTCCTAAGTACTTAGGGCCCTTGGGGCACGGGTTCCCGTTATTTTAAAGTAACCAAATTTTAGCACGTGAATATAAACCTCATTTGGATCATTTTGAGACTAGGAAAACATAACTTTTCTCAATTCTGAAAAATAGGGGCCGGCCTAATGCACATACATATCACTCTGCAAGAAAAAAGGTGGAGAGAAAAAAAAAGTTAAAATAATAGAAAGCTAATGTTAAAGCTTTTATGTAAATTTGTATAGATGATTATAAAACACCTACGTTTACACGAGTTGACAGATAAGCGCTTAAGTTCCACCCTCCCAAAAACGAGCTTCAAGTGCGTGTGCGAAGGTTAGGGAGGTCTCAGGTGAGTCACTGCAGGTGGTTTGAATCATGGTGCCTCTACAGTAACGAAATGACGTTCAAGAATTCGTTCAAGAATGAAAAACATGTTACATTATGAGCACGAGCCAAACTTGCCTGCCCACCCCCAAACACTTGACCGCATCCACACGCCTCCCATCACACACTTATTTAACACTTCCTAGCTGCCGGGAAAGGCATCCTTTCACATTGAAAAGGGTCAGTGAACGCTCCACAATAAGCTTCCAACCCAAGGACGGCCGCTGGGGCACTTTCGGCGCAGGAGGGGACCTATTGTTATGCCAGCAGCAGAAGAACAAGACAAAGCTGCTTGGAGTTTCTGCCCCTTTCCCTCTCCATTCTTTCCGGGGAGGGTGCTTTCCTCTTTGACCAACCGATGAAGTATAACCAAACAACCAACTTTGGCAAATAACAGAAATCCAAGGAATATTTTCCAAAATATTTATGTCCTAATACATTCATAGTTTATTCCATTGCTATCAAAATTATCTGAAACTAAAATAGTCAGCAGTAATGTAGAAAAAGTAAATAAGTTAGGAAAACAATTTACAAATTATTCGTAATATATTTTCACATATTTATTTACAGGTTTTTTATTGCATACATAAATGTAAATATACAACAATTGTATGCAATATTTATAATATTTACAATATTTAAAATATTTATATTTTCAAATATTTATAATATTTACACAATTTACAATACAGAAAATTCCGATTATAGCACATCTCATAATAATGCTGTTTCGGATATACCGTGGGTCAGGGCTTGACCCCCAAAATTTTCAGTTCTTTTCCTTTTGCACTGGCTTCGAATCAAACTTATCACGAGACATTTCATACTTGCATGCAACTATGCTTCAATAATGTACGACAGTAACTTCACTTCAGATCTATCGTTGTTCGGCAGAAACATTACATATTAGTTCGTTCTGGTTTTCCTTATCAACCACGGCTTTGTCTACCGCGGCCCTAAATTACCCACGGCATATGTTTTGAGGGCTTTGGGTAACTGAGTTCTCAACGCAAGGGTTTCCCTTGATAATCCGCGATCTACGATTCGACTACAAAGAAGAAACTCCCAACGCGGCTTCCCATCAGTGAAGTTTACGCGGTTCCTAAATATTTACCAAGCTTCGCTGACCGCGGAAGATGATTATATTTACGCGGTTGCCTGCAATGACCCTTTCCACGATTATTAGCATAACATACAAAAATCCGTAGAGAAATAACTCACCACTGTTAAGTTTTGATTTTTTCTTTACTGTGATTATTCTACATATTTTTTCATCAATTTTCACGGAAGCAGTGATACAAATCGTTATTTTCAAAATCTGTTTATTTCGTATCACCATATTTTGTGCTGTATTACTTGAAACTATGTGAACAAGATTTTTTTGCCAATCTCAATGGTAAGGTACCTATTTCCACACAGCATTCTCATTTAGTAAATATGCAACTTCAGCTCAGTCGATGTTTTGGCCCTCATTACAACCAGAAACTCGTGTTGCGAAGGCGCGCGTACTTTCAGATATCTCAAATCACAAATTATTGCACTCTGGCATAAATGATCGTTCTTAATTTATTTGGGCATTTTACCGCACGCGTTAGTCGGCATGGGGTCTTGACAACCTCTTGCTGGATTGGTACGCCTTAGTACTGAAGTGGTGAAATAAGCTTTACTTCAGTATCGTGAATGATTATAAACTCACCTAGTGTGCAGTTTGTTAGTGTACAATTGGGACAAATAATTATATAATTAAAGTAAGGCTTTCATTAGCCATTATATAGAAATAATTTTATTTGTCAACTTGTAAAAATATGAGAACTTCCGTCGAAGGGTAACTTATTGCAAGAGCGCATTACCTACCAACGAAGTGATATGATTCCTTAATGGTTACAGCTGGCGCGAGATAATAAATCACATCAATGAAACAAGCTAAATTATTTCGTAACATTTCTCGGTGAATGATAGTGACAAAGTGTAAAGGCTTATCTAAATTTGCATCGAAATTCATGCCCCTTATGACTTCACTTCGTGATACCGAGAACATCTGCATCGCACTGCCATCTAGGTCGCTGATGCTCTCAACTGTTATATGAATATCAGTCTTCCATGCAAAGTGATATTGTCGACGAAGGGCGTAGTTCGCACTGTTTTCTTTTCCAAGGGCATTAACCATTCGATAACAAAACTTGCCAGAAGTAGGTGGTCTATCGTGGGAAGTTTCTGTAGCCACCATGTCCCCTAAAGTGCAGCTCAAGCAGAAAATAATAAATAAAATCAAGCAGGAGATAGTGAAGAACACGATGAGGGTGCTCGAGTTATCACTATATGTCTTCAGTGTTCTTCTTGCGTGTTTTGCATTCTCTTTCTCGATGTATGGATGTCTCTAAGAAGGTTGTGGATCCCTAAAGTAAACAAACCAACCCCCAATAACTCTCCCAGCCTGGAAGAGTCAGGTCAGCTGTTCCGAGAAAAGGGCTTTGAGTGAAGGTTCTCTGCTGCTATCTCTTTTGTTATTCAGCTATTCAATCTCCAAGGGATGACCTTGACTGGGAGAGCAATATCAATGCTGCTGGCTTGGGACAAGGAGAAGGATGATCTTCGGAATTGGAGACAGGCGAGCGACGCACGAGAGCGATGCGTACGTAAATTATTACTCCTGAAAAGGTTACCGGCTGATCCATTTATCGTCTATGTATGACTATATGCTACTTCTCACTCATACTTGGCCTATTACTGCCATAACTCAATGCCTAATTTTGTGTACACAACTTAAGTAAGCTCGCAACATCACTTTCTATGGACACGTTTCTACAGGTATTGTTAAGGTAATTGTGATGTAGAGATGATGGCGTAAGACAAAAAGAAAGATGCCTAATTGCCGGCGCCGAGTAGTAACCAGAGGTATAATGAGAGTTGAATAATTTCTATTCCACGTTTTCTTCCCATTGCTTGAAAATGCGTTTAATTATTAAGTTGCTGAGATTGGCTTGCAGTTTGATGGCAAGGACAGAGGCATGGTGCTTCGCCGGTGATATTCGATGTGTTGACAATTTACAGCACTTAATTAAAGTTTGAACATAAGTTAAATAACATTTTAAATCATTTCATTCCAGCATATTTCGTAATTATACTTCATTTAATACATTTGCTATTATTTCATGCTGGACTTTATTTATCTCATGAACGTTCTCAGAATAGCACGGGTTGTCTTTAACGAGGATATAATTACATCCCCCGAGACACGTGTTATAACCGGATTTTACTGTATTTACATTTTCGGCAGTGGAGAAGGGATTACCGATGGAAGTCTTAGAAGCATTTTTCCAAGCAGAGGCCAGGTTCTTCAGGGCAATCAGGGCAAAAGGTAGTCACTGCAGACTTCTTACCCAGCTTGGAACACTGCCTGCACTGTTTCTGGATCCTTCTGTCATTCCTCTTTTCACAGTACTTCAGAAAATGGGAATCTATGGATATCATGGAAGGGCCCCATGAAACGGGCAAACTCTCTCTCGTTTTGCCTTTGGCAAAGGCATCTATGATGGACAACCTGTATGAGTGCAAGCTTAGTTTTTGCGAGCTGAACTTTTGGTACAGGAGATAGGAATTCAGAAGCATTATGTGCATCACATGAATCCCTAATATCCTGAACTATTTTAAATATTTGTGATCACAGGGATAGTATGCCATGAGTTGGTCAACACGGCCAACACATGTACATCTGTTGTATTCGGCAACTGCCTTGTGCTTTTGGACATTATGACCCATGTGGTAACATTGACCAAGTTGTTGCCGAATTCAGTGCTAAGTAAGAGGACATCCCGATTGTCTTTCCATTTCATGACATTTATCCCTGTGTCGGTACTCATACAAATTGTCTCACCTCGTTTCAATTTAGCCCGGATCACCTCTGGTGGATTCCCTTTACGGTCTCCACGCAGTATTCCAGTGCAATAACACTTATTGCTGAGTAGTTTACGGGCTAAATTGACGTCATTGTAATAGATGTCCATAAACAAGGAATACCCCATTCGTAGTCTTCCTTCCATAAGTTTATGGACCTTACTTGCATGCCCTTGTCCGCCCAACTCGAGGTCCTTTTTGCCCGTATACACAATGAAATCCAGGACATACCCATTGGGTTCGGTAAGCATGTATAGTTTGACTCCGAACTTATGCCTCTTCCCTTTGATGAATGTCCTGAACCCCAAGCAACCCCTCCACAATACCATATATTCATCAGTACATAATACCCCGTCTGGAGTATATGTTTTTTCTGAAATACTGTGAAAAAGGTCAAGAAGGGGCCTAACTTTGTACAAGGGATCTATTGTATCAGGGCCACCAACATTTGCATTTTCTGCGAAATGTAGGCTTTGCAAGATGGCAAAAAACCTATCTCTCACCATCCTGCGGTGAAAAAAATGCAAATCAAATTTGGCATTCCTGCTCTAATAGTCCCTTATCCTGTTGGTTCTAACGGTACCCATATGGAGCATCAATCCCAAAAAAACTTCGAATTCTTCCCTGGTCAATTTGCTCCAATTAGTAATTCTTTGAGGTTGAACACCCACCTGATTTAGGAAAATGTTTTCCACGTAGGCGTTCGTCCTCTGGATTACTAATTGGAAGAATACATCAGAGAAAAACAAGCGGAAATAGTCGACGGGATTAATTCCACTGGGTGCCGTTAGAAGAGCTTCCCTTCCCCGAAAGGGATGGGCTGCAGGCAGGCAAGCACCCTCAGACCAGGCAAGGGGTGTCTGGGGAGGGAGGGTGGGAAGAGAGAAAGAGGGCGGTGGGGTGGGTGCATGGGAAGTGGAAGGGATATGGGATGAGGATGGAGGAATCTCCTCTGAGAGGTGGGGAGCAGGGGTTGGGCCTCTACCTGGAGCTATTGCTTTGTCCGACTCCGCGTTGTCAAACTCCTCCCCACTGCCGAAAACGCTCCATGACTCTGAAGACAAGTCTTCGCCTAAGGAATTGTCTTTCAAAATCTTTAGTATTTCTCCCTCTGTTATTCCTGATGGAGCTCCTTTGTGGCCTCTCTTCCTTTTGGCTGCCACCTCTGGAATAATGAAAGCAAATAAAACATGAATGAAAATGTATTGCAATAAAGACAATAATATAGGTATTATACTAAATAGTTACGCCAAAAATTAGTTTACCCAAATATGCTGGAGAGATACTCCTCTGCCACGAGGTTGAGGGTTGAGGTGTGTTTTTTGGAATTACTCCATTCTAAAATAAAAAGGAAGCTGAAAATCACATCCCACATAAATGGAAACATTTTTATTTACAATGAAAAAATTTAGCGTAAAAGTTTGAACCCGGGACCCTTCCATCTGTAGCCCACTAGACCACCTACAACTTCTTATAAAAACATTTCTGTAAATATAATGTACACCCTGTCCTCAATTAGCTCTCTTAATTAGTTCCAAGAAATTCGAGCGCTAATTGAAACAGAGCTATTCGAAGCATAAAACTCCATAAGGACTAATGCTATTTTAAATAATTCATTCCCAAGTTTTTATTCAAGGTTAATTGAAACTGAACGAGTGCTATTATATAGATAACAGCGCACGTTTTCCTTAATCTATATATTTGAATGATGTAGTGCAGGTATTTTACGCAAAAAATTTATTTAAAATTCAACAAGAAAACAATAATAAATCAAATTCAGTCAATATTTTTTGGAAATTCTTGTATTGCACGAGATAAAACAAAACATCATACATTGAAGCGGTTCATATTCTTAAAACTCTAGGCGTCATCATTAGAAAAGTGGCACATTATAAACAACCTGTAGTTCTAAAAGGATAATAAAATTGGTTGATATGTGAGAGAAATAAAGATAGGATAGGCAACTAGAAAGCATACGAAAACAACCCAGAACGGAAATCGCACATATTGAAATCGCACTTTGATTCGATAGAAACTTCGATTCATAAAAAATACCTATTTAAAACCGAACTAACATTTTGTTTCAAAGAAAGAAAATACTCATTAAATCACATGAATGGAATCACAATATGCTGCAAAACAATGAAAGCATGCAAGCTAATGAGCGAAACTCTGAAGCTAAGGTGTTAATCATCCTCATCCGTTCTCTGAGAACTCTCTTTAGTTTGAGAAAGGTTGACCCCTGAAGGATTGGCAAAAAATGCATCCAAAGTGACCTGTTTTTTTTGTTTTTTTTTTCTTGAAGCAGTTCTCTATAGCAATTCACAGCACAGTTTATCCCTCTTACAACCTTCGAACTTCTTTCCTCATCAGGGTCTTTTTCTAACATCAAAGCACAAGCACTATTGATATGTTTTAATATTTCAGTGATGCCAGATGACGTCAAACCTTGTGAATTTGTTTTAGCGTCATTTTGATCATCACTAATTTCCTCTATTTCCTCATATTGTTGCATTTCCATCAGTTCTTCATCCGTGAGTTCTTCCCTTTTTGCTTCAATCAACTCATGAATATCACGTTGCTCGATTTTTTCTAAACCTACTTTCGTGCAAGGTTATCTATCTCATCAACGGCTTCGTGTGATAAGTCAAAACCTTGAAAATCAGGCACACAATCACTCCAATGGTTTCCACACAGTGTTCATAGTTTTTTGGTCGATTTCATCCCATGATTTAGCAATGTTTTCTATTGCTCGGTGGATATTGTAGCTTCTCCAGAATTTTTTAAAGTCCATGCCATTCTAACCCTCTGTAGCCTTCACAGCTTGAGCAAACGTTTACCTTAAATAAAATGCCTTAAATGTTGAAATGACGCCTTGGTCCATGGGCTGCAGAATAGCAGTTGTGTTTGGTGGCTAAAAAACGACATTGACTTCCGGACATAAATCGTCAAGGGTTCTTGGATGGCCCGGAGCATTATCTAGTATCAATAAAATTTTAAAATCTAAATTTTTCTGTGCACAGTACTTTTTTACTGCTGGACAGGAGTAAGACGTAAACCAATGCTCAAACAATGGAATTGTTACCCAAGCTTTTTTATTACATGTCCAAAGGACAGGTAGATTTTTCTTGTCATAGCCTTTCGAAGCCCTCTGGTTTTCGGAATGGTATTCAATCACTGGCTTCAACTTAAAGTCTCCAGCAGTGTTTCCACCGAGCAATAACGTCAACCGATCCTTCGAAACTTTGAATCCATGCATTAGTTTCACCTGCTTAGAAATATACGTACTGGCTGGCATTCTTTTCCAGAATAACCCAGTCTCATCGGCATTATTTTGAATTAAGTCCTCCATCCAAATACTTATTAACCTCTCCATTTCCACCATAGTACTTGATCTGTTCCTTGTTCCTATCCTCACAGAAGTTAAGGGAGTCGCAGCCTTTCCATATTCCTTAATTTTTTCTGTATCTCTGATGATATGTAGTCCTTACTATGGAAACAGCCAGAGATAGTGCCCTGCAGACTTCATGTTGTCGCTACCCACTATCTAGTCGTCACAAAACATCCTATTTCACGTCAAGGGTTAGGCTTTTCCTTTTTTTCTTATCTGACTGTGGCTTGTCACTCAAGACCTTAATGTTTGAGAAGAAAATAGATTATTAATAATGTTATTTTGTAACTAGCAAAACTATCAGATATACTGTGGTTATGAGGGCGTAGCTGTACTTAAGGCTATAAAGTCGTTCAGTTATGCATGTGATAAAAACAAAAACACGAATGAATGAATAACAGGAATACTAACTTTCAATTTTGCTCACTTTACAGATGTTTTTATTAGACTTGTCATGTTTTTAAACATTCGCAAGAGGTCAAACGTGGTACAACATGGATCTAGGGACTGCAGCTTCTAATACCTTTCGTATCGGCGCAGCGATCGCAGTGAAATTTTCAAATGTGGCGGTAGTTATGGAGAGCTCTAATGCTGAGTGAGAGCGTTAATAAGAATGAAATGGTATTAAATTTTCGACAGCGTTAATGGGAAACAGCACTAATTGAGTCAGTGCTATTCGAGGACTGGGTGTATGAGACTACAGTAAAAATTTATTAAAAAAGCAAAATAATAGAACTTACCCATCTCTTTCAATACCTTCACAAATTGTTGAAAAACTGTTTTTTTAAAGGTTTTTAAAAATCTTATCTCCGCCTATTGGAACAAAGAACAAGAAAAAAGTCTTTGTTAACAAGAAGAAATATAAAAAGGCAGGGGAAAAGATATTTTTAAACTCAATGAGAATATTTATAAAAAAATACCTTGTCGTAGTTAGTGCAATAGCTGGTAAAACACGAGGAGTCGCAGCAGAATCCGGAGCTTACCCTGCAGCAGCTAAGGCTGAAGTGTGATGCCCGTGAAGATCCGAGACCACTAACAATAAGTGAAGGGAAACAGAAGAACGGGGCTCTCGAGTTTATGACTGCTGAGCGCAGCAGCCCATCATCTATAGATGGCACTTGGACCTGGGCAGAGTCCGCTGCGCCTTCTATTGATGGCACTTGGTCTCAAAGTGTTAAGAGGGGTGGTAAGTAGCAAATGAGCAACAATAAAACCAGGAACTTACATATTTGCCAACATCAAGTGTACCAAATGTATCACACATGTCTAGGCAACTTTTGATATGACAAGTAAACCTAATTTTCTTTAACCACTTCCCTGACAGGTTTTTTTTACAAAAATGGTCAAAAAAAGTCATATTTTTTTATTTCAGATTCAGAAGCATTATAGGGAGGCAAATCCAAAAATGTTTTCCTTAATTTTTTATTCCAAATAACTAATGATTTATTCAATAATTTCTGAATGCTGCCCTTAAACTTAAGATAATTAGGCCACCTGCCTATCAGTATAATTTTCCTTCCCGTAAACCTTATCTAGACATCTTTTGAGGAATACATTTAGTTTATATTACAATAGTATATACTTTGCCAACAACGTTAATGTTAGCTATGAATTTTAGTCCATAGTACATCAAGAAACAACGTACAAAACATTCATGGGAGTTAGGCAACCCGCATGATGACGACTTTCGCCCTGAAAATGTTAGAGCAAAATTCATTTTATGGCAAAAATCAAGAAACTTTAATTCTTTTACTTGATTTTCTTTGAAGAGAGCTTGAATCCCTTTCCTCAGTGTTCCATACGAGTCAGTGGAGTGTGAAGCGAGCAAGTCGGCTAGATCTGGAGACGTATAAAAGCTATTCGTTGTCAGGCAATATCATTGGCCAAATAATGGCTTCATTAGAGTCATCATCACTTTTGAGGCCATGGGTAAATGGGCAGTCTTTATCCAACACAATCCCCTTTCCCGTGTAAATTGTCGTTGACCACACTTATCCAGTTCTCGATTCACAAAGAACAAATATTTGCCAAATGAAGCTCTTTTCATAGGCATGAACTGCCACCACCCTAATCTTCCCTTGTACAAGAGCAGGCTCTCGTCCATGGTAACGTCCGTCTCTGGTCTATGGAGTGCCTTGAACTTTTCCTCCAGCTTCTGGTAAATCGGCCATATTTTATTTAGTCTGGCGTTGGGGTGTATTTGGGGATCAAAATCGATATTATAGGCAAAATGTAAATATTGCCTTATTTTTACGAAACATCAATAAGACACTGTGTGTCCAAAAAAGGGAGAGGAGAGTATAGGTCTCGTCTACCAATAAAACTCAGTATCTGGCTTCCACACTCTGCTCCGTAGCATTACAAGGGCAAAAAATACGAATTTCTGAGCTTGTTACAGCTCGCCACTGATTTACGCTAATACTGCTCGGCCCCGCTTTTTCACGCAAAGTGTTACTGGCACAGTAATTAGTTTCCCAAGTTATAAAGACAACAATTTCATCGTTGAAAAAAATATTTTAGGGAACCACAGTCGGGAACCAGGTCGAAGTTCATCAAAGAATTACCTTCAAAAAGAAACCTAGGTGGTTTCGGAGGAGGATTCTTTGAAAGCATTTCCTCCCACTCCGCTTCCCACGAATGTTCCGCTGCGCCTTCTGATTCGGAGCTTGTTTCTCCGGAGAGAATCAACTAGGAGCCAGGAACTTCAATGTCCATAACCTCGGAATCACTGCTGGTCAACACTGATTCCTCTCCGGAATCCATTGCTGATTGCCAAATGTTACTGAGTGAAAACAAAGAATTTAACATAGAATTCACTCCTACTACACCGCTCGTATTAGAACGAAAATGTTCTAACTAAAAATGAAATGTTTGCATCGGTGGAATTTCAGCGAAAAAGTGCGTGCGCTCTGAAAATCAAGGACGCTAATGCTCTGAAACTCAAAGAAAGACTGTCACCATCGTCCTTCCGACAAAGTACTCGTGGAAACAATCACGATATGCAAAGGACCTCGCCTCTAAGTGTGAAAAGCCCATCCCATGCTCATCATAAAATTTTTCCTTTCCATTCCTACCATTTCTTGGAAAATAAACACACGTGTGCGTACCGCAACAGCATGGATTTTCCAACTAACGGTATATTGATATCGGGAAAATCCCATTAGTAAAGGGTTGGCTGGTGGGAAAGTAGCCCAGGGAGCAAAGGGTGGCAGATTAGCATGACATGAAACCGGGCGCCAGGTTGCTTAGCGGGCCATCGGCTCTCGAGCGGGTGTTTTCTGACCTCTGGAAAGTGTCAAACATAACAATAGAAGGCATTACACATGTTTGGGATTTATCTCCATCTCTCGTTTGTTCTCGTACTCATGTGAGCTAGGGTAGCACATACACAAGTTACTTGTGTTGGTTTCTATTGAGAATGTACGACCTTTAGAAGTCTTCATCGTATAGCTGTTTTCGTAAATATGTTTCACTACTTCCGCCAGTATTCGAAGTAGAAAAATGAAAGGGGCTGATGAAATAACATTCGCAACATGTCTAAACATTTACGCTTAGCCATTATATCTAAAGAGAACCGTTCAATAGGCATTTCCAACATATATAAAAATTACCTGAAGAAAAATGTGCGGACGAATAATATAGAATTAGATAATATATATAGTAACAAATATATATTATAACAAATATATATAGCAACAAATATATGTAGTAACAAACATACTTGGTAACAAATATATATAGTAACAAATAAGGCAAGGAAAGATTCATGTTCTGTAGCTAGAGAAATATTTTATTCCAAATACTGTGGAACTCATCATAGCAGAGAAAATTAGCGCAAAATTGAAATTGCAATTTTTATAATGACCGCTAAATTGTTGAAGAAAAATGTAATTGAATGCTCATGAAGAGTGATGAACGAATGAGTAATAAATGAAATATAAATGAAAATAACTAATTTAAAAATTATTTACTTATTTAGAAAGCTTTTTTCATGCGAAAACGGAAGTTTTACATCATAAATTTGCAATAATTATCTGTAAATGACAAAAATTGAAGTTGTAAATTTCGTAAAAAGTTCGCAAAAGAAACTCCATGCATGAAGTAAATAGACGGATGGTTACAAATGACAATGTGGGTGAATGAAATTCCGTATGGGGATAACTTTTCAGTGCGTAAAAAATTATAACCCTCGAATTGCTACAAATATTACCAAAAAATGACCATTGTTTTAACATTAGAAATCACTATTTGAAATGAGCGCCGCTAGCCGCATCGCTGGCTCTGGACCTTCAACAGCTTGGGAGGCGGAAGGACCTTAAACTACTAGCTTCGGTCGACTATATGCGGGCGTAAAGAAAAAGATACGGACATCGCGGACTTGCTCGACTATATTCGGGCTTATCAGATTTTGCACCACCTCAGTGCCCGAATATATGTGGGCTTGTCAGGGAAGTGGTTAAACTATTCTTCAGCAAATTTAACATCCTCACTACACTATACCTTGCATACTAAATATTGCGGCTGCTACATTTGTCAAATGTAATCTGGAATTATAACAGTTAAACAACCAAGAGTACCAGAGCTACACATGCCAAAATCAAAATACTCATAAACGTTGAAATGAACTAGTATTGGCAGACATAACCCCATACAACACAAGGCACCAAACATGGTGCCAGTTAACTGAGTTCAGAAAACTTACCGTTAAAATTTACATAAATTTATTTTAGATTTATCTTTTGAAGTACACTTTTAGCAATTATTAATGGTTATAATCTAGGGCAACAAAGCATATTACAATTATCTTTTTATAGTGAGGGCAGCATGCTTCAGGGTTTCATTGAATTGTGTAATTTTGTTTCAGTAGGCATCTTCAGGGAAAAAAGTTTTAATTTTTACATTACCATTCTCATAATTAGATATAAGTAAAAAGAAAATATGAAGATTCAGTTCATGACACGGGCCATATATTTGTTTACATCATTTGGTAAAAGATCCTTGATGATCTCGGGATGATAGAGGAGCGATTTATTTTTTCCGAATATACATATATGGCCAAAACTTGGTTGCATTATATGTGCCTGTACATATAAAAAGCTGGAAAATAAGGCAAATGAAGATCTCCCCGGGATAGGTGCAGGGCAAGGAATAACAAGCCTATATTGACACTGAAGCAAAAATAAAACAAATGAGAAAGTGCTACAATTGTGAGAAATTCAGATTGAAAAAATCATTCGCCTTGACTGGGATTCGAACCCAGACCCCCCGATTTCGAGACGAGTGCTCTACCAGTTAAGCTACCCAGGCGTCATCTCCCACTGTGAATTTTATGGAGGCTTTAAGGCGAAATCAGGGTTCGAATCCCAGTCCAGGCGAATGATTTTTTCACTGTGAATTTCTCACAATTGTGTGACCACCAGCGGGTGACACCGTTAAAGTTATTGTGCGGCCAGTTCCGCAGTTCTTTGAAAAAGAGAAAGTGCTGGTTGAAGGTGAATAAATTATGACAACACAGTCATAACTAACAACTTTCACAGAAGAAAAAAATTTAAAAAACTCACCTTGATGGAGATTTCTCGCTTCCCTGGACAGAGAGCACTCACATAGAATTCTGTCCTAATGACTTCACTCCCCAAGTCTTGTGACTTGGAAGAATTGGAAATTAGAACCAACTGCAGGTCACTTGATTGCTGGAGGTACGTAGGCGTAGTGCTGATAATTGCTAGGAGAGAAATATTTAAAATAATAAATATCAACAATAGCGATGGATCAGTAAGTCCTCAGCTCCAGCAGTTCAAGACCCTAGAACCAGAACCATATTCGAAACAAAAAAGAACAGTTCCAGAACCAATAATTATATTATGTGGTGAGTTCCACAAAACACACTAATGTTTTCTGGAATTCTACCATGCCCCACCCCAATGCCCTCCAAAATATGAACCTAGGCACCTATTCCTGTTTTCTTTTCTAAGTGGCACCCAGGCACATTACCCAGTTTTAAGAATGGATGAAGATGCACAATTAGAAAACACCTTTATTTTTTGCTTTCATGTGTTTTTCTTTGTATTTTGTCGTGTCATTAAAATGGATTCATACTTATTACTGCATCACGTCATAATAAATGGTTCATTGATACCTGAAACTTCAAATAATTCTATAAATTGGGAAATCATTTTTTTATTTTAAGTCAATGATACATAGAGTTGGAGCATTTAAGGTAGTTTGAGCGATAAATTAATTCACCTAGAATTTGAAGAATTTGACATAATTTTAAAGAAAAAACTCCCACCTTTTCTATGACATCATAATATTAACCATTTGCTGAACTACTTTACGAACAATTTGCCTTAAAAATAAGCTGTTTTACATGGGATAGATTATGGCTGTGCGCTCCAGATGGAGAATTTAAAAAAAATTAGGAACTTTTAACACCTAGATTTCGTCACAAAACTAACGATGTGTAGTTCATATGTTTTCTCAACTACTTATAAAAATTAATCAACTACTCACCACTATACTTTTTACAGAATCATAAAAAACCTTCCATTGTGAAGGGGATTTCACCGTACAGCGTGAAAAACTGAGTCAACTTAGAGACTTATGTGGTTATATTTAATTAATTACTGAGAATTTTTGTCATATATAACTATATTTTTTAACCATTAATATTACAATATTTGCTTTATACTTATAACATATACTTAAATTAAAAAATAATATTCGAATATGGTCTCTATTATGACTAGGGAACTATCTCACTCAAACTACCTTAATAGAGGAGGAGTGCGGAAAATTGTGGGAACTAACTGACGAAGACCTATCCCTGAGATCACTAGTTGAGTGAATTGAGTGGTCTTCCACATGGCAGTCCCAATAAAAAGTAATTGTGAGAGGGCATTTTAATGTAATACAAAAGAATGAACGTTTTCCCATTCTTTAAGTGTATGGAAGAGGTATGTCGTGAGATTGCTAATCATGAAGAATTCAAAAGCTAGCTAGATATTTAAGGGGAAACAGGATGCCTGGCTCTATTAAGAACTTGTCTCACGGATAAAAAGTAGCCCATGGAGGGAATGGAGGCTTTCATAGAAGGAGTGCCAATGCCCACATAATTGAGAAGGGAGGCTCCCAGAAATTGTTTGCAACCACCCTCTAAGAAGCCAAACCCTTGATGAAGCAGTGCAAGTGGATGGGGTCATGGATGCGAGCATCAGCCCAGAAAATCTACTACTATTAGTATCAGGCTTTAATAGTGGATGCTATTACCCTGGCACATAATTGTAATATTTGATATACCATGATTGTGAGTACTTTGTTTACTGAGTAGGGAAGGTGAGGAAGTTATAGCTAGCAACATGGTTTGCACAAGAGCAAAAATGTGCTATAAAAAATGTATTTAATGAGGGTAAATGTTACTATACTATTAATGAATTTCTTACTGATACCTTCTCCAATCAGTAACTACTTTACATGCGCAGTATTTGTGTTGATTACAGTAAGTCCTCGACTTACGCGGTTAATTCGTCCCAAAATTTTCTTCATTTAATTAGAAATCTGCGTAAGTCGAAACACAACAACTTACCTATCCATTTTTGAACCATTAGCGGTGCCACTTTTACTGCGATTGGCGGCAATCGGCAACCATTACAGAAAACGCTATCTTTTGAGAGGCTGTTAAGTTAACATAATACGATAGTTCCAAGAGTAACAATAATCCAATCTTTATTTCACTGGATATTTAAATATAAAATAATTATAATTACACAAAACATGAATTATTTGAAAATTTGTTAAAATTATCATACTCATGTGAATGCTTGTTCATAATTGGAAAAAGTTCTTAATAAATATGTATATGCTCATTAATTCGACTTTTATCAAGTACAATTGTTCTAACTGTTGACTCATTCATCCCATAAGCACATGCAATTTCAACAAACTTTTCACCTTTGTCTTGTATCTTAATAATTTCCAGTTTTGTTTTCAAACTTATCTCACTCAGTGATTCAAACCGAAGGTTGGTTTGGATAGTTGAGGGTAGAGCTCACTAAGCCACAGGCGTGTGAATTTCACATTCAGGGTAGGGGGGGACAGTTCCTTTCCCTGGGCCACCTCGCACTCTGAGGATTTTTTTTTGTTTGGGGATGTCCAAAGGCTTCACCCAGATTTGAACCCAGGACCCTTTGATCAGTAGCCAAGTGCTCTACCCACTAGGCCACCACGCTCCCTTTCAAACTTTTAGCCTGCTTTTTCTTATAGCGACTTGTAGAAATCTCACCACTCATGTTTCTCAGCCATTATGGGGGTTCACATCCAAAATAAACACAAAAGACGATTTTAATGATTTTATGAGAAAACTTTCTCAAACTTGATAAATAATGATCCCAATTATCAAATCACAACAGAAATACACGTTCATCTGTCTGCTGCACGAACATGTTCTTTTTTTGCTGTGATGGACAACAGGCATCATCTATGGAGTAGAAAATTAGCTACACCTCGACTTATGCGGTAAGGTCAAACTACGCCGAAAAAAGACGATGCCGTGTGAGGCTCACGTTATCTTCACGTTTCTTTCGCCGCGACAGATATGCGGCGACAGCTAGTAAAAGGTCAAACACATATATTCTTATGGAGCCAGCCAGGCTTGCGACAAGTGACAGATTTGAAAGCGCTGCATGTCGTGTTTATGGAGCAACACAACAAATAGCCGATGTACACTCCCCTTACCGAGGACTGGTGGACATGTTGCTGTTTATCATGCCATGGTAGTAGAGTGGGTGTTCTGAATGCCCGTAGTTTAGCATGCTCTTAACTCTTGCATGCTTGACAATCAGTCGTGGGTCGACACCCGGTGTATCTGTCGTGGCAACAGAAACGCGGAGAAAACACAAGCATTTCACCAGCCTAACTGAACATCTGGATAACTCCGGATCCGTGTAACTCCGATCCACATAAGTCGAGGACTTACTGCACTTGTATTATCCACTGCTATTTGCTATTTCTTAAACTATGACAAAGCCCATGTAAATCCCTATGTAGTGAATAAAATTATTACTATTACTATCATGATTGTACTCATATTTCATACCACATTTATGCCAGTACCCAGCACCCTCATGTGACAAGTATACTGTATTTTCACCAAGAAAATAATGAAAAAAAAATGCAAGTTGTGATCATATTGGGAGCAGGAGAAGTTGTAATTAGACATTGACATGAATAACATGCCCCCTTTTTCTGCATTTGATAGAGCATATTGTATAGTGCAAGGCTTCTGTCCAAGTAGAGTACAGAGTGTCCTCCTTTAACGTTGTTAACTCGTTCCTGAAAAGTCAACGTTAGGCGAAACAACGTTAAACGATGCAATATTTCCCATAAGAAACAATGTTAAAAATTAAAATCGGTTCCAAACTTACTAATTCTTCATTTCAGCACAATAACGATTTCTGCACAGTCCAGCGACATAAGGTTGGATATATCGGATTATTGAATGAAGCATTCAAACTAAACTTCTAAAACATTTTAATGGTGAAACTTGGATATTTTCACTCACAAAAGAAATTTTGGAATTATTCTAGTTCCTGGCGGCACGGAAACTACAGGTGATAGGAACTTACTGCTGATATTTAAAAATACAGGGGACCTGAATTTTGTAGATTTTTGCAGTTCATTTTTATTTTGGTAAGTTTCTTTTGGATTTCTGTGATTAAACTATACTTTTTTAGCAACAGTTTCACCGTGCTATTCTGCCGGCTTCATTAGGCTTTCCTGAAGGCCTGACGAAGCCGGCAGAATACCACCGCAAAACTGTTGCTAAAAAAGTATAGATTAATCGCAGAAATCCAAAAGAAACTTACCAAAATACAGGGGACCTGGTTGAAAATGAAATAATCATTAGTATCCATGGGAATAATGCTAAAAAATGGCTAATTTCCTTAAAAATTGATGATTTAATGGACTATTTTGCATCATCCTCTGCCGGTTTACGGCGTATTTTTGTTACGCGGGCAGCCAAACAAATGGCGCTACTAGTCAGAGAGCTTCATCTCTTTGACGAAACAAACTAAAAAGGCATTTTAAAAACAATAAGCACCGGGTTTCCCTCCTATATTTCCGATAATTAGTGTTCATAGCACTTGTTCCCCTCCGAGTAAATACAAATTTTTGCCCTTCACTGCGGGACTTAGTGAAAGGCAAAACTTTCGCTCGCTGAGATCGTGAAAACATAGGAAATCAATTAAAATAGAGAGTGAAGTCGGAAAATCCAGTGCGGTGCTGTATACAAAATGTTCGTTATTTCATAACAATTTTTCAGAAACAGTATCACCCTGGACGATTTACAATGGGGCGGGTTTAGAAATCTTCCTCTTACACACTAATTTAACACGAAAAACACATTTTCGATTCACCTCAAACAGCAGTGAATCAACTTTTTCTAC